>CM057149.1:23657471-25008741 GCA_029964075.1 Patiria pectinifera | reverse complement strand
TGCTGAAAGAACAATTACTTAAAGCTTCTCTGTGATCCGTGGACAGAACTTTAAAAATGGTGTTTGTGTTCAAAATTCGGAACTTGGAAAAGTACATATTTATTTGAATGATTCTTGTACTAAAAGAAAGTTTATTAATTTAAATATCCTAGATTTTGAAAGTACATGAGTGATTTGAATGATTCTTGTACTAAAAGAAAGCTTATCACTTGAGCTTTTGCATATCCTAGACTTTGAAAAGTGTTACTGTGCAGGCAAAACTTTATCTCAAAAATTAGTCCTGCCATTAGGGTTTCCTGTTTTTTTACTCACCCTGTATTTTCTTGATCTGTCCATTTGAGCAAAAAAAGTTATATAGTCAATATTTGGAACATTTTTTAAAAATCTTATGCCTGTTCCATACTGCATGTAACAAAGCAAAGTCCTTGATTTGACATCGCAAAACATTCTCACCACAAAAAGTCTTCCAGAATGCCTAGCGACATGAATGTGCTTGAAATGCATGCAATTGCACAAGGGAATAAATGTGTGCTCTGGAGGTTTTTATCACCCCAGACTCCCAAGTGGTATTAAACAGAGTGGATAAATGACCACGGAGCACATATGCTTATTCCCCCATTCATAAATACCTGCAAACAAAAATCATATAATTGCTCAAAAACATCCCGATTTTGTTCAACAAATTACTTATGCTTTATGAAACAACCTCTTGCAAAAATAATGGAGTGTCTCTTAGCTGGCGAGTAAGATAAACAACCCTTTATGGAGATATGGCGCTGCATCACAGTGCCTCTACGCGATGTCGCAAGAGAACGCACCTGGCGAGTGTTGCATGCCTACGTGGAGGATTCGTGAAACGAAAAACCACGAAACGAGATAAGAGTGCACTGGGATTTAGGAGTCCACATTTTATTGTGACACTGGAAAAGTGCTTGGCCAATCAGCTAGCCAGTTCCTTGGTCATCCGGCTTAAGACTGGCCACGTGATGGGCTTCTCGACCAATAGAATGCGTGCAGAAACTGGTCTTAGGTATTTATGAATAGGTAATAAAAATAAGTTTGATCCCATTGAAATGTTGTATATTTTCTCACCACCTCTTGTCTTACTGTATCCCCTAGTGTCACACCAGTCCTCTCGGCTTTTCGGGAACCAAAGACAAGAGTTAGCCAATGGGTGCAAGAGAACATCTGCTTGGGAGGTAATTGCTTTTTGGCAGCGATAAAACTGAAATGGTTCTGTCACATGGATAAACACAGTTGTTTTGCTGTTTAAAGTGTGGACTTAGACATGGGGGATGATCGGTTCTTCTTGCTGGGGCTCACTTTTAAAATTTCTATCTTGTATGTCAAAAAAAATATGGAACTGGTCAGCTACTACGATTTTAATCATGCGCTGCCGATCATTTCAAAATGTTCGCAGTCTAACAGCGCCCTCTTACTCTCAAGCATCTGCTCAATTTTTTACCGTGATACCGGCGAATGGAATTGCACCGCCAAGGCAAATGATCGAAGCAATTCGGCAAATTATGGAGAACACCAATGTACACGAGACGCCGTGCGTTAAAATAGTACTCACCTTGTCTGTACAATCCAAGCTTGAAGAGTGTGTGTGCAAAGGAGGTGCGCAAGCCGCGTCTTACTCCGAAATCCTCGGCTCCGACCAGAGATCAAATATTTTTTTGCCTAACACATGGTTCTTAGTTTTTAGGTAAACATGTATCAAGTTACAACCACATAGGACCTGTAGTTCCATGAAGCGTCACATGACTTGTGATGACGCCATTAATGACCGCCACTCAAGAATTTCACCTGCTGGCAGATCCCACTGTCTATGTACTCCAAGTTTTAACTCATTCTAATAGTTTCAACTCAGAAGAGCGCATTGTGGACACTCTCTATTTTCATGTATGATAAAAGATACAGTAGATAATAAATGCCATTTTCAGCAGTCCTAACTGACACCTGTTACATGCTAATATGGAGTTCATTGGGCTAGAAAAAAATTAGCTAGTTTTCATTGCGCCGCGATCGTAAATGGCTTATATGATGTAAATTTAAGACTGGAGGATTATTAAAGCGGTCCACATACATGTACATGTACAATGTACATGTGTACGCGATTATACACCATGTATGATGTACATGTATGTTAACATGGTTAAAGCTTGAGAATCAGCATCAATTGGAGTAGCTGTACATGTACATTTTCATGTACAAGCAAGTATGTCGGGGATTGTCTGAAAACAATTCACACACATGTGATTTATTTCGTTTTGCTGAAGACGCACTTGCCTTTTGGTGATCCGTGGGCAAAACTTTAAAGCGATGGATGTGTTTGAAATTCTGTAACTTGAAAGTACTTGAGGATTTGAATGATTCTTGTATTAAAAGAAAGTTATGATTGGGCTTCTTGATATCCTACATATTGAGAAGTGCGTACATGTAGAATTTCACTCTAGAAACAACGAAAATTTCCCAACATTTGGGTTTCATTTTTTTAATTTTAATCACCCTGTATATAGGATGTAGCTGCTAATGAGTTAGGGTTAGCACCAAAAAAAGTTATGCTTAAGGCCAAAAAAAAGTCTCCGGTTTCTGGTATGGAGCTTGCCCCCAAAAGTGGTGCGGCGGCAGCACTTTTTACCTGTTTTTTTTTTTGGCTTCAAATGTCGGCTGATGACTGCAAATGGTGCCCGACTAAACTTAGTGCAAATATATGAGGAGTCAGAAGAAGTACATAAATCTTATTCTCGATCATAACCCCTTCTAAAAACACGTTAAAATTGTGCAGCTGCAGAGATTCCAGTCAAACCAGTGAGTTTGGGCGGTTTGTTTATCATCTTATGTGAAAAAAACTTTCATTTTGCCCACATTGGCGCATGGCTACGGCGATGCGTGCCAAACTGGAGACTTTTTTTTGTTGGCCTAAGGTAGCACAGATTTTCTTGCAGCTACGCCATGAAAATTGATGTAGTCATGGTAGTAGATGAGAAGTCTATAAATGAATCATCATGGACTGGTCATCATGGGTCATCTGTCCGGCCAGAGGAAGGGTCATCCCCAGGTTGTCACTGATAAGAATGGTCAACCCTTGATAATCAAAATTTCCCATTTCCTGATTTCTCTAGACAGGCTGTGAACTTGCAATGGATCATGATCGCAAGGGGATGCTTCAGTCGTTACAAGGCTATGATTGGATTGTTTTATTACTCACAAATTAAATTTGCAAATTGACAAGAAAGAAATAGTTGACATGTATCAGCTGACTGGCTAATTGCCGCCTATCAAGGGCGGATCCAGAACACAATTTTTTTTTGGGCTAAAAGAAATTGGTCCCCCAAAAAGTGGGTAAAAACTGACATCGTGGGGTTTGGTGGTGCGATCTGAGGCAATTTCTGACCACTTTGAACGATTTCTTTTGGAGGAAAAGATGGTGGTGAAAACGACTTCACTAAAAAAACACCAATTGGTTTCATTTGGGGGCAATGGCATGGTGGTGCGATCTGAGGCAATTTCTGACCACTTTGACCAATTTCTTTTGGAGAAAAGATAGTGGTATATGGACATCACTAAAAAAATTGGGTTGGGGGTATGGCCCCGTTGCCTCCCGGATCTGCCGTTGCCCCTATCAACTGCACAGTGCCTGAAGAAAGCGTGGTAATTCAAATTGCGTGCTCCCATGCATGCAAGTACTGTGCGATTGGTATTCCCTGCTAGTCGCTTTGGGCAGTGTGACATTGTCACCGGGCAATTTCCACTCGCTGCTCTCTTTATATTAGCAACTTTTCAAACTGGCGGCATTTTTCATAAACAGTTGTCAATGATGGACGATTTACAGTCTTCGTTAGTAAACAGGGTATCAAAAATGTAGCTTACGACATTCTCCAAAGATCTATATAAACTGGCGGTATCATAAGAGGATCAGATTCAAAATTATCAGCCTCCAATGAGTGTGGACTCTCTTTTTGCCGTGTTTATTACATTTCCATTGTAGGCTGTTCATTTATAACATTTATATTTTTTAAGACAATCAGTCAATATCACCAGTTTGGAGTTTTATATCGTAATGACTTCCTTTGCGTATGGTCCCATAGCAGTGAATTGTTTTAAGTAACTTCAATCAAACGATGAACCAATGAATACAATCATTAATGTTTGAAACATGGCACCTACATGTTATGATCAGCTCAATTTCAGTATTAGGTGCGTTCGAGTAGCTCACCTGGATCGACTCGGGTTAGCCCCGTGCCGTTCGATTAACTGTGACGTCATGGCTCACCCGGGTCAGCCACCACAGACCCTGCTCGTGGAGCAGAGTCTGTGGTGGGAATACGTCACAGGCATGCGTTGTTCATTCCAAGAAACGGACAAATACATGTATGGCGGCCGGAAAGTTGATATCTCAAGTGGACCCAAAAAACAACTTTATTTGAAGTACAAAGGTACTTATTCATTGAGTTCATGGGGACATTAGAGGCTATAGTTCCAGAGTTCCAGCCCAACTTTTTCGAGTCTTGCGATTGACTGAAAAGCAGTAAATGTCAAACTAAGACCTAGTCCAAAAAGGGTGTTTTGTCAGTGCCGTGGCTACGGCCATGGCTACAGCCGTCACGTGAGGATCTTGATGGCCTGCAGTTGAGCGTTTGATTAGCCAGGCTGTCGTGGCTATAACCCGTCTGCCTTTACCCGAATCGATCCGGGTGAGCTACTCGAATGTACCAATTACTTTCAATATAAATTTAATTCTCCATAAGAGGGATACACTCCATACCATTTACAATTTCAAAGTGCACGATAATAACTCACATGCTATTCATGTACTGACATGTACATACAAATATATGTAACTTACATATGCAACAATCCAATATGGTAGGAAATCATTTGTGCCGTTCCTTGTTTCAGGGGCATAAAATCTCAGCTTTAAAGCTAATTTCAGCTTTTTTTGTTTTGGATTTCAGCTTTTTTACCCTCACATGCTGTGTACAAAAGTATAGGAGATTTCCAAAGTTCAGCTTTTTTAACACTTTTTCAGGTGTTTTCAGCTCTTTTTTTATCAGTGGTCACTCACACCCCCGTTGTTTACTCCTTATGACGTTAAACCGGACTATACATGTTTATGTACCAAATTAAATGTAACTTACACATACATACAATGTACAACCATAGATAAAACTGTACAGTAGTGTTCAGCCATAAGTTTATGCTCAGCAGGCAGTCTGTTTAAGTGCCGAAATATACAAGCATGGAATTTAATACACCTTGATATAATATTTATAGAAAGTAAACAAATATTTTAACAGGTTTATTACAGAACCTACTCCTGGCAGGCTAAATCAATCCTTCATGAATATTTACAAATATTTCTCTTTCGTGGCAACCAGACAAATTCTCTTGAGGCCAGCCTTTGTAAATCGATGCCTGTGTTGTATGAATGCAAAATGGAACACATGTCTTTACACTGTAGCATGAAAACCATTAACAAAGAAAACAGGCTTCTTTTAAAACGTTTTCACAAAGTATTTTGTCATTAGCACGTTTTGTCATTTACACGTCTACAGCTGAATGTACCGGTGGTTAACCAAATTCCCATAAAACCAGAAAAGTGACATGTTTTCATTAGTATGACTGGAAGTTACTACAAGCAAATAGCGTGCAAGTCACACCACATTCTTCAGCACTGAGATATCCTTACTGTGCGACGTTTTGAGTCATTTACTTTTTATTTTTGGACAAATGGAATCCTAGGGAGAGAGAGGTGGAGGGAGTGATTCCCTGTTTGCAGGTAACGTATTAAGCAGTGAACCCTAAGCCCTAAATTGCTACCTGCGAGTACCTGATTCTACTCGTGCCAGGACGAGTACCGTACTCAAATAGATGAAAAACACAAGAAGCTTAAAGTACTCGTGAGTACTCGAGTAATGGAGTTACTCGCCCAGCTGTAATTACAGAGTTACAACCCTCACAAATGTGCCTTAATTCCAGCTCCTGGTTTTGAGTGATTTGTGCTGGACTCATCAGATGCCCTCTGGCCCCATGCTCTATTGGGCTTAATGGCTAACTATTGTTTGTGTTGGATTTTGGTGGTTTCAGGAAGGTAACCAAAAAAATAATTTTCAGAGAGTTAGTACATGTAGATTCAGTGCGTACATAAGCGCTGTTCATCAGCCAAGCCTATAATGCTTCACTCTGCCTGAATCCATGTGTCATACAAATGTACATTACATGCACTGCTGTACATGCTGTATGTTCTTCAACACCGCTGATGCATTTGGCAAGGTGCCTGCGTAATAATTGATCGACTACACGCATGTACATGTAGTTATTGATTGCTAAAGTCAAAATTTCCGCCAGACGGTGTTAATAGCTTCATGCAGTGGGAACCCATTGTTCACCTATATTGACTTAATTCAGTGAACCAATCAGGAGTGAAATACGACAGGCCATCCAGCTGTACAGACAGGTATGCAAGTTTGCATTACTGACAAATTTCCTATATTGTTCATTTTAACAGGATTAGTGTGTCATGTTTAAGTGTTAAACTGATTACTTCCAGACACTGGGTAAACAATATGTACAAGCAGTTATAAGCTGATTGACGTAATTGCATCAGGGCCAGTAAATGTGTGGCATGCATGTGACCTGATGACTGCACAGAATCGAAGCATTTACTTGTGGCTGCACTGGAAAATTTGGAACCCTACTCGGCTGTCAGAATATAAAATTTACATTTAAATTCAAATTTAAAATTACATTAAAAAACCAGGCCAACCATAGCAAATATCCTCTTTTATGTGTATCCTATCTTTTTGCACCAGTTCATATAATTCATGTAATTTGTAACATTATTTAATCTTATAATAACGACATTTTGCTTTAAATATGGACTCTCTTTCCTCAAATTGTGACATTATAGATCAATTGTTCTCTAAATTGCTGTCATAACCACATTTCAGGATGTGTCGCCCTTCTTCGCTACATCACACCTTTATACACACATTGAATGAATCACCATTTTGGGGTGACAACGGCACCACGATAAATAGGTTAACTTCCTTTGACCCTAGTTAGGCAGGCCAAGGTGTGCCTGTGGCCCTTTATGATGAGCTGTCCAGGAAATGAGGCCGGTCTTCCCCAGCACCATCCAGCTGAGACCCGCCTCAGGATGCAGCACTTGTGGATAGTTGTTGGAAAGTGTCTGGGTTTAATAGGTAGGACGCCTGCAAAAGAAACCGAGTCACCACTTGTCTACTGGTTTAAAACAAGTGCGATTGCACAATAATCAAACTCTGGCTGTCTTGCATGAAAGTCTATAACATTGACCGAAGATTGAACGATTGAAGACGTCAGACGTTTGTTGTTGGAAACATGCAGTCTCATTTCCACAAATGGTGAAAGCAGATTATACAAGGTATGATGCATCATATCCATTAAACGCAGGCATTACAATGTAGGTTTCACTGCCCATTTTTATCTCAGTTTTCATCTTGAGAATTGATGCTGCAGCAATATTGGGAGCATCCGGAGAAATCTAGAAATGGCAATGAAATAATAGATAGTGGTTATACATGCAGTGTGCGTTTCAACCATTAGAAAATGGACATGTAACGCACGTAGCATTCCTTCCCATTGGGAAAACAGTATGTGTGTACCAAAAAGTGTATAAATGGACTTCATCAAAATGATTTATATGATTCTATCTATTATGATTATGATTCAATTATGATTCTATTTATGTATCATTTTTGTACCGGTAGTTGAAAATGAGAAAATAACCAAATCATCCCCCTTTACATGTAAATAATACAATCCACATCACAGTGAGCAATTGATTTTGCCTTTGAGAGAACATGTGATTGCGATTTGCACAAAGTCTATTTCTGGTCACTCCAGTCGATGGAAAAATTGCTACATGTTTAAATTTCATTAATAGGAACATAATCGGCCATGTGACTGAAAAATTGAGGGCCTTTTTTCATCGACTGTACATGAACATGTTGCCCTTAATCTTGTTCAGTGCACAAAACTATGTTTTGCAAGCAGTATGAGTTGAAACTGTTTCATAATATACTCTGTGGTTCATCGATCTTGTGAGTCATTTTTTGTGGGACTGGGACTCATGACCATTAAAACTTGGCGACTTGATGACCAATTAAAACTTGGTACATCTTTCCAGCCTTCACGCTTATTCCTTTATGTACATTCTTAAATCTGTTCAACAACAGGGTTTCATAATTTGTGGCACCTCAGTCTGAGAAATGTGTGCATACATGTACGTACATGTACATTGTAAGTGTGCTTTGTTTTAATTTACAATTACCTCATCATGTACAAATGTGCACCATGCAAAAGTACTCTGTCAGTGGTTACAAGGGGGGAAATGGGGTACCGTAGACCACTTGAAGGGACATTCAAAAGTATTGCATACAATTATGCCTGGCGCTCACGCGAAGATGCTATGGCTTTGTGTGCATTCCAAATAAAATAAGTCGTGCGTACCTTGCGCCTTGTGGTCAACAAATGCATCTACATGTATTGTCTGTGCACGGAGTCCACTGTGAGTAATCGACATGCTGTAACAAGTTTGGTATTCCAACTGCGCATGCACACAATGATATGGGTCACAGGTATTAAATTCAGGATAATCGAATGCGCATCGAAGGCATATGAATGCGCAGGGAGACAGACGCAGGAAGCTTGCGTGTTAATTACGAGCAGAATGGGTGTTTGCGTGACATCGCGTGACATCACGTCAGCGATTTTGTCCCGAATGACCTTTGACCTGGACTAATACCGAACTAGCTTATTGACTAATATAACAGTGATGAGCTGAGTCCATCATAAGACCGGTCTTGAAGTAAATCACTAGTCCTTACACAAGTTTAGTCACAGGTAAACAGGGGATGAACAGTTACAAAAGATTGCCTTTATCATGTTTATCACAGCTCATTTGAATAGCTTGTGACCTGACTGGAAATTGAAGGACTTATGAGGACTTTTGATGAACTTGACATCAACACTGACTGATAATGGTTCCTGTGTAGAACACATTTGTTCTTGCACATACGTACGTGTACCGTACATACATTTATATTAGCAATTCGGGCGATTCACAATGCATCGCGCCACTAAGAGTTTGCCACGGAGAGTTAATTTTTCCCAGTGCATTGTAGGAGATCCACAAATTCGCAGCGCGGGACATTTGAAATTTTTCTGTCAGTAGTTTCGTAAGCGTATGATTCAAGTATCTGTTTGCCCTTTTCTTTTCTTTTCATTAATACGGTGTTGTTTGAAAGGCGGCAGAACGCTATGCCCCAATCTACATGTATAACAAATTAGCTCAAGTTGTCTACTGACACTCGTTCATATGGGCCATGTTTTGTCAACTTGAAAAATTGACTCTCCACGGCAAACTCTTGGTGGTGCACTGCATTGTGAATCGCCCGAATTCTTGTCTAATTTCACCCTCTGCAAAAGTGTGCCTATAATTTTCCACAGTACCTTCCCTCTATAGTCACCTCTTCTGAACTCTCGCTTGTTCTTAGAGTACATTATAAATTGTACAAAGACAATATCTAAGTTCACCTCTGATTTATTGTTTGTGACATATCATACATGTACTGTACCTGGTTGTTTCTGCGGAGAAGCATCTTGCCATACATCCAACAGCCAACTCACATTTGTGTATCCTGTATCTTAAGAGTCTTCCTCTTGTTGCCTTTAGGGAACAATTCAGGCTCCCCAGGCACAAAGTCCCTCACTGGTGCGTCTCCTAGATGCAGGCTTTGTCTGGAGTCCATAGGATTCATGTACATTTGTCTATCAGGCAAACCCTGGAGATCAATCAGCATGACATCGTCTGAGTTGCGGTAAAAAGAGGAATGAGATGGCATAGTAGTGCGCATGCTTTTTCGAAACACCTCTGCAACGGAGCTTGAGGGGCTCATGTTGGATTGCATCATTGGCTCATCGTAGGCATCTTTGTTGTGTCTCCTGTCTTGGATCTTCTGGTAGCCATATCCCATCAGGATGAGAAGGACAACAACTGCTAAGCAGCTTCCGCCAATGGTCAGAAATTGAGTATTGAATATTGAATTTGTCCGCTGTGCAGCCTTCTGCGTTTCTGCCCAGATGCAGTCGTTGTCGCCGACTGTGCTCTCGCCACCTTGGTTGAAGGCCACCACGCAGATCTTGTACGACACACCGGTCTCCAGGCCCTCCATTGTGTAACTCTGTACCGTCGGGTGTATAGGCACGCTTTTGACTACTGTCCGCTCACCTACAATACTGTAGAGAACACGGTAGCCTTGCACATTTTGCATATTGGACCCCTCCCAGGTTAGACTGATATAATTCTTATTTGAAGCAATGACTGTCACCTCTTTGGGCATGTCAGGTTTCCGGTATTGGCAGAAATTGCCCCCATAGTTCTTTCGGCATATGCAGCCGGCCTGTCGCACTACATTCTGCTTTTCAAACTCACTGCTTTCCCGACTGACTATGCTGGTACTCTCCTTGCTTTGCTCGTTGGGCTCTTCACTGCAAGATCCCTCATTTTGGCAAGGGTTTGGGTTACATGTGGTAACTGTCGCATTTTCTGTTCCTGGACCTTGCCCAGGCCACTCTTCATGTGGTGTCGGGTTTAAAGTAGTAGTTTCATCATCAGAATTGTCTGTGACTGGATCAATCCTTGGAGTTGTTGTTACAACCGGTGGAGCAGGAGTTGCAGGTACTCGCTCTAAGACCTTAATATTATAGACTATTGTGTCGGCACCAACTGTGTTTGTTGATTTGCATTTGTATGAACCAGCATCTTTCCTCTGGATGTTGTACAGAATGAGTGTGCCGTAGTGGTTGGTCAGAGCCCGCACCGTCTGGTTCATGAGTGGAGGGAAGGATGGAGCATCCACCTCATGCTGATTAGGGAACACCCATGTTAGGGTTGCAACCGCTGTGGGGATGAGATGGCAGTGAAGGTAGACATCCTCGCCAATGATCTTGGTGAAGTTTGCTATTTTCGGTTCAGTTGATATCCTTGGATACACACACTGGAATGGGTTCCTGGGACCGTTAATCATATCAATGAGGCGCCTGTTGTTGTACACTTGTGGGGCATAGCAGTAGACTTCATTTGCACGTTCCACATTCTGCCAGTTCTGTTGAAACCACTTTGCAAAGCTGATCAGATGACAGTCGCAACTGAGGAAATTACTGACGACGGTCATTCGGTCGATGCTGTCCATTGCACGCACGGCACCTTCCTCAATGGTATGTATCTGGTTGTGGTCCAGTGTGATGGAACGCAGTTGCGTCCTCCAGGAGAATATGCCGTTTCGCACAACTGGGATGTTGTTATTGTCAAGGCGCACCTCTTGTAGTTGTGGCATATTTGTAAAGGCGCCGTCCTCAAGCTCATCGATCACATTGTTTTGCAGGTGTAAAGTTGTGAGAGCATTGAAATTGGTGCCGTAAAATGGTGCATTGTTTATAGATTTGAGTTCATTGTTAGACAAATCCAAGGTGGTCAGGGTCCACAGTGAACTGAAGGAATTTGGCTGAAGGGTGGCAATATGGTTTTCGGGAAGCTCTAGGATTTGCAGACTCGAGAGGTCTCGAAAGAGTGTCGCAGATATCGTGGGTAACCTGCTCTGTTTTATCTTAAGTGATTGCATTTTTCTCAAACCAGCAAAAAGGCCCTGTGGAACATGCTGCGTGTTGCTGATTTTTAAAGTTTCAAGGTTGTGCAGTCCATACAGCAGCCCATATGGAAATGTCCCAATATGTGTATTGTCTGAGATATCCAAGATCCGGAGATTGTAAAGTCCTTGGAAGAGTGTAGAAGGAAGGTTGCGCAGGTTATTGGCATTCAAGTACAGATTTTCCAAGGAAATCAATCTGTGGAATGTTTCCCGGCTCAAATGATTGAGTGTATTCCCATGGAGGTCAATGGTCCTGATGTTGTACATTGCGTTGAACACTCCTGGATAGAGACTCTGGAGTAAGTTGTTGTTGAGTGATAGAACTTCCAGGAAAGACAAGCCATTGAAAACTTGAGAGGGAAGGTAGGAAATCACGTTGTCATTCAAGTGGAGGGTCCTAAGTTGCGGCAATTGATAGAATGAGCCAATGTTTACCTCACCGATGCGATTTTCCTGGAGGTTCAAGAACTGCAGATTTGGAAGTCCCTGCAAGGAGTTTGTGTACAACCCTTGGATGCGATTCTTTGCGAGATCCAGAATGGTCAGGCTGGTCAAGTTGGTGATGGCCTCGGGGACATAGACCAGCTTGTTGCTGGTCAGGATCAAGTGGTTCAGGTTCATGATGTAGCGGAAGGCCCTCGGCGTGATGTACGTGATGTCGTTCCAGCCAAGGTTGATGAAGGACAGCTTGGTGTTTTGCGGACGCCATCGAAATACACACCGCTCAGGAGGTTGTGGGATATGTCCAGGTACAGCAAGTCGTACAAGTAGTCAATATTATCAGAGATGTTGAGGATACCATTGTGGCTCAACAGGAGGACCTGTGTGTCACGGGGGATATTGGAAGGCACATCATTCACATTTCGGTATCTGCAGTCCACCTGCTTGTATGCCCCCGGTCCCAGGGCGTATGTCAGCTCTGGAGTTGACAGCCGTGCACAGATACAAGGACAGTACCGTCGACCTGGCCATATTTGACCAAGGACAGTTGACACTAGGCCAAGTATCAAAAGTGCAACGGACAGACTCAAGTCTGTGAGCTTCGCCATTTCTTGGCTTTTGTCTTTCAAATGAACTGTCTGAAGCCTCTCCTAAATATTAGCTGCTTTTCCTTTGTAATAGTAGTTTCCTGTTCAATAGCAGTAATGACTTGTCAGAGTACAAGGCCTTTGTGGTGAGTCATCCACTGTAAGGTTGAGTTGACAGCTTGTCTGGATTTGCCATTTGGATGAACGTCAAACTGCAAGAGAAAGAAAGTCACATTCTTATTTGTATGTACAAATTGTTTGACAAATCATATATATTAGATGTAAAACATGTTTACATGTATATTCACTCAACAAATTAGAGGGACTACCAAATTGCCTTGTGCCCTTAATAATTTGGTGTAATGTTTTCTTTAAGTTTTTAGACAAAAGAGACTTTATTGTCAGTACATGTTAGACATGATTACTGAGTAAGGATTTGGCTTTTTGATGTTTTTTCTTTATAAATTGTTTTAAGTGGAGAAAATAAGTATTAAACGAAAATAACAGCAATAAAAAGGCACTTGAAGTGGACTTTTTTTCTGTGGAAGGCACTTCTGTTCATGCACATTTAAATTTATATTCATTATCCAGTACGTGTTCACTCTAAGGACTGCAAGACAATGAGAGAACAATAGATTCTTTGTTGTCCTCGAACATACACATTGATTCTTGAGAATGGTCCTCGAATGTAAGTCTGTGTACTTATGGGAGAGTGTTGTACATTGTAATATAGGAACCGAGGGAAACACAGTGCATTGTCCTCAAAGGCAGAGGTGAAGTACAACCAACGACTATACTAGTACTGTGTATTGCCACGCTGACTCTTGTCGCACAGTGCCATCTACTGCATGGAGTTTGTTGACCATGACTATTTAACTGACCTCTGATATTGACGTGCGTAGAGCCCAATGACTAAGAGGGGTTAAAATTTAGGTTTAAAGGCTTAGCATCCTTCCCAGGAAGCAACTCTCAAATCTCCATGTATATTTGGTGCAGCATGTATAGAACTATCTCATTGGAAGCATTCTATTTATGTTGTGAATGTCTGATAAATGTACATTTACATTTATGTGATGACCATTTGGTGCTGTACATCAGTCTATATGAGTACTGCTGCTAGAGTTTAAAAGATTATGTGTCTCATCTGCTGGGCTTTAAGTTTGCTATACGTTGTAATTAACATCCCAACTGATCTGAAGGCTGCCAAAGTTGGCTGGGGAATTTCACGTCATTGCTTAACTAAAGCCAGGAAAGGACTGTTGACACCCAAGGTTATACCTCGTACCTTGAACCCAAGACACTGCGTCCTCACACACAAGTGCAAATTAAATGATAAAACCACCACAGATGCGGATGAACAGTAATGACAGCACCACGTCCCATTCAAAGCTGCAGTGGCGTAACAGTTTCTCATCGCTGACCATCAGAAACATTTTGAGAAAGGAAGATTGTGCAGTTGTGCACAAAAATACGGAAATAGCCAGCTTGGTTATGTGCTATTTGCACACTATTCTGTAATATAGTGTTAATAATCATTGGATTTTAACAGCGTCCCCATTGAAAGTATGGAACGAGCCCCCCTCACCTCACCTAACCTATTGATTTTCAGAGGCCAAGTGTCCGGAGAAAAAAACCTTTCTACATTTCGATTGTTTTGCTGACGAATACCCCCCCCCCTGCGAAATTTCCTGGATCCGCCCCTGCAAGCGCGCATGTTTGGAACATTTTCAACACTGTGCAATGCGGGCTTGATTGCGTAAAATATGCAGTTGCAGTTCTCTTCGAGAGATGGCCTCTTTTGAGAGCTAAAGGCTACACAGCACCAAACTACAGTTTGTGCATGTGGTCCATCTCTAGGCACAGGAAGAGCAGCCCAAGATATTTCACACCCCACCTCCCAGATGGCATGCTTAGTTTTATGTGCGTGTAGCTTTCCTTCATCTAACATTCTCAATGGAAACCTTAACTTTTTTGTAATGTGCTTATGATGATTGAATGTTGTAAAAAAAATGCCAGGAAGGAACACTAAGTTTAATTAGTATTTCTTGGCCAACTGCATTTGGAAGAAGTCTTCATACTGTTGTTTGTGAGATACTACATTCACCTCAGTTTGTTGTGTTTTTTTTACTTCAGCCGTAGAGTAGAATACGTGTACATTTTTGGTGATTAGACAATGTTAATGAGAAAAGACAATACCGGTACATCTACGCACTGTACTTGACAACCTTACATACATATAATAGGTCAGAGTTAAAGTTAGCTGTGCTTACTGCTATTGGTAAAAGCTTCTGACAGTCAGCTGATAAATACCACATCCTGGATGCTAGCTTATTGAAGGTGTTGTTTCGTGGCCGGTTGCTTTGCGAAGGAAGGAAAGATCAAGCTTGTCGAGGAGGTCCCTCGAATGCAAGCTTTGCCCTTGAGCATGAGTGAGAACACTGATACTACACAAAAGTTCTGGGTCAAGAAATGAAGAAGAGGATATAGGCCTACGAGAGAATGGAGCTTTGTACCCTTTTGATCATTGCCAGATGGGCCAAGATCTTATACCTTTTGACCTTTTGTAGTTACTACATTTCTGCTACGAACGCCATTGTTGTTTACATCATTCTTCAGTGTTCGTTTGCTCTTTTCACTGTCGCCGTAGTTTCACAGTAATAATGTCGGCCGATAAAACAGGTCGCCTCCAAAGATGAAGTTCCTTTTTTTGTTCCAAAGACGAGATCAGATATATGTTTGTTATATATGTAACTAGAGTTTGTATTAACAAGAGCCAAAACCTGGACCATGAAGAAAGAGCTTCAAGATCGCCTTAATGGTACAGGGCTTTTTATGAGGATGCAAAACATCTCATGGCGTGAGCACAAGACCAAAGAACAGATTTATGGAGACATTAGACCTATCGTGCTGAAGGTCATATCTGACGTAATATTTTGGAGACTTCCGTGCCCTAGATAGAGGATCAAGACTTTTCAACTATGTTTACATGATTGGCAGAGACAATCAATAAATTGAGGACTTTCCATACGTAATGAGGGATCAAGACACCTGGCGTGGCATTGTGAATGTGATCTCGGTTACGACCGCTAGATGATGATGATAATCAACAAGAGTTGTCCTTGGTCAGCTGGTCAGCATGTTAGACGGTTCAGCATGGTCAGCTAGGGGCTAGGAGACCGGAAACAACTTGGCCAGTCGGGGGTCAAGAAGGAAATTGCAAACGGCCCTTATGAATCATTTCTTGCTTAAACAGCTTATAACCTGTCATCCGGATCTTGACGCCTGAGGCCTCTCTGAAAGAGGGACGTAGTGCGTAACTTCATCATGACCTAGCAAATTTGTCTGTTATACCCTCACTATCACAACCTGCAAGAAATCGGACATTTTTGTGATAATAAGCTTGATTTCAGCTGAGTGGAAACTGGTGCCACAGTACCTTATATACCCTCATCAGTTGGCTGTCATGATTCAGCCACAGCTTCCTCCGTAGTTCTCACATGTGCAATGCCCAAACACACTCCACAACCAGTTGATTCATAAAACTCAGGAAATTCATCATAACTTTCTTCAAGACACAGGAATTGCACATAAATGTAGAAACAATCCGCGATGACTTTGCCGGAGGCAGGTACACTGTATTGTGGAAAGTGTACTCCTTACACGTAGCGGAGTTGCTAAAACCATGATCACTTGCAAGTGTGAAAACATTGTTTGTTTTCAGACTCATTTAGACTCTAAGTTTGAGTGCACCGCATGAGTTTGACAACCTTGGCTTTGACGAGTAGTATTCACTTGTGGCAAAATAGTTGAGTGTTGGCATGCAGATGTACATGTATATATGCCACCGCGCAGATGTTATGTACAAGTTCAAATGTTGTAGAGATAATACACGTTACAGAGTATATTTCCTTTGTGGGCTGCATTTTTTTTCATGTACATATAAGTACCTTTTTGAAGAAAAACAAAAATACACTGTATAATGTTGCTGGCTGCTGTCTTGTATTTTGCTTGACTTCACCTGCACTACTGCAGGAATGTACATGTACATGCCATATTAGGCAACCAAATAATAAATGTATACATATAGGCACACTACTCGTACAATACATATACATAGATATCATACATGTGTATGTACTTCTATATTGTTCTTTGTGTTTGAGGCATGTTCAACCTATGTAAAAAATATGATGCCATAAAAACAAAAAAAATGATTTCCTATGCAGACAGACTTGATACGTCAAGTAATCTATCCCAGACCTCATGCTGGATAGGTGGATAACTTGATGACGTGGAATGTTCTCTCAGCTCATGATCTATTAAGGTCGCTAGACTGCTGAGAATCCAAATTTCCACCATTTGGAGGTTTATCATGTTTATAATCGACCCATGTATGACCACGGAGCACAGCCTTACTTTCTTCCTTTGATCATCTGATACACTTCTTCATTGTGTTTCAGTTGAAAACTAAGCTATGTTACTAAAGGCCGCTAGGACTGCGGAGAATCCAAATCAACAATGTTTTTCATTGCCAATCCGTAGAAACGGCCCTCTACGGGCCAAATGGCTCTTGGCTAAATACCAGGACATATTTCATGTATTTACATGATTTAGAAACAAAACAAGTTGAAATGTTTGATAATAGTAAGTAATAATTTGGGAGGCTAATCGTCCTTACTGGCAGCTGAGAAGCTGAATTGCAAAGGACGCAGCTACAACGTGGTCGAGCCGCTGGCGGCGCCTCCAGCAGCTAGCCACATCGACCCATGTATGACCATGGAGCACAGCCTGAGATCGAAAGTGTTTTATTTTTCCGGAGGAAGGAAAACCGGAGAGCCCGGGAAAAAACCCTGGTGGCACAGGAAAGAACCAAGTCTACTCACATACATGTATGACATGTATGGTCCGCGGATTGGATTCGAAGCAGGGCCACAGTAGTGAGAGGCGAGCACTTTACGCACAAGCCACCCATGCCAATGGCCTTGGATATGAAAAAAATAAAAAAATGGATTCCATCTTATGTTCATACTTGCAGCTTTAAAAAAATGCCATACATTAGCCAGACCTTACTGAATGCCTAACTGTTGCTTACCTGGTGCTTGACACAATGAATATAATCCATAAAATCCAATAGTCACAGCATAGCTAATGGCAAACGCTGGTTGCAATGTAAGCCTTCCAATTTTCAGGTTTGTAAAGTCTTTCCAGTCAGGCAGGCTCGTCTCTTACAAGCACAACAGCGCAACTACACGGCCTCATCAGCATAGACTCCAGCTCTCTCAGACCTGCTGGTTTGCCATATCGCAAGGGCGGTAATGTGAGGATGAATCATCAGGCTATATACGCTCACCGACAGAAAAACTACACTTCCCCTTACAAACTCTGGGGCAGGGTCTAAAACTCCTGGCTCATGAACTTGTGGAAGGGTTCAACTTCTGGTTTCAGGTGAAGTTGGGTTTGAAATCCATTCTGTGGCGAAGATCAGTCAAGGTTTGACTGTACAAAAGATTTGTGTGTATCCTTAGCTAAGATTATTGTTCAGAATGGCTTTGGGGAAAAAAAAAACAGGCTTGTGATCGTTGATCTTAGCTTGATGCGATTAGTCACATTTTTGTTCGGGTATATGGTTGGCCAAAAGGCTCTAAAATAGAACCTGACTTTTGTTGTATATGCGGGGGCGACCTCATGGGACTTGTCAGCCCAGGGTTTGAGCCTGGAAGCCCCGATGGATGGCAAGGAAGTCAGGGAAATTGGCTGATTGGCCGTGATGTGGAGATAGCGCCCCTAGATTCTATTTACCATGACCTTCTCCTGGGAAAACAATTTGGCTGTTAGCTGGAGTGGGTATAGTTTATTCACTAGTTGGCCATATTAAATTGAAAGCAAGGCAAGCTTTTTAATGTTTGGAACTTGCGAATAGAAATGAAAGTAATGAAATAAAGTTAATTACAAATTAATCGCATTCTGCCCTGATGAGTAATTTAAAGTTTGTGATTAGTCCTACGCTAAGGGAATACATTGCTTTTGCTGTTATTTTCAGAAATGGAGGGATTTGGGGGTTAGTATTTTATAGCAAACACTGTGTGCTCAGTGTTGTGTCGAGTGATTGTGAGAGAAAATTGCTCCGTGATGGGACTCAAACCCACGACCTCCTGCTTGCTAGTGCAGATGTCTTACCACTCCACCACCGAGCTTGCCCGGGTTGGCTGGCTGGTCCGCATCTGCAATAGCAGTGGGCATCGCAACTAAACTATTCATAAGATGGAATTTACGTAGGGATGATGTAAATTCAATAATGGGTTTTGCCCTTCACCGATGTATTTTATAAACACTGTATATTCGAGTATTGTGAGAAACAATCGCTCGGTGGAACTCAAACCCACGACCTCCTGCTTACTAGTGCAGATGTCTTGCCACTCGACCACCGTGCTTGCCGGGGTTGGCTGGCTGGTTAGAATCTGTAGCAGTGGGTACCGCAACTAAACTATTCATAAGATGGAATTTGTGTTGTTGTTATAGTGGTGTTCCCTAACGTGGCGCATATGACGTTTACATTGACTTTCCTCATAAAGTGCTGCCAAACTTCTTTGTTGATAAACTTCAAATTCATTTACCTTATTAATGCTTGCTATGTAACCTCTGTGAACAATTTCGGTGTCATGAAATTAAATCCGTAATTCAAAACGAGTGCATCCGGAAATTGGGCACAAAATGGCTGAGTGTTCCCTAACGCGGCATGCTTGAATAAATCTCGGAAAATTCCAAATTAAATTTGAAGAATTTCTGTAAGGTTGATAAATTCTGATAAACCATTATGATCTTCACTTACATACCCAACTAGAAGTTTGTCACAAAGTTGGTTTCTTATTTTGGGGGGTCATTGTCAAAGGGTTCACTGCACTTCGAAAAAAATACATTTTTCTTCTAACTTTGTAACAGTTGGATAAACTCACGGATTTTGAACGGAAGTGTTTAGAAATTGATGAAATTTCATTTTCTGTGAAATTTCAGTTAAAACTTTTGCTGTAGCTAGGCACTACAGGGGAAAAATCAAAGTGCGCCACATTGGGGTACATCAACAATATGGTATCTTTACCATGCAAACTTTCAAATCTTATTGGCACATAATATGACCATGGCATCATTGAAATCTCAGAGTACGTGTATAAGTTGTGTGATTTCAGGTGGATTGAGCTATATAACTTAATAATGGAAACAGTCAGCATTCAATACATACATGCAGACTCACTGTTTGCGTGCTTTTTAAAGTTGCTTTGCCATGCACACATCTTGTATCAATAACTACTTAAACCGATGAGTAAATGCAGCTTAAAGTAGGAAGGAGGGGATGATTAGGTCACAGTTGTGAATTGATTGATGTCAGATTCATGTGACCCAGCACTGGGGCCAGCAGTCAGCTTGCCATTTTAAGTTTCATCGTTCTCATTAAAGGCGTATTTTAAAGTTTAAACTACAACTCTCATTATTACTTTTGAGCTGATTGGCTTAAAATAAGGTTTACAATTTCGCATTAGCAATAAATGACGCGACTTGATTCTTTCATCATATTCTTTGTTGACCAACCACGAAGTGATATGTAGCAGCTCCTGCCAGAGCTTAAACAGAAAAAGAATCTGAAACCTTGAACAGATTCTTAAACCATTATACAGGGTGAGTAAAAAAAAACCCAAAACCCACATATCGGGACCATTTTTTTGTGAAGTTTTGCATGTAGCACTTTCAAAATCTAGGATATGAAAGCCCAATTCATAAGCTTTCTTTTAGTACAAGAATCATTCAAATCACTCATGTACTTTTTAATTTACGGAATTGTTAAACACAACCACTATTTGAAAGTTTTGTCCACGGATCACAAGAAGGTAAGTGTTCTTGCAGCAAAACGAATCACAAATCACATACGGATGTGTGTGAATTGTTTTCGTTTTGCTGAAAGAGCGCACATTTTTTTGTGATCCGTGAACAGAACTTTAAAATGGTGGCAGTCTTTTATATTTCCGTAACTTGAAAAGTACATGAGTGATTAGAATGATTCTTGTACTAAACGACAGCTTATGAATTGGGCTTTCATATCCTAGATTTTGAAAGTGCTACATGCAGAAATTCACTAAAACAATAGTCCCAACTTTTGGGTTTTGCTTTTTTTTTTACTCACCCTGTATTAAAAGCCCGGACACACATGCCAGAAGCAGATACTGGTTGTGTGAAATACCAAGTCAGTCGATCTACTTGTTTACCTTTACATACAGGTCTACAAAGGTTATCAGGTTATGTTAAGATTCCTGACTATTTTTCACTTGAACTTTTCCTTTTTTCTTGGACATGTTGGAGGTCACTGTTTCAGTTTTTCTTAGATTAACTTGTGCACACCTTTTGATAAGTAAATTAGCTGACAAGGAAACAGAGGATAACCAAAGAAAAAAGCTCTTGGCAAAAATAAGTCTTGAGTTTTCAATAACTTGAATATTGACGTCAATTAAACATCTGGCTTTATGATTTTTTTCTAAATTGGATTTTCCTGTGTCAAAATGGCGAATCTATCAAGGATGTTTCAGTCTGACCCCCTTCATCTGACCCACCCATGCCAAACATGACAAAACTGGGTATAATTGATTGCAAATTAACTTTGTGGCATTTACACGTAGTACGTATAAACTCGTACCGGTATGTACCACTAGATTAGGCAAAAACCTTCCGGCTTTTGCTTCCAGGGTTGAAGTCTGGAGGGGCCTGTGAGTCAGGCAGATTAAATTAAAACACAAAATGCTTAGAGATTCATCAAGCAAATTCCAGAAAGTGTTTCTGTCGGCTCAAATGTATAGACTTTACAGATGATTGCCATTACTTTGTGCTATGGACTGTGTTCACAAATACCCCCTCATACGGCATTGCTGAAGACGCTTCACTTACACGAAGATGCTATGGGTTTTATGCAGATTCAGGATAACATGACATGAACAGTCACGTCTGTTTATGGTGAAATCGAGGATTTTCTATTGTTCCTCTTCCCTTTTCCTTTGTTTATACTCAACTTTTTTTGCAACAGCTCTCATTGGTTTTGGACACGTTTTCTAATCGAGATCGTCCTCGATTTGGTTCCTGTCCTTGATTTATTGATGATGTGGCACGTGTGTGTCCTCGATTTACACCATAAACAAACGCACCCCAGCACACGCAATTAAGCGTTGTGTATGGGACTCTCTAAAATGGTTACAGAGCACCACCTATGCATGAATGGAATCGGTATTACCGCAAAGCAATATGGAGCTACACGTAATACAAAGTTCATTTTCCCTGGTTTCATTTATTAAATATTTCCTTAGAGCACCATGGTCCAGTGGTTACAGTGTTCGACCCATATGCATGGTACATGGGTTCGAACCCTGATGGGGAACATGGTGCGTGTGTCCTTTGGCAAGACACTTTACTACAATTGTCTCTCACCACCCAGGAGTAAATGGGTTTCTGAGGGTATACTAGGGTAGAGACCAGATTGCGTTGATCTCGGCTCCAAAAAAAAAGTGGTCTCATGGCCTGATGAACAGGGGTAATAATAAATGTGAAGGGCTTTTGAGACCTAGCTTTGCTGGAAAGCGCTACGTGTATATAAGTGCTGGTAAGCGCTACGTGTAGATAAGCAACACACACATAACATTGTAAATAAGTGACACACATGTAGTTTTTTACCAATTTTTATTTGTTTGCGCTGAAATATTTTAAGCTGAAAAGAAATTCATGCAGTGACTTCATATTACTTTCAACCCAAGTTCTGAACCAAAATTGGCAAGGTTCATTTGGGCCACTATAGATCTAGACTCAAAGCAAGTTTAAGAATAAAATCATGATAGGCACACTGTGTCATTGACGAGTACCTAAATGTGTGTACATGTTCATGTTCATGAAGCTTTAGGGGTAATCCACGCCCTTCCTTTTGGCAAATTAATGATGCACTTTGGACAGTTTATAGATTCCCGAACGTGACTTGGTCTCAAGACTCTAAATTGCGTGTTTCCTTTTGTACTTTGTTTCCCACCCTTGTTCAGGGTTGAGGCTGAGAGGCTGTGCCGGCTCAACAGTGTCTTACGGGGCATCCGGTTGGGCAACTTCAGGTGAGTGTCAGAACCAATTACCCTACCTCACACACATTCATGATCGAGAGCCGAATATCTCACTGGTCCATTCACCATCACGTGCCAGATGCTATTTTTGCTGTTTACCAAGCGCGTGCGCGTGCGAGTATTCACGCACACAGTAAGTACGCACATGTAGTAGACAGTCTACTTTGTGCGCGCTTTACGAAGCAATCTTGGAACTGTCGCACGGGTGTAGTACGCATGCGCAAACATTGCCCTAGCTACGCATGAAATGATGGCTGCACACAAAAATGGTACCTAGCATTTTTTTGGACTTAATTAAGGATGCCGAACTGGAGAATATCGTGAACAATAAAGATGCCTCCTCTACTAATCAGTAGTCCACAATTAATGTGGTATAAACTCTTAGAAGTTACTGTATTGCATAAGAACTGAACTTTTCGGAGGTTGGGCAGTATCGTTCTCCGAACATTTTATGCCGAGCTGCATACTGCTGCAACAGGAACATTCGGTAACTACATGTATGAGGTATAGTAAAACGGATATAACATGGAATATTTCGGGTGGATAGTCGATATTAGCTCCCCGATTTGAAGTTGACAACCTAATGCCCTCGGCTTCGCCTCGGGAACTAGTTTGTCAACTTCCAATACCTCGGGGAGCTAAAATTGACTATCCTCCCTCAAACCATGTTATTTGTATAATGTGTTATTAGGTAGTCTTTGCTCAAGACTGGATTTTGGAATAAGTTCCTCTAATGCAGCCAGTCTATCCCTGGCAAGCACAGTCAGGCTGCTGTGAGTCAAATCAAATCTGGAAATTTAGACACCCGGACCTAAGAAAGTCCAAGCAAACTACCTGCATGTTACGGTAAATGGGTGCGCTTGAGGTACATGTTATGTATGGTTTAAATTTCTGAGTTCCGGGTGCCAAATTCCCAATCTTGACCAGACTTGATTCATCTTATTAATAGTACCTATACCATAGTCTTGGTTTCAAGAGTTCAAGATGTCCTTAGTGGTGTGATGTTTTAGCACTCACTAAGCGGGCAACTTATTACACATGCCAAAAATAAGCCACAAACGACCTTTGGGAATCTAGTATTTTCTGCTTGGGAAATTTCCTAGCAGAATCGTCTGTGCATTTGCTGCACGACGTAGCATGTCTGGTTGCTGTACTGCAGTTTTCAAAGCTACGTGTTTAAAGTTATAGTCCATCATTTGTAATTTGTGCATTTTGTTTGTTGGAAGCAACAAAAGTGCTCAAAATCTAAAGAAGGGGGCTGAACAACTAACCTGATAAAGTTTCAGCTCAGCTTCAGCTGTATATTTGGAGAAAAACATCATGCTAGGATCTCGATTTCAAATAAAAAGTTGCTGAATCACGTTTTGAATTGCGCCTGAATTCAGCGTCCGAGACACGTTCTCGCTGAGCCGAATGCAGCAACGCTATGTCGTGCACTGATCCGACGAATTATAGCAACTGGGGGGTGCGTGTGCGTCGTGCCAATGCTTGCGCGCACTTCGCCGAATAACAAAACGAACTACTAATTTGAATTTTCCTATTGTGCGTCTTAAGAAGAACCGTTGGAAAGGCCTTCTTTCGTTGATTACTTCAAAATGACAGCTTGCCAGAAAGAATAATTTGGCAGGGAGTTTAGTCCTCCTACTATCTTTCAACCAAGTATGTTTTTCAACAATAATTACGCCAGCTACTTTTTGGATAGCTGCAAATGATGGACTCGGGCTTTAATACAGCAAGCATCGTTGGATCAGAAAGGTCGGTCTGTGTGGATGAAGCCATCAGTTTTGTAGCAAAGAAACTGGACCTTGAAAATCTAAAATATTAATCATTAAATCGGTGCTCTTCGTCCATTTGAACGTGGCCATGATTCGACTGATCCATACGGCCGACATGTGCTTACATGTGATGTCAATGTCGTGTTCATGTACATTATATTACCTGACAAACTGTTTTCAGAACAATTCTTTTGTTTCCACTGGTACGCATGCGCTGTTATTTTGCATATTTAGTCATGCCCTATTGCAGTGCAAGATTCCCAAGACGTTCTTTGTGTGTGGTTCGTCGACCGAGTCAGGTTCGTGGATGGCCTTATGGGACCGGGACCTACATGTACATGCTGCTGCTCGTGGACCTCTATTGTAAATTACTCCGCTAAGAACATCTTGCACCAAGACCACTTCTACCACTGTGGTCACTTTGCTGCATTAATTACCTGCAAATCCTTATGATGTTCACCCATTTCACAATAGCACTCCAGTGTTGGACCTATATGGTGTATGGCACACTGGTTTATGGCTATCCGCTCCGTTCACAAGTACCCCCTTACTGGCAAACAAAGTACAGTTGGGGGTGACCGACCGATGCCTGACTGAGATTTTACCGTGTTGCGCGGCGGTACCACTGCGTGTACATAGTACAAATTCCCTGGTGTACGTGCGTCACATGCAAGGAATGGTGCGCGTTAACCAGCTAAATGACCCGCCCATGGGACGTCGTTACTAGGTAAAAGGGCGCCCTCTTTTGTTGGCGCACAGAGCTCATAGCGCCCCTTGACCAAAGATATTGACTGATTGGGGAACCTCCAACATAGGGCTGGATAGCTCAGTTGGTCAGCACACCAGAAGGGTTATCCGGAGGTGGCAGGTTAAGCCCCGCTCCAGTCAATTTCTTTGTTCATCTTTTCAATTGTTATAATTCGCCTAGTCACTTTCCTTGTAGGGCTCATTTGAAAATTCGTTATAAAAAGCCGTATTCTCTCCGAGTTATCCCGTTTGCTAATTCTCAGGTCTGTACCGTGACTTAACTTGGGCTTGATCCCTGGCTGCATGGCATACTGGTTTATGGCTTCTGACTAGCGTCCCTTGATATTGACTAATTGGGAAACCGAGGGCTGAATAGCTCAGTTGGTAAAAGCACCGGAACTAATGGTTATCAGGAGGTCGGAATTTCAACCCCTGCTCCAGTCAATTTTTTCCTTAAGATTTTAACAAAGTTTGATGTTTGCAACTACCAAAGTATCAGTTCTGCATGACTCTAGCTTATTGCAGTTACATGTATTCAAGTCCCTTGACTAGAAAGTGGGTGTCACCATAAGAATTGATATACGTGTGTACACTGCCTCTGGTGCAAGGTGTCTGTCATGGCCCCTGACTAATCAGTGTCTGTTTCCTAAACTTGGTCATTAAAGTCTGGGTGTTCAAGGCTGAATTACCCATAAGCTGCTCAACAGTGTAGCTCACAGTGCAGGTCACTGAAAATAGTTTGGTGATCATTCACTACCGGTATGTACTGTCCTTATTCATGTCATTGTTATAGACAGTACTAATTAACCCAACCCATCCCTTAAATGTTTTCATCAGTCATGTCAGTGGCAATAGTGTGTGTCCGAACGGGTGAAGCATGAGCAAAGTACATGTACTGTACATGCAATGAATGACATGTAGATGACCGTAGCCATTCAACAAAAACACATACACAATGTGAATGTATGTACTGTACAGGTACATACAATGTACATACAGCTGTTCAAATGGCAAGTTGCACGATTTGAAGGTGACATCATCTGATCAGTAAAAATAAGGCGCAGTTTGTCTTGCGACATCATGGCAAGAGCCAGGGTTTCATGACTCAGATTAATTTGATTTGTCACAGATCAAGCTCCTACTTGATCAAACGTTGAGCGCATCATATCACTGTGAGTCGAAAACTTCCCTTGCCATGCATTTGTATGTACAGTACAATGTATCAATCACCTCCAGTCAAAGCATTGTACTTGCTACATTCTAAACACCGCATAAAAAGACAGTCCACACTCATTGGAGGGGTCACATTTTTTAACCTGATCATCTTATGATAACATCATTTATATAGACCTTTGGGGAATGTTGTTAGCTACGATTTGATACCCTGTTTGCTACCAAAGACTGTAAATCGTCCAAGATTGACAACGGTTAAATGAAAAATGATTTAAAGATTATGCGTAGACTAAATTGCTAAGTGTAACTACACATGCCCGTAATTGACCCCTGTTGACTGCGCAGAGCCCGAACAAAATGCGGGTAATTCAATTTTACGTGCATTGTGCGATCGGTATTCCCCGCTAGTCGTTTCGGGCAGTGTGACATTGTCATGCAGCAATTTCCACTTGTTTACTCTTATAAATTTGCAACTTTTGAAGCTGCATCATTTTTCATAAACTGTTGTCAATGTAGCACGATTTACAGTGTTTGGTAGGAAACGGGGTATCAAAATGTAGCTAACAACATTCCCCCAAGGTCTATATAAATGATGTTATCATTGATCATAGACCATCAGATACAAAATTATGACCCCTTCAATTTGTGTGGACTGTCTTTTTTTGCTGTGTTTACAATGTACATGTATGCTTTGACTGGAGGTGATTGATTGAGAGTGGACTTTCCTTTTTGTGCTGTGTTTATATCAAATAAACTAGGGAACTGTTAAAAGCACTGATTTTGACTGCTGTGATGACTTAGCTGGGAGGGTTTCATGTCATGCGTTCTTGTGCACTGAGCTGACTTTGTGCCAAACATATCTTTCATATATATGTTGCTGCTTTTTTTTGTATTTTCAGATATGTGAAGGAACCATTGACCCTGGGTGATCATTCAGGCAACCATTTTGTGATTGTGTTAAGGTAAGGTGATTGGAATAAAATGGTCTCTCAGTGATTTACTGATATGTTCATATACATGTACCTCATAATGTTAACTTGTTTAGTATCAATTCATTGTGCCCTTTCTGTCAACAGTTGTATATAAAAGAAAGTTTACAACATCCAGATCAGCTTTTCTCTATTCTGTCTTTTGTGCAATATCACCTAGCTTGCATTGTTCAGCTACAAGGGCAAATTTACAAAGGCATTTTTATAAGGGTTATTCTATAAATTTAGGGTCCAAAGTGTGACATTTTTTACTGTCCCTGTTTGTAATTTGCCAAGCATCTTTAACCCTAACTCCGTAGTAGTTCCTCAGGACTACCCTGCTAAATCCAACAGAGTCCAACAGGGCAATTCCACGGTTACTCACGTTACATTTTTGATGTACTTTTGAGTTTCCTTGGGCTGTAATTACCTTACTGAAAAGGTTTAATAACTGTTATCCCCATGGTAGATAGAGTAGACCTAAACCTACCTAAGCACCAAAGAGGACATCCAGAAAAATGTGTTATGTATGATAAACAAGATGCACAAAATCGGTTACTCACGTTACATTTTCGTAACATGAGTAACCGAGGCCCAAGGTTCCACTTACATGTAAACCATGGGAACATTTTGGAAACACACTTTCTTTTTTTTTAACTTCAAATCCTTGCCAAAGACATACATTTGTATCCTGCGTAAGAGTTCACAAATAGTGCATCTAGTAACTTCATAGTTCAACCCCATTGTGTTTGGATGTTACATGTGTACATGTGTTCTGATGTTTGCAGAGATGTTAATGTGTCTCAAGAGGAGATTGACCAGGCCCTCACTTCCATGCGGGACGTGGGTTTCATCAACTACTATGGCATGCAACGCTTCGGCAACTCCCAAGTAGCCACACATTTAGTTGGAAGGTGGGTAGATATACATGTATATACCAGAAGCCGGTCTACTCAGACCTAAACCAACTCGGATCCAAAGCAAGTCAAACCTGAAGCAACTCAGACCCAAAGCAACTCAGACCCAGACCAACTGGGACCTGGACCAATAAACTCGGGCCAACTCAAAACCCAGGACGCACTAGACCTGGGCCTAATCGGACCCAAACCACGGCAGATCCAAGCCTTTTGGACCAATACCAAGTCAGACCAACAGTAGTCTTACTCAGCCCCAAACCAACCCAGACCCAAACAATCCGAAATGTACAAAGACCACCTCGGTCCGAGATCAAATCAGACCCAGATCAAAACAGAAACTGACCAACTTGGACACAGACTAGCTCTGAACGAGACCATCTTAAACCAGACCATCTGAGACCCAGAACATGTATATTGGAACCAACCATAACCAACTCTTCACTGTATTACTTGTCTCCAAAGCAAGCTGCCTGAAACATGTGTGTATGCATGTATCTTACAACTTGTAGTTGGTGACTGAATAACTAACCTAGTGTGTGAGAGGAATTTCAAATAAGCAGAGGTTGTCAATTTGGTTTTTAATGATGTGTCTGTAAGATGTGTTTGCAGTCTACATGTAGCAACACCCTATTTTTCCTTAATAAACATATTATCATGTCCGGATACTTTAGCACACACGAACACATGGGTGAGTTTGTCTTACAGTCACTCTGTGGACATGTGAACAAAAGATGTCCACATAATGCAGGTTGTGTTGACGTTATGTGGACTAAGCCGTGTCCACATAACGTTTCACCCTCTCTGGAAAACAGGTTTAGAGGCATTTTCGGGTTAGGGTTATGTATCGCAGAATGAAGAGAAACATTCAAGGAAATCAAAAAACAAATTTGCCGTTGAAAGAGTTTTCACAGTTTAAGTGAAGTTATTTTTGTACCGAGTTTTCTTAACTACACAAAAACAAAGGAATGTCCACATAGCATGTGCGTTTACGTTACATATACCGGTACATAGTGTGAACATTCCTTTGTTTAAGTGTAGTGAAGAAAAATCAGAGAAAAAAAGTACTTTTGCTCACAATTTGAACAATCTTTCAACCCATTGTTTTTTTTTCTTCTCATGATTCCATTGAGTGTTGCTCTTCATTTTGCGATGGATAATCCTAACACCAGAATGCCTCTAAAACTGTTTTTCAGAGAGGGGGAAACCTTGTGTGGACGTGGGCAAGTCCACACAATGTCTTCACTACCTGCACTATGAGGACATCTTTTGTTCAGAGGTCCACACAATGTCTTCAATACCTGCCCACATATTCTTGTTCCATAACTGTGGAGGCTACACAGGCATTGGCCCACGGTACTATATACCGAAGACACTATGGGGACAGCAGAAAGTCCCCATAACTCGGTCCCTAACAATAAAAACCTTCCCCATAACGCGGTGACACACACCATGAAAAGGAAGAGGCAATCCATGATCGGCCAAATAGTGAGTACTTTGTTAAGACACATCAACAGCCTAAATTTATCATAACAGGCTTAATTTTATTGTGTTCCACAAAGAGGAAATGATGATTTATCAAAAAATCCCTGTACCCAAGGAAGCATTGCTTCCAGTTTTGATGACCAAGGCTATCAAAATTAGAACTTTTGTCACATCTGGTCTTCAGGAACAGATGGTTTCTTGCACAATCACAGCCACCTGTTAAGGAGCTGATCTTAGATGATAACTGCAAGGCTGACAAATGCCAACGCTGTCAAAAGCATCTGTTGTTCTACTCAAGATGGATGGAACTTTGTCATTCCGTAGTGCTTAATACTGTGGAGTAAGGAAGGGATGGTGCATGTACATAAGGGAGGAACCCCTGTGTGGTACCTCTTTCTTCAGTGTTGGCCACCCAAGCGCTAGTTCAAATTAGTGTTGTGCAGAACCGACCTGAAACCGACTTAAGGTCGGGTCGGGTCGTTTGTCCATCATTTCAGTCGGGTCCGGGGTCAGTTTCAGTGTTGCGTTTGCGATTTTCGAGTCGGGTCGGTTAAGCCATTTTGGAGTGGCTTAAACCGGAATAAACTGAAACAAACCAGAAAAAAAAAAACGAAACAGTTTGGAACTTCACAAGGTGCAATATTTATTGCAGAGTCGCTGTGCCCGGTACGACCAAAATGGTTTGCTGTATGGTATGATTCAGTTACTGAGAGATGACAATTAAGCTCAGGCACAAAAAGCAGACACAGTTGCCCAAGCTAGATATTCGGGTTTGTTTATTTCTGGTTTGGGATGGCTTTTCCTTTAATTTTTGTCGGGTTGGTTTGAGTTTTGGGGGAGTTCAGATCGGTTTCGGTTCGGATTCGTGTTTCGGGTCGGTTTGGCTCGGTCAACCAGACCCGATGCACAACACTAATTCAAATCCAGGCTCTAGCAATAGATTATTAGATGAACAGTTACCCCCTCAACAGTGATGAAGAGGCACAACAAGTATGAGTACGACACTTGAATGTCATTGCCACTATGCATATTGGGTTTGCAAAGAAAAGTGGACACTAATACCGGATGTGCATAATTTAGCATGAACATGCATTGTGTCATGTGCATGTACACTGGAGCTCTTGCAATGTATGTTATTAAATGCCATCTACCTAGCCCAGGTTGGACTCCGTTGTGTATACGCAATGGAGTCCAGGGTATGAATCTCTCCTGCCATAGCGAAAAAAATTCTAACACATTTTTTGCATAATTTTACCTGATGGAGGAAGCTGAAATTTCGCTTACATATTCCTTGTGTACAGAATTGTGCCTGCGCTGGGTTTAGAAAAGGCAAGTATGTCTGCGGGCGGCGTGTTTACTGAAAATAAACCGCAATCCCACGCTTTCGTTGAAACCATTTTCAGTACGAACTCCCCATGTGAAGATTACGCACGCATGCACACCTAGCACGCTGCCAAGACGGCAGCAAGCGCTAGCGGCAGAAAACGGCACGCGCGTGTATGTCTTCACGCGGGGAGTTTGTACTGAAAATGTTTTCAATGAAAGCGTAGAACTTGCAGTTTATTTTCAGTAAACACGCCGCCCGCGGACATATTTGCCTTTTCTAAACCCAGCGCAGGCACAATTCTGGACACAAGGAATATGTAAGCGAAATTTCAGCTTCAGCTCCGTCAGGTAAACCAGGTAAACCTGGGCTACCATCTACCATTCCTAGTAAACAGTAAGTAGATAACACAGTGCCAAGAAGATGAAAATGCAAACTGATTTCCCCAACCTATAGACACTGTACACTCATAATGGCCCCTCTTCAATGGTTAAACCATTGTGCACGCTAGTGTACAAAGCAACTTGGTCCAATTGCATGGCGCTGCATAATAACAGTTAGCAGAAACGTTGTGTTTACTGTAGCAGAAAATTGTGATAACCTTAAGCATTATTTAATGGCGTGGTTGTGCTAAGAGTTGCGCATGCATGGAGATTTCTATTGTTGTGTCACTGATTTATGCACCATTTCCCTCTGAGGTGAGCGTGTTTTTGCTGTGCTTACTCCTTACGGTCTCCATGAAAGAGACTGAGGCTCTGTTGACAGAAAATGGTGTGCTTAGCAGCGCCATGAAGTTATGTCCTGTGACAGATGATCTGACCAATGGCTAGCACAATGCTTCGGCCATTGAAGGGGGCCTTTGTGATAGTATGGATAGGGTGCCCCGATTGGTCTATATCCAACCCCACCCTCCCTACTCAACCTTTTGTACCTTTCCAGCTCCCACAGAAAATGAACTGCAAGTTTTTCGAATTTTGTTTGCAAGTACTTTGTCTTATAAATACATTAAAGATATAGTCCATCATTTGTAATTTGTGCATTTTGTTCGTTTGAAACAACAAAAGTGTTCAAAATCTAATGAAGGATACTGAACAACTAACCTGATGAAGTTTCAGCTCAGCTTCAGCTGTATATTCCGAGAAAAACAGCATTCTAGGATACCAATTTCAAATCGAAAGTGGCTGAATCATGTTTTGAATTGGGCCTGAAATCAGCGTCCGAGACGTGTTCACACTGAGCCGAGCGCCGATTGCAGCTATACGTGATGTCGCGCACTGATCCGACGAATTATAGCAACCAAGCGGGGGTGTGCGTCGTGCCAATGCTTGCGCGTGCTTCGCCGAATAACAAAACAAACTACTTATTTAAATTTTCCTAAGGTGCGTCTTAAGATGCACCGTGGTGCGTCTTAAGACGCACCGTTGGAAAGGCCTTCTTTTCTTGATTACTTCAAAATGACAGCTTGCCAGAAAGAATAATTTCACAGGGAGTTTAGTCCCCTTGCTATCTTTCAACCAAGTATGTTTTTCAACAATAATTACGCCAGTTACTTTTTGGATTAACACTTGATGCCTTGATAAAGAAAGTTTGAACATATTCAAACATGTTTTATTGACAGTTCACCTCCCATTTCCTAACAGGGCTGTTCTCCTTAGCAAGTGGCAGGAGGCTGTGGATCTGATACTGAAACCGAGAGAAGGAAGTGAGTTTATACTGAGATTAAAGTTGGACCTTGGACTTGCGTGTAATGGTACTCAGAATTAATTGCAGTAACAGTGATACAGAAATATCAAGCCAACTCATCATCACCCATGTCCCACTCAGAGTGGCTGCTGTGTCAGTATGTCAGCCTGTTGTACAATATGGATTTCAGAAACTTTAAACAAAAATGCAACAGTCATAACACATGAGATTTAGACAGATTGAATCATCATTCATGAATACCTAAGACAGTTTACCCATTCCTAGTGGTCGAGAGCCCGTCACGTGGCCGGTCTTAAACGGATGATAAAGACATGGCTAGCTGGTTTTAAACACTTTTCCAGTGTCACATAAAATTTGGACTCCTAAAAAGCCAATGCCTCTTACCGTTTTATCGAACTTTCACTATTAATCCTCACGTAGGCATGCGCAATACTACCAGTGAGTCAGAATTATGTATTTCACTACGCAACGCCACAGGTGCATTCGGCGCGACATCGCGTGCAACGCGCATGCCAATCTCCATAAAAGGAGTAGTCTTACTCGCCAGCTGGACACTCGATTATTTAGCTAGAGGGGTGTTTAAAAAAACATGAATTGAATTTGTTGAACAAAATCGGTTAAGACTGCTTGGAGTCTGGATGCTGATAAGGTCTTAAACAGAGTGATTAAAACCTCCAAAGCACACATTGAAATTTCCAAGCATTTTTTTAAGCAAACTTAATCAATTGTTTGGCTTGACTATTTTGAAATCACACATACCGGTACTCATCACCAGGCCTGATCCCAGCTGTTCAACTCTTTGTCGCAGGCTATAAAATCTTTAAATTATAAAATTACATCGTGTGTATCAAATTCTAGAATTCCACAACCTTGTAACAAAATTACAAGCAAGCTATTCACAATTCCAAAATAACAGATAAGACGCATATATTACCTGAAGTCAGTTTTATGAATTGTATGTATACAGTTAACGTACAGCATTTATAAAATTAATAATTGGTTATGACTTCATTTACAAAGGCTTACGTAAAACTGACTCTGTGAAAAGGTACATTGATATCTAACTGATGAGTGCTCTCTCAAGAGTAGTCCCTCAAGACCACAGCAAAAACTGTAACAGCAACTTTAGACACTTGCATGGTGACAGACACGAAATGTTAGGTGTTGGGATCAATTCACTGTCTTTATACAAGTACAGTTTAACCCTAACCCTGCCAGACACAGCACAGTGCATCAGGTGGAAAAGTCTGGTGCACTTTGATGCATTCAGCTACCAACACCAGTGCATAAACGGCCAGGTCTGAAGTAATGAGGGTTAAGTCCCATTGAACAATGCCTGAGTTGTATCCTGCTGCGTGTGGTGACCATGGACTCTGAGGCAGTGTGGCCTTGAGACTTTTCCCCTGATGGATCTTGCTGCACTGGGCAGGCTTGTCACATAGTCAAGTGTTGCATGTTGCTGCGTTTGGCAGGGTTTTTAGCCAAAATACCCTGGAGGGTCAGGGTTAAAACAGATGCCTGTCACGCACAAAAACACAAAAACACGCCCACTGCAAAGAAACCTTACGTTGAAGAAATTCACCTGTTGCCTTGTTACTGTTGTACCATCAGACACCCAAGACAACCGGTGGCGGCAGCTGTGGATGGACACCAGAGATGCCAAGGCCGTGATGGACATCCTGCCCAAGCACAAGACCATCTCCATCGAGATGCAGCTCCTGAAGGCGCTCAAGGAGTCCAACAACAACTACCGCCAGAGCTTGCTATGTGTAAGGTTGGGTCCATGGCTTTAACCAGAGTTTGCCATCAAATAAGCCAGTTCGGTATTCAACTGCGCATGCACACAGTGATATGGGTCACAGGTCATTCGGGATATTCGGAAGCTCATCGGCGCATGCATCACGCAAGGAGACGTTCGCATGACGCACGCGCATTATAATTACGAGCAGAATGGCGTTATTGTTACATCGTATAATATAACATAACATTGTGTCAGTGATTTTATCCCGGATGACCTTTGACCTGGACTAATTCGTCGAGATACCGATGTGGCTTATATCAAGTGCTTCCTAATTAACGTTGTGAATCTCTTGTCTGGAATAACATGTAAAAATGTATATGTCTATCTTCGACAATTCATTGGGCCCTTCCAAGTGCTATGGGAGAACAACATGCACTTCTCTCCCTTCAACACTACATGCATATGTAGCACAGGGAACCTCCCCCCGCCCTCCTTTGTGTTGGTCATTGTGTTACCAGAATCTCAGGAATTCTTTTGAGATATCTAGTGCTAGGTAACAACAGTCTAGGGTTTGCATAGGGTATAGGGAGATTGAGGGGGGGGGGTACCCCTTCGTCTCATATCGTGCTGGGTATAACTAGAGATTTCGTCAACACGGGTATTGTAGCAAGTGCACACATACAGGACTTTAGTCGAACATTTAATCATAGTTAAATTAGTCAAAACATCATGGGGCAGGGCATGATGAATAAGTCTTAACAACTGCAGTGGCACTAGTCTTGGCCCAAGACGTCAGTCATCAAGAGCGAGAGTAACAATGTTGTGTAGCACCCTTGCATAATTGATTTTTTATGTTCTTTCACTAACATCTTGGTCATTTCATAGCAATGGGGGCGTTGCCATTTTATGTAAAAACAAAACGGCAGTTCCCATTCAACCGCACATATCACGAATGTTTACAGACGTACGTCGGGCGAGCCATCGAATCATTTTCTCGTTCCCGAGGAAAGCGATGATGCTGTGTCACCGTATAGCCCGTCAGTGTTTACAACCGTCTGGCGAGCCATTGAATAATTTTCTAGATCACTGATTGGATTAGTAGGAAAGCCCACGGAGAAAATAAAGAAAAAGTTAAACCGCTGATAGGAACTGGCCAAGACGTTAGTGCGAGTAGGTCCGCTGGTCTAATTGTTGTGCCATTAGAGGGCGCACTATGCACCTTCCACTATCGATCACCAGCGTCTTGGGCCAAGACTACAGTGGCAAATGATGGAAATAAATTTTGCAGTAGCTGTGGAGGCCTTCTGTTTTTTCCAACACAGCCAAGTTAATTACGTTTTGTTTGGGAAAGGGCGAATCCTTACACGTACGTGTAAGTTGTTAAACAGGTTTTTTCATTAAAAAAATTTTGGTAAAAATCATAAATATAGTGAATATCCTAGAAACTAGTGATTTAATGAAAGAAATACTACTCTTCTTTTTACCAGTGTCTCATGAGTGAAATGAACGAACAGTACAAACACATTATTTTGAAAATTAAAAAAGAAGAAGTTTGTCCAGCCCCATCGCCAGCTCCGCTTATGGCTTTTGCCGTTGGGGGGGGGGGGGGGGTTGCTCTTTTTTTCGCCCCACCCCCCTTAGCGACGGGCCTGAGTTTGTCTCACTGTCGCTAGTTGTCTTCTCCAGGACACCCTTGCAATGCCAAGAGCTTGGTTTTGTCAAATGTAAATTGAATCTAGGCTCTTTGAGTTGTAAACATTGCAAGTCTGTTACTGGTACTCATTTGAGTCAATCACATGTCTTTCCATCAAGTCTAGTCACAAGCTACTTTGAATGGACAACGTGTATGACAAAGGCACTTCATGTTTGTTGTTCCTATGTACTTGCACTTGCAACTGGACTTGTGAAAGGACTTGTGTGATTTACTTGAGACATGGATCCTCTACACAAGGATAAACGACTCATCTGAGCTTGTGTACAAAATATACGGAGCGGTTGTCTAGGGGCGGGGTATGCCGCGTCCGCGCATAGAACAATGGATAGAACATGTAGAATAATGCGTGCGCGCCATGATCGCCGACAGCTGGCGTCCTGACAGAAATTTGACCGCTGAAAGACTACAGTTGCACGCCGAGTCTCGCGGTCCTCGCACGCACAACACGCAAGTGTCATATCACGCCTCTAACCAGAAATTTGGGGAAGTCGTTTATCCTTGTTGTAGACTAGAGGATCCGTGCTTGAGACATATGAGTTGCGTGGACTTGAGATGGACTCGTGCTTCCACGCTGTATCTTACTTGATGGCTTTTCTGTTCTTACCACACAGATTCCCCGCAATGTCAGGTTGCTGTATGTTCACAGCTACCAGAGCTATGTATGGAATGTGCTGACTACGCGCCGCATACAGAAATATGGGTTGAAGGTCATTCCAGGAGACCTGGTCCTGTCAAAGGAAGACAAATCAGGTAAGGACTGGTCTACTTAACCCATACACAACGTTAGACACCCGTTACGTGGAGTGCTGTGGCCTCGTGGTCTGGAGCATTGAATTCGTGGTACGCGGGTAATTCTGCAGGTTGTGGGTTCGAGTCCAGCCTGCGGCTATGGAGCATGTGTCCTCAGGCAAGGCACTTTGTCACTCATAGCTTCTCTCCACCCAGGAGTAAATGGGTACCTGTGAGGGCAGAGATGGTTATTGTGATTGAATTAGCTTCCTTGCACCTAACAGGCAGCATCCAGCTGTATACTCCCCAGGGAGCTGAAATTGTATTTGAAATGTTTCATTGGCTCAATGACAATGAGCAGGGGTAATAATAATGTAAAGCGTTCTGATCATAATCGCCATACAAAAACCTGTTATTATTATACGACTAAATGGTACTTTGGCAATCATCGGATATTGTCACAGCCACCCTTTATAGGCAAAATGTTACCCTTGCAATAAGGTTATATTTGTTGCTCATGGTCTAACTAGTAAACATACCGAAACTCATGGAAAAAGGATGAGGGAATATTGGGTTAGGGCACATTTAAGTTTGTGCACAAGTCTATGGGAATGTCTCCCAAATGTCTTCCCAAATGTCCAACCAAGGTATTATTACTCATTGCTTGCATGTCACACATTCTGCAATTCGAAAGAGCATTTAAGTACACTTTTACAACCTGTACATGTACATTCAAGAGTACTGTACTATAAAGTAATGGCTTTTGATGAGGGTGGCTAAATGTCAGTACACTGTGTGTCAAGATCATATTGCAATAATCTTGTCATGTAACAGTCTTTGGATGCAAATCTGGAATGAAGAAAAGTAGATTTAAAAGGGGTTTACATCAATTCCGCTAACAGTTTTGAGGCTTGTGTTTGTACACAAGATGGAAATAGCAAGAAGATTTGTCAATATTGTTGTTGTACACTCTGTCATAATTTCCACACGTACCTTTTATAAGTATACATGTATGAGCAATCTAAATACCCCCCAAAACGAAAGTTCACACGCATTATAGAGGCGTAAAAATTGTTGAATCTGATCATCTTATGAGCTCTTATGACAAGCAAGACAATTACCTTCCAAATTATGAGTGTGGACTTTCTTTTCTTAATCTTGGGGATGTTTAGTAATGTTTTGCTCCATAGTGCTTTAAAACCAGATGGGCCGGGTAAAAGAGCGTAGCTGCAAATCTCACACTCACTGAATTCCTTCCCCTGATTTGTGCATTGACTTAGGTAACTAACCAAATTTACAACATATCTGCAAGTGCCTTATTCCTCCACAATTGTTTCAATTGTGTCCCTGTAGTTGATGAGAGTGAGCACTTGCAGTCAATGGTAGTCGACGGCGGTAACTTGGATAACTACTCCATCCATGACATTGTGCTCCCGTTACCTGGTTACGCTGTGAACTATCCGCAGAATGAAGGTGAGTAATGTCCTGTGTGGCAATTAAAACCTGTTGGCATTTATGTTAAACTAGGTCAAGTCGATAATAGGACTTGATAATGATCAGGAGTTTCAATTCATTATTTCCTGCATTTTATTTGAAGGGACAAGAATTCCATTTGTAGTTCGAAGGATTTGAAATTTATCTTTTGGGGCATGGGCCTTGTAAGACCAATTTGATTTGTTGGTGAGGGGGTTGGGACAACAAATTTGCTGACATTCCAAGGTTGGGAGTATTATTAGGTGCATAACCAGGTTTTATTTTCCTGGTGAAAACTGCACAGAATTCCAAACTATGGGATGGGGGTTTCAGAAGTGGAAGCGAGGCAGATATTCCATGTAGGCGGGAGTAAATGGCATTAAGCACAATGTTGAACTGTCCATGGTGGAATCTTTTGTCAACATTTCCCCCGAAATTCCACTTTCGCATGCTTGCGTTGTGAGCTTGTTGTGAAATTGGTCAGTTACAAATTGAGTTCCAATTTTACTTTAAAAAAAAGTGTCTTTCTATTCTGCTGGCCTTTTTCCCCCCTTCAATTCGAAGCATGAACAGACATTGACAATGCACACTTAAAGAGGAAGGCCAAGTTCACTGCCTCGATCATGAACTTAGACAGGGAACTATCTAGAAATATTTTGTTACAGATGCATGTACATGTACCGGTACAATTGAAGTGACCATGTCTCATTAACTTTAACCTCCCCAACTCTATCAAAATCCATCCCCCATTTTGGTGGATTTTGGGGGACTTGGTCCGGAAAGAATGTTGCAACCTGACTCTGCTTTTTTTCTTCGTATATCATCTCAATGAAGGTCAGTCATTGCAAAAAATGACGAAAAGACATGAATCTGGGACTGAGAAACATTTCCAATTTTGTTAGGAAATACTTAAAAAATTGTCTTGACTCTCCATAGACTATATACACAACCGCTGATGTAGTGTCAGGTTGCAACACTCATTCCCTTGGTCCTGCGGGCCTGGTTTGACTAAATATTAATGGAGTATGATGGACTTGGTCCTGCAGGCCTGATTTGACTAAATATTAATGGAGTATGATGGACTTGGTCCTGGAGGCCTGGTTTGACTCAGTATTAATAGAGTATGACGGACGTGGTCTTGGACATTTGGAGGCCTAAAGCAAAGCATGCATTGGAAGCATTGTGATTGATGGATATTGGCGGACTTGGTCCGTACTTGGTAAGTGAAAGACGGTAGGAGTTATGGTTAATTAGCCTCCCTCTCTGGCTGGCAAATTCAACAAAGCGAACTCAGCAGTCCAAATAAATCAAGTGACTGTTTTATACTGTTGATTGCTCCCCTCTCACATAAAGCAGGATTGACTGGCTGTGATTGTTATGAAACTTGATACAGTGATGATTTGGCTGTAGAAGATTGATAAGCCAGCTGTAACTATTTACCAGGTTTTGTATGCTGATGGAATTTGACTAGTCACTGTGCCTACAAAAAATACGATCTGACTGTTGGTGACATGTCTGTGTGTAAGGCATGCAAGGGGAAGTGGAATGAGTTTTTGATTGTCTGTGACTGATCAAGCAGAAGGAGTTTTTTTTAATGAAATACAAAGAAGTGCAGTTACAAATGATGGGTAACTTGCATCCTGAACAGTTGTTTGAAGTTTGATCCATTTTCCAATTGATTCCCCCATCGAAAGTAACACCACTACAGACTTCCTTATCATGACAGTTTAACAAAAACATTTGTCAGGCAGTACTGTTGCTGCCACTGATAGTGATACCTAGTTTCGAAATACTTTGACACATCTAACTAGCATTGTCAATGGTTTGAAATTCTCTAGGGTCCCTTGTTATGAGTCAGCCAATGCTTCTCAAGGGACCCCCGGTAAAATCAACATTCCCTGCGGACATGACATCTGGTCATCAGGTTTTTCCCAGGGTAGTACTATTTTATCAAACCACATCCTCCAGGTCATGCATATAATTACTCTTCTGTGGAGGAAGGAAATCTTCAAATAGCTGCAGAAACCTTTTTAGTACCAGGTGGCTTCAGAAATAGAAATCAAGTTCAGATGCAATTGGGGGATGTGTTTTTGATTCTGACCTGTTTGTAATATTGAATTTGGATACAATGCAAGTTCCTTAGCATACACAGCTTAAACAAAATATGTCAGCTTCGCACTTTTATACAAGCTACTCAGTCTTAAGGTTGCTTCGGCCGATTGACAACTTAATATGTAATACTTTATTGTGATGAAACAAGCTCAAATTGTCGTTACACGAACCTTTTGATTTTCCCGGACAAATCCTTTCAACACTACTACATGTATAAACTTGTTTTAAAGGCATATACAGTGTCACTGATTTGCACAGGCATTCAGATTGCCATTAAATTCAACCCAAGCACAATCTTAGGTATTAACGTGAAGTATGTTTTAATTTCTGTACCATCAATCTCAACATCACTCAGAACTGGTACATTATTGTGAATATACACAATGCACAGAGTCATTTTCACAATGCATAGTGAAGTAAAATTGGGCAAAAGGTTCAAATTGTGATAACACACTGCTCAGTCCCACAGGGCGCATACATGTACTTGTATGTGTTGTGCAATAGCCCTGCTTTGCCATAATAGTGCCTAACGCTTCCTTGATTCTTGAAACAATAAACCTGCCAAAGTGGAAACAGAAAACGAAACACATTTTGTGTTTGGTAGGGGTCATTTTGTCAGGTTCCATTATACTGAAGGCACTGGTACTAACAAAGAAGGTTGTACCGTATGTAGTGGTAATAATTGGAGCGACTTTTTTTTTCTGCAACTTTATTAGTTACCGGTAATCTAAATTAGTATGGATTGTATTCCCCCAAAGAAAGTTACAGTAAGAAAAAGAGAAAAGTATTAATGAACGGTAGAGAGTAATTAATGCCTCAAAGGGAACAATAAGTATGTTTTAATCTGTTGATTACTAAAATACTCCTTGCAAGTTATACTCTTAGAAACTTTACTTACAATCTCATCGAGATTTCCAAGTCAATTTGTCATCAATGATAATACCTAAAAATCTAAACGGATCTACCTTCTTTACGGTAGTTTTATCCAGTAAAATATTTAAGTTTGATGAATTTTTCTGTTTTATTTCCCTGTTTCTGAAGATCATATAATTACATTTAGAAAGTGAAAAAAATAACGGTTAGCTTTTAAAGGGAATATACACCAATTGCAAACATCGAAAAACAAAACCACCAAATTATCACAAAATACCTTACTGGACTGCCAGTAAATGACAGTCTAAAACATCCTGTAAAATCATGGCACCTGGTGTGCTGACATTTTTAAGAAAGTGGTATTTTTGTATAAATTTCCAACGCTGGTCGACCAATCAGCGTTGGGAAAAACTGATTATTGTTTGGTTCAATTCTGCTCCCAGTTTATCATATTTAGTCAGTCTACATTTTCTTTGCAATCGATTACACACCTTGAACAGAGACAGGCCAAGTGGACTGATTCCTTGACCTCACAATTCCCGAGGTCTAAAATTGCTCCATTATTTTCATCTTTAGTGGGTCAGGGAACCAGACTACCAGAATATGTTTTTTTTTTACCTAGTTTTTCCCGCTTCTACAAACCCAAAACATCAAACAAGTCAGTGTAACAATATTGCTGTAAGATACTAACCCCCTATAAAAATCCATCCATTTCTGAATATTACAACAAAAACAAATGTTCTATAGTCCCTTTAACCAATTACAGATACTGATCTATTTGTTGATTGACAATATTAGAGGGAAATAAGATCTTTGTTACAATAGAATAAACTAGCTACTTCCGCATACATGTATATGATATAAATGATAACAATTTTGATTATTGAATTATCATCAAGTTAGATTAAAATAGAGCACAGGTCCCAGCAGAGAGCCCTGGGGTATTCCGCATAAGATATTTCTCAAAATCAGACAGGCAAATGTCAGAACCATACTGTTCAATATGATACTATTTCCTATTTAAGTAGCGTTTGTAGACGTATTATGAGTTGTCAGGGGTAACAAAGATTCAAATATAACTTGAGAATTGTATCCATGTAGCAAGATTAATGGTTTGTTTTCTTGATCGTTTTCCAAAGGTGATGTAGAGAACTTTATGATCTGAGAGCGACATCGACGTTGTTGCTAAACTCTGCCTCATCGTGTCTGCAAAATATAAGAGAAAATACGTTTTATGACGTCGGATATATTAATGTTGAATTTTCCCAATTTATTGTTATCATTAAGTCAAACGGGAAATCTAAAATATTTTGTTCCAATTTCTTGGCTTAATGTATAAACCTTTCTTCGTTCTCAGAATGAACAGAATTCCTGAATTGTAAGGTCATGTCATAGTTTGCTATCCTGTGGATGCAGGTGTTATAACTGACCAACATTTTAAGCAATAAGAAACATCCTTTTTTCAAATTCCCTTCAAAACAATACTTCACAAAATAACATTCATTTGACCAGTCATGCAAATTCTGCAATACAAATTATTTACCAACTTTTAGCTAAAACTTTGATTTTTGCCTAAGTATAAATTTTGGTCAAAAAAGCCTATCAGAATTCGACATTTAAAGGTAGTGTATATCACTTGCAGCTATCCAAAAAGTAACTGACAAAATTATTAATGAAAAACTTACTACAAGTATGTGGACAAACTGGTTTTGGCAATTTTTTTAATGCAAATCGCCGTCACTTCTTCATTTAGCATAATGCTGATTATTGTCAATGCCATTTGCACCATATGCCACTAAGACCTTATGGTTTAGGGATATCTTTAAATAATATCAATATGTCTCCCCAATTTTGAGAAATCTGCATTTGAAAAAGTTTAAACTTTGGGAGCCACACTTAAGTATTATACACCGCACTGCATGTAGGCACACGGTACAAGTTTCAGGAGCGTTGAGATTTCAAATTTTGTCCCAACACAGTTAGCCATGGTATGATTGTTCTGGCAAGCCACCAATATCGTCAGATTTTTTTGTTGATATCTTAGGGCCGGTGTTGTTCTGTTTCAACTCAATCCTTTGCTTTGTGAATGACTGCTGCATGGTATTAGGTGAGGTTAATCTGGGGGAACAGGACAATTTGAAAACGATATGGCCATTTTCACAGACTCCACTGCTGGATATTAACTACAGTCGTTAACACCCAGCGTACCCAGCATGAAATGTCAAATTCCGATGAGCTTTTTGTGCCTTAGGTTTCCCAAGCTAGTGTGTAGTTTGTTCATAACACTGTTAATATACTTTCTATTCAATTGAAAACGTTAACCTACCTGACGACTAAAGCTCTTCCCGCTTCCACACACTTCCATACTTTGCGCGGACGAAGGCTAGATCCCCTGTCGAAGCCCGTATGATGATGAAGCTAGTATCTGAGCCAGCGGTGATGTGGGCATCAGCAAATTCTCTGAAACGACCATCTTGTTTCAAGGCATAAGCGCTGACACTTACAATTCCACTGCCTGTCGAGAAACGGAAATAGTCTCTGCTTTCAATGATCGTTTGGCTCATTCCACCTCCGGGGTGTGTAAGACGAACCTTGACTGGTTCTGGGGTGTCATTTGCGATATGCGTGTTGTCTTCCGACTTCACACCACTGACAACAATAAGGATAACACATATGGCTGTTTTTACTTTTGCTGCCATTGTACTTAATGGTTAATTGTTAATTCCAGTGATTAACGTAAGGTTGACGTGAATGTATGGATCTGATATGGTTCGAGCTCTCTGATATTGGCCTTTTATATCGGAACTGATTGAAGAGAAAGCGAAAGGGTGTAAACGAAAATGAAATTTGAAACATTGACAATGCATTTCACGTGACACTGTCATATTCAGGGGAAAAAAAATCAACTGTAGGCGTACATGTAGGTGAGCTGCCTTATCACACGACGATAAGTGTGATCATACATGTCACATGATGATAACATGGGGATTTTGCTCATTTAAAAGAAATAATCATTTTTTGGCCACTGCTCTCTCAAACATGGTCCCATCGTGACCTGTTTTCACTTTTTATCATCTTGATAGCATGGGTAAACAAGAAAAAAACATGGTTGGTCCCAAGCTTATCCACATGCGTGTTATCGGGGGTATATTGCTTTGAGGACACCCCCACGCCTGTGACTTTGCCCTATTTGAGGACAGAAATGAGTTCAAAAATTCATAATCATTCTTAAGATACACTTTTTTTTGTCATTTAAAAACTGCCTGATGAGACCACACACTTTGATTTGAGTGGTAGATAAGCTTTCTGTCTTGAAAGTGGGGCTCACTATAGCCATTTTTGCTAAACCTACCCCTAAATTACTCCTTATTACGGCTGTGTGGGATGATCACAAGAGGATGATACAAATTATATCTGAGGTGACCAGTGTTGACGTCCATTTGGGTTTCCAGCTCTTGCCTCCAAGTTGATTGAGGACTAAGATACATTCATCAGGCTGGGCTGAGCTAATCCAGGCAAGGTCGAAGGAGAGCCCATCTCAGTGTCCACATTCATAGCCAAGGTTTAGGGCAATTTATAGGGCTCAGCTCCACGTCAAAGGGGCTTCTCCAGCCTCGATAAGTAAATCCTAGTAAGCATACTTGAACGGTGCAAGACAGCCCTTTTCTAGGATCACAGCCACTGTCTATGTCCGGAGTAATGTACATCCAGGGATCAACACTGCGCCAAACTGGCTACACCTACTATGGACAAAACCCTGGTAATCACACCAAGGCAGTAAATGATGTTAGATGCTACTGGCAGTTTTAATTGATGTGGATGTCTGGCTAATTGAACACCAGATAAGAAGGTCCATGATGCCCATGGCTGACCTTAATGCATCAGTTGCTGGCTCAGTGACTTGACCTGATTTTTTTATGAGTCTGCCTGTCCTTCATACTTGTCTAGTTGTGGCCTACATGCATGTACATGTAGGAACAGTGGTCACACATTCATAAACTGCAGTGTCTCTCTATAATTAGATTGTCGGAAAAACAGCATACACATTTGTGAAGTATCCTTTACAAAATGTTGAACCCCAAGGCACACTCTAGGTAGCTGCTAGGCACTCTTTGGTTGCAGACCAGTAAATAAACTGCCATAGACAGCAATGATAAATGCCCCCACTTCAGAAATTCAGGAAAAATACTAACAACTCTCCAAGGTGTTCAAGACACACATCAAATTAGAGCTTATTTCATCATCTTTCATATTCTTTTCAATTTTCTGATAACTTTAAGGAGAAATTTCCATCCAAAGATGATCACCATGTAAAATCATTTTGAAAAATGACGTATACACTCCACTGCAAAATATAGTGCTTTTAGGGCCCCAATTTCATCCAAATTGCAAAGAGCTACCGGTACAAGCTCACAGTCCTGTGCACGGCTTCCAACCATAGTTTTTACAAACCCGCAAGTTCATGGCCCGAAATATGCTCAAATACCGAAGAATTTGAGTGCATGCAAATCGTGGCATGCAAATTTTGGACCGATTTACTGGCCTGCAACCCTATTGACCGATATCTATAGCAATCTAGTACTTTTTAGTGCAGACATACCGGTAGTATACTGTATCAAAATGTGTTTCTGGCTGAATGAAACAACATTGCCAGAGGTCACTCGGAGCTACATTTGAGATACAACTTGAATAAAATTTGGCAGTGCGTTTCACATACATTATATATACCATTCATCTAAAGTGAAAACGAGTTCTTTAAGACTACTTTTGCAGAGACTTGTAAAATTCAAGAATTATTCCATTTTGCAGAGTTTTGTTAAAAATTTAAATATTATTCCATTTTGCAGAGTGTTGTAAAATTCAAGAATTATTCCATTTTGCAGAGTGTTGTAGAATTTAAGAATTATTCCATTTTGCAGAGTGTTGTAGAATTTAAGAATTATTCCATTTTGCAGAGTTTTGTAAAATTTAAGTATTATTCCATTTCGCAGAGAGTTGTAAAATTAAAGAATTATTCAGAAACCATACATTCAAGTATTCAAATATTTCATTTAGGATGTATATTTGAAAAAAAAGAAGCTTGTTTTAAGTTCATCTGCATAATTACCAGGAAACAATTGTTCTCAAACAGTAACTGTAGTGATGACTGTCAAACTGTTTATATTGCCACTAAAATATATTAAGTACCGATGCGCAATGAATCACACCCAGCATAGTGCCACTCTTTTAACAGTTGCTGCCAGTCGTAAAGCCGAAAAACCACCGCCTTGTGTTTTTAAGAATGGAAATGCCAACATGAAGATTGTGAACAATTAGGCCCTCTTATTGGATGTGACAGTCGCTGATAAACAGAGAGACATGACTACAAGGATGTCATTAACTTTGTCTAATAAACATGCCATGATTCCTTGCAGTGGGCGACTGGTACCAGGAGCTGCTGCACAGCGACGGCCTTGACATTAAGAAAATGAGACATCAAATCAAGTAAGTCCTTCATCTGTTCATGCACATCAGTCTGCAATGATTCGAGGGACATCTTATTAACAGCCACGTTGTCTGCCACGTTGAAATGAGTCTGAATGCCAAGGCTAGTTGATACTTGGGGGTATCAACAGGATGTTCAGTTGGTTTAACCTTGCTTTTTTGGTAAAGTAAAATGGTAAATTAAAAGTTAAAAAGATGAATAAACGCATACTTTCTTTGTGTACATCTGCATGTACTTAGCCCACAAAAGTAAACACCGGGGATCTAGCTTTTAGGAAAGGGGGGATTTATATGAAGGGGGGGGGGGGCCTTGGGTCAATGCATCCCGAAAGTGCATCCCTGAAAATTTCGAAATTTAGAATGCTTTCTCCTGTAGTTTAAAGCAGTTTGAAAATAAATTTAGGAATTAGTGTGCCCTTTGTTATTTTTTGTCCCATTTTACATGCATGATTTTTATTTTAAAATGTCTATTAATCTTTGACAGATTTCGAATCTTTTTCAAAGGCAGGGGCTCAAGAAATAAATATTGTTGCACCCACTCTCTCTCTCCCTCTCTTCCCATATTTTGTGTTCATTGAGAATTTGGGTTTTGTTTGTGTCATTTCAAGAACATTTCCATTTTTGTATCAATTCCCAAGGCTGGATAGCTGTAACATTGAGGTTTCTGTTTAAAATAACATTACAGTTTTCTCATGAATATGGACATTTGCATCGGCATAGAAATCTCAAATGCCCCAGTATACCTTTTGAAATTGTCAAATGAGATATGAATAGGGCTAAATGGGACAAAAAGATACATTTTCAAAGATTGCATGTTTAATAACAAAAAAACTTACATTATATGGGCCCTTTAAAGAACAATGCCAACAAATGTGATACTATTTTCGGCAGAGATTGTGGGCTTTGCCAGATGTTGACCATTGACCCAAATGTAACTGCACTGACAATATATGACAAAGTACATCTTCAGTTTGCCTGTTGGAATGATGTTTTTCCCTTTCCGTCAGGATGTTCACCGATGTTGCAGTGTCCTCTGCTCCTGTCACAGCTGAAAAAAGTTCATCTCCTGTTGCATATAGAGTTTATATTTTCACTATTTATTCGGCATCTTTTCTGGTTTTCATCATCTTCACAACCATTTTGAGAGGTTTAAAGGAGTTAAAATTGTTGAAAGACAAATCCACAAAATAGGGATCAGCGCATCCACCCCCCCCCCCTCCCCATTTTATCTTCCAACACTCATTCTTAGAGCTCCCTGGGCGTAGCAGTGATTATTTTCTATTTCATTGGATGACTAATTGAACTTTCCGTCCTGTTTCCTTCTCTCGCCAGGGACTTCTCATTATCTGGAACATACAGGAAGATGCTGGTCAAGCCAGCCAATGTTTCCTGGTAAGCGCCAAGCCTTGTTATATAAGTTTCCTCCCCTTGAATGTCAGTCTCACTCTGTTGTGCCAGTTATGTCATCTTGTGCAGGTTTCTCCAATTGGTCACACTCTAGTTGCACAGGTGAAGTGGGTTCACGCACAGTGACCAACTACATATGTTTGTTTGTTATTTCTTGTTTGTTTGTTTATTCGGCAATTGGCCGGGATTACCCAGAGGGGTCCCTTGGTAGAAGATGTGGAAGGAAATTACAGTTTTAGTAGCGGGAAGAAAACCCCAGAATGATATTCTAGGGAAAGCTACGGAATCAAGTAGGATCTGAAAACCTAATCCACATGTTGGCCCAGCTGGGATTCGAATCTGTGCCACAGCAGTGGAAGGCGAGGAAAGCACCACCAGCTGAACCTGATCCCCCATCAGTGTAATCAGTGTGATAATTAGTACAGTAATATGTGTACATGCAGACCTCTGACATGGTTCATTGCAAAAGTTCTTATACCATGTAATGTTAAAGCTATAGTCCATCATTTGCAGCTATCCAAAAAGTGACTGACGTAATAAGTGTTGAAAAACATACTCAGTTGAAAGATAGTAAGGGGACTAAACTTTCTGTGAAATTATTCTTTCTGGATGCTGAAATTTTGAAATCAGCGAAAGAAGGCCTTTCTTAAGACCACCGTAGGAAATTCAAATTAGTAGTTCGTTTTGTTATTCGGCGAAGCACGGGCAAGCAGTGGCACGACGCACACGCGTGCACTGTTGCTATAATTTGTCGGATCAGTGCGCGACATCGCGTAGCTGCATTCAGCTCAGTGAGAACGTGTCTCGAACGCTGAATTCAGGCCCAATTTAAAACATGATGCAGCAACTTTTGATTTGAAATTGAGATCCTAGAATGCTCTTTTTCTCGGATATACAGCTGAAGCTGAGCTGAAACTTCATCAGGTTAGTTGTTCAGCACCCTTCTTCAGATTTTGATTACGTTTGTTGCTTCAAACGAACAAAATGCACAAATTACAAATGATGGACTATACCTTTAATAGATGGAGAAATTTCATTGGTTAGAATATACATAGTGTGTTTCAGACGTGCTTGTATGACCACTGAATGGACTTGTCAAAATAAAGGGGGGAAAAGGAGAAGACTCATGTACCCAGGATACACTTTGAAACAGCCAGCTTACCCTGGAAAGCTCAGACAAGTGTGTAAACTTGCCTGCAATTGGGGACCCCCCATTGTCCCTCTTTTGTTTGTACTCTAACGTTTTAGACCTCCCATGTGTTTTTACATGAATTCAAATTGGGGACCTCTCGGAAATTGGGGACCCTATTGTCCTCTGTTGTTCAACGTCCCCTATTGAATGCAGAAACAAACTCAGTGGTGGAGGGGTTGACACTTCTGCACCAATTATCAGGATGTCATGGGTTCAAGTCCAACCTGAGCCAGCTTTGGAGTTGTTTTGCTGTAGCCACATACCAAGCCTTGGTGTTAAGGAAATCCCCATAGTTTACTACATGAGATGATTATTCTGTTTCAGGTCAGTCGTACCATACAGCGATGCCTCCATCCCATTAGTACAGTCAGACTTGGACCGACTGGAAGGCAAAGAACCACAAGCAGTTGAATCAGGTCAGTGATGATTCATTGGTCATGAGACCCGGCCACTAACTTCCTCAACACTCCCCGAAAAAAACGCCTCCGGTTTATTAGGGAAACCCTGCTTTAATCTTGATACGATAAAAATAGAAATGCCGCAGGGAAAGATGAAAAGATCAGATTTGTTTCAATGTGTCAAGCTGTGAATGGACGCGTCGGCAAAAAAAATCAGGGGCCAATCTCTTCATAGGCTTCCAAGCACAGAATAAAAAAGTAAAAGTAATCTGTTGTAAGCCAATATGGCCAATTAATTGGGCCAGCATTACACGTATCTCCAGTTGTCTTGGCATGAAACACCTACTCCTGTTCCCCTGGATGGGATTCCAGTCCATTGCAGGTTACTCCCCAGCTAATGCCAGTACTCATTCATACTCCTGGGTGGAGAGAGAGATCGAGGCAAGTGTGGTTAAAGTGTTTTGCCTGAATATACAACATGTTGCCAGCAGCTGGAGTCAAAACCCTGATGACCCTCTGATCATGAGACAGGAACCCTAACATCAAGGCCCCCCCCCAGCACAAAATAAGCCTACAATTATCTGCTCAGCCTATCACAATTTACCCATTCCTATTGGTCGGAGCCCGTCACGTGGCTGGTCTTAAACGATTGATAAAACACCGGCTGGCTGGTCTTCAAAACTTTTCCAGTGTCACATGAAATTTGGACTCTATGAAATCCGGTCCATTTCACCCCTTATTGGTCCATTTCGAGATATGATGGACACAAAAGGAGGGCGCTATTTGGATTGGTTAGACTAATTTGTATTTACCACAACTTACCAACTCCTGTGTCAGTCATAAAAAAAAGGTGTTATACTTGTATGTTTTGTCCCATTTATCAGATGGTAATCTCAATGCCCTGAGACTAGAGTTCACCTTGTCCAGCTCCTGCTATGCGACCATGGCCATCAGAGAGGTCCTAAAAATTGACACCTCGGCAGCTCACCAGTCCACTCTGAATCCTGTCCAACAGACGGAACCGAGCAACACCTCTGTCGAAATGGCAGAGGCTGATGTTTGATGACAAAAATATTTAGTTTAAGAATCTATGCATGGAATGATAGAAGATGCGTTAAAAAGGGTAACCCAAACATACACAATGTATCTATTTAGCATGACAAATCGTCAATGACACCAAGAAGTAACACTCAAGTGGACTTGAGTTTGCACCACGAGCGCGTATTTTACAGAAATGAGTGATTTTTGTTTTCACGAACTGTGCGCTGAATCGGTATGTTTCGTTTTCAGGAAATAACACTTATCTTTATTTCATCAGTTAGATGGCTTTTTATTAAAGAATTGTCTGCAGTTCTACAAGAATGCGGATTAATTACATTCCTGTCAAACGTTTTAAAATGTTTTTATTCAAATAGTTTTTCTGTAAAAGTGTTGTAACTTTGAAAACGAAATCCGTTGGCGCCAGTGTCCGATGTGTGTGCACGCACACATGAGTGTTACTTCGTGAAACTATAAAACTTGCCATTTAGCCGTTTTCACGAAGTAGCACATCTGTATACGTTGGTATTACTCCGTGGTGTCGGTGAGGAAATAATTAAATTGAGCACCGTCTGTATGATTGCTGTTATAACTCTTTGATGCTCGGGTAAGGTATCAATGGAAAGCTGTAGTAGACCGACCTTTCTGATGCAATCGCATTTAAGGTACTCCAGTTTATAACTTTAGCAAGCTAGCAAGTTATCTTTCGATTACTTTGTAATACCCTTTGCATATCAATTCAGTGTCATTTGCTTTGCCAACTCATTGCTAGGATTTGGATGTTTTCGCCATTGTCATTTGCTGCAGAGTTTGCTAAAATACACCTTTTTCATTGTACTTATGTTTATTTAAGCATGTCCATCTATCTCAACATTATATACAATCCTTTTTGTAAAAACTAGAAGCGCTGGCAGAGACATCATTGCCTCAAAAAGTAGACTCACTAAAGCTATTATAAAGGATGGGACGTAAAGCCGTAGGTCCCGTGTATGTAATAATGCACGTAGAACCCAGTAACACTTATTGCTAAGAGAAGGGGTTTGCCCCGGTGTCTCTGGCAGGCAATGTGCGCGCGCCGCAGCACCTTGTAAACCATTATAAGGTGCTATATAATGGGTCTCATGTTTCTCATAAACTTTATTTACCTTTCTTTAATAATTGACATAATTTCCAGCGCCTTGAGTACCCAATTGTTGGTAGATACGTGCGCTATATAAGACTCCATTATTATTATTATGATCTTTAGTGTTGCAAGTGACCCCCTTAGGTTCAGGTCATGTTTTGGTTCGGGTTTGGTTCGACAGCAAGTAATAAGAAGAGAGGGAACATATATCGTCGTCATGCATCATATACCATGTATATGCCAACCTTTTAATGAGCCTTTTTTGTGCCCCATTCCCATGCCAGAATCGTTGGTAATTGAGAACGCGCATGAGGCATTGCCGAACCGTGTTTTTTTCAGCCGCAAGTGTTTGGCCTCCAATGCAAAATTATGCTTAGACTGGTTTCCACCAAATATGTTGATAACTTTTTTTGAGCGGAATTACCTTTTATGCGATTTGGCATTATATTTTATTTTTTTTAATTGAATACGTGGAATGCTGTATGTTAAAGTGATATTCATTTAATGGAAACATTGTGCCACTGATACCAGATTTGGGGTGAACATCATAAACGTTTAAAGAACTTGTTATTTCTAAGTGGTTTCAATTTAATAAACATCAATATCCATACATTCCTTGAAATTGTTCTCCGAGTAGTGTGTCCATTTTTATGCAAAAATGTTCTGACCGATTCAGTCAGGCGTTCCAGAGTCGTGTCTAATCTAATAATTCCGAAGATTTGAATTTAGTTCGACGTTTGAAATACTAACACTTGACTTCGTGGAGAGTCAGGCTATTGCTGTCATTCGGGACGTCTCCGGAGCGTCTTGGTTTCAGAGATGCCACCGAAGTCATCGGAAAATTGTGCAAGTCTGAAACTAAAGTTTTTGGGTTGTTGACTTGATGAGTCGCTCCCTGTGTTTTTGGGGGTTCGGCACGACTATGGAACACATTTTGAAACGTGTGTGGGGTAATACTTGTCCTTATATAATACAGGGTGAGTACAAAAATAGGAAACCCAAATGTCAGAACAATTTTTTAATGAAGGTCTGCATGCAGCACTTTCAAAACAGGATAAGAAAGCCCAATTCCTAAGCTTTCTTTTAGTACAAGAATCATTCAGATCACTCAAGTACTTTGCAAGTTACGGAATTTTAAACACAAACCCCGTTTTAAACTTCTGTCCACGGATCACAAAAAGGTGAGTGTTCTTTCAGCATAACGAAAACAATTCACATACATCCCTATACGAATTGTTTTCGTTTTGCTGAAAGAACATAGGCTATATCAGCTTCGGTCCAAAAATTGGGCCACCGGTAAAGGGGCTGGCAAGGTATGCACATCTAGAGTTGGAAAATGTGTGATACAATTGTAGCTTTGCAGTGTGAGCGACGGCAGTTTTTTGGGTGTTATCACTTTTGTTATTTTTTCTTCAAAGTTGCCGCCAATATGCTCGTTACCGGATTTTTCTTTCAAGTGAGAGCGCCCCAAAAAAGCTGCCGACGTTGCAATGCTATCACATATTTTCCAACTCGAGGGGTGCATACCTTGCCAGATATCACAATGAGCATTATTCCCCTCATTTGATACCGAACAAACCCCCGGGCTGATGGCATAACACTTAATAATTCGAACGGATTTTCAATTCCAATCCTGGGTGTCGGCAACACTCTGAACATGGCTTACATTCACATTTCGCGCTCAAATGAGTTTTTTGTCTCGTTCAAAAGTGAATAACTTTGATATTGCTATAGGAAAATAGCTATTGAAAATGTAAATCTATTTATCGAGGTGAAAATTCGAAAATAGGAGGGAATGTTAATGCATCAGTGAAAAAAATCCGCACGCGAAACTCCACAGTCACGGGAATAAAAGTAACACGTCTGTCATATAATACATTGTACTGCAGACTGAAGAGTCCTTGATATACTGATGGATGTGGCCGGCGGGATTCGTCTGCTGAAAGGAACTCAGCTAACACCTCGCCCTGTAATTTTCCTTTAAAAAAATAACAATACAAATATCTGAAAAGAATTCGCAGCGTAATTTGCGGTATGTTTTGTTTTCATTTCAATTTCGCTACCTTCATCATCGTTCTGAGATGCACAACTTTGGATATCCATGCGACTCCTTTTGAAAGGTCCTCAACAATAATGCCATAAGATATGCATCGGTACATCAGACCAAACCCTTGTGACTTATATTCGGAATGTTTGGCTCGCCTCCAGGTGGCAAATGAGACTGCATACTCTGGATTTTTGTCCACAATCTTTGAATAGTATGGTATCAAAGTGTTACGTAGTGTTTTTGTGTTTCGTTGTCCACCATTACATATGGTGGCGCCTCAAGAGCACGGAGTGCATTGAAGGTACACTTGCTTGGACAAGCGTATTATAGAAGCACCCTCATCAAGGAACTGGCCTATTCTGTTGCTGTCTAAATTGGTGAGATTTTTAGTAGATCTTTGGAGAAGTTGGATATAGACCAAGATAATTATGACATAGATTTCAACGTCATATACTTCAGCCTCTGTGGGGATAATTGAACTTGCCAATAGTTGTTGATTATGTTTCATGCGACGACCGCTACATGCCGAGTGTGCGGCCTTCCAAGATTTCTTATTATTGCTTGAACGAAGGCCGTTGTACATCTGAATTGTTGAATTTGCTAATTAATGGGAAAATTGTGTTTATTCACAAGAAAAGAACAATGACTTCACATCATTGTTATTATTTAGTCAATTAGTTACATTTACAGCATTTAAAAGAACGGCAGTATAGTCGAGCTGCCACAGTAGCCGAGTTGCCACAGTGGCCTATAGTGGTTAACGAGCTGAGCTATATAGATGAACAGGTCCCGTTCGAATCCTGCTATTCTGCTCCATCCAACTTCAATTTATTGAAGGGGGGGAACGAAAACCTAAGTGTCTTGCATGCTGTGATTCTGTGAAATTTGTGAAGTTGAACTATTTGTACGTGGCTTCACCCATCACCTACGGGGAAAGAGATATGCGTATGCCGAGTGCAGTGGCGTGCCGTGCTCCATTCGTGCAAAATAATGTCGAGGAAAAACAATAGTGTGACATCACAGGAGGGTGTTAATGAATTCTAACTTTGTTGTCTTTCTTTAATAGGAATAAGTGGGCTTCACCATGGCCGTGATTGCGCGCTTTAGTCCTGCTGTGGGCTTTGCCATTCTCTTGCTGACTGTCACAGTGACTGACGCTAATTTGCGCTACCTCCGCACCGTGGCCTTCTCGGCACAGCGGACCCAGCGTGTCCTGCCCACCACGCCCGAGCAGGCCATCGGCCTGTACAACCGGATGGTCCGACCGGACGCGAACCACTTCGACGAGGACAGCGGCGTTTTCACCGCGCCCATCAAGGGCGTCTACGCCTTGGCCTTCACCTTCCACGAGGCGCTCGATGCCTCCGACCCAGCCAGCTACATCAAGCTGGTCAGGGAGTCGTCTGACGGTGGCACCGAGACTGACGTAGTGACCACCGAGAGCTCACCGCCCCCAGCCTCCGGTTCGTCCATCTCCGTTCCCGGTGCCTCCGTCATGCTGGAATTAGAGAAGGGGGACAAGATGTACTTGGCCACAACCGATGCAATAGACGCAGAAGTCAGCCAGCCTATCTCGTTCAGCGGTTATCTATTGACTCGAATTGTATGAAGTATAACTCTGTAATGACATGATGGATGCAAGCACAGTTTCAACCTTAATATCAGAAATTGTAAACATGCCGAAAAATACGGTAATTAGATGCCTGATAACAAAACACCATTTTGTTATTGTTTCTTGAAGAGAGTTTGCGTACTATTCATGTTATTTATTATAAGACACAAGTAAAAGAAACAGATATATGCATTATGTGACGTATTTCTTGTTTTTATTTCGGAGGGAATAATCAAAGGTGAAACCGTTATTTACTCATTCTTTTTCACCTTGTATCGCAAATATTGCTGCTGGAAAAAAGGCGAGTACCAATGTTTTCTACAGGATGGGCTGCTTCAGTTTTGGCATTAAACTCGGGAAACCCTGCAGAGAACTATTTAACACTCGCATAAAATTCCAGCCTTGTTTCCTTTCAAAATAAAAAAAAAATGAAATAGACATACTAAAACGACACTGGGTCTTTATTTAAACAAGGTCTTCCCTATGAACTTTCAAAGGAGACATTAACACCCTCGGACGATGGATGCTGATGCGCATGCATGGTGGTTCCCTCAACATTGACATGACGTTGCCTCTATCATGGAGGAATTATGCCTTATGCCTCTATATTTAATAGCGCACCAAAAGATATGGCCAATGAAGGTTTGGTTCCCTCGGCTCCAAGTACCGCCCCCGGCATCAGTCAGCCCGTTTTAATCCTATAGGAAGCGACCGGGGGGGGGGGGGGGCTGCGCCCAATTTCTTCCGGGCAGTGAAAATGTAGACCGTGTTTTACGACAACGTGATAGTATTAAAATTAATGTAAACGATCGTACCCCCCCCCCTTGTATAGCTGCGCCGCCGGCGTAATTTTCATTCCCAGGACGGTTGGTGCCAAGTCATGAATAATTCAATAGTTTCGATCGGACCAGTGTGTTTATTCATGAACAGAACAATGATATCAAGAGCATTGTTATTTAGTCAACCAGTTACATTAAAGTAAGAACAGTCGTCGTCGAGCTACCACAGTAGAATATTTACGGAAGATGAGCTATGGATACAAAGATCACTTGTTTGAATCCACGTCGTCGCTTTTCGTTTTCATTGACTATTTTTCTTCTCTAAATTTATCGTTGAGATAATTTTATTAAGGGGACAAAAGAGATCGAGAACCTAAGAGTATTGCAATGATTCCAAGGAAAAACTGAAGTATGCAAGACTTGGCCCCATTTCTCCTAGGAAAAAAATTGCCCGCACAGACGCACACCCTGACCCAAACCTTCCGTACGCGTAGTCGCCTTTCAACTTGACATCATTGCACCGACCAAAAGTAGTGATGCTGTAGAATAGAGTTCGTCTTCAAACCAGGCATATCTTATTCGGGGAAAACAATCCTGATCGGTTCAAAGATGATACACCGTGCTACTCAAACAATGTTGTTGTTTTTTAATTTCAATGTGTATGTTTGGTTTTAACAGAAATAAAAACTACTTTACTCCGATTTGGGGCGTCTACAAGACTCTGAAAAAGGAAATTATGATTTTCATTTCAATCAGGCGCCGTGCGAGGGTCGAATTAACGTCTGGAGCCAATAATTCAGTTGTTGTGAAGAAATGAAGAATTACAGACCAGTCTCGAATCTTTCCCTTTTAGAGTAAAACCCTTGAGAGGGTAGTCTTAATGCAACTCTCATCTTTCTTAATTGAGAACAATCTACACGACCCGCATCAATCTGCCTTCCGTGCTAATCACAGCGTCGAGTCTGCCACCCTCAAAATCCAAAATGACCTGTTGCAGGCTATGGACAAGCGCAAGATATCATTGCTCGTGTTGCTCGACCTATCAGCAGCTTTTGATACAGTTGACCATCCCACATTATTCAGCCGCCTCAACACTCGTATTGGGATAGATGGAGTTGCATTAGACTGGTTTAAATCATACCTTAATGACCGATCTCAATTTGTCCGGGTCAATGATTCAAGTTCATCTACTGTCTCTCTTGATTTTGGGCTACCTCAAGGATCAGTTCTAGGGCCCGTCTTGTTCTCTCTGTATACAATGCCACTTGGTGAAATCATTCGAAAGCATGGTCTATCCTATCATTGCTATGCAGATGATACCCAATTATATATGTCAGCAGACCCTCAACAACACAAGGTTGATTCAGCAATCCAGCAGATGGAAACATGCATTGATGACGTACGTTCTTGGATGACTCACAACTGGCTCAAAGTCAACGATGAAAAGACCGAATTTATCATCATAGGTTCAAAGCAGCAATCGTGCAAAGTTCATGTTCCATCCATAAGGGTTGGTGATTCAACCATCATGCCATCAAATCAAGTCAGAAATCTTGGTATTATCTTTGATTCATCTCTATCCATGGAACCTCACCTTACATCAATCTCTAGATCAGTCTGCATGTCGATCCGTAACATCGGACACATACGAAAATATCTTGACAAACACACAACTGAAATACTTGTTCACGCTTTCATCACATCCAAAATTGACATGGGCAATTCACTATTGTATGGCATTAACCTAAATCAACTAAACCGTTTGCAGCGACTACAAAACATCAGTGCCAGACTAATCTCTCTCACTAGTAAACATTCTCACGTCACTCCTGTACTAGCAGATCTCCATTGGCTTCCAGTATCATACAGAATTAAATACAAACTGGGCCTATTCGTATACAAGATCCTCCACAACAATGCCCCTGAGTATCTCATGGACCTCATCCACCCGTACTCAACAGCACGCACCGGACTCCGCTCCAGTGAGCTCATGATGCTTCACGAGCCCAGGACCTCCACTCTATGGGGTGACAGATCCTTTGCTGCAGCGTCAACCCGAGTGTGGAACCAACTCCCTCTGGCTATCAAATCATCTCCATCCATCACAACATTTAAGACAAACATAAAATCTCACCTGTACAAACAAGCTTCTCACAACACACAATCCTAACTTGACTTTCTCCTCGAGCGCCATGAGCGCCTATTTTTGGCGGATACCGGCGCTTTACAAATGTTCTTTTATTATTATTATTATTAAATAATTCAATAACTGAACGTCGGGGGATTTGTTTCGTTTGACATATCTCATTCAAAAGTGAATAACTTTTTCATGATATTTCTTTGAAAATAGCAGTTGGAAAAAAACACATTTTTTTCCAGGTGAATAAATAGCACGCGGAATACATCTTTTAATTTGTTTGAAAAAAAGAAGAGTTCGGGCTACCCCATGCCTATAGCGCCTCGCCTCTTTCATTGATAAGAAAATGATATACCGATAACTCTCCCGCTCACCACTGAATAATGTTTGATTGATACATTTCCTTTCTTAAGAGTACTATGAACACATTTCTAGTTCAGGAGTGGGGGGGGGGTAGAGTAATCTTTGGGGAAAGTTTTGCGGGCCAAGAAAAAGAGGTTACTTTATTTATTCATTGGTTTATTGATATACTATTATTTCGGGCTCTTTTTCCATACTCACTCACTCAACGGACACAATAACAAGCGCCCTCGCTTAAATTTGGAAACGATAAAAGTGGGGCAAATGAAACCGGAAACAGTCGTCGGGAAACAAGTTGTTATCGTAAGTAAGGTAACTAAGGTCAATTTATGTATTGGGGAATGACAGCGATCCTCGGTACCAGACTGGTTGCTAGTGTAAACTACGCATGTTCAGATCAATTCATTATCGCACAACAAGTGTACCGAACAAGTGACTTTTTGATTTGCCGTGAACAAGTTTGCTACTGTGATCTGGCAGATACAGGTGAAGAAACGAATATTAATTAACGAGGACCACATTTTTGATATAACATGACACTGATAGAGTCAATTGTATTTTTTTATGCGGAAGTTTGTTGTTAATGTTAAAAATGATGCGCCGCCATGCACACGTACAGACGTACGGTACGGTGCGGAGTTCATCTGTTCATGTGTACTGTACGTGTGTGGGCAATGGGAATGGGTAATCATGTACATGTAGTTACGGGCCCGGTTCCCCATGGTTTTACCTAGTCCGAGTAACTTGGACTCAACATATCGCCTTTTTTAACATTTGGGGAAAAGTTCCGTACTCGGACGTCAATTTATCTGCTGCCAAACATATTAATTGTCACCTCACCTTGTCATTTGAACCAAGAGAAATCCAGGAAGCTGTGTAAAGGTGAAAAAAATTTACTCAAAATGTGTTTTTAGAGCACATTTTGGATGCATACGTCGTGCAGAACTAACTTGAAGCAGCCGGTCAAAACTGATTGTAGTGGCTGAAAGACAGCGGTACGTTATACACATGACATCAACAACCATGACGTCGCATGAGCCTGCCAATGATAGTGCAATACGTCATTATGAATATTTATTTTCTCATGAATATTTAGTTTATTTGAATGGATACTTCAAATACGTCCAAAGATTGATTTTTGCAACAGCGATCGTGCACGGCCTAGCGGTTAAGAGTCTCGTGTATCAATCAAGCGTCAGAGGTTCGAATCCCGATGAAGTAACTGACTGATTAATAAATAGAAATTAGGGAAAGGAGAGGGTGAGAGTAGAGGAGGGAAAGTGGAGGAATAACCATAAAAGATGTAACTTTTGGCGCTAGAAAATTAATTGAAAAAAGTGGCGATCGAGTACGGAACTTTTTCCAACATTTGGACATGGTGTGCCCAAATGTTAAAAAAGGTGATAAGTTGGGTCCAAGTTACTCGGACTAGGTTTTTCCGTGGAGGAGGAGACGAAATCAACTTTCAATTTATTTGACTTACTGAACTAGTTTGCGATATTAAGAACATATGCAGTAGGTTCTAGATAGGGCATAGTATTACCTTTGAATTTTCTTGGGAAATTTTCTTGGATAAAATGTCGATATATAGGCCTAGTGCCTGTATAGATATTTTCAAACTCTATATACTATAAATTAAAAAAGTGCAAGGCTGAGGTGGGATAAAAGAAGTGGGCAAGGAGGAGAAATTGGTTATTTTTTTTATTTTGGCCAAACCACAACGTGAAATTTTACACATTGGAATAATTTACGTGCTTTAGTCGAGGTAACTTTGACCCAACTAGTCCAATGAACTGTCCGTCAGTTTTTTGTCTTAAAAGATATTTCTAAGAAGTTATCTTTTGAATAGGCCTATGCCTCCATAATTGCCCCATTTTTCATTTGTGTCTTACATTTTATTCTTGTATTTTATCAAACATCTTTCTTATGACCTTCTATTATAATTAGATGAATGTACTTTGCAATATGGAAATATGTGTTGAGATGAATTAAATGTAACGAGTTCAGCTGCTTTGCTGTAAGTTAGGACGTGTTGAACGTATGCGTCTTAAGTTTAGGAAAATCGATCCTAAGGATGAGTCATGAGTTTAGACGAGTTACCCAATCCCCTTCCTAATCCACACCTTACCATTTCGTGAAATCTGCCCCAGTAGTGACAGTTCCATGGGGGTGCGGAGTGGGCATCCCCCTCGACCACCTGTCAGTGGCCAAACATTTGTCAAATAGGCCATTTTTCACTTGAGAGAGCCCTTCTGCCCTCCCGACACAGCCTGATCCCCCCCACGTAAGTGAGCAATGTAAGTCTTCTCAAAAAGGTACTGGTACACTAATCATAATATTCACTTACAGAGCAAATAACAGGAGTTATGGACAGACTTTGAGCTTCATATACAAAGCGCACCGATCAATGTTCTAGCCCTACCACCCTGCTTCCTACACACACTATGTCTTCCATGGAGCTGTACCAGGTGGGCGGGACCGAGAAGATCCGGAATTTGGAGGAGGGACTTGCCAAGGAGCTGACGGACCTCCAGAATGACATCGAGGAGAATGAGATGATCGGGGGCTCACACAAGACTGCCAGGTAATGCTTCCAATAGCAGTAACTAATATACCGACTATTCAAATACATTATATTCGATCATCAACAGAATATCTGAGTGGCATTTTTTAATCAAGTAATCAAAAAATGGTGGGCTGTCTCAAGGAGATGATGAAAAACCTCCAGGATGTTATTTTTTACCATGCATATAAGTTCAGTGGTTTATTGTTTTGTCCAGTGCCAATTTTGTGAAAATTGGCCACTTTCATGCATGGTTTGACAGCATCACTGGGGATTATAATCCGAAATTCTTCTTTAAAATATCGTCCATACCACTAACTGTCTCAATTCTCTCTGCAGGCGTAGGCGAAATCCCATTCACGTTTGCTGGCCAATAATTGAATTCTAAATCATTCCAAAGTGAGACCACCCTGTCTCATGCATGCCAAGCTGCTAGCTTGTTGCATAACGACTGTCAACATGCTGTGATCAAGCACTGACCACACACTTGCTGCATCCTATCACAGCTGCTGCAGTATTTATCGATATACATTTTGTACATGTACATATGTACTTCAGTTTTTCTGTTTTGTTGATGATGTCATGTTCCTTGAAAGTGCAGTGCTTTCTTCAGATTTTTTTTTCCTATAAAACAACAGTGTCTGAAGAGCATGTACATCTACATAAAGTTTTTGTACTTGTCTTATAGCTCCGGCTCCTTGCCAAAGGGAACTGACCATTTTCGAAAGCAGAGAGAGTTGGTTATCAAGAGAGCAATGGAGGTAAGTTTAAAGGGACATTAAGTCCTGGAACAGCCCAATTGGGCTACACGCTTTTGATTGAGATGTTGTGGAGGAAAGAACGAAACTAAAAACTAGGATATGAAACATCCACACATTAAAAAAAGTAAAACTGGCGTTTTTGTGTTATTCCTGTAGCGCGCGGCGGAGAACTGACTGGTCCCACTTTACGACCCGATAAATTCGATTTGTTTGGATTGTAGTTGTGATTTATATTTGCAAATTGTTCGCTTTTGCCTTTTGAAGAAACCACAATTTTTTTTACATCGGTTGATGGTGATTGTTCACACACACACAACGTGTACACAACGTGTACACATATCAAGATATAGTAAAATGTTAAAAAAATAAAAAAACAGGTTGGTTTACATTCAACCATTTTTTTCAGCCACATCAGAAACAATTGGGAAGTAAAAAAATTGGGATCTGTAATTCCTGAAAAGAGGCACTCAAATAGTAGACCTGTGTGTGAAGCAGTTGTTGAGATGCTGTCAGAAAAATATTATGTCAGTTTCGCTTCTGCCGTCTCGACGATTTTTTTCTGCCGTCTCCTCCTTTGTCAATAGCTGTAGCTGCTCCAAGCTGGCGGTGTTGTGTAGGCGCTTGCCGACCATCTTCAGGTCGTTGTCAAGAACGCTTGCTAGTGTGGTACGAGGGCGTCCTCACCAACTTTCCATGCCTGCTTCTGTGCCAAAGTACTCATGGATGAATTTCTGAGTTGACTTAGTACACAAAAAGTACAATTAGCAAACCAATACTTATCAAGAAAAAGGAATAAAAACTGCCATGTAAATGTTCAGATCTTGCACCTCTGCAATTTTTTTGTCATGGATCCTTGTTCTCAATGTCAAGTTCTCTCACAGCCCATTTCTGCCCCAACTACAAGTCCGATATGAAATCAGCACAGTCTGTTGCAAGCATGTGCATGTTCACAAAGACTTTACAGTCTTAACAATATGTGATAAGTTTTTTGATTGTCTTGTTCTAGGTGAGTGAGGCCCTTCCTTTGGTCATCCAGGCTGCCGTGATGAAGGAAGAGATGGAGATCAGTCTACAGAAGGAATACACTGAAGACAGTCTACCACTCATCTTACACCAGGTGGGTTCCCGGACGTTTTTTTAGGGGCCTTGACAAGAATTATGGTTTGACTTTAATGTAGGACATATTTCAGTCTTTCAGGGAGTTTAATTGCAAGCAATGGGAACCTACATGTACGTCTACCGTTGCGTACGCTTCCACCACTCCAGCTTCGCCTAATGCATGATACAAGTACATGTGTGACACTGGTGCATTGCAGATTCATTTTGACGATAATCTGACGCATTTTCGCTATGAACTCAATATCGACAATTTTGATATTTTGATATGATTAAAAAATTGCTATCGGCAATATTGATATCGAAATAATATCAAATAATTGGGTAGTGTCGGTATATCGATGGCGCTTTTTAACAATTGCAGTTACTCAAAAATTGAGAATTTGTTTTCTTGTTCCACAGCATTTCTGTGATCGTATCCAGCAGTTAGTCCAGTGCAAGCACATGCACATGCTGCGCTGGAAGAGATTCTGTGAGCACACCAGTGCATTGGAGGCCCTGTACGCACCATACCAGAAACGATTAGCGTAAGTCAGTCCTATCTGAAAATTTCTGTAGCCTGTCAGCCTAATGTCACAGGTGAATTGGTCAATGCGTACCATTTTTTTTTTACTGTACAGGGTAAACAAAACAAAACAAAAGCCCAAATGGCAGGACCAGTTTTTGAATGAAGTTTTGCCTGTAGCACTTTCAAAATCTAGAATATGAAAGCCCAATCAATGAGCTTTCTTTTAGTGCAAGAATCATTCAAATCACTTGTGTACTTTTCAAGTTATGGAATTTTGAACACAAACACTGTTTTGATGTTCTGTCCACGGATCACACAAAAATGTAAGTGTTCTTTCTGCAAAACGAAAACAAATCACATGCATCCCTATGAGAATGTCATTTCTCATTTCATGGTCCTGCCATTTGCGTTTCATTTTTTTTTTACTCGGCCTGTACTTTTTAATAAGTGCTGAAACGTGTACATGTTCAAAATATAGAAATGAGAAGTGTTCAGAGAAGTTATACTGACAAGAACTTTTCTTACAAGTATAAATCGGTTACATTCAGCAGCCATCTTTGATAGGATAGGGCTGTCCATTTCCGAATATATTAGCATTTGATTATTTGAAACTGCATTTGACCGAATATTCCATTGTTCGAAACTCGCTGATCAGGTTTTACATTTTCCAGCTGCAACAGCACATTGCGGCGGTCAAAAGTTGTACGCAAAGCGCGTATTTAAAATTTGTATGCTGCATCATTATTATGGGTGGCTGGAGTGTTTTGCAGTAGGCCTAAGTATGTTGTAATTATCAAGGGCTTTAACCAGTTCGCGTCGGATGACGTGTATACCCGCAAAGGTTTTGCGGTATTCGGAACGGATGAATGATAAACACGCTGGGAGCGAAGCCGGAAAATATCTGTCAGCAACCCGCTCGCTGCGCTGGAAATGGGAGTGTGCTGCCCGAGGGTGATGGCTTCAACCCGCCTGGCTTGAGGTCAAGTGAAAAGTAATCCTGCGCCTTGTTCCGTTCTTGTCAAAATAATCCCGGCGTGAACTGGTTAACATGCTAAGAGGATGGAAACAATGTACCGTCGTTGACCAAAAAGTTACTGTCGACAAAAAACAATGGCATCTGAAAGTAAAGCGCCACAACTTAACAATTAAAATAATACTACAGTCGTGTGTGTACGTGCGTAGTTTTTTTCCTTTTTAATATTGTAACTGGCAAAAAGCTATTTGAATATTCTGTTGATTATCGAATCTTCAAATATTGGGTATATTCGGGACAGCCCTAATCTTTGAGGTACACGTATTTAAATGCGTATCTGTTTCTTTGAGGTATCTGTTTCTAATCTGTTTCTAATCTTTGAGGTGCACGTATTTGAGGTATCTGTTTCTAATATGTTTCTAATCTTTGAGGTGCACGTATTTAAATGCGTATCTGTTTCAGTAGAAAGAATCACATTATATCAAGTTTATGAAGAAACACTTTTTGTTACTTCAATTGGTTTTTTTTTTCCAGGGAGATAATGGCCGAGTATTCTGATGCGATTGCTCGTTCTCGCCGCCTGTCGATAGCCCACGAGGCCTACCTCATGGGCAAAGTACCAGCTCACAATCAGATCACTGAGGAAGATCTGGCCATCTACACACGCTGGCTGACGTGCCATCTGCACTCGGTCAAGAAAATACACGCATACCTCCGGGTAGGCTCAACATTGTCTCATTTGTAGCTGTAAAGATGATTTGATGTTAGTTTTTAATTAAGTCTTTGACATATATACCTGTGGATCAATCCAAACCTTGAAATCTGTTACAGACTGGGGTTTCAGAGTCACAATGAGCCAAATGGTATAGAGTGACTAGTTGACCCTAATAGATTTTGTTTTCTTACAGGCAACTTCTGTAATTTATATTCATAAATACCTGAGACAGTTTACCCATGCCAATTGGTTGAGAACCCACCACATGGGTGGTTTTAAACCGCTGGTAAAACACTGCTGTGTTCTGTGCAACATCGCTCAGTACACACCGTGTGCGCCGTGCACACGCCAATTTCCTTAGGGGGAGATTTTTAGCACTATGAGCATGAGGCACATATTATAGACATGGCCGGAAGGGTGTTCACAAAACAGGAAGTAAAATTGTTGAACAAAAAATTGGAAATTTGTGAATTTTGAATTGTTTAGAGCTTTAAACCAAAAGCTTATCTATGAAGTACAATGTATGTAGAAAAAATTGAAGTCTAGCTGCCAAGAGCCAATTTGGCCAATCAGGCCGGTGTTTATCTCCATTTTCAGTAGCATGAAACAACTGAGAATATTTCTACTCCCCCTGGATGGGATGCTAGTCCATCGCAGGTTACTTCCCAGCGAATGCCGGTACCCATTTATACTCCTGGGTGGAGAGAGGCACGTGGGGGTGAAGTGGCTTGCCCAAGGACACAACATATGACCAGCGGATGGATTAAATATATATGTATGTAAAAAAATAATTGAAGTCTGTCACGAGCGAATTTGGCCCATCAGGCTGGCGTTTATGTCCGTTTTCAGTAGCATGAAACGACTGAGAATATTTCTACTCCCCCTGGGTGGGATGCTAAGCCATCGCAGGTTACTTTCCAGTGAATGCCGGTACCCATTTATACTCCTGGGTGGAGAGAGGCAAGTGGGGGTGAAGTGGCTTGCCCAAGGACACAACATATGAACAGCAGCTGGATTAAATATATCCCTGGCTGGTATTAAACAAGTATGTTGGAAACCGGCTAGGGGCCTGGTCGCAGATATGGCCCTATCCTTGGGCTAAGTGGTACAGGTATTTACAGGTTTTACTCATTTTCTTCCGTCTTTTTTCCCCCTGTACGTCAAGGTTCTGGAGTGGCTTCCAGTGTCTCACAAACATGAGTCCCTGCCCCACCCGCAGCAGCAACATGTTCAGGATGCAGGACAATTAGACCCAGAAGAGGATGACCAGAACCTGATGACGGCCCGGACATCCCGGTCCCAGTCCGGGACTGTCCCCGTCATACAGAGCCAGGGCCGCTGGTCCATCTTTGACGGCCGCATGTCGCTGACCGAGACCTCGGCCGCGCTGTCCAGCATGGGTAGGCTGTCCCTCGCTGACCAGTTCCGACAGCCGTCCCCGCTTGTAGAGCAGTCGGAGTCGGACGGTGCCAGCGACACCGCCTCTGTCACCTCCTCATCTGTTAACATGGGCGGCACTAACACAGTACCTCATACTGCACGGGCCATTGCTGCTGCCTCGGCCGCAGGTCAGATCAGTAACATTCACAATAGAGCGGTGTGGTAATCCAGATAATTCCAAGACCTTTCATTTTAAGTCTCATTTTTATTTTAATCAATTTATGACAATTTTCACAGAAGTCAAACCAAGCCAAATAAATAGTGTACATTGTTTACATTTTTTGATGAGCTGTATTATGAATTATATGTGGGCCATTCTATGAATTTGGGGTCCACTTTTTTTCCTGTCCGTAGTCTGTCATGATTTCACAAGGCTGATGCACACCTGCATGCTGTGATCCTCCAAAAGCAATTTTTAAAACAAACTACCTATCCAACAAACACTGTAAAAAATCATTTGAAATCATTCATAATGATACTTGATGGCAAGTTACACCAAGGTACAGAGGTTGAATCTTTGCACATGCTGTAAAAAAAGTGCTGTTCATAGTAAAAATCACACTGAGACCATTAAAGAGATCCATTCTCCTTCATATTGAATGTTTCTTTTACATCTTACGTTTAATGTTGATACAGTCCAACTCTTTGCACGTTCATAGGCAAAGCATTGAGTGTCTTTTCGCTTTGAATCAAATCAGTGTTAACGTAGGCATTTGTGTGAGGTCTTGGAAAAGGTCTGCGCTACAATACTGCAGCAGAACTGTGTGTAACTCACCAGAGTGCAAACTACTTTCAAGCCATATTGGCACATTCTTTGTCATTCAAGCAAATAATGTTCATCACTTGTCAGAATGTGTTCTGTTCAGTATGCTTTACTTTTCAATTTAAGTGGGTCTTTCAAAACAAAATGTTTCCTGATTTGCGTCTACAGTCAGTTATAAAAAGAGTGATGTTGGTTTATGTTTTTATGTGCATGAACTGCAGTACCAGTTTGTTGGAAGGCGAATGAAAAATTCAGAGTAAATCAAATTCTCTCGGATGCAAATTTCCATCATGAAACAAAAAAACAATCGTGTAAAAAAGCTGTTTACAGCCATTGGTTTTGACCACTCAAGGACTTCTGTAAGTTACATGCAGCTTTGCGATAACAAGTAGGGCCAGTTGTACAATGCACGAAGAAAATAAAGAATGTAACACAATGCTAGATTGCTCCCCCAGAAAACCTCTTTTAAAAATCCCATTTAAGTAGATAAAACAATTGCTTATAAATGAAAAAAAGTGAATCCTCAAAGGCCTTTTTAACTTTCTTCAAGGGCAAATGAAATCAGCTTGTAAATATGCTTGCAAGGGGACACCGGGCATTAGTTTTTTGTACAACTGGCTCTAGAACACTAATTAAATGTATATATATTTATATTTCATTTATCAGGGACTTTAAAAAGTCACTCCCAACAATAATACATGTATAATACCATAATGTCTAGTTGGAATCAACTAATATGTAAATTTCTCCTAAATATAATAACCATCACGTGACATATAATTGGACTAACTCACAGAAAACTCCTTTTTTTGTACTTGAAACCAACATTCTTTTAACTGCAAAAGGTAAATGAGGAAAAACGTTAAAAACTGCCAACAATTGAAACATGTTTTAATAAAGGCATGTAGGAACATTTGAAATTTTCCAGAAACGTACCTACAGATTTAACAAAAAAAATCATTGCTGTGAAATTATCGTGCGAAATTAAGCACAGTGTTTTACATGCATTTAGCAACGAAGTCCAGTTAGGAGACCCTAAAAAGGTAGAATTTTTTTTCTGTTTTCTCAAAATGTATTGTATCCACTGATCTGAAAGTTGTCAGTTATTATACACCCTTCTTAAGGTTTTGAGCAATTTTATTGCTAAAAAAAGAGGACAAAAATGCAAATGTCCTTTAACCATAACTTTACTGTTCATTTTGTAGCACTGCAAAGTTCCATTTCATCACTGGTAGCCATTAGTATGAGGTGTTTTTAAAGAAGCAATTTCACTTGGAGGCATATAAATGTATACCAGCTACAGGAGTACAAGAGATGTGTCCAGATCTCTATGCAGTTTCGCAGTGCGAAAATTATCTCGTGTTGGAAAATCACCGTGTGTACATACAGAACATCAATCCAAAGTTTCTAGTTGTAGCAAATCAGTGACCTGACATTAATTGCTTCATCAATGTATAGGATTACATGCATGTCCCATCTCACATGCACCACTGAACGTTTAGTACAAACTGCACTGAATCATTTACCTAGTAGCACCAGTAGCAAAGTGAAAAAAGGCATTTACTTTAAAGAAAAAAAGTAATAGTTTTGGGTGTTTGACAGTTCATTTGTTTTTATTTGTTTTTGTTTTGTTTAAACCCCTGTCGAATGATGCCCGACAATTGACAAAAAAATTCTGAACTTTTATACAAAATCTGTCCGTCAATTTGGGAATGCCAAACTGTACTCAGTTTAGTCATGGTGGTGGAATAATGTAACAAATAACAACATGAACACCTACATTGTATGTACGTATACCACAAATTAATCAATGTGTCTCCAGTGTAACAATAAATTATTCAGTTAATCATGTGTAGCAAAATGTACTGATGCTAAAAATTGACCGTGGCTGTTTGATATGTTCCTTGTGATTGCAGCTTGTTATTTCAAATGGAGCTGTATCAAACTGAGAGATTCTCACAAACAGCAAGAAGCAACAATAGCCTCTCGTTGCGAGATTTCTCAAGCCCATATAAACCTGAACAGTTGCTCACTCAAATGCTGCCCCTTTTGTGATAAAAAAAAGATGAGCAACATGGTAATAGAATAACACAAAATTAATGACGTCACATAAATTTGACAATGCCCTTTACGGACATATCACCTTATATTGTAGGCCATTTAAATTGCGGCATCCGAGACACATTTTAACAAAATGAATAATGAATGTCCATTGCATGACATATAACTGCGATGGAATGCACACATGGCACAGGAGAAATATCCATTGTCGATCATATTTTCTGTTTGTACCTCATTAGGTGGTGGGCCAGCCTCCAACACTGACACGCTAGGCATACCCTGTCACGCCACAGACATGGACCGCATCAAACCAGTGCTGGAGTTTCTCATGTCCTGTTACGGCATCCATGCGGTGAGTAATAGCTGGGCAGCGTCTCTGAACTGACATATTACAATGTCTGATGGGAGTGAGTATAGCCTTGTCTACAATGACACATCACGTTTGGTCCAACATGGCCTTAATTGCCCTTAGGCAAAAAAAAAATATAGCCGGTATAAAATAGCCGGCGCGTTGGTTTTGATCATGCACGTCAATGTTTTTGGGTTTTTTTTCAAATTTTCCGCGGTAGCTACAACAGCGCCCTCAATTGCTACACCGTCTCAAATTTTCGTTTAAAAACAGGTTCTGTTGTTCTGAAAGTGTAGCAGGGCTTGTTTTTAAAACATTTTGGAGGCAAAGTCCAAGTCATGAAAGTTGCCTTGGCTGTATATGAAATGTGAAGGAAAACATGTAGGGTACCTAGGCAAACGGGGAGGAAACCAAAGCATGGGGAGAGCCGGGCCCCTCCTGGCGAGCAACTGCCCCCCCCCCCCCCCATCGGCAAAAACCAAAGTTAAAAAAAAATTATATACAAGTGTGTTTTTTCTTTTGGTGTGCCCCCTGGTTGTACTGTGGCCCCCCCCCCAATGCCCGGAGCTGGTGACGGTGCTGATACATGTATGAACTGGTAGGCTTGCAGCAAGCTTGCATACATAATGACAAGCTTGCGTATATAAAAGCAAACTTGCACAAAGCTTGCATTCATACTGGTAACCTCGGAGCATCTTGCTGTACATACTGGTTGGCTTGCTGCAAGCATGCATACATGTACATAATGACATTCTTGCAGCAAGCTTGCATACAAAATTGCAGCAAGCTTGCATATACGAATGTAGGAAGCTGGCAGCAAACTAATACATGTACTGGCAGTCTCGGAGCAAGCTTGCTGTACAGATACTGGTAGGCTTGCTGCAAGCTTGCACACATCATGACAAGCTTGCAAAAAGCTTGCGTCCAACTTGCTGCAAGTTTGTATGTACACAATAAAAACAATCGACTTAGGTGAGCTTGTATTGATACTGGCAAGATTGCAGCAAGCTAGCATACACACTGGTATGCTTGCACATGCAAAGCTAAGTGTTTGTGCCATACCATCATCAAATTGTACTGTAGCGTCAGGAATTTTTTTTGTGTAGAAATTAAAACCATTTTAATATAGGCAAAAGTGCTTCTGAGAATGGTGTTATCATTCTGAGCATTGCCTATTTGTTGAATGTATTTTATTCTTCTATGAACAGAACCTAGATAGAATAAACGGTCCGTCAGATGAAATGGAGTTGCTATCCCACGTCAACCGGCGCTTCAAGACTGTATTTGCCAGACAGGAGGAGCAGAAGACATTTCCTACGTATGACAAGCTGGAGGTAAGACCTACTTGTCTTGTAACTTCCGTCATGTTATGTTTGGAATGATCAAAGTCGTCAATTTCATTTTTACTTGACAGTCATAAACTCCTTACCCAACAGTACAGGTAGTTAGTAGGATTTCATCTGCAAACAGAAAACAGAGATTACAAGAGATTGGATTTGTTTCCAGACTTTTGTCAGTAATGTCAAAAAACATGAACCACTTTGACCAGAATTCATTCGGTTGATTTTATTGATTTGTGTGTTTTGAATGTCAATATTGAAAGTTGGTTCCTCTAACACTGTGAAATGAAAAAACTGGAAGTGGAAGCCTTCAATTGCCATTAATGAAATCGATTTATTGTAATAAGTAAATATTGTTTAATTCTGAGTAGACAAGTTCAGGTCCAACCTGAATGTTTATGCATTTGTGAATTTTGTTTTTTTACAAGCTCGTAAAAAGCAACGAGCAAATTTGCAGTGAAGGCTTCCCAACAATTAACTGCAAATTTGAATTACAACCTCAATTTTATTTTGGTTTATTTTCTTTGTTTCCAGATGGGTAATGAGTCTTGGGGAGCTGATGTTTCCAACCACGCTCTGATCAAGGAATCCAACTGGTTGCCTTTCATTAAACTCAAGTAAGGATAGAAATCGAAGGCTTGTGTGGCTGTGCATATCCACTTGGAAGAGAGAGGGAATTATCACATTATTAAAACTGTACAGCCTTGTTTGTGAAAGGTCGGATTAATGACAGACACAAGCGCCCACAATTGCAGATTTAATTTTCACCCTAACACAAGTGAATTGGTTTCGACAATTTGTGAACATTTAATGTTTTGAAAATGTATGCATTTTTATGTGGGGAAAAAAAGTTTAGATTTGTTCTTGCTGGTTACTTCTGGTATTTTTTTTGTCATTTTGCTTCATTCATGTCATTCTTTGTTCTGAATAAGAGAATAAATGTGTGCTTGGGAGGTGTTAAACACTATGTTGACGACTAGTTTAAGACTGCCTGTACGTGAGGATTGTGAATGTTCAACCAATAAAATGGTAAAAGGCACTGGATTTCATAGGTGTCAAAATTCCATGTGACACTGGAAAAGTGACCAGCCAGCCATGTCTCTATCATCTGTTTAAGACTGGCCACGTGGCGGGCTCTCGGCCAATGGGAATGGGTAAACTAGCTGTCCTAGGTATTTATGAATATAAAGTAAAATGAATCCTAAACATTTACCCTCTTCAGCGTTGTAGGCACGTAGTGCATGGAAAGCATTAAGTTAATTGTGAAATGTCTTTAACTTTTTTTATCCAGAGCTAAGAGAGACCCTAAACAGGAGAAAATGCTGACCAAGCTGCGACACCTAGGCAATGTGGATGAGCTGCTCAGAGCACAGAGCCGGTTCTTCTCAGTCAGTGATGTCAATGTGAGTACTTTCACTCGGTCAAATTTGTGGTGAACGTTTATGCTTTACTTAAAGGTAACGTCCATCATTTGTAATTTCTGCATCATGCTCATTTGAAGCAACAAAAGTGCTCAAAATCTAAAGAACGGTGCTGAACAACTAACCTGATGAAGTTTCAGCTCAGTGAATGCTGTCTACTCCGAAAAAACAATATTCCAGGATCTCGATTTCAAATCAAAAGTTGCTGAGTCATGTTTTGAATTGGGCCTGAATTCAGCGTCAGAGACACGTTCTCTCTGAGCCGATTACAGCTACGCGATGCCGCGCACTGAACCGACAAATTATAGCAACCCAGCGCACGTATACATCATGTCAACGCTTGGGCGCTTGACCGAATAAAAAATGAACTACTAACTTGAAATTTCCAACGATGCATCTGTAGAAAACATTAACGAGTTGTTCCATGACTTGTAATGTTGGAATTCCTGAGGTTTTCCCACGAAGGTGTTTTTTACCTGTTGAAGAAATATAGAACAAGTGAAATTGATATTTTAAAGGGAAGATACAACATTTGCAAACATCACAAAACGAAATGATCAAACTATCGCAAAATACCTTACTGGGTTGTTGGGGAATGACAGTCTAAAGCATCCTGTAAAATCATGGCTCCTGATGTGCTGACATTTTTAAGAAAAATGGTACTTTTCCAACGCTGGTCGGCCGACCAGCGGCCGACCAGCGTTGGAGAAAACTGGCTATTTTTCAAAAATTGCTCCGAATTTTTCATAATTAGTTATTCCGCATTTTCTTTGCAATTGATCACACACCTCTGAAGAGGTACAAGTCTGCTAGACTGATTCTCTGACCTTACAATTCCCCAAAGTCTATTAATTCCTCCGTTTTATCTTATAAGTGGGGTCACCAGACTGCAAATACATGATTGGTTTTCTTGGTTTTTCCAGTATCTACAAGCCCAAATGTGAAAAAAGTCATTTTAACAATATTTGCTATAACATACTAATCCTCCAAATCCATTTATTTCTGAAAATTGCAGCAAAAGCAAATGTTGTACATTCCCTTTAAGGGGTGCCTTCAGGAAAATACAAACTTTTACCATAGACTCTGCTTTGCTCAGCCCTCGGCAACCTCGAACCCTCGCTCTGCTGATTATTTTGTGGATTTTTCATTTTCCCCCCTTTATTTCACCGCTGACTTCTCTTGACAATGCAGAAAGTTCAAGATGCTTTGAAGGAGCATGCCGTTGCGGTGCGTGACCCGCCCCCTGTGCAGTCAGTATCAGTGACCTCGCATCGAACGACCCTGGACACCAAGAACGTGTGGAAACAGATATACACCAGCCCAGATCTATACAACAGGTAATATTATGGGCCACTGATTTCCACTTCACTGGAAATGGAATAGAAATATCAGATTTCACTTTATGAAATGGAAGTCAGCTTTTAGAAAAAAACTGTGTGCGCACAAAAAGAGATCCAAACTTTTGAAAAGAAAGAATTCCTGCTTACATCTGAACATTGTCAATTGCAAGTATGTTTATATGTACATTATTTACCGACATTGGCACACTATTCGAAATGGGTATTGCAGTGATATGATATAACCCATGACCATCTATACTACATTGTATTACTTTTTATTTATTATATTTTGAATCCATAAAACTATGTAGTGCTGGAGCGATTTGGGGCATGGGTGTAGTACGCACGTGCGAACGTCGCCCCTAGCGCTACACATGAAAAGATGTTTGAACACTTAAATGTTAATTAACGTTTTCCTGAGTTCAATGATGCGGGGAAAGTTAACTGGAGAATATTGTGGACAATAAAGATGCCTCCCCTACTAAAAAAAAGTTGTCCACAATTCGGGCATATTTAAACTCTCAGGAGTAAGGTGCTGTTTTGCGAACTAACTATCCTTTTCTGAGATTGAGCAATAATATTCTTCTGGTGAGCTGGACAAGTTTATCCGAAGATTTTATTCCCGCGAGGTGCATTCGGCAACTGAATATGTATGAGGTATAGTAAAACAAGTATAACATGGTTTATTTCGGGGGGACAGTCGATATCAGCTCCCCTCGGTATTGGAAGTTGACACTTACCATGCTATCAAAAAATTGTTTGCTACTGGTAACCCTGTAAGTACAGAGTCCTAAGTTACGGGATGTATGCATGCACAGAAACTAAATTCCTCACTAACTCGGGAAATATGCTAACTGTGAGCACGGAATTTTCTGCTATAGTCAGCGGGTATTTGTATGAGTATACATGTATAACTATTTTCATTTCTATACCCTGCTTCCCAACAGCGCTGGCCCATCTGACGACATAGCCCTCACAGACTTTGATGAGAAGGACGTGGACAACGTCAACCTGAGCTCAGGCTCCCGCTCCAACAGTGCCCTCGCCTCCTCCCGGCGACGCAAGAAAGAGGACACCGATGAGTACGACTACGCCAGTGCCTTGCAGCTGCTGGGGCTGGAAGAGGACGATAGTAGCCAGCAGGATCCCACCGTTATCCAGGGAGGCTATCTGTCCTTCCTGCAGCTCAGACACCTCAAGATCAAAGATCTACAGAGGACTGTGAGTATAGGAATGCATGTTCTTTTACCATATTATCCCCCTGTACTTATTTACCATCCAATCCACCTATGAGATAATGTCTGGCGCTATGGTATTCGACTCATGTCCCATGGTACATGAGTTTGAACCCTGACGAGGAACATGGTGCATGTGTTCTTGGGCAAGACACTTTACTGCAATTGCCTCGCTCCATCCAGGAGTATAAGAGGGTGCCTGTGAAGGTAGAGACCAGATTGCGCTGTTCTCGAGCTGCTGCAGAAAACTTGTTTCATGGCTTGATGAACACGGGCAATAATTGTCAAACGCTTTGTGACCTTTGCTATAAAGCCAATATTTATGAATTCCTTATTATGTAATGTCTGTAATCATTGACAAATTTGATTCTTTCAACTTGTATCATTTATATTAACGAAAAAACTGCTATATGTTTTTTTTATTTGTTGCATCTGTTGCCCTCTGTGGAAAAAAATCAGGTTGTTTTTGCCCACAAACAGATGTGCCATGCGAGTATACTTGATCCTGGTCAATTCTGATAGATGCTGGGCAGTATCTAGTCTTCCTTGCAAATACTAAATTATCATCTGGCCGCAAATAATTTGAAATCTGTAAAGTTATTATTCCATAACCAACTGCGGGCTGATTGTTGTTCATTCCAAAGTGAATACATTTCGTTTGAATTGCCAGAAAAATACAAATTTAAAAAATATATATATAATAGGGGATGTAGCTCAAATTTAATGCCAGTGTAAAAAAAAAAAAATTGTTTGAAAAAAACTTATTCCAACCCGTCCATAAATGAATAAGCACAAACATTTGTAGCCTAGCGGAGGTTTGTTTTCAATCTCTTCTAGATGAATAAATCAGTTTCTTTTCTTTTTTTCTGCTATGCTAGTGTTTGAGTATTCTGAACTACTTCCGCTCAGTGGAGCGTACTCTAACCATAAATGATGGTGGGTTGTCATTGGAAGGAAAGCAGCAGAAACGCAACAGGTAACGACAACATTTCTCTTTATATTCATCTATAGCCTACATGAGTGTAAATCAGTCTAGGTTTTTATAATCATTTCATTAGGCCCCCCAAAAAGTCTTTGGTTTCTGGTGTGGAGCTTGCCCCGAAAGTGGTGCAGTGACGTGGGATTTTTTTTTTTTTTACTTTTTTTTCCTTCAAACGTCGGCTGATGACTGCAAAATGGTGCCCGACTAAATTTAGTGCAAAAGGTATTAAGTTTGACCTTATTGTAATTTATGCGACAGACTGCTTTGAACATTTAAAAGGAAGCCAAACAATAAGGAAGCCAAGAGAACCTGAAGAGAAACTGAAGTGGTGAGAAGATTTTGTTTATTGGAGTTGAAGGGTGTTTTGGGAACATTTCGCAAATTGGCAGTGCAGTTTCTTGCAATGGAATTGCAAATTTGTGTTTGATGGGGAATAGAGCATTGATGCTGAATATATCATTGATGCAGAATAGAATATGACATTTACAAAATATAAGTAAAGTGACAATGTCTTCATTTTTTGCAGTCTGTCGATCACATACATAAAGTGAAACTTTTTAATGGAAATTGAGCATCCCTATATATGTCTCTGTTGTGTTAATTATAAAATTTAGGACCAATTTGCATATTTAAGTTGAGTGTAATAAAACTGGTTAAATGTGCGTGGCACTTTGATTCATTGTAACCCTGTACATCTTCGAAATCCATTTCGCTGTTGTCCACAAATGCACATTCGTTGCACATTAAGAAAATCGACCTTTCATGTTTGAAAGTGGGCTATTCCCTCAATACCATTATTACCATATCAATCCAAATTTTGAAATTGATCAGAGTCTTTGATTTCTGTGGCTGTCAACAACTTTTGCAAGTAGTTGTTGAACTTTGTGTTTTGTTTTGACTGTCTTTTAGTAAGCAGAACCACAAGCAAGGCGTGAACGATGGTGGCCTGGGAGGGGGTGGTGGGCTGGGTAGTCATGGTTACCTGCACTACACTCCGGCTGAGTTCAAGTAAGTCTGACCTTAGACATAAATTGATCAAATAGTTGGAAATCGAATCACCTTTAAAAAAAAGAAAAGAAAGATGCTTGGTTCAGATGTCTTTACCCATTAACAAATGTTTTACATTGTGTCGGCACTCATTCAGTTGTGTCAGTACTCTGTCAGTACTCTGTCGGTTATGTTGTAACAAGATCGGGACTCAGTCATGAAAAAAATTAAATGAACGGATCAGAGTCGTAGCAAAGTCGTACCAAGTCATAATATTCGGTTCGAGGTCGTTTCGGAGTCGTAGTATTCGGGACAACATCGCAGTACATTCTGATCATGGTCTGCAGACCGGAGCTCAGAATAAAAAAATTTATTTGGCGGCACAATTCCAACGTATTTGGTACGATTTTGCAGATATTTTATAAATTTCATGGTCTTGGTGGGGCCTTGGTCTTTGGTCTTGGAGGTGTGACCTGATTTCTAATGGGTTGAGAATGCATTTCAAATTCTTTTCCTTAGTCTGTTTTTGAATGTTTAAATTTATTTGCACTTCATATAAATGTATGTTTAGATCTTATATCAGATTTTAAGCATGTTTTTGGCAACTCTAGTTCTTTTACTTAAGAGAGTTGCATTGTGCCATAAAAGCCCTTTCAAAAATGTTCTGCATTTACTTCCTCTTTCTGTGAGAAATTCCAGAATGGATAGTGTTCTTACAGTGCCCCAACTAAGATTGGTGTCCGCAGACTATATATAACTGAAGCAAATTTGAGATGTGCATCCATGTTTTGGCCTGGTTCATCAAACATCTCTACATGAAATAAGATCTTTTAATGAGTTCCTTCGTTTTCATGAAATATCCTTCCCGATGTGTATGGTACACATTATTGTTTATCTATATTTTGTTTACTATGTACATATATTGATATAATTCAGGTTGAGCGAGTCTGAATTCATGGAGTTCTCAGAAGTAGAGAACCACGATGATTTCTACTCCTTTGATGAAGGCCGGGTGCATGTGCAGGATCAGCGAGGGTACTACATCATCTACAAAGCAGCAATGGAAGATTTCAAGTGAGTAGACAATGAACTCCGGACTGAAAATGTGTGAATGTCATGATAAACTTACTTGGGGAATGAAATTAGAAGCCATTTTGTGAGGCAGAACCACGTGTGCGACAGTCTTAAAGACTAAGTTAGTGCACATTTTGTTAACCCTATTTTGTCGGAAATAGAGTGCATGCGTACTGTCTGAGTGTGAAACTCGCGAGCCTGGTTCCACCTCAGAAAGCGGCTGTCACCGATTAGTCTATATTGGTTAACTTGGTTCACACATGTACTTGTCAGCGATGTAGTCCAGACCATCACAAGACCAGACACAAGACCAGTTGCAAAGCAAGCACAAGACCATACACAAGACCAGCCACAAGTAACCAGGCACTAAAAATGACAAAGGGAATGCCTTTTGATGCAGTTCATTTGAATAGTTTGTATTTGAATTAAGACTGGAGGTCTTGTGTGGGTCTTGTGATGGTCTTGTGATGGTCTTGTGATGGTCTTGTGAAGGTCTTGCAGGGTCTCGACTACAACACTGGTACTTGTATGGCATAAAATTAGAAGCCGTTTGTGAGGTGGAGCCACGTTTACAAGACAAGGCAGTCTTAAAGACAAGGCGCGTGCACATGGTAACCCTGTTGGTTGAAGGAGCCCAAAGTGCCTTCTGACTACCTTAGCGTGACTCGCGCGAGCCTGGTTCCACCTCAGAAAGTGGCTGTCACCGAACTGGTCTATATTGGTTAACAAATGTATCGCATGAAGTACACATGATTATTTCATCTGAATGTACGAATAGCATCTACACATGGATGCCTAACAAACAGTGCATAGACTGTCTAATTCTCTTTTTGCCAGCATTGAAGGCATACCAAGCATAAAACATGGGTTTCTTCCCGCCTTCCTCATAAAATATACAGCAGTCTCACTCATTATGTGATGCGATCAAGCTAAATGAGTCGTTTGTCGACCCTGGTCAATTTTTTTTTTATACAGAGCACAATCTTAGCATTACTGCTGTGAAAACTGTATGCGGGTACCATCTTTAGATACAAATTTATGGAAGTCGGAACACCAAGAAATGTGATGAAGTGAAGTGATGAAGTGGTCCTATTTTGGCCTGAATCTCCAAATGAAAATTCCTGACAAACGACTCATGTAGCCTGATCGCATCACATATTTTCACGATGTATTTTTTTCACTTAATTTTTTTTAAGGCAAATGGAGAAAGATGTCGAATGGGTTTAGAATGCATTTCTAATTTTTTGTTTAAGGCAAATGGAGAAAGACCTGCTGTTGATTGCCACTTGCTTCATAGAGAAAGATCGGGAGAACAGAATTGGCAAGATAGGGCTGGGTAAATCTAGCTCACAGGGCCGCAGAAAACAGGTATGGTAATGTTCTGCTGCACAAAGTTTGTATTATCACCATGTAAAAAAAAGCAAAAGAACTATACGGTCTGCTAGTAAACCATTCGCATAATTGCATACAAATTCAATGAATTTTAATACCTCATCCACAGATCATGTGTATCTTGATTGGCTGGAACCACTAGTGTTTTTTTGTCTTTATGCACATTAATATACATGCTCTGGTACTTTTCTGACACAACAGATATTGAGTACAAACTTTTTATCAAGGATAAACTTGGAAAAGTACAATCGAAATTCCAACGAAATTCAATATTAAAAACAAATTATACATTTGTATTAGTTTTCAATATCTCCATTAAAAACTGCAGAATCTTGGTAGGGTGTTTAACAAAAAATTGACAACTTTAAATTGTGGTATAGTGAACCTAGCCCCGAGGTGATCTGTAAAGCATTCTTGATTTCCTTTGGTGAAGGCTAACCAGTTTCCTTAGGTAAAGGTAAAGAGGGACGAACCTGTGTTTACAGGAACGGAGTGCCCATCTCCCTTTCGAAGCGATTGGGCCAGACTCGAGTCCATGAAATGCTGCTGTGGGGGGATCGCCACCTCCTCCACAGCGAGTCTGTTACCTTCCCAGTATTGAATAATGCCGGTACCCATTTTAACACCTGGGTTGAGAGGAGTTATTGAAGTAAAGTGCCTTACCCAAGGGCACAACACGCTTGGCCACGGCGGGGCTCGAACCCACAACCTCACGATCATGAATCCTGTACCCTACCGCTAGACCACACGTGACCTCTTTGGAGTCTATAGTTGAACTATACCACTCGAAGCAGTCAATATTTATGAAGTGTCCCTCATGTACTAATCAGTCCCAGGCAGCCAGTGACGTGGACCTACCCAGCTATGGCCATCAGCAGGTGGATCGGTTTGCCGTCCTGCTAGACCTGTGGTCTAACGAGACAGCCTTCCTGGAGAACAAGAGACAGGTCAGTGGCAGATAGGGTTTAACCTTGTACTCAGAGTCTAGTTTAGCTATATAGTCATGTCAAAAGAACCTGGTTGGGTACTGCGTTTACAAGGAATTTTATAGTGCCTTATGCTTTATTGATTAAATATATATAATATTAGTTTTCGACTCAAGTCACATCGGCAAACGACTTGGTCTGGGACTCGGATGCGTTTTTTCCAAAAGAAATTATCATTTATAAACGTAATTCTGATGTTTATTCTCTGAAAGTAACGCAACGCATGGCAATGAAATTTTTTAACGCACAGCTTGAAAATGTAACTTTGCGTCCCATTAAACCGTATTTTCAATTTTCATTTTGCCATTTTCATTGGTACTTTGGTGCCTTTTTGTTTTTATGTTTATGCAAATTTCCGTTTTCATGAGCAAAACTGTGATGTCATTTCAGGCAGAAACCTCAATGTTACAGCTGCTGGAATTTTGGACAATTTGCCGTCATAAAGTTTCTTTTCTTTGGTGATTTTTGTTGTGTCAGTGCAGAGTGGGAAGCCAATGACCAAACCTTTCTCACAAATGTTTTCAATGAGCACATTTTGGGTTCACAATTTGAACAGAAAACCCCTAAACAGTGTCTTCCTGAAATGACATCACAGCAACACTACCCTCAGTTGTCCGGAAAAGCATGTAAGAAAATGGTTCAAGATATGCATTTTTCAATAAAATTAACCAAAAAGGGGTGCAAAATAGTTTGCATACATTTCACCAGTTCACGCCGGGTTTATTTAGACATTGATGGGACCCAGGCAAGGGATTATTTTCATGAACCTCAACGCCGGATGGTTTCACTGATCTGCGGGTAGCTCACCCTGATATTTCCGGCCTCGCTGGCAAAACTGTGCGTGTATACATGGCCTCCGGTGCAAACTGGTTAAGAGGAGTAGAAAGTTGCACAAAATGTTTGCCTAAGAAATATTAATTGCATTAAGCACATGAACAGTACTTCACCAATCTCTAGGTGGTGTTGCAAATAATGTTAGTTATTAAATGCACCCTTCCCCAATTCCAGCTCAGTGCATCACTTACAGATTGCTTACATGCATATGTGTCCACGTCCGTGCATGTGTATTTCATACAAATATGGCTCAGACGGAGACTTGAATCAAATGATTGGAGACTCAAAACTCGCAGTAAATCCAAATGACTCAAAGCTTGGACTGGGACTCAACTCAAGTGACAGTTAAAAGTAGTTCTCAATTGATCTTGCGTGTAGTTGCTGGATGTGTATTTAGAGGCCTACCAGCACGTCTTTGACATGCATGAGAAGCGCTCCCTTGCACAGGTCATCACCAACATTGCCTACCAGCGACCACGCTTTGACCTGAAGGCTGACTACTTTGTGCGCACCTATCGAGCCGAGTGCCGCTGTTTGAGGCTGCACTGCGCTCTCATCAAGTCAGTGCTGGATCAGCAGGTAAAGGCAACATATTTCTGTAATTACGGCATGAAGTATTTTCATAAATTGAATATTCATACTGAGCAATTTTAAAGTAACTGATACGTAATTTTATGGTGGTGTTAGACATTTTGGGTAAAGGTGTCAATGGTTTTAAAGCAATATGTTGTACAAATTTTGCATTGTAGCCTATTAGCCTCATTAACTATTTGAAATGGCCAACACAACTGAGAAAATATTTTCAATTTTTTTTTAAAATTCAGGTATCTAATATGTCTCCCTCTTTATCACATTTTAATGTTTTCCTAAATTGGAGATGAACCTTGAAGAACATGCATCTTTGTAGTTGGGTATCCAGAAGAACATGTAGGTGGGCAAATGAAAAATAAACAACAAAAAAAATCTGAAATTAGGGAGGGAAATGCCCATCTACCTTTTATGGGTAATATTCATGTGGCCCTTACAAATGACATGCTGCCATTGGTTTTCCCTATTGTGTGATTTTGTGCTACAGATCAGCGACCAGCGGGAGTACATCCAGAAAGTCTGCCGAGACGGTGAGCAGCATCAGACTGGGATGCCGTTTCGCATCATTCCAAAGCAGCCGGTATCCATCAACATTAGCCGGTAATCTTACATTTGCACTGAACTCCAAGTTTGCAAATATTGACTCTTAATTGGTGGTATGATTGACAAAGAAAACGGGAAATAATAGTGGTCAGTGAGGGAAGCTATATTTGCTGTACACTTGTGGTGCAGTATCAATATTTGTGCAATTAGTATACTCTATCAAATCATTTAGTATACTCTACTAAACCATTTCATAATTTCCTTTTGTTAAATTTTCATGACATGCATGAAATTAGTTTTACAATCTCATGAGGTTGTGAATGCATTCTAGTGGTTATTTTGTAACAAGCAGTGCAACCAACCTCTAAATTTGTATTCAACCAGACTAGTCCGACCATTGTTAATAAGCATGATAAGTATGCATTTGATGAACGATAATCAAAGTATAGCTGAGCTCTATCCTTGGTGGGACCCATGAGAGACCAGTGAATTTCACTGAATGGACCAGTGGATTCCACTGAATGGGCCACCCAGTTGAAATAAGAAATATAAATAAATAAATATCCTTGATTAGCCTTGCTCATCCCAAACTGTCCCTGAATCTATGTCTGTTTGCACAACTTGGCTTTTGTTTTGACTTGCAGGTCAGCACTACAGTACGTGTACCTCCTAGAATTCCATCCAAGCCTTGCACTGGCCAGCAGAGTACCACAGGCTCTTACACAAGCATACAATGTAAGCTTTCAGTTGCCCATAACTTTTGTTCTGGATTTTTTGGATTGCTAGTAAGCTAAATCAACATTTCACTCTCAAGTGCACCTACACGATGCATTACCCCCCCCCAAAAAAAAATACATGCCATACAGTCTTACTCCAACCAGCATGTTTATGTGGGTTTGTTTATCCAAAATGCTGTACCACAATACATAGCGAGCACGAGATGTCCAATTGACTTAAATGAAAAATTTAAGTGAAAAATTTAATCTCCGATTCGCTGACAATGTAATGAACATAATTGTCCGAAATATAAAGTATCCATGTCATTATTTTGAAAATGACATTTCAAGGGCGCATTATTAAGCCTGTGTGCACTTCTGGCCCTATCAATATAGGTAAAGGTACATAAATGCAAGTTCATACATGCTATTCATGTATATTTTTGGAAGCCGCTATAACGAACACAGCGGGATCCACTGAAATTGTTCATAATAGCGATCGTTCGTTGAAGCGATTTTAAGCTGAACGTGTTCCGGTACTCACTTTTCAATAAATAGCACCCTTCCGAACTTCACCCTGCACACCCTGGTAGTTACTGAAAGACGACTTTGAACACGTGCCGACAATTGAACCATGTAATTACACAGTTTCTTTAGCTTATACTACCTACTGCAATGGGAGGCTTTCCCCTTCTATTCCTTGGGGAAATAATAGCCACTTGTTGCTCTTCTGTTGACATTTTTCAACAACAATGTTAGGTACATTTTGCATACAAAAATTGGGAGCCAAGGACAATGTTTGGAATCATATGAATTTATCGTGCACAAAATTGTATTACTAAATTTCCCATATAAAATACATGCACAATATATTTTCCAATGCATGCTCACAGGGCGCGCGTGCGTGTCCCACACACGGCCACACATGTGTGATCATATAGGCAGTAGTACGTTTTGAAGAGAAGTTTTGATTAGACAAGAAATAGTTATTGTCAAAATGCCGGTGGTTAACATTGACCAATCGCAGTGTATTTTGGAACAGTGATAGGCAAGGGTCGGTAATGTCACTGCGCGAACGGAATGTTTTGACACAGCGGCTGCTGAGTTAGAAGAAAACACGCATATTTCCAGGCACATATGTGTGCGTAGAACGCGGGAGTATACACAGGGGAAAATGCTTTTCTTTTAAATTTTCACTAAATGCCGGGGACAAATTTGATTTAAAAAACATAAAATTTATATGATACAATAATGTACAAATCAAACTGTCTGAGGGAGAACGAACGAAAATATTAGCACAAGTGGTTGATTTGTCACGATCAGATCTTTTAAAAAAAGTGGCCTATTTCTAACTTTTCCTTGTCGCTTTGTGCTCACGTGCTGTTGGTGTGGGCGTGCGGTTGTAAAGTTCCCCCAGGGAATTCATATGAGTTGAATGTTCGGTATAGCAGTGTTCGGTAAAGCGACGTTCCACTGTAGTACCGAATGGCAATGGCAAAAATTATATAATTTTTATTTTGCAAATGCAAACTCACATCCACTTATCCATGTGAATGGACGACAAGTTTTGCTCTTTGAATAAACACTTCGAGTGTAGCTTGAATTTTCAAGAATAAAAGTCCAAGATGACAGAACCATCCCCTTTTACCATTTCAGGAACTGGTGCACGCCCATCAGCCCCGTTCCGTCACAGAGAGCATCTTGATTGAAAAGAAGATACTGGAGATTGCGCAGAGAGAGTGGGAGCACCTACAGCCCATAGGAAGTACCTTCTCCAATCAGATACAACGAGATGTAAGGGATAGACATATTACTTATATGACGATCTCCTGTCGTTGGGCTTAAGAAGGGGAAACTTCTTTTATAAAAGTTGCCAACTACAAGGTCCAAGGCATATCTAGGTGACAGCTGCAAACTGAAAAAAAAGGAAGAAAGATGCAATTAAATGCGTTAAGGATTTTGTGATTTTCATGTATTTTGTTCGTTTCCAATATGCCACCCAAAATCTAAAAGAGATAGTCCAAAACATAACCTGTTGAAATTTCAGCTCGTGAATATGATGCTTTTAACACTGAAAAACCACGCACAATCTTCAATCACAAAACAGTTTTTATTGCAAAGATCAGTCAATTGACGTATCGCAGTTTACGAGTTAGCCACGCACCTCAGACAACCCTATAGCGTTTTTGTACGCTAACTTCTGTTGGTCTCAGATTTTGCGCGTTCAGCGTCCATTTGTATATCATGTAATTGGACAATATTTCACAAGCTGCGTTGACCCGATTCTAATGCAATTCTACAGCGATAGGCCAATTGACTGATCTTTATCAACTACACTTCTTGATTTTAAATGATGGCAAGCAAGACAGAATAATTTCACAGGGTGTTTAGTAGCAGTGGGATTGTTAATCCAAGTAAGCTTTGTGATTTTTTGGGGGTGGTATGTTTGGGATTAACGCAAATGATGAAATGCCTTTAAAAAAACCCAAAAAAAACACACCAGAAACAGGGACAAGTACACACGGACAGTTGGACCAACACTGAACCTTAGCATGAAAACTTGCAGATAGACTAGAACAGTACATATTGAGAGAAACTGAAACGTTGCTGAAAAACCAAATGATAAGCAAGCTATGTTAGATATTTATTATTTTACAAAACTTCAATAACTTGATTTCATGGTTATTATTTAGATATGCGTGAACCACATCATGACAGACTATCTCTACGACTCTTTAGATGTGTCACTCTCGCGTGTTCAAATAACATTTTCTAAGTGCTGTGAAACTCTCATCTCCCCGTGCAGTTGTTTGCGGATGTGTACGCTGAAGACCCCTCCTTTATGTGTGAGATCAGCCAATCAATGATGGCCTCTCTTGATGCTGCGGCAGGCAGGCGGACTCCAAAAGAGAGGAAAGCTGACTTGCTGAAGATATGGTCCAGACTTTTGGAGGTAAGGCTTACCATCCAAATCAGAGTAGATGCTCTGATGTAGATGTTGTTTTCATACACCAAATTAAAAAAAATCAGTGTAGGGAGTCCTGATTTTGTTCGGGGGGCATAGTCAGATATTCAAAATCCAGCTATTTACCATATGCTACGTCCTTGGGCAAGCCACTTCAATTATTATTATTATCATTTGGGAGGGCTAAGCATCCTTACTCGCAGGTGAGAAGCTAAACTGTGAAGGACGAAGCTACAATGTGGTCAAGCGGAAAGCATGTAAAGGCGCACTAGACAGCCACCATACGACACATGTACGACCACGGAGCACAGCCAGATCCAAAGTGTTGCCAAACTGATCAACCATTTTACTTGGGACACACAATAATTGAAGTGGATAGTTTTAATGTCTCACATGTGATTGTATTTTTTACATATTTAACTGCTTGTCACTTTGCTTCCTGAATTGTTCTGGCCCTGTTCTGTTACATTTTCATCTATGGAACCGGTCTGTTTGTTGTTTTCTTTTGCAGACAATCACCTTGAGACACAGGCTAATTGAAACAGCAAATGAAACGGAATTGCTGTCAAAGGTAAATGCACAACTTCAGTTATGAGATTTTTCTGATTTTTGTCTGCCAGCAGACTTTTTGAATCTGAGAAAAAGACATTATTATTATAGAATGCATTTTTCAGACATTTCGTCAAGTTTGAGACTTTTTTGTTCAATGACAATCTCATCACTGACACTTCTTCCGTGCTTCATATTTGCCAAGCCGTTCAAATATAGAACGCACTGCAAGCTAGTTCATTTCAGTATATGTAACAATTGTGGACTGCTTTGATGTGGGATATGACGTTTTTAACATCCGAGGGGCGCATACCACCCAAGGGTACTACGCCCAAGAGGGCTAAAAATGGCATATCCCACATCACAGCAGTCCACAACTGTTTTGTTAAATAGTGCCAATAACTCCAAAAGATGAATGGTTGTAGATTGTGTGAGAAATAAATTAAATCACTGCGATGTAACCTTTGACGTCCTGCCAGACATGAGACTGAGCGTTTGAAGTTGCAGTTCTCAATGCGCACAGCTAGCGTGCGGGTAGTTTCACAAGCGCGTGCAACGTGCGCAACGAGCACAGTGCGATATCACCATCTGTGTGTGACATGCATTTTTATTGTCCATAAACATGGCCATCCGAGACCAGTGAAATTACTGTATCCAAGCACAAAATATGACAGTATGAAATATACACATGCGTGACCTATGCTTGACTGAATGTGTACTTCCTACATGCAGAGTTCTGAGGTGAATATTAGAAGCACATAAGTAATTGATCACAGTTCAAGAAGATTTATTGATTCATTTTCCAACGGCTGCGGCAACTACCAATATTCTGTCAACCATATCCAGATGTTACAGTTCATTGTGTTTGATGTTTACCATTGCGTGCCGGGTTGTGATCAATACTCGGTGCTTGTCCTATGTGTATGTGCCACGGGGCACATTGTTAGTATTATTTATATTATCTATTTCTGGTAATGATACCAGGGATTCCTCAGAAGCGCCCAAGGCACTGTAGCTCCAGGCCTGAAGAAATCATGGAGAGAAGACAATGAGAAGAAATTACAGTTTTAGGGGTGGGAGGAAAACCCCAGAAGCATATCCTGGGGAAAACCCACCAAATCAGGCAGGGACTGAAAACCCAATCCACATATTGGCCCAGGCGGGATTCGAACCCGGGTCACAACGGTGGAAGGCGAGGAAAGTACCGCTACGCCAACCTGACTCCCCAGGGCAAGCAGTCAGCCTTCATAAAGTGTTGCTTAAATGTTCTAATATTAAAACTGTGCATGAATGTTTCAATCTTAGGAACATTTACCCAAATTTGGCCTGGTCTCCCACGTTTAAAGTATACCATTGTAGGTATATATGGTATGATGAATTGTGGAATCTGGGTGTAGGGGGTAATGCCTTTGTAACGGCTTAGAGATTACTTGTTCACAGAGTCCGGCCAGACATTCTATACCTTTCTTCTAATACGTTACAGCTTTACAAGGAGCAGGCTGCCGATATGGGCTTTGACTTCTGCCATCTGTTCTTGAGATGTGTTCAGTTTGAGTTTGCCTCTCACAAGGAGAACGCTGATCAGCCCCCGCCGCTCTTCATCACAGCACTTCATGAAGACGACACAAATGTTGACAGGTAAAAGGAGAGTGATAGATACAAGGCATTGGCTCATCAACCAGGAGTATTAACCATAACCCTCCCAAATGCAACACAGTGCTTCAGGTTCAATGAAAGTCTGTGGGACCTGGCTGGATTGAGACATTAACACCAGTGCATGTAAATGGCAAATCCTGAGACAATGAGAGCTAGTCCCATTGAACAATGCCAGAGCTGTATCCTGCTACAGTTGGTGACCACAGACTCTGAGGCAGTTTGGCCTTGTGATTTTTGACCTGATGGATATTGCTACACTAAAGTAGGCTTGTCATTTTGACAAGTGTTGCATGTTGCTGCATATAGCAGGGTTTCTAGCCAAATTACCCTGGGGGGTACCAGTAGGGTCAGGGGGGCAAAATCCCCATGTGTGTCCATGATTTTGTCAACAAGCCCCCAATACCCTCCCCATTTTTTTAAAATTTGGTGCCAAAATGCAGACTTGCACATGATTCAAATTTCTGGCAGTTTTACATGTCTTGTACGTAATGCTATTATCAAAGTTACATGTTTCTGATATATGCCGTATATTTCATAACAATTTATGAGTGGTTTTTCAAGTCTTATTAAAATGTCTGAATTTTTTTATTCTGTGCTGTAGATATGTACCTTCAAGTTTATTCCTGGCTATTCATGAGCTGGATGAGAAGCATGTTGGGCAGTTCAGCTTCCGTAGCAAAGATGGCTTTCTCAAGGTATAAAGACCCAGTAGCTAAACCTCATTGTCAAATGACAAAACATAAATGTACGCCACGGTTTGTACATGTTAAGTTTAAAGTTCATGCAGTCGTGTGTCCTGCTTACAGCTGATCGTCTGCTAGTTAGCTGCTCCCACTTATGTGTGAAAATGTAGTGAAAATAGCGTGGGTACCAACAATACAAGCGTTTCACACCATACGTACAAAGTCAAAGCTTACTCCCTGTGGGATATCACGTATGTGATATCCTACAGGGAGAGTACCATGACTTTTTATAAACTTAACACATGATCATTCTAGGCCAATGAAAATACAGTATTTAAGATAGAGGTATAACAATGCAATATGGCACTGAGTACCAATCTACAGTGTAGTTGCACACATTTTGCCTTTTGCTTCTCAACAGCTCATGAAGGGAAGTGCTCTGGAGAACCTCCAGGCCGTCCTGATGGCCCAGGTGGTTCATAAGAATGCCGTCTTGGCTGCCGTTCAGCAAGGCAGCGTCTGCTCTTACTTCAAGGAAGAGGTACCAGGCAACGGCCCCCAGGCAAGGTAGGTGGGAAATGGAATTGCTGTAACTCATTTTCAACTAGTTCGCCCTGTCTTTTGTAGAATATACCTTTGAAAAGCATCCTTGTGGGAGTAAAACTGCTTTACTGTTGCAGGCTTAAACTGCAGCAGTAAAGATCTCGCAAGTCAATGTACTATTAAACAGTCACAGCAGATGAATTGCACAGTGCATAGTGTGAGTACCTTTTCAATCTGTGGGAGTTTGACTTTAATGTTAACATATTTTATAATATTGTTGACTTCTTCATCACTTGATATACAAAATGCTTTATTTACAGGACATTGTGTAAAATCACTTTGTGTTGGCTGAATTTCATCATCACGCCATTGAAGTCGACCTCTACAAATCTAACACAAGTCCAGTCACAAGTACATCACAAGTCATTGAAAACTTTCGGTCACAAGTAAAATGGTGTAATTAACCAAAACTTTTTTTCTCAAAGTTCATTTTTTACATGATTGTGGACTGCATGACTGGTATGTTGGACTTGGAGGACTTGTGAGAACTTGTGATAACTTTTAAGGAATTAACTGCCTGTACAAATATTCCCAAGAGACAGTCAAGTCAGCCAACACTACTTTAAGACCAGACGTTTGCACTTCTTCTTCTCAAACCATGTTATATTTTGAATACTACTGCCCCTCAAACCGTGTTATATTTGTGTACTGCCGCACCTCGAGGCATGTTATAATTATTTTACTTTCCTCTACAGTGGTAGGAAGTCTCCCCAGAATGCGCGTAGTGATCGTACCAGTTCCGTTCTGACCTCTCAGAACGCCACTCCCATGGCCACCACCACATCGGTCATCTTCGCAGCCAAGCTCAAATCCTCCATGGAGAGTCACAAGAGATCACCAGAGGCGTTTGTCTCCCTGCAGTTAGAAAAGGTATCAGTCGCCAAAAGACATTTGTGTACTACATCTACGTGACGTGACATTTGGCTTTGCGGATAGAGGTCCAGTAAGGAGCAGAAACAGCTAAATTGAGACATACTGACTGACATTCAATGGAGCGTGAACATGTGTTATAGGAACATGAGATGATGGCACCTATGGGCTATTATAAGATGAGGCTGAAACACAATTGGCAAAAAAGGGTCATTTACATTAAACTTCAAAGAGAACTTGCCAGAAATTAAGTTTACTTTTAGGATTTTGCTAAAAATATGGGAATACTTCAAATTTAATTTTTGCAACATTTATACAGATCAGAGAAAAATATTTTTGCTTCACAATTTTTATTCTCTTTGGTTGGAAACCCTGTAACACTCAGTGTTGTAGTTGGGATTAACTGTGTTTAACCCTTAAGTTACTGTAGCTGCTGGAACCGCCCTGCCTATTACTCCCTGAAACTGTTCCAGCACTCTATGCTGTTATTGATCTTTCAGTGAAAAAAAAACACAGTTGTAATACATTGTAGTACAGGTGTTAATAGGTTAAAGAGTTAGAGTACTATATAGCTATTGAATTTAGGCTGTTTTTGGCAAAGATTTGGTTCCATTCTCAAATATAGATTACAACAATTATTCCCTGACAACGTAAGAGAGTTGACCATTGGTGACAAATCTGGAATCATGTCAATCAATAGTCAGTCCTAAGTCAAATTACAAGTCAATTCTCAAGTCTGGCCACAGTTGACATAAAATGAACAATGACAAAGAATGAGACCTGTCACCAAGGGGGGTGGGGCTGGTGGGGCAAGGCCCCCTTGGCAGAAATTGGCCCACCCAACGGCAAAAGCCATACACATGTGTTTTTGTAGTTTTATGGTAGTGGGCTCCCCCCCCCCCCAATGCTTGGAGCTGGCGACGGTGCTGCAAAGAATGTCTTTATTACAGTTGATTTGAATAGAATGTGACTTGACTTGGGACTGGACGACTTGTATTGACGTGTATTGACTAGTGACTGACTCAATTACTAGGCTGATTTTTGATCACTCCCTCTGTCTCAAACAGACCCCATCCAGAGATGTCATGCTGAATGCGTTCTTGTCCAAGAAAGCCAGCTTGGGCACCATCATGAAGAACCCAGAAGAAGTGGAGAAACTCAAACGGTAAAAACCTTCTTTCTATTTCACCGAGAAAATCTGGCACATTTCAAAATCCTACACATAGGCCTATATGATTAAATGAAGGTTTCACACTTGGACATTTTCAAAAAATCCTTTGAAACAAATTTACTATTGTGAAATAAAACCAAGGATTCCTGATAAGTGCCCTGAGCGCTGTAAGCTTGCAAGCCTTAGTAATCTGTGGAGTGGCGACAAATGAAAAAGTGTTCAGTTTGAGAGGTCGGAGGAAGAACTATTTCATCTTAATATTCAGCTTAATAAAGTCCCAAAATTAGGCAGGGACTGAGAACTCCATTCAAATACTGGCCTAGATGTAATTCACAAAAGTGTTTAAGGCAAAGGAAGCATCACAGCAAATATTGACATCCCAACAGGAATTTGGCCCAAGTTTTGGCATGCTCATGTGTCAATTGTAACCCATCCACCCCTTCCCAATTCCGCTTAGATTTTCACACAAATATTTAACCCTTTCGTGCACAGATATTTTGAATTAGATGCAAAGTTTATAACAGTTCGTGGGTATTCGCTCAAAAAAATCAATTGGTTTCTCCCAACATGTGTTTCAAATAATTGTCTTAACACTTTTTCTGTGGAAAGCAAAAATTTAAATGTGGAAAGCAAAAATTAAAAAAATTGTAAGAAATGTGGTTTTGTGGTGAAACTCATCACTGTTGTTTTTGTGTTCTCCAGGAATCTGATAGCGGATTTCTGTCGGCGGTTCATGCGGCGCATGACCCAGTACTCCCTGCGCGGTCAGATCATCGCCTACCTGAACAGCATTCTCTTCCTGCTGGACAACTTCCCCAGTGTCCGCAATGGCAGCTTCGTGGTGGGCATGCCCAACGAGAAGAAAACCGCCATGGATGACAAGAAGGGGCTAGTCACCAATCCAAGGTAACTGATTATTGACGAGGTGCAATTTCTCTGGAAACAATTCAAAGGCATCAGTCTAGATAAAAAGAGAGAAAAAAATTCAGTTTATGGAAAAGCCGTCCTAAAGAGATGTGTTTGGAGTTTCTGTGTGAAAAGTGTGGTATTTTTCATGTCTCTGAGATCATGTGGCAAACGGTACCCCCTTACTTGGTTGCAATGAGAGACTTTGCAGGGACTTAAGGGCGTTGCCCACATGTGTCTGGCACTCATCAACGTTTAAAAACAGGAGTAACAAAAAACAAATCAAGCATGAAATTTAGTTTCCAGTCCCGTTATTATATCAAGGAAATAGAACATACCTTTTTGGGACTTGAGTCACCCCGTCAAAAATGCTCTCACTGCCAAGGGGTACCAACTGTGGGCATTCAAGATCCCTAAAAAGAAACTCTAAGACGACCACCAATGTCAAGCAACAACCTATGGCCATTCTTCCATACATCCGAGGTCTGTCTGAACAGCGGGAGTGTGTGTTTTGTGAACATGGCATCACGGTAGCACACAAGCTGTTTAACAGCCATCGCTCCCAGTTGATCAGCCTGAAAGACAAGACTCGGACCTCAAGAAATGTGGTCTTGTATACCGAATGTCGTTTGATGGCTGTGAAGACACTTATATCGGTGAAACAGCTCTCACTCTGCAGACCCGATACAGAGAGCACACCAGTAGGTCAGCTCCCCTGACAGCAGTTGGTGAACATATATCCACCCCTGGACATAGCATCTCCATAGACAATGTTAAGATCATCGCCAGAGAAGACGACCCTCTGGAAACGCAAAATCTGTGAGGCAGTAGAAATCCGCAGGCACAGCCCCCATATCATGTGAGGGCCTCAACAAAGACACCGTAATGGTGTCACAAGCTCCTGATATGAGCTCTCTAACTCAAGTCCCAAAATCTTCTATTTTACTTAACAAAAACGAGGTTAACCCCAAAACCCTAATACTCCTCCAACAGGGATCTCAAAAAGCGACCTAGGCGTCTTCTGTCTGCTGACGGCTCCACGCTTCTGAATTTGTGGTTCCTCCCTCACCACACTGAGGTCTTGCACATGTTCAAGACCCTGGATGAGGACACATGCGCGAGGGCGCTCACTCAGTGCCTGCGGGTCATCGCATCGCTGCACGACATACTGCAGTACCTGTGCGCCCACTCCAAGCTGGGAAGCTCCAATGCAAGGTATGAAAATTCCCTCATTAACCATCGCACTGCACTTTAGATGTTTTTAATCCAGGAGCTTTTGTAAGTGCTCATTGGCAAATTGTAACTCCATTTATCTTTGGTTTTTTTTGGCAACACTCAATTTTTGATGTCTTAACCAGCTCAGGTATAAGCAACCAAGGCAGATTATCGTTGGATAATGATGAAACCTTAGTAAAATAATTTAATAGTGTTATGTTTACAACTCTATATGTGTTATGTTTACAACTCTATATGTTCCCTTTTTGAGAGACATTTTTAATTGTACCTTTGGGATATGGGAGACATTAGGGAGACATTTCGATGTCTCCCTGAGGTCACAAGTACCACTTAGAGATGCGTTTGGGATTGGTTTTTAGGAGAGTTAGATAGTGGGAGGTGGGCTTGGGCGAATCCATGCCTGAATCGAAAAGAATCGACCACAACCTTGGAATCGGAATCGCGATTCTACTTTTTTGAGGAATCGATTCTCTGATGTAGCCGATTCGAGTTCCCTGAGCGTCGATTCCAGTCTTCGCGCGACGATTTTGAAGACCGGCCAACTCAAACGCGCCTTCAAAGAACATCCGATTCTTTAACAAAACGGCCCCTTTACAGTTTTAAAAGTATGCAGTGCGTCAAAGACAAACTGATAGTACATCTCTCTGATGAAGCCGTCCTCTTACAAAAAGCTTTAACAGCTCCATGGCATATTAAATATCACAAAGTGAGCTATTTTATTTGTGTAATACAAAGGCAGCCAGCGCTGCGCCGGAACGGAATATTTGACGACGTGGCCGCGCCTGCCTGCTGCTACACATTTTCTCACGAAATGATTTTCTTTCTTTGACGTAAAATTTTCATTTGTCTGAGCAAATCAGGTTACCTATCATCACAGGAATTTTTCACAGCCACTGGAAACGGTATGTATGCAGCTCCCAAAAATTTGAAAAGATTGTTGTAAAATCCAGGAAGAAAAAATGAGTTTGTCTCGGATTATTTTGTCCTTCCCCGTCAAAAGCCAATACAGTCCTGCACTTACATTGTTTGAAACAACCGGCAAGTGGCTATGAATCGCCGGCTATTTTCGAAAAACAAATCCCTGGATTAAATATGGCAAATATGAACTGCAAAGTTCCACATGCATACGAGGGGAAAAATCATTTCCATCAAAGCATTTCATACCTCAAAACCACTGTGAATAAAACACCAGACGAGCGTAAGCGAGGGGAAAATCTTGGGCGCCCATGGAGCGGAGTCATCATGTGTTTTGACAATCAAGCTGTATTTCTCATCTCGGGGAGTTCCCTTTGTAGATGAGCACGTGCTGAGGGCCTGTGTATACTGTCATTTGATTGGCAAGTTGGTCTCGTTTTCCCCTTTCACGACCCAACCACGTGATGTTTTTATGTGCACATCGTGCCACGAGGGCGTGGTTCGGTTTTATAAATTTTGCTTGTGCAATCGCAATCGCAATTCACTTGCTATGACTGACACAATCCTGTGAAATAGTCAGACTGGTGGATCGGCAAAAGATGGGGGAAAATAAATTAAAATATTCAAAATATTCCTGTAAATTTCGTAGGTACATGTATGTATGGATTCATTGGCAATGTCCCAACTTCTGAAGCTACATTCAAAAGTCCAAGAGCGGCAAAGTCAAGTCGCATCGACATCAAAAGTTTCCAGGGTCCGTACGCAAATGAGAACTGCATAGTAGAAAATTGTGTTTTTATGAATGGCATGAAGTGGCTGGTACTTGGCGATCGATCGTGAATGTAGTGTTGAATCGTTTACCAGCGATCCATGCCGTGATTACGTGACCTTCAAAAATGAAATCGCACGGAGAAATTCTTTGTATTCCGATATGATTATCACGCTGCCAAATAAAATGTTGATCGTACATAAAAAAAAATATGGAACTAAGAGAAAACAACAATATTATGTTTGGCGACCCTTTCGATGGAAAATGCCAGTTTTTCAGGGTGATTTCCAAAAATTTTTCAACTGTTTTGATTGATAGTGCCGAACTTAGGTGAGCTCTGATTTTGATCTTGCGTGTTTGTCTGCGGGAATGTCTCCCAAATGAACAATTCTTGGTAACTATTATTTACTTTTGTATAATTGAAGACAGCTTTTACAGAGTTAAACATGCAACATGGTTTAACATTTAAGAGGATTAACCAAGTTTAAGTCATAGTGTGCCACACGCGGGTACATCAGCAATAGTTGGCCGGTAGGTGTTGGCTGGAGAGCTCAATTAGTAGAAAGGTTCAAACCCTGCCCCAGTCAATTTCTATGTTCAACAGTCACTTTGAAAACAAAAAACGATCTGTTCCTTTGCTTGGACAGGCTTGGGTCTGATAAGCAGGAGTATGTGACAGCAGACTGGGGTGGCACTGAAGGCATATCAGCAGAGCTCAGAGAAATCCAGAAACAGATCAACCACCTGGATAATCCCACTGATCCGCAGGAGGTATGGTATTTGTCTTGGGAATAAGTGCATTCATATAGAAAAAAAATTAAACTAAGCCAAGTTGAAATGTGCAATGCAGTGCAACATCAAGACATTAGGCAGGTATCAAAAACCTTTACTTTTGCTTCTGGTTTCACAACCGACCCTATTTTTATGACCCAACTCTAAAAATATTTATCGGCAAGTTAAAATGTCCAATGTCCAAATTCAAAAGAAAGCCAGACTAAGTGTTATACCGGAAAGAAGAGCTAATATGGGCCCTTTCTAATGCATTTGAAATGCTATGAAGTTAAAACAAAATTCTCAATGCTTATTTCATACAACATCACTAGGTGGCTGATTTTCTGTCGCTGCGACGCGACGTCCTCTTCCTGGAGTATGATGCCACCATGAGACACTCCCTCCGCGAGACCTTCCTGTCCATGGGCAACCGCTCGGCGTACCAGAACAGCTCTGACAGCATCTTCTTTGCCCTGGCTGGACTGAGTAACATCCAGATGCCCAGTGTGTTCAGTGCCTACCTGCCGGTGCCGGAACCCCTACAGCCCAGAGACTGGAAGGCCAGTGAGCTTTTCCCATGGAGGGCTCACCTCGGAAGGTAAAGGGAGGATTCATGACGAGGGTTATAGACTAATTTGATGAACAAAATTAGAAGCAATTTTTGAAATGGTTCTTAAAGATGAGGCACGCACGCATTTTGGTAAAAGTCTAATGGTCGAAGGAGCTAGGAGTGCGTGTGTAACTACCTGGTGCCACCTCGGAAAGTGGCTGAAACCTGATTAGTCTTTAGACTAATTCGGTGACAGGCGAGATGCGCTCGGGCTCCTTCGACTGAAAGTGTTACTAAAATGTGCGCGTATGCTTTGGCTTCTAATTGTGCTCGGCGGATTCCAGTATAGACTTAATTGGCTACCTGAGTCATTACTGAGGTGGAACTACTGATGAACTCTATATTGACTCCATGGACGAGTATCCTCTCAATGGGTGCAAATGTAGAGTCTAGGGAGACCATTGGGAGTTATGCAAAAATGCTATTGACTTGTGCGCCGGCCTTCACAATAAAACTAGTCATGCGTACGTTGTGCCGTACACATGCGAAAGAGTGCATGCACGTGGTATGTCCCCACTAGAGCTTTGAAAAGTTGTAAAAAAGCACCATCTGTTCATGCAGAGCCTTTATTACACGCTTATGGTTGCCAAAATGTATGTGCCAATAAATGCATATGAAGATCTACTTGTTAAAAGGAAGTCACTATGTACAAACACGCTTGGTTATTTCAACTGCGCATGCGCACAGTGATATTGGTCACGGGTCATTCGGGATAATCGAGTGCTCATCGTAGGTGCATGAATGCGCAAGGAGCCATTCACATGACGCTCGCAGAATGGGCATTCGCGTAACATCGTGTTACATCGTGTCAGTGATTTTATCCCGAATGACCTTTGGCCTGGCCTACTTGATCGAGATACCGAACTGGCTTATTGTTGTATTGTTTTGAATGGACTGTTGGATGAGAGATTTTATTTGTTTGGTGCCTTGATACCCTGGGCAACACTCAGGGACTTCTGATACATTTTGATTTTCGTTCTGCTTGTGTGATTTTTCATATTCAAGAACAAAATTACTTGAAATGACGTGCAAGTCTCCTAAATATTTGCAGTGAAACCAACTGCTGTTGATGCATAAACTATGAATGGATAATGTCAGCTATAAATCACAAACATTTTTATTTGCTTACCTGATCCTATTGCATCAATCGTTACTTAATTTTAACAGGCGAGGACCATTTCCGCTTCGTTTCTGGCAGTGGCAGCAGATCGAGTTCAACATGCAGCTCAGTATGTCCGCACTCAGGGATGTAGACAGGTAATTACGAACTCAATGCAGTAATGGTTCAGCAGATCATTTGCAGCTGTCTGAAAAGTATTGAAAAACATACTTGGTTTAAAGATAATGGAAATTAACTGCCTGTGAAATTATTCTTTCTTGTGTGCTGTCATTTTGAGGAAAACAATTGTTTTCCTCCAACCGTCAAAAAAGTCAGTATAACAATATTTGCTTTATATTACCAACCCCCCAAATCCATCCATTTCTGAAAATCACAGCAAAAGCAAATGATGTATATTCCCTTTAGCAATGGGCAAATGCTCAAAAATCAGACGAGCCCAATTGTTTGTCACACAAGTGACCGAACAATGGCCCAGAAGTTGTTTGTAATTGGTGACATCTTGTTAACCATTTTCACAGGCATGTTGCTCACGGTGAGATCCTAGGTGTTTCCTTGCTGATGGAAGACGTCCTGCAGAGCGGACAGCAGGACATCAGCATGGTGCCTGATGACAGCGACGATGAAGCAGACAACCCCAAGCCTGCTGCTGGTGGTCAGGGCAAGAGCCCTGCCCGCTCCCGACCCCGCAGCGCTGCCAGTGCCAAGTCAGGGATGTCTCGGCCTGGGAGCGGGACGGCCAAGGAATCGTCAGGGCAAGAAGGTACAAAGAGTCCATTCCACCTGCTGTGTGCCGACCAATAATTCTAGGGGCTGCAAATGGTACATTGTGTACCACATATAATGTGGATATGAAAATGCCCAAATAGGTATCATGATAGGAAGTTTGCATAGCGATACATGGCTATGAATTAACAAAAAACAGAAGAAAGACTACTTAAGGCATCGGAAGCCAAATTTGTGGACAACACATCTTGTGATAGTCAACAGCTTTGCCTGTAATCGTTAAAATATTTAGATACATATCATGTAGTGAAAATTGTATGGATAGCCCCTAAAGATTTGACGATTTCCTTTACAGATTGAGTAATGCAACTATTATGTTTGGCTTTTGCATGCCCAAAAAAAGCAAACTTTGTCTTAGTCCATTTTGATTGGTCTGTAAAATGTAAGTGAAAGGTATGATATTTTACTTAAACCAGAAATTTCAGTGCTAGTTAGGAATTGATTCAAATCAGTCAACTCCATGGTCTTTTTTTTCTTAAACATCTGCCTTAGTACGCAGAAGGTTGGGTGTTCAAACATATTTTTGAATTTTGATCTCACTCTTTATTGAGAATTCAGTTTTTGTATAGCTATGTCAGTAAAGGGCAAAACTTGATAATAAATAAACGTTAATTAGAGCATAACAGTGTGAGGACCCGGTCTTCACTGTGTGATAATAGAGTGGCCATCCCCCAACCCGGTGATTATCACGCAGCAAAGTCTGGGTCCTCACAATGACCTTTTCTGTCAAAAGCAGACGCTTCTGGGCAGAGGTTGAAATTGAGATAGGGCCGAAAAACGCTGTGGGGTGATTTATATCAATTTTCAAATGTTTGCATATTTGTAATCCTGAACATGTCTAAAATATATTATAAAAGTTTGAAACCCTAATTTGAACTCTACATATACTATTTTTGATGATTTTGATAAGGTATATCAGTTAAAGAAATAACTGTTTTGTGACATTCGTGGCCAGTTTCTCTGTTTTCTACTTTTTGACACAATGAACTTCAAAATAGCATAACTCTGCCCAGGAATGACCGGTTTCAAAAATTAAACCACCTATTAAAAGGAAAAAGAACATATGTTAACAATATGTAAAAATATCATTTTCGACCTTATGCCCAGAAAAGTCTGATTTTGACAGAACAGGTCACAATTATTTCCATGATGCTGGATCAGTGCTGGTTCAGGGGCCATTTATTCGCTTGTTCTTCAAGCCGGTCATTATATAGCATGTTAATACACCCCCATGTGATCGAGTCTCGACCAATCAGAAGCTATTAACTCTCCAGAGTAACTTATTATTTTTTTTCACAATTGAAAGAATTTCTATGTTGGTATTCCACAGTCATTTTGAAGAAGTCCTTGTCCCGAACCACGGAGCCCATCAAGGCGTACTCCTTACTGAAAGACTTCCTGTTACTATGGAAACGGCTGGAAGTCTTCAAAGCAGAGTGGGGTCAACGCAAACTGGGTCAAGAAGAGATCAATGCGCCAACGCTGTATAGAAAATTCTGGTGAGTGTAATAAAAATAAATTTGTAACAAAACTAAACAAGTTTCAGTTTTTGTGTTTGGAGTTTAATTGAGCAATGTCACAGAATGTCGCTTTTAGTAGTGGTAGTTGTGGGGTAGTACAGGGTGGGTCAGATTATGATCTGGATCCAAATTAAATAAAATATTAAAATTATGTAGCAATTATCAAAACAAGTGCAAGTCAGATATATTATAGGTTGGTATGTTGTACATAATGGTGAAAGTTTCATGTATATCCAATGTACCATTTTTAAGTAAAGCACTAGCAAAGAACACACACTAAAAAGTCACATTGAACACACACTAAACAGTGACATTGTTTGAAATGCAGTCACTGTAAGTGATTTCAATAAATTTGTTGAACCATGGAACCGTGGTTAGAGCGTTTTATAGCATGTGTTCTTTGCTAGCGCTTTTTTTCACAATGGTACAATGGATATACATGAAACTTTCCATGTCCAACATACCAGCCTATCACATATCTCATTTGCACTTGTTTTGATAATTTCAACGTTTTCTAAAATTTGGGTCCAGATCATTCTGACTCGCCCTGTAGTGGACATTTTCAGCTTAGGGATTAAGAAAATGTGTCGAGATTTTAGCAGAGTTTGTCTTTCATTAACCTTGTTATTTCAAGTTAAATTGCTGTCTGCATACATTATTTTAAGTGTTTATAACTGTTAACGACTTAAGTGTGAATAGAGGACCTTGACCAAATGGGCATGTACATCAAATTTGGTTCACTTTTGTATGTCAAATTTCTGACAACAGTTTAATTTGCAAAACAGTTCAGCTAGGATCTAGTTTTTGTGTTTTCTGGCGATGAACGTTATATTCTTGCACAAGTGATGTCATCAGTTCATCTATTGAGGCCATGCATGTTGACTCTGCAGACGGTACATCTTACAGTAAAACCAATCTGAATGTTCGGAATCCATAAATTGTAAAGAAAATGAATAGCATTGTATTTTTTTTATTTTTTTTGCATCAATAATTACAAAACAAATGAATTAATATTATAATCATACAATTCAGAAATGGCAGAAATAAATTATATATTGGTGACAGAGCGAGAAGGAAACATTGAGTTACATCAATGGATACCATTTTCTTTGATGGGTAGCTAATTTATCCCTTCTAGTTGCTATATAAAATTCAATTCTCTCCATCATTCTAACTAGATTCATAAAATGGTTAATTTGAGGAGGCTTCTCTTCATACTTGCATTTATAAATGTACTGTTTACCCAAGATAATTACATAGTTAACAAAAAGGTCTGGGTCATAAATATTATTGTACTATAGCATGTTATACAATGCTATAATATTAAATATTATAGCATTGTATTTGTTGAATTACAGCAAAATGTACAAGACGGACATCCTGTACCCAGTCATCAGAATCATTGCCAAGCGATACGGAGAGGTGACAAATCTGCTTTTTTTCCTTAAATTTTATTCCTTAACTTGTCTAGAAAACAATGTTTGTGTAAATGTTAAAAGTTATAAGGATTGCATACTCTGAATTTCTTTCTTCAAGTCTTGCAATGTTCAGTCTTAATTTTGGTACCGGTATTTTACTTGCAACTAAAATGGAACATTGTAAATGGCCCCCTAAAAGAGAGAGTAAAACATTCATGAATAAAACACACATTGAAAACTGGACATTTAAGATTCACATACCTGCTCTCCCAAATGAAATTTCAGTTGTGCCCATTGCTTTGTCTATTAGTAGGCAAATTGCAATGGTGAGAATATTTTCATGATTTGAGAGATTGAATGTTCCATTCAACGAGGTGAAGCAAGATGATTACAGAAGTTTAGTACCTTCACTTAAATCTAAAATGTGAACAATTTAAAAATTATTTGTTTTGAATTGAAGCAGCATGTAAAATGAGGTCAAATAATATTGGAAACACGTCCAGTTATAACCCCCAAATGGCATTGGTGCAGTGCCCATTCAACCAGGAATATGGCCTGTTGTGCGGGCAAAATGGCAAAAGAAGAATCAGTACGGTCAGTCTTTGCACTCAACCTTGGTGTGTATTGATATTACATCTTTGAAGTGTTAGCTCTCAAACTACTGAGTGTATATATACTCAGTGAGAGCAAATTCAAAACAAATTGGGACATCACGGCAATTATTTGTGCTGTGTGTTCACAAATGTTGAACAAACTTTGGTGAATTTCACTGCAAATGTTTCCTGACGTCAAATTTGCTTCGCATTCGTTAATTCGAAAATAGGCCTTACTGATGTCCAAACATTTTTAGTCATTCTTTTAAAAACTCCATGGAACAGTTATCGACCTCTTTGTGTCCATATGCCATGCCGTGTTTTCATGTTCTCATCAGGTGGACCAGTACGAGGGCATGGTGTCGGACTCGGAGCCCATCGTGGCCCCCAAGGGGGCCTCGGAGATGGAGATCCGGGCCAAACAGCTGGTCAAGCTACTGGACAGCCTGGAGAATCACATGATCTATGAGCTCAGGAGGAAAGTTGCCAGGGAACACTCGCTGGTGCTGGCAGAGAGGTCACGGGAGGAGGGGAATCTACCCACAGATCTCTGGAAGAAACCGGTCAGTAATTACTTTTTGTCCTCAAATTGTACTCAACTGTAATCAAAAAAGAGGTTGCTGCCAAATAACTTGGCAATAATTGGCAACAACAAACACATCTATGGACAATTCGTCACCGACACCACGAACTGACACTCACACGCAAGTGGGTGTCAGTTCGTGAAAACCGCGTAATCAACAATTTCGGTTTCACGAACTGACACCCGGTAGTGGGCGCGTACATCAAACACTGATGCAAAATATAATGTTTTTCGTTTTCTAAAACTGACACTCAAGCATGTTGCGGCAATATACAGTACAGAGAAAAACGTTTCGAAAAGTTTGACATAAATTTAATCTATCCATATATTGTGGGCTCACACAATAATGTAATTAAAAACCGTTTTAACTGGTGAAATTAAGATCAGTGTCTGTTCATGAAAATGAAAATGTACAGAGAGGGCACCAGAAGTGCCACACTGTGCCGGTTGTCATTTCGTGAAAATGAAAGTAACCCGATTCTGTAAAATACGTGGGTGTGCCGCGCAATCACACGCAACAGAGATGGGGGTCACATGAATGTTATTTCCACAAATTTACATGAATTTCTCACAGAAATTAACTGCTTTCAATCAACTTTTAACCAATTAGCACCTGGACGTCATTGTATTACACTGCATGTATTCACTGAAAAATCAATAAAACCCTAGAGTGCTGGGGCGGTTTCAGGCACCACGGTGATTAATAGGCTGGGTGGTCTCGGGCGCTACCGCGACAAAAGGGTAAGGGGAGGAATTGATAGTGTTAAAGCTTTTCATAGTATTATACATAAGCACCAGAAACACACCAGATCTGCAAAAAAAATATTAGCCACCCTTGGATATGCTTTTTATTGTTTGTAGTCTTATTCTACTCACTCAAAGAACCTGCCAACTTCCTCTTATTGCTAATTTTACCCTCCTCCCCATGCCCCCCCCCCCTTTTGCAGGCAATCAATGAGCGCTTCACCTTCGCCAAGCCCCAGATAGCCGAGGATTTTGCCTGGTACCTGATGGAAGTGGGCCAACGCCGTGACGAGGAGAAGACCCTAGTCTTGTCTTACGACCAGCTGAACGCTGCCCTCGCCTCCCTAGCCACTACCATCATGACCAGGGAAAGAACCAACTACGAGAACTACTCCATGTTCTATGAGAATCTGCTCAGACAGCACCATCAACTGCTGTACCAGAGAGAACAGGTGAGGGGGGAGACTGTGAAACTCGAGGTTAACTTGAGGTTAACCTGGTTTTGGGAGGTTTAACAGGGTTTTACAGGGTATTTGAGGGTTTAAACTTGAGTTACATCTGGCTTAATTCAACATATTTCCCTAAAGAAAGTTATTATTACTTTATAATTAGTGAATAAAAGTATGGGGTGAGAAGTTCCATAAAAATTGACCCTATTTTTGTCATTCCTTGATGTTTTTGTTAGTACATATTGGGTGCGTTCGAGTAGCTCCCTCGGATCGGCTTGGGTAAAAGCTGAAGAGTTAGCCACGACAGCCAGGATAATTGAACTCTCAACTGTGGGCCGTCACGATCCTCACGTGACGCCCCTAGCAGTGGCCGTAGCCACTGACAAAACGCCCGTTTCGGATTGGGTCTTAGTTCGGATAGGGTCTGAGTTTGAGATTTACTGCTTTTCAGTCAGTTGCAAAACTCAAAGCCTCAAAAGTCGCAGTGAACTCAATAAATGGTTACCTTTTGCGTTTAGACTTGAAATAAAGTTAATTTTGAAGTCCGCTTGAGATTTCTGCTGTCCGGCTGCCATATTTGTCTGTTTCTTGGAATGAACAATGCATGCGCACGTGTGACGTATTTCCACCACTGACTGCTCACGAGCAGGGTCTGTGGTGGCTGCCTGGGTGAGCCCCAGGCGGCAGAGCTAATCGAACGGTAGGGGGCTGACCTGTTACAACCCGGGTGAGCTAAATGAACGCACCCATTAAGAAATTTTCCACTACTTATCAAGACTGAAACTGACACACAAAGTGTTATCAGCTCAATTCTCCAGTTAGAGTGCAAGTTATAGTGAAGCAGTCACCAACATTTATCAAGTGACCAAAGTTAGATGGTCTTTCAAAGATATGGACTTTCCATTAGTAGAAAGCAATTACTTCTTGGAAGTTAGGGACAAGTATGAAACAAGAAACATGCCTTTACTCACTTTATTCAGCATACATGTATTCACTTCTAAACCCGCAAAGTCATGAATTTCTATACATCCGTGGACAATGCTTTGTGTTTCCCTTTGTCCCTGTAATATAACACTCTTCCATAGACTAAGCAAATAGCGGTACGATCGTGGACGGAACGCTCGAGGACTGAAAGGATCTTTTGTTCTCCCTTTGTATGTCTGTCTGTAAAGCCATATGTGTACATTAGCCCTTGCATTACATTTTACTGCACTGTATTTACTTCTTGTTGAATCCCAAAAACATTGAGTGCTGGGGCGATATGGGATGGTGTAAGGAGTAACAGGCAGGGCAGAAACCCCCAAGACCCCGTCCCCTACCAATTGACGCCCATTCCGAAGGCGTGCCCGCCCGCCCTGGCCCTGATAGAGGGGTCTGGGAGCACTTTTCTGTAATGTACAGCTTATTTTTACAGCATAGTTCTCCTCTCACTCGTTGCTGCCTTTTTTGTCTCGTCGCATGCGCTCTGTCTCGTCGCAGTTCTTGGTCCCATCGCTTTTTTAATTTTAGTAAAAGTTTGACAGACCCACAATGATAATTGTTGTCTTATGTGCAAGTAATCCTAGCAGGCTACGGTCTGACGTGAACTGAAATTAATTGTGTCTCTCCCTCTTTTTTGTTCTCTTTTTGAGTCTCTCTCCCTTTCTATATCTTGCTTCTTTTTTTCTTTTCTTTTTTGAAGGAAAGGGGGGAGGGGGCATGTACCCCCCACGCCCCCCCCACCCTGGATCCCCCCTTTGACAGTATATGTTACCTGAAATGCCCCTAACAGTATACAATTTTAATGCTTATTTTTTTTTGATAACCAATTTTCCAATTATCACAGTTCTGTGTGATTGCATAATTAAATGTTGTCCAATTTCTTACTGTGTGTTGTAGGAAATTGAGCAGCTGAAGAAGGCCTGTAAGGATGCCACAGCATCAGCGTTGGTGGATGTGCAGTGCCAGCTGGCTGATAGGAGCCATGAGCTGATACTCGGTATGTAGGTGGTTGGAACTAGTATCAACAGTCACTCTATGCCATGATTCCTTTGAGCCAGGATGTACGGGACACCAAGCGTAATATCAACCCAATACATTTACTCCACAACTCCCTATATGTTCAAAATTTACTTCTTTTTAAATTTTTTATTGATTACATGAACATTTTAAAATGACTCCAATTCATGAATTCCAAAATAAAAAAAAGATTATACAGTGGAACGACACTAAGGAACATCGCGGGACCCACAGAAATTTTTCTTAATAGTGATCATAGCGATTTTAAGCTGCCAGTGATCTAAAACTCACTTTTCAGTAAATAGCGCCCTTCAGAACTTCACCCTGCACACCCTGGTAGTTACAGAAAGATGACATTGAACACGTGCCGACTATTGAATTATGTAATGACACAATTTTTTTTAGTTTACTACCTACAGCAATGGGTGGCTTTCCCCTTCTATTCCTTGGGAAATAATAGCCACTTATCGCTCTTCTGTTGAAGTATTTTAAACAACACTGTTCGGTATGTTTTGTACACAAAAATCAGGAGCCAAGGACGATGTTCAGTATAGCCAAATGATTGGTATAGCGGTATTCGGCATGGCGACATTCAGCTGTAGTAAAATTGATATTGTTAAAAAGTATTCTTAAAAAAAATTTATCTAACACTTACTTCAAAAATCAAACTTAGCTATAAAACTTCCAAAAATTTATTACAAAGTATTAGAGTAGAGTAAATAAAATAAAAGACATGAAATGGTTTTTGCAGGGAATGAAAGGCAGGGTAATTTCGGTTAGTTCATTGATGGGTCAATACTGACTTGTTCTGTTGTCCTTTCTCTACCAGAAATCACGGCTCTCCGCGCCAAGATAGCCGAGATGCGCGAGTTGTCTTCGACTCAGGAGAGAGATTTGAGAGAAAAGATGAAGGAGGAATATGACACGTTGGTGCACAGTCTCTTCCAGGGAGCCTTTTCACTCAAGCACAAGTTTGACGAGTTCGGGTAAGAAGAGACAGTGCCCAAAGCAGTGCTTATTTTGTTTATCATATAACTTTCCTTTCTTGTTATAATTGAAGGCTATTTCTACATCATGCTGTTTTGCCCTTCACGTCAGTTTTTTTGGCTGCTCTGGCTGTATCTAAAATGAAGGCATGACCTAGGCTGTATGCAGTAATACAGGTTCCAAGTTTGTGGCGTGAACTTGATCAGTCTGTGAAATCACAGTCCTCTGTGAGCGGATTTAAATTCAGTGCCAATTGCACAAGTCGTCAACGTTTTCAGGAAGAGCCACAAATGAGGATTTTGAAGAAGTCCAAAATTTCTCCTGTTTTAAAACTGCAAAAAATACTACTTTGCAACAACTTTGTGCAGTGAGGAAACCTTCGCATGATTCTATGAGAGGCAAATTTTTAAGTGAACCCTGTAATTATAATTGATACGAAAATATAATTTTACGCCTTTTAATGCAATAGGTTTTGTACGATTTCAAGGGACCGAAATGTTTTTGTCTCTTCGTGAAAACGCAAAATGCAATTATTGAGATGTCTGCCCCCTGCATGAGAAATGTAATTTGGAAAGTAATGATGTTTTGCTTACAGAAACACGTCAAAATGGTTAAGTACAATGGTAAAAAAAAATCAAAATCAAAAAATTGTTTATCTTTGATATATGTGTCTCTTCGTGAAAACGGTGACTAAGTGTCAGTCCCAATTTGATGTCAGTGGTCCTTTCCAACACTCTCTTTGTAACCAATGAGGGGGTACTTGTACACGGTGTGCATTATGTATCCCTTCTTATACATGTACTGATATAATTTTCCCCATTATTGATTGGTTGACATCTTTAATCTTATGGGCATCTTTATTTTTATCAACAGATTGCGACTGTATGATGAAGCGTTTGGCATCGTCGGTGAGGTGCGACAAGAGGCCATGGAAGCCATGAGGAAATTCACACCAAGAACGGCTGAAAAAGGTAAATACTAAAGGCTATTCCTTACAATGCCAACACTTATCTCCTGAGCGCCCCCTATTGGCCGATTATCATTATAAAAACAAAAAATCCCTTTGACAGCCTGGTGCCGCAGTCATGAGCCTCGTCATGCTAAGGGAAACTGCAGCGAAGGATTAGTGATTAGATGCACTGCATTGATTATCACTGTCCCATTGAATTTATTTAAGATCGACGAGATGAAATAACGTTGGGTTGAAGTCCTTACAAAGGTACATTGATGGGTGAAGCTTAGGTGCGTTGCCTGAATAGAAGACAGGAGCATGATACCCGTATCGGGACAAGAGATTTGTCGTTGACAAGCTGCAGTGTCCGTAGTTTTGAAAAGATGTCGTTGTAAATGGGTTGAGAACAATGCTTTTGCTCGCATGGGCCAGCCAAAATCGTCGTTATAGCCGGAGTCTCGTAATGTCCGTGCCCGTAATAACCAAAAATTTCCCCCATAGTAATGTACACAAATTGATTGAGATTGGGATAACGTACTTGTTACATTCGGGATGGCATTATGACCAAGCTCGTTATAACGGGAGTCAACTGTATATCCATGAAAGGATTAATCTGGCAACCAACGACCAGTTTGGATTCATGTCCTGAAGATGTTCAGGCTTTTTATCCAAACCTTGGCTGAGCAAGGGCATAATCAATTCCAGGATTATGTAATGTCCGAGCTTTGAAGAGCTCAGTGAATAAACCTGAACATGTAATTTTTAAATCTTTTACATCCGTCATTTAGTAATGGTCAAAGAGATTCCACACTAGGAGTTTTTGATCATTTCTTATAATCATTAATTAGATATCAGGGTTAATGGACATAATTAGTGTGCATAATCGTCCAATTTGAACAGCACCCCCATCGAAAGACAAGTGTCCAGAGGAAAAAAAAAACCTGTCTACATGACAGCACAGAAGGGGAGTGCCCTTTTCACGAAATGTCCCCCTCCCCAATAATTTGTATGCCCCTGACCATGTCAATTTTAAATTGCTGCATATTGTAAAATTCATTGTCTTCAGCACAGAAGGCATGTATAATGAATAATAATAATAATTTGGGAGGCTAATCATCCTTACTCGCAGCTGAGAAGCTGAATTACAAAGGATACGGCTACAACGTTATAATTGGATATAACAATTGCGCCATCTCATTTTGCCATACCCCTTTAATACTTGACATTTCTTTTCAGATGAGTCGGGGATAACACTTAACCAGCGCCGCGCTGTGGAGCTGCAAACACTACGTCATGAGAAGAACAACATGAGTAGACTCCTACTCAAGATGAGGGCACTCACCAACTGGAGACTTACCAACATGAGACAGCATTACCAGGGAACGGTGAGTTCAGTGTTCGAAAAGTCCTTGCAACAAACCGAACCCATAGCCTACCCAACCTAATACCAACCCCAGCCCCAATCCAATCTGCCCAAATATCCAATCTCCATCTCTCCAACCAAGCCCATTAAAAAACCCATCACAAGACACCTCGAACAACACGAATGTCCCTTATAGCCTCAACAACCTCCCTGATCAGGACTATATCAGCCTTAAACCTGCCCAACTAATGCTCCAACACCCATCTACACCAAAACAACCCACATATACCCCACACACACACACAGTGTAAACCCCTTCAATCATGGATTAGCTGTTTTCAAAGTGGGCGCTTTTGACTGGGGCTTCAACTAGCATCAGATAACAGAATAAGGAGTTGTTCATGCCTTTTCGCGAGATGGAGATTCCATTATATAGCTAGAGGGTGTTTCGAAAAACATGAAGAAAAATTGCAGAACAACATCATTGGAAAGTTTCAATTTTTGGTTTGTTTTGACTCATGGACCGAAAAATTTTAATTTTTGTTTTTGACCCAAAAGGTATTTGTGAATGGGAATAAGTATGTGCTTGGCAGGTTTTAAACACAATGTTTAAGACCGTATGGAGTCTGAATGCTGATGTAATTATCATCATTTATTCCCGTGGTAATGAATGCTCTTCTCTCTGTCACCAGGCTGATGCCTTGCAGCATGAGGTGGACCGATGTAAGAGGGAGTACCTGACCATCAAGATGACAGCCGAGGAGGAGGTCATCCTCCTAAGACAGCAGCTGACGGCGCTACGGAAGGCCCTAGCTACCTCCGATAAAGAGCGGGAGACTGTACAGAAACAGCTGGGTAAAGAGGTAGGAGAACGAACTCTGATTAGGGTATTATAGGTCCAGGTTTTCAAAGCTGCTTCCCGTATTACTTAAGAGTTTATGTCGTAATCATAAAGTGAGCGAGATTATCGATTATTTTATTAACCTAACGTCCTAAGGCCTCTTTGGGGGTCAAGGACCAAATACTGCAGAATTCTACACGTGCTGTGCACGCTTGTATGTAAAGAAATGCATAATACATGTTACTACTCGGTAGTATTTTGTAGCTTTGAGTGAGGTTAGGGTTAGAGTAAATATCAAGTGGTGTTTTGATTGGTTAACTTCTTTTTATACTCGCTTTCAAATGATACCCATTTTCAGACTGGCTTCCAGAGTCGTTACCAAACCAAATAGTAGTAGGAGTGGCTTTGGTTAGCTCAAGTAGATTTTGGTTTCAGACATGCAAATTCCAGGTATTTAGTTTCCCTTGATTAGACTTTTGGGTCATTCTAAATGGCTGCAACAGGCAATCGTTTAACGTAGTCTATTATGAACTTCAACCTTTGTTGCATACTTAATTCAAATCTTCATAATTTCCGTATCCTCTTTGAGTGATCCCCGTTTGCTATTTCCCAGGTTTCCAACAATGCTAATGTTACTTGCATTGCGATTTTGGGGGTGGTCCATGGCTACATGGCATACATGGGTTTAAGGCTTCTGACTAGCGCCCCTTGAACAGGAGTATTGACAAATTGGGTAACCGCCAACATATATGGCTGGATAGCTCAGTTGGTAGAGCACCGGAACGGTAAACTGGAGGTCGCAAGTTCAAGCCCCACTCCAGTCAATATCTTTCTTCAACTTTGAAAAAAAATGCTATAATTAATTCACCTAGTCAGTTTCCCTTTGTGGAGTATTTGAACATTCTTCATAATAATTAGTGTCGACTCTGGAACAAAACTCTGGAACAAGTTTCTGAAGAGTATTTGTGTCTTGGAAGGGTCTCATTATCAGTGTGACATGAAGTTTTCAAAGGAAATTAAATTGACAATTGGGTTGTATATCGTACAGCGCTAGTAAATTTCGTCACCATTTTCACGAAGGGACGGGCATCGATTTCGAGTTTTTTCACTATTTTGATTTAAAACATGGTACTTAAGCATTCTGACATGTTTCCGTAAGCAAAACATCATTAACTTCTGAATAACATTAATGATGTCAGGGGCAGGCATCTCAATAAGTGCATTTTGCGATTTCACGAAGAGACGCGAACATGCCTGCGCCCGTGAACACGTACAAAACGTATTGCACGGAAAGGCGGTAAAAGTAGGTCAACGGAGATTTTCGATTTCACGAAGGGACGGGCATCTTTGTTACATTCTCAGCTGCGTGCGCGTAATCGAACACGCGCGCTCTTCCCTATGGAAAAGCACATTAAACAAGAAGGGCGTAAATGTGGAACAGTTGGATTTTCGTTTTCACGAAGGGACGGGCATCTTTACTAATTAATTTTGGCTAATTAACCACTGTATTAATTATGATTACTGGGTTCAAATTAAAGTTTACCTATCAAAGAATTACGTCAAGGTTTCCTTACTGCATAAAGTTGTTGCAAAGTAGTAGTTTTGCTGTTTTAAAAACGGAGAAACTTCTCTTGCGATTATCTCAAAAACGCTTTTTCTTCAAAATCCACATGCCCGTTCCTTCGTGAAACCGGTGATGATTTGATTGCCCAAATGTGAATTTGGATGTCTAGTACTGTAGAAACCAAGACTTTTGTTTATTTTTGTGACTTTATCAGATGCGCATCAAACAGGAGAAGCAGCATAAATTGGAGCAAGAAGCCCGGAGTGCCAGGCAGCTTGAGGCAGCCAGGATCTCCAATCTAGAGAGAATGGTAAGACTGTAGATATCGCACTGTTTGCACACAATTGTTTTGCTGGCCAAATTATCCATGGCCACATGGCACACGTGGGTTAATGGCTTCTGACTGTAGTGCCTCATGAACTGAGACATTGACATATTGGGAGGCTGCCAACATTAAGTATGATAGCTCAGTGTGTACAGCACCAGTAGCATGTTCCAGAGTGGCACATTCAAATCTTACTACAGTCAATTTCTAAGTTTAACCTCATACTGAATATATGTATGCGTATGGCTTCCATTTTGCCATCCTTCTCGCACTCCCAGATGGACGAGATTGATGACAAGGAACTACGGCTGCGCATCCTGTCAGAGGAGTACGACCGCACCATGCACCTGTACCAGACCACCCAGGAGAAGGCCCGCAAGGAGGTCCACCAGATCAAGAACCGGCTGGACCACGAGCGCAGCCTCAAACTGGACGCCTTCCAGCGAGTGGATGACCTGCAGACGCAGGTTTACGACTATGAGGTTGCGGTGTCGAGCATGTCCAGGCCCTACACAGCAATGAGTGAGTGCTCGTATACTAACTCCATTGTAAACTCTTTGAGAGAAGACTAACTTCCAGATATTAGGTGTAGGCCGTTAAAAGTTAAATTTACTACAGGCTCCATGCATAATGAATTAAATTTTTTATTAATTTATTTATGCCTACTTAAAGCCCCGGTCACACATTCACGGTTGGAGCTGCGAATATCCACAGTTTACCAAGAATCAATCGATCACAATGAACCGTCGAGATTCGTGGAGAAATCAACTTTCTAAGAATGCACTATGGTTTCAGGACGGATAGCCACGACTGTCCTAAGGTTTCTTTACGAATACACCACGGTTTGTCAAGAATATTGATGGATTGGTAAATAATAAAGCGACGGTATTACTAAGAATAATGACGTTAACGCCACGGTGTCTGCGATTGTACCACGGATTACCGAGGTTCTCCTACGGCATATTCGTAGTACAAGTACCTTGGCAGAACCCTAGCATATCCGGGCCTATCTGTAGGACATTTGTAGCGAATTCGTAGAGATTTCTACCACGAGTGAGCTACGAATCTCAAAGAATTTGTACGAATAGCCACGAATAACACTACTAATTAGTACGGTTGTCCTACGGGGGTCTACCCGATGTTCCCCAATACCTATGTTCCCCAATACCGATGTTCCCCGAGATCCGTAGGATTAGGGTTAGGGCTAGGGTTAGGGTTAGGGTTATAGGGTAAGGATTTTGGGAAACATCGGTATTGGTGAACTTCAATATTGGGGAACATATATAGGTATGCACCCGTCCTAACGATGTCCTACGGTTGCACTACGGATTGATTTTCATGACGATTCATCATGGAAGTTTGGAACAGTTTAAAACTTCCATAGCCCCTCCACCATATACCCAAGGGAGATGACGGATAACCACGGAGGTACTAAGGATGAATAAGGTACTCCCACGGTTTATCACGAATTTTAAACCGTGCATATATCCGTAGCTCCAAACCGTGAATGTGTGACTTGGGCTTTAGGGTTCAACATAGTAGAAACCATGCATGGACCTGACCAATCTGTCTTTATACATGAACTGACCATTTTGGTCAATACTGATTCAAATGAGTTTATGAATGTGCATGAGGTAGTTAGTACGGTATCATCTTTAGTTTTAATCCACAACTTCAAAATGTTGATTTCACGGACAAGGTCTGTACGCTATTTGTTTATTTACAGGGATGGACAACTAACATGGACTTTATATATGTGACATTTTGGTTCATCGGTGGTTTTATATATTTTCATTTTATATTTTTACAGTTGGCCAACATAGGGCTTGATAGCTCGGTTGGTAGAGCACTGGAACAGCAATCCGGGGGTTGCAGAGCTGTTCAAACCCCACCCCAGTCATTTTCTTTGTTCAACTTATATTTCTTAACTCGGCCTGAATCTCTCTCCCTATATGTCAGAGTTATTTTTGTATTTTTTTCCATTTTTATAGAGTAAAAAATTCATCTGCACAGGAGCAGTTTTGTTCGCTTTCTGAATGAACTCACAGTCACTAGCTATAAGCAAGTACACATAGTCATGCTTGTTTAAAGTCGGCAGTCTTACAGATTTGTCGACATTCCTCACACATGCACATAATGGAAGCTATCATGACATGCCTTGTATAGGATTTTGGAGGGACTGTACAGTTGACCACAAAGGAAGCTACTTAAGAGACTGGTGTGAATTTCAAATTAAAAAAAACCAGTTTGTTGATTTATTGAACAAGTCTCCTACATTGGTGCTCTTTGTCTTTTTCAATGGACACGCATGGAGACCATATACAGTGCGTCCCAAAAACAGCGCGTCCCAAAATACAGCGCGTCGAAAACAAACTCAACCAATTTCAAGGAAAATTGATGATGCGGTACATCAGATGCAAACTCAAGTCACACTTTGAGCACACTTTTTGAATAGGTAAATATACTTGCATTTTAAAAGTGAACTTGAAACGAAGAAAAACATTGTGAATTCACGTAAGGTGTATAGTCTACCTGGATCGAAAAGAATAGGAAACGGCAACGAGATTGTTACATCAAGAACATGATGAATGATTTCCACATTAGATAAAATGCGCATGATTGCTTTTCCTTGATATCGGTTGAGTTTGTTTTTGAAATGCCTTTATTTGAATACAAATCTTTTCAAACCCCTTTTTAAAATCAAACCAACACTTATCAGGGATAAAGTAAAAAATAATAAGCTTTAAAATGATATAAGAGTAATGGCGGTACGTGTTTCCGCGGCGACGCTAGAGCCTCGCAAAATGATTTGCAGATATTTTGGGACGCGCTGCACATGCAACAACCACAATACAATCCTTACAACTCCAATTCCTTAAAATACCACAGTCAAGATGCTGTTCATCAAAACATATATATATGTACTGTGTGTAAAATTTGAATGTGCGCTGGACTATCTTCCAAAATCTATTGTATGATGACAAGGTATTTAGAGAACATGTGCATGTAGTAATACGGTTAATTCAAGTAGAGCACACAGAGCCAGACCCATTTCGGTAACGAGACATTCAAAGCACTTTCATCAGTTTTGAAACTAATGTCTGCTTGATTTGTAAACAATTGTCCTTCATCTCTCCATTGTTTGACTCAATGCTCATCCATGTCTGCGACTCGACAGGTCTTTTTACACCACGTCAGCTGCCTCGTGAGTAGACTTATTAAAAAGAAAGCTGGTCTTTGTAGAGTTTGCTCAAGCATTGCACCCTGTGGAACCACGCTGTTTTTCAGAAAATGTTTTTTAAGGGGGATAGCTGGGGATGTAGGATACTTGAATCATTCAAGCCAGTGCATTATGCCCTCTCAAACTTCAAAATTGAAAGAATGTTGCATCCTAACGCCACTTTTTTTCCATCTCAAAGAAGTGCAGTCATTGTAAAAATGTTAAAAAGACATGAATCTGGGACTGACAAACATTTCCAATTTTGTTATAAATACCTTGAAAATGTACTTGACTCTTCATATACTTTGTACATGACCAAAGAAGTGGAGTATGGATACTACATTTTTTCCCATCAAATTTTGGTGTGTGCTTGCTTGCTCAGATTCACTGCATAACGAATGCTTGAAATCCCTGGATGTGAATCTTGTTTTTTAAACCAATTTGACAAGTGTTTTCTAATTTCTATTTGAACAGAAGCCAAAGTACACTGTTATTATAGATTTCAAAGCGATTTTTGGAAATGATTCCTTAATTGATGACAAAAACATACATCCTCTAATCATTCTATGCAAAAAAAAACATATTCATGGCATTTCTATCAAAATTGAACAAAAGTTCAAACTGCATGCTTACTTCTTTTTATGCTGCAGTTGCAATTAAATCATTACTTGCAGGAAAAGCAGAAGAATGAACCATTCATGGAAGGGTGGATCTGTCTTAAATCAGGGAGTAACGAGAATTTGTGCATTGATGATCCAGCTGTGGTTCTGTGAGAAACAAGGAATAACAGCCTCCCCCCCCAAAAAAAATCCTTGGTTCTCATTGAAATATTTACATGTATTAAGATCTGGTGTTCTCAGACGGTGACTTGGAGCATTATTGGGTCGTCTTTAGCTTTTTGCGAAACCTTTCCAACTTCAGGAAAAACCAGAAATTTGAATCAGGCATAAACACCAACCATTTCAAGGGATCAAAACCCAAATGAAAAATACTTAAAAGAAGTCATAGTCTGAGTCAGTATTTGAGAGCAAGTTCATCTCCAAGTTGAATGACTAAATGCATGTCTAAAAAAATAGAAACTTTGGAAGGGAATTTGAAAGCAATTTCTGTAAAAAGAAACATGCCTGGCGAATAGTAAATGTGGCCACGGGGGGCTTGCTTGGCCTGCACACGACACGTAGAAAACACATCGTACACAGCACAGTATAGATAGGCTCAATCTAGATTAGTGCACATTATCACTGAAGTATCTTCATCACACAACCGGTTCTGTTGATGGAAGTGCTTTTGGAACAAGCTGTGCAAATGGTAGCTAGCTGCTAAATGGTTTACATGTTCCAAAGTCACTGATCAGACAGAAATGACACACAGTGTGCAATGTTACCATTTTTTGATAGAATGTACACAAAAAGGAAACATACACTATTGTGTGCCAGTCGGCAGTATTCATGGTACAATAAATGAAACAAGCATGGAGGCATGACTACAGATGCCGAAGTGCTGATTTTGTTTTTTGACATTTTTTTTTCTTCATTTCAACCAGTAGAGAGATGTTATAGCATATAAATTGGGATTACCAGTCTCACACCACTGCCTTGTTGTAGAACTGGCTGTCACAGAACACATATGATCAACACTAACCCTATCATCGATAAACCATCATTCTCATTCTCATGAGCACTGGGTTCTCAAATGATTTGTTGGGTCATTTTTCCTAAAGCTTTCAGCTGATTACTTTTCAGGGGAAGCTGAACATGGATTAAAAAAACTTCAACAACAAATCAATACTAAAATTAAACCAGAAGTTGACTATGCCAAACATTTAAAGAATACTCAACAAAATGGTGACATTTGAGAACCCAGTCTTTCCAACCATCACAACCATTGCTAATATAATAATTAATCAAATCAGTTCTAGTTGCCAATATACGTGTATTAATGTTAACCTTTAATAAACATTTTTTTTTGCCATGTACTAATCCATTAACTCTCATGTCTTTTACCATTGTTTTGTTTTACAGCAACAGCTAAAACGATTGCAATGATAATATTGGATGTGATTGATCATTAACTAACAAACTTAACAGTCATGTCAACCCCATAATGATTGTATTAATATTCAGAACATGAAGTTGGTGGCAGTTGAGCAATCAACGATAAGTTGTATTCAACTACCTGCAATGATCGAGTGCCTACCATGTTTGGACTTTTCTTTTGGCAGATAATTCCTGTTAATATAGCCTTAAGTAAGATTTGAGGCTTTGCATGGTGGAGATACTAATGAATGAAAGATGTGCGGAAACACCATGTGCGCGTAATTTCTCAACTAAGTGATGGTTCTGAAAAGTACCAGAATGTATCCAATTAAGGAGACATTTTTTGTCATAAGTTATACGTTAGGGAGACACTGGACATTAAGGAGACATTTTATAATTCATACAGTTATGAATATAAGACAACTTGCTTTTGGGAAAAAAAGCAAATTTTGCTTTTGGCTGGAAATACTGGGGCTGAAAACCTAATTAATTTGCAGAAGAATTGTACATGAAAAAAACTGCTTCTACACAGGAATGATCAGCATTCAACTTTAAGACCTCAAACTAAATGACCAATAGTGAGTGTACTATACAACACTGTCTTCAACGGACCAGACATGATATACAGGAATCTAATTCAAAAAGTATCCAGCCTTAAAAAACTAAAATTGTCAAAATAGGTTTGCACACTACGTCAAGGGTCAAAGCTATTTCTTAAACGTTAGGTTGAACTTAAAACCCAACCATTAGCATTCAGGCTCTTGATTCCATGATAGTGCAGATGGAGCAAACTCCTTAGTTGGTATCTTTCCAGACAAAGCTTCAAAATTTTGAGGCACAGCTTTGAGTCTGTCTTTGATGTGTTTCAAGCAGCTCCGAAAGAATCCTAATGCCAAATAGTCTGGTGCCTGAAAATCAAAAGACAGCAAGTATGCAGACAGATCATGTGACCCATCCCTTCTTTGAAGTTCATCCAGGGCCATTTCTCAAACCTCTGTGTTGTTCCAGTTTATCCTTGCTCTAGAACTAGTATTTGGCTTTTAATGTTTGAACTATATATATCTCGAATCCAAACCAGGGCTTATTATCATTCAATTTGATTTTCCTGTGGCATAAAATGATTAATTTGGCTAGAGTCTCCAAAAGCAGGAGTCTCTGGAAGCAGAAGCTGTACTTGAAACCATGGTTTGAGAAATGCCTCAGAATTAGCATGCATGTGAAAACGTGTGTTCACTGTTCACCTGTTCTATTTTAAAATGTTTCAAACAGCAATGAGATCCAAGTCTAGATCCACCACTGCGGACAAGCGACCCAAGAGTCACAGAGTGACAAGCAGTGTGAGCGCCAGTACAGGGGTGTGGCCTCCTAACACCATTATGCCGCCCAACTACCAGCAGAGGTCAGTCACCCCTGACCCCTGGCCCCCGGTGGCCAACAACGAGAGGTACGACCGAGTCACACAGAGACCCAAAACGGTGAGTATCGGATGGGTACAGCACTTGGATAGCAATCCAGTGGTGGAAGGTTCGATTCTAGCTCCAGTCACTTCATTCAATGCATTGCGCATTCAAAAAGGATAGTTTGGAGACTGCTCTGGACAATTCAACTTGATATCTGCTGTTTTTGATTGAGAAGTTAGGTGAAGGAAGTTTTTCTTCATTTTGTGTTTTGATTCCTCTTGCAAATGATAGATCCATTAAGCTCCTTCACTGTGATTTTGCGACTAATCACAGTCACAAATCTCTCGCAAAAGCACCGAGTCATAATAATATTACACGTGCGCTTTCTTAGGCAAAAAAAAGGTCTCCGATTTCTGGTATGCGCCCGCGTCGCCAGAGCCTTTTTCAATGTAAAATGATGTCTCCAAACCGCCAAACTCACTAGTTTGATTGGAATCCTGCTGCTGCACAATTTTAACATGTTTTTTAGATGGGGTTACGATCGAGTGTAAGCTTGATGTGGCCGTCTCTGGGCTCCCATATATTTTGCACTATTAGTCGGGCAACATTTGCAGACAGTGTTGTAACTTTGTAATTGTGCTTCTGGGAGCCAGACTGAGAGAGCAATGATCGTGTATCTGGAACCTGAAAATGCTTTTTAATTTGCGCAATATGTAAGGGAGCAGACTAAAGACCAGCCTGGCAGCTCATAGAGATAAGTGGTTCATGCACGATGTCGCCAGCGCTGTATGGTTTAACCGTTACCGTTTTCTCTGATTTTTGTCTTGACTATCCAAATTTCATGTACATGTAGAATGTTCGTGTCAGTCGAGATCGTAAGTGGGTGCAGAATTCTCTGAGGTCACCCTCCAGCTTCACCCCGAAGGATATTTTTGAGAATACATGGAATAAGGGGATCAAAGCTTCATCTGCAACATCAGCAGACATTTGAAGAAGAAAAAGTTGGGGGAAAAAGGCCTGCGTCGCCGCACCACTTTGGGGCCCGGTGGCAAGCTCCATACCAGAAACCTGAGAGTTTTTTTGTGGCTTTATGGGAGTAGGTGGGGGATGAGAGCCACCAAGCTCCAATAGAAGAGCACACAAAGCCTGACGTCATTATGACCCGGGCCTTACTGTGCATCCAAATGTCTAACTAAAGTTTGGCGTGCGTGCACATTGTGATGGACGTGGCTGGAATATGCAGTGACACTAGAGAGGCGCACATGTTGTTTCCTTATAGTCTTAAGGAAGAGTCTATTCTTCTTGTAATTTTAAACTATTCACTTCTTCCGTTGTTTCCATCTTTACATGTTTTTTTTTTCTTTTTTTCTGGCAGGTCGGCACCAGGCTGCGCAATCGCATCGCTGACCAGCTACTGACTAATCTGGAACCCAATCACCACGAGACCATCATGCACCTGCAGGCTGAAGAGCAGCAACACCAGAAGTACAAGCTGTGATGACATGTCCTAACATCTTCATTACCATAACTAGGACCACAGGAATACCATCTTAGAATGAATAATCATTCCCTTCCAGTAATGATTTCAATAAATCAAACGGCAGATTTATTTTTGTGTTACCTAATCAACCTGAAAATAGTCATTATTTATGCCGCCCGGTCCAAGTATCTTTAAAGCAAATATCTATGAAAATTTGAATCCACCAGATGGAAGACTTAAGTTTGTGACCACCATGACATACATTTATTTATTGATAGAAATGATGAGGAGTTGATTAGGCCTATATATAGAAATCGTCCCGCACGAATTTAACTTTAAAATCTTATAAGATCTTAGAATCTTGATTCTTAAGAATCTTAAGAGCAAGTAGGAATTTGTAATATTCTTACAAAGTGAGTAATAATATGGTAAGATTTTTATGGATTGATGATTATGTTTTTAAAACAAATTGGCTAGCGATTGAATCTTTAATTAACAGCTTTAATAAGTGCAACACATTGATTTATTTACTACGAGCACCTTGTGTAAGTTTTACAACGATAATGGTTGTGAAACTTAACTCGATGTTTGTAGCATAATAAATAAGCCTTCAGAAATATGAGTAATAGCGGTGTGAATATTCATGAGTCATGAATTATTTTTTGTATTTAAAAATATGTCAATGTTTTGATCAAAGAAGAATGTGTAAATATTTTGGTATAAGATGCAATTTTGACTGTAGATTCCAAGAACGAAGTATTCACGAGTATAGCGAACGTAAAACACTGTTATATAAATATTCATAAACAATACTACAACGCCGTTTCTGCTATACGCTATATTAAAACATGCCTTTTATTTTACTACACAATGTACATGTACTACACAATGTACATGTTAAAAGGAAAATATAACATTTGCAAACATCAAAAAATAAAACTACCAAATCATTTTGAAATACCTTGCTGGACTGTTAGTGAATGACGGTGTAAAGCATCCTGTAAAATCATGGCACCTGGTATACTGTTATTTTCAAGAAAAGTGGTATTTTTGTATCAATTTCCAACGCTGATCGGCAGATCAGCGTTGGAAAAAACTGGCTTTTTTTTCTCAAATACTGGCCCCAGTTGACCTTCGCACTTGTTTGCAATCGATAACACACCTATGAACGGGTACAAGCCAGCTAGACTGGTTCCCTGACCTTACAATTCCCCAATATATGTAAACTGCTCTGTTTCTTCTTAAATGGAGTCAGGGAACCAGACTACAGGAAAATGATTGTTTTTCTTGTTTTTTTATAGCATTTTCGAACCCAAAACCTCAAAAAAGTCAGTGTAACTATATAACTATATTTTCTATATATTTCCAACCCCCCCAATTCCATCCATTTCTGAAAGTTACAGCAAAAGCAAATGATGTATATTCCCTTTAATGCTATTTATCATGCGTTTTGTTCATGCAAATTGAAAAACAAATTTGAGCAAGAGCAATTTATGACTGAAAATTAGGAAAGATTTCCATATACGAAGTTCACTCAACACTCTGTGTACAAACCCTATGAGAGTGAACTGAAAAATTCTAAGTGTTTTCTAAGAAAATGCTTGTATTTTCTCACTGCTCAATTGACTTTGATGACATGAAATTGCTATCTGGGGGCTTGTTAGTCAATACAGAGGAAAATTAGTGAACTTCGCATATGGTAATCTTGCCGAAAATTAATCAACGTAACATAGTATGTCTCTTTCAGCACTATTGATTGTAAAATGCACTTGTTTTCTTATGTAACAAAAAGAACCGAAATCCGTCCTAAAATAAAAAAGTTAATAACATTGTATTGAGTGAATTTCGTTTTTCTCTGTTTTCCTTTCTTTAAACCCTATCAGGTCAGCGTGAAATTTGGTGAATTTTCTTAATGATGGAACTCGTTCGAGTAGCTCATCCGGATCGACTCGGGTAATGTAAAGGCAGACGGGTTATTAGCGAGGAGAGTTGTGCTAATCAAACGCTCATGCTGGGACCATCATGATCCTAACGTGATGGTCTGTAGCCGCGGGGGAACCATTGACAAAACGCCCATTTCGGACTGAGTCTGACTTTGAGATTTACTGCTTTTCCGTCAATCGCAAACAGTAACAAAATCGGGCTGGAAATACAACCTTTAAAGTCGCCATGAGCTTAATAGGCCTATGCTTAGACTTCAAATAAAGCTGATTTCTGGGTCCACTCCATATTTTCATTATTTGACCACCATAAATTGTCCGTTTCTCGGAATGCAAAACGCATGCGTGTGACATATTTCCACCACTGACTCTGCTCACCGAGAATGGTCTGTACGTGGTGGCTGACCCGAGTGAGTCAGGAGCCCCGACAATGATGGAACGGCAAAGGGCTACTTACCCAAGCCGACCAAGTTGAGCTAATCGAACGCACCCTTTATTAGGTGTCAAACAACTTCTGTGGGATTCTATGATTACCATGCCCAACAATTTATAAAATACTATTACGTACACATAAAATGTTTATTTTTGTATTCAGAATATGGAAATGTGCAGTTTTGTAGGTCAAAACCATGTTTTTTTGCACAAAAAACCGTTTAGGTATCTACTCTAGATTTAACCTGAATAGTCATGTGACCAACTTAAATGCATACTTGGCCAACATGGCCCCCATTATCGCGAAAAGCTGCTTTTGTTTTCGCCTTTTCGCCGCCAAGTTTTGGGGAATTTAATACCCCAAAAATTATTTTCATTAAAAAAATGCTACATCCCCATATTAAGCAATATCAACTTTTCTTTTCTGCCAATTTTGGTTGATAGATTCAACTTTTGTGACAAAATGAAAACAAGTGATTTTGCACCAATATTTGTATTCCGCCCTCTAACAGCAACTTTGGATGCCAAACGTTTATTGATTGAATAAATATTGACCTAAAGAATTGTTGAATCAAATTTGGAAGCATTTGATTGAAAACCAATATTCCTGCCAAATTGAAGGGAAATCGGCTTTATAGACAACCCGAAATATCCTGGACTATCTTTTAGGGCATGCCACGCCCCCCCCCAAAAAAAACCTGATTAAGTGACAATCTTTTTGTGTTGCTCAAGTTTCTAACTTTCTATAATGAGACATGAAAATTAATAGAAATGGCCTAAGATGAAGGTGATTACACTACGAATTAAGTGATACATTTAATACACAACGGAGTAACCATACATGCACATGCACATGTAGTCTATAAGCAGGGCTATCACAGGCACTGCATGAAGCTGGTTGTCAATAGTATCGTCACTCAGGGTTAGTTTCTTCAGAACCGCTAGTTTCTAAAACAACGAAAGTAGAGAAAAACCAATTCAAATACAGCCCTAATTATCATATTCACAACAGATTAATACACCGACCTTAATAATTAGAAGCCATTAAGGTGGTGATATCACGATCTCACGCGCAGGACGAGCACGTGCTCTTAATAATGCTCCTTTGACCAATTGGGTTCCCAACATGCGCGCACCTCACCTGACAACCACCTTGATGAATTTGTATAGACTCATTGTGTGACACTTGATTCATCATCAAAATGTTTGATTCTAATTCTAAAACACAGATTTTGGAAATGATCAACCCAGTATTTTGAACTCAGTGAGACCTCCATGGTTTTTGCGTATTACATAGCCTTTAAATTCCAGCGGCTGCTTTTAGTTGGTTTAAATTGTTTCAGTGTCTGTGCTATGCCTGAGATTGCCAAGCAGAGTGGTGCCTCCCAAATTATTCAATTAATTTTACGTTGTTTTATAAGATAATCAAAAAATGTCTGTGTTCCTATACGTTGTTTTATAAGATAATCAAAAAATGTCTGTGTTCCTACCGACACTGCAGATGACCCCGGCATCTCTGCTGTGGCTGCAGGTAGATGCTGTCCAGCAGAGGGACGGGCAGTCACCGAGTCCCCCCTCCGAGCCGGTACAAGCCACGCCCTCCATATGGACCTGTCCGCTTCCTTCCCCGAAGTGCGCTCCGGACTTGGCCTCCACGGCGCCGTTGTACCCGAGTTGCCGGCAGACCACCCCGGCATCAGTGACGTCCCAGCCACGGTCGCAGATCGTTCCCCACGTGTCGTTTCGGAAGATCTCCACCCGGCCACTGAAGTCGTTGGAACCGCCCTCCAACCGAACAGTGTCTGTTTCAAGTACGATTCAGGGAATGAATAAAGCTCAGTCAACATAACATTAGGAACGGACTCGTGTTTTCTACAATGTTTAAGAAAACTACACCTTGACCCTTTGCATGGCAGCCATCTTTGAGGGAAGTGTTTTTTTCCCCGCTTACTAGACTTTTATGCTTCCATTGTACAGCTATACATAAAAACCCCGGCCGTAATAGTTAGCCACATGATCTGTGCGCTACTTCAAATTATCTTAATGAAATGTCGGAACCGAATTTTGTTTTAATGAATGCTTGAGCTAAGTTAACTTAGAATTAAAAAAAAGGAGCTGGAGGAGAAGGAGTACAAAGAAAGGAACAAAATAATATAGCTCGCAAGAAAAACAAACAAAAACGGGAACACTCCAACAAGAAAAAAAATAGGAAGGAAATTATCGGAATCCAGTAAAAAATGGAGGAGTGAACATGATAAATTAAATATATATTAGTTTGACGTATTAAATTCACCAAGGATTAAAAAAAACCCCACGCATATATGAACCAAAAGCTAACATTTAATTTATCAAAAAACAACACGCATATATGAACCAAAAGCTAATTTGGATAACAAGAAGAAACAATTTCACAATCAGTAGGACTAAAACTGACACCTACTTGAATTGGGTCGACAAACTACTCCGGCAACGTTTGAGCTTTCACACTGCTGGTAGTTGGTGCAGACAAACGGGCAGTCGACCAGTCGGCTCTCCGTCCCCTCACAGGCGACTCGGCTCATCATGATCGGCAGGTCGCCTCTCCCGTATTCTGAGGCTGTGTTGGCCTGGATTGCAGCACCGAGGTCCAGCTGACGGCACACCGTGTTGGCGTCGTTTAACCCCCAGTCATTACCGCACACCGCTCCCCAGGTTCCTGTTTCGTGGTGGTAGATTTCCACCCGGCCACGCAACGCATCAGTGCCATTTGCCAACCTCACATAACCATCCAGGACTGTAAAAGAATTTGCCATTTTGTATTAAACTGTCAGAACGACTGCTACTTTGAAAGTTAAAAAGGTTAAACTATCAATCAATTGTGACATCAGCTTCACTCGTTTTGGTTGATTTGATCTAAAACACAACGTATGTAACGGGAAAAAAACATACACTTTCATCGAACTTCAGGACATTTTATTGTCTATTACAAAAAAACCTTACCGAATTAGTTTGAATATGAATAGAAAGATACCCTGCAGATAGAATAAGGATTTTATTTAACAAGGCTTTAATTTGAAAAAACAACCTCATCTTGAGGTCAGGCTGTCAAATGCCGTGTCTTAAAGATCTTTGAATCACTTTTGAACGAAATGATAACTTTGCTAAATGTGATTATTTTAACGAATCAATAGCTTTTTATTAAGTACCTTGGCATCCGAATAACTCAAACCTCAATCTGTAAACTGTGGAAGTCCAGGCCAGGGGTAGTATGCGAATAAACCTCGCTGTGGGTAGCACAGGAAAGGTGACATTCGTCGTTCGACCACTGCTCAAGGTGAACTAACAAAACAAAATTATTAGATTAGATTGGAACTGTTCAGTTTTCATTTCGAACATTCCGGAACATGCCGATACAGAAAAATATGTGTTATATTTGTTGCATATGATGGTTTTCCCTTATAAGCGAACATGGATAGAGCTTGGAAAATAGTTTGCCTTTGGTTGGCTATCGCTACAGTTACCATCGACGATATTAGTTTATTTAATACAGGTGACGCGGTTGCATTTTACCAGTTCCATTATAAAAAAGGGGGAACATATATCATTATTTCGATCCACAACATCATTGGACTGGATTGTATTAATGTCTGCTTCAAATGTCTACCGAAAGATATCCTTTTCGCAGACTGATGATCTACACATTTAGTATTCTAAATAGTCCTAGCTTCGGAACAATCGTCTCAGGTGTTCTGCTTTTTTTCTATTCGTATCAGCGCTTTGGTCTTTTCACCCAAAATTCCTGTCATGAATGGTGATGAAGGAGATTAAAGGATGAAAATAATGACACGATTTTAACTGAAGACAGAGGGATTGAAATGTTGTCACAAATTAGTTTGGTTTGTCAATTCAATCGAATTCTCTACATGAAATATCTTGGTTCCAATTTTGAAACTAACATTTTAGGCCAACGATGCTGTGGAAATCAATTAATGTTTGGAAAATGAATGTTTGGAAAGCGCCCTCCGTAACTCACTCTGATTGCTCCACCGTCGGCGTCGGCTAAAATCTGCCAGTCATCCGACTCGGCTGTGAGGCTGTGCTGGACTGAAAATGCCGTGATATAATAATTGGTTGCTTGCATGGTGAGCCCGGTAACCACCGTGGGTTTACCCAGGTCGACCTGGATCCACTGATCTGCTGGAGTGCTTGGTATCCATCCTTCACTTCCTGTTGGACATGATAGAATGGTTTCATTGTTATCGTTATGGGAAATGTGCCAATGTGAAAATAATGCGCAAATTCAGAAATAACACCTACAATTTGGAGGCAAAAATCTTATTTTGACGTATATATTGTGGAAGCGGCGAGGAGGTATCATGATCCGAGCATTTCAGCTACGATACATCGAATTTCTTCCAACAACTACGGTAAATTTGATTGTAATTCAGACGAACATAATTTGTATCTAGCTATAAAACAATCAATCGACAATTTCACTATACGCGGTATATACCGCGAGGTAGCGCGAGCGTTAACCGCTGTGCTGTTGGAAACTGGTGCAGTTTTTTTTTCCAAAATAAATCTGCATTCTGACCAATAACCGTTTGGGTGGTTTAATATATATGGAGCTTGGTCATGCCGTTAACTTTCGTTAGTCATCAGCATGAATTGCATTGTTCCGAGTTTTTTCACCCAGCTATTCGCGCTTCTCGTGTAAATTGGCCCTCATGATGGAGTTATGTGTAATGAAACGATAAAGAGAATATCCGTGTTGGCAAATCCACTGAAAGACAACTTTGGCCCATTAATTTCATGGCTATGCTAATTACCGAAGTCTATGGTCACCAATCTGTGCCTATATGCAACGTTATATAATAGAACGAAACTCTGCGCTAACCCTGCGAGCAAATAGTACATAAGACGCCGTGTGAAACCACACTTTTTTCACCAACTCATGTTTGCGATTTTCTTAGCTTAAAATGTTCTGATTTAGCCTATACGGAGTCTTTGCTGTCGTTTACAGTGCCATGACATTGGGCCCTAATGATACACCACTGCTGGGATAAGCAAGGAAGCATGGACAGAAAAACAAGATGACTAAATATGGTTCTATCATCCTACAGGCTTACTATAATTGAAAAACACAACATTACAGGGTGACCGAGTTAAAAAAGTATTTAAAATACTGATGTGGCTCGCTCTCTGTTATAAACAACAATTAATTGTCATACACATTTAAGATTAGTAACGGGGAATATGTCACGTCATTTGCATACTCTAATGACAAGTTATCTCCATTTTAATTGAAATACCCCCAAATTCAGCTATGCACCACTGATTATGTACGGATACGCATTGATTGAATAACGTTAGAAATGCAATGATCTATTAGGGTTTTCCTACCTCCATGAAAGAACGAAAACTTGCACAGGAAAACAAACAAATATCACCATCATCATTTAGAGGAAAAGACTTGATTTGTTCCTCATACATGCAAAACACAAGTCTGACATAAAATAATGTTTCAGACGTGAGTCTTGCTGCAAATTATTAAAATATCACTTGTATTTGAATGCCTGTATGTAATCTTGGGTTCTCACTAAGCTGATAGCTTCAACGTATTTAGCACTTCACGAACAGCCGTAAAAATGGGTTCTTTTAGTAAAACATGTACCGGTATGCATAATTACTGACAGTATGGATACATTTTAGTAATTCTGGTTTTCTTGAGTGAAAAACAATGCCCGTTAAATGCGTGCGTCATTGGTGTATTAAATTTACTTGTTTTTAAGGAGAAACATAATCAATCCAGGTCATTTTCTCTGTAACTTACCCTGTATTTACACAGGCTTATGGAAAGGACACGATACCTACCTACATTAGGTCGAGCGGCGCGTGAGTCATAGCGACCATTGAGGTCGGACGATGTCGTTATACTGCTATCAGCGATGCTTCCGTCTCCCATTCCTAAAGCGTTGGGGCTGCATGGTGCTAATGAAATAATAAGTAACTAATTATTCACCAGTTCAACAGGTTAAATCAGGACTGAATGTAACTCGACTGCACTTGCATCGCTGGTGATTGATAATCCTAAAATTGGGCCAGAGTAACGTTCTGGGAACCTTAAGACATAAGGACAAGTCACTCTTCAGTTGAGGTTTGGCTGTCGGAGCCCCCAATATCTACTTGCACAGGAAAACGTTACTAGTTTAATCATCATTTGAGGAGCTTATTGTACAAAACCCACATGCATAGGCCTACATGATAACATACGTGTCAGATGAAATATGCATGCAATATGGGATTTAACAAGCCGCATACGCATCCCGTATTCGTACCACTTCTAATGGTCAATTATTATTATGATCCTACATGTAATGGGAATAGACGTACACTCATATTGGGGTCGAGGATGCACAATCTGTCCCCTATATGTAATTGCAATACCACGTGGGACGATACGTATTCGGTAGCTGTCCATATCGCGGCGCATGGCGGGCGAACCAACCCGGCCAATACCGACTTGATATCAAGTCTGGGAAACCCTAGATGCTGTAAAGGGAAGGAGTTCAATGCGTTGCGATCTTCACAAGCTGGTGCTTTATTATCATATTTTGGTCCTCATTGGTAAAAAGGCCTTTTTTTATTTATTTTTTTTTTTTTTACATAACATATAGGCCTACATTTTTCATTTAAATGTTTCCAAATTTGGTACAAATAGTCTTGTCATTTTTGATCACTTTACTGATTTTTTTGAATAAGGTCATCCTGTTTAACCGAAAATCGGAACAAACGATATACTGATTATTACTGCTTGGTATTAATTTGTTCATCCTGCATTGTAGCTAATCACGTGACCATGTATTTTAATCTTAAGCTAATATAACTGGTCGAAATTTTTTCCTAAATTTCACATTTCCAAGTTTTTATAAGAATAGGACCCAAGTTTATAACTATTATTTTAAATCAGTTGACATCATGGCAACCAAGATGTACACAATATCGTTTGGATACCGTATTGGCAAAAATATCGATTTCATGGCGTTCCGTGGCAATTACAATGAGTTTCGGAGGCGCACTGTGTCCCCATCCCCAGTCCTGAAATGCTCACAGTGCTGTCACCCTTAAGTTTAATGGTTGGTAAATTACCTGAAGAAAGTAAGTGTTCTACACTGGTAGGTCCAGATCTGCCACTGACAGGGTGACAGGACGAGAGTTCTGTAAAACAATGAACAAAAATCATGACTGGTGAAGCAGTGTGTGTGCACAGTTCAGGCATGTTGATCAGCTGGATCAGGCTGTCAAGAAATGATTAGCTCGTTTTCCATCTTTGTGACTCGGGTTCAAATCCACCCATGAACGCCAACAGGAGAATTGGGTTTTCACACCCCTGCCTTAATCTTTGGACTTCCCCCGAAAAAACTTAATAGAGTTTTCCTCCTACGTCAGTCTTCAACGGAGCGTTTCTTTATCATCTTCTCTTTCAAAATTTCTTCGGGCTTGTAATATCCAATACCGCCGCATTTTTGGGATCATTAGTTTCATTTTTAACCCCCCCCCAATAAATTCTTCAACAAACGTATTTACATGCATATTCATCGAAGTTACAAACACGAGGCTGCCACTACAGGTTTTTTTTTAGAACTTGCAAAACACCGGATGCAAATGGGTCATTCCATGTCAGACCAACGCACTTTTTTACCTCATGTTTTCCGATTTTGATAAAAATTGCTGTGCTTGTAGGTCCTGATGAGCAATGAATACACACCAAATTTTAGCCCGATCCGACCAACCATGTGGTCAGGGCAGAAACCACAAAAAAACGGACATTTTTAGAGTAAAATACCACCCTTTTGGTAGAAATATGTCAAAACCGTGTCAATTTTCATCGAATATATGCGAATTTGGTATTAAAATAATAAGAATTGCATGCTCAAATCAACTCTCTTTAATTTTGTGAAAAGGAGGTCACGTGACCTTTAATATTTTATCGTGACCTTTGACCCAATTTATGTAATAATGTATCATTCCGAAAATCAACGAAATGAAAACGACTTGATTGAACATGTCTTCCTCTATCAGAATCTACTAAAAATCAATTGGGGTCTTCAAAATTAACAACTTTATGACTACTTTTGTACAGTTGGTGGGTTACAAATGAGTTAATTTATAGACTTTACATTAGAAATCCACCCACACAACCTACCATTCTGTTTCTAAAGCTACTTAAATTAATCTTGGTTTGGGAATTTCTCATGTTTAGGGCTGATGAGGTATAACCAGACTCATAATATAAATTATCAGCAGTGGCGCACCCAGGATTTTGCTTTGGGGGGGGGGGGCTCATAGCTTTTTGTTGTCAAATTTCTGTAGAAGATTGAAAAAAAAAATCAAACAAACAAATTGAAAACCTTGGAGGGGGGTGGGTTCAAGTCCCTCGATCCCCCCCCCCCCTGCCACTGATAATTAGTTATCCCACGAGCGCGCTTGGAATATGAAACAATGCGATGCTGCTGTGACCCATATGCCACCCGACACACTACATTATTCCGTGTTCCACGAGCCATAACGAATTTATCTTCAAGCAAACTTGATGTCGAATGCGTACATTGCACGTGGCGAGAGATGTAGGTGCATAGTGTATCGGACCGTTCAGCAGCAAATAAAAAGAACACAATACATACATGTACATGTACATTCGATATCTGGGGCGCAATATAGCTGTGCAGTATTATATCAAATCACACTGTTGTTGCTATAGATGGACTAATCAGGGTCTAGGATTCAAGGTTGCTTGAAGATAATACTCAATATCGCAATCAAAGTTACCTTACTCATTCATCACTACGCTTCTTGAAATTTAATGAGTCTCACAGACTTGGCATTTTTTCCCTTCGAGATAAATTTCACCTGGATGTGTGTCTACTGTACTGGGTCCAGGTAGAAAGCATAGAGCTGTTGCGTACCCTAAAAAGAGTTGATTTGAGCATGCAATATTTTATTATTTTAATAAATTTACACGGTTTTGACATATTTCTACCAAAAGGGTGGTATTTTACCCTAAAAATGTCCGTTTTTTGTGGTTTCTGCCCTGACCATATGGTAGGTCGGATCGGGCTAAAAATTGGTGTCCATTCCTTGCTCATCAGGACCTACAAGCACAGCAATTTTTATCAAAATCGGAAGACATGAGGTAAAAAAGTGCGTTGGTCTGACATGGAATGACCCAAATACGACCCAACACACACCGGTATGATAAGCGCTCATTTGCTATCAAGGTATAGTTCTTAATTGTGGATGAAACATCGTTTAATGTTTGGGGATGAAAATCAAAATAAGCAATATTTGACGCATGTAAAAGACAGGTATAGGCATGTGATTGGGTAAATAAAGTCGAGAAAGACGAAACAGTTTCACTGTCTCATGAGTAGACCCTTACGGTCCATTGAGCTTATCAAGCATATTTTTTTTTATTCGGACTAAAACAATCACTCCCAATTTGAAAGCTAACCTTTGCTTGCTATTTTTTTCAAGGAGAAAATGCACTGTAAATGGATATGTAACTCTATGAAAAGTAATGACAATTATCATCGGAATTAACGGCAGTCATATAATGCTTTTTAATTGACATAGTTTTAAGCATGTTATTCATAGCTGGACTTTTCGCCCTTCGTCAAGCGTTTTTGAAAAGTTTGAGCGCATGATATCCAGTGAAATCCTCACGGAATATCGCGTCGGTAAGAACAGGAAGACCAAACTTATTCCGGTCACTTGAATTTTTTTCTACACAAAGTGCAACACATAAGACCAACAAGGATGAGGAATTTGTCTATAAAAAGAAAATAATTTACACAAAATTAAACCGATGTTTTTTGACGAAAAATGACACCATTAATTTAATTTTACGAATTTTTGATTGTCACTTACGGCAAAGTATGGTGAGCACAAGCACAGCAAGGAACCAAGTCGATGCCATCGTTGATGTTTATCTGAAAATGTAAAGTTGACTCGCTCAGACAATCTCCTGTAGCAATTGTCTTACGCGATGGATGCGGCACGACACCGATGATCGTCTGGGCTTTAACACTCACAGTGCGCGGTGTTATATAGAGTCGAAGTGCCAATAAATAACCTATGAACATGACATGAACACAATCTCTCAAGCCAGGCAGAGTTCCACAGTTACAAACATCCGTCACGTATACCGGCAGCTTGGTTAGTCTGCGTGCAAGACGTCCATTATATGCTCCACACAACATTCTGATAATTCTGCGAATGATTTTATGCTGTGCATAAATGACAAATCGTTAATGTTTAAGAACAGCTCGGCATCCAGAGTCTGGTCCAAAAGACTAACCCAGTGAACTTAATTGGCACACCAGGATGTTTACAGTTTAGAGCGTCCGGGTTTAAGATGTCCCGAAACAGATACTTTAAAAGTGGATGTGGATAAATTTCCCCCGTAAAGTTTACAGTCAAAATAATCTAGGACGCCTGCATTATTGCTTTCGAAAATAATCTCAAATGTTGCGAAGACATGAAATAGAAAACTAGCAAAAGTATTATTATTTAGGATGTAATGACTGATAACAGTTTGAGGTTACGTCCCAGAAAATTTGCTCTTGTAACAATGCCTTCTGAGTTCCTGTATAGGTTACAGGGTTCTTGATTCAAGAGAGTCCAAAAATCATAGGAGAGATAAATCAACGGAAAGACTTTCAAAGATTTAACTCAGTGGCATTAAGCCATTTACACAGTGGTTTAAATCAGCGCTGGCGAACGGGGGGGGGGGGGGGAGCAAAATCCTAAAGGTGCCCGTTCGTGAAAATTCGAAAACATGGGGGTGTGGGGGGGGGGGAGGCATGGCACCAAGGGTGCTGTATATGACGCATATACGTACATCTTATGCAAACTGGCGCACATATCAAGACAGTGCATTCAAATCTTTTGAGCCGTTGGCTCTCCGTTTTCAGTGCTATTTAATGCATTTTGCCTGTTAGTAGTTAAATACCTTAGAGTTAAAATCGGCATTTTTTGTTACTCACCACAAAATGGGGAGGGGTGGTTTCTAATGGCCCTTCTCCTGTTCCAAAAGTGTGTGTGGGTGTGTGTGTGGGGGGGGGATAAATCCTCACAATCCCACTGATTTACGCCATTTTATTAAAGACATTTGTACTGTAACTATCTTTCTAAGCTTTGAACTAGGGGATTGCAAACAGCGGGGTAAATTCAACACCAGTTGTATTTAAAATAGGATCAATCGTGTAACATTTTACACGACTGGTCGTAGTACAGAACATGAACTACCTTTTCCCGTCACGCCTGGATCTAGACATCTCAAATTGAACATTTTGACATGAATCATCTGTGATCCTTACCCAAGCGATGAATTATTCGATACAAATTGCTTGTTTGACGGAACTGCATAATGTTAACTGCAGCTGTCATGTATAATGTATTTATCCTCCCCCAACCCCCACCTCGTTTTCTGTTATTCATTTTTATGGTAACGTTAAAGGCTCCATGAATGACGTTACAATCAATTTAACTTTATAAAAATGAAAAGCGCCCGTTTGCTTAAGTTTGTAAGCGCCTCCCCTCAATTTACAGTGCTTTAACTTCTATAACGTGAACGCAGATTGATCGCTCATTCCTGCTGTCGAAAAACAACCTCAGGAAATCACATCGAAAGTTTGCAAGGCCATTTGCCAAATGTTAGAAAACTTAAACGTATATTTTTTCCGGTCCTTACTACCAACCTGTATGAAATGACATCCCAAGAACGTGCTTTGTCAACATGAACTTCGTAGTTCCTGATTGGAACAGATTTCGAATTCAGGAGGCTCCCTCGGTATAAACATTCATGGGAGAGGGGCCGAAATTCACTCGAAATTCAATCAAACACAATTCACATTGAGAAGATAATGACAACACAGATTCTTAACCCTGTCTGGTCTTGGATATTCTGGGTCTCCTCGGGACTGGGATGGGGGTTTTAATTTGCAGATGGGATAAGTATATAAGTCAATTTTTTTGGGGGGGGGGGGTTGATGTGATTTAATCAAGAGATTAAAGAAAATAGTGACGATTCATAGCTGCGGTTCGGTGAGAAACAAGAAATAAGAAATCCTCATGACTCGTTGAATTATGTAATACGATCAATTTTTTTCCCGATTTGTGACTTTATTTGTACACGTCATACACATAGAATCCTGCCTTTTTGAAACTTTGAAAGTGCCAAAAAATAACGTATGAACATAACATGAACACAATCTCTCAAGCCAGGCAGAGTTCCACAGTTACAAACATCCGTCACGTATACCGGCAGCTTGGTTAGTCTGCGTGCAAGACGTCCATTATATGCTCCACACAACATTCTGATAATTCTGCGAATGATTTTATGCTGTGCATAATTAACAAATCGTTAATGTTTAAGAACAGCTCGGCATCTAGCGTCTGGTCCAAAAGACTAACCCAGTGAACTTGATTGGCACGCCAGGATGTTTACAGTTTAGAGCGTCCGGGTTTAAGATGTCCCGAAACAGATACTTATTTTTTAAGTGGATGTGGATAAATTTCCCCCGTAAAGTTTACAGTCAAAACTAGGACGCCCGTTATTGCTTTCGAAAATAATCTCAAATGTTGCGAAGACATGAAATAGAAAACTAGCAAAAGTATTATTATTTAGAATGTAATGACTGATAACAGATTGAGGTTACGTACGTCCCAGAAAATTTGCTCTTGTAACACTACCTTCTGAGTCCAAAACATCATGGGAGAGACTTTAAAAGATTTAACTCAGTGGTGTTAAGTCATTTACACAGTGGTTTAAATCAGCGCTGGCGAAGGGGGGGGGGGGGTACCAAAATCCTGAAAGTGCCCGCTCGTGAAAATTCGAAAACATGTGGGTGTGGGGGATGCATGGCACTAAAGGTGCTGTATATGATGCATACGTACATCTTTTGCAAACTGGCGCACATATCACGACACACATTTAAATCATTTGAGCCGTTTGCTCTCCGTTTTCAGTGCTATTTAATGCATTTTGCCTTCTAGAAGTTAAATAACTTAGCCTTAAAATCGACATTTTTTGTTTCTCACCACAAAAATGGGGAGGAGGTGGTTTCCAGTTTCCCTTCTCCTGTTCAAAAGGGTGTGTGTGCGTGTGTGTGTGAACGTATAAACACTGCCTTATGGGGTCCAGGAACAATGGGGGGTACCCTACAAGGTATGCCCACCGACTTGCGTGGTACCGTTTTGGTACCCAAAAAGTTTTTCACGAAATAGATATATGGATTTTACTCAAATTTGTCGCAAATAGAAGAGTTTTAGAAAAAGGATATTAAGTCCGAATTTCAGCCCAGAAAGTTGATTCTGGTTGAAATAAGAGCATTTTGAAATTAATGCGCGACATTGCAAATTTTAGTACACGAGAACAAAGGAAGTTCCCCAATTCTATGCCTGTGTATAAGCGAGTGGGTGTGCGTGTGGGTGTGTCCACGGGATTTACGCCATTTTATTAAAGACATTTGTACTGTACCTATCTTTTCAAGCTTTGAACTCGGGCATTGCAAACAGCGGGCTAAATTTAACACCAATTGTATCTAAAATAAAATCAATCGTGTAACATGTTTCACGACTGGTCCTACAGAAGATGAACTACATTTTCCCTTCACGCCTAGATCTAGACAACTCGATCTCTACAGATGAAGCAAATTGAACATTTTGACATGAATCATCTCTGATACTTTCCCAAGCGATGAATTATTCGATACAAATTGCTTGTTTGACGGAACGGCATAATATTAACTGCAGCTGTCATGTTAGTAATGTATTTATCTTCAAAAAACAAAACAAAACCCAAACGTTTACTGTTATTCATTTTTATGGTAACGTCAAAGGCTCCATGAATGAAGCTACTATCAATTTAACTTTATAAAAATAATAATCGCCCTTCTGCTTAAGTTTGTAAGCGCCTCCCCTCAATTTACAGTGCTTTAACTTCTATAACGTGAACGCAGATTGATCGCTCATTCCTGCTGTCGAAAAACAACCTCAGGAAATGACATAGAAAGTTTGCAAGGCCATTTGCCAAATTTTAGAAAACTTAAACGTATATTTTTTCCGGTCCTCACTACCAACCTGTATGGAATTATACCCAACGAACGTGCTTTGTCAACATGAACTTCGTAGTTCCTGATCGGAACAGATTTCGAATTCAGGAGGCTCCCTCTGTATAAACATTCATGGGAGAGGGGCCGAAATTCACTCGAAATTCAATCAAACACATTCACATTGAGAAGACAATGACAACACAGATTCTTATTAAAACCTATCTGGACTTTGATATACTGGGTCTCCTCGGGACTGGGATGGGAGTTTTAATTTGCAGATGGGATAAGTATATAAGCCATTTTTAGGGGGGGGGGGGTGATGTGATTTAATCAAGAGATTAAAGAAAATAGTGACAATTCATAGCTGCGGTTCGGTGAGAAACAAGGAATAAGAAATCCCCGTGACTCGTTGAATTATGTAATACGATCAAATTTTCCTGATTTGTAACTTTATTTGCACACGTCATACACATAGGTTCCTGCCTTTTTGAAACTTTCCAACCTCAGGAAATGTACCAGCAATTTTACTGAGTCGAAATTCAGAAATCTCAAAAGATTCATAAACCTATCAAAATACTCCCCCAAAAAACTTTCCGTGATGGTCAGTTTGGGAGCATGAACCCCTGTCTCCATATTGAAGGCCCACAAAGCAGCTTGCAACCAACAATTATCGGAAATTTGAAAAAAAGAAGAATTTCAAGCAATTTCTGTGGAAAGAAATATGCCTGTGGCCACTTGGGCTTAGCATGCACACGGCATGTAGAAAGAACATTCTACACACAATACTTGTGGGGATTGGATAAAGGAATGAGACCACCCGAGAAGTTTACTAAACGTGTGCTGATTCTGTGATGTACATGACCTATTGAACTTATGCATTATACGCTACGGTCGATTGAGGGCGATATAACAGATACTACATCAACTTCCAATACCGAGGGGAGCTAATAGTAATAAAGACTAACCACCCGAAATGCTATACCTCATACATATTCAGTTGTCGAATTTTCCCTTTGCAGTACGCACCTAGCCTCGGCATAAAATCTTCGGAGAAACTTGTCCAGCTCACCAGAGAAATACTGCTTAACCTCATAAAAGTTCAGTTCTTTTACAATGTACAGCATTTTGGACACCTTTTTTTTTTTTTAGTAAATGAGGCATCTTCATTGCCAACAATATTCTCCAGATTGGCATCATTGAGCTTTGGAAAAAGGCTGACTTATGTAGGGAACCGTGCCTGAGCAAGGGCGACCTCATTAGTCCTATGCAATATTATTATGTTGATGACGTATCGGATTTGCATGTTACTTTATGAAACATTACTTTGTTGGTGACCTTTGTGCTTCCCGCGCAAGGACGGTTTACATTCATCTTCAATAACATGAGAAGCTAGTCCTTAGGTCCATCTTTCACAATTAAATTCGGGATTATTGTATAATTTTGACCATGTTAATATTTTATACATGTAAGTCCAAGATAATTGTTTGTAGGTTCATTGTCTGGTTGAACAATTGTCGAGGTGCTTGCCTTATAGCATATAAATACATTTAGACGAGTGATTTGGCAGCTCCTCGAGATGTATACTTTTCTCGGTCTTTTTGTGGAAGATATCACGGCCACATTTCTGTCTCCGTGTGCCAGCATGGCTTTGCTATGACGGCCATGTATTCTACGGGTAGAGCATTCCCCTAAGAAACCCCCAGTGATAATATTATATTTGTAGGGATTATGACAGAAAGTGAAGTTTGCTTAACGTGAAAGTCTCTCATGTGTTTGTGACATGCTGAACGAGTGCGTGTAGTACAGTTACCATGTATTATACACAGTGTGTATTGTATATTACTATACCTCATACATATTCATGATCGAGAGCCGAACGTTCACTGGTCAATTCACCATCACGTGCCAGATGTTATTCTTCCTGTTTACCCATAGCTCCATGGTTTACCAAACGCCCGCGCGAGGATTCACGCACATTGTAAATACGCATGCGTAGTACTAGTAGACTGTCGCATGGGTTACCCGTGCGACAGTCAACTACGCATGCGCTTTACAGAGCAATCGAGGAACTGTCGCACGGGTGCAGTACGCACGCGCGAACATCGCGAGAGAGAGATGGTTGCGGTGCACGGCGTAAATGTTAATTTTGCCTTATAGCATATAAATATATTTAGACGAGTGATTTGGCAGCTCCTCGAGAGGTATACTTTTCAAACAACTGTAGTTTCTGTATTATATTGCAAACGAACCGAACTAGTAATAATCTCAGCTGTGCCAGCATGGCTTTGCCATGACAGCCATGTATTCTACGGGTAAAGCATTCCACTAAGAAATAATATAATATTTGTAGAGATTATGACAGAAAGTGAAGTTTGCTTAACGTAAAGTCTCTTACGTGTTTGTGATTTGTTGAACGGCCAGTGCGTGTACTACAGTTACCATGTATTATACACACAGTCGCAGGTGTGCTTTCCTTTACCGAGCTGTTTTATGATTCGTTTATCCAGGCAATGGGGGGTTTTCATTCCGGTACAACTTGGAGTAAATAAAAGTGCCAATCGTCTAGTAAACTAAAGTCGGCTTCTCAGAGTGACCTTCATTTTGGCTCTGCTGATCATCCTTTTATTCTGCCCCTGGCCTCCTTGTTGCCGTCCCACTACACTTACATACGCGTGCCGATATGGTGATGTTCGCGCGTGCGTACTACACCCGTGCGACAGTTCGAACAATTGCTTCGTAAAACGCATGCGTATTGGACTGTCGCACGGATAATGGAGCGATAAACTACTACGCTTGCGTATTTACCCTGTGTTACGATAGACAGCAAAAATAGCGGCTGACACGTGATGGTAAATAGAAGAGTAGGAATAGACCTAAGACCTAATGACGTAATGGCTCTGTTTACATATGCGCTTTCCTATGGGAGCAAAGTCGTGACGCCAGACAAAGGATGGTCCGTCTACCACGGAAAGCGCACATGTAAACAAAGCGTGCCATCATTAGGTCTCAGGCCTATGAAAATGGATTAGGTATAGCAATATTGACTATCCACCGTCGAACCATGTGTTATATTTGTATAATTATTAGTTTTTTCGGTGCTGAAAGTTGACAAACTATAGTTCCCTCGGCGAACTTCCAATACCTCCGGGAGCTAATATCGACTATCCAACATTATACAAATATAACATGGTTTGAGGGTGGACAGTAAATATTCGCTCCCCGAGGTATTGGAAGTTGACAAACTAGGAGGGAACTAGTTTGTCAACTTCCAATACCGAGGGGAGCTAATATCGACTGTCCACCCGAAATAAACCATGTTATATTTGTTTTACTATACTTCATACATATTCAGTAATAGCCGATATTTTTTTTATATATGCACCTAAAACAAAATTCGGGGAAACTTGTACAGCTCACCAAAAGAATATTGTTGCTCAACTTCAATTACTAGTTCGGTTCGTTTGCAATATAATACAGTTACTACAGTTGTAAATACAGTTGTTTGTGTACAACTTTCTTTTGTACAGGAGATATCTTTACACGGTTCATAAATTTTCTCCAGTACGGCATTATTGAGCTCTGGAAATTAACATTTACGCAAACCGTGCAACCATGCATCTCTCCTGGGCGATGTTCGCGCGTGCGACAGTTCCTCGATTGCTCTGTAGAGCGCATGCGTAGTAGACTGTCGCACGGGTAACCCATGCGACAGTCTACTACGCATGCGTATTTACCCTGTGCGTGAATCCTCGAGCGCGCGTTTGGTAAACAGCAAGAATAACATCTGGCACGTGATGGTGTGACCAGTGAGAGTTCGGCTCTCGATCATGAATATGTATGAGGTATAGTTAGAAACCATGTTATATTTGTATACTGTTTAATCAAAAATTCCCCGTGTGAAGGAAAATTACCTCCATGTTAAAGTGGACATTTTCTTTAGATTTTCTGTCATAAGCTGAAATGAATTTCCTCGCTTTGTTTTGTGGATTCTATAGTAGCCACTCCATATCACGAGGAATCTATGCAGTGTCTGCTACAACGAGCTACACTTTAATTTTACAGCACAGAGTGGTTGGGTTGTGCCCGACCACTCAAAAACCTTAAAATGGCAAATGAATATTGAAAATAATGTTCAATGGTTCCATTTGCCATTGCTCATGATGGTGGACAATTCATGATCGACTTGCCGATAGGTCGGCACAAGGCTCGACCATTGCAGTGCAACAGAAGTTTGACATGCGTGCACTTAATGAAATTGTGAATGACACGGCTGAAATAATGCAGTATAGCACTGGAGAGGCGCACATGCTGCCTACATTAATTTTAAGGAGTCGTCTGTTGTCCTTGTAGTTTCAAAATTAACTAGAAATGTGTTTGTGGACAAACACTGAGCTGTTTCGACCGTTTTATTAATGACTGCCGTAAAAGAGTTTCATCCAGGTTGAATGAACAAGTACATGCGTATTCTATACAACAAGTGTCCATTCTATGTAAAAAAAAAAAAAATCATTTGAAAAATTCATAAAAAATCAGACGATGACGTCATGATGACGTCACTCCAGATTTTGAATGCTTTTATCTACACCTACCTACACACCAAGTCTCATACCGAACGAACATACCCTTATATGTGAATCACAAAATCACGTTTTTGATGTCGTCATGGTGACGTCATACATTTTATGAAATTTTGTGCATCTATCTATGATCTAATAAACCTGTTACAAAAAGAATTTTGAATTTACCATGTTCCATTGATGAGATTTGAATAAAAGGTCCAAAAATTGCATAATTTATAAAAAGAAACAACCGATGACGTCATTGTGACGTCACTGCAATTTTTGTCTGTAACACGTCCCGGAATACTTGCATACCAAGTTTGAACCCAATTGGACCTCCGGTTCCGTAGATAGAGGGCCTTAAAGTATGCACCTTTAGGATGGCGTCATGTGACGTGATGACGTTATGATGACGTCATGATTCGACATACATCTTCAGATGGTTGTATAAGTGTGTGCCAGGTTTGAAGTCGATCGGATCGTAATTTATATAATTTTTACAAAATTTGCAGAAAATATTAAAATTTGAAAAATTCATAAAAAATCAGATGATGACGTCATGATGACGTCACTTCAGATTTCGCATGCTGTTATCTATACCTACCTACCCACCAAGTTTCATAACATACCCTTTTATGTGAATCAAAAAATCACGTTTTTGATGACGTCATGATGACGTCACACATTTAACGAAATTTTGTGCATCTATCTATGATCTAATAAACCTGTTACAAAAAGAATTTGGAATTTACCACATTCCGTTCAGGAGATATGAGTAAAAGGTCCAAAAATTGAATAATTTATATAAAATCACACGATGACGTCATCATGACGTCACTGCAATTTTTGTCTATAACACGTCCCGGAATACTTGCATACCAAGTTTGAACCAAATCAGACTTCCGGTTCTGTAGATATAGGGCCTTAAAGTATGCTCTTTTAGGATGACGTCACGTGACACGTGATGACGTCATGATGACGAAAAGTTTCGGCATACATCTTCAGATGGTGGTCTAAGTGTGTGACAGGTTTGAAGTCGATCAGATTTGAAACAAGGCAAAAAGTGACTTGTAGAACGAAAACACGTGTTATCCTATGGGAAAAAAGTGGAAAAAGAAACTAGAGATCTATGTCTGTTTGCAACAGAACATAGGGCTTTTCCGCATTATGATTTTTTTTATCAATAATATGCCCTGAATATGCATGAACATAAAATCTGTCAAAGTTAGCCGAAAAATCAGCTAAAACGGTCACTGTTGACAGGATTTCACCTCGGCAATATGATGTATGTGCGTGTGTACAAGGTCTTTGCTTGGACAAAGAGTGATCTAAATAAATTACTGGCAAAGAGTCGAAAACGCACTTTGAAAATCGACAATTATTTTTAAATTTTTGATGACGTCATCGTGACGTCATTTCGAACTTTGCATACTAGTATGATTAACTACCTACCCCCCAAGTTTCATGACAATTGGACCTTTCCTTATATGAGTTTTGAAAAATGGCATTTTGATTCCGTCATGATGACGTCACACATTTTTCAAGTTTTGTACGAATAGCTATTACATAACAGACCAAATGCAAAAAAGAATTTTGCATTTTGCATGTTGCATTCGGGAGATATGGCTAAAAGGTCAAAAAAATAAATATTCATATAAAATCTCAGGATGACGTCATCATGACGTCACCTCATTTTTAATCTATAACACTTCCTGGTATAGCCACATACCAAGTTTCAACCCAATCGGACTTACATTTCTGTAGATATAAGACTTCACAATATGTACGTAAATTTTCAAAAATCAATAAAAAAAATAGGTGATGACGTCATCGTGACGTCATAGTCTTGGCATAATTTTTGTATGAGGGTCTTCCTTGGCTGTAACTTTGATGACGATTCCAGATCGCCAAGTTATAAAAATGGTGGCTTGAAAACGTGTACAAAGTCAATGGGTTAAAAATCCCACAGCAGAAAAACTGCACCTTTAAATACGTGATTTGCCTTTAAACTGAAACATTTCTATAAAATATTACTTGATATTCTGACTCTTGGGAATATTTTCAATCAAATGGTTAACGTAAAAAAATACGATTTCTTTTTCCTTCTCATAGTAATTCTACGGAAGCTTAAAGTGACCATTCGAGTTTCCACGTTTCTTTGATGATTTATCTCGGAAAGATGGATTACTAAGATATTTATGACGTGTTTCCCTGATATCGTGTCTTGGAAAGACGTCTTTCCCTGATATGGTATCTCGGAAAGACGTCTTTTCCTGATATCGTATCTCGGAAAGACGTCTTTCCCTGATATGGTATCTCGGAAAGACGGCTTTCACTGATATTGCATTCGGAAGGACATCTTTTCCTGATATAACATCTCGGAAAGACGTCTTTCTCTTATATCATCTCGGAAAGACGTCTTTCCTTGATATCGTATCTCTGAAAGACGTCTTTCCCTGATATAACATCTCGGAAAGACGTCTTTCTCTGATATCATCTCAGAAAGACGTCTTTCCTTGATATGATATCCCGGAAAGACGTCTTTCCCTGGCGGAAAGACGTCTTTCTCTCATATCTTATCTCAGAAAGACGTTTCCCCCTGATATTGTATCTCGGAAAGACGTCTTTCATCTCGTAAAGACGTTCTTTCTCTAATATCTTATCTTGAAAAGACGTTTTTACCTGATATAACATCTTAAGACGTCTTTCTCTCATATATCATCTCGGAAAGACGTCTTTCCTTGATATCGTATATCGGAAAGACGTCTTTCTGAGAAACGATATCAGGGAATGACGTCTTTCCGAGATACGATATCAAGGAAAGACGTCTTTCCGAGATACGATATCAGGAGAAGATGTCTTTCCGAGATACGACATCAGGGAAAGACGTCTTTCTGAGATACGATTTCTGGGAAAGATGTCATTCCGTGATGTGATATTGGGCAAAGACGTCTTTCTGAGATACGAATTCCAGGAAAGACGTTTTTCCGAGATGCGATATCACGAAAAGACATGTTTTTATCTCAGTATTCCGTCGTTCCGAGATAAATTATCTCGGAAACTTGGAAACTCGGATGGTCACTTTAAGCTTCCGTATAATTCTCAGCCGAAGTTCAGAACTACTCAGTAAGATATATCAGTGTTGTATAGGAAAAGACTTGTGGAAAAAGCTGTGTACAAAGTCTATGAGAAAAATTAATTATTCATGAATCCATAATAAATCACTTGAAGATGACGTCATCATGATGTCGTAGTCTTGGCATAGTTTTTGTATGAGGATCTTCCTTGGCTGTAACTTTGATGACGATTCCAGATCGCCAAGTTATGAAAATGGTGGCTTAAAAAAGGGGAAAAGTCAATAGGTTAAAAATCCCACAGCAGAAAAACTGCACCTTTAAATGCGTGATTTTCCTTTAAACTGAAACATTTTTATAAAATATTACTTGCTATTCTAACTCTTGGGAATATTTTCAATCAAATGACAGGCGTAAAAAAATACGATTTCTTTTTCCTTCTCATAGTAATTCTCAGCCGAAGTTCAGAACTACTCAGTAAGATATATCAGTTTGTATAGGGAAAGACTTGTGGAGAAAGCTGTGTACAAAGTCTATGAGAAAAATTAATTATTCATAAATCCATAATAAATCACTTGATGACGTCACCATGACGTCACTCTTCGGGACACATCTTGGCTATAGGGACTATGCTTATGCCAACTTTCAATGATATCTGACAAAGATTAATGCCAAAAGTGCTATAATACGTCACTGTCTATGCGCATGCATGAACATAAAACCTGTACGTGCATGTACATGTACATGTACATTGTGGACGTCCTATCCTGTGCATGTTTTGAAGCAGAGGTATTGTCAAGGTGAAGTTTTAAGCGTGCGCAGGGTATGTTCGAGTTCGCTTATCGCCTCGAAACTTTGAAATGTTTTAGACCTACCCTTCAATCAACAATTAAAGTAAAAACAAATATAAAAACTGCCATGGTTGATTTTTCAGGAATTTTCAAATGAAAAAGGGTCTTTTCATTATAACTTCCGGTCTGATAATGTCATTCGCCTAAAACTTCGCACACGTCTTAAGGTGGTCAAGGTCATTATATACACCAATATTTAGGCGATTCCGACAAACTTCGCCACAGACATCTATTCAAAATACATTTTTGCTAATTTTCAACCTGTCGCTAGAGGGCGCTCGAAGATTGCATGACGTCATTGGTAGATGATTTGAAGAATACTATTGGCCAAGAGACTAACACCGTTGAAAGCAAGTTCATTTCTATTACCACTTTCAAATAATAAGCCACTTCCGGTTTGGGCCTTTTTCGACCGGAAGCAAGGGTCACGTGATTTCACGCACACTGAAAGAAATAAAGACCTTGACCTACTCTACTACTTGCCGGCAATAGAATGCTGCGGACGCGTACTGTTGATTTCTTATGCATTTTTAAATATTAAAAGTGTCACAATTTAATTGCCTATAAATAAACACCTGATGACGTCATCATGACGTCATCATTACACAATGTTGTTTGAGTAAGGGTCTTTGCTTTAACAAAGTTTGGTGTAAATGAATTACTGGCAAACAGTCGAAAATGTCCTTTGAAAACCGACAATTTTTTTTTAAATTTTGTGTACAAAGTCTATGGAAAAAATTAAATATTCAAAAATCTATAATAAATTAGTCGATGACGTCATCATGACGTCACTCTTCGGGGCACATCTCTGCTATAAGGACTATGACTATGCTAACTAACTTTGAATGATGTATGACAAAGATTAATGCCAAAAGTGGCACTGAGAAAAAACGTGTACAAAGTCTATGGGATTTTGGCAACAAAAAGAAGAAGAAGAAGAAGAAGAAAGAAAAAAAATGAGAACAAAAAGAAAGGTTTTTCCGCTTTTTTGCGGAAAAGCCAAAAATGAGAAGAAAAAAAATAACAAAAACAAGAGCTGTTTCGGTGTGTACACCGAAACAGCTAATTATAGTTTCAGACTGAACTTCTTCCATTGTTTGCAGTTCTATTTCTACATGGTTTTCTTTGGGTTTTTTTTTTTTGGGGGGGGGGGGTTTCTGGCAAGGCTGCGCAATCGCACCGCTGACCAGCTACTGACTAATCTGGAACCCAATCACCACGAGACTATCATGCACCTGCAGGCTGAAGAACAGCAACACCAGAAGTACAAGCTGTGATGACACATTCTAACATGTTCATTACCATAACTAGGCCCACATGATATAATTATTTCTTAAAATGATTAATCATTCCCTTTGAGTAATGATTTCAATAAATCAAATGGCTGATACATTTTTGTCTTACCTAATCGACCTGAAAATTGTCATTATTTATGCGGCCCGGTCCAAGTATCTTTAAAAGAAACTATTGATAAAAATTTGAATTCGCCAAATGAACACGTTTTTGACTATCATGACATATTTATTGATAAAAATGACGAGGAGTTGATTAAATATTGAAACCATTCCTTACGAATTTAACTTATAAGATCTTATGAGAATCTTAAATTTTATATGAATAATATACGATTCTTATAAGCGAGTAAGAATCTTATGGATTGATGATTATATTTTCAAAATGAATTGGAAAGCGATGGAATCTTAAAAATTTTACCAACAGCTTTAATATTAGTGCACCCATCCATTTATTAACTACAAGGACCTATTCTGTGAGTTTGATAACAATAATGATTGTGAAAATTTAACTCGATGTTTCTAGAATAACACATAAGCCGTCCAAAATGAGTATTAGTTTTTTGAATATTCATATGTTGGTATAAGATGCAATTTTGACTGTAGATTCCAAGAACAAAGTATTCACGAGAAGCTAAAGAGAAAGCAAGATATTTTTATAATTACATTCACAAACAATTACTGCAAAGCAGTTTCTGCTACACGCTGTATTAAAACATGCCTTATATTTTACTAAACTGAATGTGAATGTTTTTTATCATGCGTTTTGTTCAAATCGAAAAACAAAATTGAGCAAGAGCAAATTATGATGTAAATTAATCATAAAAGCATACTTTGTCTCTTTCTATCCAAAGGTGTGACCTACTACAATTTTATTAATTGAACTGAAAAGTACATGCGCTTCGGCCATTAGCACTTTTGATTGTAAATGCACTTGTGTTCTTATGTAACAAAAAGAACCCAAATCCGTCCTCAATAAAGGGGAAAAAAGTAAATGTCATTGTTTTGAGTGAATTTCGTTTTTCTCTGTTTTCCCTTCTTTAAACTCTATTAGGTCAGCCTGAAATTTGGTGAATTTTTCTTAATTATGGGAGTCGTTTGAGTAGCTCATTTAAAGTTACTAGACATCAACATTAATTGAAATGGCACAAGATGCAATTGATTACACTACGAATTAATTGATACATTTTAATACACAACGGAGTAACATTTATACCCAGCGTATGCCATAATACAGGTAAATGTAGCCTTTAAGCAGGGCTATCACAGGAACTGCATGAAGCTGGTTGTCAATAGTCTCGTCACTCACTGTTGGTTTCTTCAAAACCACTAGATTCTGAAACAATGAAAGAAGAGAAAATCCCATTCAAATACAGTCCTTAATATCATATTTACAACAGAAAAAAATCCGCCGACCTCAATAATTAGAAGCCGTTAATGTGGTTATATGACGATCTCACGCGCAGGATTAGCACGCGATATTATAATGCTCCTTTGACCAATAGGGTTCCTAACATGCGCGCGCATCACCTGATAATCACTTCGATTAGTTTGTATGGACTCATTGTGTGACACTTGATTTATTATCAAAAGTGTTTGATTCGGATTTTAAAACGCAGATGTCGGAAATGATCAACCCGGTGTTTTGAATTCAGTGAGACCCAATGATTTTTGTGTATTATATACCCTTTAGTTTGCTGCTTATAGTTTGTTTCGTTGTTTGTGCTATTTCTATTTTTAATGTTGTTTCATGAGATGAATCAAAAGCTGTCTGTGTTCCTACCACCACTGCAGATGACCCCGGCATCTTGGCTGTGGCTGCAGGTGGTTGCTGTCCAGCAGTGAGATGGGCAGTTAGCGAGTCCCCCCTCCGAGCCGGTACAGGCCACGCCCTCCATGTGCACCGGGCCACTTCCTTCCCCGTAGTGCGCTCCGGGCTTGGCCTCCACGGCAAAGTTGTAGCCGAGTTGTCGGCAGACCACCCCGCCATCCGTAATGTCCCAGTCACGGTCGCAGATCGTTCCCCACGTGAAGTCTCGGAAGATCTCCACCCGGCCACTGAAGTTATTGGGTCCTCCCACCAACCGAACAGTGTCTGTTTCAAGTACGATTAAGGGAATGAATAAAGCTCAGTCAACATACCACATGACGACCTTTTGTTTCATAATGTTTAAGAAAACCACTCTTTTTCGTACAATAATTGACCCATCGAATGACAGCAATTTTGGAATTAAGTGCTTTTCCCGCTTATTAACCATTCATGCATTCATTGTTATCAATTGAAATTTAAACAAGGCCAAAATGGCAGTTTTATGAAAACAATTGTTCGCTACTTCAAATTATCTGAATGAAATATCGGAACCAGACCATTTTTTGATTTATATGATTGACCTTAGTCTACATTTCCAAACAAATAGCTGGAGAAAAGGGAGTAAAACGTTTGAGGTGACAAAATATTACATAGCTCGCAAGAAACACAATAACAACTAGAGCTTCGCGTTTGTTGTTACAAACGCAGAGTGGTCGGGCAGGCAATCTGTTCATTTAACACTGCCGAGTTGAGTTATGAATATGTTCATGTAAGAACAAAGGATCACGAAGTAAATCCTTTCCAGTACAATCAATTATTTTGTTTCAAAAATGCATCTTTAACGGTGTGATAAAGTTTAGTAAACATTCTCTGTACTCATACAAGTTATTTCTGGCTTGATGATGTCATTATTCAAAAGCGCGGGGAAGTGGATACCGATTTAGTACGGAGTGGATAAATGTTTGTTGTGAAGCTAAATATCTTATAAAAATATGGAAAATATAACTGTATGTATTCATAACACCTAACGTCCGGTTTGATGACGTCACAGTATTTGAAAGCAAAACGTGAACATTCTAAGGGATATCGTTATTTAGGCTACGAAGATATACAACATGAATCATATGATAGAATTAAATTGAAAATATTATCGTTTTCAAATTCTCATAGAAGTAACTTTCCGTCCGATGACGTCATGAATTTGGAACCTTGCCAAATTATCTGTGGCTAATCAAAGAATATCAAGGGCGATTTGGTAAAATTTGAACCGATCGATTTCAAATTAAAAAAGCAAACACTATTTTATGTGCCGCTAGGGGGCACCCTTTTGAATGATGACGTCATCATACTGTTTTTGTGTCTTACATTCCTCACTTAACACTTTCATAAATTGTGTATGTGTGTAGTAAAAAGCTCCCACTTTGGGGTTATATGACGTTTTTAGTGCACTTCCGGTAACACCGGAAGTGAAGGTCAAGCGGTCTTATGTCTGGGTACAAGAAATGTTTCTCACGGCATAGTCTACAACATCACGAAAAACGAACACGATACTCTATTTGGTTCAAAAGATACAGCGCAAACTATTTTGTCAAAATTTGCCTTTAAATCGCTTGTAATTTGATACCTGATGACGTCATGATAACGTAACATTTTCGTACCATGGTACAGGTTCACACTATGTTTTATGATCATACCATAAACCGTTCGGAAGAAATTTTGCTTTGTTTTGATTTCAAGCTAACTTCTTCATTTTGAATTCACCTAACTTTGACCTTCCGGTAGCCCCGGAAGGAAGGATCAAACGACTTTGACTTTAAAATCAGAAATGTTTAGGCCTATCAAGGTATTGTCCATCAGAACACAAAATATGAACGTGATCGTTCATTTTGTTCATGAGTTATAATTGACGGAAAGTTGTCACATCTTGACCAAAAATCGCTTGTAATTTGACACCCGATGACGTCATCGTGACGTCAGAGTAATATGCACCACTTGGGATGATGGTCGATATATATTGAAACTTGAAAGTTACAAATTCATATCATAAACTGTCTAGGAGAAAACCCGTGGAGAAGTATTTTGCGGAAAAAAAGAAAGAAACAAAGATTAATCGCAACAAATCCAAAGAGTGGTCGGGTTGTGTCCGACCACTCAAAAACGGGAACATTCCAACAAGGAAACACAAGTATAGTACAGGAAAGGAAATTATCGGAATCCAGTGAAAATGGAGGAGTGAATATAATCATAAAGTACTTTCACATTAAATGCACCAAGGAATAAAAAAAAAGGCAAATGAGCCAGACATTTAATTTTGATAAGAAAAAGGAGCAATGTATTCAGGCGGACTAAAACTGACACCTACTTTTTAGGTTGCAAACTACTCCGGCAACGTTTGAGCTTTCACACTGCTGGTAGTTGGCGCAGACGAACGGGCAGTCGACCAGTCGGCTCTCCGTCCCCTCACAAGCGACTTGGTTCATCATGATCGGCAGGTCGCCTCCCCCAAATTCTGAGGCTGTCATGACCTTGATTGCAGCACCGAGGTCCAGCTGACGGCACACCGTGTTGGCGTCGTTAAACCCCCAGTCATTACCACACACCGCTCCCCAGGTTCCTGTTTCGTGACGGTAGATTTCCACTCGGCCACTCCAAGCGTCAGTGCCATTCACTAACCTCACATAACCATCGGGGACTGTAAAATAATTTGCCATTTTGAATTAAACTATAAGAACGACTGCAAGTTTAAAAAGTTAAAAAGGTTAAACTATCAATCAATTGTGATATCAGCTTCACTTGTTTTCTTTTAGTTGATCTGAATAAAAAAAAACCGTATACAATGTAACGGAAAAATCAAACACTTTCATCGAACTTCAGGACATTTTGTTGTCGATTAAAAAAAACATTACTGAATTAGTTTGAATGTGAAACGAAATATCCTGCAGATAGAATAATTTAATAACGCTTTAATTTGAAAAAAAAAAATCTCATGTAGAGGTCGGGCTGTCAAATGTCATGTCTTAAAGATCTTTAAATCATTTTTGAACAACATGAATGACTTTGCTCAATGTGATTTTTCTAACGAATCAATAGCTTTCATTAAGTACCTTGGCATCCGAATACCTCAAACCTCACGTGGTAATAGGAATATTCCCAGGCCAGGGGTAGTATGCGAACAAACCTTGTGAAGGGTACCACAGGAAAGGTGACATTCGTCGGCACACCACTGTTCAAGGTGAACTAAAAATAAAAAAAAGAAGCAAAAGCAGGATTTGAGTGAAACTGTGCAATTTTCATTTGGAACATTCCAGTACATGCCGGTACAGTTCTAGGTAACATATATTTGTTGCATAGGATGTTTTTCCCTTACATGGCTGCATGGGTGAATCATGGAAAATAGTTTGCCTTTGGTTTGCTATATATAGCTCCAATTACCATAGACAGTTATAAGTTATAATAATTTAATACAGGTGTCCCATTTACATTTAACAAAGTTTTATTATAAAAAAAAGATCGGAACATAATCATTATTTCGATCCACAACATCGTTCGACTGGATTGTGTTAATTTCGGCTTCAAATTTCAACCGATGGACATCCTTTTCGCAGATTAATTAGCCAAAAGTTAAACTTCGGAACATTCGTCTCAGGTGGATATTCTGCTTTTTTCCATTCGTATTAGCGCTTTGGTCTTTCCACTCATCATTCCTGTCATGCATGGTGATGGAGGAGATTAAAGATGAAAGGATGAAAATAAGGACAGGCGCGGATGCAGAGGGAGGAGGTTGGGGGTCAACCCCCCCCCTCCCCCCGCCAGTTCCGTCCCCCCCAAAAAATGTAAAAGATTTTGACACAAATCATGTAATTATTTTTAAAAAAAGGAACAAAGGCAACAATCTCAGAACCTATCGTTTACCTTGGAAAAGGAAGGTAGCACTTTAATGAAAGGGATTGAACTATAGAATTTTAAAGATTTAAAGAAATGGGAGAAAATAAACCAAACAAATAATATTGCTTTTTTCAATACAATGCAAATCTCCACATGTTGAATTTGCCAAAATTACAACAGCTGAAATACCTTGGTTCCAATTTGGAACTAGCATTTTTAGGCCAACGATACTGTGGAAAGCAATTAATAAAGATGACTGAATGTTTGGAAAGCGCCCTCCGTAACTCACTCTGATTGCTCCACCGTCAGCATCGGCTAAACTCTGCCAGTCATCCGACTCGGCTGTGAGGCTGTGCTGGACTGAAAATATCCTGACATAATTACTGGCTCCTGTGCTGTATCCTTGCATGGTGAGCCCGGTAACCACCGTGGGTTTACCCAGGTCGACCTGGATCCACTGATCTGCTAAAGTTGTTGGTCTCCATCCATAGCTTCCTGTTGGACATGATAGAATGGTTTCATTGTTATCGTAATGGAAAGTGTGCCTATGTGAAAATAATGCGCAAATTCAAAAATAACCCCTACAATCTGGAGGCTAAAACCTTCTTTTGACTTATATATTGTGGAAGCGGCGAGGAGGAACCATGGTCGGAGTAAATTTCAGCTACGATACGTCGAATTTCTTCGAACAAATACGGTCACTGGCAAGGTTTTGCAGAAAATTTGAATGTAATTCAGACGAACATAATTTTTTTTATCTAGACATAAAACAATCAATCGCCAATTTCACTACGCGGTATCTACCGCCAGGTAGCGCGAGCAACAAACCGCTGTGCTGGTGGAAACTGGTGCAGATTTTCCAAAATAAACCTGCATTCTGACCAGTCACCGCTTGGGTGGTTTATATATGGAGCTTGGTCATACCGTTGCCATTCATTAAACATCAGCATGAATTTGCATAGTTCCGAGGTTGTTTTTTTCCATCCAACTTTTTATTACCACGCGACGCCGCGCTTCTAGTGTAAATTGGCCCTCATGCTGGAGTTAAGCGTAATAATGAAAATTATAAAGAGAATATCCGTGTTGGCAAATCGACTAAAAGAAAACGTTGGCCCATTAATTCCATGTTTATGCTAATGACCGAAGTCTATGGTCACCATTCTGTGCGACTGCCTACAGCGTTATAATAGTATACGAAACTGCGCTAAACCTGCGAGCATATATATAACTGCATACAACATAAATATGATAATATCGTTCCATTTAATAAAAAAGTATATAGTAATAGTCCTATAGTACATGTTATATGTCACAAGTTATCTCTATTTTAATTTAAATACCCCAAAATTCAGCTATGCACCACTGTTCATGTACCGATACGCACTGATTGAATACCGTTTGACAGAGTTGTAAAGCCCCTATCACACCTTTGCGTATCCTAATTCCTTATGAGTTCCTTATCAAAAATGTTCAATACGCAGCCGTACGCTCAATTAACGTCGAAATGTTTTGATCACTTTGACTTATGTGCGACGCACATCTAGCGTACAAGTAACGAATTCAGCGCATCCATTGCGTATGAGATGCGTATGAGTTGCGTATGTAGTGCACAACATTATTTTTCGGGCTGCGAATAGGTCAGTATGCAGTGCGCATGCCGAGCGTCGGCCGGACGCACCCGACTTATGCCGACCGCATGCTTGACGCATTTCTGAGCGTATTCCCACCGCAATTCCGCCGCTCGCCGTTCAGCGTGCGTTGCATCTGCGATGCAAGTACGCTATGTATACGTCCAATACAGGCGGCTCATATGATTACGGGGTGCGTCACGAACACATAGCGTACTCGTAACGCACTCGACCGATGCGGGACCGATGTGCTGCGTATTATAACTTATGACATCCGTAACAGCGTACGCAGCGTAGTTTTGTGCATGCCCAAAACTATCCTGCGTACGGGGCCGTACCATGCGTATATCTGCGTACATAAAACCTACACAAAACGATAGAGATGCATATGAGGTGCGTATTGTGCGTACGACTGCGTATGAAAAAAATGTCAATGCGCAACTCATAAGGAATTAGGATACACAGAAGTGTGACAGGGCCCTCATGACTCGAGTCAATGACTCGACTTGAGTCCAACCCGTGTCATAATTTTTGGTGACTCGACTCGACTCGAGTCCCTGTGGGTAAATGACTCGACTCGACTTGAGTCACTGCGAGCAAATGACTCGAATCGAATCGAGTTCCTCATCAGAATGACTCGACTCGACTCGAGGAAATCTAATAAGACTCAACTTGCCCAAGAAAACAGACAAATATCACCATCATCATTTGGAGGAAAAGACTTGACTTGTTCCTCATATGCATAACACAAAGTCTGACATGAACTAATGGTTCAGTCTTGAGAGTCTTGACTCGAGTCTTAAAAATATATTTAGTATTGTCTCAAAAATATATTTAGTATTTAAATACCTGTGAATGTGTAATCTCGGGTTCTCAATCAGCTGATAGCTTGAATGCATTTAGCATTCACGGACAGCTGTAAAAAGTGGGTTCTTTTTAGTAAAACATGTATGCATAGGTTCTGACAGTATAGATCAATTTCAGTAATTCTTTTTTTCATGAGTGAAAGACATTCGTTTTATATACGCTCCATTGATGTATAAAGTGTACTTGCTTTTAAAGGGGAAAACTGATAAATCCAGGTCACTTTCTTTGTGACTCACCCTGTATTTATGGAGAATTGATGTTTATAGAAAGGATACGAGACCTACCTACATTAAGTCGAGCGGTGCTTGGGGAATAGCTACCATAGAAGGATGATGCCGTGAGGCTGCGATCATGGATACTTCCGTCTTCCATCCCCAAGGCCTCGGGGATGCATGGTGCTAATGAAATAATAAGGAATCAATCATTCAGCAATTCAACGGGTTAAATCAGGACTTAGTGTAACTCGACTGCACTGGCGTCGCTTGTGATGGATAATCCTCAAATTGGGCCAGAGTAAGGTTTTGGGAAACCTTAAGACTTAAGGACAAGTCACTAGACAGTTGAGGTTTGTCTGTCGGCGCCCCCAATATCTACTTGCACAGTTAAACGTTACTTGTTTAATCATCATTTTTATGAGATTATTTTACAAAACCACATACATGCATTTTTACAAATTCGAAGTGAAAATCAAATGCATATTGTCCATTGTGTGCCAGATAAAACTAATCATTCAAAATAGGGATTCAAACCGCATGCGTATCACTTCTAGGTTGGAAATGTAATGGGAACCAACGTACACTCATTATTGGGGTCGAGGATGCACATTCCCCCCCCCCCCCAATATAATTGCAATACCAAGCGTCGGTACGTACGCGGTAGCTGTCCATATCGCGGCGCGTGGCGGGCGAACGAACACAACCCGGCCAATACCGACTTGATTTCAAGTCTTGGAAACCCTAACAGGCTGAGTGAATGGGAGACAGGCAGTAATGAATGCCTGATGATTTGTTTGGATACCCATATTGGCCTGTCGAGCATATTTAATTTCATGGCGTTCCGCGGCAATTACAACGACTTTTGCATGGGCACACTGTGCCCCCCACCCCGGTCCTGAAAGGGCTAAGGTATTGTCTCCTTTCAGTTTAATAATTGGTAAATTACCTGAAGGAAATACGAATCCCACAGGGGTAGGTCCCTCGCTGATAGGGTGACAGGAACATAATTCTGCAAATTAATGTAAAAAATAAAAAAAATCAGTCATGATTGGTGAAGCAGTGTGTGTGTGTTCCCAGTTCAGGAATGTTGATAGTTCGTATACTCGGCTGGATCAGACTGTTGGGCAAAAGGACCAAGCGCTGATCCGGGAGGGGGGGGGGGGAACCATCCCCAGCTCTGTCAATTTTTTTTTCTTTATAGAAATTCCTTAAAAATAATGCTTAACGCCCCCCCCCCCTGCTCTCACACCCAAAATAATTATACTGGTAATAATGTCCGCCTGTGCACAAAATTTGGACAGCGCCCCACTGCGAACATTCCTGGATCCGCCCTGGGTACTCGCCTTTTATCTCTGTGACTAGGGCTACCCATGAACGCCAACAGGTAAATTGGGTTTTTAAGTCTTTGCCTTAATCTTTGGATTTCCTCGGAATTAATTTATAAACTCAATGTGTTTATACTCGGGCTAAAATAATCACTGCCATGTTGGAAACTTACCTCTATGCTTGTGATTTATTTTTCAAGAAGAAAATGTACTGTAAATCGACATATAACTTTATGAAGATCAAAGTCAATTATCATCTGAATTTAATAACGACAGGCGCAGAAGTCTTTATACTAGTGCTGTAGTACTCGTATTCGGTACGCGTACTCGAATACTACTCGAGTCCTTTTTTTTGGAGTTTTCGTTCTCGTACTCGTACTCGAATGTCAAAGTACTCATACTCGAAATGACGGTACTCGTACTCGGGCAGCAAAGTACTCGTGCTCGACATGTCAAAATTTTACTCGATCATCAACGTACTCGTACTCGAATAGCAGAATAATACTTTCAGTTAGAAATGGTTGATTGGCTTGCGGAGAAATCAAAGTTTCCTGACTTTCCTCTGCGCACGTCCGGACAAACACAACCAACAGCTAGCCATGAGTTGGTCTGTATATCGGTCTGACTGGGCCTTGGCCAATTACGCACAATGCACAATGAGCCATTTGCAGTATGGGCCCTAGTCTGGTTCCGGCGTCAGGCCCACAGACATAAACACAGGCCTAGGATTATCACGTCAGGAAAGCAGATTATGCGTAGTACACGTACGTTACCACGAATCTGCCACGTTGCACGTTGTGCCGTCCACGTTCGCTTGTCAAAAATTGTCGGCCTCTGAATAATGTGTGGCAATTTTGTGACTAAGTTGTAACTTGTTCGTGACGAAAATCACAAAATATCTCGTCTGTATACAAGTACTCGTACTCGGAAGTACTCGTACTCGTACTCGGAAGCACAAGTACTTGTTCTCGGAGACCTCTACATGTACTCGGAAGTACAAGTATTCGTACTCGTACTCGGCAATCTAAGTACTCGGTAGTACTCGGTACTCGGAAAAAAAGTACTCAACTAAGAAGTAACTACAACTGCTTTATACATGTATACTGGCATAGGCCTAGTGATGTGCCTGATTAGTTTAGGCATGTTATTCACAGCTGGAAATTGACTTATCACCCTTCATCAAAAGTTGTTTTATTGAATTGATTAAGCGCATTAAGCATCCAGTGAATTCTCCATGGTATAGCGTCGGTAAGAACGGAAAGACCAAATTTAATCCGGTAACTTTTTGGAAAATGGATTGTTTCTACACAATTTGCAACACAAAAGAGCAACAAGGATGATGAAGAAAATAATTGATACAAAAGTAAACCAATGACAATAAAAATAAAGATATTTAATACATTTATGAATTCTTGATTGTCACACTTACGGCAAACAATGCTGAGCACAAGCACAGAAAGAATCCAAGTCGATGTCATCGTTGCTGTTTATCTGAAAAATAAATGTTGAATGAAGTTGATTCGCTCAGACAATTCCCTGCAGCAGTTGTACCACGCGATGGATGCGGTACGACACCTTTAGAATCATCAGTGATCTTAGCTTCCCCTTCATATTCGCACGCAGGGCCAAACCCACAAGATAATTCTCTAGAAAGTACCTGCATGCCAGTGATGGTTAATGATCTAAGCTCTCTGCTACACACACTTTCCCTAAGTGGTGGCAGCATGCCTCTAAATGTTTAGAGTTTTAACTCTAGTTAAGTTTGGTTTTAAGTTTGGTAACAAACTTCTTAAAAGAAGTTTGTTACCAAACTTAAGCAGCAGATCCTCCCTCCTAGATTTAATGGTAGGCAACCCAAGCACGCTGAGTACTGCGGTGTAAGAGTCATAGCCATGGCCAAGAATTATACGCACTGCAGCACGTCTCTGTATGTTTTCAATGGCATCACTTTGGCGGACACTAATAGAACTGTGCCAAACCTGACTAGCATTCTCTTAAATGGGCCTTATGTAGCCAGTGTACACAGCAACCATGTGAGAGGTGGGTATATTAGCCTTCTTAAGAATACACAAAGTGTACAACCTACGGGATGCCTTAGAGACAATATATGTGGTATGGATGTCCCATTTCAAGTCATTTTGTACAGTAACACCAAGTAACTTCATAGAGGTCACAGGGTTCAATGCTGCGGCATCAAGTTTAAATAAGGACCAAGGAGTGTCATGGTCTGACATTCAGATGGCATTGGAAGTACACTGTTGTCATAACACCAACTTGACAAGTCATCAAGATAGTTTTGCATGTGAGATGGTTGACCATGCTTCACTACTTCACATATAGTTAAAATCATCAACATATTTCCAATGTCTACAGTTTGCAGCTGATGCACCATTAACCAAAATCAGAAACAGAATGGGACCCAATTTGGTGCCTTAAGGCTTTAAGGAACTACGCAGGAAATACCCTGAGTCGTTGACAAAAGGCCGCAGAGTTTAGTATTTTGGGTGAGGAAACTGCAGACAGTGGGAATGATAGAATGTCTATACTCCAAGTTCAATGAGCAATTCGAATGACAATGTTATGGTTTACCCGATCCAAAGCCTTCCTAAAATCTATGGCACATTGCACAAATGACCAGGTCTATCAAGTCCCTTATGCACAAAGTGAAGCATGTCCACGCGATAGTGCACAGTGGAGCTGCCTTTGACGTTGCCATACTGATTGACATCCAGCTTTGAAGAAATGTCTTCGAGGATCCACTTTGCGAGAAAGGTTTCAAACACTCTTGCGAAAATCGGTGAGAGGGAGATTGGCCGAAGCTGGTCGAGGCTTGATATATTCCTCTCCTTAGGAATGGGCACAATAGTTGCCGTCTTCCAAACGGAGGGAAACTTTCCTTCGAGTAGGAAGGCGCGGTTGTACCAGCAGGTGAGAGGGTCAGCCAATTCATGAGCAAAATCGATCACTGATCAGTCGTACTGGCAAATGGGTGGCCGTCTTCGGTTGGCTTCAGACCCTTGAGGTTCTTAAGCACTTGGCCTCTGTATATAAGAGAGGGTGGTGACTTGGCTGGTAAATATAAAGGTAAACCTTGGAGATCAAGGGAAGGAAACTGATTGCATGTATCAGCGAAGTGGCAATTGATGGTTTCAGATGTAGTTTCGGGGTTGACGTCAGCACAAGGAATCATGGCACTTTGAATTTGTGTCATTTGCCAGGCTGGCTACACTTCAGATGTTGGACTGTGTGTTTATAGATCTCACACACTTGGCAGTCCTAATTTCCTGCTGTATCTTGTCACGAAGTGAACGCAAATTGTCCATGTTACCACTTCTAAAGACGTGTTGTCGTTGTTTAAGTAACTGCTTCAAGCGGTGTGTCCTCCAAGGTTTGTCATTTTTCTGCAGTGTAGAGGTTACCAGTGGAAAATGGAAATTGTAGGCATCTGTAACTGTAGTGAAGAAGTTTCCCACTGAATCAGTACATGAGTCAGTGAGTGTGCTGTTCCAGTGTCGTAGTCGACTATCCACTGACCAAACGAACGCACCGAAGAATCTCTGTAAGGTCGAAAGCTTGTTGCGCCCTTTTTCTGTTGATGGAGTTCGCAGATCGCCAAGAAGAGGACACAGCAATGATCACTAGCTCCCAGAGGTGGGAGTCTCTCAGGTTCCTTGAACAGGACAGGACAATTGGTGAAAATATTGTCCAGGGTAGCATTACCACGATTAGGGAATGAAATCAGTTGTGTCATACTCAAGTTAGCCTCGATTGGGTCACATTTCAAGCCATTGAAATCACCGAAGAGGGCAATTATTGCTGACATATGTCTGACGCACGAATGTGATCTACAGTGTTGCATATGTGATCCAGAATTTCACATTCATATGTTGAGTTAGGTTGTGTACAAACTTGCCAAACTTGAAATATAGAGATCCGGTACCGCGCAACGCTAACTTGGCAGGCGAAAGGACGGTCGACACTGGAGGTTTTGGGGAGTTGAGCCAAGGCGGATTCAGGGGATGTTTACAATGTCAATGATCCTGGTTTCAGATACTTCAAAATTACCTGGTCGATTGTTTTATTAATGCAGATGGTATGCATGGCCATCACTGCATGTTTACGACGCAAACTACCTTAACCCTTTCCTTACTTTAGTCGACCAGGAAACCACACACAGAACACCCTCAACACAGTTATATTCACTACCTTTCAGAAAGGCGGCATGTTGATATGTTTGGCCGTCCATACATCAACCATATACCAGCTGAAAGAGTGTTTTCGGATCGTTCTAATGGTGTAGTTTATTCATAGTGTTGTCATTACAAAAAAATGAGAAAAGTGCTTCAGAAGTATCCATGCACAAATTGAGGTATGGAGTGCCATTTGGTCATGTGGTGAAATGGCTTGTAGTTTGATAAATGGAACCAGATGAACAAACAGGCATACCTTTCTTATTATTTACACATATGGACTTCATTTTTACATCACATACATGAGTAAGGTTCAAGGAACAAACTTTACACACAACATCTATGATTTAAATCACTCCTTGGCAGTGGAAATCTGGGTTGAAAAAAAGTGTGGTTTGGACTTGTGGTCATTTTGTTCACGCTCTAGTGATTTCCGCATGACTGAGCAAACAATTTGGTCCTGGGGAGAGCCAAGTCAATAAACAATGTGGTAATGAAAGGGTTAAGTACGTGACATAATGTAGTATCCAAATACACATGTTGTATATAAAATAATTGTGAAGCCACATGTCACTTCCAGGCTAAACAATCTGTCTCCATCCTCCGATTCTATACTTAGTCAGGTGGCATAATTATGGCACTCGGTATCGTGACCGACTGGTTCAAAGCACCAATTTCAGATAGATTCTTATAGCCCTAAAGAATATATTAAGAAGGGGTGACACCTGAAAGTCTTTTGGGAATTAAGGCTGCCTTATTTGCATAAATTGTTAATTCCTGCCGTGTCATATATTTGTTCGCAAATTTTGGAACATTTGAATTTTTTGAATTCCTTGTGGGGATTCTACTTACATATCCTTAATTAAATAACATTTTCTTAAGCATATCAGAGATCGGATGATTATGAGGACATAAAGATCCAAAATGACTACAGTTATGCCCTAAAATTGCGCCATTTACCCTTTTTTTCAGATGTCATCAAGTAGTTTTGCCTAACGTTTGTATTGATGGGCTTTATATTAAAAAAAATACTTAATGCCACGGTTACCCTAAAACAAAAATAAAAATGGGAAATCATGTGAAAGTGATAATGTCTTCAAATTTAGCCCAAAAATCATAAGAAAGGGAAAATTAGGTGTCCGTAAATTGGGCTAAAAATTAGGCTAAGGGTTGCGTAACGTGGGGAACTTGAACGAAGGCATGAGGGGCCATCCTCGCATAGACTTACAAAGGTGGAAACCAGTCCATCGTCGGCCTGGCAAGCAGCTCACTCACACCGGTTGAGCATTGATATGCGCAGATTGAACGCGAAGCACTCTCAGTCACATGGGGACTTTGCACTATCATCTCTACCTATTATTGTTATAACTTTGAGGTTGTCACATGCTACAAACCGCTTGTGACACGCCCCCCACTGAAAAATTCCTGGCTACGCCACTGCCCGCCAGGTTCCTGTTCGGACGCCCCTTTCGCACATGCATCCCTCAGACACACATCATAACGGACGACACTGACCACGAAATTCTCGAACTTAACATGAAAAAGAACGCTGAAAAACACAATGTCAAAGAGACACAAGCCAAGTACTCGCGGATATCCAGTTTTGGAGAAGCGTGACTGCTTCATCAGATAGCAGCCAACCCCGTATGACACGTTTGTGCAAACACTGATGCGCATGCATCCAATTTGCATATTTTTCCATATTAGATCACGCCCCATTCGTTTTCGTTTTTTGTACTCTCGAGATACCGGTACGGCCAGGTTGCACGGACGGTGCCGTATGCCGTCTTCACACGTTACCCGGCCACCGTGGGTTGTACCACTTGGTAGTTGTTTTCTTAATTGTGATAAGAATGTAAACGAGCTGCGCATGCAAACACGCTCTTTCAAACCATTTCCCGGGCAGGAAAACAGTAAATCATCCTTTGTGAAAAGGGGCGGTAAATAGTCACCTTCTTGTACTATTGCTGGACCGGATGAGACAAAACTTGAGGGAAATCTTTTAAAAGTTTCGGCCAACGCAAGATCATATTCAAATAAATCGCCGCCACTTTAAACGTTTATTGAAATATTTATGTGAGGTGAACACATCTAATTTTCTTCTAATTTAAATATATCATTAATTACCATCTTTAAAAAAAAATGAATAAGAAACAGTACAGGTTCTCATATAAGAACAACATTCGAAACGAATATTAGTGTTTTAATTGCGAAGTAAAATACAATATAACTTAAGTAAAACGTAAAGCGCATAGGAAAAAAGATCATTGCTATTGGCCAACAATAGTGCTTGCCAAAGTTGCCAATGAGACATCCACCGAGTGGCTTGATTTGGAATCGTTCACAATTGAAAACAAATATTCTTTGAGTTGTTGTGGTATGTCTCTTAGTTTGTATGGTAATGATTGCGTCTATGCATAATTCCTGCTTTTCAAGTTGATCCACTGTTTGTACATCGCAGATACATCTAACAGGGTGTGGTTGAAATAAATTACTATTGGTTAAAACAGGTAATGTGACTTTATGTTGTTATGGTAATGATTGCGGTTATAGCATAATTCCGGCTTTTCAAGTTGATCCAGTGCTTGCAAGTCGCACTGTCGCAGATATATCAAACAGGGTGTGGTTGAAATCATTTTCCATTGGCTAAAACATGCAATGTGACTTTTATTTTGTTATGGTAATGATTGCTCTTTACATAATTCATGCTTTTCAAGTTGATCCAGTGCACATCGCACTTTTGCAGATACAGTCAGTTGGTGTGCTTGAAATCATTTTCTATTGGTTAAAACATGTCTTGTGGCATTATGTTGCCATGGCATTACTGACGTGAATGCGCAATAGGGTTCCCGTGTTGACCCGTATAGGGCCAGACATTTTTATGGGTAGAAATTGTCTAATGTTTAAGTATATCGTGTTGCTTTTGTCGTGAAGGCAATGCTCACTTCAAACTCAAAATTTGGGATTTAAGTTTGATGTTGCAGATGGCAACGGTTTAGAACCTTTCAAAAAGCAAACTCGGCTCATTTCGCGGTCATCTACTATAATAATGTGAGTCGATCAGGCAAGAATCAATGAAACCTTTTGTCATTGTGAAGTCGGGTTGAAAAGTTCTCTACCGGTTTCGTAATCAAAGTTTCTCGTGGGTGCCGTTCAAAAGTCAAAGCAGTAATGACCATGAAGAGTGAAACGATCAAACAATTTGTGAGGTCCAGCGGTTAAAACATTAAATCCCGAAAATTAAAAGGAAACGATTATCACTGAAACCTGTTAACATGCACGCTGGCTTAAAAAAAAGAAAGAAAGATAAAAAAAGGTATACAAATCAACCGACGGTTTGCAGGTGGCAGTTGGCAGTTGGCTTTCGATGTATATTTTTTTTGTTTAACGGTACAAGATGACACCAAAAGTTGAAATCACGTGGATGAAAAGAAAATGCGTCAGTGCTGTAACATAATCATCGGACATTTAATAGTTATTTCACTTTCTAAAACTTTAACCTCGGTGTTAAACAGTATTTCAGTCTGAGCGAATATAAAATCCGCCGGTCTGGTCTTTGTTTAGGAGGGGGGGGGGCTTTATATTGAAGCGATAAACACCGAAAGTTTGATGCATTTCACAACAAATTTATTAACTTCTTGGAAAATTTAAAACATTTGCTAAAAAGGGAACGGCTGATTGTTTGTTGATAAAATGTACAAATGTTATATATGTATTCAACGAACTCATGCGTAACCACTTGGTTTTGCTGTCACTTACCTTTTTAAGATAAAATCTTGAAAACACTGCAAGGAGATTTGTTGTTGAAAAGCCTAAAGTAGAAAAAAAATACAATGAATTTACTTCTCAAATACTGACTACAATAAACATATGATCTCGAATCCGTTTTGTGAGAAATGTCGTTTCGAAACCCCATCAGACAATACATTTGCAGCGGTAGGAATGCGTCAAAACATAATCTTGTGTTTGGCTCAAAACAATCTCAAATACAGATTCCTATTTCAAAACACATTCTGAAGAACGCTATACTAGCATTTTTCCCCCCAATTAACCTCCCGATACCTGTTAATTCACGAATAGGTGTCGGTCGTTTGTTTGTTGTTTCTTAATGGAAATACTAATAAGTCTGTATGAATTAAACATCATCAGGCTTACATTAACACAGGCGATCGAGATGATGTTCGATTCCTCACAAAGAAGGCTCTTGTCCTTGACTGCTTGTCCACGCTCCTTCTAATAACGGACGGAGTTGTTTGCAAAACCACCACACACGATGTCTAGATGGAAACGTCTAGTCAACCTAACCGGTCCACTCTTTTATAGTCATATAGAGAGCACAAATCCAGGGGCCGAAAAGTACGGGAAATTACAGGAATGCTCAAAATAGGTGCGCCGGTCAATCTTTGCCATCAATCATTTTATCTTGCATTAATTTGCTCCATGCGTGCGTGACCGTTTTGCCAACTGCACTTTCAGTATTGATCCATGTATTTTTGAGAGCAGTGTTTTCTTTTTCCGATAGTAAAGTAAGCTGGGAACTTCCAGATTCGTTACACCAGATACCATGTAATTGTGTCAGGGTTGTTTTTGCGTGTTTTATAAAACCTTTAAAGGGAATTATCTACTTGGCAAGAGCGGGATTATTTCTGAGAAACATTGTACTGTCTGAGGTATTACATTTATCATTTATATAAAGAAAGAAGAGTAAAAGACCCAACATGGAATCCTGTGGTACCCCACAGGTATAATGACTCGACTGGTAGAATTTATAGAGGGAAATGATACATAGTGCTTTCTGTTACACGAATAACTTTCAGTAGTTCCAGGGCTGTCTCGCACACCGTAATTAGAATATCGTGACTTGGCGTTTGTGTTACCATTTCTTGACTTGGCGTTTGTATTTCCATTTTTGAATAAAAACAATAGAACATAAACGGGTGTCGCCATTACGGTTTGGGTTTTAAACAAAATTACCCAAATAACCATTGGATCAAGGCGGAAAAGCTATCCAGAGTTGACATGGTCAAGTGTAGCGGACATCATCTGACACAAATTGTTAGAGATGTTCATTCGGTTTCGGAAAATGCATTTGGGTAGTAGAAATATTCGTTTGATGTTTCAAAAATACATTCTGCTTTAAAATGCATTAGATTAAAAGAAACGGTTTATAAAATTTCGTTTTGTTTAAAACGCATTTTGCAGCCCAATTGGGCGTGTCCTGACCGTAATATCTCTTCATCTTGAATCGATAATACGGTCGTCTGGTATGCCAGCCGTTCCAACCCCGTCCAGAGCTAGTAGCTGCCTGGCCTGTCACCACAATGTTTCATCCCCGCTACGGCCCCGCTGCGATCCCCCCTCCCCCCACGACATAAGCAAATAGGGTGTATGCTTTGAGGTTTTGAACTTTACTTCCTATTACATGAGAAAAAAAAACATATCATAGAAAAAGAAAGAAATGAAACCGAACCTTATGAAAGTTGGACTTTATTTCCCTTTAAAAAAAATCCTCCAAAGCTGCAAATTAGTAAAAAAACAACAACGATAATGTGTGGATTCGAACTCACATTCTCTCTCTAAAATAATCATCCAAAGCCTCAGATTAGAAAAGAAAAACAATTCGTGACGGGTACAAAACGGTGACATGACCACACACCGCGATGATTCCTCGCGGTTCAAAATCACGACCCTACCGACTGAGCTATCGCACTGCATGCTCGACAAATCCTGGGGAAAAAATATATATGCCTACGTACGTATCATAAAAGCATCGCAGAGGGCGCATCACAACCATGTATAATGAATGTAGTTTGGGAAAAGATAAATCGCCTACCCCCGCGCCACGCCCGGCCGTCTCTGTATAGCAATAGCCCGTACTGTTCCCGCTCTGTTTAGTTAGTGACAATATTCTGCGGGTTTGTAATTTATATTTTGCCCCCAAAAGAGAACGTTTGTCCAAAGTTCTCTTTTAATATACAATTTTTAAATTTTGATTGATCATCTTCTGCAAAAAGTCTCAATATATGGCTATTCTTATTTTACAAACGTGTCTACATGGATGTCCCAAAAAAGAAACTCAGCGAAACTGGGTTATCAATAATTGTTGTACTTTTTTTAATTTCGGCTCAAAAACAATGCCCCGTATACGCTCCTTTGAATACACAAAATTGCATAAGTCAAAGGTCATTTTTGGACAATAAGACAACCGACTAAGAAAACCATGCGAATGCAACTCTCTCTTAGGGGTTTTTCGAAATCTTTACTTCGTCTTCGGCTTCGGCTTTGCTTCCGACTTCTGAATCACTGAAAGGCAAACTAAACAAAAATTTCCAGCTTTTGGCTTCACATCAACCGATTGAATGTTCCTGAAGCATAACAGGCACCAAAGTATTGCTGGAGTTCCAGAAATCGGGGCCTAAAATCTCCCTAAGCCGAAGACGAAGCCGAAGCCAGTCGTTTCAAAAACGCTCTTAGCCTCATGTTAATTCCATAGACATAAAGAACCTATAGACGGACAGCGCCTATGGAAATCAACGTCAGGGTACCGTAATTTTGACGGCGCCCGACTAGGTATGAAACCGTGGGCGGAAGTTTTGAATAAATGTGCATGACTCTATGGAATAACAGCGGAAGGAATGATACAAATCGACAATTTCGGTTGAAAACGCATAGATGGTGACTGAAAACCCTTTGAAATGTTCACTTCATAATGCTGTACAGCTATGTATTTGTGTGTGTGTTATTTCAAAATAAATTAATTAGGCCTACAACCGCCGCGAAACGCGGCATGCTGGGTGCTGCGTTGGTCATGTATTTCTGACACATGTCCGAGTCATGTGAGTTGTCATAATTGTATGTGTTTGTGCGGTACACGTATACGGCCGCGCGGTGCGAGTCTTTTGACTTTGAGGAAATTGAAATCGGGACTGTTTGTTTCACTTGATATTGACTACGGCGGATACTTGTTTGGTTAATCATGTTAATATAAAATGGGCCTAAAAACAAGGGAAATCAATAAAGGGTCGAGTGTACATCCCCGAGTAAAATATCTGCAAATGAATCTGCAAATTTCGCCTGAAATTTACAGGATAAATAGATATCTATACTACTATAGAAACAGAATTTAATTTCCCTGGACATGCTGGATAATATTAACCAGGTAACTTCAGGTAGGACTTTCAAGTGGAAAAACTCTTGATTTCAATTTTTCTTAGACAACTTTTCCTCACACATAGCTAATCAGAAAAGCATGTGCTGTGTGTTGTCAGGTTGTGGCTCAGTATAAAAGGAAAACCCTACTACTACTAGGCCTAGGAAAGAGAGTATTTGAGTCACATTTATGCGTCAGTTGTCATGGTAACAATTCATTACACCAAAAAACTGTTTCATCGGTTGCCAGGGGGAGATCCAGGACTTTTTTGGGGAAGGGGTTTCGGGCCTATCAGGCACATGTAATTTTTTTTTTATTATTAATACTAAGGGAGCCCTGTCAAAGAAGGGGGGGGGGTGTTTCTGACCCCCAAACCCTCCCTCTGGATTTGCGCCTGGTTGCTACGTCACGTGTTACTATTCAGCACTAGTCCAGAACCATTGAGCTTTCAAGCGATCTACATGTAGAATGTACATGTATTGTAGGTCAGGGAGCTACATCAGCCAATGTCCACGCCCACCCCACCTATATGCTATACTACTGTCAGCCATGATAGTTACTTCAAAAAGTGGGGTCTGATTGTTATGTGTTCTCCACAGATTCTGTTCATCATTTCAATAGACCTAAAATATAATGACGACACTCTCTGTTTACATGTATGCTTCCCTATTTAAGCCAGCTGGGACGTAATAGGAAAGCGCACATGCAAACAAAGCGTGACGTCATGATGTCTTGGATCTAATTGGAGACTCATCTCTGATTTATAATTATTTTTATTAAATAACTTTATATGAAAGAAAAATTGAGAGCCAAAGATGTGATGTACATGTACCCAGGTATTAATGAAAAAAGAAGGCCTGTTCATGTACAGCATGTCCACTCTAGCTGCCATGCTGGTTGTAAGTGATACAATGTATTATTTGTACACAATTAGCTTTCAAAATAAATTTCAATTTATTTGTAACAATTGAAATCAAACAAAGCAATATTCATAGAAGGATACATTTTATATAGGCTATATTTTCTATAAATTATGTACGACATATGTGTTATCTGCGTACAAATATATACACGGTAAAAAAAATAAACTAAAATAAATCTATTATGTTCAATGTTTAAGTTAACCTTGTTCCATTCATGAATACTAAAACATCTTTGGAAAGGCATGTACAAATGTAACTAGTTTGAGAATTTAAGGTCCAAAAATCGCATTGTGCAATGAGCACAATACACAATTAATGGATGTAATGAGTGTTTAATGTAACTCCACTTGCATATTATTCGCACAAAATCAACAACCTTTTCATTTTGTGTTTTCAAATAAATATTGGCTTTGTAAAAATAAATGGAGGTAAAACTGTGGAAATAAATTTTCAAATAAATAAGTATGATTCTAAAAATAAAAGGGTACACACCCAGATTGTAAAATGTCAGTGTACAATTATACACAGCAAAAATATCAATTAAAATAAATATGCAAAGTTGTTTGTTTACGTTTACATTTTCCCATTCATATGATCCGTTTGCAGATTATGTGCATTTGAGAATGTGAATACACATGCGTGTCCACAAAAATAGAAATATACCCCGGTACAATAAACACATAATAATTCTAATATACAAGTACAAGTTCTTAATTCCATTTTGCACTTGAGCGTCCAATAAATAGAAATCTACAATATATTAACACAAATGAATTGTAATACACATTGTATACATTTGCTTATACAAGTACAATTTCTTAATTACACTTTGCAGTTTTGTACAAAATTAATAAGCTGTTCATTCGATATACATACATGTATAAAAATAAAATAAACTGGAGGTAAAATTGTGGAATTAAAATTTTCTTGGAATAAATATAATTGTGAAAAGACAGAAGGGTTCAAACACAAACTGTAAAATTGTATGTACAACTATACACAATGAAAGCATTAACTTCAATAAATATACCATAAAACTTACTGCAACCTGTATTTTTTCATAATACAAAATTTCAGCAAAACGCTTTGCCAAATTCAGTACCTTGTCTTACTCCAAGGATTAAAAAAAATAGTTTCTGACCAGATAGAGCTCTGATTGCAATGTGTAGAATCCATGATCACTCTGGACAGCTGTCACTATTTTTCTACGAACATCCAGGTCTTCGTCGGGTTCAAGATGAGAATTTGCTGTCTTACAAGCTACAGCAAGATTCAATACTCGACGCTCCTTAAGGGGCCTAGGCTGAAGGTGTTCATGGTGTTTGGGAAATTCGAACAACGTGGGCAGAGCATTTTTCTTCAGAATTTTGGTTTTACCGCCTGTTTAGAAAGACTCGGGATCAAAGTGCTTCGAGCAGACTAGAAGGATTGTAGCCATCCCAATGCATAGCATTCAACCACTGGCGTCGTCTGGTGAGGTCCTTCGGAATATAGTGAAATGTAATTCCATTCGCCCTTGATTCTTGTGAATAACGCTGTTTACACCCCCATGCTACACAGGTTCGAGGCATTGTGCATTACTTTAGATTCTGCAAAACAAATACAAGAGAAAACAAAGATTTATTAAAAATGATCTTATATTATTCGAAAACTATTTCGTTATCCAGTTACATGGTGTAGGTCACAGTAATATATTTATAATTATAGGCACTTGCAAAATTAGAGCTAAGTTGAGGATGAACATGGAATAGGAAAATAAAATGTCGCTGAAAGCTGTCCACACTTCAGTCTTGACTGCAAGTAGCAAAGGAATGAATGACTTTTAATGGTGTTGAACATGAAGCTGACATGTTCCATATTCATTCACATGTGTATGGAACATGTCAGCTGGAGTTACTCAAGCTAGTGTTGAACACAAATTTAGAACTTGTGCAAATTCAAAATGTGTATGCGCGATCAGAAAGAATGATGTAACCTGACGCTACTTTAGCAGTTGTGCACAAAATCTATCGAGAGTCAAGAAGTTTCATGTGACACACTCCTATATAGCTTTACAGAATTCCAACAAAATTTGAATACACTAATGGCTCATTGGCTGTATTCTTTGGATCATTCTATGCTCTTCTGGCAGTTGATATGTTCCTAGCCCCATAAATGTGGCCTATTTACTGGACTGCCTCCGTAAACATAGGCCACACATCCACATGTACAAAAACGTGTCGCACTTTGCCAAATTTTGATTTTCACATTTAGGCTTAGTTTGTAGGTTTTTTTTTGCTTTAGAAGCATACTCACCCTCTTTATAGGCTAATCAGAAAGTGCTGCCTTTTTCAGATGTCCGTTTTTCGTGAAATTTCCAGATACATTTGCACACGTTTGCGTATCAAAATTTCAACATGAAATTTCACAAAAATTAGACATCTGAAAAAGGCAGCACTTTCTGACTAGCCTATAAAGAGGGTGAGTATGCTTCTAAAGCAAAAAAAACCCTACAAAGTAAGCCTAACTGTGAAAATCAAAATTTGGCAAAGTGCGACACGTTTTTGTACATGTGGATGTGTGGCCTATGTTTACGGAGGCAGTCCAGTAAATAGGCCACATTTATGGGGCTAATATGTTCCTAAAAAACTTGCTTTTTTCCCCTTGCTCAATGCCCGGATATGTCATACATGATATGTACACATTGTCAGGTTTGTTCTACTGTCATAAACTGTCAATAATACTACAACTTACCCTTCACGGTGACGTTCTGCTTGGAGGACCTCACCAGACAGCCGCGTATTGTGTGCGCTTTATGTGTGATGTGCCGAACAAGTTTGCCCATGGTTTTTAAAAATGGCGGCTTCACTGGAATTTCGGTCTTGCGCCCCCTGTTGTCCGTCTATAGGTTCTTTATGTCTATGGTTAATTCGGGATATTCACAATGCAGTGCGCCACCAAGAGTTTGCCACGGAGAGTTCTTTTTCCCAGTGCATTGTGGGAGATGGTCGACAAATTTGCAGCGCGGGACATTTGAAATTGTTAGTTTTTCCGGTCAGTAGTTTCGTAAGCGTATGATTCAAGGATCTGTTTGCCCTTTTCTTTTCTTATTATCAATATGGTGTTTTTTGTAAGGCGGCAGAACGCTATGCTCCAATTCATAACATATTAGATCAAGTTGTCTACTGACAATCGTTTGATGACTCTCGCATGAACTAAATATCAGGGGATGCAATTAATGAACTCATAACGCAGTTATGCATCATCTACATCAGTTCCGCAGACGTCCGATCGTACCGGCACAAGCCTAAACCCTGACTGCACCGCAACAAAGCGCCGGTCTCGTGGTAGCGAGTACACCGAACCAAAAACTGCCTCTGCTGCTTGCTCTGTCGAACTGCGAAATATAAGACAGACAGCCTTACTCAAGACACCACGAAAAGGTGTCATTAAACACATAAATGTAAATGTTGGGCGCCTATAATTCCAACACAGTAAATTTAAATTTGAGACGAGCTTGCGTTTACGGAAACTTTTTACTAAGTGGCCACATATACAATACAATAAATACTGATATAATTTGGGTAAATTCCGGACTATCTTTTGGACCTTTTTTGTATAATTGTTTTCTTTTGCGAAATAACTAACGAAGGAACTGAAAATAAAAATAATTGAGTTCAGTGCAATTTGTCTGTTGTTGTAAGATAAGACAGAGTTAACTTTGTCTTATAATACTAAGCTTACCGATTCTGGCCACAACATCTGTTACAAACGTGAACTTTATTTTAATCTTATAGAATTCCGTTTAATGTATCAGTTGTTCTGAGATAGACATAATAAACTTAATTGGTCTTAATCTTACAATAATGAGCTTGTCTGATTCTGGCCACAACATCTGTTACAGACGTAAACTGTAATCTTTGGATTCAGTTCAATGTATCAGTTGTTCTGAGATAAGACATAATAAACTTAATTGGTCTTAATCTTACAATAATGAGCTTGTCTGATTCTGGCCACAACATCTGTTACAGACGTAAACTGTAATCTTTGGATTCAGTTCAATGTATCAGTTGTTCTGAGATAAGACATAATAAACTTAATTGGTCTTAATCTTACAATAATGAGCTTGTCTGATTCTGGCCACAACATCTGTTACAGACGTAAACTGTAATCTTTGAATTCAGTTCAATGTATCTGTTGTTCTGAGATAAGACATAATAAACTTAATTGGTCTTAATCTTACAATAATAAGCTTGTCTGATTCTGGCCACAACATCTGTTACAAACGTAAACTGTAATCTTTGAATTCAGTTCAATGTATCAGTTGTTCTGAAATAAGACATAAAAAAACTTAATTGGTCTAAACTTACAATAATAAGCTTTTCGATTCTGGCCACAACATCTGTTACAAACGTAAACTGTAATCTTTGAATTTAGTTCAATGTATCAGTTGTTCTGAGATAAGACATCATAAACTTAATTGGTCTTAATCTTACAATACTTGAGATTGGCTGATTCTGGCAATAATATCTGTAGAAAGGCTTTCCTGTTTAAACGTCAACGCAGAGTGAATGATCATTTCCGATGTCGAAAAAACAACCTCAAGAAATGACATCGAAAGTTGGCAAGGTCATAAGTGACATTTTAAAATTGTTTTAAGGTACCAACTTATTTTTTCCCGGGTCTCACTATCAGCCTGTATGAAATTACATCCTGCAAACGAGCTTTGTCAACATATACTTCATAGTTCCTGAGCAAAAATTCGAATTCAAGAGGCTCTGTATAAACATTCATGGGAGATGAGCCGCATTTTATTCGAAATTCAATCCGGCACAATTCACATTGAGAAGATAATGACAGATTCTTAACCCTATCTGGTCTTGGATATTCTGGGTCTCCTTGGGACTTGGTTGGGGGTTTTAATTTGCAGATGGAATCTGCAATGTTTTTTTTTTTTTTTTGGGGGGGGGAGTGATCTGATTTAATCAAGGCATTAAAGAGATTTTTGTGCATTGACGATTCGTAGCAGTGGCGTATCCAGTGGGGGGGGGGGGGGGCGGGAGCAGGGGGGCACTTTACCCCCCCCCCCGGCTGATATTTTCGCCAATGTTTTTTGTCAGCAATGATTTAAATAATGTTTATAGAGTTCTTCTGACATCAATCCCACTAAAGAAAACCTGGTCAACAACCATTCCAATGCGCCGTGATAATGTCCATTATGATATGTAGTATGCATAATAATATGCACTTTTGAAAAGCGCCCCCATTTGAAAGAATGGGACCAGCCCCCCCCCCCCCTCGCTTTTTGATTTTACGGAGGGCAAGTGTCGGAGAAAAAAACATGTCTACATTTGGGCGCGGATGTGCGGTTGCCCCCCCCCCCCGACATCAAAAACTGGAAACGCTGCTGATTCGTAGCTGTGGTTCTGTGAAAAATAAGGAATAACAAACCCTTCTGACTCGTTGAATGATGTAATACGATCAATGTTTCCTGATCTGTGACTTTATTTGTACTCGTCATACACATTGGTTCCTACCGTTTTTAAAAACTTTCCAACCTCAGGAAAAGTACCAGCAATTTTACTGAGTCGTAATTCAGAAATCTTATACATCTCAAAGGATCCATAAACCTATATACCAAATGGAAAACATATTTTCAGTGACAGTCAGTTTGAGAGCATGAACCCCTATCTCCATATTGAAGGACCAAAAAGCAGCTTGGGACTAGACTTGACATCAACTCTGTAATAAGTGGATTTAATCGCGTCCGCCGCGCGCGACTGCCAAGCTCTGTGCCGGGGGTACAACGTACCGCATGCTGTCCTAGTAGCGGGGACGCTACGTACATTTTCGACCCCATGCGTGTGCGATCCCATGAGACTGACCATGCCGCGCGGTAGTCCATGACTTTTGCATGAATGTTGTAGCGCTCACGTTGCATGAACGGCGGTGGTATGCGGATTCTGGCGCTGATGACGGACATAAACCACTATAGTCTAACGACTTCAAGTCTACTTGGGACCAGAATTATCTAGACATATAAACAAGAGAAATCCAAACAATTTCTGTAGGAAGAAATATGCCTGACCAATTATTAGGTAAGTATTTACCTTACCCCAAATGTTTTGTAAAGGTTGCCCTTTTCGATTCACGGTGCCCTTCTTTTTACCAGCGTTTACCCTCCCATATTATTTTGTAAATAGTGCCCTTTGTTTAACAAGTACCCTTTTGTTTTAAACAAGTGCCTTTTTGTGTGAAACAAGTGCCCTTTTTCAACAGCGCCCATTTACGAAGTGCCCTTTTTGGAATTTCGCGCGACTGTCAGCAATAGGCCTTTCTTCTGTTTGTAAACATTGCCGCCATTTTGCATGGGGTGCCGTAAGCGCATAAATCGAAGCCGTGGGTGACAACATAATTTTCAAAAAACGTCTTTATAACACCATCAACACAAAGTAAAAAGGCATGTGTAGGAATTATTTTGTAGCTTTGTTGCAGATATTGTATTTTCAAGTATCAAATGATACTTTGATGATCTGTAATAACTATATTTCATTTTTGCAGTGTTGGACCTTCCATAGTTTTGTTTTGCAGGCCGTGGTTGGCAAAAATGCAGTTTGCCAACCAAGCGCAGAAAGGTATATTGTGCCGCCCTAAAAAGCGCCATCTATTGTCCAAAAGTGTGCATGATCGTCCGGTTTTGAACAGCGCCCCCATTGGAAGATGGTACCAGGCCCCCACCGCCTTCAAACTTAAACTCTTGACTGTAAATATGCCCAAAATTGTCAACGCCTGCCAAATCACGATATGTATGCACTCCATTCTTTTGCTATTAAAGCATTCTGTGGGCCATGAATTTGAGGGTTTGTAAAAAAGGATAGAAACCGTGATGAGGACTGCGACATTATATATCTGTGAAACTTGGATCATAATTTGATCTATTTGGCAATGGAGAGTAGGCGTCATGTTTCCAAATGGCGATGGGCTTCATGACTACTTTTAGGGTTGATCATTTCTGGATTGAATTTTCTACAAAACGTCATAGGATTAACCCGATTTTTTTTTCTCTTAAAATCTCTTTTTTTCAGAATAATTTTTACATTTGGAAAATCTCAGCTCATAACATGATTGTGAAATTCATATTTAATGTTTTCAGAAATTTTCGTGAGTTTAGAGGTCGTCTGTAACTTGTTGAAATTATGTGACATTGTTTTCGGCTGATCAACGGGTGCGGAATGGTGCCATCCGACGTTTGTACGATTTCAGAATAAAATTTTGGTCCCGTACGCTTGCGCCAAAAAACTAAGTGGTGGCACTGGTGCACAAGTGTATTGGCATGAACATACGTGTGGTAATATTAAAGGCTTCATGAAAGAAGTTACTATCAATTTAACTTTATGAAAATACTAAGCGCCCTTTTGCTGAAGTTTGTAAGCGCCTCCCCTCAATTTACAGTGCTTTACCTTCTATAACGTGAACGCAGATTGATTGCTCATTCCTGCTGTCGAAAAACAACCTCAGGAAATGACATCGAAAGTTTGCAAGGCCATTTGCCAAATTTTAGAAAACTTAAACGTATATTTTTTCCGGTTCTCATTACCAACCTGTATGAAATGACACCCCACGAACGTGCTTTGTCAACACGAACTTCGTAGTTCCTGATTGGAACAGATTTCGAATTCAAGGGGCTCCCTCTGTATCAACAGTCATTGGAGAGGAGCCGCATTTCACTCGAAATTCAATCAAACACATTTCACATTGAGAAGATAATGACATCACAGATTCTGAATCCTATCTGGTTTTGGATATTCTGGGGCTCCTTGGGACTGGGATGGGGGTTTTAATTTGCAGATGGAATAAGTAAAAGCCACTTTTTTTGGGGGGGGGGTGATGTGGTTCAATCAAGGGATTAAAGAAAATATTGACCTTTCATATATAGCTGTGGTTCTGTGATAAATAAGGAATAAGAAACCCTCCTTAGTGACTCGTTGAATTATGTAATACGATAAAAAAATTCTGATTTGTGACTTTATTTGTACACGTCATACACATTGGTTCCTGCCGTTGTGAAACTTTCCAACTTCAGGAAATGTACCAGCAATTTTACTGAGTCGTAATTCAGAAGTACATCTCAAAAGATTCATAAACCTATCAAAATACTCCCCCAAAAAACTTTCCGTGATGGTCAGTTTGGGAGCATGAATCCCTGTCTCCATATTGAAGGCCCACAAAGCAGCTTGCGACCAACAATTATCGGAAATTTGAAAAAAAAAAAGAATTTCAAGCAATTTCTGTGGAAAGAAATATGCCTGTGGCCACTTGGGCTTAGCATGCACACGGCATGTAGAAAGAACATTCTACACATACTTGTGGGGACTGGAATAAGGAATGAGACCACTCGAGAAGTTTACTAAACGTGTGCTGCTTCTGTGATGTACATGACCTATTGAACTTATGCATTATACGCTACGGTCGATTGAGGGCGATATAACAGATACTACATCAACTTCCAATACCGAGGGGAGCTTATAGTAATAAAGACTAACCACCCGAAATGCTATACCTCATACATATTCAGTTGTCGAATTTTCTCTTTACAGTACGCACCTAGCCTCGGCATAACATCTTCGGAGAAACTTGTCCAGCTCACCAGAGAAATACTGCTTAACCTCATAAAAGTTCAGTTCTTTTACAATGTACAGCATTTTGGACAACTTTTTTTTTTAGTAAATGAGGCATCTTCATTGTCAACAATATTCTCCAGTTTGGCATAATTGAGCTTTGGAAAAAGGCTGACTTATGTAGGGAACCGTGCCTGAGCAAGGGCGACCTCATTAGTCCTTTGCAATATTTACCCCGTGTGTGAATACAAGTGCACACGATAGACAGCAAAAATAGCGGCTGACACGTGATGGTAAATAGAACAGTAAGAATAGACCTAAGACCTAATGACGTAATGGCTCTGTTTACATATGCGCTTTCCTATGGGAGCGAAGTCGTGATGCCAGACAAAGGATGGTCCGTCTACCACATAGGAAAGCGCACATGTAAACAAAGCCATCATTAGGTCTCAGGCCTATGAAAATGGATCAGGTAAAGCAATATTGACTATCCACCGTCGAAGCATATGTTATATTTGTATAATTATTAGTTTTCTCGGTGCTGAAAGTTGACAAACTATAGTTCCCTCGGCGAACTTCCAATACCTCCGGGAGCTAATATCGACTATCCAACATTATACAAATATAACATGGTTTGAGGGTGGACAGTAGATATTGGAAGTTGACAAACTAGGAGGGAACTAGTTTGTCAACTTCCAATACCGAGGGGAGCTAATATCGACTGTCCACCCGAAATAAACCATGTTATTTTTGTTTTACTATACTTCATACATATTCAGTGGCCGTTTCTTTTTTTTTATATATGCACCTAAAACAAAATTCAGGGAAACTTGTACAGCTTACCAAAAGAATATTGTTGCTCAACTTCAATTGCTAGTTCGGTTCGTTTGCAATATAATACAGTTACTACAGTTGTAAATACAGTTGTTTGTGTACAACTTTCTTTTGTACAGGAGACATCTTTACACGGTTCATAAATTTTCTCCAGTACGGCATCATTGAGCTCTGGAAATTAACATTTACGCGAACCTCGCAACCATGCATCTCTCCTGGGCGATGTCGCGCGTGCGTATTGCACCCGTGCGACAGTTCCTCGATTGCTCTTTAGAGCGCATGCGTAGTAGACTGTCGCACGGTAGTCTGGTTCCCCGACCTGACAATTTCCCCCGACGTCTACACGTCTAAATTGTAGGTCAGGCAGCCTCCGTGGCTAAAAATAAACATGACGACATTGACGGCCCTTTTTCAAAGCTCGACTTCGTTTCCGAATTCGCTTTATCACATCAAGCTTTTAATGTTCCGATAATTAAAAAAAAAATAAATCACTTGCTTCATATATCATACAGTTATGATGTACAGTTTAATACTTCTGTAGAAAAACATTGACTAATTTTAACCTAGAATCTTCAAAGTTCGACACCCAAACAGCACTGTTAGCAGGCGGAGCCGAATTGCGACCACGCCGCGTTTTGGAAAATGCCGGTAACGGTCGTCAAATTCAAACTAGTGCATGACGCAGCAAAAAGTTCGCCCCTCGTATACGATCCGAGTGCAAAATCGTCGTTGAATTTCAAGTTTTCTAAATAAAAGCAATGGATATTAATTATCAACTAGTTTTTTAAAGTTTTTAATAAGCAATTAGCAGTTAATAAAACCTATATTATACTCGGAAATACTCGGACACTATCCGATTGTCGACGAAATGAATTCGGCAAACTTCGGACAGTTTCGGAAAAAGGAGGAATTCCTCCCGTTTTAGTCACGTGATGTAAATTGTAATACATTGTATTACCGGAGGCTACCTGACCTAAGATTCATCAGGAATAGTCGGAATCTTTTGGTCTGGGAACCAGACTAGTCGCACGGGTAACCCATGCGACAGTCTACTACGCATGCGTATTTACCGTGTGCGTGAATCCTCGCGCGCGCGTTTGGTAAACAGCAAGAATAACATCTGGCACGTGATGGTGAATGACCAGTGAGAGTTCGGCTCTCGATCATGAATATGTATGAGGTATAGTTAGAAACCATGTTATATTTGTATACTGTTTAATCAAAAATTCCCCGTGTGAAGGAAAATTACCTCCATCTTACAGTGGACATTTTCTTTAGATTTTTTTGTCATAAGCTGAAATGAATTTCTTCGCTTTGTTTTGTGGATTCTATAGTAGCCACTCCATATCACAATACATCTATGCAGTGTCTGCTACAACGAGCTACACTTTAATTTTACAGCAAACAGTTGTCGGGTTGTGCCCGACCACTCAAAAACCTTAAAATGGCAAAATGAATATTGAAAATAATGTTCAATGGTTCCATTTGCCATTGCTCATGATGGTGTACAATTCATGATCGTCTTGCCGGTAGGTCGGCACAAGGCTCGGCAATCGCAGTGCAACAGAAGTTTGACATGCGTGCACTTAATGAAATTGTGAATAACACGGCTGGAATAATGCAGTGTAGCACTGGAGAAGCGCACATGCTGCCTACATTAATTTTAAGGAGTCGTCCATTGTCTTGTAGTTTCAAATTAATTATAGTTTCAGACTGAACTTCTTCCATTGTTTGCAGTTCTATTTCTACATGGTTTTCTTTGTTTTTTGGGTTTTTTTTTCTTTTTTTCCTGGCATGTCGGCACAAGGCTGCGCAATCGCATCGCTGACCAGCTACTGACTAATCTGGAACCCAATCACCACGAGACCATCATGCACCTGCAGGCTGAAGAGCAGCAACACCAGAAGTACAAGCTGTGATGACATATCCTAACATGCTCATTGCCATCAATAGGACCACAAAAATACCATCATTTCTTAAAATGATTATTCATTCCCTTTGAGTAATGATTTCAATAAATCAAATGGCTGATTTATTTTTTGTCTTACCTAATCGACCTGAAAATGGTCATTATTTATGCAGCCCGGTCCGTATCTTGAAAAGCAAAAATTGATAAAAAATTGAATTCGCCAGATGAACAGGTTTTTAACTATCATGACACATTTATTGATCAAAATGACGAGGAGTTGAGTATATATTGAAACCATTCCTTACGAATTTAACTTATAAGATCTTATAAGAATCTTAAATTTTATATGAATCGTATACAATTCTTATAAGCGAGTAAGAATCTTATGGATTGATGACTGTATCTTCAAAATGAATTGGCAAGCGGTGGAATCTTTAGAATTTTACCAACAGCTTTAATAGTGCGCACATCCATTTATTAACAACAAGCACCTATTGTGTAAGTTTGATAACAATAATGATTGTGAAATATAACTCGATGTTTCAAGAATAACACATAAGCCGTCCGAAATTAGTATTAGTGTATGCATATTCATAAGGTCATGATTCTTGTTATATTTAAAATGATTGTGACAACGTTTTGATCAGAGAGGAATGTGTAAATATGTTGGTATAAGATGCAGTTGTGACTGTAGATTAACGAGAAGCTAAAGAGAAAACAAGATATTTTTATAATTACATTCACAAACAATTACTGCAAAGCAGTTTCTGCTACACGTTGTATTAAAACATGCCCTATATTTTACTAAACTGAATGTGAATGTTTTTTTATCATGCGTTTTGTTCAAATCGAAAAACAAAATTGAGCAAGAGCAAATTATGATGTAAATTAAACATAAGAGCATACTGTAATGTCTCTTTCGATCCAAAGGTGTGACCTACTACAATTTTATTTATTGAAGTGTAAAGTACATGTGCTTCGGCCATTAGCACTATTGATTGTGAATGCACTTGTGTTCTTATGTAAGGGCCCTGTCACACTTCTGCGTATCCTAATTCCTTATGAGTTGCGCATTGACATTTTTTTCACACGCAGTCGTACGCACAATACGCACCTCATATGCATCTCTATCGTTTTGTGTAAGTTTTATGTACGCAGGCATACGCATGGTACAGCCCATTACGCTGGATAGTTTTGGGCATGCACAAAACTATGCTGCGTACGCAGTTACGCAGGTCATAAGTTATAAATACGCAGCGCATCGGTCCCGCATCGGTCGAGCGCGGTACGAGTACGCTATGTGATCGTGGGGGATAAGCGGTTCATACGCGGTAATACGCTGACCTCTTGGCACGCATCACGTCAGCATATGAGCCGCCTATATTGGACGCATACATAGCGTACTCGCAGCGCAGATACAACGCACGCTCAACGAACTCATAGCGAATGCCTACGTATTGCACGAATTAGTACTGCTCGTCTTGCGAGCGGGCAGCGCATTGTACTTATTCGTAACTTATGAGAAACGCACAGATAGCGTACTTGTGCACTGCATACGCAACTCATACGCATCTCATACGCAATGGATGTGCTGAATTCGTTACTTGTACGCTAGATGTGCGGTCGCACATAAGTCAAAGTATCAATTTTTTTGACGTTTTGAGCGTACGGCTGCGTATTGAAAAAATGTTGATAAGGAACTCATACGTAATTAGGATACGCAATTAGTGTGCAAGGGGCTTAACAAAAAGAACCCAAATCCGTCCTCAATAAAGGAAATAAAAAGTAAATGTCCTTGTATTGAGTGAATTTCGTTTTTCTCTGTTTTCCCTTCTTTAAATCCTATTAGGTCAGCCTGAAATTTGGTGAATTTTTCTTAATTATGGGAGTCGTTTGAGTAGCTCATTTAAAGTTACTAGACATCAACATTAATTGAAATGGCACAAGATGAAATTGATTACACTACGAATTAATTGATACATTTTAATACACAACGGAGTAACATTTATACCAAGCGTATGCCATAATACAGGTAAATGTAGCCTTTAAGCAGGGCTATCACAGGAACTGCATCAAGCTGGTTGTCAATAGTCTCGTCACTCACTGTTGGTTTCTTCAAAACCACTAGATTCTGAAACAATGAAAGAAGAGAAAATCCCATTCAAATACAGACCTTAATATCATATTTACAACAGAAAAAAATCCGCCAACCTCAATAATTAGAAGCCGTCAATGTGGTTATATGACGATCTCACGCGCTGGATTAGCACGCGATATTCTAATGCTCCTTTGACCAATAGGGTTCCCAACATGCGCGCGCATCACCTGATAATCACTTCGATTAGTTTGTATGGACTCATTGTGTGACACTTGATTTATTATCAAAAGTGTTTGATTCGGATTTTAAAACGCAGATGTCGGAAATGATCAACCCGGTGTTTTGGATTCAGTGAGACCCAATGAATTTTGTGTATTATATACCCTTTAGTTTGCTGCTTATAGTTTGTTTCGTTGTTTGTGCTATTTCTATATTTAATGTTGTTTCATGAGATGAATCAAAAGCTGTCTGTGTTCCTACCACCACTGCAGATGACCCCGGCATCTTGGCTGTGGCTGCAGGTGGTTGCTGTCCAGCAGTGAGATGGGCATTCACCGAGTCTCCTCTCGAAGCCAGTACAGGCCACGCCCTCAATGTGCACCGGGCCACTTCCTTCCCCGAAGTGCGCTCCGGGCTTGGCCTCCACGGCGCCGTTGTACCCGAGTTGTCGGCAGACCACCCCGGCATCCGTAATGTCCCAGTCACGGTCGCAGATCGTTCCCCACGTGAAGTCTCGGAAGATCTCCACCCGGCCACTGAAGTTATTGGGTCCTCCCTCCAACCGAACAGTATCTGTTTCAAGTACGATTCGGGGAATGAATAAAGCTCAGTCAACTTACCAAATTACGACCTTTTGTTTCATAATGTTTAAGAAAACCACTCCTTATCCGTACAATAATTGACCCTTTGAATAGCGGCCATCTTGGAGTTAAGTGCTTTTCCCGCTTACTAACCATTTATGTATTCATTGTTATAATTGAAATCTAAACAAGGCCAGAATGACAGTTTTATGAGAAAAAACTTCAAATTATCTGAATGAAATATCTGAACCAGACATTTTTTGATATGGTTGACCTTAGCCAGGCGCGGTTCTACGGGGGGGGGGGGGGGGGCTAGGGGGGCTGTAGCCCCCCAAATTTTTTCTCTAGCCCCCCCCCCCCAAATAAATTCTGTAAAAAAAAAATGCATTAGCAAAAAGAAGGATTGTGATGTACATGCGAATGGTCTCCCCCTACAGAAGAAATAGCCGTGACAAGGGTGCATTAGTTAATATATTGTAAATGATTTTAGGATTTTATTGGCGCTCCCCATTGAAAATATGGCAAGAGCCAACCACACCCCTATTGATTTTCGGAGGCCTAAGTGTCTAAAAAAATAACTGGTCAACATTTGAGCACGCCTCCCTGAAAACAATTCTGGATCCACCGTGCTAGCCCCCCCCCCCCCAAAAAAAAAATGGTTCTAGAACCGCGCCTGATCTTAGCCTGCAATTCTAAACAAATAGCTGGAGAAAGGGAGTAAAAAATCAGGCGGGCTGAAACTGGCACCTACTTTTCAGGTTGCAAACTACTCCAGCAATGTTTGAGCTTTCACACTGCTGGTAGTTGGTGCAGACAAACGGGCAGTCGACCAGTCGGCTCTCCGTCCCCTCACAGGCGACTCGGCTCATCATGATCGGCATGTCTCCTCTCCCGTATTCTGAGGCTGTCATGACCTTGATTGCAGCACCGAGGTCCAGCTGACGGCACACCGTGTTGGCGTCGTTTATCCCCCAGTCATTACCGCACACCGCTCCCCAGGATGATGTATCGTGGCGGTAGATTTCCACCCGGCCACTCCAAGCATCAGTGCCATTCACCAACCTCACCTGACCATCCGGGACTGTAAAATAATTTGCCATTTTGAATTAAACTATAAGAACGACTGCACGTTTAAACAGTTTACAAGGTTAAACTTTCAATTAATTTTGATATCAGCCTCACTCGTTCTCTTTTAGTTGATCTAGAACACAACGTATACAATGTAACGGAAAAACCAAACTTTCATCGAACTTCAGGACATTTTGTTGTCTGTTACAAAAAATACTGCATTAGTTTGAATGTGAATAGAAACATATCCTGCAGATAGAATAAAGATTTTATTTAATGACGCTTTCATTTGAAAAAAAATCTTATCTTGAGGTCGGACTGTCAAAATGTTTTAAATATCTTCAAATCATTTTTGAACAAAATGAATGACATGTGATTTAATGTGATTTTTCTAACGAATCAATAGCTTTCATTAAGTACCTTGGCATCCAAATATCTCAAACCTCACTCTGTAGTTCTCATCATCCCAGGCCAGGGGTAGTATGCGAACAAACCTTGCGACGGGTGCCACAGGAAAGGTGACATTCTCTGGCCGACCACTGATTAAGGTGAACTAAATAAAACAACAAGTAAAAGTAGGATTAAAGTGGAACTGCAATTTTTATTTCGAACATTCCGGAATATGTCTGTACAGAAAAACATATATATTTGTTGCATGATGGTTTTCCATCATAGGCCTACGTGGAAACAGTTTGGAAAACAGTTTGACTTTGGTTGGCTTTCGCTAAAGTTACCACCAACAATGGTAATTTATTTAATACGGTTGAGTCTCGATGGTCCGAAGTCCCATTGGTAGGAAGTCCTAATGGTCCGAAGTCCCATTGGTCCGAAGTCCAATTGGTCCAAAGTCCCATTGGTAGGAAATCCCATTGGTCCGAAGTCCCTTTGGTCCGAAGTCCCATCGGTCCACTGTGTAGTCCCACTGATTCAGGTTGAATGCCCCTAACCCTAACCCTAACTCTAACCCTAATCCTATGGGGCGTCCGACCAATGGGACTTCGGACCAATGGAATGTCGGACCAATGGGTTGTTTATACCAATGGAACGTATAGAGCAATGGGTTTTTAGACCAATGGGACTTCGAACCAATGGGACTTCGGACCAATGGTACTTCGGACTATAGAGACGTCCCCATTTAATACAGGTTTTGCGGTTGCATTTTACCAGTTCATTAAAAAAATAAAACCAGGAACATATATCATTATTTCGATCCACAACATCGTTGGAGTGGATTGTGTTAAAGGGAATATACATCATTTGCTTTTGCTGTAATTTTCAGAAATGGATGGAATTGGGGGGTTGGAAATATATAGCAAATATAGTTACACTGACCTTTTTGAGGTTTTGGGTTCGAAAATGCTACAAAAATCAAGAAAAACGATCATTTTCCTGTAGTCTGGTTCCCTGACTCCATTTAAGAAGAAACAGAGCAGTTTACATATATTGGGGAATTGTAGGGTCAGGGAACCAGTCTAGCTGGCTTGTACCCGTTCATAGGTGTGTTATCGATTGCAAACAAGTGCGATGGTCAACTGGGGCCAGTATTTGAAAAAAGCCAGTTTTTTTCCAACGCTGGTCGGCCGATCAGCGTTGGAAATTGATACAAAAATACCACTTTTCTTGAAAATGACAGTATACCAGGTGCCATGATTTTACCGGATGCTTTACACTGTCATTCACTAACAGTCCAGCAAGGTATTTCAAAATGATTTGGTAGTTTTATTTTTTGATGTTTGCAAATGTTGTATTTTCCCTTTAATGTCTGCTTCAAATTTCTACCGATAGATATCCTTTTCGCTGACTGATGGTCTACAGCTTTAGTATTCTAATTAGTCCCAGCTTCGGAACATTCGAGTCATGCATGGAGATTGTGCTTTTTTCCCATTTAAATTACCGCTTTTATCTTTTCACTCGTCATTCCTCTCATGCATGGGGAGGGAAGAGATTAAAGGATGAAAATAACGACACTATTTTAACTGAAAACAGAGGGGTTGGAATGTTGTCACAAATCATGTGATAATTTCAAATAAAAGGAACAAAGACTACAACTTTAGAACATAATTATGGTTCACCTTGTCATTAATGGACAAGTATTAATTTGAAAGGTAGCACTGCAATTAAAAGGATTGAGCTATAGAAATTTAAAGATTTAAAGAAATGGGAGAAAATATACCAAACAAATACATTTGCTTTTTCAATACAATGCAAATCTCCACATGTTCAATTTGCCAAAATTACAACTAATTGCAATGTCACCCCGGAGAATTACAAAGTTTCAAACTGAAATATCTTGGTTCCAATTTGGAACAAGCACTTTTAGGCCAACGATACTGTGGAAAGCACTTTAAAAAGATCATGTTTGGAAAACGCCCTCCGTAACTCACGTAGCTTACTCCACCGTCAGCATCGGTTAAACTCTGCCAGTCACCCGAATCGGCTGTGAGGCTGTGCTGAACTGAAAACGCCGTGACGTAATAAACGAATCCTGTGTAGTATCCTTGCATGGTGAGCCCGGTAACCGCCGTGGGTTTACCCAGGTCGACCTGGATCCACTGATCTGCTGGAGTTTTTGGCATCCACCCATTGTTTCCTGTTGGACATGATAGATTGGTTGAATTTTTTTTTTGGGGGGGGGGGAAATGTGCCAATGTAAAAATAATGCGCAAATTCAGAAATAACACCTACAATCTGGAGGCTAAAACCTTAATACGTACATATTGTGGAAGCGGCGAGGAGGAACCACGTACGGTCGGAGTATTTCAGCTACGATACGTCGCATTTATTTCAACAACTACCGTCACTGGCAAGCTTTTGCAGAAAATGTGAATGTAATTCAGACGAAAATTAATTTTTATCTAGATATAAAACAATCAATCGGCGATTTTACTACGCGATTTAGTACCACAAGGTAGCGCGAGCAATAAACCGCTGTGCTGGTCGAAACTGCTGCAGATTTTCCAAAATAAATCTGCATTCTGACCAATCACCGCTTTGGAGGTTCATGAAGCTTGATCATACCTTTACCTTTCATCAAATATCAGCATGAATTTGCATAGTTTTTTTTTCACCCAACTGTTTATTACCACGCGACGCCGCGCTTCTAGTGTAAATTGACCCTCATGCGGAAGTTGTGCGTAATAATGAAATTATAAAGAGAATATCCGTGTTGGTTAATCCACTAAAAGAAAACGTTGGGCCGTTTCATGCTGGGTCAAAAGGTCAAAGTTTACGACCTGCCCGAGTGCTGGAGGACAAACAAAACACGCGTTGGTATGTTGAACTGTGCTATATTGAATGCACCGCGTGGGACGAAGCTGAGCTAATACTCACATATAAAGCTCAAAATGGTAAATGGTTGCCGAAGTCAATTGCAGCAATCGTGCTGATCGGGAGCATCATCTGTCTTACTTCAGGATCCCAAGAGTGGCCAAAAAAGACAGTAAAACTTGCCAAGAATTGAAGGCGGAACGACAACGCCAGTGGCTTGCTAATATTAATCGAGCGGATGTCGTGGAAAAGAACAATATTACCGTGTGTGCTCCGAACACTTCATTCAAGGTTTGTCATGTAAAGTTTTATAATAAAATCACAAACTTGGTGTTTTCTTCACCTGTAATTTATGTCAGACCTTGTAATTGTACATGTACATGTACATGTGTACGTTTACCCTTCCACCAAAGTTTATCATGACTATGATGATCGTGGGAGTACATGCATACACTTGTACACGTATGATGTAATGAGGGTCCCAACTATTAGGAGTAGGGTCAAGGTAACTAGGCGGTACCATGGTGGTACAGCCATGTTTACCGTGGAAGACGGGTCATCAACATGTACCCTTGCACATAAAATTCATCCTGGAATAGCACTACATTTTGTGTATTTTCTGAAAATTTAGAGACAGTCTGTGTAGAAGTTCTAGCAATGTTTGTGTAATGATGCACAGTAGGCCTAATAAGAAAACATTCTTTTTGTTTTGTTCATTGTTCTGTAGTCAGGAAAACCTGCAAAACTTGAGGATGAGACAAACCCTGATTGGGCACCAACTCAAAAGATGGGTTACAATCGTCAAGCATTGGCCAAGGAAACAGTTGCATGCAGTCAGAAACGTCATGAAAGAGCTGCAAGACGAGAAACCCACAAGTTGGAATCATTTGCTGTTGAGAGACTTTTGGAGCTTCATGCTGAAAACAAGATGACGACTTCCCACAGAAAAGTAGAGAAACACAAACTGACTTTGTAACAAGTGAAATAGAAACGCAAACATCCATGTGCAGTGCAGACATTGAAGTGTTGGAAGCGCAAGCAAGTAATAACAATGCTGAAGGAGCCAAGGCGAGACAGGAGGCTGAGCAAGTAAAACTGACTGAAGAAAGCTTTGCCCAAGATGACAAGAAGACCAAGTTCAACACAGGGCTTCAAACATTTGCCGTCCTGATGGTGGTTTTCAACTTTGTGAAGAGTAAATTGCCAAAGAGGCATTCACTAACACAATTCCAGCAACTTTTGATTGTCTTAATGAAACTCAGACTGGCAGTTCCACATGAAGACTTGGCTTACCGCTTTCTTGTCAGTGAAGCAACACTATCCCGTGTCTTCAATGCTGGCATCAATGCACTGTATGGTCTTACTCGTCTCATTGTCTGGCCAGAGAGAGAGAGGTTTTGTGAAACCATGCAGTTTCGGAGAACATTTGGCAAGCGGGTAGCAGTAATCATTGACTGTTTTGAAGTTTTTTGCAACGGACCAACTAGTCTAAAAGCAAGGGCCCAAACGTGGTCAAACTATAAGCATCACAATACTGTAAAATTCTTAATAGGCATCACGCCCCGTGGAGTAATTTCATTTTTATCTGCAGCCTGGGGAGGCAGGAGAATTGACAAGACACTAACTTTGGAGTCAAATTTATTTAAGCATCTGTTACCACAGGACATTATCCTGGCAGATAGAGGTTTTGATATTATAGATGATGCAGGGTTTTTATGGTTGTCAGGTACAAATACCTGCCTTTACCAAAGGTAAACCCCAACTCTCTTGTATTGATGTGGAAAAGACCAGAGAAATAGCACATCTTCGGATCCATGTTGAGAGAGTCGTAGGAGGGCTGAGACAAAAATGCACTATATTAAATCACACAGTACCGCTCGAGTTTATGCTAATTGATAAAGACAGCCCAGTGCCCAAAATCGATAAAATCGCAAGAATTTGCTGTGCACTTTTTAACCTGAGTGAACCTGTAATTTCTGATTAACTGAACAAGGTATGTTGCTGTCCAGCAGTTTCATCGTTGTTAATAAGGAATGCCTTTTTTGTCAGTACTATCGCCAAATTTCATGCAGCCATGAAGAAGAATTCATTTTTTCACAGATTTTTGTTTTGGAAGTTGTGTTCAACTTTCGGCAGTCGGGGCAGAACCAATATTTAGGAGCCTTGTATGTGTCTTCAATTTCAAGCACTTTAAGTGGACCCACTTGATCGGACACTTTGGATTCTTACATTCAATCATATGGCTATCTGGTTGATGCTTGCAGAAGCACCACGTTGCCTCTGCAAACTCAACTTCTGTTATGTCATAGTCGGTTGTATCTGGAGGGGGTCTTGTGAAGAATTTACCAACCAGTTCTGGTTACACACCCACCCTGAAGAAGTGATTGGCACTAGCAACAGTTTCTTTCTAGAAAGCATCATCACCTTCGAGTCACTCAATATGCACGTCTGTTTTGGTCCACACTACAAAACCACAGTATGACTTGCCAGAAACAAAAATCTGAGCTTGTACTTGATAATAGTATTGATGCGTTTTGGAAAGCTGAAGCCTGCCATTCACTTCTTCAAGGCAGAATCTTTTATCTTCTGCTGCTTATTTCAACATTTTATCTCGTTTACAGAAAGGACATTTTATTTCACAAACACCACCCTCACAGCAAGTACAGCAAACAACTCCATCAGGTGTAGCACCAAGGTTTGGGTACTTGGGGTTAATCATTAATCCCGAGTCAGTTACACTGAAGTGTGTGTGTTCTTTCTTCATTTTATCTTTGTAAATATTGCGCGCATGTTCCTCGTGTGAACACCCTCATTGTGTTGCTTCTGTACTAAACTTGCTGATTTCTGGGTAACAAATTGATTTTATCAAACTAACTGATGGTGCTCCATGGTCAGTTCTACATACAGCCTTCATTTTTGAGGCAGTGATTCGTCCTGCTCTGTACCGAAACCACAGAGATGACTTTGCTTGTTTCCGTGTGGAAACCTCCACATTTTTGGCAGCTTCATCACTTACTAAAAGTTCACAGTTTATTTTTTCACATTTTTCTAATAGTTCTACGTAAGTGAGCGCAAATTCAGTTGGGTCTGTTAAATCTGGTAGAACTGGTGCAAATTCTTCCACAACTTCTGTTGGGATAAATAAATTGGCATATTTATCAACAGCACTAAAACTGCAGATTGTGTTCCTGACACTGAAAGTCCATGCAACAGTTCCATAAGTTCACTATCACTTGTGAGGGAAGCTCCTGAAGTTGATGCTAAGGAGAAGGTGGCACCCTTCTGACAGTTCACTTTATCATCTGCATCACCTTCAATAAGTTCATCCAATTTTCGGGTTTTTTTTAGCAGCTGAAGCAAACTCAACTTGACTCACAGGTGCAGCTGTTACCGTCTTTTTTGTTGGCTCCATCCAATACGCTTTGACTTCTGTCACAGTCTTCTTTTCCCGTATACGTATTCCAGCATCAATACCAAACAGGAGTGTTGCTATATGTGTGAGCAGACCTCAGCAAGGCCCGCTTTACAGGTACAGTGAGCACTGCAAATGCCGTTGTCACTGGATATCACCCAAGGCAATAATGGTTATACTTCTTAATGGACTGTGAGTGCATCACCTATAACATGTGTGACCCTTGCTGGTCGGGGTCAATAATTGGGAAGAGGACACGGCAACTATGTCCTGAAGGTTTATTTCTGAAAAACACGAAAAGGAAAGACGTTATAAATTGGATGTGTCTTCTCTGGTCTCCAGTCAGAATTTGAATGAACTACATACACTATTAAGGGAAAACATTAAAAGACATTAAAGATAATAACTAAGACTAATTAATCAATCAAAAATATACATTGTCACATTTTGAGTTCAAATAGAGAGTATCCTAAAGTACAAAGAAAGCGTCAATAAGTGTCAACTTTGTGACTCAGTTAGTAAAGGACGGTCTGGTCCTAAAAATCACTAAACGTATTAAATTATAAATACATATTCCGACTGGAATTATGGAATGTATTACAATATAATTAATCACGTAAACGGATGGCTAAAGGATGGCTACGTTGACTATGTTTGGCGGTTCCCGCCAAAACTCAAATGTCAGTCGCCATCTTGAAAATGTGACACAGTCATAGAAAAATACAAAAAGCTACCTTAAACCGTGTTGTACCTTAAGAATATTAAACTATGTTACTAAATGAACATTTTACAAAAGCAATCGAGACTGATGAGGAATAGTACCACCAAAGGATAATGGATGAGATTTTGGAAATAACTCAAGACAGGCACTTCATGTAATTCTTTATAATAAACTACACCAAAATACTAACAAAAATATACAAAATACCTAGCAAACACTTCAGTTAAGACATGCACATTCTCTAAGCAAAGTGTAAATATGGAAATGTAGAAATTATGACAAAAAATGAAAATAATTACCTGAAAAACACGAAAAGGAAAGACGTTATAAATTGGATGTGTCTTCCCTGGTCTCCAGTCAGAATTTGAATGACAATTATAAACAAATTGGCCCAACATGTATCAGTGAAGTAGCAAAAAAAAACCCCACAAAACCACGATAACATAAGCAAATAAAGACACATTATGTTGAAAATTACAAAAGCAGAGGAAGCATAACCCCATACTAGTGTTTCATTAATTGAAAGAGAAAAACAACATTTGATTTTGCTGCAATTTTCAGAAAAAAATGGATTTGGAGGACTAGTATGTCAAAGCAAATATTGTTACACTGACTTGTCTTCGTAGATGCTGGAAAAACCATAAAACCAATCACATTATTTTAGTCTAGTTCCCTGAACCTAGATAAAACCGAGCAATTTAAAGACTTTGGGGAACTGTAAGGCCAGGGAATCAGTGTAGCAAGCTTGTACTTCTTCACAGGTGTGTAATCAATTGCAAACAAGGAATAACTAAATTTTGAAAAACAAGGAGCAGTTTGTGTGAAAAAAAACCAGTTTTCTCCAACGCTGGCCGGCCGACCAGCGTTCGACCAGCGTTGAAAAAATATACATTTCTTTTCTTGAAAATTTTAGCACACCAGCAGCTACGATTTGACAGGACTATTATACCCTAACAGTAACAATCCATTAAGATATTTTGTGATATCATTTCTTTTTTTTGATGTTTGCAAATGTTGTATCTTCCCTTTTAACAAGTTTCAATCCATGCTGCTCAACTCAGTGATGTAGTGCCTTGATGCTGGGCCTTGGCCTTAAGGCTGCCTTAAGGCTGGATTTTAGGGCCTTGGCCTTGCCTCGAGGCTTGAGGGCAAAAGCCTTGGCCTTGAGGGTTCAGGGCCTTGCAATTTTGAGTCAAGGCTCTTCAAGGCCCATAGATTTTTGCATTTTCCTGATAAATCTGTTCGAAATTTTGCTGTTACCATTTTAATCGTATTACCATGGAGGAGGGAAGCACCCTATAGATTTGTGTGTTGGGCACACTTCCACTTTTGTAGCATCACATTTTGTTACCATTGTAGTAGATTTGATGCAACAATATTCCATATAACTATGGAATAGATCTGATTGGTTGTATATGTCTCCCTGATAAGTGCTAAAGATTTGCATGTATCTGTTTTAGATAATGCTGATATTTCTGACCATGTTGGGCCAGCAAATAAAAATTTCCCAAATCAGTTTTTTGGATAATGGATGTTTTTATACCCCCTCTTTCAAATGTGATGTGAATCTGAATGAGGATACAAATCAAAATTTCAGAATCATGCAGGAGAAGATGCAACTGTGAATGTTAGCCAATTTGGTTTTTTTTTACACGAAATTAGGACTTAGAATATGATAAAGGCTAGAGTTTCTGAGTTTGACGGTTTACCTTTCCTAGGACAATTCTTAGTTTCGGTTTTCTGGTTGGAACATGCACGCCCACATCAAAAAGCCAGCCATGGACGAAGTAATTGTAAGCTTCAGACGACTTGTATGCTTGAAAGTTTTTAGCTGTGTAGGGATGGGTGTTGAAATCAAGTACGCCATGATATCCACTAAATTCAACGCCGGCAGATTGTCGATGTCATGTGAAATATCCAAATCTGGTACCAAAATGGGTTATTTCCAACTGGAACTATCTTTTCTATGTATCTAACCTGTTCATTTGCTTCAAGTCCACTGACATAGCTCGATAAATCGATTCGGATTGGCTCCGAAACGTCCGACAAGCACGATGCCATATTGAATTGGGGGTAAACTGCATGCACGTGAAATGTGCACAAAAGCGTTGTGCTGCATGTGCACAAGGTACTTTGTCCTCCAGCTCAGCGTTGCATGGCAACACACCTTTGACCCTGGGCAAAGTGAAAGCGCGGTATACGAAACTGCGCTTAACCTGTGAGCAAATAGCCCATAAGAAGCCGTGTGAAACCATACTTTTTTTACAAACCCATGTTTGCGCTTTCCTTAGCTTAAAATGTTGTAACACATGTATATATAATCTTTGCTGCCGTTAAGCAGCGCTAAGTAAGTGGGCCCTAATGATGCAGCTTTAGCGTTCTCTAAAGTGGACTTATGAACACTTCAGCAAATAAAACTGTTTGCACTGATTTTCTTGTATAATACACTTTTGTAAATATTTAGTTATTTTTTCCCTTTTTTCAGTTAGTTTCCCCAAGTCTCAATAACAGTCGATAATCACAATTCCAGATGTTAAACCTCTGAGATTCAGCAAACTATTCATTCATCACTTTTCTTTGCACCAAGGTCCAACATATTACTTGAGTTGATTTAATTATACCAGACCAGCCCTTGTGTCCTTCCAATTTCAGTTAATGGTTTTTGCTCAACCTTCATACATGTACCTCCATGATGAGGTTACCAGGTCCAGGGGGCCTTTTCCCTTGGTGACATGTCTAGACAGTTGTTATTCTTTGTTCATATTTTAACCACTCTGTTTTCAGTCCTCACGCAAGCAACATCTCAAATGTACTCTCTTTCAGTTATAATTAATTCTTGCCCGATACTGTGAATTCTCGGTTCTTTGCTGAATAAAAATAAAACTACTTCAACGCATGTATCTAAATCGTAGTGTGTCCAGTTGTAATTATCTACACACTTAACAGCAATGCCTCGTTTCACTTCCGTGTTCGTTGCTTGGCTACTGAAAACAACGCCCTCCACCGGCACTTACAAGAATGTAAACAAACTTTCAATCATAAATTTTCTGTCCGGAACAATGGTAATATCATCATTCAGGTTTACCATTATATAACACATTACAGGGTGAGTCAAAACGAGGGTGACCGAGTTAGAAAAAAATAGTAACTAGACTTATGTTTGTGGACAAACACAGGGCTGTTTCGGTAGTTTTTTGTGACATGTGGCATGTAAAGTTTCAATTATAAGTTCCATCCAGGAAGGATGTGCAGTTGTGTTGCTAATAACTGGTGGATATAATATGTGATTCCATTCCCATAGGGCTTTAAATTTTGACGTTACGTAACGTGATTACGTCATGACGACGTCATATCAATTTTCATCTATAACTATATTTTTGTTTGTAAAAAACAACTTAGCCATAGCATACATTGTTGAAACCAAGTTCACATCTTTCACCTATTTCAAATTACAAGGCACTTCCGTTGTTTCAACTTGAAGGAAGGGTCACATGATTTTGCACATAATATGAAAAAATGAAGACCCTGGATTATTCTATTGATTCCCGGACTAGTTATGTTCACGTCTCTTGCGGTTGATTTTATATAGATTTTCAAAGATTTATTAATCTTTAACGTGACGTCACGGGACCCAAGATGACGTCATCGTGACGTCTCTTCATTTTTATCTATATCACATCCCGCTCTAGGCACGTACCAACATTCAGCCTAATCGGACCTGTAGTTCTGGAGATATAGGCCTGTTAAAGATGCAATTTTTCTTATGACGTCACAGGTCACGTGATGACGTCATCATAACGTCACTTCAATTTTCATCTGTAACACATCCCAATCTAGGTACATATCAACTTTCATCTCAATCGGATCTGAAGTTCTGGAGATATAGCCCAATCTGTCAGATCTAGCCGAATTCTGCTAGAAAACGGTCACAACGAAAAAAAAATCGCATACAAAGTAACGTCACGTGACTCGTGATGACGTCACGGTGATGTCAATGTTCGGGGCACATCTTGAGATGCTGGTCTAAGGGTGAGCTGAGTATAAATGCAATCAGATTAATTTTAGTGCCCAAAGTGCCGGGAACAAATAACGTGTACAAATGCAATGGGCCAAAATGACTGAAAAAGAAAAAAACTAGAAATTGTGGTTGTGAACAACCACAGAGCTGTTCCCAATATTGATTACCTGTTGGAACCATAGACATATAACTAGAGATTTATGTCTGTTTGCAACAGGACATAGGGGTTTTCCGCAATATGATATGTTTTTATCAATAATACGTCCCTGACTACGCATGAACATAAAATCTGTCAAAGTTAGCCGGAAATCGGCTAAAACGGTCACTGTGGACAGGATTTGACCTCTGCAACACGTGCGCTGCGCGCTGACTGACATACGATATGTACAACGTACGTGCATGTACATCTACATTGTGGACGTCCTATGCATGTTTTAAAGCAGAGGTATTGTCAACCTGAAGTTTTAAGCGTGCGCAAAGCATGTCTGAGTTTGCTTATTGCCTCAAAGCTTTGAAATGTTTTAGACCTACCCTTCAATCGACAATTAAATTAAAAACTAATATAAAAACTGCCCTGGTTGATTTTTCATGAATTTTCAAAGGAAAAAGGGTCTTTTCATTATAACTTTCGGTCTGATTTAGGCGATTCCGACAAACTTCGCCACAGACATCTATTCAAAATACATTTTTGAAAATGTTCAACCTGTCGCTAGAGGGCGCTCGAAGATTGCATGACGTCATCGGTAGATGATTTGAAGAATACTATCAGCCAAGAGACTAACACCGTTAAAAGCAAGTTCATATCTATTAGCATTTTTAAATAATAAGCCACTTCCGGTTTTGGCCTTTTTCGACCGGAAGCAAGGGTCACGTGATTTCACGCACACTGAATGAAATAAAGACCTTAACCTACTCTACCACTTGCCGGCAACAGAATGCTGCGGACGCGTACGGTTGATTTCTTATGCATTTTTAAATATTAACAGTGTCACAATTTAAATGCCTATAAATAAACACCGGATGGCGTCATCATGACGTCATCATTGCACAATGTTGTTTGAATTAGGGTCTTCGCTTGGACAAAGATTGGTGTAAATAAATTACTGGCAAAGAGTCGAAAATGCCCTCTGAAAATCGACATTTTTTTTTAAATTTCTGTGTACAAAGTCTATGGGAAAAATTAAATATTCAAAATTCTATAATAAATCACGTGATGACGTCAGCATGACGAAAAATTTCGGCACACATCTTCAGATGATGGGTAATGACTATGCCGAGTTTAAAGTTGATCGGATGTAAATTAATTGCCCAAGTGGCTTGTACTATAAAAACGTGTACAAAACCTATGGGGAAAAGTGGAAAAAGAAAAAGAAGAAAAAAAAAAAAAGGAAAAAAAAAACTTTAACGAAAACAAGAGCTGTTCCCAATTGAAATTGGGAACAGCTAACTAGACCTATGTTTGTGGACAAACATAGGGCTGTTTCGGTATTTTTTTGTGACATGTGACATGTAAAGTTTGAAGTAAAGTTCCATCCATGAAGAATGTGTAGTTCTGTTGATAATAACTGGTGGCATATAATATGTGATTACATTCCCAGAGGTCTTTGAATTATGACGTCACATGTGACGTAATGACGTCATGATGACGTCACAACAGTTTTGATCTATAACTATATTTCTGTTTGTAAATAACAACTTAGCCATAGCATACATCATTGAAAGCAAGTTCACATCTTTCACCAATTTTAAATTACAAGGCACTTCCGGTTTCAACCGGAAGGAAGGGTCATGTGATTTTGCACATAATATATAAATATTAAGACCCTGGATTATTCTATCGATTCCTGCAAACGTCAAGTTTAGGACACTCACGGTTGAATTTATATTGATTTTCAAAGATCTATTAATCTTTAACGTGACGTCTTGTGACCCATGATGACGTAATTGTGACGTCAATTCAATTTTTATCTATAACACATCGCGGTCTAGGTACATACCAACTTTCAACCCAATCGGACCTGTAGTTCAGGAGATATAGGCCTTCAAAATATGTTTATTTGATATGATGTCATAGGTCACGTGATGACGTCATTATGACGTCAAATTAGTTTTCATCTATAAGACATCCCGGTCTAGGTATAGACCAACTTTCAACCCAATCGGACCTGTTGCTCTAAAGATATAGCCCAATCTGTCAGATCTAGCCGAATTCTGCTAGAAAATGGTCACCACAGAAAAATTGCATGTAATGTTACGTCACGTGACTCGTGATGACGTCATAATGACGTGAATGTTCGGGGCACAACTTCAGATTGCTGGTCTAAGTGTGTGCCCGGTATAAAGTTAATAGGATTGATTTCAGTGCCCAAAGTGCCTTCCACTGTAAAAACGTATACAAATGCTACCAGGAATGGCTGAAAACACAACGTGCAATGGGAAAACGCAGTTATGCCAGGTTCTTCCTAGCCTTGGTCAAGGCGCTAGTTGTTTTTTATCCGGCCGTAGCGCGGTAATGCATGCAGTCATAATGTCTATGCGCTATGCATGCAGTACAGTGCATTAAAAATACAGCGCGAACAGCGACCTCACGCGGCCACTATTTTTATGCAAATCAGTTGGACCCAATATAGCGCCTTGGTTCAATCGTCCATGTAAAGTTTTGGGGTGGTGCTCATTATGTTAATAGCATTAGCTGACCTTAAATGTCGTTTTCTTTTTGGTCGATTGTTGCGGGGAAACTTGCAGGGTAAAACGTGGCACCGTACATAATCCATACATGTACACGTGCACGTAGTGTGTTTCTGCACACGGCACTAATGCACAAAAACTGTGGTTCCTGTCACGTCCGCAAAAGGCGAATAGCTAGCTGCAAAGAATTTGATGACGTCCGGATTTGCCAAGGTGTGATTGGACACTCCATTGGACACATATTAGCCCCGCCTACACTTATCTGTATTCGCATACAAGGTCGTGCGCTAGAAATCCAACGCAAAATAAAGAAAAACATAAGCTTTTATTGACGATTGAACCACGGCGCGATATTGGGTCCAACTAATTTGCATAGAAATGGTGGCCGCATGAAGTCGCTGTTCGCGCTGTATTTTTAATGCACTGCATAATGCATGGCCCTAGCGAGGATATCGTTTACGCGCCACGGCCGGGATGAATAACATTTAGCGCCTTGACCAAGGCTAGGTTTTTCGAGACAGCTTGGTCCATACCTATAACGTACAATGGGGAAACGCAGTTATGGCAGGTTTTTCTAGACAGCTTGGTCCATATCCGCAACGTGCAATGGGGAAACGCAGTTATGGCAGGTTTTCTAGACAGCTTGGTCCATACCTACAACGTACAATGGGGAAACGCAGTTATGCCAGGTTTTCTAGATAGCTTGGTCCATACCTACAACGTGCAATGGGGAAACGCAGTTGTGCCAGGTTTTTCTAGACAGCTTGGTCCATACCAACAACGTGCAATGGGGAAACGCAGTTATGCCAGGTTTTTCTAAACAATGTTACGTCACGTGACTCGTGATTCCGGTCTCGGTACATACATTGTACCCAATCGGACCTGTAGTTTTGGAGATATAGCCCAATCTGTCAGATCTAGCCGAATTCTGCTAGAAAATGGTCAAAACATAATGTCACGTCACGTGACTCATGATGACGTCACGATGACGTCAATGTTCGGCACACAACTTCAGCTGCTGGTTCAAGTGTGTGCATAGTATAAAGGCAATCGGATTAATTTTAGTGGCCAAAAAACGTGTACAAATGCTATGGGCAAAATGACTGAAAAAGAAAAAAATTACAGCTATGTCTGTTAGATGAACAGAACATAGGGCTTTTCCGTATTTTTTTTTTTGGGGGGGGGGGGGTGTTTTGTCCATATGCAAATAGATACCGTAGTTAGAGGACTAAATTCTTCACATACATGTATAGGACTTCAAAATTTACACCTTTTAACATGACGTCACATGTCCCGCAATTACGTCATCGTAACAACACCATAAATCCCATGAAAGAAAGTGTAACATTTTGTTAGCGGAATAAAATCTTAAAAATTAAAAAAAATCATAAAAATATCAACCGATAATGTCAAGACGACGTCATTTCAAATTTTGCATACTTGTGACATTATCTACCTATCCACAAAGTTTCATGAGGATGGGAACTTAGAATGTGTTTTGGAAATTCGCGTTTTCGATAACGTCATCGTGACGTCACAAATTAAAAAAAAATGTTTATATACCTATAACCTAAAAAACAAAATACATAAGGAATTTTGAATTTTTCATGTTGCTTTCGTGAGATACGGCTTAAAGGTCCAACAATTCAAAAATTCATATAAAATCACACGATGTCGTCATCATGACGTCACCTCATTTTTTATCTATAACACATCGCAGTCTACCGACACACCGAGTTTCAACCCAATCGGACTTACTGTTCTGTAGATATGGGACTTCAAAATATGCACGATTGTGATGACGCCACGTGTCCCATGATGACGTCATCATAACAATACCTTTCGGTCCACATATTTTTTATTGTAGTCTTGATCGATGTGCACCAAGTTTGACATTAATCCAATGAAACAAAGTGTAAAATTTTGTAAATGCAATAAAATTTAAAATATTTAAAAAATCATTAAAAAATTAACCGATGACGTCATGGTGACGTCATTTCAGATTTTGCATATTTGTGACACCATCTACCTATCCACCAAATTTCATGACGATTGGGCCTTCCCTTATATGTGTTTTCAAAAATGGCATTTTTGATGACGTCATCGTGACGTCACACTTTTTTCTAAATTTTTGGCACTTATTACCTAACAAACATAATACAACCAGAATTATCAATTTTGCATGTTGCGTTCGTGAAATATTGCTTAAAGCTAAAAAAAATCAAAAAATTTATATTAAATTTTTACCTATAACACATCCCGGTTTACCAACATACCGAGTTTCAACCCAATCGGACTTACTGTTCTGTAGATATAGGCCTTCAAAATGTGCATGTCTGTGATGACGTCACGTGACCCAATTTTTTGATGAAATATGAGTCATCCATCCTTCCTCGTGCCGTACAGGTGGTTTGGGGAATTTTTTCAAAACCTCGCTTCTCTATAGGGTGCAGACCAGTAAATCGGTCCGAAATTGCCTGCACCGACCAAATCGCATTTTGAATGCCCTCAAAATCTTCGGTATTTGAGCATGCTGTGGGCTATGAACTTGAGGGTTTGTAAAAAATATGGGTGGAAGCCGTGCACAGGACTGGGAGCTTGCAGTTCAGTGTAATTTGGATGTAATTTGGACCCTAAACGCGCTCTATTTTGCAATGGAGTGTAGGCATCGTTTAACGACTAGCGACTAGCGACGAATAACGACTAGAGCATTGACCAATGCTAATGGGACTTGGGGTGGACCCAAAAAGATCTTTATTATATAGATATTTTTTTATCAATAATATGCCCTGAATATGCATGAACATAAAATCTGTCAAAGTCAGCCGAAAATCGGCTAAAACAGTCACTGTGGACAGGATTTGACCTCGGCAACACGTGCGCTGCGGGCTGACTGACATATGATGTATGTGCGTGTGTACAACGTACGTGCATGTACATGTACATTACATTGTGGACGTCCTGTGCATGTTTTTAAGCAGAGGTATTGTCAACCTGAAGTTTTAAGGGCATGTCCGAGTTCACTTATTGCCTCGATGCTTTGAAATGTTTTAAACCTACCCTTAAATGGACAATTAAAGTAAAAACTAATATAAAAAGTGCCGTGGTTGATTTTTCAGGATTTTTCAAAGGAAAAAGAGTCTTTTCATTATAACTTCCGGTCTGATGACGTCATACGCCTAAAACTTCGCACATGTCTTAAGTGGGTCAAGGTCATAATATACGCCAATATTTAGGCGATTCCGACAAACTTCGCCACAGACAACTATTCAAAATACATTTTTGGAAATGTTCAACCTGTTGCTAGAGGGCGCTCAAAGATTGCATGACGTCATCAGTAGAGATTTGAAGACTACTATCACCCAAGAGACGAACATCGTTCAATGCAAATTCATATCTATTACCACTTTTAAATAATATACCACTTCCGGTTTTGGCCTTTTTCGACCTGAAGCAGGGGTCACGTGATTGCACGCACACAAACGAAATAAAGATTTTAACCTACTCTACCACTTGCCGGCAACAGAATGCTGCGGACGCGTACGGTTAATTTATTATGCATTTTTAAATATTAAAAGTGTCACAATTTAATTGCCCATTAATAAACACCGGATGACGTCATCATGACGTCATCATTACAAAATGTTGTTTGAATTAAGGTCTTTGCTTGGACAAAGAGTGATCTAAATGAATTACTGGCAAAGAGTCGAAAATGCCCTTTGAAAAATGACAATTTTTTCTAAATTTTTGTGTACAAAGTCGATGGGAAAAATTAAATATTAAAAAAATCTATAATAAATTAATCGACGACGTCACCATGACGTCACTCTTCGGGACACAACTTTGATATAGGGCCTGTGCTGACTTTGAATGATGTACGACACAGATTAATGCCGAAAGTGGCGTTGAGAAAAAACGTGTACAAAGTCTATGGGATTTGCCAGGGGAAAAAAAAGAAGAATAAGAAGAAGAAAGATTTAACTAGATGTGGTTGTAACTGAACAACCACAGAGCTGTTCCCAACTTGTTTTTGATTGTCTACAATAGAAAATAATGTAATGATTTTGTTCAAAACCTCTAACTTTTAACATTGAAATTATTATCTTACATAATTGCACTTCCGGTAAAAACCGTAAGTAAGGGTCACGAGACCTTGACATATACATGTTCATTTATAACACTTCCATGTCTATATATTTACCAAGTTTGAGATCAATCGGTGGAATAGTTTTAAAGTTAAAGGACTATAGCGATTGCCTCATTAAATATTCATGACGTCATAACATGAAAACGTTAAACTTCCTATTATTAATAATGCTACATATTTATCCTTTAATGCTGCTTAATACTATTATAAGGTGTCAAGCCAATTAGATTTCTAATTCCTTAGATATGCTAATTAGGGTATTAAATTAACACTTCCGGTAACACCGGAGGTAGAGGTCACATGACCGGGACATACCAATATTTATCTGTAACACTTCCCAGTCCGTATACCTGCCAGGTTTGTGATCAATCGGTCAAATGGTTCTATAGTTATAGGACTGTAAAGAATACCTCATTAAATATTCATGACGTCATAACATTACAAAAAATTAAGTGCACAGTAATAATAATGCAACATAATTATCTGTCAATATAGCTTTGTATCAATGTGAAGTTTCAACCCAATCAGATTACTAATTCATGAGATATGATATAGGGGTCTAAAATTACCACTTCAGGTAAAACCGGAAGAGAAGGTCACGTGACCTTGACATATCAATTTTCATTTATAACACTTCAATGTCTGTATACCTACTAAATTTGAGATCAATTGGTAAAATAGTTCTATAGTTATAAGGCTGTCAAAATTGAATCTATAAATAGATGTCACGTCACCCCTGATGACGTCACGATGACGAAAAGTTTCGGCATACATCTTCAGATGATGGTTAATGACTATGCTGAGCTTAAAGTTGATCGGATTTAAAATAGTTCCCAAAGTGGCTTGTAGAATAAAAACGTGTGATATATATTTGAAAATGCATAAGTGTCCAACTTCCCCTAAAGAAGAACAAAAATCACTGAGACAAGTCTACTATTTGGCGAATGGGGGCGCCATTCACTTTTTTGGTGACGCGCAGCTTTTCTTATTTTGATCCCGTAAAAGTGTTCAGCCTGTGCACCCGAACAACCGTTCGGCAGGTTCTGATTGGCGAATGGGGGGGGGGGGGGCATTCACTTTATACGGTGTGCCGTTATATTTTTTTGTAACACGCTATCCTTTTGATCCCGTAAATGTGTTAATTAGATGAGGCTCAGTGCCGCTCGTTACGCTGCCTGGCACAGCCTAGCCTGCGCACCCGTACAACCGTTAAAGTTATGTACTCCCCTCTTTTGGCGAGAATGAAGGGACGTTATGTACATTGAACGACGTTTCAAAGCCACGTGTACGTGCTAATACACATTGTGGAAGTCCTGTGCATGGTTTTAAGCTCTCTACCGCAACTTGGGCAAGGGTATTTTTTGCCGACGTCGCGTCAACTGTTTGAACAATTTGACAAGCTTGGAACTTGGCACTGTTGAGGCAAATGTTTACGCTATCATTTAATGGGCAATTCAAGATTATATCTGTACGGATTGATTTTTCAGGAATTTTCTAAGGAAAAAGGGTCTTTTCATAATAACTTCCGTTCTGATGACGTCATACACCTTAAACTTCGCACACGTGTTAAGTGGGTCACGGTCATCATAAACGCCAATATTTAGACGATTCCGACAAACTTCGCAACAGACATCTATTCAAAATACATTTTTGAAAATTTTCAACCTGTCACTAGAGGGCCCTCGAAGATTGCATGACGTCATCGGTAGATGATTTGAAGAATACTATCAGCCAAGAGACTAACACCGTTAAAGGCAAGTTCATATCTATTACCACTTTTAAATAATAAGCCACTTCCGGTTTTGGCTTTTTTCGACCGGAAGTAAGGGTCACGTGATTTTACGCACACTGAATGAAAGAAAGACCTCAACCTACTCTACCACTTGCTGGCAATAGAATGCTGCGGACACATACGGTTGATTTCTTATGCATTTTTAGATATTAAAAGTGAAATAATTTAATTGCCTATAAATAAACACCGGATGACGTCATCATGACGTCATCATTACACAATGTTGTTTGAATAAGGGTCTTTGCTTGGACAAAGATTGGTGTATATGAATTACTGGCAAAGAGTCGAAAATGCCCTCTGAAAATTGACATTTTTAAAAAACTTTCTGTGTACAAAGTCAATGGGAAAAATTAAATATTCAAAATTCTATAATAAATCACGTGATGACGTCTGCATGACGAAAAGTTTCGGCGCACATCTTCAGATGGTGGTCTAAGTGTGTGCCAGGTTTGAAGTCGATCGGATTTGGAAAAAGCCAAAAGTGACTTGTAGAACGAAAACATGTGTTAACCTATGAGAAAAAAGTCTGAAAAACTAAAGTGAAAAAAAAAACTAGAAATGTTTTTGTGGACAAACACAAGCTGTTTCGGATATTAAAAATACTCTGTGCACGTGATGAACAATCAGTGACGTCACTAAAAATGTCATCTATAACAGCACATTATACCTACATGTCAAGTTATAACCAAATCGAACATATAGGTCTGTAAATATATGCCTATAAAGAACAAAATGCCCCTTTAAGGGACGTCACATGACATTTGATGATAACATCACATGAATTTTCATCTATAACCCATCTCGGCATTGGTACGATCACAAATTTCTTCTAGGACCATCTGTGGGTGGTAGTCTAAATGTGTACCAGGTCTAACGTCGATCGCATGATTTACAAAAGTGCCAAAGTAGAGTGTTTTAAAACGTGTACAAACCTTATGGGGAAAAATGCATCTTTAATGTGATGTGACCCAACACCTGATGACGTCACGATCACGAATTTCTTCTAGGACCATCTGTGGGTGGTGGTCTAAATATGTATCAAGTCTGAGGTCGATCGGATTTACGAAGGTGCCAAAGTGGAGTGTTTTGAAACGTGTATAAAACATATGGGGAAAAACGCATCTTTAATGTGACGTAACCCAACACCTGATGACGCCACGATCAAAAATTTCTTCTTGGACCATCTGTGGGTGGTGGTCTAAGTATGCATTAAGTCTGAGGTCGATCGCATTTATGAAGGATCCAAGGTGGAGTGTTTTAAAACGTGTACAAAACATATAGGGAAATGTGCATCTTTAATGTGAAGTAACGTGACACCTGATAATGTCACTATCACCAATTTCTTCAAGGACCGTCTGTGGGTAATGGTCTAAGTGTGTACGAAGTGTAACGTCGATCGGATTTACGAAAGTGCCGAAATGGAGCGTTTTAATACATGTACAAACCCTGTGGGGAAAAATGCATCTTTAATGTGACGTAACCTGACACTTGATAACGTCACGATCACGAATTTCGTCTAGAACCATCTGTGGGTGGTGGTCCAAGTATGAATTAAGTTTAAAGTCGATCAGATTTACGGAGATGCCAAACTGGAGTGTTTTAAAACGTGTACAAAACATATGGGGAAAAATGCATCTTTAATGTGATGTAACCTAACACCTGATGACGTAATGATCACAAATTTCTTCTGGAACCATCTGTGGGTGGTGGTCTAAGTATGTACTAAGTCTGAAATCAATCGGATTTAAAAAAGTGGCAAAGTGGACTGGTAGAAGAAACATGTGTTAAACCTATGGAGAAAAAGTCTGAAAAAGGAGAAAAAAAAGACTAGGCATGTGTTTGTGGACAAACACAAGCTGTTTCAACTGTTACATTATTTGACAAGGACATGAGATTATGACGACTATTAGTGCATGCAAAGTTTAAACCGAATCGGTTGCGGAGATAAAGGGCTTTAAAAGATGTTGCGGAGATAAAGGGCTTTAAAAGATGCAAGGTTAGGGCGCCCTCACATGACGACCACTGAAGTGATACTGTCGCCAACGATATTTTCTCATTAACACTTCCCAATATGAGGGCATTCAAAGTTTCAACGCAGTGGGACCCATGCTTACAAAGATATAGGGCTGCAAATGATGCTATGTTAGGGCGCCCTCACATTACGACCGATGACGTCACCTTGACTTAACCTATATTCTGGTGTATAACGGATTCAAGTTTGTGTGAATGCAAAGCTTCAACCAAATCGGATGCATACTCGTTGGGATATGGAAATTATGCAAAGTTAGGGCGCCCTCACATGACAGCTTATGACGTCGCGATGACGTCACCTATATTGCCACACGAAACACACCCCAATGTGAGGGCATACAAAGTTTCAACGCAATCGGACCCATACTTGCATAGTTACAGGGCTGCAACAAATGCAAAGTTAGGGCGCCCTCACATGACACCTGATGACGTCAACATGACGAAAACCTTATAGGACCATCTGCGGTTGGTGATATGTGTGTCTGCCAAGTCTGAAGTCAATCAGATCTATGAAAGTGCCAAAATGTACTGATTAAAGGAAAACGTGTTCAAAAGCTATGGAGTAAAAATGCACCTTTAATGTTATGTAACCTGACACTTGATGACGTCATGATGGCGAATTTCTTCTAGGACCATCTGTGGATGGTGGTCTTATACAGTCGATCAAATTTACGAAAGTGCCAAAGTTGAGCGTTTTAAAATGTGTACAAAACCTATGGGGAAAATGTGCATCTTTAATGTGAAGTAACGTGACACCTGATGACGTCACGATCACGAATTTCTTAAACGACCATCTGTGGGTGATGGTATAGGTGTGTACCAAGTGTAACGTCGATCGGATTTACGAAAGTGCCAAAATGGAGCGTTTTAAAACGTGTACAAACCGTATAGGGAAAAATACATCTTTAATGTGACGTAACCTGACACTTGATGACGTCACGATCACGAATTTCGTCTAGGACCATTTGTGGGTAGTGGTCCAAGTATGAATTGAGTTTAAAGTCGATCGGATTTACGAAGATACCAAACTGGAGTGTTTTAAAACGTGTACAAAACATATGGGGAAAAATGCATCTTTAATGTGACGTAACCCGACACATGATGACGTAACGATCACAAATTTCTTCTAGGACCATCTGTGGGTGGTGGTCTAAGTATGTACCAAGTCTGAAATCAATCGGATTTAAAAAAAAATGGCAAAGTGGATTGGTAGAAGAAACGTGTGTTAAACCTATGGAGAAAAAGTCTGAAAAAGGAGGAAAAAAAAGAAACTAGAGATGTGTTTGTGGACAAACACAAGCTGTTTCGGATATTCGAAATACTCTGTGCACGTGATGAACAATCAGTGACGTCACTAAAAATGTCATCTATAACAGCACATTATACATTCATGTCAAGTTATAACCAAATCGAACATATATAGGTCTGTAAATATATGCCTATAAAGAACAAAATGCCCCTTTAAGGGACGTCACATAACATTTGATGATGACATCACATGAACTTTCATCTATAACCCATCTCGGCATTGGTACGATCACGAATTTTCTCTAGGACCATCTGTGGGTGGTAGTCTAAGTGTGTACCAGGTCTAACGTCGATCGCATAATTTACAAAAGTGCCAAAGTAGAGTGTTTTAAAACGTGTACAAACCCTATGGGGAAAATGCATCTTTAATGTGATGTAACCCAACACCTGATGACGTCACGATCGCGAATTTCTTCTAGGACCATCTGTGGGTGGTGGTTTAAGTATGTATCAAGCAGTGTTGGAGCAAAGGCTTTGACCCTCAAGGCCAAGGCCAAGGCCAAGGCTTTGACCCTCAAGGCCAAGGCCAAGGCCAAGGCTTTGACCCTCAAGCCTCGAGGCCAAGGCCAAGGCTTAACCCTTAAGGCCAAGGCCAAGGCCAAGGCCCTGTTTTATGAAATGACCACTGATATAGAACTAATTATATTCACATGAGTGACACATCATCACGCAAGGGCGGATCCAGAACACAATTTGGGGGGGGGGGAGAAATTTTGGTCCCCCCAAAAAAGTGGGTGAAAAAAAATTATGGCTCGGGCTTCGGGGCCCGCTTAAGGGCCCCGAAAAAATTTTGGATTCGAGATGCTCTGTGGTGCGATTTGTGGCAATTTCTGACCATTTTAATCAATGTTTTTTGAGGAAAAGATGGTGGTGTACTCATTGCCTGCCTTTATTACGACGTCACATAAAAAAAATGGTTTCGGTTTTGTTTGTTTTTGAGGGGGGGGGGGGCATGGCCCCTTTTGGCCCCCCTGGATCTGCCCTTATCATCACGAATTGCTCGTTACGAAGAACATTAGAACAACATTTCTTTAATTGCAATCAACATGCTCGCATAGGCCTACACCGTTTTATGGCTACACTGTATCTATTAAAGTATAAGTTCAGGTCTTCAATATGGTTTAACTAAACAAAATAATGATTTACTTCTATATTGACACACAATTCTCCCAAGTGTAACAAAAGGGGGATCCAAGAAACTGATTTGGGAAATTTTTAGTTGCTGGCCCAACATGGTCAGAAATATCAGCATTATCTAAAACAGATACATGCAGATCTTTAGCACTTATCAGGGAGACATATACAACCAATCAGATCTATTCCATAGTTATATGCAATTAAAGTGATCATCTCATTAGCCCCACAAGTGTACGGAATATTTTTGCAGCAAATCTACTACAATGGTAACAAAATGTGATGCTACAAAAGTGGAAGTTTGCCAACACACAAATCTATAGGGCGCTTCCCTCCTCCATGGTAATACGATTAAAATGGTAACAGCAAAATTTCGAACAGATTTATCTCGAAAATGCAAGAGCCTTGACTCAAAATCGCAAGGCCCTGAACCCTCAAGGCCAAGGCCAAGGCCAAGGCTTTTGCCCTCAAGCCTCGAGGCCAAGGCCAAGGCCCTAAAATCCAGCCTTAAGGCAGCCTTAAGGCCAAGGCCCAGCATCAAGGCACTACATCGCTGGTATCAAGACTGAGGTCGATCGGATTTACGAAGGTGCCAAAGTGGAGTGTTTTAAAACGTGTACAAAACATATGGGGAAAAACGCATTTTTAATGTGACGTAACCCAACATTTGATGACGCCACGATCAAAATTTTTTTGTTGGACCATCTGTGGGTGGTGGTCTAAGTATGCATTAAGTCTGAGGTCGATCGCATTCATGAAGGTGCCAAGGTGGAGTGTTTTAAAACGTGTACAAAACATATAGGGAAAATGTGCATCTTTAATGTGAAGTAACGTGACACCTGATAACGTCACAATCACAAATTTCTTGAAGGAACATCTGTGAGTGAAGTGTGTACCAAGTGTAACGTCGATCGAATTTACGAAAGTGCCGAAATGGAGCGTTTTAATACATGTACAAACCCAATGGGGAAAATGCATCGTTAATGTGACGTAACCTGACACTTGATGACGTCACGATCACGAATTTTGTCTAGAACCATCTGTGGGTGGTGGTCTAAGTATGAATTAAGTTTAAAGTCGATCGGATTTACCAAGATGCCAAACTGGAGTGTTTTAATACGTGTACAAAACATATGGGGGAAAATGCATCTTTAATGTGATGTAACCTGACACCTGATGACGTCATGATCACAAATTTCTTCTAGGACCATGTGTGGGTGGTGGTCTAAGTATTTACCAAGTCTGAAATCAATCGGATTAAAAAAGTGGCAAAGTGGACTGGTAGAAGAAACGTGTGTTAAACCTATGGAGAAAAAGTCTGAAAAAGGAGAAAAAAAAACTAGAGCTGTATGTCTGTTTGCAAACAGAACACAGGGCTTTTTCGCATTTTACAAATATTTGTTTCGTTTGTCCTTTTGCCGCACTCTTCAGAGTGCTTCATACAGTTAAAGGTTGTTCAAAACGGTTAGAATAATTCCTAAAGTATAATTTTATCAAACAATGTCACTTGACCTGCAATGACGTCATCCTTAAAACCTTTCTCAATGCACATTTTGTCATTGTGATTTTGGTTTGAACCAAGTTTAATATCAATCAGATGAAAGAAAGTGTGCAAGTTGTGTGAAGCAGAAAATAATTATAAATATCTAAAAGATATAAAAACCAAACGATGACGTCATCGTGACGTCACTTTAAACTTTGTATACTAGTACCATTATTTATCTACCCACTAAGTTTCATAACAGTCAGACCTTTCCTTATATGTATTTTACAAAAATCGCATTTTTATGACGTCACAATGATGTCAGATATTTTGTTCAAAATGTTGTGCAAATACCTTTTACCTAACAGACCAAATACACAAAGAATTTTGAATTTTGCATGTTACGTTCATGAGATATGGCTAAAAGGTCAAAAACTTCAAATATTCATATAAAATCTACCAAGATGCCAAACTGGAGTGTTTTAATACGTGTACAAAACATATAGGGGAAATTTCATCTTTAATGTGATGTAACCTGACACCTGATGACGTCACGGTCACGAATTTCTTCTAGGACCATCTTTGGGTGGTGGTCTCAGTATGTACCAAGTCTGAAATTGATCGGATTTCAAAAAAGTGGCAAAGTGGACTGCCAGAAGAAACGTGTGTTAAACCTTTGGAGAAAAAGTCTGAAAAAGGAGAAAAAAAACTAGAGCTGTATGTCTGTCTGCAAACAGAACACAGGGCTTTTTCGCATTTTTCAAATATTTGTTTGTTTGTCCTTATGCTGTCACTCTTCAGAGTGCTTTATGCAGTTAAAGGTTGTTCAAAACGCTTAGAATAATTCCTAAAGTATAATTTTATCAAATGATGTCACTTGCCGTGCAATGACGTCATCCTTAAGACCCTTCTCAATGTACATTTTGTCATTGTGATTTTGGTTTGAACCAAGTTTAATGTCAATCCGATGAAAGAAAGTGTGCAATTTTTGGAAGCACAATACAATTTGAAATATCTAAAAAATTTAAAAACCAAACGATGACGTCATCGGGACGTCACTTTAAAGTTTGTATACTAGTACCATTATTTACCTACCCATTAGGTTTCATGACAGTCTGACCTTTCCTTATATGTGTTTTGAAAAATCGCATTTTTATGACGTCATAATGATGTCAGATATTTTGTTCAAAATGTTGTGCAAATACCTTTTACCTAACATACCAAATACACAAAGAATTTTGAATTTTGCATGTTACGTTCATGAGATATGGCTAAAAGGTCAAAAACTTCAAATATTCATATAAAATCTCCGGATGACGTCATCATAGCGTCACCTAATTGTTTATTTTTCTTATAACACATCCCGGTCTAGCCACATACCAAGTTTCAACCCAATCAGACTTACAGTTCTGTAGATACAGGACAACATAATATGCACGTACATTTTTAAAAATCAATAAAAAAAAATGGGTGATGACGTCATCATGACGCCATAGTCTTGGCATAATTTTTGTATGAGGGTCTTCCTTGGCTGTAACATTGATGACGGTTCCAGATCGCCAAGTTATAGAAATGGTGGCTTGAAAACGTGTACAAAGTCAATGGGCTAACACGTGTACAAAGTTGATAAACAAAATCCCACTGCAGAAAAATTGCACCTTTAAATTTGTAATTTGCCTTTGAACTGAAACATTTTTATGAAATATTACTTGATATTCTGAACCTTAGGAATATGTTCAATCGAATGACAGCGCGAAAAAAATACGATTTCTCTTTCTTTCTCATAGTAATTCTCGGCTGAAGTTCAGAACTACTCAGTAAGATATCAGTGTTGTATAGGAAAAGACTTGTGGAAAATCCCACTGCAGAAAAATTGCACCTTTAAATACGTAACATAGGGCTTTTCGGCATTATGATTTTTTTATTATACGCCCCTGACTATGCGCATGCATGAACATAAAATCTGTCAAGGTTAGCCGAAAATCGGCTAAAACGGTCACGGTGATGTGGACAGCATTTGACCTCGTCAACACGTGCTCTGCAGGCTGACTGACAAACGATGTATGTGCGTAACGTACGTGTATGTACATGTACATATAGACGTTCTGTGCATGTTTTAGAGCAGAGGTATTGTCAACCTGAAGTTTTAAGCGTGCGCAGGGCATGTGCGAGTTCGCTTATTGCCTCGAAGTTTTGATATGTTTTAGACCTACCCTTAAATCGACAATTAAAGTAAAAACTAACATAAAAACTGCTATGGTTGATTTTCAAGGAATTTTCAAATGAAAAAGGGTCTTTTTATTATAACTTCCGGTCTGATGACCTCATTTGCCTAAAACTTCGCACACGTCTTAAGTGGGTCAAGGTCATCATATACACCAATATTTAGGCGATTCCGACAAACTTCGCCACAGACATCTATTCAAAATACATTTTTGCAAATTTTCAACCTGTTTTTCAACCAATTTGAAAAAAAACCTTTTAGCCAAGAGACTAACATCGTTAAAAGCAAGTTCATATCTATTATCATTTTCAAATAATAAGCCACTTCCGATTTTGGCCTTTTTCGACCGGAAGCAAGGGTCACGTGATTTCACGCACACTGAAAGACATAAAGACCTCAACCTACTCTACCACTTGCCGGTAACAGAATGTTGCGGACGCGTACGGTTCATTTCTTATGCATTTTTAAATATTTAAAGTGTCACAATTTAATTGCCTATCAATACACACCGGATGACGTCATCATTACACAATGTTGTTTGAATTAGGGTCTTTGCTTGGACAAAGATTGGTGCAAATAAATTACTGGCAAAGAGTCAAAAATGCCCTTTAAAAATCGACAATTTTGTCAAAATTTCTGTGTACAAAATCTATGGGAAAAATTAAATATTCAAAAATCTATAATAAATTAGTGGACGTCAATTTTCGGGACACATCTTTGCTATATGTACTATGCTTATGCAAACTTAGAATGATGTATGACAAAGATTAATGCCAAAAGTGGAGGCCAGAAAAAAACGTGCACAAAGTCTATGGGGTTTAGGCGACAAAGAGAAGAAAGAAGAAAATGAAAAAAAAAATGAGAACAGAAAAAAGGCTTTTTCGCAAAAATGCGAAAAAGCCAAAAAAGAAAAAGAAAAAAATCTTAACGAAAAAAAAAATCTTAACGAAAACAAGAGCTGTTTCGGCTGAATTGCCGAAAAAGCTAAATAGAATCTTAACGAAAACAAGAGCTGTTTCGGTGTGTACACCGAAACAGCTAAAAAAAAAAAAACTAGAGCTGTATGTCTGTTTGCAAACAGAACACAGGGCTTTTTCGCATTTTACAAATATTAGTTTCGTTTGTCCTTTTGCAGTCACTTTTCAGAGTGCTTCTGCAGTTAAAGGTTGTTCAAAACGCTTAGAATAATTCCTAAAGTATAACTTTATCAAATAATGTCACTTGCCCTGCAATGACGTCATCCTTAAGACCCTTCTCAATGCACATTTTGTCATTGTGATTTTGGTTTGAACCAAGTTTAATATCAATTAGATGAAAGAAAGTGTGCAAGTTGTGTGAAGCAGAAAATAATTATAAATATCTAAAAATTATAAAAACCAAACGATGACGTCATCGTGATGTCACTTTAAACTTTGTATACTAGTACCATTATTTACCTACCCACTAAGTTTCATAACAGTCAGACCTTTCCTTATATGTATTTTACAAAAATCGCATTTTTATGACGTCACAATGATGTCAGATAATTTTTAGCAAAATTTTGTGCAAATACCTTTTACCTAACAGACCAAATACACAAAGAATTTTGAGTTTTGCATGTTACGTTCATGAGATATGGCTAAAAGGTCAAAAACTTCAAATATTCATATAAAATTTCCGGATGACGTCATCATAGCGTCACCTAATTTCTTTTACCTATAGCACATCCCGGTCTAGCCACATACCAAGTTTCAACCCAATCAGACTTGCAGTTCTGTAGATATAGGACTTCATAATATGCACGTAAATTTTCAAAAATCAATAAAAAAATTAGGTGATGACGTCATCATGACGTCATAGCCTTGGCATAATTTTTGTATGAGGGTCTTCCTTGGCTGTAACATTGATGACGATTCCAGATCGCCAAGTTATAGAAATGGTGGCTTGAAAACGTGTACAAAGTCAATGGGCTAACACGTGTACAAAGTTAACGGGCTAAAAAAAAATCCCACTGCAGAAAAATTGCGCCTTTAAATTTGTAATTTGCCTTTGAACTGAAACATTTTTATGAAATATTACTTGATATTCTGACCCTTATAAATATGTTCAATCGAATGACAGCGCGAAAAAAATACGATTTCTCTTTCCTTCTCATAGTAATTCTCGGCTGAAGTTCAGAACTACTCAGTAAGATATCAGTGTTGTATAGGAAAAGACTTGTGGAAAATCCCAATGCAGAAAAACTGCACCTTTAAATACCTAACATAGGGCTTAAATTTTGGCATTATGATTTTTTATTATACGAAGATGCCAAACTGGAGTGTTTTAAAACGTGTACAAAACCTAAGGGGAAAATGTGCATCTTTAATGTGAAGTAACGTGACACCTGGTGACGTCACGATCACGAATTTCTTCTAGGACCATCTGTGGGTGGTGGTGTAAGTGTGTATCAAGTGTAACGTCAATCAGATTTACGAAAGTGCCGAAATGGAGCGTTTTAAAACGTGTACAAACCCAATGGGGAAAAATAAATCTTTAATGTGACGTGACCTGACACCTGATGACGTCATAATCATGAATTTCGTTAAGGACCATCTGTGGATGGTGGTCTAAGTATGAATTAAGTCTGAAGACCATCAGATGTATGACGGTGCCTAAAGTGGTGTGTTTTAAAACGTGTACAAAACATATGGGGGAAAATGCATCTTTAATGTGACGTAACCCGACACCTGATGACGTAACGATCACGAATTTCTTCTAGGACCATCTGTGGGTGGTGGTCTAAGTATGAAATAAGTTTAAAGTCGATCGGATTTACGAAGATGCCAAACTGGAGGGTTTTAAAACGTGTACAAAACAAATTGGGGAAAATGCTTCTTTAAAGTGATGTAACTTGACACCTGATGACTATACGATCACGAATTTCTTCTAGGAGCATCTGTTGGTGGTGATTTTAGTATGTACCAAGTCTGAAGTTGATCAGATTTACGAAAGTGCCCAAAGTGGAGTGTTTTAAAACGTGTACAAAACATATGGGGAAAAATGCATCTTTAATGTGACGTAGCCCGACACCTGATGACGTCACGATCACAAATTTCTTCTAGACACATTTGAGGGTGGTGGTCTAAGTATGTACCAAGTCTCATGCCGATCGGGTTTACGAAAGTGCAAAAGTGGCATGGTAGAAGAAAAACGTGTACAAACCCTATGGAGAAAAGTGGAAAAATAAGAAGAAGAAACTAGAAATTGTGGTTGTAAACAACCACAGAGCTGTTCCCAATATTGATTATCTGTTGGACCCATAGACATATAAGTAGAGATCTATGTCTGTTTGCAACAGAAGATAGGGGTTTCCGCATAATGATTTGTTTTTAACAACGTCCCTGACTATCACTATGCATGAACATAAAATCTGTCAAAGTTAGCCGGAAATCGGCTAAAACGGTCACTGTGGACAGAATTTGACCTCAGCAACACGTGCGCTGCGCGCGGGCGGACTGACATACGATATGTACAACGTACAATGTACGTGCATGTACATGTACATTGTGGACGTCCTGTGCATTTTTTTAAGCAGAGGTATTGTCAACCTGAAGTTTCAAGCGTGTGCGGGGCATGTCCGAGTTTGCTTATTGCCTCGAAGCTTTCAAATGTTTTAGACCTACCCTTAAATAGACAATTAAAGTAAAAAGTAATATAAAAACTGCCATGGTTGATTTTTCAGGAATTTTCTAAGGAAAAAGGGTCTTTTCATTATAACTTCCGGTCTGATGACGTCATACACCTTAAACTTCGCACATGGCTTAAGTGGGTCAAGGTCATTATATACACCAATATTTAGGCGATTCCGACAAACTTCGCCACAGACATCTATTCAAAATAAATTTTTGAAAATTTTCAACCTGTCGCTAGAGGGCGCTCGAAGATTGCATGACGTCATCGGTAGATGATATGAAGAATACTATCAGCCAAGAGACTAACACCGTTGAAAGCAAGTTCATATCTATTACCACTTTTAAATAATAAGCCACTTCCGGTTTTGGCCTTTTTCGACCGGAAGCAAGGGTCACGTGATTTCACGCACACTGAATGAAATAAAGACTTCAACCTACTCTACCACTTGCCGGCAACAGAATGCTGCGGACGCGTACGGTTGATTTCTTATGCATTTTTAAATATTAAAAGTGTAACAATTTAATTGCCTATAAATAAACACCGGATGACGTCATCATGACGTCATCATTACACAATGCTGTTTGAGTAAGGGTCTTTGCTTGGACAAAGATTGGTGTAAATGAATTACTGGCAAAGAGTCGAAAATGCCCTTTGAAAATTGACATTTTTTTTAAAATTTCTGTGTACAAAGTCTATGGGAAAAATTAAATATTCAAAATTCTATAATAAATCACGTAATGACGTCAGCATGACGAAAAGTTTCGGCATACATCCTCAGATGATGGTTAATAACTATGCTGAGTTTAAAAATTGATCGGATTTAAAATAATTGCCAAAGTGGCTTGTAGAATAAAAACGTGTACAAAACCTATGGGAAAAGTGGAAAGGGAAAAATAAAAAAACTAGAAATGTGTTTGTGGACAAACACTGAGCTGTTTCGACCGTTTTATTAATGACTGCCGTAAAGGAGTTTCATCCAGGTCGAGTAAACATGTACATGCGTATTCTATACAAAAAGTGTCCATCCTATGTAAAAAAAAAAACAAAACAAAAAAACATTTTTCATGACGTCATAATGACGGCACACATTTTTTGAAATTTTCTGTATCTATCTACGACCTAACAAACCTTTTGCAAAAAAGAATTTCGAATTAACCACGATTCATTGATAAGATATGAGTAAAAGGTCCAAAAATTGAATAATTCATAAAAAAATCACATGATGACGTCACCGTGACGTCACTGCAATTTTTGTCTATATTACTTCCTGGAATATCTGCATACCGACATTGAACCTAATCGGACATCAGGTGGATCAGACCGTATTTTATGTCATTTTTGCTAAATTTGTAGAAAATATTAAAATTTGAAAAATTCATAAAAAATCAGACGATGACGTCATGATGACATCACTTCAGATTTTGAATACTGTAATCCATACCTATCTACCCACCAAGTTTCATAACGATTGGACATACCCTTATATGTGATCAAAAAAATCACGTTTCTGATGACGTCATGATGACGTCACACATTTTCAGAAATTGTGTGCATCTATCTATGACCTAACAAACCTGTTACAAAAAGAATTTCAAATTTACCACATTCCGTTTATGAGATATGAGTAAAAGGTCCAAAAATTGAATAATTCATAAAAAATCACCTGATGACGTCAGCGTGACGTCATTGCAACTTTTGTCTATATTACTTCCTGGAATATCTGCATACCGACATTGAACCTAATCGGACATCAGGTGGATCAGACCGTATTTTATGTCATTTTTGCTAAATTTGTAGAAAATATTAAAATTTGAAAAATTCATAAAAAATCAGACGATGACGTCATGATGACGTCACTTCAGATTTTGAATACTGTTATCCATACCTACCTACCCACCAAGTTTCATAACGATCGGACATACCCTTATATGTGAATCAAAAAATCACGTTTTTGATGACGTCATGATGACGTCACACATTTTACGAAATTGTGTGCATCTATCTATGACCTAACAAACCTGTTACAAAAAGAATTTCAAATTTACCACATTCCGTTTATGAGATATGAGTAAAAGGTCCAAAAATTGAATAATTTAAATAAAATCACACGATGACGTCATCATGACGTCATTGCAATTTTCGTCTATAACACGTCCCGGAATACTTGCATACCAAGTTTGAACCAAATCGGACTTCCGGTTCTGTAGATATAGGGCCTTGAAGAATGCTCATTTAGGATGACGTCACGTGACACGTGATGACGTCATGATGACGAAAAGTTTCGGCATACATCTTCAGAAGGTGGTCTAAGTGTGTGCCAGGTTTGAAGTCGATCGGATTTGAAAAAAGTCAAAAAGTGCGTTGTAGAACGAAAACACGTGTTATCCTATGGGAAAAAAAGTGGAAGAAAAAAAAAAAAGAGAAAACTAGAAATTGTGGTTGTGAACAACCACAGAGCTGTTCCCAATATTGATTATCTGTTGGACCCATAGACATATAAGTAGAGATCTATGTCTGTTTGCAACAGAAGATAGGGCTTTCCGCATTATGATTTGTTTTTATCAATAATACGTCCCTGACTATCACTATGCATGAACATAAAATCTGTCAAAGTTAGCCGGAAATTGGCTAAAACGGTCACCGTGGACAGGATTTGACCTCAGCAACACGTGCACTGCGCGCGGGCTGACTGACATACGATATGTACAACGTACAATGTACGTGCATGTACATGTACATGTACATTGTGGACGTCCTGTGCATGTTTTAAAGCAGAGGTATTGTCAGCCTGAAGTTTTAAGCGTGCGCAGGGCATGTCCGAGTTTGCTTACTGACTCGAAGCTTTGAAATGTTTTAGACCTACCCTTAAATAGACAATTAAAGTAAAAACTAATATAAAAACTGCCATGGTTGATTTTTCAGGAATTTTCTAAGGAAACAAAGGATTTTCATTATAACTTCCGGTCTGATGACGTCATACACCTTAAACTTCGCACACGTCTTAAGTGGGTCAAGGTCATCGTATACACCAATATTTAGGCGATTCTGACAAACTTCGCCACAGACATCTATTCAAAATACATTTTTGAAAATGTTCAACCTGTCGCTAGAGGGCGCTCGAAGATTGCATGACGTCATCGGTAGATGATTTTAAGAATACTATCAGCCAAGAGACTAACATCGTTAAAAGCAAGTTCATATCTATTACCACTTTTTAATAATAAGCCACTTCCGGTTTTGGCCTTTTTCGACCGGAAACAAGGGTCACGTGATTTCACGCACACTGAATGAAATAAAGACCTCAACCTACTCTACCACTTGCTGGCAACAGAATGCTGCGGACGCGTACGGTTGATTTCTTATTCATTTTTAAATATTAAAAGTGTCACAATTTAATTGCCTATAAATAAACACCGGATGACGTCATCATGACGTCATCATTACACAATGTTGTTTGAATCAGGGTCTTTGCTTGGACAAAGATTGGTGTAAACGAATTACTGGCAAAGAGTCGAATATGCCCTCTGAAATTTGTCATTTTTAAAAAAATGTCTGTGTACAAAGTCTATGGCAAAAATTAAATATTCAAAATTCTTTAATAAATCACGTGATGACGTCAGCATGACGAAAAGTTTCGGCATACATGCTCAGATGATGGTTAATAACTATGCTAAGTTTAAAGTTGATCGGATTTAAAATAATTGCCAAAGTGGCTTGTAGAATAAAAACGTGTACAAAACCTATGGGGAAAAGTGGAAAAAGAAAAAAAAAGAAAAAAAAGGAAAAAAAAAAACTTTAACGAAAACAAGAGCTGTTCCCAATTGAAATTGGGAACAGCTAAAAAAAATAACAAAAACAAGAGCTGTTTCGGTGTGTACACCGAAACAGCTAAAAAACTAGAAATTGTGGTTGTGAACAACCACAGAGCTGTTCCCAATATTGATTATCTGTTGGACCCATAGACATATCAGTAGAGATCTATATATGTTTGCAACAGAAGATATGACTTTCCGCATTATGATTTGTTTTTATCAACGTCCCTGTCTATCACTATGCATGAACATAAAATCTGTCAAAGTTAGCCGGAAATCGGCTAAAACGGTCACTGTGGACAGGATTTGACCTCAGCAACACGTGCGCTGCGCGGGGCTGACTGACATACGATATGTACAACGTACAATGTACGTGCATGTACATGTACATTGTGGACGTCCTGTGCATGTTTTAAAGTAGAGGTATTGTCAACCTGAAGTTTTAAGCGGGCGCGGGGCATGTCCGAGTTTGCTTATTGCCTCGAAGCTATGAAATGTTTTAGACCTACCCTTAAATAGACAATTAAAGTAAAAACTAATATAAAAACTGCCTTGGTTGATTTTTGAGGAATTTTCTAAGGAAAAAGAGTCTTTTCATTATAACTTCCGGTCTGATGACGTCATACACCTTAAACTTCGCACACGTCTTAAGTGGGTCAAGGTCATCATATACACCAATATTTAGGCGATTCCGACAAACTTCGCCACAGACATCTATTCAAAATACATTTTTGAAAATTTTCAACCTGTCGCTAGAGGGCGCTCGAAGATTGCATGACGTCATCGGTAGATGATTTGAAGAATACTATCAGCCAAAAGACTAACAGCGTTAAAAGCAAGTTCATATCTATTACCACTTTCAAATAATAAGCCACTTCCGGTTTGGGCCTTTTCGACCGGAAGCAAGGGTCACATGATTTCACGCACACTGAATGAAATAAAGACCTCAACCTACTCTACCACTTGCCGGCAACAGAATGCTGCGGACGCGTACGGTTGATTTCTTATGCATTTTTAAATATTAAAAGTGTCACAATTTAATTGCCTATAAATAAACACCGGATGACGTCATCATGACGTCATCATTACACAATGTTGTTTGAATAAGGGTCTTTGCTTGGACAAAGATTGGTGTAAATGAATTACTGGCAAAGAGTCGAAAATGCCCTCTGAAAATTGACATTTTTTTGAAAATGTCTGTGTACAAAGTCTATGGGAAAAATTAAATATTCAATATTCTATAATAAATCACGTGATGACGTCAGCATGACGAAAAGTTTCGACATACATCCTCAGATGATGGTTAATAACTATGCTGAGTTTAAAGTTGATCAGATTTAAAATAATTGCCAAAGTGGCTTGTAGAATAAAAACGTGTACAAAACCTATGGGGAAAAGTGGAAAAAAAAAAAAAAAAAAAAAAAAAAAAAAGGAAAAAAAAAAACTTTAACGAAAACAAGAGCTGTTCCCAATTGAAATTGGGAACAGCTAAAAAAAAAAAAAAGGAAAAAAACAAACTTTAACGAAAACAAGAGCTGTTCTCAATTGAAATTGGGAACAGCTAAAAAAAGAAAAAAGAAAAAAAAAATCTTAACGAAAACAAGAGCTGTTTCGGTGCGTACACCGAAACAGCTAATACATTTAGAGCTGTATGTCTGTTTGCAACAGAACACATGGCTTTTCCGCATTATGTTGTTTTTTTTATCAATAATACATCTCTGACTATGCGCATGAATGAACATAAAATCTCGCAAAGTTAGCCGAAAATCGGCTAAACGGTCACTGTGGACAGGATTTGACCTCAGCCACACGTGCGCTGCAGGCTGACTGACATACGATGTATGTGCGTACGTACAACTTACGTGCTTGTACATGTACATTGTGGACGTCCTGAGCATGTTTTAAAGCAGAGGTATTGTCAACCTGAAGATTTAAGCGTTCGCAGGGTATGTCCGAGTTCGCTTATTGCCTCAAAACTTTGAAATGTTTTAGACCTACCCTTAAAACGATAATTAAAGTAAAAACAAATATAAAAACTGCCATGGTTGATTTTTTAGGAATTTTCAAAAGAAAAAGAGTTTTTTCATTTTAACTTCCGGTCTGATGACGTCATACGTCTAAAACTTTGCAAAAGTCTTTAGTGGGTCAAGGTCATCATATACACCAATATTTAGGTGATTCCGACAAACTTCGCCACGGACATTTATTTAAAATACATTTTTGAAAATGTTTAACCTGTCGCTAGAAGGCGCTCGAAGATTGCATGACGTCATCGGTAGACGATTTAAAGAATACTATCGGCCAAGACACTAACACCCTTGAAAGCAAGTTCATATCTATTACCACTTTCAAATAATAAGACACTTCCGGTTTTGGTCATTTTCGACCGGAAGCAAGGGTCACGTGATTTCACGCACACTGAATGAAATAAAGACCTCAACCTACTCTACCACTTGTCAGCAACAGAATGCTGCGGACGCGTACGGTTGATTTCTTATGCATTTTTAAATATTAAAAGTGTAACAATTTAATTGCCTATAAATACACACCGGATGACGTCATCATGACGTCATTATTACACAATGTAGTTTGAATTAGGGTCTTTGCTTGGACAAAGATTGGTGCAAATGAATTACTGGCAAAGAGTCAAAAATGCCCTTTGAAAATCGACAATTTTGTCTAAATGTCTGTGTACAAAGTCTATGGGGAAAATTAAATATTCAAAAATCTATAATAAATTAGTCGATGACGTCACCATGACGTCAATCTTCGGGACACATCTTTGCTATAGGGACTATGCTTATGCAAACTTAGAATGATGTATGACAAAGTCTATGAGAAAAAATAATTATTCATGAATCCATAATAAATCATTTGATGATGACGTCATCATGATGTCATAGTCTTGGCATAATTTTTGTAAGAGGGTCTTCCTTGGCTGCAACTTTAATGACGATTCCAGATGGCCAAGTTATAAAAATGGTGGCTTGAAAACGTGTACAAGTCAATAAGTTAAAAAATCCCACAGCAGAAAAAAACTGCACCTTTAAATACGTGATTTGCCTTTAAACTGAAACATTTTTATAAAATGTTACTTGCTATTCTAACTCTTGGGAATATTTTCAATGAAATGACAGGCGTAAAAAAATACGATTTCTTTTTCCTTCTCATAGTAATTCTCGGCCGAAGTTCAGAACTACTCAGTAAGATATATCAGTGTTGTATAGGCAAAGAATTGTGGAGAAAGCTGTGTACAAAGTCTATGAGAAAAATTAATTATTCATAAATCCATAATAAATCACTTCATGACGTCACCATGACGTCACTCTTCGAGACACATCTTGGCTATAGGGACTATGCTTATGCCAACTGTCAGTGATGTCTGACAAAGATTAATGCCAAAAGTGCTATAATACGTCCCTGTCTATGCGCATGCATGAACATAAAATCTGTCAAAGTTAGCCGAAAATCTGCTAAAACGGTCACTGTGGACAGGATTTAACCTCAGCAACACGTGCGCTGCAGGCTGACTGACATACGATGTATGTGCCTATCTACAACGTACGTGCATGTACATGTACACATTGTGGACGTCCTGTGCATGTTTTAAAGCAGAGGTATTGTCAACCTGAAGTTTTAAGCGTGCGCAGGGCATGTCCGAGTTTGCTTATCGCCTCCAAACTTTGAAATGTTTTAGACCTACCCTTCAATCAACAATTAAAGTAAAAACAAATATAAAAACTGCCATGGTTGATTTTTCAGGAATTTTCAAAAGAAAAAGGGTCTTTTCATTATTACTTCCGGTTTGATGACGTCATCTGCCTAAAACTTCGCACACGTCTTAAAGGGGTTAAGGTCATCATATACACCAATATTTAGGCGATTCCGACAAACTTCGCCACAGACATCTATTCAAAATACATTTTTGAAAATTTTCAACCTGTCGCTAGAGGGCGCTCGAAGATTGCATGACGTCATTGGTAGATGATTTGAAGAATACTATTGGCCAAGAGACTAACACCGTTAAAAGCAAGTTCATATCTATTACCACTTTTAAATAATAAGCCACTTCCGGTTTGGGCCTTTTTCGACCGGAAGCAAGGGTCACGTGATTTCACGCACACTGAATGAAAGAAAGACCTTAACCTATTCTACCACTTGACGGCAACAGAATGCTGCGGACGCGTACGGTTAATTTCTTATGCATTTTTAAATATTAAAAGTGTGACAATTTAATTGCCCATAAAAAAACACCGGATGACGTCATCATGACGTCATCATTACACAATGTTTTTTTAATTAGGGTCTTTGCTTGGACAAAGATTGGTGTAAATGAATAACTGGCAAAGAGTCAAAAATGCCCTTTGAAAATCGACAATTTTTTTTAATTTCTGTGTACAAAGTCTATGGGAAAAATTAAATATTCAAAAATCTATAATAAATTAGTCGATGACGTCACCATGACGTCAATCTTCGGGACACATTTTTGCTATAGGGACTATGCTTATGCTAAGTTTGAATGATGTATGGCAAAGATTAATGCCAAAAGTGGCACTGAGAAAAAACGTGCACAAAGTCAATGGCATTTGAAGTGGAACAAAAAGAAGAAGAAGAAGAAGAAGAAAGAAAACTAGAGGTCTATGTCTGTTTGCAACAGAACATAGGGCTTTTCCGCATTATGTTTTTTTTAATCAATAATATGCCCTGAATATGTATGAACATAAAATCTGTCAAAGTTAGCCGAAAATCGGCTAAAACGGTCACTGTGGACAGGATTTGACCTCGGCAATATGATGTATGTGCGTGTGTATGGTCTTTGCTTGGACAAAGAGTGATCTAAATGAATTACTGGCAAAGAGTCGAAAATGCACTTTGAAAATCGACAATTTTTGTTTAATTTTTGATGAAATCATCGTGACGTCACTTCGGACTTTGCAAACTAGTACGATTATCTACCTACCCACCAAGTGTCATGACAATTGGACCTTTCCTTATATGAGTTTTGAAAAATCGCATTTTGATGACGTCATAATGACGTCACACATTTTTCAAGTTTTGTGCGAATACCTATTACCTAACAGACCAAATGCAAAAAAGAATTTTGCATTTTGCATGTTGCGTTCGGGAGATATGGCTAAAAGGTCCAAAAAATCAAATATTCATATAAAATCTCAGGATGACGTCATCATGATGTCACCTCATTTTTAATCTATAACACATCCTGGTATAGCAACATACATGTACCAAGTTTCAACCCAATCGGACTTACATTTCTGTAGATATAAACTTCACAATATGCACGTAAATTTTCAAAAATCAATAAAAAAATAGGTGATGACGTCATCGTGACGTCATAGTCTTGGCATAATTTTATGAGGGTCTTCCTTGGCTGTAACTTTGATGACGATTCCAGATCGCCAAGTTATAAAAATGGTGAATTGAAAAGTGTACAAAGTCAATGGGTTAAAAATCCCACAGCAGAATAACTGCACCTTTAAATACGTGATTTGCCTTTAAACTGAATTATTTTTATAAAATATTACTTGATATTCTGACCCTTGGGAATATTTTCAATGAAATGGCAAACGTAAAAAAATACGATTTCTTTTTTCTTCTCACAGTTATTCTCGGCCGAAGTTCAGAAACACTCAGTAAGATATATCAGTGTTGTATAGGGAAAGACTTGTGGAGAAAGCTGTGTACAAAGTCTATGAGAAAAAATAATTATTCATGAATCCATAATAAATCATTTGATGATGACGTCATCATGATGTCATAGTCTTGGCATAATTTTTGTATGAGGGTCTTCCTTGGCTGCAACTTTGATGACGATTCCAGATCGCCAAGTTATAAAAATGGTGGCTTGAAAACGTGTACAAGTCAATAAGTTAAAAAATCCCACAGCAGAAAAACTGCACCTTTAAATATGTGATTTGCTTTTAAACTGAAATATTATTATTTTAAATTTTTGATGACGTCATCGTGACATCATGTCGAACTTTGCATACTAGTATGATTAACTACCTACCCACCAAATTTGATGACAATTGGACCTTTCCTTATATGAGTTTTGAAAAATTGCATTTTGATGACGTCATGATGAAGTCACACATTTTTCAAGTTTTGTGCGAATAGCTATTACATAATAGACCAAATGCAAAAAAAAAAATTGCATTTTGCATGTTGCGTTCGGGAGATATGGCTAAAAGGTCCAAAAAAATATTCATATAAAATCTCAGGATGACGTCATCATGACGTCACCTCATTTTTAATCTATAACACATCCTGGTATAGCCACATACCAAGTTTCAACCCAATCGGACTTACATTTCTGTAGATATAAGACTTCACAATATGTACGTAAATTTTCAAAAATCAATAAAAAAATTAGGTGATGACGTCATCGTGACGTCATAGTCTTGGCATAATTTTTGTATGAGGGTCTTCCTTGGCTGTAACTTTGATGACGATTCCAGATCGCCAAGTTATAAAAATGGTGGCTTGAAAACGTGTACAAAGTCAATGGGTTAAAAAAACCACAGCCGAAAAACTGCACCTTTAAATACGTGATTTGCCTTTAAACTGAAAATTTTTATAAAATATTACTTGATATTCTGACTCTTGGGAATATTTTCAATCAAATGGCAAACGTAAAAAATACGATTTCTTTTTCCTTCTCATAGTAATTCTCAGCCGAAGTTCAGAACTACTCAGTAAGATATATCAGTGTTGTATAGGAAAAGACTTGTGGAGAAAGCTGTGTACAAAGTCTATGAGAAAAATTAATTATTCATAAATCCATAATAAATCACTTGATGACGTCACCGTGACGTCACTCTTCGGGACACATCTTGGCTATAGGGACTATGCTTATGCCAACTTTCAATGATATCTGACAAAGATTAATGCCAAAAGTAATACGTCACTGTCTATGCGCATGCATGAACATAAAATCTGTCAAAATTAGCCGAAAATCGGCTAAAACGGTCACCGTGGACAGGATTTGACCTCAGCAACACGTGCGCTGCAGGCTGACTGACATACGATGTATGTGCCTATGTACAACGTACGTGCATGTACATGTACATGTACATTGTGGACGTCCTGTCCTATGCATGTTTCGAAGCAGAGGTATTGTCAACGTGAAGTTTTAAGCGTGCGCAGGGTATGTTCGAGTTCGCTTATCGCCTCGAAACTTTCAAATGTTTTAGATCTACCCTTCAACCAACAATTAAAGTAAAAACAAATATAAAAAATGCCATGGTTGATTTTTCAGGAATTTTCAAATGAAAACGGGTCTTTTCATTATAACTTCCGGTTTGATGACGTCATCTGCCTAAAACTTCGCACATGTCTTAAGTGGGTCAAGGTCATTATATACACCAATATCTGGGCGATTCCGACAAACTTCGCCACAGACATCTATTCAAAATACATTTTTGAAAATTTTCAACCTGTCGCTAGAGGGCGCTCGAAGATTGCATGACGTCATCGGTAGATGATTTAAAGAATACTATTGACCGAGAGACTAACATCGTTAAAAGCAAGTTCATATCTATTACCACTTTTAAATACTAAGCCACTTCTGGTTTGGCCTTTTTCGACCGGAAGCAAGGGTCACGTGATTTCACGCACACTGAATGAAATAAAGACCTCAACCTATTCTACCACTTGCTGGCAACAGAATGCTGCGGACGCGTACGGTTGATTTCTTATGCATTTTTAAATATTAAAAGTGCCACAATTTAATTGCCTATAAATACACACCGGATGACGTCATCATGACGTCATCATTCCACAATGTTGTTTGAATTAGGGTCTTTGCTTGAATAAAGAGTGGTGTAAATTAATAATTGGCAAAGAGTCAAAAATGCCCTTTGAAAAGCGACAATTTTTTTAAATTTTCTGTGTACAAAGTCTATGGGAAAAATTAAATATTCAAAAATCTATAATAAATTAGTCGATGACGTCACCATGACGTCAATCTTCGGGACACATCTTTGCTATAGGGACTATGCTTATGCCAACTTTGAATGATGTCTGACAAAGATTAATGCCAAAAGTGGCGTGTAGAAAAAACGTGTACAAAGTCTATGGGCTTTGGGCAAAAAAGAAGAAGAGGAAGAAGAAGAAAGAAAAACTAGAGGTCTATGTCTGTTTGCAACAGAACATAGGGCTTTTCCGCATTATGATTTTTTTTAATCAATAATATGCCCTGAATATGCATGAACATAAAATCTTTCAAAGTTAGCCGAAAATCGGCTGAAACGGTCACTGTGGACAGGATTTGACCTCGGCAATACGATGTATGTGCGTGTGTACAAGGTCTTTGCTTTGACAAAGAGTGATCTAAATAAATTACTGGCAAAGAGTCGAAAACGCACTTTGAAAATCGACAAATATTTTTTAATGTTTTGATGACGTCATCGTGACGTCACTTCGAACTTTGCATACTAGTATGATTAACTACCTACCCACCAAGTTTCATGACAATTGGACCTTTCCTTATATGAGTTTTGAAAAATCGCATTTTGATGACGTCATGATGACGTCACACATTTTTCAAGTTTTGTGCGAACAGCTATTACATAACAGACCAAATGCAAAAAAGAATTTTGCATTTTGCATGTTGCGTTCGGGAGATATGGCTAAAAGGTCAAAAAAAAATAAATATTCATATAAAATCTCAGGATGATGTCATCATGACGTCACCTCATTTTTAATCTATAACACATCCTGGTATAGCCACATACCAAGTTTCAACCCAATCGGACTTACATTTGTGTTGATATAAGACTTCACAATATGTACGTAAATTTTCAAAAATCAATAAAAAAAATTAGGTGATGATGTCATCGTGACGTCATAGTCTTGGCATAGTTTTTGTATGAGGGTCTTTCTTGGCTGTAACTTTGATGACGATTCCAGATCGCCAAGTTATAAGAATGGTGGCTTGAAAACGTGTACAAAGTCAATGGGTTAAAAATCCAACAGCAGAAAAACTGCACCTTTAAATACGTGATTTGCCTTTAAACTGAATTATTTTTATAAAATATTACTTGATATTCTGACCCTTGGGAATATTTTCAATGAAATGGCAAACGTAAAAAAATACGATTTCTTTTTCTTTCTCATAGTAATTCTCGGCCGCAGTTCAGAACTACTCAGTAAGATATATCAGTGTTGTATAGGAAAAGACTTGTGGAGAAAGCTGTGTACAAAGTCTATGAGAAAAATTAATTATTCATGAATCCATAATAAATCACTTGATGATGACGTCATCATGATGTCATAGTCTTGGCATAATTTGTGTATGAGGGTCTTCCTTGGCTGTAACTTTGATGACGATTCCAGATCGCCAAGTTATGAAAATGGTGGCTTGAAAACGTGTACAAAGTCAATAGGTTAAAAATCCCACAGCAGAAAAACTGCACCTTTAAATGCGTGATTTGCCTTTAAACTGAAACATTTTTATAAAATATTACTTGCTATTCTAACTCTTGGGAATATTTTCAATCAAATGACAGGCGTAAAAAAATACGATTTCTTTTTCCTTTTCATAGTAATTCTCAGCCGAAGTTCAGAACTACTCGGTAAGATATATCAGTGTTGTATAGGGAAAGACTTGTGGAGAAAGCTGTGTACAAAGTCTATGAGAAAAATTAATTATTCATAAATCCATAATAAATCACTTGATGACGTCACCATGACGTCACTCTTCGGGACACATCTTGGCTATAGGGACTATGCTTATGCCAACTTTCAATGATATCTGACAAAGATTAATGCCAAAAGTGCTACATGTATAATACGTCCCTGTCTATGCGCATGCATGAACATACAATCTGTCAAAGTTAGCCGAAAATCGGCTAAAACGGTCACTGTGGACAGGATTTGACCTCAGCAACACGTGCGCTGCAGGCTGACTGACATACGTGTACGATGTATGTGCCTATGTACAACGTACGTGCATGTACATGTACATTGTGGACGTCCTGTCCTGTGCATGTTTTGAAGCAGAGGTATTGTCAATGTGAAGTTTTAAGCGTGCGCAGAGTTGTTCGAGTTCGCTTATCGCCTCGAAACTTTCAAATGTTTTAGACCTACCCTTCAATCGACAATTAAAGTAAAAACAAATATAAAAACTGCCATGGTTGATTTTTCAGGAATTTTCAAATGAAAAAGGGTCTTTTTATTATAACTTCCGGTCTGATGACGTCATTCGCCTAAAACTTCGCACACGTCTTAAGTGGGTCAAGGTCATCATATACACCAATATTTAGGCGATTCCGACAAACTTCGCCACAGACATCTATTCAAAATACATTTTTGCTAATGTTCAACCTGTCGCTAGAGGGCGCTCGAAGATTGCATGACGTCATCGGTAGATGATTTGAAGAATACTATCGGCCAAGAGACTAACACCGTTGAAAGGAAGTTCATTTCTATTACCATTTTCAAATAATAAGCCACTTCCGGTTTGGGCCTTTTTCGACCGGAAGCAAGGGTCACGTGATTGCACGCACACTGAATGAAATGAAGACCTCAACCTACTGTACCACTTGCCGGCAACAGAATGCTGCGGACGCGTACGGTTGATTTCTTATGCATTTTTAAATATTAAAAGTGTCACAATTTAATTGCCTATAAATAAACACAGGATGACGTCATCATGACGTCATCATTCCACAATGTTGTTTGGAGTAGGGTCTTTGCTTGGACAAAGATTGGTGTAAATGAATAACTGGCAAAGAGTCGAAAATGCCCTTTGAAAAGCGACAATTTTTTTTAAATTTCTGTGTACAAAGTCTATGGGAAAAATTAAATATTCAAAAATCTATAATAAATTAGTCGATGACGTCACCATGACGTCAATCTTCGGGACACATCTTTGCTATAGGGACAATGCTTATGCTAAGTTTGAATGATGTATGGCAAAGATTAATGCCAAAAGTGGCACTGAGAAAAAACGTGCACAAAGTCAATGGCATTTGAAGTGGAACAAAAAGAAGAAGAAGAAGAAGAAGAAGAAGAAGAAGAAGAAAGAAAAAAAAAACCAGAACAAAAACAAAGGCTTTTCCGCAACTTTGCGGAAAAGCCAAAAATCAGAACAAAAAGAAAGGCTTTTCCGCAACAATGCGGAAAAGCCAAAAAAAACCAGAACAAAAAGAAAGGCTTTTCCGCAACTTTGCGGAAAAGCCAAAAATCAGAACAAAAAGAAAGGCTTTTCCGCAACAATGCGGAAAAGCCAAAAATCAGAACAAAAAGAAAGGCTTTTTCGCATGATTTGCGAAAAAGCCAAAAAAAAAACGAGAACAGAAAGAATGGCTTTCTCGCAAAATTGCGAAAAAGCCCCAAAAAAAGAAAAAAAGATGAGAACAAAAACAAAGGCTTTTTCGCAAAATTGCGAAAAAGCCAACAAGAGCTGTTTCGGTGTGTACACCGAAACAGCTAACTATAGTTTTGTCCGTCTTATGCACGGAGCAAATGGCTTTTTCGCTGTAGGTGGTTTTATTAGGCGTAGGAAATATAGTGTACCGTGGTTACCTAAATTTTAAAAATAGAAATCATCTTCAAAAATTGTACGAAGTAAAACGTGTACAAAGTCAATGGGCTTAAAATCCCACTGCAGAAAAACTGCACCTTTAAATACGTGATTTCATGACGTCATACTCTTGGCATTATTTTTGTAGGAAGGTCTTCCTTGGCTTTAACTTTGATGACGATTGAAGATTGCCAAGTCACCAAAATGATGGTTTGAAAACGTGTACAAAGTCAATGGGCTAAAAATCCCACTGCAGAAAAACAGCACCTTTAAATACGTGATTTGCCTTTAAACCGAAACATTTTTATAAAATATTACTTGATATTCTGACTCTTGCGAATATTTTCAATCAAACGACAAAGCGTAAAAAACACGATTTCTCTTTCCTTCTCAAAGTAATTTTCGGCCGAAGTTCAGAACCACTCAGTAATCAGTGTTGTATAAGAAAAGACTTGTGGAGAAAGCTGTGTACAAAGTCTATGGGAAAAAAAGTAATTATTCATAAATCCATAGTAAATCACTTGATGACCTCACCATGACGTCAATCTTCAGGACACACCTTTGATGAAGGGGCTAGAGTTGTTAAACAATGGACATTAATATTCATAAGTTGACAATGTGGCGCTTGGTCCGCGCCCACACGACCACGTGCGTGTTTGGTGTACGGGAAGCATGCGATGCTTACACGTGTGTATACACGCACACACTTGCGGTATATGCTTACTTCACATGTAGATGAGGCTCTCTCTGCAGCTACTTGCGCAAGGGTATATTTTGCCGACACCGCGTCAACTGCGTGAACAATTTCACAAGCTCGGAACTTGGCACTGTTGAGGCAAATGTTTACGCTATCATTTAATGGGCAAATCAAGATTATATCTGTATGGATTGATTTGTTAGCAATTTTTGAAAAAGGAAAGTTCTTTTCAACGGAACTTCCGGTCTGATGACGTCATACGCCTAAAACTTTGCACACGTCTTAAGTGGTCAAGGTCATCATATACACCAATATTTAGGCGATTTCGACAAACTTCGCAACAGACATCTATTTAAAATACATTTTTGAAAATATTCAACCTGTCGCTAGAGGGCGCTCGAAGATTGCATGACGTCATCGGTAGATGATTTGAAGAATACTATTGGCCAAGAGACTAACACCGTTAAAAGCAAATTCATATCTATTACTACTTTTAAATAATAAGCCACTTCCGGTTTTGGTCTTTTTCGACCAGTAGCAAGGGTCACGTGATTTCACGCATTTCTATTCTACCACTTGCCGGCAACAGAATGCTGCGGACGCGTAAGGTTGATTTCTTATGCATTTTTAAATATTAAAAAGTGTCATAATTTAATTGCCTATAAATAGACACAGGATATCGTCATCATTACGTCATCATTAGACAATGTTGTTTGAATTAGGGTCTTTGCTTGGAAAAAGAGTGGTGCAAATGAATTACTCGCAAAGAGTCGAAAATGCCCTTCGTATATCGACATTTAAAAAAAAAATTCTGTGTACAAATTCTATGGGAAAAATTAAATATTCAAAAATCTACAATAAATTAGTCGATGACGTCATCATGACGTCATTGTGCTAGGATCATCCTTGCATAAGGGTCCTTCATTGGTATAAGTTTGATGAAAATCCGAAATTGCAAAAGCACTAAAGTCGTGTAGAGAAAAAACGTATACAAATTGGATGGGCTTTTTGGAGAAGAAGAAGAAGAGGAAGAAGAGGAAGAAAAAAAGAATCAAGACAAAAAGAATGCCTTTTTCGCAAAATTACGAAAAAGCCAAAAATAACAGAAACAAGAGCTGTTTCGGGTGTACACCGAAACAGCTAAAAAATCAGAACAAAAAGAAAGGCTTTTTCGCAAATTTTGCGAAAAAGCCAAAAAAAAAAAAAAATCAGAAAAAAAAGTCTTTTTCGCAAAATTAAGAAAAAGCCAAAGAAGGAAAAAAAAAAACTTTAACGAAAACAAGAGCTGTTCCCAATTGAAATTGGGAACAGCTAAAAATCAGAACAAAAAGAAAGGCTTTTTCGCAAATTTTGCGAAAAAGCCACCAAAAAAAATCAGAACAAAAACAAAGGCTGACAGGTTAAGGCTGACAGTGTGTATTACTTACATTGGCGTGCATTACTTACACTTGCGTGTGTTATTTACATTGGCGGACGCTACTTACATTGGCGTACGTTACTTACATTAGTGTGCATTGTTTACATTAGTGTACATTGTTGACTTAGTCGTGCATTGTTTACATTAGTGTACATTGTTGACTTAGCCGTGCATTGTTTACATAAGTGTACATTGTTGACTTAGCAGTGCATTGTTTACATTTGGCGCATTGTTCAAGCTGTGCGCGTTGCTGCTTAGTTGAGCTGTCACTTAACTCCCAAGTGTAATTAAGTGACCCTGATAATTAATAACCTCATTAATTAATAAGACTCAATCACTACTGGATATTTCTTGATTATTGTATAATAAATTACGATTATATTTGTTGTGCCGACATTCCTGTTGTCCATGTGTATTTCTTGTTAGTTTATTGTGCAATTAACAGAGGGTAATCACAATCATCATAATCGGCGGTATATTTCCTCCAAAACGGACCTGCTCCCTAGGCCTTGAGGTCGCTCTGAGTGCTCTGAGTAAAGCTGGCGTTCGGGAAGATCAGCTACACTCTAATAGGTGTCAGAATTGGTCCCAACGAACTTTGGTTTGGCCCGGGGAGATCCCCGCCACACTACTCACTTGTAGTTATCTCTATTTTAATCGAAATACCCCAAAATGCAGCTATGCACCACTGATCATGTACCGCTACGCACTAGTGTTGAATACCCGTATGAAATACAACGGGGTTTTCCTACCTCCTCGAATGAACGAAGACTTGCACAGGGAAACAGACAAATGTCACAATCATCATTTGGAGGAAAATACTTGATTTGTTCCTCATATAACACAAAGTCTGACATAAACTAATGGATCAGTCTTGAGAGTCTTGACTTGAGTCTTAAATATATCATTTGTATTTGAATGCCTGTGCATGTGTAATCTCGGGTTCTCACTCAGGTGATAGCTGGAATGCATTTAGCATTTCACGAACAGCTGTAAAAAGTGGATTCTTTTAGTAAAGCAAGTATGCATTACCCTGACAGTTTGGATCAGTTTAAGTAATTCTAACTTTTCATGTGTGGAAGACAATGTTCGTTTTATACGTGTTATATGTATAAAATGTAATTGCCTATAAGTGAGGGAAACTAATTAATCTAGGTCGCTTTCTTAGTTACTCACCCTGTATTTATAGATGATTGTTGTTTATAGAAAGGACACGATACCTACCTACATTAAGTCGAGCGGTGTGTGCGTAAAAGCCAGTATTATAGTAGGACGATGCCGTGAGGCTGCCATCAGGGATGCTTCCATCTTCCATCCCTAAGGCCTCGGGGCTGCATGGGTCTAATGAAATAATAAGGAATTAATCATTCACCAATGCAACAGGTTAAATCAGGACGTAATTGGAACCCTTAAGACTTGAGGACAAGTCACTAGACAGTTGAGGTTTATCTGTCGGCGCCCCCAATATCTACTTGCACAGGAAAACGTTACTTGTTTAATCATCATTTTATGAGATTATTTCACAAAACCTACATACATACATCTTTACAATTTCGATGTGAAATGCACATTGTCCATTGTGTGCCATATAAAATAATCATCTAAAATGGGAATTTAAGCCGCATACGTATCCCGTCTAGGTTGGACATGTAATTGAAACCGACGCACAGTGGGCCAGAATCGCCTCAAAGTGTGCCAAATTCAAAAAAGTGAATGTGACATTTTCAACTTTTTAAACTTTTTGCGGAAGACAACATCCTAAAGAATATTTTTCCATCCATATTTTATTTTTTGTAAGTTTTTTAAGTGTCACATACCCCTATGAACATAAAAAAGTGCAAAATATGCTCTTAAAATGATAAAAGTGGCAACTTTGAAAAACGTGTTTTGATTTATATGAAGAAGAAAGCAGTCAACTTGTTACTGCGTGCAGTTCTTACTTATTAGTAGCCAAATAAGACAATATAATTCAAAATGTTTAAAAAATGTACATTTTGGAAATTGTGATCAGTAAATTTGACCCAAAAAACACCCAAAAGTGCATTTTGTTGATAACATTAGTGCGATAGTTGGGATTCCCGCCGATTCCTGCTAATATTTTAATTTAAACGTTTCCACCCAAGCCTAAGCTAAACGTTGATGCCAAGTTCTTTTGCTAGAATTTGTTATACTGCGTGTAAGGAGCGTTTTAAAGGCCCCATGTTCGCCGTTTTTAATGAACTGTACATGGTACTGTACAAGTATATACTTTTAATATAAAAACGTGTAAAAGTAAAAAGTTACTCTTTTGTAATTGGAGCGATATTCATTCAGTTTAACACGTTTTCACCCAAGCGTTAGCTTTACGTTGATGCCAAGTTTTGTTGCTAGAATTTGCGATAATGCGTGTAAGAGGCGTTCTAAAGGCCCCATGTTCGCCCTTTTTAATGAACTTACATAGTATATACTGTAATTGGGTCTACTTTCAATATACAAAGGTGTAAACGTAAAAAGTCATTGTTTTCTAATTGGAGCGATATTCATTCAGTTTTTAAACTTTTTTGAGAAAGAAAGTATCCTAAAAATATTTTGTTCGCCCTTATTTTATTTTTTTGTAAGTTTTGATGGTGTCATATATACCCCTGTGAACAGAAAGGTACGATTGCTGCTCTTAAAATTAATGATCAAATTAAGCAACTTTGAGGAACGCATTATGACTTTATGAAAGCAGTCAACTTGTTAGTGCAGTGTTTTGGAAATTATGTTCAGTACATTTGACAAAAACAATCAACAATGCATTTTGTGATAAAATTAGCACGATAGTTTGGATTCCCAGCGATTCTTGCCAAGATGCTAATTTTAACCTTTTCAACCAAGCCTAAGCTCTTTGTTGATTAACTTATAGTTGCTAAACTGCGTGAAAATGGCCCATGTTCGTCGTTTTTAATAAACTGTATACGTGGTACTGTATATACCCTGATCTTAAAAACGCATAAAAGTAAAAAAAGTGACTCATTTGTAATTGGAGCAATATTTATTCATACTGAGTAGAAAAATTACAAATAACTTTGAGAGGTTATGACGTAATAAATCAATGGAAAGACTTACCCAATTTGGGTAAGTTATTATAGGTTGTAAGCATGTCTAGTCAACAATAAATTGTCTGAGTTCGTATCCCTCTAATGTGTAGCATAATAGATAACATCCATATCAGAGTTATTATTTCAACCCGCCAATCACAGTGCAGCATTTCAAATACGTGTCCCCAAACTAATTCAGGTTTCAATTATCAGTTAAATATTTAATCTACCCGGCTATTTTGATTGGATAATTGATTCCAGCAATTTATTCAATAATCAATGAAGAATGAATATGCCTTGTTATTACAATTAATGAATATCTGCCTTAGCCAATCGGAAAAACACTTTCTTAAATCATACAGATTTAAAAATGTTTTTATTGATCTTTATGTGTCTGTAAACCCAATAAAGGTTTGAAATTAATTCAAATATGAATATTCATATGTTTTGAAAGGAAAAATGGCTCAACCAATCTAAACATAGTATTTTAATGACGTCATATCAATTTAATAATGCTTTCATTGGATGTCTTAGTTCCAGAAACCCCCTTAAGTTTTAAGAATCAATGAAATACGAATCTGTCTCGGTATTACAAAGATAATTTGCCTCGTCCAATCAGAAAACAGTATTTTGATGACGTCATACAGATTTAAAAATACTGCCATTGAAATCTACGGGTCTGCAAACTCCTATGTACTTCTAATGAGTATTTAATTTTGGCACACTTTGACTGTCCATATCGCGGCACGATGCTGGCGAACACAACCCGGCCAATGCCGACTGGATTTCAAGTCTTGGAAACCCTAGAGGGTCAGTGAATGGGAGACAGGCAGCAATGAATGCCTGCAGATTTCGGCCCGGGGAGCAAATGGTTGCTGGTCTTTACCATAATATTATTTGCTTCAAAATACCTATTTGTTTACCGAACAGGTACAGTTTTCATTTAAATGCTTCCAAATTTGGTACAAACAGTCTCGTACATTTTGATCATATTACTGCCTTAAAAAAAAAAAAAAATGAGGTTATCATGTTTAACGAAAAATTCGGCACATAGTGCTATACTGATTATTACTAATATTATTTTAATCTAAAGCTAATTTGGTCGAAGTTTTGGTCGAAGTAAATTGCACATTGCCAAGAACGGGACCCATGTTGATAACTATTTTAAATCAGTTGACATGGCAAACATGATGTCCAAATTATTGTTTGGATACCGTATTAGCCCAAATATGATTAGATTTCATGGCGTTCCGTGGCAACTACAACGAGTTTCGCAGGGGCACACTGTGCCCTCGAACCTGTCCTAAAAGGGCTTAAGGTATTATCACCTTTCACTTTAAAGGGAAAATACAACATTTGCAAACATCAAAAAATAAAACTACCAAATCATTTTGAAATACCTTGCTGGACTGTTAGTGAATGACAGTGTAAAGCATCCTGTAAAATCATGGCACCTGGTACACTGTCATTTTCAAGAAAAGTGGTATTTTTGTATCAATTGCCAACGCTGATCGGCCGATCAGCGTTGGAACAAAAACTGGCTTTTTTCAAAAACTGGCCCGAATTGACCATCGCACTTGTTTGCAAAAGATTACAAACCTATGAACGGGTACAAGCCAGCTAGACTGGTTCCCTGACCTTACAATTCCCCAATGTATGTAAACTGCTCTGTTTCTTCTTTGGAGAGTCAGGGAACCAGACTACAGGAAAATGATTTTTTTTCTTGGTTTTTGCAAAAGCAAATGTATATTCCCTTTAATGGTTGGTAAATTACCTGAATAAAGTAAGTGTCCAACACGGGTAGGTCCCTCGCTGATAAGGCGAAAGGAACATAATTCTGTAAATGAATGTAAAAATTATAAAAAAATCACGATTGGTGAAGCAGTGTGTGTGCACAGTTCAGGCATGTTGATAATACTCGGCTGGGTCAGACTGTCGGGCAATGGTACCAGGCGCGGATCCGGGGAACCCCCCCCCCCCAAAAAAAAAATAACGGCCCATAGTCTGGCGTTAGGGCCCTGTCACACTTCTGAGTATCCTAATTCCTTATGAGTTGCGCATTGCCTTTTTTTCATACGCAGTCGTACGCACAATACGCACCTCATATGCATCTCTATCGTTTTATGTAAGTTTTATGTACGCAGGCATACGCATGGTACGGCCCAGTACGCCGGACAGTTTTGGGCATGCACAAAACTACGCTGCGTACGTTGTTCCGCAGGTCATAAGTTATAAATACGCAGCGCATCGGTCCCGCATCGGTCGAGCGCGGTACGAGTACGCTATGTGTTCGTGAGGGATAAGCCGTTCATACGCGGCAATACGCTGACCTCCTATATTGGACGTATACATAGCGACGTATTGCACGAATTAGTACCGCTCGTTCTGCGAGCGGGCAGCGCATTGTACTTATTCGTAACTTATGAGAAACGCACAGATGGCGAACTTGCTCACTGCATACGCAATTCATACGCATCTCATACGCAGTGGATGCGCTGAATTCGTTACTTGTTCGCTAGATGTGCGTCGCACATTTGTCAAAGTAATCAAAAAATTTCGACGTTTTTGATCGTACGGCTGCGTATTGAAAATTGTTGATAAGGAACTCATAAGGAATTGGGATACGCAAAAAGTGTGACAGGGGCTTTAGGGCCCTGTCACACTTCTGCGTATCCTAATTCCTTATGAGTTGCGCATTGACATTTTTTCATACGCAGTCGTACGCACAATACGCACCTCAAATGCATCTCTATCGTTTTTTGTAGGTTTTATGTACGCAGATATACGCATGGTACGGCCCAGTACGCAGGATAGTTTTGGACATGCACAAAACTACGCTGCGTACGCTGTTACGCAGGTCATAAGTTATAAATACACAGCACATCGGTCCCGCATCGGTCGAGTGCGTTACGAGTACGCTATGTGCTCGTGACGTACCCCGTCAGCATATGAGCCGCCTGTATTGGACGTATACATAGCGTACTTGCAGCGCAGATGCAACGCTCAGAAGTGCGTCAAGCATGCGGTCGGCATAAGTCGGGTGCGTCCGGAATACGCTCGGCATGCGCACTGCATACCAGAGTTGCTGACTCGAGTCATGTGACTTGGACTCGAGTCGGACTCGAGTCGCTATTTTTGGGACTTGTGACTTGACTTGTAAATACCAGCTTTGACTTGTGACTTGACTTGGACTTGCAAACAATGACTTGTGACTTGACTTGGGATTGCAAAAAATGACTTGTTACCAACCCAAGTCAGACGCTACTCGAGCGACCCAATACACTTTAATTAAGCTATTATACTTTTAATTAGCTTTTTCATTCCAGAAAATAGACCTCAGTGACTGAATCCAGTAATATGAATAGTTCCCACTAGTTTCAAAAGTTTTCAATAAGACTGTCACAACAAACTACAGTTTTCAATGACCAATTGTCTCTTGCTTAATGTATTGGTTGAACAAACTTTGAACGGAACCTTTCATGAAAAGAAAGCAGGCCTTTGTCAATTGCATGTAAAATACCGGATAGCCTAACCCATTGGTAGGCGTTTAGTATACATGAAAATTGAACAATAAAGTGTTAGTATACTACATGTAATCGAGTGAGTGGAGTTTTTTTTCACGGTCATCTCAACATTTATTTCTACAATGTAAAGTAAATTTATTAAGGTATACAAAGGGCTAATATCCGACAGATATGTGATAAACTACAAGAATAGTAATTGCAACACATTGAAAAAGGGGAATTAAGGAGGCATGTTCAAAATAACTCGTAAGTTGACGCCAGGTTAATTCTTTTAGCTTTTACAGCTGGACAAAATAATGTGCAACTTGACGTGTTCTTGGACAAAGATACTTGTGACTTGACTTGTTTTTAGACCAAATGACTTGTGACTGGACCTAATGACTTGTGACTTGATTTGTGACTGGACCTAATGACTTGTGACTTGACTTGGACTTGCAAACAATGACTTGTGACTTGACTTGGACTTGCAAACAATGACTTGTGACTTGACTCGGACTTGCAAACAATGACTTGCTGCCACCTCTGCTGCATACTGACCTTTCGCAGCCCGAAAAATAATGTTGTGCACTGCATACGCAACTCATACGCATCTCATACGCAATGTATGCGCTGAATTCGTTACTTGTGCGCTAGATGTGCGTCGCACATAAGTCAAAGTGATCAAAACATTTCGACGTTAATTGAGCGTACGGCTGCGTATTGAAAATGTTTGATAAGGAACTCATAAGGAATTAGGATACGCAGAAGTGTGGCAGGGCCCTTTTATCACGAATCTGCCACGTTGCATGTTGTACCATCCACGTCCACTTGTTCGTGACGAAAATCACGAAATATCTCGTCTGTATACAGTACTCGTACTCGGAAGTACAAGTGCACGTACTCGTACTCGGAAGTACAAGCACTTGTACTCGGAGACCTGTACTTGTACTGGCGGAAGAGCTCGGCAATCTAAGTACTCGGCAGTACTCGGTCACTCGGAAAAGGTACTCAACTACAATACTGCTTTATACGTGTATATTGGCATAGGTCTACTGGTGATGTGCCTGAACAGTTTAGGCATGTTATTCACAGCTGGAAATTGATTTATCACCCTTCATCACACTTTTTTATTGAGATGATTGGGCGCATAACATCCAGTGAAATGTCCATGGTATAGCGTCGGTAAGAACAGAAGACCAAACCTAATCCGGTCACTTTTTGGAAAATCGATTCTTTATACACAATTTGCAACACCAAGGACCAACAAGGATTAAGAATTTTTCTTAATGAAAATAATTCATACAAAATTAAACCAATGCTCTGGAAAATAAAAATAAAACTATTCAATGTATATTATGAATTCTTGCTCATCACACTTACGGCAAAAAATGGTGACCACAAGCGCAGCAAGAATCCATGTGGATGCCATCGTTGCTGTTGATCTGAAAAAAATAAATGTTGTATGAAGTTGACTTGCTTAGACAATCTCCTGCATCAGTTTACCACGCGATGGATGCGGTACGACACCTTAAGAATCGTCAATGCTCTTACACTCACTGCTTGGTGCTTATTATTATTATTATTATTATTATTATTATTATTATTATTATATTACTAACAACTATAATAGGGCGACAGATTTTGCTAACTCCGTCCACAATAGGGCGACACACCTTATTAAGGCGACACATAACTGTCGCCCTTTTGTGAAAACGACCCTTAGGACAAGGAATTTTGCTGTCGCAAACCATCTAGATCGGTTCCTCATGGTCCAATTAGTAAAAATACTAAATTTCGTGGAAAAAAGATAAGGTAAACTTGGGTTAGGTGACAGTTTAGGTTTGTGCACAAGTCTATGGGAAAGTCGCCCTATTGCAGCAAAAACAGTTATGATTATTATTATTATTATTATTATTTATTCGGCCAAATTACAAGGTACAACAAGCAATGCACAAAAGTAAACAAAACTAAACAAAAACAATCCAATCCAAGCTGGCCAGGATTAACAAAAGTATAATAAAACACTGTGACTCGAAAGCCTGTCAATCTTAACTTGAATTTAAGTATATCGTGTTGCTTTTGTCGTGAAGGCAATGCTCACTTCAAACTCAAAATTTGGGATTTAAGTTTGATGTTGCAGATGGCAACGGTTTAGAACCTTTCAAAAAGCAAACTCGGCTCATTTCGCGGTCTTCTACTATAATAATGTGAGTCGATCAGGCAAGAATCAATGAAATCTTTTGTCATTGTGAAGTCGGGTTGAAAAGTTCTCTACCGGTTCCGTAATCAAAGTTTCTCGTGGGTACCGTTCAAAAGTCAAAACAGTAATGACCATGAAAAGTGACACGATCAAACAATTTGTGAGGTCCAGCGGGTAAAACATTAAATCCCGAAAATTAAAAGGAAACGATTATCACTGAAACCTGTTAACATGCACGTTGGCTTAAAAAAATAAATAAATAGAAAAAAGGGGTATAAAAATCAACCGACGTTTGCAGGTGGCAGTTGGCCGTCTGCAGTTGAATACAGGAGTTGATGTACTGCAATCAATGACTTTTGATGTATATATATATATTTTTTAACGGTACAAGATGACACCAAAAGTTGAAATCACGTGGATGAAAGGAAAATGCGTCAGTGCTGTAACATAATCATCGGACATTTAATAGTTATTTCACTTTCTAAAACTTTAACCTCGGTATTATATAAAACAGTATTTCAGTCTGAGCGTATATAAAATCCGCCGGTCTAGTCTTTGTTTAGGAGGGGGGGGGGCTTTATATTGAAGCGATAAACACCGAAAGTTTGATGCATTTCCCAACAAATTTATTATCTTCTTGGAAAATTTAAAACATTTGCTAAAAAGGGAACGACTGATGCTTTGTGGATAAAATGTACAAATGTTATACATGTATTCAACGAACTCATGCGTCACCACTTGGTTTTGCTGTCACTTACCTTTTAAGATGAAATCTTGAAAACACTGCAAGGAGATTTGTTGTCGAAAAGCCTAAAGTAGAAAAAATACAATGAATTTACTTCTCCAATAGGCCTACTGACTACAATAAACATATGATCTCGAATCCGTTTTGTGAGAAGTGTCGTTTCAAAACCCCATCAGACAATACATTTGTAGCGGTAGGAATGCGTCAAAACATAATCTTCTGTTTTGCTTAAAACAATCTCAAATACAGATTCCTATTTCAAAACACATTCTGAAGAACGTTATACTAGCATTTTTTTTCTCTAATTAACCCCCCGACACCTGTTAATACGCGAATAGGTGTCGGTCGTTTTTTGGGTTACACCTCTATGTTCCGACACCCCTATGTTCCGACTGCACATATTCCTATTCCTAACCCTAACCCTAATCCTAACCCTGAACCTAACCCTAACCGGGAGTAACTCAATCTAGGTTGTCGGAACATAGGGGTGTCGGAACATAGAGCAGTCACCGTTTGTTTGTTGTTTCTTAATGGAAATACTAATAAGTTTGTATGAATTTGACATCATCAGGCTTACATTAACACAGGCGATCGAGATGTTGTTCGACTCCTCACAAAGAAGGCTCTTGTCCTTGACTGCTTGTCCACGCTCCTTCTAATAACGGACTGAGTTGTTTGCAAAACCACCACACACGATGTCTAGATGGAAACGTCTAGTCAACCTAACCGGTCCGCTCTTTTATAGACATATAGAGAGCACAAATCCAGAGGCCGAAAAGTACGGGAAATTACAGGAATGCTCAAAATAGGTGCGCCTGTCAATCTTTGCCATCAATCATTTTATCCTGCATTATTTTGCTCCATGCGTGCGTGACCGTTTTGCCAACTGCACTTTCATTATTGATCCATTTATTTTTGAGAGCAGTGTTTTGTTTTTCCGATAATAAAGTAAGCTGGGAATTTCCAGATTCGTTACACCAGAAACTATGTAATTGTGTCAGGGTTGTTTTTGCGTGTTTTATAAAACAATCAAAGGGAATTATCTATACTTGGCAAGAGCGGAATTATTTCTGAGAAATATTGTACTGTCTGAGGTATTACATTTATCATTTACATAAAGAAAGAAGAGTAAAAGATCCAACATGGAATCCTGTGGTACCCCACAGGTATAATGACTCGACTGGTAGAGTTTATAGAGGGAAATGATACATAATGCTTTCTGTTACAAGGATAACTTTCAGTAGTTCCAGGGCTGTCTCGCACACCGTAATTAGAATATTGTGACTTGGCGTTTGTGTTACCATTTCTTGACTTGGCGTTTGTATTTCCATTTTTGAATAACAACAATAGAACATAAACAAGTGTCGCCATTACGGTTTGGGTTTTAAACAAAATTACCCAAATAACCATTGGATCAAGGCGGGAAAGCTATCCAGAGTTGACATGGTCAAGTGTAGCGGACATCATCTGACACAAATTGGTAGAGATGTTTATTCGGTTTCGGAAAATGCTTTAGGGTAGTAAAAATAAACGTTTGATGTTTCAAAAATACATTTGCTTTAAAATGCATTAGATTAGAAGACACGGTTTATAAAATTTCGTTTCGATTAAAACGCATTTTGCAGCCCAATTGGGCGTGTTCCTGACCGTAATATTCCTTTGTCTTGAATCGATATTGCGGTCGTCTCGTATGCCAGCAGTTCCAACCCCGTCCAGAGCTAGTAGCTGCTTGGCCTGTCACCATAGTGTTTCATCCCCGCTACGGCCCCGCTGTGATCCCCCCCACGACATAAACAAATAAGGTGTACGCTTTGAGGTTTTGAACTTCCCTATTACATGAGAAAAAAACATATCATAGAAAAAAAAAAGAAATGAAATCGAACCTTATGAAAGTTGGAGTTTATCACTGAGAGGCAAACTAAACAAAAACATTCCAACTTTTGGCTTCACATTAACCGATTGAATGTTCCTGAAGCATAACAGGCACCAAAGTATTCTGGAGTTCCAGAAATCGGGGCCTAAAATCTCCTTAAGCCAAAGACGAAGCCGAAGCCAGCCGTTTTAAAAACGCTCTTAGCCTCTGTTAATTCGGGCTATTCACAATGCAGTGCGCCACCAAGAATTTGCCACGGAGAGTTCATTTTTCCCAGTGCATTGTGGGAGATGGTCGACAAATTTGCAGTGCGGGACAATTGAAATTGCTGGCTTTTCCGGTCAGTAGTTTCGTAAGCGTATGATTCAAGGATCTGTTTGCCCTTTTCTTTTTATGTTATATCAATATGGTGTTTTTTGTAAGGCGGCAGAACGCTATGGTCCAATTTATAACATATTAGATCAAGTTGTCTACTGACACTCATTCAAATGAGCCATGTTTTGTCGACCGTAAACTTGAAAAATTGACTCTACACGGAAAACCCTTGGTGGCGCACTGCATTGTGAATTGCCCGAATTGTCAGAGGCACCTTCAAGTTGTTATGAACTGAAGAGATGGAAAACATAAACCATGCATATGTCACCCTGAGTGCTGTTTCCCGCTAGCTTTATTTTTGATGACTCTCGTATGAACTAAATATCAGGGGATGCAATTAATGAACTCATAACACAGTTATGCATCATCCACATCAGTTCCGCAGACGGCTGAGCGTACCGGCACAAGCCTAAACCCTGACTGCAGCGCAACAAAGCGCCGGTCTCGTGGTAGCGAGTACACCGAACCAAAAACTGCCTCTGCTGCTTGCTCTGTCGAACTGCGAAATGTAAGACAAACAGCCTTACTCAAGACACCACGAAAAGGTGTCATTAAACACAAAAATGTAAATGTTCGGCGATATAATTCCAAAACAGTAAGTCTATATTTAAGACGAGCTTGCGTTTACGGAAACATTTTACTAATGTGGCCACATATACAATACAATATATACTGATATAATTTGGGTAAATTCCGGACTATCTTATGGACCTTTTTTTTATAATTGTTTTCTTTTGCGAAATAACTAACGAATGAACTGAAAATTAAAAAGTTGAGTTCAGTGCAATTTGTCTGTTGTTGTAAGATAAGACAGAGTTAACGTTGTCTTATAATACTAAGCTTTTCGATTCTGGCCACAACATCTGTTACAAACGTAAACTTTATTTTAATCTTATAAAATTCCGTTTAATGTATCAGTTGTTCTGAGACTTAATAAAATTAATTGGTCTTAATCTTACAATACTGAGCTTGTCTGATTCTGGCCACAACATCTGTTACAGACGTAAACTGTAATCTTTGAATTCAGGTCAATGTATCAGTTGTTCTGAGATAGACATAATAAACTTAATTGGTCTTAATCTTACAAAACTTGAGACTGGCTGATTCTGTCAATAATATCTGTGGAAAGGCTTTCCTGTTTAATTGACAGTTGCTATGCACAGTCAATTAGTTTTACTAATCAATGTTATTAACTTCATTATTGCATTTTCTCTTTAATGACTAACCATGCTAGAGTATGAATGGCAGCATATAGTACAAACATGTACTTCATAAGTAAGCAACAAAGTCCTGTAGTTAGGCTTTAGTTATCATCCAGACTCTTGATGCTATAATATCTCTGAATCCAACCCATTAATCAGCCCCACAGGGTTTATGATACAATTTGAAACTCTGTTCTCCACTGCGTGTGACAAGGGTATTTGTACTTTGGTTTGACAAGGCAGGCGCGTATTCAGGGGGGCGGGGTGCACATTTCCCCCAGCTCTGTCAAAAAGTTTTTTGTTTTTTTTTCAATAGAAATTCATAAAAACAATGCTACCCCTCCTGCTCTGACAACCCCAAAACAATTATACTGGTATTAATATAGCCTACGCTAGTGCACTAAATATGGACAGAGCGTGCTTGGTTACGGGGGCATTTGTACACTATCCTGTAAAATAGTGTTAATAATAATCGCCAGATTTGAACAGCGGCCCAATTGAAAGTATGGTACTAGCCCCCCCCACCCCCACCCCACCCCCACCTATTGATTTTACGGAGCAAAGTGTCTAAATTTCAGCATTGATTTGCTGAAGAACCCACACCCTAAATTCCTGGATCCGCCCATGCAAGTTCCGTGTATTTTGTTTGATTTGTCATTTAATAGCTGTTTCGGTTTAAGCCGAAACAGCTATAGTTTTTGTCATAAGCTGTTCCCAATTTCAACTTTTGTTTTGTTATTATTTTTTCATTTTGATTTTATCGGCTTTTTCGCACACTTTTACTTGCGAAAAAAGCCTTTGTTTTTGTTCTAATTTCGTTTTTATAAGATGGAATTTTGCGTCGGGGTGATATAAATCAAATTAGGTTTTTGCCCTTCACCGACGTTTAAACACCGTATGCTCAGTGTGTTACCTCCCGAGTGAAAGTTGGAAAAAAATTACTCGGGTGGGACTCGAACCCATGACCTCCTGCTTTCTAGTGCAGATGTCTTACCACTCGGCAATCTTATGTACATAGCAGCTGGTACCGCATTGTCTCCTCTCTTGTAATGCAAAACTGCCCCTCAAAAACCAGGGGCGTAGCACGGTCATTTTTATTACGGGGGACATTTTTTTGAAAAGGGCACTTGCACATCCGCTGTGAAATGTACACATGTTAGGTTTTTTCTCCGAACACTTGGCCTCCGTAAAATCAAAAAGCGGTGGGGGGGGGCTAGTACCATCATTCGATGGGGGCGCCGTTCAAAACCGACAATTATGCACACAAAGGGCCAATATATGGTGCTTTTTTAGGGCGATACATGTGCCAAATTCTGAAAAAGGCACCCAAAACGGCAGCTGCCACCAAAAAGGGCACCACTTCTTTTTTGAAAAGGGCACTTGTTCAGAAAGAAAAGACACTTCGTAAAAAGGGCACTTTTTACAAATTAATCGGGGGGGGGGGGGGAAGCCCCGTTGAAAAAAAGGGCATTTGAATGGGCAAAGGTAGTCTTTACAAATTATTGGGGGGGGGGGGGTTAAATACCCCCCTTATCCCCCCTGCTGTCTACGCCTGTGAAAACACAAGTACCCCTCTCGCTTTAACAAGATTGTGCACCTTCTCGAGATGGAAAACTACCCCTCGAAAGCACAAATTGTGCCCCGCTCGCAACATTGAAATTGTGCCCTCTCTCTATGCCCTCAAGCTAGAAAACTGGCCACTAAAAATACTAGTGCTCGTCAAGCGCATAAAATGGTCACTGAACTGGCAATCAAAAGCAAAAGTGCCCCTCTCGCGATAAAAAAAAATGTCTTTCTACATAACTAGGTAAAAGAAACACAAAGAGCAAGATGGACAACGTATTCCTGATTTGTTCCTCGTCATAAAGGTTCACATGTATAGCAAAATGAACCCGACCATATTCTTTTCCTCCACTTTCACACCGACGGAAGGTCCCCCCAGTTTGAAAGGCGTTCTGCCGCCCCTGATTGTGACCATTGCGTTTGTTTGGAGATTCAAGTATTGCCACTTACAATACAGACGGCCGCTGAAACTCAGTATTTTAGTACATTTTCTTTGCATGGACTGGGAAGTGTGAGACAGATTGTCAAAACCCGTTCTTGTTTTGGTTGTTTGTTGGGTATTTTCCTTTTACGCGTTAATATAGTCACGCGTTAATTTTCTCCGATGTAATGACGTATTGGACTTCCCTCCAATTAGCACTCAGTATCGGTCCCGCGCGCGGTCGCGTTTCATATACAGTCGGCTCTCATTATAAAGAGCACTTTTATAAAGAGGTTCTGCTTATAAAGAGCAAATTCTGAGGTCCCAGGTTTCGCTGTCCTATTAACAACATTACTGTTATAAAGAGGTAATTTGGCTAGTCCCATCGACCTTGTTATAACGAGAGTCGACTGTAATAGCCTTCAACAGCATTCATGAGCATTCAACGCACAGGGCGTTGCGCACAGTACTGTGAAATTGGGACAACTTATGTTACACCTTAAAAAAATGCAGGCCATGGTAAGTGACGCAGAAACGCATGTACAATTGGTATGTTTGATACAGAAAATGAGTAGAAACAATCGAGATTCAGTAGAGACCAGAGTTGTCAGAGAGAGAGTGTGAGAGTGCTAAATGGATGAGGGGTAGACCGATGACTTGATCCAGGGTAGCCGATACATCGGTGAAATTTCAGTTACCGATTTGTCGAATTTCGGCAAAATTGCTATTATTTGTCAGTGCCGAAATCCACCAGCCCCGTGGAGCTTCAGTCCGGTATGGTATAGCAGCACCCACCCATCCTACAGCCGTTCCAAACAAGGACGAAGTCCTATAACCATGGCCACCCCATTCCCCACCAATCTGTAGCCAGAGAGTTGCACGGTACCAGGGCTAGTGAGGTGTACCAGAGCCGCACCAGAGCCGTGAGTTGGGCGTAGTGCAGTGCCGAAGGCCTACCGCTACCATGGGGAGTGAGCACCCGGGAGTGGCTACAGACAGACTACATGACGAGTAATACAGGGGGAACACGTATTTTATCGATCGACTCACCAACTTTTAAAGTTGGCAGAACTAAATTGAGAACTATATTTCTTGCTATATAAGATTGATAGTAAAAGTTATGTGTTGCTAATTAATTGATTAATTGTTGTTTGAAAGAATTAGTAAACCCGACAATTAATAAATGCCTCATTTGACGTTTTATCAGGCATGTTAAAGCGTTATCATCAAAACATTATTACCAAATGTTTCAAACAGGATTTATGGAGGAAATATCATGATATATACACAAACATATTAATAACGTGATATAAAATGCCTAACATTTGACATTTTATCTGTCATGTTAAAGCGATATTATCAAAACATTATTACCAAATGTTTTACACAGGATTTATGGAGGAAATTAAATTCGTTTGAGGCCGACATTCAGCTTCGAAGACTTGCCTCCTAGACGGTTTTTGGTACGCAGTGCCCGGAACAAACCTTTCTACGCCCCGTGTGTGGTCACTGGATAATTGAAACAAGGCAATGCCTCCAATATAACTAAAACACCAAGGGATGTTTGTCACTTTCGTCAGAGCAGTGTTGCTAAACGGTTGCGTTTTTTTCGTTCTTATAAATTGATAGGGAGGGGGCGACAAGGTTTCATGGCCCCCACGCCCCCCCCCCCCCCGGCTAAGCCACTGGCGCGGGTTTTGGCTGACGCGATTATGACACCCAATTCCGATTAAGACAAGCCCGCATGCCTGCCCGTTCTTGGGCCAGCATTAGATGCTGAATTGTGGCTTACGCTAGTGGGTGCCCCGACCCAGACTAAGCCTATGCAACAGAGTGTCTTTGAGTATTCCAGCGCTGGAGCTGGTCGCTCAGTCCTCTCAACAAAATCAGCGATCCATGTTCCTATTCTCGGTATCTGTTTCGACATCACCCGCGGTCAGTGTTTCCGACTTGCGTGTCAATTCGCACACAAGTGCTCCCCATCCATGTCCCTTTGTTACTCGGCCAACAATTGCCGAGGCAGCTCTCGCACCGCACGGGGCACAGCCAACCCAACAGCAATTGCCAACCCCGGTACTTAACTTGTATGCTCCCATTTCTCAACACATATACCCAGCCCAACAAGATGCACAAATATTGGTAGATGGCTTTACTTTTGGTTTCCGTTTGGGGTCTTTCGGGCCGCGTGTTAATTCCTCTGCACGAATTTTGTATCCGTCCGTGAGAATCAGGCATTATTGCAGGACAACATTGACCGCGAGGTACGATTGGGCCGCATTGCCGGTCAACATTCAAGCCCGCCTTGGCCTAATTTATGCTGCTCCCCCATCGGTCTGGTACCAAAACAAGCACGTACCAGGCCAATTTCGTTTGAATCATAATCTGTCATCTCCTATAGGTGACTCAGTTAACGATCACATTGACCCCTCCATCACGGCTACAGTGTTAGTTACACAAGCTTTGATGATGCAGTTACTTTGGTTTCTAGTTTAGGTCCCGGTGCCCTTATGGCTAAGTCGGATATAAAGTCGGTTTCCGCTTACAACCTGTTTACCCAAATGACTTCAATTTGTTAGGGTTCTGCTTTAATTGGTTTTCTACTATGATAAATGTATGCCCATGGGCTGTTCAATATCTTGTGTCACATTATTCGAAAGGTTTAGCACTTTTCTTGAGTATAGTACCCGCAAGGTAGCAGGAACTGACAATCTTCTTCACTACCTTGATGATTTCCTTTTTCGTTGGGAGTGCAGACTCTAGTGATTGCGCAAGCGCCCTTAAAGGGACACTGCGTCCTGATATACCCAAACAATTTTATGTTTTGGATTGTTTACTTATCCTATTTCAAACATCTGGTTGAAAGGAAACCAACCTAATGCACAATATGTGATTTCTTACACGTCCGCAAAAGGCAGACCCTTACGGCTGGAACTAGCACGAACAGCCCGACTTTTTCGGGTCGCACTTAATACCGGCGTACCATAGGGATAAATTTTAGGTCCACTGTTATTTATTATTTATTCAAGTGACTGACCTACCGCTTTGTATCTCTTGCGAGTGTAATTTGTTCATGTATATCCACATTAGCGTGTAGTTCTACCAGTGTTAATGAAATAGAAAACAATTTGAATAGCCTATAGCCCTAGCGAGAATTTACGATTGGTGAGTCAGAAACAAACTTACAATAAACGCCAGCAAAACAAAATCCATGCTTATTGGAACTAAAATAAAAGTCTGCAGTACTGACCTTAATGTCAGTATTGCTGGTAGTCCAGTTGTAAAGATGAACTCTTGTAAGTGTCTAGGTGTTATTATTGATGACACTTTAAGTTGGGGCCCACACGTTGAATACGTGAAGAAAACAGTTTCCTCTAAACAAGGTATGCTAAGTAGAATCCGCGAGTATGTTCCCCAAAGCAGTCTGCACTCTCTTTTTGTTAGCTTAGTTTTGCCATATTTAGATTATTGTAGTACTGTAAGGGGAGGAAGGTACACATCACACGACAATATTCTTAATAAATGTCTGAAAAGAGCCGCGCGGATAATCCTGAAGTGTGCATTCTTAACTCCTTCAGCCGATACGTTTTCTAGTCTTAATTTGATGTCATTTGCTGAAAGAGTCGAGTATAAAAAGGCTATTCTTGTTTACAAATGTATAAACAAAATAACTCCTTTGTATATGACAAAGATGTTTACGAAAAATGAGACAATCCACTGATATGGCACTGAGGATTCCTTTTGCAAAAAAACAATGTTCCTTTTACAAAAAAACACCAATGTTATGCCTCAAGCTTTGCTGTAACTGGTACAATCATATGGAATAATTTGCATTTGCAGTTGAGAACCATGACTTCTCTAACCACATTCAAATCTGAACTGCGTAAAACGTTCAGTCAGTAATAATATTTCTGCAAATAATTATGTGTGTATTTGTCGCTGTCTTCTCTGATTATACAAATCTAGATATGTGCTGATCTAAGGAGCCGGATGGTAATTTCCCCGTGTTTTCTCCCAAAAGGTTTTTTTTTTCGCGAGGTTTTCGCCCCTCCCGTAATCAGCGAATATGGTTGTAGCAATATTGGTTTCTGGATGTTACAAGATAGATCCAAATTTTTTCGTGTTCACTGAATCCACTTTATAGTAAAGCATTCACATTGTACAGGTAGTTATAATAGTTTTTAAATATATTGTATTTATAATATTTGCTTAACAACTATACATTAATCAAATAATGTTTCATCCCATTGTATTGAATTTTATTGTATTTATAATGTATTGTATAATTATACATGTTTGTAGTCATCATTTTTTGTATGCAGGGCCCAGTGGAAACCACTTTTAATCTGTTTGGTCATACCCTGGGTAAATAAATGTAATAAGTAAATAAATATATGCTCTCTCCCGCTTTCAGATGACCAGAATTCGGCAGCTAGCGCCCGTGGCAGACGCCACTATTGCTCCCTTGCCAGCAGACCTTTGGAGCAACTTCAGTTAGAAATGCACGGTCTTTTAGTAGAGTCTGTCGCTCCCCGTACTCATTCAGTTTACCATCGTGCAGATGGTTTATTTTACGCCATGGTCTCACTTCTGATTCTCATCCATCGTTACATCAACTCATCCAATTTATTGCATTTATGTCCATTAACAAGAGTTCCCTGCTACAATAACGTCTTATGTTTCTGGCATTGCTTCCACATTACGTCTATACAGTTTGCCTGACATTACTCAGCATTTTATTGTCAAACGGTTGTTGGATGGTTGTCGGCGGCGAAACAGCAGCCGGGACACACACCGTCCCATTACACTCGATATTCTCCGCCGTATTGTTCCGGCTTTGCAATCAGTTTGTGTTGGTCAGTTTGAGGCATTGCTGTTTCGTGTTGCTTTCCTTTTGGCATTTTTCGGTTTCATGCGAGTTGGCGAACTTACTGCGCCAACTATGCGAATTCACCTTTAAGACGTTGCTCTTCGACATCTCCAATGATCCGGTGATGTTGTAAAGCTCCGTTTCTCTTAGACCTATCAGTATGGGAATGGTTGTGTAATTTACATTCCCACTGTGTCAAACGGTGACATTTTAATATGCCCCGTCCATGCCGCTACGCAATACTATTTGCGTGACAGCCCCCAGCATCTTACCCATTTTCTATCCCACTTTGATGGTACACCCATGACTCGCTCTCAATTCACAGCAATTTTGAGGCGGTCCCTTACGTTCGTTGGCATACACGGTTCCCGTATCACTTCCCATTCCTTTCGTATTGGTGCAGCCACATCGGCGGCTATGGCTGGCATTCCCGAGCATGAAATACAAAGGATGGGTCGTTGGCAATCTGGAGTGTATCGCCGTTATAATTATTCACATTACCCCATATTAACTTGTTCAATAATTACTATATTATGATAAACCTGTTCCCGTTTGGCATTCAATTATCTCATTTGTGCGTTAAGATTGAGTGTATTTTCTTTGCATATTGTTCTTTTACTTTCATGAGCCATTATATGCAACCCACCTACGAGCCATTGGTGTGGGTCGTTGGAGATTCCATCGTCCACTGGACTGGCCGGGCTGCTGCTTCTTTAGCTGGAGCACTGTTGACGTGGCTACTATACGTTCCACCTTGCTACACCGCTATTGGTTGACCCAGCAGACCAACCCAGATTATATAATTATCCATGTAGGATCCAACGATCTGGGGATTCTCCCCCCCCCCCCAAAAAAAATGCCGCACAGGGAGCGATTAACAGCGTGCTTTCTGTGACGCGGTCTTTGTTGCCCCGCACCATAATGTGTTGGTCGGCCATCCTGCCGCGCGTCCACTACCCCGGGGCAAACCGCCAAAACAAAGTCAAGCGAGCCCGAGTAGAATGTAAACGCATTTTTTTATCATGCGTTTTGTTCGTTTAAAATTGAAGAACAAAATTTAGTAAGAGCAAATTATAAATGAACATTAATCACATAGTATATCTCTTTCGATCCAAAAGTGTGACCTACTTCAGTTTCATTAAATGAAGTGAAAAGTACCTGTGCTTCGGCCATCAGCACTATTGATTGTAAATACAATGTCATGTCACTTGTTTTCTTTTGTAACAAAAGGAACCCAAATCCGTCCTCAATAAAGGGAATAAAAAGTACATTGTTTGTAGTGAATTGCAATTTTCTCCGTTTTGCCTTCTTTAAACACTATCAGGACACCATGTGGTCCCATCGTAAACCAAACAAAACGTCTTGGCTGATCAGCATAAATTTGTTGACTTTTGCTAACTCTAGGGTGCGTTCGAGTAGTTCACCCAGATCGACTCGGGTAAAGGCAGGCGCACTCTCAGAAAAAAAATACACAAGTTGTGTAAAATTTAACCATGTTCTGTATGTACTATACGAACTCGCTTGCAATTGTGTAAAAACATACATACTGCTTGTTGGGTACAAGTTTTCTTGACAGTTGTGCAAAAAATTACTTGATGTATGTGTAAATATATTTACACATGTATTAGGTAAAAGACAATTAAGTAAACTTTACATAACTTCCCGAACTGTGCAGCATACCACAGCATATAGCTATAAGTTGGAGAAACCAACAGGTCTTTGAAGATAACATTTTCCCCAAGCTCTTTATAATTGTCATACCGTCCCCAATCCACAGCAGTTCTTGGAAACTTTGCAAGATAAGATACAACAGTACAGGATGCATATCAAACCCATGGCCCACAGCTAGCTCAGCCACGGCGAGTATGCACGCATGAATGTACGTGTACATAGGCCGAATACAGGTCAACTCGTACGCGAACCAACTCGTACGCGACTAACTCATACGGGACAACTCGGGAAAGAATGTTAATTGCAACCTGACGATACTTCAGTGGTTGTATACAAAGTCTATGGAGAGTCTAGAAAATTTTCTAGAAAGTATTTACTAACAAAATTGGAAATTTTTCTTAGTCCCAGATTCATGTCTTATCATCGCGTGAAGAAACAACAGCGTCACTTGCAACATTCTTTCTACAACTCGTACGTGGACAAATTCGTACGCGGTCCAACTCGTACACAAAATTAAACTCGTATACAAAATTACATGTAGTCGACGATTCTTGAATATGTACTGGGAACGGTGTATCGTTTAATTTCTTTAAATTGGCTCATTTTGGCCAGCATACGAGATGGCTGGCGTACGAGTTGGCCCGCGTACGACACGTACGAGTTGTCTCGCTGCGAGTTGGTTCACATACGAGTTGTATACTACGCGCAGTGGCCGAGTTAAACACTACTAATATTATAGAATATCCTGGGGGTTTTATGGTACAAAGTGTCCAGGCATTTCTGGGGCTTGGGGACGGTATAAGAATCACAAGAGCTTTAGAAAATGTTACCTTTAAAGACCGAAATTAGCTGCAGCACATCCCCTCGTTGTTACAGACGTCACGTCACGGTGTACTCCATCTTCACTTATGCTGTGCTGTGCAAGCTGCATCGCGTCACCGAGTGTACGTTTTTACCTTGTTTTACTGAAGTACGTTTGACCTAATTGCAGTACGTTTGTACATAATTAAGATAAACTGACTGCTTTACTTATTCAATATGTATTTTTCAATTTACATGTTTTCGAGGTACTTTTTTTCCCGGCGAATTTTACCAAAATTGTGTATTATTTTACATAACAATTTTTACCTAATTATTTTTTTACATATCTTTTTGAGGGTGCGGGTTCGCCAAGGGGGTTGTGTAAACACGGACCATCATGATCCTCATCGAGCCGCGGTCAATCGCAAAAACAAGGTAACGAAGTCGGGCTGGAATTAAAACCGCAATGAGCCCAATAGGCCTATGTTTAGGTTTCACTGTTCGACCGCTATATTTGCCCGTTTCTTGGAATGACCAATGCATGCGTGTCACGTATCTCCACCATTGATGACTCCGCTCCACGAGCAAGGTCTTTTGGGGCTGACCGTCGGGTAAGCGCCGAAAATGACGTCAGAGCTAATCAAACGGCACGGGGCTAAACCCGAGTCGACGCAGCTAGGTACGCTGATTGAACGCACCCTTTTAATTGTCAAAAAAGTTGTGTAAGATTACATGATTACTATGACAACCAACTTAAATGTACTAGTACAAACAAAATGTTTATTTGTATGGGGGAGGCGTTTGCCCCCCCCCCCCGTAGCTACGCTACTGGGGGCGGGAAACAGTCTATGTGGGCTTAGACAGATAGCGGTATATATTTTTTAGCGCGAATTACTTCCGCTATAAATGCTTCTTGCAAGGCTTTCTGCATATGATTTAAAAAAAATTCCCGTTGCACGTCTGCCACTCATTTGTTTTCTGCTCACTACATACCTATACAGAACACCAAGGGATGATTTGAAAGAGATCCACACGTACGGTGCTATCGCACTGCACTTATTGTGAATTATTGCAGTATGGTAAAATTGGCAAATTTTCAATGTGGCCAGATATCACTCCTTGTTGAACAGTCGATGGAGGAAGAGCAATACGATTTTCTCTCAGCCCGGTTCATACTCGGCGCGAAAGCGAAAGCGAACACGAATCTGTGACGTCATGGTAAGTATTTGCGCTGCGAACTCACAAAAGTTGAACACATTGCAGGCTCGGGCGAATTTCGCAGCGAATGTTTCATGACGTCAAAATCGCTTCGCATTCGCATTCGCATGAAGTATGAACCGGGCTTGAGATTTGAAAGAATTCGCACCTGATCAATTTGAAATCCCTGGCCTTACCAACATCCAAAATGGCCACCGTGAGTGTTAAATGGTATTCCATTTCCATCATTGTTCCGATTGCATTCATGGGGATGTTGACGTATGATCACCCAAGTTTCAGTAGTCAACAGATGTGTGGGTATTGTCGATTATGCTTTGGCTACGCCAAGTTTCAATCAATCCATCGCGAAGACGCAGAAAATCTGCTTCAATCTGTGTCTTGATCATCCCAACTGCAAGTCTACTAACTACATCTTGAAGACACGGCAGTGCGCAATCAACAATGTATCGCACTTGGGCGGCACTCAGGGGCTGAAGATGGCATCTGGCAGTTTCTACACTTTCAGTGAACCAACTTTAAGCAGCTTTTCAAAGAATCATGATGTTTGAGGGAAATGATTTATGTGGTCGCATAAATTATTGACTTTAAAGGAAACATGCAGGGGAAATTCAGCTCATCTTGTTTTCATGCATCTTACTATGTGTTCTAAAAATATGCAAGATCTTAAAACTTGTTTTCATTGGAAGTGACAAGAAAGTGGTAATTTTTCAATTATTAGCAAATCCTTTCATCAATACATGTAAGAGGGCGCTATTTTGATTTTGCTACACAAGTGCATATGAACAGTACAAAAATAAGTCCTTCAAAATTACCCTCAAAACAAAGTTTTGAAGAAATATTGGCCATTACTATTGTCCAACAAACAGGCTGCTTAACATGATAAACAAGTAAAAAATGCCACTTACTCCAAAAAAAAATGAAGGCCTATATATACATGTATGTACCAAAAGCTATAGTGATACTACTGTTCTGCCTTGAATGACATCACGCTCATGAATATGGAAATTTCATAAGCATAAAAACTAAAATGTTGAATTTTCTCCCTTTTGCTGCTACAAAGGAAGTGGAATGTCATAATAACATGGCAAAAAAGCTGTTTAAATGTTTTAAGTCATAAAAATCCTATTGCATGTTTCATTTAACACTATCTTTTGGCACTCATGCAGGCATTAAAGAATAAATATGCAGTAACGGTGTTTTTGCTATTCGAACGGCCGAGTTGTTTTTCAGTCTGGAACAAGATTACTTTTGTGGGGACACAATACCAGCATGTGCGGATGCTAGTTTTCTATACTCCATTTAGCAAGAAATTGTTTAGAAATGTGTTTGAGTAAAGTGAGTTTTTTTCCACTGGTTTTTCTCAACTACAGGAAATCAAAGGAATGGACACGCGTGCACAATATCTTCGAGACACATCCGACTATTTTTGAAACGAAAGCCTTAAGGTCGAATATGAGAGTTCATCAAATACAAACAGCGCCCTCAATAGCCCCAATATTACTTTATCTCAAAAAGTCCAAAATTCAATTGGCCAATAACGAGAGGTACGACCGAACCAAACAGAGACCCAAGTCGGAGAGTATCGGCTGGGTATAACACTTGGATTTTAATCCAATGGTTCAAGGTCCAATTCTAGCTCCAGTCACTTCAATCAATGCATTACAAAATCAACAGGCTAGTTTGAAAACTGCTCTGGACAATTCAACTTGATATATGTTGCTTTTGATTGAGACGTTAGGTGTAAAATGTTTTCCTTCATTAATTTATTTGTTTCCTCTTGCAAATGATGGACACATTAAGCTTCTTCCCCGTGACGTTGTGACTAATTACAGTCTCAACAGCGTTGAATCATAATGATAATTATGTCACGCTTTGTTTATACAAGCGGGTTTTTTTATGGGAGCCAGATGGGGACGAGAGCCAGCAAACATGTCATGACGTCATTTACGTCCCCGGTCTATTGCGCAACCAAATTAATGACCAACACAAGTCCGATCTGAATGCACTTTGTGATGGCGCGGCTGGAAATATGCCGTTTGGAACTGGATAGGCGAACATGTTGTTGCCTGCATTAGTCTTAAAAAAGCGTTTATTCTTCTTGTGGTTTTAAATTATTCATAGTTTCAGACTGAACTTCTTCCATTGTTTCCATCTCTAAATGTTTGTCTTTCTGGCAGGTCAACACCAGGCTGCGCAATCGCATCGCTGACCAGCTACTGACTAATCTGGAACCCAATCACCATAAGACCATCATGCACCTGCAGGCTGAAGAGCAGCAACACTGAAGTACAAGCTGTGATAACACATTCTAACATCTTCATTACCATAACTAGGCCCACATGAATATAATAATTTCTTAGAGAGATTAATAATTCCCCATTCAGCTATGATTTCAAATCAAACGGCTGATTTATTTCTGTGTAACATAATCGACCTGAAAATTGCCATTGCAGCTGGTCCACTTTCTCGAAGAGCAAATATTGATACAAATTGGAATTCGCCAGATGTAAGAGTACGTTTTTGACTACCATGACATATTTATTGATAAAAAATGATGAGAAGTTGATTACACATTGAAATCATCCTGTACGATTTTAACTTATATGATGGTATAAGATTCTGATAAGAATCTTGATTCTTACAACAATCTTATAAGATTCTTAAAGGTGAGTAACAATATGGTTGGATTCTTGTAGATTGATAGTTATATTTTCAAAATATATTAGAAAGCAATGGAAACTTTAGAATTTTTCCTAACAGCTTTAATAAGTGAAACACATTGATGTATTAACTACAAGCATCTTGTTTAAGTTTGATAAGAACAATGATTGCTAAAATAGCAGTGTGAATATTCATGAGTCATGAATTTGTTTTGTACTTAAAAATATGACAAAGTTTTGATCAAAGAAGAATAGGTAAATATTTTGGTATATTTTGGTATAAGATGCAATTTTGAATGTAGATTCCAAGAACAAAATATCCACGAGAGACTACAGAGAAAGCAAGATACTATATTCATAAACAATACTACAAAGCAGTTTGTGCTTTACGCTGTATAAAAAGATGCCTTTTAATTGACTAAATTGATTGAATGTAAATGCCTTTATCGTGCGCTTTTTACATGCAAATTGAAAAACTAAAATTGAGCAAGAGAAAATCATGAATGAAAATTAATCATAATAGCACAGTATGTCTCATTCGATCCAAAAGTGTGACCTACTTCAATTTTATTAAATGAAGTGGAAAATACCTGTGCTTTGGCCATCAGCACTATTGATTGTGAATGCACTTGTTTTCTTATTTAACAAATAGGAACCCAAATCCGTCCTCATTAAAGGACATAAAAAGTCAATAACATTGTAATGAGTGAATTTCGATTTCCCTTTTTTTTTTTTTACCTTATCAGGTCAGCGTGAAATTTGGTGAATTTTCCAAATTATGGGACTCGTTCGAGTAGCTTATCCGGATCGTACGGGTAATATAAAGGCAGACGGGTTTATAGCCAAGAGAATTGTACTAATCGAACGCTCAAACTGGGACCATCATGATCCTAACGTGACGGTCCGTAGCCGCGGGGAAACCATTGGCCTAAAGCCCTTTTCAGACTGAGTCTGACTGAGAGATTTAATATTTTTCCGTCAATCGCAAAAAGTAACAACATCGGGCATGCTTGGCCAACATGGCCGGCTCCCATTGACGCGAAAGCAGCTTTTAATTTCACCTTTTCGCCTCCAAGTTTTGGGATTTTTTTTATAGTTTATTTTCATTAAAAAAATGTACATATATTATGCAATATCACTTTTCTTTTCTGCCGATTTTGGTAGAAAGATTCAACCTTGCGACAAAATGACTAAATGATGTTGCCCCGAATTTTGTATTCCGCCCTCTAGCGGTAACTGTGGATGTCCAAACGTGTATTGACTGAATATTGACCTCAAAAATTGTTGAGTAAAATTTGGAAGCATTTGATTGAAAACCAACATTCCTGCCAAATTTCAGGGAAATCGGCTTAGACGACCCGAAATACCCTGGTCCTGCATAAGGTATTAACCATCTTTTGGGGCATGGCACGCCAAAAAAAAAAAAAAAAAAAAAAAACCTAAGTGGCAATTTTGTTGCGTTGCCCAAGTTACTAGCTTTCCTAATGAGACATCAAAATTAATAAAAATGGCACAAGATGAAGGTGATTACACTACGATTTAAGTGATACATTTAATACACAACGGAGTAACCTTTATACGTATGCGTATGCCATACACATGCATATGTAGTCTATAAACAGGGCTATCACAGGCACTGCATGAAGCTGGTTGTCAATAGTATCATCACTCAGGGTTAGTTTCTTCAGAACCGCTAGTTTCTAAAACAACGAAAGTAGAGAAAAAAACAATTCAAATACAGTCCTAATTATTATATTAACAACAGATTAATCCACCGACCTTAATAATTAGAAGCCATAATTACGGTGGTGATATCACGATCTGACGCGCAGGACGAGCACGCACTCTTATTCCTTTGTCCAATTGGGTTTTCAAACATGCGCGCGCCTCACATGACAACCACCTCGATGAGTTTGTATACATTCATTGTGTGACACTTGAGTTATCATAAAAAATGTTTGATTCTAATTTTAAAACACAAATTTTTAAAATGATCAACCCAGTATTTTGAATTCAGTGATACCTCCATGGTTTTTGCGTATATAACAGAGCCTTCAAATTCCAGCGGCTGTTTTTAGTTTGTTTTAAATTGTTGCAGTGTTTGTGTTATGCCTGTGATTGCAAAGCAGAGTGGTGCGTCCCAAATTATTAAATTAATTGTGCGTTGTTTTATAAGATAATCAAAAGCTGTCTGTGTTCCTACCGACACTGCAGATGACCCCGGCATCTCGACTGTGGCTGCAGGTGGATGCTGTCCAGCTAAGGGACGGACAGTCATCGAGTTCCTCCTCCGAGCCGGTACAGGCCACGCCCTCCATGTGGACTTGTCCGCTTCCTTCCCCGTAGTGCGCTCCGGACTTGGCCTCCACGGCGCTGGGGAACCCGAGTTGTCGGCAGACCACCCCGGCATCCCTGATGTCCCAGTTTCGGTCGCAGATCGTTCCCCATGTGTCGTCTCGGAAGATCTCTACCTGACCACTGAAGTCATTGAGTCCTCCCACCAACCGAACAGTATCTGTTTCAAGGGTACGATTCAGGGAAATGAAGAGAGCTCTGTCAACATAACATGGCGAACATACTTCTGTTTCATAAAAGAGTCTTAAGAAACCGCTCCTTGACCCTTTGCATGTCAGCCATCTTGAAGGTTAGTGTTTTTCCTTTTAAGGAGGCATTCATTGTTATAGATTAAAATTAAAGAAACGGCAATACTAGCTGCTTTATGTAGCTTGATCTGCGCGCTACTTCAGATGATCTAAAGGAAAATGCCGGAACCGAATTATGTTTAGGGAATGCTTGAATGGTGATTGTCATAGCTGGAGGAGAGAGGGTAGAAAGTTTGAGGCGTCAAAATGATAAAAGCGGAGAAAAAATGGGAACATTCCCACAAGGACAACACAAGTACTACAGGGATCAGGAAAGGAAAATATCGGAATCCAGTTAAAATTGTAGTCTATGGAACATGATATGCCAGCAGATTTGGCGACTAATTATGCAAAACAAGATTGCGTCTTGACCTCGACATCCTGACCATTCAGCGGACGTCTTCTATATCGTATCTTCGGTAACCCGTTGTTGTATTATACAAACATGGCATCCAATTTGGGCAATAACCAGCTTAATTCACCTTTCTGATGGAAACGACGTCACAGTTTCTAAAGTGAACTCCAATTGGATGGCGGGCAGGGTCTCATAAAATTTGCCTGTTAGGAAATATCAGAGGTGCGACAGTTTCTATGCACACGTGAATATCTGATACTCGGACTATAAAAAAAATTGACAAAAAATATAAGTAAATATGGATAAAAGGATGAAAAAAAAGAACACGTGTATTTACATATATGAACCAAAAAGTACATTTTGAAAAGAGGAAGGAACAGTTTCACAATCAGGCGGACAAACACTGATACCTACTTAGTTTGGATTTGCAAACTACTCCGGCAACGTTTGAGCTTTCACAATGCCGATAGCTGGTACTGACAAACGGGCAGTCGGCCAGTCGGCTCTCCGTCCCCTCACAGGCGACTCGGTTCATTATGATCGGCAGGTCGCCTCTCCCGTATTCTGAGGCTGTCATGACCTTGATTGCAGCACCGAGGTCCAGCTGACGGCACACCGTGTTGGCGTCGTTTATCCCCCAGTCTTTACCGCACACCGCTCCCCAGGATGCTGTATCGTGGTGGTAGATTTCCACACGGCCACTCCAAGCGTCAGTGCCATTCACCAACCTTACATAACCATCTGGGACTTTAAAGAATTCATTTTGAATCTATCAGAACGACTGCAATTTTGAAAAATTAAATCTGGTGGAACTATCAGTTTCACTCATCATTTTATTTGAATTTAACGTAGGTGTGTTCGTGACTAAAATACCAAATTCCTTCATCGAAATTTCGTTTTGTTTGTTATGATCCGAAAAGCTTAGTGATTAAGCACATTCTGCAGATGGAACAAGGATTTATTTCGCAACGCTCAATTAATTTTGAAAATGTCCTCTGTAAAGGCTGTAACATATCATGTCTGAACGGTAATGTTGTTATGCCAATGGCTTATGTCAGTTTTCCTACGGATGAAGAGCTTTTGTTAACTACCTTGCACTTGGCACCCGAATACCTCGAACCTCACTCTGTAGTATTGATTAGTCCAGGCCAGGGGTAGTATGCGAATAAACCTTGCTGTGGGTACCACAGGAAAGGTGACATTCGTCGGCCGACCACTGGTCAAGTTGAACTAAAATGAAGCAAAAGCAGGAACAGAGTGGTAATAAGTGGTTTTCTTTTGCAACATTCCGACACCTGCCCGTACAGTTTTTATACAACTACAAAACATGTCTTCCTTATCAGCGGATGCCGCGTGGAAAACAAAATATTGAGGGTTAAAACCTTTGGTTGGCTACTGTTACTTTCAATGTGTACTTTATTGAAGGGAATCTTTTTTTCATTTCCAGCAGTCTGAAGCCCCATTATGAAATAACAAATGAAAATGAAAATAACAATAATAAATAAAAACAATCAGGCAATCTGGCTATGTGTTATTTGAAAAGCTGTTAAAAAAACCCCAGAATACCACGTTTTTACGATAAAAACGGCGTATAACAACCAGTAGAATCCCAGAAGATGCGAGAATGTTGCCAATCATCATATAAGGTATTTATACAGATAGCATACATCAACTCATGATAAACTCATTGCAATAAACAAAACTAGAGACTATACGCACTTGACATCATTGCATTTAGCCACCTATACGGGTGCAACACTAAATAGGAGATTAAAAAAATATATGAGAATCATAGAAATGAAAAAAAAACACGCCCTAATACAGGTTTTTTGGCTACATTACCAGTTCCATTAAAAAAGACACATCCTAATAGGAATATGCCTTTATGTCGATCCGCAAAATCGTTGGACCGTATTGTGCTTACGTAGAAATTCTACCTCAGATTCCAGCGATGGATATCTTTTCACAGTCTAATTAATAATTAATTAGACTGTGAAAAAGATATCCATCTCTGGAATCTGAGGTAGAATTTCTACGTAAGCACAATACGGTCCAACGATTTTGCGGATCGACATAAAGGCATATTCCTATTAGGATGTGTCTTTTTTAATGGAACTTGGTATCTTATTCTATTTTCATCCATATAAGCGCTTTTGTCTTTTCACTCGTCATTTCTGTCATGCATTTGCATGAGAGAACAGATCAAAGGATGAAAATAATGACTCTTTTCAAACTAAAGATAAAGGGCTGGAAGTTTTTTCACAAATCCCGCAATCATAAGACCATGCAAAGACATCCTTTTCAGAACATTTCGTTCGCCTTGTCACTAATGAAATGGAATGACCTAAATAGATTTAGAGATTTTAAAGTAACCAGAGAGAGAGAGCGAAAATTTCATTTTTCAATATAAAGCAAATCTCCATTTTCCAAATTACAGTGACTTAAAACGCTGCATCCGTTCCAATTTTGTACGGTTCAAAGTTACTACTTTGTAACATTTTGAGGACAACGATGTTAACTCTTAAGGGGCCGGGGGCGGAATCCGCCCCCCCCCCTCAACATTTTCCGCGATAGCCTCAACAAAAATTTTTTTCGCGACCCGAGCTGTTATGACTTTTTAGCCTCGAGCTTTGCGCATCTTTTGATACCAAAAACATAAAAATCGGACCACGGGTTGCCGCGTAGCGACAATTTTTCCGGCGCTACGCGCCGTGAAAACTGAATTATCCCATATACGCCGTGTATACAGAGCAGAATTGCCATTCGTACATATGAATAATTAATTAGCCATAATTCCAAAATCCTTTGACCTATAGTCATGACATTTCTTGGGTATGGTTAGGAAGAGTTGCTCTATGCATGTACTGAGTTTCAAAATTATTCATCACTCGATGTCCGAGATCTCCCCCCCCCCCCGGCTGAGAGATGGTAAAAATAACCCGGCCCTTTTAGGGTTAAGGAAAACGATTAATACAGATGACAAAATGTTTGGAAAGCGCCCTCCATCACTCACTCTAATTGTTCCACCGTCAGCATTGGTTAAACTCTTCCAGTCATCTAACTCAGCTGTGAGGCTGTGCTGGACTGAAAACGCCCTGACATGACAACAGGTCACGCTGAGGTGTCCTTGCATGGTGAGCCCGGTAACCACCGTGGGTTTACCCAGGTCAACCTGGATCCACTGATCTGCTGGAGTGCTTGGTACCCATCCTTGGGTTCCTGTGGGATGATATAATGGTTTTGTTATTAGCGTTGGGAAATGTGCCAATACGCAAATTAAAGAATAATGCCTACAATCAGAAGATGTACAATCAGCTACGATTCATCAAATTTACTCCAATAATACAGTCACTAGACAGGTATGGCTGAAAAGGTGATTGTTATTCCGACGAACAGTTTCTATTCCCACTTTTGATCCTAAATATTTACTTTGTTGTTTACCAATGGAATTTCAAAGCATGTTTAACAAGGCATGACAAAGTTTATGAAGCGAGATTCATCAGTTTTTGGAAAGAGTGTAAGATTTTATACGCCATACGAACAAATAAATACTAATTTTCACAATCTGCCACTTTGGACTTGGCGTCCTCCAATGTCAATACAGCACTGGAGATGGTGGTGGAAGGGGCGTGCTGCGGCAGAAAGCTTCTAGAAATGCAAGATCACCCTTGATGTCATTGCACTCCTCGATCGTTTGGCGCAACACACGATCGAGGAGGCGTGCAATGACATCAGGGATGATTCTGCATTCCTTCAGAAGCTTTCAGCCGCCGCACGCACCTTCCGCCACCGTCTCCAGCGCTGTATCGACATTCCCAAAGTGAGTAATTTTTCGTATGACATTTAAATATTATCCTCTTGCACAAAACTGATATAACGCTCAATATAATTTTTGTTGGTTTAATTCTATTGGAAAACAACAGGGTTATTTAGGATCAAATGTAGGACTTTTTTGACACGAAGTACATGTAATGTATAAAATCATCAACGAGCAATTTCACTACGCGGCATATTCCGCGAGTTAACGCCAGCGATAAACCGCTGTGCTTAGAAACCGGTGCAGTTTCCAAAATGTCACGGTATAAATCTGCATTTCTGACCAATCACCGTTTGGGTGGTTAAATCAGAGGTGGCAGCAAGTCATTTTTTGCAAGTCCAAGTCAAGTCACAAGTCATTGTTTGCAAGTCCAAGTCAAGTCACAAGTCATTAGGTCCAGTCACAAGTCAAGTCACAAGTCGTTAGGTCCAGTCACAAGTCAAGTCACAAGTCATTTGGTCTAAAAACAAGTCAAGTCACAAGTATCTTTGTCCAAGAACACGTCAAGTTGCACATTATTTTGTCCAGCTGTAATAAGCTAAAAGAATTAACCTGGCGTGAACTTACGAGTTATTTTGAACATGCCTCCTTAATTCCCCTTTTTCAATGTGTTGCAATTACTATTCTTGTAGTTTATCACATATCTGTCGGATATTAGCCCTTTGTATACTTTAATAAATTTACTTTACATTGTAGAAATAAATGTTGAGATGACCGTGAAAAAAAAGAATTCCTCACTCGATTACACGTAGTATACTAACACTTTATTGTTAAATTTTCATGTATACTAAACGCCTACCAATGGGTTAGGCTATCCGGTATTTTACATGCAATAGACCGCTTGCAGACGCGTTCGATACTTGACGCGCGAAGGTGCGCGACGCCATGTTATGGGACAAAATGTGCATAGATAGATATACGCTTGTCCCACAACATGGCGTCGCGCGCCTTTGCGCGTCGATTATCGAACGCATCTGCAAGCGGTCTATTGACAAAGGCCTGATTTCTTTTCATGAAAGGTTCCTTTCAAAGTTTGTTCAACCAATACATTAAGCAAGAGACAAAGTACAATTGGTCATTGAAAACTGTAGTTTGTTGTGACAGTCTTATTGAACACTTTTTAAACTAGTGGGAACTATTCATTTTACTGGATTCATTTACTGAGGTCTATTTTCAGGAATGAAAAAGCTAATTGAAAGTATAATAGCTTAATTAAAGTGTATTGGGTCGCTCGAGAAGCGTCTGACTTGGGTTGGTAACAAGTCATTTTTTGCAATCCAAAGTCAAGTCACAAGTCATTGTTTGCAAGTCCAAGTCAAGTCACAAGTCAAAGCTGGTATTTACAAGTCAAGTCACAAGTCCCAAAAATAGCGACTCGAGTCCGACTCGAGTCCAAGTCACATGACTCGAGTCAGCAACTCTGGGTTGTTTATATATAGCGCCTTGTCATACCGTTTGACCTAAACCTTTCATTAGTCATCAGCATGAATTTGTATAGTTCCACAATATTTTTCTCTCAAATGGCTTTTACCGCGAGACGCCGCACTTCTTGTGTAAATTGGGCCTCATATTGAAATCAGGCTCACAAAACAATGAACTAAAGAACTATCCGGCAAATCCACTGAACGACAACTTTGGCCCATTAATTGTATGGCTTTGCTAATTACTGAGTTCTATGGTCACAGTTCTGTGCCTACAGAATGACTTCATTCATCTGTGCCTGTGTAATAAAGAACTCTGCGTCAATACTGTGAGCAAATAGTCCAAAGGAAGCCATATAAAACCATACTTGTCTCACCAACTCATGTTTGCGATTTCGTCTTAGCACAAAATGTTTTGGTAGAGTCTTTGTTGTTATAAAGCAGCGCCATGAAATTGGGGCCCTAATGGCACAGCACTGCTAAGCTAAGCAAGGAAGCATGAGCAGAAAGACAAATGACTTCATTCATCATTATATGCATGAGGCAACTGGGCACAACATAACTATGGAAATATCACCATTAAAGGTTTACCACAACATAACTGCACATTACTTATACAGGATTGTTGATGTTTTATAGAAAGGATACGATACCTACCTACATTAAGTCGAGCGGTGCTTGTGGGATAATAACGACTATAGACGGACGATGCTGTTATGCTGTTATCCGGGATGTTTCTATTTTCCATCCCCAACGCCCCCGGAGTGCACCGTGCTAGTGAAATGATAAAGAATTATTCACAAATTCAACTGGTTAAATCAAGACTTAATGCAGGCCCGGATTAAGTGTTTGTAGGCCTTAGGCCCTACTCCGCCCTAGCCACCGACACCAAATTCAGCGTACAAAGCACTGTGTAAATCAAGCCAGGCCAAACTGGTGTAGGCCCTAGCTCTAAAAGCCTGCTGGCACCAAGGGCATCAAACTCACAAGTGGGGAGGGCGGTTTTTTTTTTAGTGAATTTCTGCATGTAGCACCTTCAAAATCTAGGATGTGAAGTCCCAATCCAAAGGCTTTATTTTAGCACAAAAATCATTAAAATCACTTATGTAGTACTTTTGAAGTTACGGAATTTTAAGCACAACCACCGTTTTGAAGTTCTGTCCACGTATCACAAGAAGGTAAGTGTTCATTCAGCAAAACGAAACCAAATCACGCATTTTTTTGGTGATCCATGGACAGAACTTTAAAACGGTGGTTGTGTTTAAAATTCCGTAACTTAAAAACTACATAAGTGATCTGAATGATTCTTGTACTAAAAGAAAGCTTATGAATTGGTCTTTTATATTCTAAATTTTGAATGTGTTACATGCAGAACTTCACCAAAACATTGATTCCGACATTTGAGTTTCGGTTTTTTGACTCACCCTGTAGACTACAATTATTTAATCAGGGGAACAACATGTCCCCCCACTTCCACCGATCGACGCCCTTGGTTCGCAGTTGACACCTGCTTTAGAACGATTAATTGTATACGTAGGGCCTGCATGTAATACAGCGTCAGTTGGAGAAATCGAAAACTCGGAGAGAGACCCTCTGCGCGTGGGTGTGGTGTGGGTAGGCCTATATGTGTTTTATGGCACACTGCGGTATTATTGTAGGCCCCCAATTTTTCGTAAACCCCCAACATTTTCGTTGGCCTTAGGCACAGTGCCTACTGTGCCTACTGGGTAATCCGGGCCTGACTTAATGTCGCTCGCTTCAGCACTATGTGCTCGCTTCAGCTCTATGGCAGCACTATGGTTGTGGGTCATCCTCGCAATGGGCCAGAGTAAGGTTTTGGGAAAATGTTAGACTTGAGGACCCGTCACTATAGAGACAGTCGTGTTTCGTCTGTCGGCGCCCCTATCTATATAATTATACTTGCGCAGCGAAGTGTATCATGGGAGATCATTAGAAGCGGTATGCGCACGGCATTCGTATGTGGCCTGGAAAATAATCACCATTTCACCTTTAAAAATGCTAAAATATGATGCCGTAGATAAATGTTTATAAATGTGTTTTTGTACAAAATTATGTAAGTATAAAAGTATATGAGTGATTTGAATGATTCTTTTTTGAATGAGATCAAAAGCTTGAATGAAGAAGATATTTTTGCCTCGGGAAGAGGGAAAAAATTGAAGATGAAAAAAAAAGCTTTTCTTTAATGGGGCTTTCATATCCTAGATCTGAAAAGTGTTACATGCAGAACATCTTTAGAAAATAGGGGGAGGCATTTGGGTTTCCTTTTTTGACTCACCCGGTTTGTAAATGTAATGCTTTTCGACAGCACAAACGAAAGACTACATGTCTATGTCTGTTCAATGAACAGAATATATTTTCCGCATCATGATGTTTTATGAGTTCATACCTTTTTTCGTCCATGTGCAGTCAGGCAAATTCGGGTTCAATTTCGTGTACCGACAAAGGTTCATGAGTCTAAGTCTTGTAATTCTCTAGATATAGCACTTACTGGTGCACATTTAAGATAACTTTACATGACCCACGACGACGTCATCATGACGTCACCTCAATGTTTACCTATAACACGTCCCGGCAGCGTAATTTTTTTTCCTAGGAGGGTTAGGGGCAATGTCATGAATAATGCAGTTTTTCCTTTGAATCATTGCAAGACTTAGGTTCTCGTTCTATTTTCCCCTTAATTTAAAATTATCTCAGTGATAAATTTGGAGAAGAAAAACAGCTGATGAAAATGAGCAGCGACGACGTGGATTCGAACCAGGGATCTTTGTATCCATAGCTCATCTCGCTATCCACTAGGCTACTGTGTGGTAGCTCCACGACAACCGTTCTTTAAAATGCTTTAATGTATTGTAACTAGTTGAGTAACTAACAACAATGCTGTTGATGTCATTGTCCGTTCTCATGGATAAACATGAATTATTCATGACATTGCCCCTTACCCTCCTAGGAATACAAATTACGCGTCCCGGCATACATACATACCAAATTTCACATCAATCGGACCTGCAGTTCTCGGATGTAGGTCATTGAATTATGCACGCAGGGTGACGTCATCATGACGTCGCTTGTCGAGACACGACTTTGCTCTGAGGTCTTTGCCTATATTAACTTTGATTGATATTTGACAGTAATTATTGCCAAAAGTGCTGTCAAGAACAATGAATTACAAAGTCTATGGATAGAACGAAGACGAAAAACCAGGATTGTGTGTTTTACGGCATTCATTTTCTGTTGTACTTATATTAATCTATTGAATATGCTAAGAAAAAGAAAAAGTTATTAAAAATATCATCTTGTAACAAACATCTGATGATGTCATCATGACATTATTACAATTTCCATATTATAGCACATTCCCGTCGTGTACATTCCAAGTATCAACACAATTGCACCTGTAGTCCTTGAGGGCTTCAAAACTGCACCTCTAATGTAATGTGACCTCTCTTCCATTTTCTTAAATAACACGCCCCTGTCTGTGTACATACCACGCATGAACTCAACCGCTTTTGTAGATATTGTGCTTCGAAAAATGCACCTTTAATGTAATGTAACTGGACACCTTATAATGTCATGATGTTGTCACATTTTGAGAAATGATTTTACCATAGGGTTGTTGTTATTATAAAGTCTCATTAGAATATGATTTATTTTATGTCAAAAGTGACCACCAGAAAAGAAAAAACCCTGTAAATTTCGCATTTCTGTGAAATTCGGATGAACTCGACTATAAAATTGCAAAAAATGACATTTTTAATGACATCATTGTGAAGTCACACAGGTATGTATGATTGTACACACCTATTTCTAATCACATAAATTAGGCATGTTGCATTCGTGCGATACGGAAAACAATTCAAGAAAAAAAATCATATAAAACTGTATGATGACGTAATCATAAGGTCACCTCAAATGTCGCATATAACACAGCCAAGTATTGAAACATGCAAAGATTCAACCCAATGGGACAGGTCAGGATATACTGGCCTAAAAAGAATGCAACTTTACGGGTGTGTCACGTGACCAGCGATGACGTCATCGTGACGTCATGATTTGCGGCACATATTCAGATGGTGGTATAAGAGCATGCCAAATTGGAAGTTGATCGGATACGTGCAAAAGTGTGGGTGCGGAAGAATCGATGTATGAAAAAACACTGAAATATAAGAAGTTTAGAATTTCTGTAGTAATTGTGGTCAGATTAGTGTCAGGATTGTTTGAATGTTCCAAAATGCCTTTCCAGACCTGAAGTTGACTTCTCTGAATCCTAATGACACCCGCTTTTGTATCAATCTGGAAAAGTGGTTGAAGGTTGAAAATGCGAGTTTCTTAGGCGCATCATGTTTTGGCTTGGTCAAAACCAACCCAACGGAACCCCTATCCCAGCACCAAGTGCATTGGCGTGCATAGGGCGTATTATATAAATACAACATGGTTTGAGGGGAAGTAGTGGGAATTACTGGTCCTGAGGTGAAGGTCAGCTTGACTACATCCGGACGCGAAGCGGAGGGAGGTAGTCAAGCTGACCGACACCGAGGGACCAGTTTTCCAACTACTTTCCAGAAATAAACCATGCAGTATTCGTTTTACTACATCTCATAAAAGTAGCCTCACTGCCTTTTTAGTGGCCTCACTGCCTTGTTTATAACGGCTTTCGTGGATTTTGAATTTTTATTCAGTACAAGATATTCAAGTTCTTCGTCAGTCTATGAAATAGCCTGGTGCCATCACTCTTTAATTTGTCTTTACTGCAGTAGTTACAAGGACTACAACAACAGACTGGTTCCGTAAAGATTTCATGCCACATTTTTTACACGTTCTATACGAGGCGGGTTCCAAGGGAATTTTTTTTGCTACCAGAAAAACTACCGCACGGCAGCAAGGGGATACTCACCGGGATGATGTCACCTGGGCGCGTATCATTTTTACTTCCCGGACGCGCGGCGGAATCTGCCAATGACGCGCTCCAATTTGATCATGAATATTTATGAGGTGTAGTAATGCATATTGTCGTATTTTTTGTCCTCTTAACACTAGATTTCCCTCATAAACCACTTCAGTCTGTCTACGACTTGGCTGTTTGTTCTGAATGTGGCACAACTGACAAGTATATTGTGCTCATGCATGAGGGAAAGTGTCTTGAAGTTCGCAATCGCTCAAAAGAACAAAAACAAAAAAAAAATCCCAACTATGCGGAAAGGAAAAAAAACCTAAATTTTATCAAGAGTGTCCGAACAGCTCAAAAGAATATAGTCTGAAGGAAAACCAGAGCTCTTTCGGCGGACTTGCCGAAACAGCTGCATATGCCACATGCTCTTACCGTCTGCAATTGTCCTGGCCTTTTCGTCGTTTCCGGCTACCTCTCCTTGATCATTGACAGCCACAATCCGCAGGGTGTACTCTGTGCCAGGCTCCAGGCCAGGTACCGTGGTCGTGTTTCCATCTAGCAGGTCCACGCGCTGAGTCTCCGCAAAGTCCGCATTTTCGTCGTCTTAGGAGTAGAGAGAGAGAGAGAGAGAGGGAGAGAGAAAAAACAACAAATAACACCAAGAAATACCATCGCACCTTGTTTTCTTTTTTTAAAAATTGGTTCACTACTGTGATATGACCTTAACTATAAATTATAATACAGTACAATTTTGTTACAGCGCACGCACTAACATCGACAACAGTCAATTTTCTAGGGTTATTGTACCAGACAATTAAAAGAGTCTTACGTGCTTCCTTGTACAAAACGTAGAACTCGTTGGCTGTGGCGCCCTCGTCCTTTTGGATAAAGGTCACGTTAATGTACGTCCTTCCGGGCGCGATCTGGGCATCAGCGAAAAGAGGCTTGGGTGGCACTGTAAAATCACAAATGGAAAGAAGAAGAAGAAAAGTAAAACACTTTACAAATCTGCGGAGAGTGTGCAGCGGTAACTTACCTTTGAATGTCATTGTGTTCTCTCTTTAGAGGATTTCCTGAGGTTTGTGAGCCACAGTTCCTGTACAACTCTAAGGAACCATTTGTGCAATGAGACGCGAGTGGGTCTTAATATCCTACATTACTTATAACAATCCAGAGGTGGGTCATCTTTTGGAAGTCGTTTTGAGTAAGCCATAAAAGATGGAATTCCAGTACCTCTGAAATTTAAAAATGTATCTAGAATTTAACTTTGTGAAAAAGGTACTAATAAAATGGTCTCACTCCAGTCTCGGACGAATCATCGAGCCCTGAGCTGAAACCCTGAGCAAGACACCAAGACCGAGGCATTCACATTTCGCGATGAATATTGTAGTTGGCACAGGTACTCATAACTTCTCAAAGGTCCATCACGTGTCTTCCAGTGAATTTACTTAAAGTGAATTTACTTATTTAAATGAACTGTGACTATAGGTATTCCTTTGTTATTGCTCATCACCTGTTACCGGCGACTGACTTGCGAAAGAAGATTTGTGACTGACTCTTGCCAGAATTGTGATGGTCTCGACTGCTGGAGACCAAGTTGAGACACAGGCTCGTAAAAAATGGTCTTAAGATCATAACTCTCTGATTCCAACTACCTCCACCGACTCGCGTCTTGATCTCCTGGGTGCTCTCTTGGCCGAGGCCATGCCCGTTGGTGGCGTAGACTGAGATGCGGTAGTTGGTGTCGGGCTGTGCAGACTCCACCTTGTAGGAATCGGCCTCTGGGTCTCCAATGTAAACTCTGGTCTCCTCTCCCATATAAATCCCATCGACTACATTTGCATAGAGAAAGAAGGTTATTGGTAATAACTATTTTGTTGGATGCCTCAACTTGCCTCTTTAAAGGCAATCTCTATGAGGACACTTTTACATATGATATATTTTTGCAAACAAAAGAGTCAGGTTGGCATATAGCGGTACCTTGCTTGTCTTCCACCGCTGTGACCCGGGTTCGCATCCCGCCTAGGCTAACGTGTGTATTGGGTTTCAACGGATTCCGTGGGTTATCTTCAGAAAATTTGTTCTGGGGTTTTCCTCCCCCTCTAAAATTGTAGTTCTTCTCATTGTCTTCTCTCGACATGTTTCTTTGGGCTTGCAAGCTTAAATGCCAAGGGCGCTTTTGAGGAATCCTTGTCTCATTACCAGAAAAAAAATAAACAGAAGTATTAATGAGGAACATAGTAGTACTCTGCAATATTGCTTCCAAGAAGAAAATTACAGGCTATTTTAATAATGCGATAATTCTACGAGGCATTTCCACCAACTGTTAATGAAAATGGTTCACTGTTCTGCGACATAGTTTGTCCAAATTGCATTCTGTTGCCTCAGAATTGCCCGCTGCCGATTTCACTAATCACTAAATTTTACACAATGGCGTAAATCCACTATGCGCCAAATTATATGTCGTAACCTACGCTACGTAGCTTTGACGTTGCGTAAAATTTTAGTCATGACACATTTCAGGAAAGTTTCACAGTGCGTAAGTCTGTGAGTTAAGCAACAAATTATAGTGTAACTTATTGAGTCTTACGCAGTCAATTTAGGTGGTACAAGTTACGGCGAAGCGACTGAAATTGATTAGATTACTAAATTGATTATATTATATTGCTTAATCTATTAAGTTTGCTGCAAGAAACTTGCAGTTATACTTCCATATTCGGAAGGAAATAAATTCCTGTTTCAAATGTGACATAATGATTAGAGCTGAAGCACGATTCCGAAAACAATTTGGACAAACCTATTTCAAAATGGAGGGGGAGGTGATTCACTGACTGTTTTGGGACCGAACAGATATCATTTAAGAACAGCCGACTAAAAAGCTGCTGTTACTTCAGCGCCAAGTTTTCGCGAAATAAATATTGTCATTCAACTGCGCAGCTGCCCACCTGTGTTGCATATATCCTACACACGGCGAAACCTACGGGTGCACACCTGCATTAAAATTCCCATAGACACTAGTGCTAAATGCCCATACTTCATAATTCTTTTACAAATACTCAGAACTCTCACAGGTATTTAAGCTGCACAGAAAAATGATGATCAGCATGTCATCTTTTTATTTTATTTTCATTTTTTGGTGGGTCGACCATTGACTTTTCGAGAAATTCCCGCCCAAAGAAGACGACCCCTATTTCCCCCAAAGCGGAACGGTAGCCATCTTGAAAAACGATCCCTCCACAACATGGCAAAATACCGCCACTTTCGAGCCAAATGCTCAGAATTGGAAGCCCTAAGTCCGGGCCAGAGGTCAATTGCCATATCTCATCAATTCCCATATGTTATGGCTCTCAGAACTCTCTAATATAGTATATTTTGAGGGTATAACTTTTATTCATGAGCTCGGCGGATGGATTTAGGCCTATCAACCGGTGTGTTCCGCTACGCTCCGTTTCGTGAAATAGGCTGATGTGTGCTTGGCACTTCACGTAGCAGAGGTGCCTGAATGCGAAGAATGGAGCGGAGCTGCCCTAATACTTACAGGTGTTGTAGCTGAGGTTGTATCCCTTGATGACACCGTTGGGGGAAGCCGGCTTGCCCCACTTCACCAGGATGCGGTCAGACAATGGGACAATAGACATACCAAATACAGGTCCAGACTCTACAGAGTGAATCAAACAGACGTGGGGTTAAATTGCACTGCGAAATCAATTGCCTGTGACTTGTACACAATCATGGAACACCCCTTCGCTTTTTCCCCCCTTTTAACAGTTCAAGTTCACTTTTTTTCAACAGTTACATCTTCTGTGTTATTGTTTTACATCTGAGGGAGCAATTGCTGTGAAGTCAATTGATAACTCACTGTACAGTAATTTTGTCCTTGAAATTTGAAACCAGAACTTGAGCCACTTGAGCTCAATGATCAATGGTTTTAGAATTAAACGATATCAAGTATAAAAAGGATAATCTATCTCGGTCCAAAAGAAGCAAAAGTTTGCAAAGTTTTCTTTTGCACTCGGCTATCACACTGATGCTTCTGCCTTTGATGACACAATTTATGTGCTCATTAAAATTGGCAATTTACCTTCTTTAACCACAGGTATTCAATGATTCAATAAAACATCGATGCACACCAATTTGGTCAGTACATATTATTACCTCCTTCAGGCATCTGAAATGAGACAGGAGCCGACTTTTCGCCCTCGCGTTGACCATTTCGGACCGCCACCTGGAATTGGTAGTTCATGTACGGGGTGAGATCGCCCACACGACAGTTTGTGTTGGGCAGGCACTCTGCAGGCTCCTGGCCCTGGGCCTGTGCCTCTACCATGGTATAGTAAACCTGTAGGAGATCAATACAAACCAATGTCCTCAGAATTACAGCTGTGTTTTTTAAATCTGTTTTTGCAGAAATCTACCAACAATGTTTACCTGCGTATTTAATCTCCGTTTCAACTTGAAATTTAACATGTGTCTTCATCAATGAAGAAAACATCCTTTGCACTGCTCATTGCTTTCCAGGGGCCTATGAAAGATTTGTTATTTTTTTTTTTTAACAGAACAAATTTTCACAGGTTTGCTCCGGAAGGAATCGAACCCACGCCCCCTGGGTTACTGCATGGTCTGCAGTCAAAGAATGTACGGGGAATAGTTATTTTTAAAAGTCCATTCGAGTTGTGCCAGGTTCAATAGCGCAGTGGTTTCTTTCTTCGCCTTCCATCGTTATCGCCAGGGTTTGATTCCTGCCCGGACCAGATGACGATTCGGTTTTCAGTCCCTACACAACTCCGCGGGTTTTCCCCACATTTTCTTCTGGGGTTTTCCTCCCATCTCTAAAACTGTCATTTCTTCTCATTGTCTTCTCTCTGAAGGTTTTGTCAGGATTTCGAGTTACAGTGCCTAGGAATCCTTGTTTTCATTATGCCTACTAGTAATGCATGAAATAGAAACAAAAAGATAAATTCATAAGTGGGACTAGGCAGCAAGTAACATAATTAAACTAAAAGAACATTCCATATTTAGAAAACTACCTAATTTACTGATGCTCAGTTTCAGTTTAAAAAAGCGTAATAATAACCGATTACAAAAAGTGTTATATAAAAACTGTTCATGAATAACGCGCAAAAAAAATATAAAATTAAAAAGTTACCAGGAACTTCTGGAGCATGCCGTTAATAGACGAGGCAGGCACTTCATCCCAGGTTAGGACGACTTCCGTTGGGCTGTCAGCGATCACCTGGACATTCTGTGGTGCTTCCGTAGGAGCTGACATCATTACAGAATATAAAACAGGTAAATCAAAATATGATACAAAAGTCATGAAGAGCGGAAGGGAAAATCCTTAAATGTTGGCCGGAAAAAGGAGCTGTCATGATGAAGTGCAATTTCTGTTTACTTTGTCTCACTCAAACCAGCCGTTTTCATAATGTGCTTATCCGGCAATTTTCATGAGTCTTTCATTTTCTGTCAGGCAGTCTTTTTCTGATATACAAGCAGAAAGTATCGCTCTGCAAATGTATGTTCCAGACTTAATAAAAATATAAATAAAGCAAACCTGTAAATCCAGTCACATTCATAATCGCACAATCGTTTGGTTGTTAACCTGTACATTATTGTAATGCTTATAGCGCTTTCCATCCTATCAACAATCTCAAAGCGCTTTACAGTAATAATCCCCCGTTCATTAGGCCTCGAGATATCAGCGGCAGCCGATATCAGCGCACATTCGGCCTCTACCCTCACATGCACCCATTTATAATCGTGGGTGAAGAGAGACTAGTGTAGTTAAATGTCTTGCCCAAGGGCATGGACACCATGTTCCAGGCAGGGTTCGAACCCACGCACCTTCGTCAATGAGTTATACACCGTAACCAATGGACCGTGGCATTCTGTGTTTAAAAATCAGTAAACACTCAGCCAATTTCTGTGCCAAGCTGCATCTCTCTGTCATTTAAAGCCAATACTCAATAAGATCAAGTTTGCGGTAGCACCATGTAACAAATCTCTTTTGTGAACTTGTGAGGTTCAGAAAAGTGTCGGGGGAAACTCAAAGTTTCAGAAAGTATACTGCCCGTCGTCAGGTGTCTCCCGATCGATGATGGGCAGAGTATACTGTCCGGAATTTCCAGTTCTCCCGGTTCTTTTTAGAACCGCACAAAATGAGATTTGTTAAATGGTGCTCCCGTAAACGTTCATCTAATTGCTATCTTTACCAAGTCGATGTGATAATCTATGATAATTCTAGCTGATTCAGCGATTAATTGTGCAAAAAAAAAGATTCTTGACCTCGATATTCTGACCATTCAGCGGGCGCTTTCTATATCGGGTATTGTCATGGATATCTATATGTAAAACCTAGACGAGACATCTATTATTCTTTTTTATGTTGTGAATTGAGCAAAAAAGTCTGCGGTCATGCGCTCTGTAATGATATGTTAAGCGATACGCCAAGCAATAAATAAAGCTGTCCTATCACGGTCGTGTCTAGGTTTTGCAGAGCTATGTGCGTCCGGCAGTTGTTGTATTTCAAAAACACTGCATCCGATTCGACCAATCAAAAACTTAGTCCAGATCTCGGAATGAAGTGACGTCAAGATTTTAATAAAAGTCGACTCCGATTGGCTGGCGCGCGGGGTCGCATAAAGGCAGGTTCGTACTTCACGCGAATGCGAATGAGATGCGAATTTGACGTCATGAAACATTCGCTGCGTAATTCGCCGGAGTTAAAATGTGTTCAACTTTAGCGAATTCGCAGCGCGAAAACCCCCCATGACGTCACAAATTCGCGTTCGCGTTCGCTTTCGCGCCGAGTATGAACCGGCCTTTCATCTGCATGCCTATAGATATATCAGACGTTGGACCGGAGATAGGGCTCCGTGGACAACGGATGATTCTCAGACTAATCTTTACCATGCAAACCTTCAAATCTTATTGAGCCAATACTCACTTCCTTCTCCAGTGTAACCTGACTTTTCTGAGGCTGGTCCTTCCCCTAGGTCATTCACGTACACCACCTCCACCTCCAGCTCTTTGTAGATATCGCCGTCATCGATCTCGTAGCTGGTCGTCCTGTAGTTCTCAACGAATTCCTCATTCCAGTTCTCGGCGTCTGGCTCCTTCCATCTTATCACGTACTTAAATCCGGGGCCGTTCTGGTCATACGGGTGCACTTCCTGGAAAGGGTGGCAATTCGGGTAAAGGTCAACAACTATTGTAGTACATATTTGTGAGACGTGCTGGCATAATTAGACAGAACTTGGCAGAGTTGGACATGAGGGTTTGCAGATAGTAGGAAGTAGAATATAATTCTCCTTAAAGTATTGTTTGTTGTACTTCAGTCAGAAATTCAGCAGACAAGTTATGGCTGTTTATAGAAACATGTGTCAAAAAGTAAAATACTGGGGAAAAATCCAATTTCTGGATTCAGGAAAATGAAAGATGTCGATGGTTTGTCCCTAAACACACTTTTATACTACGATTTGTATAATATTTCTTTAAAATATGTGTAGTAGACATAATGAAAAATTACCAATAAATCTAAAAATCTAAAAAAAAAAAACCAAATCAAGGGTGGTGATCTTGATTCATTTTTTTTGGGGGGGGGGCATTTTATCTCCAATATGGCCTGTGTCCAGTCCCGTCTCATGTTGACAGAATGCCTCACATGTGTTTCCTTTTCATACAAATTTTTTAATGTTTCTTTTTTATAAAGGCACTTGAGGGCTTTTGAAAATTGGATTCTGTTTCAAAAGCTCAATTGCATTACACAAGCTAACTTCTTCTTTCAGAGGTGGAATTTGTTTCAAATTTGAATTTTCAAAACTGAATTTCTTTCCTAAATTCGGGCTGTTTCAAAAGATTGAATACCGTTTCAAAAGAAGAATTCCGTTCAGGAATGCTCGAAATGTTCTACTGAGACTACTTCCTATTCCAACTGGGAACATCAGGTGTGTCTACCGTACATGTACTTATGGACAGTGTATGGTAATATACATTTTCAGAAAGGTCTGTTATGTACATTGTACATGTAAGTACAAGAGCTGATTCCAGCTGCATACGCACCAGGAACATAGGTCATTCCCGGATCCCATCACGAACGTCTGTCACAGGTCAGCCTGATATTTTACGCCAAGTGTAAGTTCCTTAGGATTTGTTTGAACTACGTGTGGCGAAGTTTGGCATAGTTCCTTTTATATACACATTTTATGTAAATTAAGGTGTGGCCCTGCATAGTTTACTTCTGTGTGTGGCATGTGCAGGTAAACTTTCTTAAGGTTAAATTAGCATACTATACTGGCTCACTGAAGTGTGCACATAAATGCATTGGGTGCAGTTTTTAGTTAGAAGTAGACAGGCTCGTGTTGCGATAGCACACTGTAGAGCGATAGCTCCAACATTTTGAAGATAAAGCTATTTTTTTGCTGAAGTCTTACTACTGAGTGGATGTTTGAGAATCCAGATTAGGCGATAGCCTACCCTTCAGCAGCGTTAGTTGCAGATAGATTTTTCCTGCCATTTTGGGCTGGAAGTTTGCCTGGTCTGAAGAGCTGTGTTTTAGACAGCGAATTTTGCATCCTCTGACGGTGGTCCAAGTTTTAGGAGCCAGTAATATACTGTAAGTTTCATTTTAATATTTGTTTCATTAGTATAAAGTTATTAATTCATTTAAACATCAGTGAATGTATCAATTTTGCTGTATTGTACCTTGTGCATATTTGAATGCGTTACGTTGCAAATCTGCTTTATGGGACACGCCCCTTTTGGGCTGATAGAAATATTTTTGTGTGATCAGTTGATTCTATAATTACAGCCTGAAAATAGGGTAGGTGGTTATTATTGTATTAAATATTATTTCAGGGCTCCTTTTTGTGGAGTTAAATCCACACGCCATTCATTGTTGGATCCACCCATTGGTTGGGGACTGCGCCGATACATCCCACCGGCCGATACATCCCTGAGGCCCGTCCGCTCAAGACCAAGGTCGCGGATATCTGATCCTCCGAGCCCCAAGAATCGTCCACCACTTCATTGTCAAGCAAGGACCGGTTAGTGGACCGCTGGACAGAGACTCATCCTAAGAACTGTTAGCTTTCCGCCTTTCAGCGACTTCAGGTTGTAAAGCCCTTCGGTTTTGGGAGTGTCGATGTATGGTGAATATGTATGTATTAATATTGGTCCTATAGGTCATGAAATTAGAGTATGAATCTGGTGTTTGCATTCTATAATTTACTTGGCTGAATTCTCCCCATTTGCTGATTTTGATATATTTGTGTAGATAGTGTAAATAAATAGTTGTACCCTATAAATTTGCCTGCATTTATTATTTTGTCTGAGCGTTGTTATGATGAGACCGGGGACACATTGCGAGTGAGAGGGTAGGGGGGACCCGGGTTTGTGACAACGTCCCATTTTATGAAAGTCAATTAATTCCCAAAAAGCTGTTAAAACATTAGGACAGACATCTGCGCTTTAACTGATGTGTCATTTCATACTTTTCATTGAGGAACTTTTTTTCTTGCTTTAAACAGATGCAAGAAAAAAAGTACTTACAGCCACATTTTTATGCATGAGCAATGTCTTAATCCAGTTTAGAAAAAAATAAAGAATATCTTCGGAAGCAAAACCCAAGTAATAATCACACTCATTATCCCAAACAAAGATGAAGACGCAAGGGGAAGATTTTTTTGCCCAACTTCACAGTCATGTTTCGAGTCATTTGTAAATAAATTTCTTCACTTTTATCCACAAAGAGGTCGTTTTAAAAGACAATAAAGAGAGCAACAACAGCAATTTCTAACTAGGCAACTGCTGGTGAAATATATGTAAATTAATGATTTAGCAGTTTTCTTTGGGAAGGACGGCAGACCAAGTACAAGCTTCAGCTTATTGTCTGACCTCTTCATAGTATTCATACACGTCTCGCTATGAATGTCAAGTTTCTTATTGTTCATTTGTATCTTGTAAATCGCTTGTACTATTATGAAATATAAACTCCTTCTACAACTAGCGGAACATTTTTCCAACCATGACATTTCCTGTGATGAAGTTGGGCCCTGTTGGATAAACTTACCGGCCATGTTACATCCAACTTGCCAGGATCCGTAGCTTGAAGTCCCACCTCGTCTGGGGTCTCCGTTATAGCTGCGGCTGCAGTCGTATACTCATCAGACAACTCGCTGGGCTGAGACTCTCCGATATCATTGACGGCCACCACGCGGAACCGGTAGGTGACGTAGGGGGAGAGGTCTAAGGAAGCCTGGGTGGAGGTAGCTGGCACAGTAGACTCAACTACCCAGCCAAGGTCGGGGAAGTTGGTCATGCGTGAGACAATGTAATCAGTGATTTGGGAGTTGCCATCGTCCCCACTGTTCCACGCCACAGCAACCAAGGTATCGGAGATGTCAGAGCGCTTTCTGACTATCGGTTTAGACGGAGGGGCAGGCACAGCTAATCAAAAATGAAGAAAGAAAAAAACAAAAAAAAAGACAATTATAATATTTTGAGAAAAGTCAGGGTGAAGCAGTGGTACATCCATTCATAATTTCCTCGCCATTTTCCACTTCTGGACCAGGTTCGAATCCAACCGAGGCCAACACATTGATCTAGGCTTTCAGTCCTGGCCAGATTCTGGGGTATCCTACCCTGCAATAATAATTATTGATTTCTTTACTGATATCACGCTTCAGCTTTCTAAATTTCAAGTGGCAGTCCTTTTGCCTAAAATGCACTGCACTAATAGTTTTGTACCGATCAGGATACCCCGATTCATATTTTCTTTCAAACTAGTATGTTAAATTTAAATCGCTGAGGTGATAAATGAGTCCTCTTCTTTCTACTGAGGTACATGCATCTTGTAAGAGTACAAGAATCACCTGCTTTAGCTAATCTACAATGTGTAGTCGACAAAGAGAATCTGTCAAATATGTTTTGCCTTAATAGGTCTGCGTGCCCATTATTGCCGTTAGTAGTAAAGCTGAAAAAATAAAACCTGTAATTAACAATCCCTCGACTGTAATGGAATTTTTGTCATGAGATCAGGTGCATTCCTGTCATGTGTCCTTCATTGTTACTTTGTAGGCGGCAGCACCCTCTACAGTTGGGTGTATTGGCACAGCACTGATATCAGGCACCGACAAAGATGGCAATCAATCACCACGCGGTTGGTCATTCATCAAGAAACGGCTGAATTGGTTGCTGTGAGAAGCGCAATCCATACGTGTCTAACAACACTGTGATGGAAAAGGCAGAGACGAGGTTAAAAACCAACTTACTCTTAATGACCAGCTGTGTGGATGACGAGGCCTCGTCTTCAGATGTCACAGCTTTGCACTTGTACGTTCCCATGTCCTCCACGACAGTATCCAGCACTTTCAGGTTGTCCGAGCCCGTTTTGGCCCGTCGGAAGCGTCCGCCTGGCCCCGTCAGGTCCAGCTCTTCTTCGCCAGCTCCAACGTTACGGTACCAGGTAACTGTGGGTTGCAGCGCGAAATCGTGATACACCTCGCATGCAATGATGGCGTCTGCACCCAGCTCTACACTCACCTCAGCCCCTGGACCCACAACGATTGTTGTACCTCCTGAAAGACATTTTATATGCACATTTTAAAAAGTTGATTTGGAGCCAAGATATGGAGAAAATATCTTCATACCGGGAATAACGGGTATACCTAAAAAATAGGTGAGATAGGCTAATCAATCTCTCTTCTTCAAATTCTAGAAAATCTAGGTATCATTTTTAATGCCAACTAACCTTGAAGTGACTGCGTTGCTCGACAAGATTACTTAAAGGAAGGGTAGATCATATGTCATTTGTGCATTTTTTCTTTTGGAGCAACAAAGTGCTCAAAATCTAACGATGAGTACTCAACTAACTTGATGAAATTTTAGCCCTGTATATGCTGTATATTCCGAGAAAACAACTTGTCGAGTCGTGTTTTAAATTGCGCCCGAAATGAGCATCTGGGACACGCTCTCATTTAGCCGATTGGAAATACGCGATACCATGCAGTTAACCAACAAATAACCGCGCGTGCCTGTGCGTCGTGTCGGCGCTTGCCAGCATCCATTAGCGGAATTTCCAAAAATTCGTCACTTGACGCATCTTTAGAAATGGCCTTCTTTTATTTTTGTTTTCATGAAAATGAAAACTTCAGTCAAAAATATGAAAGAAAAATTTTACAGGGATTTTATTGTCATCTCCATCTTTTAACCAAGTAAGATTTTCAATAATGGTTTCGTTAATTGTTTGTTAGTTGATCTCTTCTACCTTTAACAGAACAAAGGCAAAGTTGTCAAATCACAGTTCATCAAGTCTCAAGGCAACTGGCAAGCTACTCAAAAGAACCTTGACTGAGGTATTCGTTTGTTCTTTCTCTGTAACGCTTTTGTTCACCATGAAATTGACCTCAAGGCTTGACTCATCTATACACCCATCCTGACTAAAACGACACTCATCCACTTACTTCTGACATTCACCGTTGATGTGGCCTCCACTGCTGCGAAGCCGTTCTCAATAATGCACTTGTAGTCGCCGCTATCTTCCACAGCCACTCCTGTGACTGTTAGAGTGCTGGTTGTGCTTCTCGTATTGCCATCTTCCACAATGATGTACTTTGATTCACCATGGACAATCTGGTTGTTATAACAATAATGATAACTCGATAAGTTGATTGTCCATGGATAATGCAACCGGCTTTTTTACGAATTTGTTTTACTAGTTGAAAGAAGATATTTTTTGTTTCAATTTTCCGGTTGAGATAATTTTGAAAGGTCTATGAATTTTTCTTTTTTTGTGATGTAAATATTACTCAAAGCACTGCCGAAAATAGCAATCAAAAAAAAAATGAAAAGTTTGAAAACACAATTACATGATGACGTAATCATGGCGTTAGTTTCATTTCGTGTTTAACGCATACATAACTATGTATTTACAAAGTGTCAACACAATTGGCGCTTTAGAACTTTAAATATAGACATTTAAATCATGCACCTTTTAGTTGACGCCAAATGGCAATGGCGTCATCATAATGTCACTTGGTCAGGACTAACTCTAGCTCAGGGTTTTGATCTGTACCTTGTTTGAAATCAATTTGGTTGCATTTCATCTGCAATTTTGCAATCAGAAAAAAATATTACAATTGTAAAGATAACTAACAAATTACGTCAATTACGTCAATTCAAAGTTTGTCTTCTTATAAGAATATCTACCTGCACACCAAGTTTCAAATCGATTGAACATTCCCTTTTAAGTGTTTAAAACAAAATCACAGTGTTGATGACGTTATCATGACGTCAGACATTTTTTAAAATTGTGCGCATGTACAGGGTGAGTAAAAACCCAACACCAACACCCCCCCCAAATAATATGTTCATATTTACAAAAAAATATGTAGCACCAAGAATAATAATGACTGGAAAGCCAATTTCAGAAACCACTTTGAGATAAAAAAAAAAATGAAATTGCTCAATCCGTTCAAAGAATATTACCATTTAAACGCAATGACCCTAAAACCTGTTTCGTCCACACAAAAAAAGCAATTAATGTTCTGACTGTTTGGAAGAACAAAGAAAAGGACACAGAATACTTGTTTTAACAATTGTCAACAACTGTAGTACACCCTGTCTTTATTTTAAAACCCCGTTCAGGCCAACAATATGATATTTACAATCCACTTTATTTTCAACAGACGGGCTTTCAAAAGAACTTTGTTGCATATTTTAACTTATAAGCCGAAGTTTTATCGCTGGTGATGTTTAAAGACAATTGTGACGACGATTCTTGATATTGCATTTTTGGACGAAAGCGGTTTAAGGATCATTGTGTTTAAAAGCTGATATACTTGAGACGGATTGAATTTTTCATCTAAAAGTAGTCTATGAATATGGCTTTCCAATCATTATTATTTTTGGTGCTACATATTTATTAGAATATGTATTTTAAAATATTTTTGTGGTTTGGGTTCCGCTGTTCTTGACTCACCCTGTTTCTATTACTTAATAAATCTGATACACAAAGAAGTTTATATTCAGCATGTATTGTTCTCCAGATGTGCAGATGAGATGAAAAAAATATGAAAATTAGTACAAATTGAGATGATGACGTCGCCTCAATTTTCATCTTTAACACATGCAAGTATGTGTACATACAAAGTTTCAACACTAAATTATCTAAGCGTATATCACATCTGACATCCTCAATCTCTATATGCATACCTCTCTTTCTTATGTTCAGACAGGATGAACCTCAAAAACAATGGGGAAAATTACCGAAGATAAGTGTTTCAGATGGTACAACCATTTACGTATACCAAACATATATCCCGATGTCTTGCGCGTCAAGAGATCGATAGGTGAATCAGCGATGAATAAACAAGTTTGAAGTAGAGAAGATCAACCGTGAAATAAAAATCCTGGCCCTTTTCATTTCATTATTTTGTCACATCATGTATCCCTCGTATCAGTTACCTTGTTACATTATAAATTTCACAGTCGGAAAGATTTCAAAAAAAGATGAACCTCTGAGAAAAACAGGAATATATATCACTTAAAAATCTTATAAATTTGAATGACCAAACAATGAAAATGATTACCCATCAACTAATAAGAAAGGAAAAGAATGGTAATACGTCATATGGGAACCGACATTCGCTAATTTGAATGCGTCAACTGTCGAAAATATTTCATCAACTTAATTTAAGAATGCTTCAAATTTAGTCTTGAATGCACCAAAACGAACTAGAATGCCCTAACCGAACGTTAGGAGCAAATTTTTAGGTGCCTTCAAATTGAAACTGAAAGCCCAATTTGATCAGATGAGTAAAATCATCGGAGAAAACGGCACCTAGAGTTGAACGCCTCCTAAAACGACACTTTGCGTCAAAATGGCAGTGTATTTTGAGTTGGGTTTCTCGTTGTGGACAATTGATGAATTATTTATTAAATCTGCTATTTTTCACCCGTTTATATATTTAATCAACAAGAAATAAGAGAAACTAGAGGTTGTAGGAACAACCACATGGTGTTGGGCCATGGATTACCGCAAACTTTGCAACACACATCAACTCAAAATATGCATGTTTAAATCCATGTTTGACTTTTCAACATGCCGCCAGAGGGCGCTCTAACATTTGATGACGTCACCTGTAAAATTGTTGTACAGTACTGCCCAGGCAGACACTCGAATCGTTGAAAGCAAGTTCGCATCTTCTGCCAATTTCAATTAATAAGGCACTTCCGGTTTTGACCGGAAGGAAGGGTCACGTGATTTTGCACTTAAAACCAAAAATGAAGACCCTGCAATATTGTATCGATTGTCATAAAAAAAACAAAATCAAATCTGTAGCAGTTGATTTCATATTGATTTTCAAAGATTAAATATGGAAATATTTACTTGCTCGTAATATGATACGTGATGACGTCATTGTGACGTCATCACCAGAAACCTCTAGAGCTATATTTACTCTGCTATGTATAGCCACATCTTGATTATATCTCTCACGGCTGATTTTTTAGCAATCGTTTAAGGTTTCAAGGTCTTTTCTTTATAACTTCCGGTCTGATGACGTCATCCATTTTTTTTTCGCGCACAGGTCTTTTTTGCATTTAGTTCATCATGTATGTTAGGTTTGAAGCGATCACCGCAAATTTCGTCAAATACATCAAGTGATAATGCGTTTTCGACGTTTTTTAAACTGCCGCTATAGGGCACTCTAACATTTGATGACGTCACCTGTAATATGTTTGTACAGTACTGCCTAGGCAGACACTCACATCGTTGAAAGCAAGTTCGCATCTTCTGCCGATTTCAAATAATAAGGCACTTCCGGTTTCGACCGGAAGGAAGGGTCACGTGATTTTGCACTTAATACCAAAACTGAAGACCCTGCAATATTGTATCGATTGCCATAAAAAAACAAAATCAAATCTGTAGCAGTTGATTTTATATTGATTTTCAAAGATTAAAGCTAGAAATCTTTGATTGCTTGTAAAACGATACTTGATGACGTCATTATGACGTCATTACCAGAAAGTTCAAGAGCTATTTTAACTGCTATATACAGCCAAATCTTGATTATATCTATCACGGTATATTTTCTAGCAATTTTTGAAGGTTTAAAGGTCTTTTGATTGTAACTTCCGGTCTGATGACGTAATCATTTTTTTTCCGCGCACAGGTGTTGTCTGCATTATGGTCATCATGTACATTAATTTTGAAGCGATTACCGCAAACTTCGCCACAGACATCAAGTGAAAATGCGTTTTTGACGTTTTTTAACCTGCCGCTAGAGGGCGCTCCAACACTTCATGGCGTCACCCATTATTTTTTTTGAAAGGTCAATCCAGGCAGACACTTAAATCGTTAAAAGCAAGTTCATATCTTTTTCCACTTTTAAATTATTAGGCACTTCCGGTTTCGACCGTAAGGAAGGGTCATGTGAGTAGTAAACTGGACTAAGTTAAGGTGGCACCATCTTAACGATATTTTACATTGTCCATCATGTGGTCGGATGTACGCTGGACTTTACGAAATTGCCCAATTGCAATTTGCAGGTAGCAATATTTATCTTTAATAGCACGCGCTTGTTTGTTTAAACAACATAATGCAGGAAATGATTCAAAAGTGTCTCATCAAAACTTCACTCCCTGCTGGGGTGAATATCATGTTTTAAGGACGACACTGGTGAAGAGAAGAGGGAGATGATCAGTGAAATCTAGGCTGTTTACCGGATTGTTTTGAAATGTCCACTGGATGTTAGGCTTCGGTGAGCCTTGCCCAGCACAGGTCAAGTCAAAGGCTCTCTCTTCGATGCTGTTCAGGTTCCGTTGGGGTGCATCGGTAATTTCGGCCGGGATTGCTAAATTGTATTAAAAAAGAAGAGAAGTTACACAACGGAGAAACAGATCTTCGTTGCATCAATGCTTTGCAATACGCTACTGATGTATTAAAATGTCATACTGGATTAAAGTCTTGCATAACCAAAGTTTATATTGAGTGTTCACAGTGCTGTTTTGAACAGATTCCTTGGATGTATATATCTATTAGACCCAACTCCACCATTGGCATTAATCCCCAATTTCTTATTCACTGCATAGATATATATTTTGCAGATAAAAAAAGAAACCTTACAGAATGGCTGTACACGTATGTATTTGGCTCATTGTTAGATATGTTGTAGTGTTAGGATTGCATAGAATCATATCGTGAGCTTTGTTATTTTGGTCATATTGTATCATGGCACAGGCGTATCGTTTCGACCCTAATATTGACCACATCAGAAGAGCAAAATAAATTGGGCAGATATATCAGGTATTGCAAAATGTGAGGTTCAGGTTAGGTTTTACTGAATATAGGAAAGAGCTTACATTCCACGTTGATGAAGCCACTGGCGAATATCTCGCCATACTCGTTGGATGCTACACACACGAAGACGGCGCTATCCTCCGTAATGGCATTTGTTAATTCTACCCTGCCCCCTCCTCTACCCTCGGTGATGGTGAGACGAGGATTGGCCTCTTCATGCATAGAATTGGAGGGGGGGGGTTGACAAAGGGTTATCGTATAAATGCGTAACAAAGAATTGATGGTGAGACACATTAAGATTTATTCATGAATTAAAATAGCAATTCGTTTCCTCCCCAAGGTCTTACAATAAGTGTGCCTGAAATGTCCCATTATGTACATAACCTATCCATGGAGCAACATGAAAATCGTCTTTTTGGGAACAGTGTAAGATCACTTGATTGGAAATAACATGAGATTGCCCAATCGGGACCAAATTCGATCTTCAAACAGCTTGAAATTGCCCAATAGGGATCAAAATGAGATCTGCTGGTTAGAAAAAGCTTGAGATTGCCAAATTGGGAATACGATGCGATCTCCTGATTGGAAGTAACATGATGTTGCCCAAATGAGAACAAAATGAGTTCTCCAGATTGGAAACAACATGAGATTGTCCAATTGGGAACGAAATGAGATAACGTAATTAGAAACAGCTTGAGATTGCCCAATGGGGAATAATTGAGAAGCAACTGATTGAAAAATTGGGAATGGCATCAGATCACCCACTTTGGAAAAGCATGAGATCACGCAAATTGGAAATACCACGAGATCACTTAATCCTTTAACACTTGTATTACATAATACTTCACTGCATTAACTCATTGGTGAATCCACAACACTACCTAAGGGCAGTTTAGGGCAGTGTAAAGAGTAACAGGCAGGGCTTGTTTGGGCGGTTCAGGGACAAGTGCATGTGTTAATTGCAAAAAGCTCCTCCTATGCTCTCAAGCAAAATGCATAGTGTCCCTATGACATAAAAGGTATCATGGACAGCATCAGGTGGCATATTAACCTCAATAGACCTAATACCTAATGACGTAATGGCTTTTGTTTAAATAATGCGCTTTCCTATGGCAGCGAAGGACGGCACACGAAGTGGGGACCGTCTGCCACATAGGAAAGCGCACATGTAAACAAAGCGTGACGTCATTAGGTCTCAGGCCCATAGAACCCAGTTCTTGAACCAGTGACGCTTCAGAGCAGATTTTAAATATCAAGGTGACATAGTGAAAAAAAGTAAATGCCTGGCTGATACATAAGTCCATCACATAAGGGATCTATGTCCTTATTGCTTGAATTAATCACATAAAACCAATTGCGATGGTAAGTAAGAAGTGACTCTCAAGCTGAAGCAGTTCTGTTTACAAATTTTACAATATCAATGAAAAGGAAAAACTTCCAAATTAAGCAGAAAACCGAGTACGCAGTAAGGGTATACAGAAGTCATTGATCAATGGACAAAATACAGTATTTGGTTCCTAGATTCGTCTATATTTGCACTAACTGAAAACGGGGAAACAGGTTGATTTTATTAAAAAATTTAAAGCCTCTGTGAAACATAGAATCAACCTTGTTCCCCCCTTTCCAAGTGAGAGTGTTGGGGACGACAATAAATTATTACATGGGAGATTTTGTGGCACTTTGGAAATCTTTATTACAAGTTCTTCAGCTAAGCCATCAGTTAGTATTTGTATGAATAACTTCTGACACATTTGTCCTCTTCAACTAACCTGCCTCTTGATAGGGAACACCGTTAACAAGCCAGGTTACCATGGGAACCGGGATGCCCTCAGCTGAGCAATCTAACACACCGTTCTCGTTAATCACAATGTTCGTGTCCTCTGGTTTGTTCTCCCAATATGGTTTTGCTGAAAATAAAATGCAAAACATCCGTTAATCAATTTTTGTTTAGGGGATAAACAAGTGGGTTCTTCTCTTACAGCTTATTTTGAAAGTGGATAGCCTTGACATCTGTGTGACATCATAATACGTTATCAAATTCGCTATTTTTTTTTTTAACAAAGTATGATCATCAAGGCATTTGGTAACATGATATGTAGTGAGGTCATGACGACGTCATCACTAACAATTTAATCTTTTTTATTATTTATTATTGCAATGGACTGTAAAATGTAAGACTATTTTCCTTACTCAAGGTTTTTCCAGATTTTATTTGTATTTTTTTTCGTGACTTTAATGCGTCCCTCCTTCCCCAACGAAGCGCGCGAATCGGCGAAACCACCTTGTTTTTGTTGTTTTGAATATTAAATGCTATCAAACCCAAGTCCAGGGAACACTTACACTTTACAGTGACAGTAATGGTGAAAGTGGTAGGGGTACCGCCTCCGTTGCTAGCCGTGCACGCGTAGGAGCCAACGTCTGATGCCATTACATCACTGATGACCAGTTCCTGGCCGTAGCTCTCATAGGCCGTGCGATCGACAGGCAGCGACTCGCCGCCTTTCGCCCAAGTGATATCTGGTGTTGGACTGCAAAGAATTAAGACACTCAATTCACCGTTCGAAAAACGCCAAAGCTATTTCTTTGTATGAAGATATGGTTCGCAAATACTGGCAGCCCAACCTCGCCCTAGGGTGTCGAGCAGTACGTGCCCACCACTACCTGCTCTCTCACCCTGGTATTGGATCATTTGCATGTGTAAGATTTTTGAACACGTATGCAAATGAGGAAGAGTCTGGTGCCCGCATGTGCGTTACATTAGCGTTTGTTTTTGTATGCGGTGTCTGGGGTAAAAACAACATCATTTCGTCGTTTCATATTAATATGAGCAAATTGGAAAGGAAAGGAGCATTTTTGAGAAGGCGTGGGCGTTATAATTACGATGATCGTGAAAACACGTCATGCACGTTGGAAATAACAACACCAAAACTACACGATATAAATCCATTACTAGCCAATTGCGGTATCGAATCAGAATACAAAAAGAAAGTGTCCTATCCAGGGCTTACTATTGGAAACGAGGTTATAAATAAAGTAAGAACTGAGGACGACTGGCAACCCTGTATGCTGTACGCTCGTATACCCCCGCCCTGCAAAAAGCCTGACGCTGGGAAGGGCTGATAATTTTTCGCTCTGATTGGACAGATTTTGCGTGACCTGTGTCCTGCAAGTCATCACGACCACGACCCTGCAAGGTTTCAAACGGCCGTTACGACTGATTCATTACTCTTTTATTCCAATTCATGAATATTTTTGTTTTCGTTGAAAAGCGTGATAATGTAATCTGTTATACTTATCTGTGTTGTAAATTTGCAATTCCCGTCACTTGCTCAGGCTCCGTTTCGAATTCATGAAGGGTCAATAATTGCATTATGCGACGCTCAAAATGTTTGCACATGGTCCGCAATGAAAAAGAAATCACATCCGGCATGGAATATGTGCATTTTTATGAGAAAGTTTTCGGATAGCATTGTGCGCGCATTGGCTAATTGCGGTCTTGAACAGCTGCAGTCAGATACTTTATACAAAGGTCATGGTAAATTACCCAGGTTGACCACTTCCTTCACAAGATTCTGTGAAGCTCATCAACACTTCCCAGCGTCATGTTTGCAGGGCGGGGGGGGGGGGGGGTTGCGGAAGCTAATTTCTGCGCAATTGCCTGGCACACGAGGGCGCTGTTGTCATGCACTCAGGGTTGCACATCAAAGAAACCTCGGGGCATTTCCAAGCCAACGCCTTTTCTCCAGCTTCAACGTTTTGAGGCCGTGAATCTAGGGGACTCTGGCCCAATTTTCTTCCTCGGGAAAATCCAATCATTTGAAATGGTACCAACACACTTGTCTGTCAATTTGGCTTAGGCATACTTGCACGTAAATTCTGGAACCAGAAAATCGCAGCATTTCGTAACGGCAGAACTTAACAATTACGGCAAACAAGTTTTTCCACGCATTAACTCACAATAAGGACGTGTCATACCCGAGAAAATATCACAAATTTAAAGCTCATCTATATGCAGAACCTGTCTGCAGAAAGTGGCTGCTCACATTATGACATCACAGTGGAGCTCTTGAATATTGAAATTTACATCACCGACTTCTAACAACTCAAAATTGATCGTCAATGCGCAGCATTTCATACACCCATGCCTTGTCATTCTGACATTTTTTAGGAGTCTCATTTCATTAACCCCAACAGAACTCAACCCGTTAAACCCCAACAGCGTGTTTTATCGAGGACAGGACGCGGACAAGTTTATCCACAATAGACACACTGTATTGGGTTCAAGTTAAGTTGCAGAATATGAAACAATTCTGTTGTAGAAAATGCTGTAACTTTACAGGAAGATTCTGGGGAAATTGTTCCACAATATTGACCCTATTGTGGAAATATTTTGTCCGCAAAAGATCCCAGATATTTAATGATTACTCCTAAGAAGAGCAGTTTCAAATTAAACAGCAGAGAGAATTGATTGGGGCTAATTATTATCCCATGTCAACACTTACTATCCTTCGGCCATGCATTTCAGACGAAGCTTCTCCGTGCGGAAGGCATCTACTGAAGCTGGCGGAGTGTAGACAAATGTGGCCGGCCTGTGTTCAATGTTCTCAACTACAGAGTGAGAGAGGAATAAAAAAATACCCCAAATGATCATGTTCTCACTACAACTATTGGATTTGACTAAAACAAAAATACTGATCCATCGACCATTATTATGTTGCGGCCATCTTGATTTTCCACATTCAAACAACGTAACCAAAGTGAAGCTGGAAGGAAAAATAGTCTGGTTCCTTTTTGCACAAAAATCATCATCATCCAGTACTGTTATTGGATTCAGGGAACATGACTGAAATAGTGGCAGCATAATGAAGGTCTATTTAGCCCACAAACCATGCTGAAAAATAGTTAGACGTGTCGATATTCGCAATGCATGTTGTGTCTGGATGACAACCAAACTAGGCAATTTGTGCACAAAGCTACAGCTATGAGTACCAGTTCCAACTTTCAATTGATTCCTCCTCATTTTGTTTTAAAGAATTCAGTGCTGATTTTTTCACACATTGCTGCATTGGTTTTTGAAATGGAATCATTTAAAAAAAAGAATTGGTAAAGCCTATTAGGATGAAGAAAGTTTTGGGGTATCCCTTTTTAGAGACCAGTTTCGTTACTCATGAATATTAATATCATGACCCTGCTAACATTGACCAATCACAATCAAGATTTGAAGCTCTATCCTCCAACACTGACTAATCACTACTGGTCCACTGGGCCTAATGACTGGTATCCTGAAATAAATTTAAACATTATTTCCAATTTATTTCTTAAATTTAAAAACCTGACTTTTATTAGGTTTGTGCATTGCGTGTTTGTTATCCATACCAACTTGATGTAATGCGAATGTACAAAAAGTGTTTATTGTTGCAGGTTTTGAATTGTGCATTGTTGTTTCTATAGCCTCTGAGATGGGGGTCAACTAATTACATGATGTAAAAACAATACATGCAGAAATACATGTACTAGGCTACTGCTCTGTGGTGAAACAGTATAACTATTAGGGCTCTTTAACACAAAATTCTGGGAGATGCTAATGAGCACAATGGTGGGGGGGGGGTTACAATGGGGACAGTAATTATCTCTAGTGGAGATCAATGGGAACCGTTTACACTTAGTGTGTTCATAGAACTAGGAAGAGCAATACGCCGCTGCGCCCAAAATGATTGTTCTTAAATACAATTTGATAAAATATGCATTTTTGATAAATCAACGTATTGGATGTCATGAAGCTTGGACATGACCACACCCTGTAAGTGTTCATTACTTTGAAAAAAAAAACATTTTTATGTGTGCTTTTTCGCTCGTATACATCGCTGGTATATATATACACTCTAAAAAATAGTTGCTCAATATTGGGTAAAATTACTACCTTTTCGAGAGTAAAAAGGGAACATGGTCGTCAACTTGTGTACTTTTTTTTACACAACAGCTAAAGTGTAGAAAAGTACCCATTTCAGTGTAACTTTTACCCATAATTGTGTTTGCACAACAAAGTTGGGTAAGAAAGTTTACCCATGTGACGACCATGTTCCCTTTTTACTCAGTTATTGGGTAAACTTTACCCAACCCTCTTTTTACCCAGGTGTTGTGTCAGTTTCTTACCCAGATATTGGGTTCTAATTTTTACCCTGCACTGTTGGGTTCTAAATTTACCCACCACTTGGGTTGTTTTTAAATTAGTTGTTGTGTACCTTTGTTATTGATCCTTGCGGTTTTATTCAACTTTGAACTCTGCAATGTGAATTGCATGCTAGAGACAGCAATCGCGAGGGATTTCAATAACCGAGTCCTGGGTTGGAAAGTCAGTAAAATGAATAAGATGATATTTCCCCCAATATGGTGCTGATGCATGAGGACTATTACGAGGAACGTGGGCTAAATGATGGGCAGGGGTGTTAGAATTTCCCTCAATCAACTCATTCAAAAACAATTCCCCAAATGTAGGTCACTTTACTCCGTGTTTCTAGAACTGAGAACACTCACTATATACGGTACATGAAACGCATGCATCATGTGCATGGAATCGTGATTGGCAGAGCCGTGACGTCCAAGTTGCAAATAAATGTCTAAATAATAAGCATGTCACTTCTCCAATCTCCCCGATATTAATCCTCATACATCAGCATCGCATTTGGAGGAAACAACACTGAAATTCATTTCACTGACTTACCTGGAACAAAGAAATCACGTCTTCAAAATCCCCAAATTATTAAAGGTCTCACAAGCGGCGGCCATTTTGTACATGAGTGATGACGCGTGCACAATATTGGGTAAACGTTGTCACGTGCGTCAGTTTACCCCACACAGTGGTAACATTTTACTAATGTCGTGGTAAATTCTACTCTTCGACGTGTACAATGAAATAATTGTTAACACAGTGGTGGGGTAAATCCAGTTTCTTTAACCCATCACTTGGGTAATAATACCATGATTTGAACTTTTTGCCTGTGCTGCCGGGACTTGTAGTCAATGTTGGGTACTATTTTACCCGTTACATGTGTAACACATTTGACACAAGTAGGAGGTACAAGCGAAATTTTCATTTTGCTCAATATTGGGCAGAAATGACACAATCTTTTTACACAACAGTTTTACACAACATAAATTTACACTTCTTTTTTAGAGTGTACTAAACATATGTTGATTTTCAATATTGATTGCCATTTTCTGCGTTTTGTTAGCAATTCTGTGTAAATCGGCCCTTAGAGAGAGAGACAAAAAATCCTGTAATACCTCGTTTGACCACAACCTCCTTGACTGGGGACAAGAGCTGGAGTCGCATCTTGTCATTCTTGACGTTACACTGGTAGTTGCCGGTATCCGTCGTATTGATGTTAGAGAACCGCAGGTTGAATTCGGGGTCGATGCTGACGCGGTTGTTCAGGGGAATGTCGTTGCCGGGATTGGCATCGTCCGTCCAGAAGATGGAGTGAAGTGGCACGCTGTCCGGCTGGTTGCAGGGGATGGTGGCCACGTCGCCCTCGCGAAAGGTGTAGGTTCGCTTCACCTTGTCTACGAATGCATCAGCGACTGGGGGGTTCAGAGATGAAAGGTTTACGTTTTCCACAATTGGCAAAACTATAGCATTGTGAATTGTCTAATACACATATTAAAAGGTCTTGGCCATTGCAAACCCATTAGTTGGGTTCACAGAGAAAAAGTTGAGTTTTGGGCGTGGGTATGTGTACCTCCAACAGTGAATTTGGAGCAATCAAATTTTGAACCAAAGCTCCACTCAGTATTCGAAGTTGACAAAATAAGTTCCCTCGGCTACATCTTGCCCAGCACTAAAGTACGGACCGATAGTCCAAACAGTAACACATGAAACATTATTTCAATTTTAATCAACGTTAATATTTCGGAATACCAATACAGGCAAACCGGATAGTACTACATTTGTAAATCACTAAGCACGGACCGGTAGTCCGAACATTAACAATTAGGCGGTACCCATGACTACCATCACTCCAATTGTACCCATGATCACAACAACAAGAATATGATACCCAAGACCACAATGACAATAGTGATACCCAGAGAACATACTATCACCTACAACGGCCGTTGTGAAAGCGTTAAATCGAGTAAACAACATAGGTGCTCCTATTTATGCACTAGGTCTTGATTCAAGACCTGCCCCTTTGAGGGTTAATCCAACATGTATCAAAATGTATTGCACAGTCCCCGCATCTGGCCGATGTAGTGGGTGTATAGCCCGTGTGGAACTACACAGGCTATAGATTCTAGAATAACATGTTTGTCATTATGTTTGACCTCCACATTGGTTATTATACTGGATCAGCCCGTGTGGATACAGCACAGGGCACAATAAGTTTAGTTAACTTATCAAATTTTCCATCAAAACCAATACTTATGGGCACCAATAAATGCCAAAAAAATCATTTCAGTAACAAAAAACACAATGATGGACTAACAAAAAGTGCCCCCTCCATTATACCAAGGAGGAACGTTAGGGGAGGAGGCGGGAAAATTATTTCAATCGAACTTTAATGTGGATTGCTTGAAGCCGTGACATAAAATGCGGATCCCATAAACTGGATCGGCAACATGCGCGTTCCCGCTGAAACGCATTACGCAGATTGGCTGCCGCCGCGGCTCATTAAAGAGGGTGTTCATGCTACGTCCGCAATGGTCAATACGCCTGCAAAATTGCACACGGCACGGCACGCATGCAAGCAATGCTTTGCTCGCATTGGCTGCCTGAGGATGTTCTCAGGATCCCAATTAGCATGCAGCCTGCCTTAAAGGGACACTGGGTCCTGGAACAGCCCAATTGGGCTACAAAACGCGCTTTGAATAAGATGATGATAATCGGAAATAACATTTAAAAGTAGGATATAAACATCCACACTATTCTTTCAAAACTGGGCGTTTTTGTGTTAGTCCTGTATTATGCGTGCGAGAACTAATTTCGGGGTCCACTTTTGCGACCCCATAAATTCGAGCTGTTTGGATTCTAGTTGTGATTTCATTCGTACGCGTAGTGGTCACCTTTTGCGGACGTTGAAGAAACCGCAAATTGTTGCCTTGGTGATTGGTCACCGCGCGCTGTTCCCGAGACACACAACGTGTATAGCGTACACTGAGAGCGTACACTGAGAACGACACGAAAAACGTTTTCGTACTCCGTCATGTCCGATGTAAACAAGCGGTTTTTTTTCCCGTCTTTTCTCGGGAACGGTAAGACATAAGGTTGGTTTCCTTTCAACCAGATGTTTGAAATAGGCTAAGTGAACAATCCAAAACATAACATTTTCGGGGATTTCAGGACCTAGTTCCCCTTTAAAAACGTTAATAACCTTGTGCACTGCACAGCGCAACAAAATCAAACTCACGCAATAGCAATCAGATAGGTTTTTGCGCTGAGTATAATAAATTTTACCATTTATGTGGTAAAATGTGTTGTCATAACATTTTGCATTAATGTTAAGGCGACATGGTCTAAGTAACGTTTTAACGACATCCTGACATTAATATAAAACGTTTGTGTGATGTTTTTATTGCGTTATATTGACATTATGCTACCCTGCGCGCGAGCCCCTTTTATTGTTTCTTAACTTTTTTATATGAATCTATCGCCCAATTCCCTTGAAACTACATGTAATCCTAAAGTGAACCTTGTGGTTTGAGATGGTATGGTCGCTTTTCTTGTAAGAGTTCATTTTGGGGTCAGCCGCCCCTGGGAAAGTTGGCCCTCCAGCCAAAGCCCATTCACTTGTGCACAAAAAAATTCTTTGTGTTTTACCGCCTAGTTAAGTAAGAGTTGGCAGCGCTACTATTTGGCAGCTCCACTTCAGGCTCCGATCTCTGACTTTGATCGACCTATTCTTCTGCAATTTCTATCATGATTTTTACACCAAGATACAGATTAGGAACTGCTGATCATGCTGATTCTCAAACTTACTGTGATGATAATCCCATTTTTTCCATTTTGGAGAATATTTTTTCTCTTTTTCTGTGTGTGCTTTGATCATCAGTCATCAGTTACCCAGCTTTCAGCTTTCACACAACATCATCGCAAGACAACAAGAAGACAACAGACACCAACAATGGCACACCACCAACAACAGCAAAGAAGACAAGCATCAACAACAATGGACCACCACCAACAATAGAGATCAAAGAAGCACACAAGCAATGGCCCTGCCTAATGGCCATGCACCATGCATATTGTGCCTCAACACCTATGGATTAGCCATTTGTCCAAAGGGACAGTAATGATGACTCTAATGAGCACTTGCTTCTTCATTTCAAACCAAAACAACCTACTGAATTCACAGATACCAACCTACCCAGGGCCTGATTTCTACACCACACAGCTTTCCCACCACAGAGCCACAGGACAATCACACATTTTAAATCAGACAGCACATATTGACGCCATCGTGACGCATGAGGACATTTTGCCCCCCTCATTAAATTTACACCACTTTGTCTTCTCGCCTCTCTTTTCTTTTTTTTTTTTTTTTTTCTTTTTTTTTTTTTTTTTTTTTTTTTTTTTTTTTTCCCCAAGGGACTGCTGTCCCGACGACCCTCTCGTCGCCCTGTTCGGTAAACTGTTGTCCAGTCAATACACTAGTCTATAACACCTGCTTGCTTCATCGAGGATTTTGTGAGATGCAGAATTGAAGACTGAGTAGTTGAGGGCCGTCACAACAACGTCATCATCATCCTCTACTGCTGGCCCAGTGACAGCTGTCTAGAACCACAGAAAGGTCATCAGTCTGTACTGATGCTGTCTCGACTGTTTAATGTCCCTCTTTTTGGGGGATCCAACATGTAATGGTTGATCCAACATGTAAAGGTCACACTGCATGCAGTGTATTAGCCTTGACCAAGGCGTTGGGCTTATCGATTCGCCGATAAAAAAAAAATCGCCGATAAGAAAATCCCTAATCAACTTGGCAAGGCATAATTGCGTGCACATATCGATGCCCGTACGCTGCTCATGCTAGTGAGAAAGTAACTTGTACACTGCAAAAACTGCAGTGTTAAATTTACACCATTGGTATCTATATAGGACCATCTGGTGTTAAATTTTACTGGTGTTGTCCTATATAGATACCGAATGGTGTTAAATTAACACTACAGTTTTTGCAGTGTACCATACAGCAAGGCTATGCTTGTACGTACGCACGTACACACACGTACTCGTACAACAGCCATGCACACACAGTACATGCATGAGCTAGCCCGCGTAACTGTTGGTTTTGAGTTGACCCAGCAAAACCTATTACGGTAATGAGGTACCACACCCGCGTATACTGAATTCTCATTGGTCAGCTAACAAACACGTCGCATCCGCGAAGAAACGCTGCAATGGCGGCCCGTTGCTGTGGGTGAAAGTCGTTCAGTCCCAGTCTGTCCGAAGCAGTACTGAAGGCTCCAACGAATTCTGCGCGTATATCCCCCACACGTACGTACGTACACCCACACGCAGAGCATAGTAGGCCTACATTTACTGCCTTATTACACCATGCGTACAGTCCGTACTCACGTGTGTGTGCTTGCTGGTTGTGTTAGTACCGAACCGTTCGTACGGACAAGGGTCGGTGGTACACGCACATAGCCGCGTTGATTGTGGGTGCAAGGCCCGATTATCTCCCTTCGACAAAAAGCCGAGAGACCGCATTGACCAAGGCTAGCAGTGTATATGTATATGACTGTGCAGCAACAATGTCTGTGAGTGACCTGCTGGAGGGGATTCAATCTTGTGTGGGTTCGGGGGACCTGCATTCATAATATTTAGACCATTAGAGAAAGGATTGTGTCCACAAAAAAGTATTTTATACGCGAAATCAAAATTGCCTCACGCGTGAGCACCTCAGGGCCGAGCGTAAGTTTTTACGCTTCGCCACTCGCAGAGTTAACGACATCCTGACATTAATGTAAAACGTTTGTGTGATGGTTTATTAGTTATATTGACATTATGCCTTAACATCAAAATAATAACAACAGATGTTGTCGTGACATTTTGCAAAAATGTTATGGCGACATGATCTTAGAAACATTATTACTTCGTTAAACATTATAATAACATTACTTGGACAATTTGCAGAAACGTTGTGAAAACACAATAATAACATCACCAAGACCATGTCGCTATAACATTATTGAATAACATTAAGGTCTTAACGTTCAGATAATGTTACATGCACATTTTTAAGAAATGTTGTGAAAACATAATAATAACATCACCAAGACCATGTCGCTATAACGTTATTAAAATAACGTTATTAAATGTTACGTGTACATTTCAGCGGAATATTGTTGAAACCCAATAATAATATTTTCAGACCATGTCGTCTTAACATCATTAGGATACATTCAAACCACACGTTATTACGTAAGTTACGATGGATACTGATGTTTGAACTGTACCAAGTGTTTATACAGCGATCGAGTCTTTGCATTGCCATTCCCACTTCGTTCCTGCAATCAATCGGTTATGTTAGCATTGTCCAAGGTCCCTGAAATTCAATTAATATTGGTTATCATTCAAATAATTAGTATCGTGCCTCTCGACCATCATTATCTGTAGTCACAGTTTGCACGTCAAAATATTTTATTTGCTACGTTTTGCTTGTTTTTGGCAACTGTTTTTCTGTGAGACTTTGAATAGCTAAATATTATAACATTCTCTACATAAAAACACCCCAAAACAAACCGCTATTACGCAAAACGTATCGTTCATGGCCAAAAAGTGGCACAATTGCTTCACCAAGGTTTACCACGCCAACCTCGGGTCAACATGTAAATTAAGGTCACAGTGAAATTATTTATGTTGTTACAACATCATCTCAACGTTGTACATATGAACGTCATAATTATGTTGTCATGTAGAAGACCGTCGTACATCATTGCCACAACGTTTACAGCATTTACCAAGCAGTGTTAGAACATCAAAATAGATCATGATACAATTTGATGACCATTATGTCAATAAGTTGACAACAAACTCATTGATTGTCTCGTTATTAACCTCGTTAGTTTAAAATATAACATTTTAAAACAGGGATACAGAAAAATGAAATTAAAATGTTGATGCAACCTTATAATTGCAGGAACGAAATATGGGAATGGCGTTGCATAGATACTGATTCCAACACTGTACCAACTCGAGCAAGTTCAGACGCCAATGTCAAACGAGCACTACAATATAGCGTATGGCTTGAATGTTTTTCATAATGTTATGGCGACATGGTTTAAAAATATTATTATTACACTGTAACGACATTTCAGTGAATTGTGCGCGTAACATTATTTTAATGTTAAGGCCTTAATGTTATCTAATAATGTTATAGCGACACGGTTTGGGGGAAATGTTTCATGACATTCCTGATAATTGTGCGCCTAACGTTATCTTAGCATTAAGGCATTATGTAATAATGTCATAGCGATATGGTCTTCGTAATGCTATTATATGACACAGTTCAGCAGCAATCTTTGAGGAAAGTCGTAGGAACACAATAATGTTCCTTAGACCATGTCGCCATAACATCTTTACAAAATATCACGACAACGTTAATTGCCATTAAGTTATTAAATGATCTTCGAGCATTATATCAGTATAACGTAAAGAAAACATTGGATAAATGTTTTCTATTAATATCAGAAATGTGTCTTTAAAACGTTTTCTAAGACCATGTCAACATAACATTATTGAAAAATTTCATGACAACATTGGACATGACGTACACGTATTCCACGTCATTAAAACATCTGGGCAAATCTTGTTTAAAAGACTTGGTAATATATAACATTTCGATAATATCGCTTTAACATACCTGTTAAAACATCAGTGTTGGGGAAATTAAATCACGTTATTAAAATGTTTGGTTTTTGTACATATCATATTTCATTCTAAAATTTTGTTTAAAACATTTGGTAATAACGTTCGATAATTTCACTTAACATATCTGATAAAAAGGTCATATTATTTGCGGCAAATATATCACGTTATTAAAATGTCATTTGGTAAAAACGTTTTGATAATATCGCTTTAACATGCCTCATAAAAGGTCAAAATTTAAGGCATTTGAATTACGTTTTCAAAACGTTTTAGTTATGTCATGAAATTTCCTCCATAAATCCTTTTTTCTTCAAAACATTCGGTAACAACGTTTTTATAATATCGCTTGAACATACTAGATAAAACGTCTAACATGAGGCATTTAAATCACGTAATTAAAATGTAGTTTGTATAATATCATGATATTTCAGCGATCAATCTGTTTAAAATATTTGGTAACAACGTTTTGATAATATCGCTTTAACATACCTAATAAACGTCAAATTTGAGTCATTTTAATTACGTTTTTAAATAATTTTTGTATATGTCATGAAATGTCCTCCATAAAACTTTTTAAAAACATTTGGTAATAACGTTTTGATAGTATCGCTGTAACATACCTGATAAAAGGTCAAATTTGAGGCATTTAAATCACTTTTTTTCAAATGTTTGTGTATATGTTATGATGTTTCTATATAGTCATTAAAACGTAATTTTTGAATGTTATAGATATAACATCGGTACAACTTTACAAAAATGTTATCACAGCATTATGTGTTTTCTGGGTGGGGACTAATTCATAAAACCGTCAGATGCTGATCTAGTTACTTACGTCCTTCAAATGTCGGAATGCTAAGGAACTTTACTGATTTATCCGAAAAGAGGAGTGTTGTCCAGCCAGATCTGTTTTAACTACGGGTACCATCAGAACAGATAACGAGACCTATACTTACAGGCGACCTGGAAGTCGATCTTGTTCGACATGGCCACCCCAAACGCATTGGTGGCGTAACATCTGTATATCCCATTGGTCGCATAAGACGGCCGTCGTACTTGTAAGTTGCCTCCATTGAGGGAATACATGTACACGCCTGTTATTTCCAAATCTGCACCGTCTTTCTGCCAGTGGTACCTGTGTAGGCGCACAACAAAACATTTTACAGTGCTCACACATTAATGAGAATGACACTAGTTGACTTACACTTTAAAGAAAAATGATTCTCTCGTATTTTTACTTGCACATGATGCATCCATTCTCATGACATGCTGGGGATGATCGAGGAATTAATGTGATCTGCATCTTCTGTCACGAAAATGTTTTCTTGAAGTTGTACCCCTGTGCATTTATGTCACTGCCCTTAATTACACTCATTGCAAAGTTTTCAGCTCATAAACTTGCGATAAAATACTCAAACTTTGTACATATTTCTTTGCGGCCAAAAAACTCTTTCGTGTACTTTTTTTTGCCGTTGAGCTCAGTTCACACTTCATGCGCATCCGAATGCGAAGTGAATTTTGACGTCATGAAACGTTGGCTGCAAAATTCGCCCGAATTACAATCATGTTCAATGTTTACGCATTGGCAGTGCGAATACTTGCCATGACGTCACAAAACCGAGTTCGCTTTCGATTTCGCGACGAGTATGAACCGGCCATTACACATGGTACAATGTTTACTCGTGAACATGGGCAATTCTGCGCAAAGTTGACATGTTTGTAAAGTGGACTGTAGTTGTTTGGTCAAATTTGTTTGGTATAAACTTATGAATTGTTGATTGTCATTTCGGCGTTTTCTTTTTAGCGTGCGAAATGCAAGTATGCTGTTTTTTAATTTTGTTGGGGCAAAGACATTTTTTAAACCTTATATTAATAATACAGAAACATAAGAATGCCATGATTCAGTATTTGACCACGTGAGTGAAGCAGATTTTAGAATTCAGACACACACAGCTATAATTGTACCAACGTTGCAAGAAAAACTCGATATTTCCATTACATTAAAGCAGCTTTGTGTATAACGTCATGGATGTTTTTTTTTTTAATTTATATAGTGAAGCTATATCTACCACAACACTCACATACAATATTTCATTTAATTCTCGCAAGGAGCTTTACGGAGTTTTATCAATGCTTACTGAAATTCAAAACCTAAGGTCAAATACGGAACCGTGACCACCAAACGGTTGTTTACAGAGCTTATACACTAAGGTGTGAGCTAGAGCTGTGCCAACTAAGTCAAATTTTCTTTATTAACTATAACTATTTCTTTCTATTTTATATTGTTCCGTAGACTCTGAATGTAATAACGGATTCCACACACAAGAATGACCGTATACATAAGGAAATACTATGAATGCTGGTGTCTACAAACACCCAGACAGCTTAATCGCTTCACTACACTGCGCACGGAGGCTTTCAAATGTGCAGGGCTTTACGCTCGATCTGGTGTCAAACATCTGATAAGCTAATTATTTGTTTGAATATTCATGATCTTTCATTTTTGCCCCTTATTACTGAACTCTAACAAGTGATAACTACATCTTTTAAATGAACGATGAAATGTCGCATTTTCTTTTTCGGTTCGGGACCACATTTTCTGATAACTTGTTGATGAAAGCCTAATTAAAAACGAGATTTGGGTAAATGGTGTTCTCAGTGTGAATCTTATCAATATCAAATTAGGGAAAATATTAACAAAAACATATCAATAACCATAGAATAAAAACATATCAATAACCATAGAAAAAAAATTAAAACTTTAATTCCATCAAACACTTGTTTTCGTACTCACACAAAATCTTAACAAATTAAAGCAATCCCACTAACTGGAAGGCGGCATTTTGTATCACCTGTTTTCATATACACACACAAATTCAAAAAAATAAAAACAAAACAATTTCACCTGCTGGAAAATAGCGGCATTTTGTATAAAATTTTTTTAAAATGAAATGTGAAAAAAACTCATTGAAAAAGGTGTCACATTTGACGCTTTTCCCCGGATAAATATTTCATTTATGAAGACAAAAACTGCACAACACCATCTGAAATATCCTGGAGTATTTGTTTTTAATAATTGTGTATTTGTTTATTACAAATTGTGTGACAAGTGTATCTTTTGCCAAGGAGTGGTTTTGCTTACAGTTTTATGTATAGTTCCGTTTCAGATGTCACCCGAAAAACAAACAAAATGCCACGCGTGGAACATTTGTGATGTCCAAAAGATGAAATAAAAGTCTTCCAAAAGGATGAAATATATGTTCATACCTTGGAAATCACGCATGTTCGCCTTCTTACAGCCTTTAAGAAAGTATGTGCTGTAATTTTCTAACGATCTTTCTATCGCAATCGGAGCTAAAGGAGCGTCGCGAGATCTAACGGGTTTAAACGAGATTTTATGTAGGGGCCAGGTGCTGACGATTTACATGCTAACATGAATTAAGGCCCGTTATCACTCATCCAAAGTAAATCCGTTCAGTGCATTTTGTACTGGAGCTCAGAACAGTCGTTCATCCTTGTGTGTAGGATCCGTGATGTAATGTTCGTAAGGTTGGAACTGCCCACATGTATCACTGCTCACTTAGCGATACTTACGTTGGCGCTGGACTCCCTTCTGCCTCGCATTCAATTTCTGTCGGCTCTTTTGGTAATACCACATAATAGGAAGGAGACTGGTTCACAATCTTTGGTGGCGATGTTCCTGCAAAGTTTCGATTTTGAAGCAAGAGGTAAAGTTAGTACCGCACGGATACACGAATTTGGTTAGAAGAACACACGAATTTGGTTAGAACAACCCTTCATCATTCTTGTCGCAAATGCAAATGCATCTTCATTAATTTTTTAAAGAACTGTCTGTCATCTGTGTACACATTTGTATTACATGAAGTTAATTCGTAAATAATAGAAGTTTTAAATGTAATGTAGTGAGTTTGGCATAACCACTACAAATGGCATGTACAAAGTTTTACAGTGTTTTCTTGCTGTCTCTCTTCTGTGCTAGGCATATTAGCGAGACATTCAGCGACAGCATCCACGTATATAGTACATGCACTGTAAAGGTCAAGTTTTGCTGCATGCTGCAAAACAACTTCACGTTTCTTCAAGGGCTGGCTTGGAATATGATGCGGTTAACATAACGCAACTGTACTGGTAAAAGGGACCTACTTCCTGAATAGTTCCCAATTGGGCTACAAAACGCGTTTGAACAAAATGATGTTAATTGGAAAGAACATTCAAAAGCAAGATATAGACATCCTGACAACCATCCTTTGAAAACTGGCGTTTTGTGTTATTTCGTCAATTTTTGTGACCCAAAAACGGTGAAATAAAAACGACTATTGTTTCTGTCACAAAATGAGTACAAAATGTGCTTTTGAGAGCTGTTTTTCAAGTCCTGTCATGCCTAAACGAGTCCTGTTTATTACGTCACGATTTACTGTGTTTTGTTTCCTGCCCGCAACGACGACTTTTACACAAATTGCACGTTCGGGTCGAAACAGGACCTGAAAAAAATAACTCTCAAAAGTAACCTTTGTACTTTCATGAGAAACAATAGTCGTTTTCAATTCATCACATACATAAACCAAAAAAAAAAAAATAACGGGAAATTCTCGGTAACCTCCCTGTAAGAAACCACATTGTGCATTGGTGCTGCGTGTAAATTTATACGACACACAACGTGTATCGTACACCAATTGAACATGACAGTAAACACGTATGCGTACTACTCCGTCCGATGTAAACAACTGGTTTCTTTTTTTTCGTCTTTTCTCGGGAACGGTAAGACATTAGGTTGGCTTCATTCAACCAGAATGTTTGAAATAGGATAAGTCAACAATCCAAAGCATGACATTTGCGAGGATTTCAGGACGCAGTACCCCTTTAACGGCATCATGCATTGCATATTGTGTATTAATTATATGTACCAGGCTTTGTACATGAAATATATTATGTGCATATTCCAATGGCAATTAGTACGTAGTGATTCATTTGCATGTACGTTTAGCCACATGAAATGCGCGTGCAGTTCGTGGACAAGATTTGCAATGCCATAATTCTAAAAGTGAACACCGCCAGCATTCATCGGGGACGTGGCTCGTTCGAACGAGTCCTGGTCGTGCCGTGAGCAAAGCAAGATTACAGTCGACAAAGAAGAGCTCTGAGGAATTCAAGAGTAATTGAAAGAAACAGTCAGCTAGCAAGTGCCGTGTAAATAAAGCATGTTTAGTCATCACACCAGACCTGCGAAGAATAATAACTTAAAGCCGATGCATAAAAGCTGGGAAGATTTCAGTGCTATGCTTATGCCCTCCGAGCTAGCGTAATGCGTGTGGCGAATTACGTGAAATAAAGATCAGCTAAAAGCGCTTGTAATTTGATAACTGATGCTGTCATCATGACGTCAGAGTAATTATGCACACCTCGGTATCAGGGTTCAACTTTGTTCGAAGCTACATGTTTATACCATGTATCCATTCCAAAGAAAAGTCGCAAAACTTATCCTTCAGAAAAGAAAAGATATACCTAAAAAAAAAAAACACTTAACGATCTTAAAAGACGACCGGTCGTACCTTATCAGCCAAATATCGTTAGGAGGTGTTACCTTGTGCAAATGAAAGAGTTGCCAGGGCAAGAAGGCAGACAGCAACTCTCAGTAGGCGTGTCCTGTCCATTGTGTTGGCTCTCTTTCCACATCAAAACCTGCATACATACACACAAAAATCCAGGCCTTAGCCTTATGACCAGTAGCGTATCCAGCTTTGGATGTCGGGGGGGGGGGAACCGCACATCCGCGCCAAAATGTGGACATGTTTGGGTTTTTTTCGTCGGACACTTGGCCTCCGTAAAATAAAAGAGCGGGGGGGGGGAGGGAAGCTGGTACCCACCTTCCAAATTGGGCGCTCTTCAAAACTGCCCATTAAAATGCATACTGCAAATTATACAACCATTTTCACTTCGCATTGTAGTGGTTTTTGAGCGGGTGTTCTTTTCTGGGATTGATGTCAGAACTCTCTAACCATTTATTGAAATAATTGAGGCGAGGGCAGAGTGCCCCCTTTCCCCTCCCCCTAGATATGCCACTGCTTATGACGATGGGCAAGAATTTTCCCAAGCGCCTCAGGGGTTGCCATGTTTACAACTGTTTACCTAGAAAGTGATTACTAATTACTAAAAGTGTTCCATCTTAATTACTATGAGAAACTTCAAATGTTACAATGTTATAGCAATTTCGCTTCTTACACCAAAAATTACTGGCTAGCATATAAAGTGTGCAGACACCGCCAAAGATCAATCTTAACGATAATAGGCAGAGATCTGGTGCAACTGTACACAAAGTTTGCCTTTTATATGTAGATGTAAGACGTATAACCGTTCTTAGTGTGAGAACGAACATGTTACTGCGCACATCGCTTTCAGTACATGGAAAGCAAAATGCAGTAATGTCATTAATGTCAAATGTCAAAATATATTCAGGGTGTGAATCACGGATCCTACACACAAGGATTAACGACTCAGCCTAACTCCTGGTTAGATAACGGCCCGTACAGGACATCACGAATACTGGTCAACAAAGACCCCTGGGCGCGGTGGCTTTCAAATTTTAATACAGGGCTCTGCACCCGATCTGGTGTTGAAGTCCTGTCAAGCCAGCTAATTATATTTTTGAATATTCATGATTCTACGTTGTTGGCCATTATTATTGAATTTTGATATGTAATAACTTCATTTATTTATGTATTTATTTCAAAATCTTTATACAGGATACAAAATATCAGCTCAAAGGCTGTTTAACATTATGGTCCTGTGATAAGAAACAAAAACATTTAAAAACAGTGAGAGAAAAACACAGCAATTAAAATGATAAAATAATAAAATTAACAATTAACAATGAAGATAATAACAATAAAAAAATATTATGATGGTAAAAATGTACATAAAAGTAGACATTCCCTCCCCCCCCCCCCCCCGTTTAACGTTTATTTATTGATTCATTCTTTATTCTTTACCTAAGCAGTTAAGTTGTTCTAGCAAATAATAAATTGTAAAAAAAAAAAAAAAATAAAACATAAAAGTAAAGTATTTTATAATTATACTTGTATTTAAAACCATCAATAGAAGATGCATTCTGGACCATAGCAGGTAAGTTGTTCCATATAACCGCACATGAATAATTATAAGATTGCTTAAAGCATTCAATATTAGGTTTAGGGGCAACGACATTTAAGAAGAAGCGTTCCTATCATGCTATCCAAAATCTTAAATAAATAATATAAATATAATACAGTCTCAGTCTGGATTAAAACATTTACCATATTTAATTTAATACAATTTCAAAAAAACTCCTCGTTCGGTCAAAGGAAAGCTTGAAAGTCTTCGGTTTCTGGTATGGAGCGTGCCCAAAAAGTGGTGCGGCGACGCGGCTTTTTTTTTTACCTGCTTTTTTTGCTTCAAATGTTGGCTGATGACTGCAAATGGTGCCCGACTAAACTTAGTGCAAATATATGGGAGTCCAAAGAGGCCACATAAAGCTTATTCTCGACCATAAACCAATCTAAAAACACGTTAAAATTGTGCAGCAGCAGGATTCCAGTCAAACCAGTGAGTTTGGCGGTTTTGAGACATCATCTTTGTCATCAGCAAATATATTACAAGCGCACTTGAATTAAAACTTTGGGTGATTCATTTTGCCGACGCGCATGGCTACGGCGACGCGCGCGCATACCAGAAACCGGAGACTTTTTTTTGCCTAACGCCGAGCACAATATCTTTAGCTTTAAATTGAACTATGAAATCTCGTATTTGTTTAATCGGTTCGGGACCACGTCTCTCTAAAACCTTTTAATGAAAGCCCGATTAAAAACGAGGTTGGGTTAAACGGTGTTCTCCTCGGAAAATGTGTCACATTTGGCGTGTATTTCCCGAGTAATTACAATCATCTACGACGACACGCAAGGCCTTGCTATTATTCGTCGAGTAAAACCTCATTTGGTTAGTTGTTAAGCACCCATATTTATATCATGAGCACTTTTGTTGCTTTAAACGAAAAAAAAGTTACAAATTAATGACAAAATTTACTCGACCTTTAAAACACGCACGGATCGATAAACCTTTGACTCATCACCGAAACGTCACATAAAATCGATTGCGTGCATGTAGTTGGGTACGTACTTACAAGCGCGATGCGGAACTAGGCACAAACATACGTTCAGTCTTTGGCGAATTTTCAAATACTGGACACTCACAGTTATTTGGATTCGAGAAACATTCGATGCAAGAGTTTATTATAAATTACTATAGAGTACGAAAAAAATAATCGGAATCAAACTTTGTGACATGTAGCGAGGAAAATTTACCGTGATTTGCGGCTCCCATGATTTGTTTACAAGCCGTTCACACATGTCAAAGTGCAAGTCAGAAATCTGGCAATTTTTTTTATTCCTAGAAATTTTATCGCAAAGATAAAAGGCAGGCTTTCATTTCACGTGATCCAGAACTCAGTGAAAAATCCAAAACTAGGAACACGACCGTACTCACACAGTCTCACACAACGGTGGCTGATCCGAAAAGGACGGTCTTGCACACACACATGCATTCCCAAACACAGGGTGCTAAGATCGATCTTTGGATCCAAAATGGCGCTGTATCCAAAAACCATGCGCTGTATAAACCCCGGACCCTTCTGAACCATCATTCAATAAAAGTGTTGCCTACAATAACAGGATAATAATATTCTCATATGTAATTATAATTACTTTAATTAATAAGTCATGGGTTGATGAGTAAAATCTGGTTTAAATAATAACTTGTCCGCAAGGAACTATACTTTCAGTACGTGTGGATGAATATCAGTGATATGATTGTTTGATTGTTTCACTCTAAAAATAGAAATGATGAAATCATGCCATTTCGTAAACACTACGGAGTCTCTCTGGAGACATGGACTCCTACAATTATATTGTCAGACGAATATCCAGGAACTATGAGGTATAGTAAAACAAATATAACATGGTCTATTTCGGGTGGATAGTCCATATCAACTCCCCTCGGTATTGGAATTTGACAAATAAGTTCCCTCAGTTTTTCTCCTGAAGACGGTCAGAGCATACTGACCGGAACGTCGAGTTTACCTCTGGTTCTTTTCAGAACCATTCTCTTAGTTGAGAAATTATTCGCACATGGTGTTTCCACAAACCTTTCATTATTTAGTATCTCCACAATGCAAAGCCTCAAATCTTACTTCCCTCGGTTTCGTCTCAGGAACAAGTTTGTCCACTTCCAATACCTGGGGGAGCTTGTATATTCAAATATAACACGAAATAAAAATGGATAGTGAAGATAAGCTACCCGAGGTTTTGAAGTAATCAGACTTATTCCCGAGGCGGAGCCGAGGGAACTAGTTTGTCAACTTAATAGTTGTGGGGATTGGAATAAGGAATGAGACCACTCGAGAAAGTTAAACGTGGGATGCTTCTGTAATGACATATTGAACTAAATATAGAATGAAAGTATGCACTACGGTCAATTGAGGGCGCTATAACACATGCTACGTCAACTTCCAATACCGAGGGGAGCTATAGACTATCCACCCGAAATTTTATATTTCTTTTACTATACCTCGTACATTTCCAATTGTTGAATTGCAGTACGCCCATCGGCATAAAATCTCCGGAGAAATTTGTCCAGCTCACCAGAAGAATATTGCTCAACATTACTTATCATTAAGTTCTTTTACAATCTACAGCATTTTGGACAACTTTGACAACTATGGCGATATTCGCGCGTGCGTACTACACCAGTGCGACGGTTCGACGATAGTCTGGTTCCCAGACCAAAAGATTCTGACTATTCATGATGAATCTTAGGCCATGCAACCTCCGTGGCTAAAAATAAACATGACGACATTGATGGCCCTTTTTCAAAGCTCGGCTTCGTTTCCGATTTCGCTTTATCACTTTTAGCTTTTAATGTTCGATCTGATCAAATGTTTAATTAAATCACTTGCTTCGTAATATCATACAGTTATGATAATACAGTTTGATGTTTCTGTAAGATAACATTGACTACTGTTGATCTGGAATCTTCAAAATTAGGCACCCAAATAGCACTGTTAGCAGGCGGAGCCGAATGAAGACCGAGTTTTGGAAAATCTCGGTAACGGTCGTCAAATTCAAAATTGTACATGACGCAGCAAAAAGTTCGCCCATACGATCCGAGTATATTTGATGCACAAAATCGTCGTTGAATTTCAAGTTTTCTAAATGAAAGCAATGAATATTAATTATCAACTCATTTTTAAAAAATTTAATAAGCAATTTATAGCAGTTAATTAAACCTATATTATATTCGGAAATACTCAGGCGCTATCCGATTGTCGACGAAACGAATTCGGCACACTTCGGAAAAAGGAGGAATTCCTCCCGTTTTAGTCACGTGACGTAAATTGTAATACAATGTATTACCGGAGGCTACCGGACCTAAGATTCATCGGGAATAGTCAGAATCTTTTGGTCTGGGAAAACAGACTAGTTCGACGATTGCTACGTAAAGCGCATGCGCAGTGGACTGTCTCACGGGCAACCAGTGAGCGATAGACTGCTATATGCATGCGTATTTACCCTGTGCTTGAATGCTCGCGTGCGGGCGCTCGAAACAGCAAAAATAGCGGCTGGCACGTGATAACAAATAGGCCAGCGATAATTAGGTTCTAGAACATGACTATGGATAAGGTACAGTGATGTCGACTGTGCACCCTCAAAACCATGTTATATTTGTATAATATAGTTTCCCTCGGGAGTGGAAGTTGACAAACCATAGTTCCTTTGGTGAACGTCCAATACCTTTGGGAGCTAATATCGACTATCCAACCTCAAACCATGTTATTTTGTGTACTGTTTTAATCAATGGGTCCCGGTATGAAGAAAAATTAGCTCCATCTTAAAGTGGACATTTTCTTTAGAATTTTTGTCACAACCTGAAATGAAGTTCCTCGCTTTGTTTTGTGGATTTTGTACATTGACCAGCCAGTCTATATCACGAGCTACACTTAAATTTTACAACGAGCTACACTCCAATTTTACAACAAGCAAATCATATACAGCAAATCATTAAAATGTACACGAAGTGCGTAGACTTTCCCGGAGTGTTTTCCCAACAACAGCGCCCTCATGTGCCAGGAAATACAGTTTATATTATATATGCTTGGCGTCCGCGAATCGAGAGCGATGATAGGTACTTATCTCGAAATGAATATGCACGAGGTGAGATAACTAGGCAGTGAAAAATGTAACATTCATGCGCTGTTTCAGCTCCGAACATCCCCAGCCTTGCATATACCCACATTTCGGTGCATGATCTTGTAGTCTGTGAACCAGCTTTGTCGGTTGGATCTAGCCAACTTGATCTCTGTAGATGTTGCGACTTCAATATGCTGTGCATTACATCAATCATCTCTGACAAACTTTACCACAAAGGATTAAGGTTGTTTATCCCGAAAATAATACATCTTGATTTAGAATTAATGCGATCAAAAGAAATTGCTTGCTTGTCAGAGTTGGAACGAATGATGGTAAAAACAAATGGCAGGCCGAAGATGTTTTTACCTTTAAAATGCTTCCACTGTAGTGCAGTTTTGTAGCGGCATTAAAAGTCCCATTAAAGGGCTTATAATCTTTCTTGGGAACATATTTTGTGCAACATTCTTCTTCTCTTAAATATATGAAAACTATATTCAGTGTTGTAGTCGAGTCCTCCGAGTCCGAGTCCGAGTCCGAGTCCGAGTCCTTGAGCAAAGGACTCGAGTCCGAGTCCGAGTCCTTGTCAGTTTTTGATGTCCGAGTCCGAGTCCGAGTCCGAGTCCTTGAAAAAAGGACTCGAGTCCGAGTCCGAGTCCTTATGTATCAAATTCAAGTCGCGGTTCACCAATACTATATTAACGTTTTCAAAATGTCACTATCAAATGTCGGGTGATAGAGAAGGGGTAATGGTTTTGGCTGTATGCACTATGTAATGCATTCATTATGTTTATAATGTACATTAAAAAAAACTTGCATTAACTTTTACCTTAGTATGCGTAGAAGCCTACAGATATTGACGCAGATACTACAGTAAAGTGACAATTACAATTAGCATATGATCTTCAGTAATTATTCTTCACATTTGTTGCTTTTCTTTATCATTGATCAATCGGCAAGTTATTTTTGCGAGCGGCAGAACTGCGGAATTCGGTTCCACAGCAAAACCAAATCAAGGTGAAAGACATAAAATAATTGAAATAAAACACCTAAAAAAGACCCGATTTTGCCGGACTCGAGCCGGACTCGAAGCCGAGTCCTCGAGTCCTTGGGGTCCGAGTCCGAGTCCGAGTCCTTGAGCAAAGGACTCGAGTCCAAGTCCGAGTCCTTGAAAAAAGGACTCGAGTCCGGACTCGAGTCCGAGTCCCGAGTCCGAGTCCTACAACACTGACTATATTTTTCACTTCTGTTTTGTTCATTTTATTGAAAAATGCACCTTTTGTGACATTGAATTTTCCCCTGCGTTTGTTGACAAATAAGTGCGTTGTTGCTGTGATGTCATTTCAGTAAGACACTGTTCAATGTAGGGTTTTCTGGTAATAGGCAAAAGATGCACTTTTTGAGGCTGTTTGTACCATTTTATGTTGTGCAACATTCTTCTGCTATTAAATGTATGAAACAGGGGCGCATCCAGGATTTTACAAAGGGGGGGGGGGGCGTAATATATTTCAAATCTGCAGTGCGGGAAGTTTTGTTGTGACACACTAACTCGCGGGGCCAAAAATTGAACTTTAGAAGCTCTCTGGTGCATTTAGAGCAAATCTGGGGATCTCTGCGGTAGATTTTTCCTCAAAATTCAGAGGAGATTTATAATATTTTTAAAAATAAATATTGAATAATCATTTCACAAACATTACAACTTCCTAAACTGGAAAGGTATAGGATTAAAATGAAGTTTCAAGTTGAGAAATAAGTCGGAAGAACCAAAAAATATGATTCCTTTCACTTTCCTATCGCGCCACGAAAGTTATCGAGACTGTTCATCAAAACTTTTTGATAAAAATTAGCCTTACCTAATATGAACATATATTTAAGGTGGATTTTCTTTAAAATTATGAAGAAATTCGCTCAAACAATGACATTATGACAATGATAGTTACCATCAGCCGCCGGCCACCACTGGCCGTATATTGTGTCGTGCACACGGCGCACTATCGGTACTGCGCATTCATAACAGCACTGTGTATAGTGTAGCGGACCCGGAAATAAACCCATGTGCGGTGGCCGAAAAGTTTGCAGAAACACGCTGCGGTGTATCACGTACGAACGGAACAATCTCGTTATAAATATTTGTTTTAATGGAAAATACAAACACAGAAAAGAGATATCACGTTCTGGAAATTAATTTGAAGACATTCTCTTTCTCCATCGATGCTCGTTTGGTATTTTCTATGATCCAAATTCAACGCACTCAACGCAACGTATATGTAGTCGGTAGTCACTGGTTCCGGTCCTATATCATAGCTTTGATTCTGTTAGCACGCGGTGGGAACCAGTGAATGACGCTGGCACTGCACTACATGGCTTCGATGTCGTGAATGTGCATTTTGATGACACATGCGTCAGAAATACAGGCTTTTTTTGTCAAGATTTAGCATGTCCAGGTGAAATTAATAATAGCGCGTGAAATTTTTTTTTTCTGAAGAAAAAGGAGGGAAAACAATTTTCAACTTCTTTTGTTCAATTTATTAAAAAGTGTACATTTTTAAACATTTTTATTTTCCCATGCGTTTCTTGACAAATGAGGGCGTTTCTTGACAAAACATTTCATGGGGGGCGTCATGTAGATCAATGATAACTTTTTTAGAAACTCACAATCTCAGTGGGGGCGACGGGGGCGACAAGGTTTCATGGGGGGGGGGTTGTCGCATCCACGCCCCCCGTGGCTACGCCACTTGTTACTGTGATGTCATTTCATGAAGACCGTGTTCAATGTGGGGTTTTCTGTGCAAATTGTGAGCCAATAATTTGCTCATTAAAATCATTTGTGAGAAAACTTTGCTCATTGGCTTCCTGCCATGTACCGACACAACATAAAAGTGCATCTTTTGCCAATGAAGGCGCTGTTGTGATAACGTCAATGTAGGCACACACTCAACAAAATGTCAGCGACTTATACAATACTTACATGACCTCATGATGAATCTTATTGACAATATTTATTAAGTTTGTTAATCGATATATTAACAAAGAACGACGAAAAAAAGAGGAAAATTTTACGGAAAACACTGCAGCTTTTACCTGTGATGACGCCCATTTGCGTATAGTGAGGGGAATTTAGGGAAGGCAACAATAAGCCTTTTGTTAAAAAGGATTTGAGTAAAAGGAAATGAGTGTCCCCCCCCCACTCGCAAATTGAACACTGATAACGCCACTAACGACAGCACTGTTTTGCCCATATTCAATTTGGACAATTCATATTAGCACCCAAAACAAGAAGAATGACGATTGAAAGCATATAATTATAAGCATGGGTGAAGCATTTTGTTTCAAACAAATACATTGGCCATTCAAAATTTCTCATGAACCACCTTTATTGCACTTTGCCAACGATTTTGCCAACAGTAGCGCGATTTTGCCAAGCGGACGCTTATGAAGTTTGCGTGACGTTAAAAATGGAGGCACTCATGAAAATGGAGCGGGAGGGGGATACATTTCTAGGTACATTTAAATCTCTAACCAATTTTAAACGCCACTACAAGAATCACATATTTTAATACTTTATGGTCTTGTTTATGTAATTTTTTCTGTCAATGTAATGACTTAGTGGATTAACCTTGTCTCATTTTGCTGTTAATAAATTGCCTAAATAATGATGTGCTAATAATATTTTTATTGCTTTTTTTCTTTTTTTATACTACCGAATGTTTGTAATTGCTAAGCACCTTTGACAAAACAGTGTTCCACTGAAAGATTTCCACAGTATAAATAAAAAAAAAAATACATAACATAACGAGTTGCGAAATTGAAGACAACATCAAACACCTCAATTTTTTGTGGTATTATCAGGTAGGTCCTGAACAAATTATATCAATCGCATGTCAAAAACGTTGGGCCTACTTTAATATAGTTGGCTTCATTTTTCTATTGACAAGACACAAGACAGACAGATTTGTTAAAATTCCCAAGGTCTGGAACGCGTGCAGCTCATTAGCTCCATCAATCAAGGTAATTCTTTCGACCTTGTGTGATTGTCGACAATTTTGCCTACAAAGATGAGTGATGATGGTGAGTGCACCAACAAGGATAGCATTTAACCTGCATGGCAGTACGTCGAAGGGAGAACAGAAGCGGCTCGGTCAGTGCTGTCGTGATTTTACTAAAAGTGCACCTTTGAAGTAAAAATGTAATGTTCAATTTGTCTCTCGTGTAAAGTAATAATTCTTCTACCAAAAATAGCCATAATTGGAATTGGTCTTTTTTTCTGGTTCAGTTGAGATAAATTTAAGGATATCCACAGAGACTGACTGAGCGTTATCTGAGTTCGTAGGGTGTCGTTTTATGGAGTTTCAGGTGTTTTTTTTCATTAACTAAATTTATTTAATGATAGGAAAGATTCGTCCTTTAATTTGGCTTGTTTTGTTCTTGATCAATTTATTTTATTTTCATACAATTCCGAACTTCGTCGCCCAGTATAGCTTTATTTGGTCATGCAGTTCCGCTAGTTCAGTGGGTTTAAGAGATGGTGCATTGTTTGTGTTACATTTTGCCATGGTCGTGCAGTCAACCTCGCTGGCTTGTATCAACAGCTAAATTGAGATAAAAGAACTAGATTGTCGCCTCGTCCTCAACGAAAGCGCGCAGCCATCAAAGCATTAGACACATTGTTTCCTCCTAATCGATATTCTCGCCGGCACAAGCTTTCGAGGTCCATTAAAAATTCTTGAGGTGCCTTTAAAAGCAACAATGCACTAGAGACAAAACGCCATAACACGGTGGCCGTGAACTCACCAGCAATATTTACGCCTGGTTAGCTGCGCCTGCTGTCTTATATTCGACTGTGTGAAAGATAAAGAGATATAAAACAGTTTTGGATGTTGTCTTTTAATTAAGTATTTTGCCATCCTGTCACGCTCCGGCTTAAACAAATCTGCAGCGTTTGTCACTGATTTGTGCACTGCAACACTTAAAAGTGGAAGACAATCCATTTGAATTTTCTTTATGTTGGAATTGACTGCAAGCTTGATTTGGAAATTTCATGAAAACACAATCATATTACGAGCCCCTTCTTCAGCAGAATAACTCACACACGCCTGAATTTTGGCAACAATAAAACTCGGGTATCAGCCAACGAAATTCAGTGCTAGACACATATTGGAATACAGGTAATTTATTAGGCAAAGTGTTGCCAGGGAAACATGCACATCCACTAATAGGACGATCTCAATGTGCATGTGTATGCTAAAAGAGTGAGCATTGTCCATTTTGTGTAAAATTGTGGAAAGACCAGTACGTTTGGGCAATGGTGCGTTCCTTTTCAAAATGAAACATTGACATATGCTTTACTTGCAGATGACACAAGTTTATTTATAGGCCTATTCACACGAACGTTTATGTTGCTTTATTAGTTCAGCCGTTGAATTTGTTTTGCACACAACTCATGGCTCATAAGCCATGCAATTGTGTCCTCCTGCAGGAAAAAATACAGTTATACCTACATTACCAAGTGGACGCACTGGGTCGATTGCGTCAGCTTTTTGAAACAAAGCCAGATGTACTCGAAACAAAGCCATTTTCACAGTGATTGTTTGGACTAAACCATTGCTAGTATCGATTCAAATTCCTTGTTTTCTTAAAAATTACAGCCTATGATTTTTTTCCCTAGATGCTGATACTATCATTTACTTACAATACATTACAGGCTATTTCATAATGTGAATGATTGCAAATGCAATTACCTTTTGAAAAAATCCGGGTTCTTTTGTTGTAATCTTTCCATTTTCGATTTCAATTTTGACAGTTATGCTTGTAATGATTAAATTATAGCCAATATATTTGTTATTTTTAACCGCCCTTAGTTATTTTCATTCATGTTTAAAATAGTAGTAAAGGTTAATAATGGTGATAAATGATCGATGCAAAATTTCAATATTCTGAAATTTCTCATGGGATGAAAAAACAGTTTAGCTTCATTTGAATGTCAGTATTTCAATAAATGAAAAGGTGGTTCGCACCCAACAGATCAATATGGTTAGGCCTAAAGTAACCATAGTAACCACACAAAGATGCTCGTTATAAGTAATTTGATGTTGCTCGTAGTGTTATCATTATTTGGCCATTATGGAATATTTGAACAAATAAAACCCCAGTAGGCTTAACCCTAAAAGGGCCGGGTTATTTTGACCATCGAGTAACGAAAAATTTTGAAACTCAGTACATGCATAGAGCAACTCATCATTAACATATTTAAGAAATTTCATGACTATAGGTCAAATGGTTTTGGAATTATGGCTTATTCATTGTTCATATGTACGAATGGTAATTCTGCTCTGTGTACACGACGTATAAGGGAAAATTCAGTGATCACGGCGAGCAGCCCGTGGTCCGAATTTTATGTTTTTGGAATCAAAAGATGTGCAAGGTTCGAGGCTAAAAAGTCATATATAACAGCTCGGGTCGTGAAATTCTTTTTTAAAGGTTATCGCGGAAAAAGTTGAAGGGGGGGGGGCGGTTTCCGCCCCGGCCCTTTTAGGGTTAATGAGCGAATGACTGCTGCATGCATGCTGTTTTGATTTGTTCTTTTTCTTGTTTTGTGACAAAACTCTTGAAGCTGCCATTTTGTAAAAAAAAAATACACTTTTCGATCAGAAGTTGCAGTTCGATTTAATTTCCTATTAATAATTTCTCAACTTCTTCGGTTTTATTCTGACCAAAAGAACGTCCCTTTTCCCTATTAAGATGTCTGCAACCCTCTACAAAAAATAGAATTCGTTTTGTTTCGGGCACAAACAGATAAACTTTGTAAACACACTGGCTCCAGGCCCTACATTGTCTTATACTTATTGTAGGGCGAGAATCAACCTACCCTGTGAGAACGGAATGGCAACCATTGATTCGAAATTGTACAGTAGTAATATCATATCTAATCATGAGGCGATTTATTGAAGGTTTTTTTTATTGTTCGTACCATTCTCGCAGTCCGAAGACTGAATTGCGATGGTTTACAATTTACAATTAACAGAAATCATTGAAAAAAAAAATATACATATGTTCGACATTAAAGTATTCTAAAAAGACCATTATTTTTTTATGCATAATGTTAAAACTTAGAAATATTCTAAAAAGACTCTTATACAAACATGTGGATTAAAAAAAGGTTAAAATGCTACTCAGACTAGATAAAAAAAAAAGAACCGTGTTTTGTACATCTACACGCCTTTCAATCACATAGTGATATTAAAGAATGCATTTTGTTTTACATCCAGACATAACCATTTTATTACATTACATTAGGTGCTTATTAATGAGTCTGACTAGGTAAGGCAGATAAAATGCCAGGTTTTGGTTACAAAACAAATCCAAATTTTGGAAAATGGCATGGGTATGTAGCGTATTGAATTGAATTGAAGGTATTTTTATTGTTCGTATCATTCTCGCTGTCCGAAGACTGAATTGCGATGGTTTACAATTTACAATAAACAGAAATCATTGAAAAAAAAAACATTTATACATATGTTCGAAATGTTTGATGTCTCATTCAAAATTAAACAACTTTTGTAGTTCTATAAGAGGAATAGCAATTTAGAAAAGAAATATCATATGAAGTTTCGGTATAAAACTCGAAATAAACTCGTGCACGGGGAACGCAACTTCGAACACAAACGAACAAGATATATATTTCTTTTTCTCTTTACCTAGTCCATCTCCATAACTATATTTTTCTGACAAACATGCTTAGCAGCAATTATTGCCCGTGATCTTTGGGGATCTATCGGCTGACCGGGTACCTCAGTCCGACTGACACATACCTCCCGCTGCAGCAAGTCTGTTCAACTATTAGAAGACGGGCAACCCCTATTTTGTCCATACATGGAAATGAAGCAGATGGAGCAAACAATCCACCACATGTCCCTGTATATTAGCTTTTTAGTTTGAAGAGACCTTTAATAGTATTCAAATGGCTAAGAGGTAAGGTTAGTTAACAACAGATCTTGGGACCCGGGAATAATTTCCATGTTTCTTGTTTTGTTTTCGACGTACGTGTTTAGTCACTTACTACAATAGTCACCGTCATAAATTACCAACAGTAATTGGCATGATCGGTAAGCTTTACGTTTTTGGGACTGACCGCAAAGTCCAGGTTAGCATCTTCGTAAAGGTAGGAGGCTCGTTTAGCTGATCTCAGCAGCTAAGGCTTATGGCGCCGCCTCGTTGCCTTCTTTTTTGGTGATTGGCCTTGGTAATTATGGATGGACAGGGAAGGAGATGTGGTGGGTCGGCCGGGAAACCTGAGAGCCCAAAGGGGTCAAACATGAGAGTACATGTAGGTAATTAGTTCATTGAGTAGGATTCCTAGTCTGAGTCCTGAATGATTGATCCACATAACCTTTTGATTTGTCTTTTCCCATGTTTTCCTTGGTGTACTTTGGAATAACCGACAAGTCGATTAGACTACGGTAGGCCTGTATTAAAGCATAGCTTATACTCTACCGTGTCGATTTTATTTGTTTAACACCTTTGAATAAAAGTAATGATCGATAACCTTTTAGTATCTTTTCGCCACTTAATGCTTGTAAAGAGTTACATGAACTATTAAAAACGAAGTACAGTTGCAACCCTCATCGCAAGAGTTTTCATTATTGGCTAGCTCTCCAAATAATGTTAATTCAAAATAATTCGTTTAATATGTATATCTCAGCCAAAACTGGGGAGGGGGTTATAATATCTACCAAACCCACCATCCCCTGGCTTAATGTCCCTGGTCCACGTGTCAGGACTTTATGTCAGTGTGCAGTCTGGGTGTTGTTTTCACTTTTATCTGACTTCCCCTGTCATTACACAATCATTGCTCTCTATTATAATGTGTAGCTCACTCTGGACTGTAATGTTTGGGTTTGCCGGATTTCGGTTGGCGTTTGGTTAACGTATCAATATAAATCATCAATTCATTGTTGCCTTTGGAAGCAGTTGTTTCGCCAACAGCTCAGGTTCGACAAAGCCTGCTGACAGTCCTGTCTGAATCGCCTGTTGGCCAGGCCGTAAATGAGCGGATTGACTGCGTGGTTCAGGTACAGCACTAAGGAGCTGTGGTAAAAACCATCAATGACATGATCGGGTATGTCTTCCCCGAGGTACTTGGCAAACACCAACACAAGATAGAACCAGTACGGCAGCCACGAGATCAGAAGCACCAGACTGGCCAGCAGAAGCATCCTGGTTGTCTTGCGCTGTAAGGCTGTGGTGTTGGACAGCTTACGGTGGACGCCAGCCCGTCTCCCTCTCGATTCCATGTTATTGGTACCGGCTTGCTCAGTAGAGACGGTCCTGTTTTGGTCTGATTCGCTGGTGTGGTAATGCTGCGACTCTGGCTTACTTTGAAACGGTGCGCTCAATGTCGCAGCATCTGTACCAGTGATCGATTCCAGTAAAGTTATGTTGTTCTGATTTTGCTTCCCTGAAGAGATCGTTAGCGCTCCCATCAAGTTGAGTTCAATGTTTTGTGGCGTATGCACAATGTCTACTTTCACGTGTTTTCTGATTGTTTTATAGACTTTCCAATAGCACACCGTTATCACTGTTAAGGTCACGATGTACGACAAAGTGTGAATAGACCGAACAACGAAAGTGTATTGTACTGCGTTGGTGTAATCAGCTGCAATACCAATGTACGGTACGTTCATTGCTAGGGCAAAACTAATTAGACACAGAACAACCGTCAGCGTCTTTTTTGGGTTCAGTAGTCTCCTGTGCGGTCGGCAGACACAATCGTACCTATCAAAAGCAATGACAGTGGTAATCAACACTGAAGATGAAACCGCTGAGAAAAGGATATATCTTACATATCGGAACACCTCCGACGGCTGTTCTCCGAGAAGAACAGTCAGGCTCGGGCCTATGAAGTAAACGGTAAATAAGCAGGTGGCGAGGTCGGCTCCCGCCAGTCCCATGATCAGCAGGTTGGTTGTGGTCTTCCGCGGCTTGCTCCAGTACACACGGAGGATGAGGCAGTTACCTGGCACGCCTATCATCATCACCAATAATGGGAAAATGACACGGAAAATATGCCCCGTATCCCCTGCACTCACGGCGCCGTCGTCGTCAGAGCAGTGAGTGCAGTTTGTAATCTGTGACGAATTCATTGTTTCAAGTTGAGCTAAATGAACGCCGATCGATGCCTTACACTCAACTGTATTATTTAGCTAGTATGGGTCTTCAAATCGCCTGATTAGGCTACTGAAGGAGCTTTGCATTCAGAGACCCACAAAGATATACTCATCATTCCGGCTCAAAAGGTCGTTTAAAAAGTGGTGGTAGTCAAGTTGCTCAAATATCGACCCCAACAGATTTCCCTTGGTCAGAGAAACAAATGAATTGAAGGTTTTGCGTATCAGACAGACTGCAGCTCAGATAGGGAGTTCGCACCACGCCGCAGACCTTTATGACGCTTTTGAAGAAAATATAACCGTAGATCCCAAAACACCGATGTCATGTGTCTTCGTCATTACGGTGTCCTTTCAGGCGCCGAACGTCAGTAGCGGCAGGGTAAATTGCGCATCATGGGATGCCATCAATTCCCAATGCGGCAATTACACTAGACAAGTATTGATTCCCCAAGAGAGGCAATTATGCACAATGACTTAGTGTAATGAATTCGTTTCTGGCGCTATAAACGTTGACAGTATTGTCTGATAATAACATGTGCAATGCACCACTGGTATGGATGACCAAAAAAAATGTTGTACATAAGGCCAAAAAAAAAAAATATTCGGTCCCTGGTCAGACCAAAGTTCCGGAATTGACGCGGCCACGCGTTTTTTTTTGGGGGGGGGGGCTTTTTTTTTCCTTCAAGCTTGGATTGTACAGACAAGGTGGGTACTATTTTGCTTTTTTGGTGTCCTCATGTACATTGGTGTCCTCCATAATTTGCCTTGGTGCTTTCGATCATTTGCTTTGGTGCAATTTCCCATTCCTTGGTGCTCTTTGGTAACAAAAATTGAGGAGGTGCGGAAATAGAGGGCGCTGTTAGAGCTACCGCGGAACATTTTGGAAAAAAAAAAAGATCGACGCGCATGGTTAAAATCGACGCGCGCGCTGACCAGAGACCGACTTATTTTTTGTTTGGCCTAATACACAAATTTATGTCAGCAGTGAACCAGTCAAGCAAAGAATTATCTTCAGTATTTTTTTTCCCAATATTGATCAGCAACTCACTTATGAATAGACTATTAATATACTTTTTAAGTAAATCTCAATTGTTTACCTTGACATAAATTATATTATGAAATGTATAATCTATAAATATGTATTTCTGGGTACCAGTCATAAGGCCAAGAGGAACGATTGTGATTGGACATTGTTAAAGGAATGAGATTGAGACCTTGATTCTGATTGGTTAATTGGGACAGTCATGATATTCATATTCACAAGTTATGAAACTGGTATTTTTCCCCTGGGGAAGTTGTATTTATGAAAAAAAACATTTCTCTTTCGTTTTACAATAAGAGTAGACATAAAAGAGAGAAGGGATCCATTTTCACTTTAACTTTAGTAAATTTACGGTTTGCAATAACTATGAAGTTTCTAATTTATAGTACCGTTTGACTCATTCTTAAATAATATAAAAGACGGTTTCGTAACATTCATCTTATACATATTATGGTACAGGCACAGGAGAAAAAAACGGGTATTTATTTTTTTTTCATTATGATAAGCTGTAATACGATTTGTTTCGAAATTATATTTCAAAATTACCAATGCAACGAGTGAAAAGTTGTTCCTTAATTTATTGAAATATACAGTATTCAGGAGGGTAGAATCCAATGTGAAAGTGTTACCTTTGTTCACAGCCCCGTAGGTTTGTCCACATCCATACCCGAGAGGAATTGAAAATATCGATAACGTTTGTTTATGAGTTGTTATGAGAAGAGTAGATTAGGGCATCCTGCCTTGACAAGGTATTAACCTATGGCGGTAGAATCGCGAAAAATCTGAGGCAATCAAAACTTAACGTAAACAATTCCATAGGGTTGTCTAAGGAGCGTGGCTAACTCCCAAACGGCGATAGAACGGAACAGCGCCCCAGATCATTGTGGGCTTGGATGACATGACCTCGTTCTGTGCCCGGCATAAGGCCATGTGCATATGCCTTATGCAATAGCGCGTAAATCACCAAAACGTTCACAGCAAAGGGCATATGCGCTATTTATTATTCAGGTTATGACATCCGGGGTCTTCGGTTAGGCTTTGTACACTGGTGGTGAATGCGTGATGGTACAACATATAACATTTCATTCAAGTTCTAAATACTAATTCTTTGATGTTCAGTGTTTTGCTGTTCCATGAGTAATGTATGTTTGCTTAAAACAATTCTCTGGGCTGGGTCAACTGGAGCTTGAGTTCAACAATTTGTCACACTATTCGTGTACAGTTTGTATCGCATTATGTCCGCACAACATTCAAGTCAAGCAGCACCTATGAGCTATTGCAATAAGCATTATTATGGTAAGGAAGGTCTACATTTTTTCTGTGGGTATTTTTAGATTCGCTATATCAAAAAGACTATTTTGAATATTTTGTTTAAACAAACTCATGAGACTGGCAAGACCAAACTGAACGTGGAAGGAGAAAAACATATATCGAGATCATACGGCAATATTGAGGGCGCTACTCGCACAATGCATAGATATTTTGACCAATAGCAGATGAATCTGCCTTTTTAATGCATTTTCGCCTGGCCCTTGCAAGGCTTAAAAAGCCACTCCAGAAACATGGCTACAAGAGAAATTAAAAGAAGAGTAGATACCCAGGCCAAAATGAAGATAGCACATGACAATCCTCTTGAAACAGGAATAAAACCATCGATATGAGAAAATCGATGGAAAGAAGTGCACTATCAGAAGCAATTGACATAGATCAGAGAAAGGCAGGGGCGTAAATCCAGGGAGAGGGGGTGGGGGTATGTATCCCCACACTTTTTGATCGGGGGGATGGGCTATTGAATCCCCCCCCCCCCACTTTCCGTGATGAGAAAAAAATTGCAGATTTCGAGGTATTTGTCGAAAATGCGCCGTTTTGATGTAAGCGCGAATACACATATTGATATACATTTATATCCTGAAGAGCGCCCCTAAAGTATAATGTGGTGTCCAGCCCCCCTCCCCCTCCCCCCAACCACCACACACACTTCTCGAATTTTCACGGCAGGGCAACTTTTGGATTTTGATCATCCGCATCCCTCCCCCACTCGCCGTCAAACATTACGCCACTGGAGGAAGGGGGCGGGTAAGGGGGTAGGAAGGGATATACCCTCCCTCGATTGACCGGGGCTGAGCCGTATGGAATCAACCCCAGAGATCTTTGTGCCGAACTCCCCAAAAGTGCCAATCATCGCTGCTTCGTTCTGCAAACATGACGATATAAAGTTGAAGAGAAAGGCGCCCTCTGTACATTGCATACTAATATATTAAGCATCACCTTAAAGTGTCAAATGTTGCTCAGCTCTCACTCACCACTCTTTCTATTTTATTTTGTGTGGGTTAAAGGAGGGAGTATACGATGATTGTTGGAGTGACCTCATCCCCCTAATAGAAATCCCGAATCACACCGCCAACGCCATTTTTTAAGAAAGATTATGACTTTTTGGTAATGCATATTCGTCCTGAACAATTGGGCCAAAAGCCACTCCGTGTACAGGCTATACAGTATGTTGCGTAATCATACGAGAGAAATTCAGCGAGGAGTAATTAGCCTACTCTGAAAAACTTAAGGTAGGAATTAACATTTCCCTCGAAACGGTTAGGTTAGACAGATTGGAGGGAAACAACACCAGTCAAGGAATGCCTAAGACATCTAACACGTGGAAAAAAATCAATTGGAATTTCATTTTGTTCTACATCGGGTTTACATTCCTAAATCCGAGAAAATCATACTTTTTTGTTTTCTTTAAGAAGTAACGGCAATTTTGTCAGAGCAGGACCCATTTAAATTTGTAATGATAAATTTATTTGTTTGATGTTGTCATTGTTTTTTTGTTTTGGTTTAAAGGGGGAGCTGCATTCACGAGGGCAAATAACGTTTTTTGTTTGTGTTACAAATTGCATTACTTCTGTGGAGCCGAAGAACATGCACTTTAGATAAAAAGGACTCATGAGGGCGCTATTTGGATTATATTTTAGTACAGAAGCGTCCAATGGTGCGTGTCGCATGCAAAGGAGTAAACCCAAAGTAAATAGCGCCCTCCAATTGTTTCCGTCATGTCTTAGATAGACATAGGAGGGCGACTGACAGCAACCAACTTTCCTTATGATCGTAATTATACAAACGGATTACGAATTCCAGAGCAATGACATAATTATTATCCTACGTGCAAAATAAAAAAAACACGCTCCACCAACATGTAAATCGTCACCGTTTTCACGAAGAGCCACATATGTCAAAAATTACCATTTTTTTCGATTTTGATTTTTTTTCAATATTTTGCTTTAAAGCAATGTACTTAACCATTTTGACATGTTTCTGTAAGCAAAACATCATTAATTTCCAAGTTACATTAATGTTGCAAGGGGCCAAAATCTTGATAAATGAATTTTGCGTTTTCACGAAGAGCCACATATATTTTTGGCCCTTTGAAAGCGTACAAAACACATTGCACGGAAATACGTAAAAGTAGGTCAAATGAGATTTGCGTTTTCACGAAAAGCCACATATCTTTGTTACATTTTCAGATGCGCACGCGTACTCACGCGCGCCTATGGAAATACATATTGAACAGAAAGGGCCAATATGTCGGAAACCTGAATTTGCGTTTTCACGAAGAGCCACATATCTTTACTAATTAATTTTCACTAATTAACTGCTGAATTAAGTCTTATGTAAAAGGGTTCATGTAAAAGTTCAGCTCACACAGAATAGTGTGATGGTTTTCTTGCTTCACAAAGTTGTTGGAAAGTGGTATTTTTTGCAGTTTTAAAATATGAGAAACTTCTTTTGTGATTATCGCGAAAACACTTTTTCTTCAAAATCGATGTGGCTCTTCGTGAAAACGGTGACGAAATCATGTAAAAGTATTTGATCGTCATTTAATTGCAGCATCGAAAATTAAGACAAGGGGTCGGCCAGGCTATATTTATCCGAAATAAAAAGGGACCATGTGATTTGCCGTGACAAGATGATTTACTGCGAAAATCACACAAATTTAAAGCTATAATTTGGCTTCAAAATGACTGTCATAATTAAAGTACTGCAAGGAGTCCCACAAAAGAAAAAAAAATCCACCTCATTTCCCATTTCAATCTGATCCATGACTGAGCCTTAAGCAAAACACTAAGTGGGGTATCAAGTCGCCTGGGGGTCTGGAGGCAAATGTATGTTTAACAAGGATAAACAAAAAATTGTATTTTGCCCATACCTCCAATCATAATGTCTGGTGTATGGGCGCCAATTCCCTGGGGATGCTGTCATATATCGTAGCTAATTAACTTCTAATGGGACTATCGTGTTTTCTGTCCTTGGTTTTGTTGTCGCTGTGGCTTTTTAATTGCATGATGTGACCATTTTAAATTTAATCATTAATATGGCACTGAACATGATCCTTAAGTTGGTCAATCCAACAGCAGAGGATTTTTAATGGTTTCCTTTGGGATTAGAGAATTTAAGCTCGTGCTTTAAATTATTTGGGGAAATTTGTGTGGCGTGGGTGATGAAGTTGAGTGAGTGAATGAATTTGGGCGCTTGAGGTTAAGTTGCAGACTGGTAAATAAACTGCCATAGAACCCAGGAAAAATTACCTGCACTTAATAAAAAAAAAAATCAGGAAAAAACCCCTCACAACTCTCCAAGGCACTTGAGACACATCAAATTAAAGCATATTTCATCATCTTTGATTTTAATACTTTTGTGGGGGTAATGCAATGCCCTTTGGTACAAATTTCTATCCAAAGAATATCACTCCCAAAAGTAGTCTTGAAGCCCATCGCCATTTTGAAAAAAAAAATCACGCCTACCCTTTTAGGCGGGCCAGGCCCGGATTAAGTGTTTCGTAGGCCCGATTAAGTGTTCCGAAGAATGGAGAAGGAAGGGGAAAGGAAGAGGGAATAAGAACAAAGTGGAGAATGTAAATAATAAACACCGCTGCTTAAAACTCCGCAAAGCTAAAATCAGGTTCTGCAACCCATGGCAAAAGATTGTACCTAAATTCTGTCATGTCGGCAACAGCTGCCGCGCGAAGTCACTTCATATACGGGCGTTGACTACAGCTGTGCAAAACACAAGCACGTGCTCGCTCGCAGGCAGTTATGAATTGAGCTGATTCTTATTAGTGACGACTCAAAATAACGAGGGCATATTTCGATAGAGAGTCAAGCTACAATTTTGATATTTGCGCCACAGAGCATCTGCAATCAAAAAAATTCCCAGGGCTCTTAACCCTAAAAGGGCCGGGTTATTTTGACCATCTCTCAGCCGGGGGGGGGGGGGGGTTGTGGCTGATTCCGAATTTTGAAACTCGGTACTGGCATAGAGCAACACATCATGAACATACCCAAGAAATTACAAGACTGCAGGTCAAAGGGTTTTGGAATTATGGCTAATTAATTATTCATATGTACAAATGGTAATTCTGCTCTGAGTTCACGACAAATATGGGAAAATTCAGTTTTCACGGCGCGTAGCGCCCGAAAAAAATAAAATAAAAAAATAAAACAAATAGTTATGTGGCGATGGCCAAGTCTTCAGGAGTTGGACTTATGACCCTAACTTAATGAGCCCCTTACCGACTTCCAATATAGAACTCTTCCGGGACTCGGTACCCGGCCCACTACACCTCCTTCCCTGTCCATCCATAACTCGAAAGTCAGGCACCATAAAGGGAGGAAACGAGGTGGCACCCTAAGCCTTGCTGCCGAGTCAGCAAAAGAACCCCGTACCTATACGCAGATGTCAACCTGGACTTCGCAGACAGTCCCATCTTGTGAGTCAGCTTACCGACCGACCGAGCTAACTGCTGTTGGTAAATGGCGACGGGAAATTAATACTCTTAAATGACAGAACCGCGGGCATCGAAAACCAAAAAATGTCACCAAGCGGATTCGAACCCCTTACCCTGGGTCCGCTGTCAGACAGCTTAACAACTAGCCTGTTTCAGTGGGTGCTTGTCTCTTTGCCTTTTTAAACATAATCGTTATTTCCGCAGTGGGAGAGTTACTTTACGTAACTCTTTTCTTATCATTCTTATGTACCAAGAAGTTGACTATTCAGAGTCACTACGAGCAATTAACCTTACCAAGCTCGTCCTTATTCTGTCTCATAAATTGTTTCGCGTCGCGCGTCTTTCGGCCGGCACTGACATATTGCGCTGATTGAGTAAAATTCTAGCAAGTTTTTCCTACCTCATTTTATTTTATATCAAACTACTGACCCGTTTACAAATATTTACGAGGGAATTTTGTTTGTCTGATTCTAATTCAGCTCCCTTATTTAGCCAGCTTGGGAAACTTCATCTTTTCTTTTACAATTACGCTAAGTCTAATACGATGTCACATAAACGTCAGCCGGTGGCATGATTAGAATCGTGAACACGCGAGTGCAATGACGGCCAGTGGCGTAAATCTGTGCCGGTTTGGGGGGGGGGGGGTTGACCAAAGCCCGGCCGTGAACATTTGAAATGCCTCTCAAAAGTGGGGGGTGGTACATACATGTCCCCCCGTTCTCCACTGATCGACACCCATAGTTGACATCGTACTTTAGAACGACAGACTTTACACGTACAATTTATACGGAGGGCCTATGCATGCATGCTGTACAGCGTCAGTTGGTGGACTCTCCTCTGCGCATGGGTGTGTGGGTGGGTAGGCCTACGTGTTTCATGGCACACTGCGGTATTTTCGTAGGCCCCCAAGTTTTCGAAGGCCCCCACATTTTTCGTCGGCCCCAAATTTGTCGTAGGCCCTAGGCACATTGCCTACTGTGCCTATTGGGTAATTCGGGCCTGCCGGCCATCAGTTCAGAAACATACAGGTGGCTCTGGATTGGGAAATGAGTGGCAAAAGAACCCCCCCAAAAACAACATGTACATATCGATATTAATCTGTGTCGCCTGGAATGAGCTTGCAGTGAAGAAATCATTTTTTTTAAGGGGTAACGTTTATGAAATACAAGTAATCGGCACTTTTTTTAACAAGAAGAAAGGGTAAACATGCATCTTGCGTTGATCTTTCCCGGATTACATGAAGCCCTTTTGTAGAAATGGTTTTCTTTATGGCACTTGTTTTTTTTAATAAGCTCTGAGCTCAAATGAGCAAATGTCTTCACAATCGTCAATTGCTTGGCTGAACGTAACCCCGATTCTGTTTCAGTGGCCAATTTAGTCAAGTATTCAAAATTATCTTAGTCGATGGACGAAGACCTTTCATTTTTAAAACACCAAAAGAGAAAAATAAGGGATGAATAAATTCACAACGTTATATGGTGTTCACCAATCATTCAGGGGTACGGGCTTATAATTTAACTCAATGAACCCATTACCGACTCCAACAAGAATTCTTCCTGGCTCTTTTTCCCGGCCTGCTACACCTCCTTGCCTGTCCATCCATATTAACCCGAAGGGTCATGCACCATAAAAGGGCGGAAACGAAGCGGCACCCCAAGCCTTGCTGCCGAGAACAGAAAACGTGCCTGTAGGCCTAACCTTTCCGAAGACGCTAAGCTGGACTTCGCGGGCAGTCCCAACTGGTGTATAAGCTACCTTAATTCAAGGCGCATTGATCATTGGCGTTTATTCCAAAAGTAACCTTTCCCGATTTTAATTAAAATGCATTAAAGATCATACCGATACCAAACATCCTGCAGTGAAATTACTCATTAAAAGAAATTTAAAAAGTACAGTAATTTACAACAGTCAATTGGCCAATTTTGAGAAATACATCTAGAGTTCTGAGAAATCGTGATCAAAACTTGGTGTTCGTTTTTTTAATTTTTTGGTCAAAGAGTGTAAAATCCACTGGGCTAAAACTTCAACAGTTAGGTTTCGAAAAGTCTTCTTTGAAATTTAATTGGTGTCATATGTGATACGTTCTGGGAAATGGGACAGAACTGGGCACAGGCCATAGTGGAGAAAATACCGACACTGAACCCAAGCAAATCCATACAAGTGTGTAATTTGCCTGCAATCGGGGACCCCCTGTTGTCCCTCTTTTGTTTGTACTTTATAGGGTGACCTCCCATGTGTTTTGTACATGAAGCCAAATCGGGGACCATTCGGGAATTGGGGACCCTATTGTCCTATATTGTTCAACGTCCCCTATTGAATGCAGAAACAAACTCAACCCAACCCAACCCAATCCAACAAAACCCAACCCATCCCAACCCAGCTCAACCAAACAAATCCAACCCAAGCCAACCCAACCTCACATAGGCCCTATTAGTTAGGTATTTTATGAAAGTGTTGTCGAAAGTTAAATGTAACTTGTGGCTGTATTACTTTATACTGTTCTTATTACACTTATGTGCTCATTTAATATTGTACTTGAATGTTGTATTGACAGTCCACATTATTAAAATGCATTAGGGCTCTATGAGGATGATCGGGGGAAAGGCCTAACAACTTAAAAGCTATCGGTCGTAATATTTGCCATTGCAGAGCTAGCGTATAATGAATAGCGGGCGAGCCAGCCTTTTGTAAGGCTTGTAATATGGCAGTTATTATGGCATCAATATGAAGATGGTCCCTTTGGGGTATTAAGTCCTGACTACCAATGTGAGCAATTGTCCCATCAATTTCGCCCGTCACCATCAATGGAAGCAAGATTCATCACCCCCGAGCGATGGCGAAGAATGGAGAGCGTGGTCCGGACACAAAAACCGTCAAAACGGTTAGCCGATACCCAGCGGCTGCAGACGGCATGGTCGCTGCTGTCCGTGCTGGAATTGAAGTGTAAAGGAATAAAGGCTGTCACTGCCGCGTTCGCATCATACCTCTCCATATAGTTACTCTTCTGTTGTCGCCCGCGTATGAAAGACCGATGAATGATGCATCGCGCCTACGCCAGATTAATATCGCGGTTCCAGCAGAATTATGATCTTGATTAATTCCTTGTCTATGGGTCCAAGCATTATGAAGCCAACGCTGGCAATCATGTCCCTACTCAATCACGGCCCCCATTGGCCCGTCCTCACCCGCCTTTGATACACACTCATCATCTTGAAAGACGGCCGAGGAACGGCGATTGTGGGGCTTGTGTGGAGACTCGAGATTGGGTGAAATTGAGCAAATGAAGTGTCCTCCAGTGAAGGCTTTCTTGTTTATTCAGACCAGGTGGTAGGCCTTGTTTAAGTTGGCAGCGGTATAGACGAAAAGTTATCATACTCCACAAGACTAGACTTTGATTTTTTTTTCGAGATGTTACATTTCGACATGCGATTTCCGAGAAAAAAAACCAACCGAAACAAATTAATGTGAACGTCACGCGATAACACATTCATACAGATGGTGAAACATGCATACAGCTCAACCTCGTTTTTATTGGGGATCATCTGGCTTGTCAAATTATCGGGACTCTATATCTTTTGAAGAAAAGAAATTGATCGGTGAGAAATTATTGAAAGTGTTTCTTCTCAAAATGACCATTTAATTTATACTTGACCAGACTGAGTGTTAAGTTAGTGTCAATTAAAAAGAAAAAAAAGTAACATAGTGCGGCTGCGCGATGTTTCAGCAATGTGATTGGGCCGCATGTGTTTAAATAATGAATAATACACCCCACGGTACACGCACAGCCATTAAACCTCCAGCATCATCCACATTTCATCACTCACCCTCCTGAGGACGGACAGAGCACACTGTCCGAAACGTTGAGTTCTAACCAAGAAGATATTACTTTCCACATGGGTGTTACCCGCAATATTTCTACTTTATCTCATCCGCCCTGCAAAGCTTCAAGTCATATGACGAATACATTTCTTTGGAATTGCATCTTGGAAACTGAAAACACGCGGCACACTGCTTGAGTTTTTCACAGCTACCTAAAAAGTGATGAGGTCCCTGACCAATATTGAATGGATCTGAAATTATTTCCACAGTATTAGATTTACCTAGGACTAAGGTACTAGTCCTAGATACTAAAGTATCTAGGACTAGTACTTTTGTATCTGGGAAATTAATCTAATACTGCTGTCCAAAAAATAGCTGGTCACTAACATAGGTGTTAAAAAATATTACTCCAAATATTAGTGTCAATTAACACCAGGTGTTGTTGTATGTACCGGGGAAAAATATAATTCTCACCAAAATATTAAAAAGATATCGGAATTTGTGTCAAACCCTACGCCTAGGTCTGATGTTAATTAAAGGTATTAAGCAACACTGGCACCAGTGGCGAATACATGTACGTTCAAAATCCAAGTATATTTAAAACTAACACCGATTTCTGACTTTGTGTTGCACTAAATTACCGCCGAAAGTTGGTGGAAGTTAAAACCGTACGATGTTGTCCTATAAAGATACCGAGACATTTTTTCCTGTGTAGTTACAGTGTTTGTTGGAAAGATGTTGCTTAGAAACATATCCGCTTTCGTCTAAATATTATGTGTACACTGTTGCTCATTTTGAAAGAAGCTATCGATTTTAACAGCCAAGAAGACATGTTCACGGTTGAATGTGGATTGAATTTTAATGAATTGTGGTAAAGGACGATAAAATCCACATTTACAATATCCCTCTAAACTGTATTTTTTTTTCTTGGGTAATAAAATGCACATTCGTTCCAGTGACTGGCTTTTGGCATGCCCACAAAACCGAACTGATTACTATTGGGCTTAACATCGGTTTTTTCATTCATTCATTAATTCATTCTTTATTATTTTTACCACATCTCATTTCATTATGTGACAAGGCATAAATACATTCATGTAGTTTTAATCTAAAAATTAATGTGGCCTGACGTTGCGAACTTAGCAAGTTCTTCTTCAGAGGCTAAAACAGAAATGACAGAGGTACAAACATTAACATGGGGGTGCACACAAACATGCAGGGCTGAAAGAAGAAACACAAAAGGAGGATTAGGTGGGAAAGGTGTGGAAAGATGCAGGGGAGGGTGGATGAGAGAACAAAGGAACAAAGGGAGATGGCAAACCACAAGGGGTCTAGTGAAAACAGGGGAGGGATCAGAAAGGGGAAGGATCAAAGGTCACAGGGAGTGGGAACGGACAAAAGAGTGTGAGAGTGATGATGATGGGGGAAACAGTGGGGGGGTGGAAAGGGATGAAAGATGGGGAAGATGGGTAAACACAAACAAGGAAGACCAGGTGGATTATCTGTAACAGAAGACAATGGAGGAAGAAAAGGATTAATCATTCCCTAGTTGGATGTTGAGACCATGTGGTTGAATAGTTCGAAGACGATTCATCCACACTTTCTCTCTGCTGAGGCGAACTGAGTCCTTGCGATGGCCAAGAGATTCAATGCCCTGCAAAATCATATCAGAAATGGAGTGGTTAGGCAGGTTGAAGTGATGACCAACAGGGGTGTCTAGTTTCTTGGTGTTGACCGTTGACCGGTGGGCATAGAAACGCTTCTTGAGCGTATTCTTAGTCTCACCTACATACTGCACTCCACAGACCCTGCAAGAAATGAGATATATGACATTAGAGGTGTTACAAGTGATGTTACCAATGGTTCTGTGGGTAGTGACAGAAGAGTGGCCAGAAAAGGAGTCAGACTCCTGGATATGAATCTGGCAGACAACACATCTGGAACTGCACTTGAAAGTACCATGCTGGGTGGGAGGATGCATCTAAGGATGGGACTTCAGCTCGAACAATCAGGTCCCGTAGATTTCGAGGACGCCTGTAAGCCAATGTGGGGCCGTTGGGGATGGCGCGGGCAAGGCGATCTGAAGTATGGAGGATATGATGATTGTCATTTGTGATTTTGCGAAGGGGAGGGAGATTGGGGTGAAACGTGGTAACCAAGGGAATCATGGGTTTGGCCATGGCATCAGGGGCCTTTCCCGTGAGGGCTAGATTTCTGGGGATAGCTTTAGCTCTGGCAATGGCACGATGAACTTGGCGAGAGCTGTGCCCCTGGGCCACCAAGTTGTTCCTCAGTATCTGTGTATGGCGGGAGAAATCGGAATCATTAGAACAAATTCTTCTGAGTCTGAGTGCCTGGCTGAACGCTATGCCAGTTTTGCAGTGCCTGGGGTGACAGCTGGAGGAGTGGAGGTACTGGTGGGTGTCTGTGGGTTTGGAATACAGGTCAGTGGTTAGTGAGTTGCCTTGCTTGCGGACGGTGACATCCAGAAAGTGGGTTTGGTGAGCCGAGAACTCCGACGTGAATTTGATGGTTCTGTGGAAGGAATTGATGTGGTTAGTGAAGGTCAAGAGACTGTCCTCATCACTGGTCCAGATGAAAAAAACATCATCAATATATCTCCACCAGATCCAAGGGCGACATGGGGCCGAGGCAAGCATGCGTTCTTCGAGGTCACCCATGAAGAGACAAGCCATGGAAGGGGCCATGCGAGTGCCCATTGCGGTGCCGTGTACCTGTAGATAGTGTTCACCAAGGAAGGAAAAATTGTTCTTCGTTAGTATAAGTCTCATGAGGGTGCCAACATCACTGATGGGAGGAGTAGTGTGTCCTGCCTTGGCCAGAGCCAAGGAGCAAGCACGAACACCCTCCTCATGTGGGATGTTGGTGTACAGAGATGAGACGTGCACCCTCATGAGACTTATACTAACGAAGAACAATTTTTCCTTCCTTGGTGAACACTATCTACAGGTACACGGCACCGCAATGGGCACTCGCATGGCCCCTTCCATGGCTTGTCTCTTCATGGGTGACCTCGAAGAACGCATGCTTGCCTCGGCCCCATGTCGCCCTTGGATCTGGTGGAGATATATTGATGATGTTTTTTTCATGTAGTTTTGGGTAATATAAAGTTCGAGCTTGTTTTACAAAATATATTTATACACTTGGACGCATTATTTTCTAATTAGAGATGGTGGAAGGGGATCCCCAAAAAGCGGAGCTTGTCGAGTGGAGATCCCCTTTAACATGGATTAATACAAACATTTAATGAAAAACAAATGAAAAACAATTGAACGTATACATTTTAAATTGTACATAACACACGGAAAAACAATATTGTTGATCAGAAAAAAAAGAAATACACCAAGAACAAAATATGTTTTAAGGACGACAAATGACAGGTTGTTGCCTAGTCTTAATTCCCAGGGGACGCGTTGGTTGAGGTTTTGACGACAGGGTTATGAGGAGAAGAGTAAATACATTGATGACTAGCTTCGCCTTTTCAAATAAGCCCAAATCTTAAGCATTGCGCATTGCGGACTTGCAATTAGCAGTTCGTTATTGATGCATGGTTTCATTCATTCGACCGGGCTCTTGCCAAGATAGACTGGCTGCACGTCTTCTGTCGTCACTACGAACAAAACAACGAAGAGAAATATTTTGCAAGCATGGTGTAAGTCTTCAAGCTGTTGTTGAACAACAAAAGCGAATGAAAACTGCACGCACAAAAATGCTAAACGGAGACGCTTTCAAAAGAAACTTTCATTTATCAGTATGATGTGAAGTTCACGCAGGAGATATTTAAATACATTGGACATAATATTTTTTTAACATTTCAGGAGCACTGTTCTGTATTTTAATTTTTTGGGGCGGTGGGGGGGATGTCCTTTTCAGTGATAAACTATTCATGATTTGGAGGCCATGTCCCTTCCGGTGCAACGCACCAAGCTTGGATGCGTATGAGTTGCCAATGAGGTATATTATCTATGACGTGTGTTTAGGTCATTGACATGGTGAGACGTTACAATAACAAGGTTAAGTTGAGTTTACCGCTACGGTAATGTGCTTCAGTAGAAATAGCTTTGCCGTGACGAGAAATCGTGATAAACGCAATTGAGGTAAGATGACTGGTTTATCATTAATATTATTAAGTTACAAATTTAAAACAGTTTCCGAAAAAAACCTTGTATATTTTTTTACCACAGTTTGCTCAACATTTATTGCGTGAATGGCGTTGCAAGTCTCACCCTGAATCATGCATGATGATATTTGTAAAGTGCGAACACGTGTGCGACGTTTGACAGAATGATTAGCGGAAGCATTTTGTTGAGACTCCATCTATCAACAGTAAAATGAATACCTGGTGTCAGTGCTTCCTTCCCCCTTCAAAATCCTCTGACGAGTGAATTTGATCAAATATCGTCTAGCGCTACGTTGAGAAACGCTTAGGGGTGCGCACTCTCACAATAAGCGAGATTTGATGGGACGTGGTGAGCATCAATCAAGTCTACCTTGAAGCCTTCACATTGCGTGTGGCGCACTTCACAGTAGCCACGGCTGAGTGGCGAGAGCGTGTTTATACCAGCGACGCACGCCCAGGCACACGAAGCATTCTAAGTTAATTTGCCAACCTCGCTGCCGGCTGGACGAACGTCTCACTCGCCGTTTGCAGAGCAGAAGAGACTTAGTACACGGACCATCTCGCGTGACGGGCTGATAGCGAGACAAACTCAACCTTTTCAAGTTCCCTTGTGGAATAATATTTGTTTTCATGGGTCGAGGCTGCATGCGCACCGTTCTGCCGGGGGAGAAGGTGACGACAGGGATTCAACAGTTTGGATGTTTTATCCATCAGTCGTGGGCGATGAGCGGTCTTAACAGGATCATCCTACTGTGACTTCGCCAAAAGTGACATTTCAGAACGGCAAATACTTTGCAACCGTTGCGATAAGCACCGGAAACTTTGTGAAAAAGCGGTATAACTGGACTGTGTTCTGCCTTTGTATTCCTCTCTTTAAGATGATTTTTAAAACGAGGAATCTCTGGACATTTTGAAATCTTACTTTGTCGATAGTTCGCTGGCTTTATTATTTTTTTCAGTGTCACTTCCGTGATACAAGTAATTTGCAGTCACATACATCAATACCTTTACCCGCCAGGGTGTGAAGAATAACATCTTTGAAAGTTATTAAAAGGACCGAGGAGGAGAAAAAAAACTCGTGCTCAGCAGAATGGAAGAGAAGGAAAAGGCCATGGATAACGGAAAGGGGCAGGGTAAGAACAAGACGGACGAGAGGTACTCTGTCGGTCGCATCTTCACCATGGCGCAAGGCGTGTTCGTCCGGGTCCTGTTCTCCGTGTCGTCTATCATCTCGGTCTGGAGGGTCGCGACGGTCAAGGAGGACCCCACGTGGTGGCTGCTGGTGGCCATGAACGGACTCCTGTACTTCGAGGCCTACATCACCTTTCGGTACCGGAAATCGGGCGAGTGGAAGTGGTAAGCACAGATGATAATACAGTTGCGTATATCCAGCGGAAAAGTGTGTGGGTGTGTGGGGAGGGGGGGGGGGTTCCATGGCATCAATATGCCGGTTCTTTTATTCATTCAAATTTTTTTTTATATATATGAAATGAAAACGCACAGCATCTCACAATCGCTATTTGTATAGGGGTAACCTTCCCAAATGTTCACCATTCTTCAGAAGAAACAAATTCCACATCCTCCACCGGAAACCTTGATACGCCACATCTGATAAAACAAAACTTCTGGCGAAAGTGTGGACTAGGTCTAACAGCAAGAGCGTTAAAATCGTGTGAATGGCAAAGAGATAAAAGATTTTGCAGATAATGGAGACATATTATTCTTCACTAACTATGGGTATAGAGACCCATTCCTGTCCCCGATTTATTTTTCTTCAGTCCACGGGTCTTGTTGCCAATCAAAACTTTCGAAACGGAGCGAACGATACTGAGCGATTTAATAGCCCTGTCTGAAATGCTATGCACATTTTTAGTGGTATCAGTGCATTATCGGATACTGCTTATGTCTCCATCATGCCTTTCCCTCTTAAGGTTTGTTCTCATCACTGAAAAAACAACAGGCTTAAAGTAAATTAAAAACGTATAATCTACTGGTCGTATTTCAGAAACTGTATGTGGCAAACACTCTGCATTACCCGTTGTCTTTCCAACCAGAAAGAAAGGTCTTTAAGTCCTGTTTACGTTTGTTTTTTCATGCCCGAAGCAAAAATCACATCTTGAAAATAATAGTGCTTCATATGAGACCACGAGGTTCAACTGATACGATAAACAGAGAGGGATACTCACATCCGCAGTCTGGCCATGTTAATCACTTCCTATAGACCAATATGGTGTGTGCTGCATGTCCTCCATTATTATTATTGTCAACATAGTAATTGGTATGTATTACAGATCCCTTTTGGGATATTTACAATGAAGTTGATCCACAAACCAGGCCGCGAAATCAGATGGTTTTTACAGATTCTCCAATTAGGGATACCGATGTCGTAGATGGTCCTGGTTTCAATTATTTTATTTTCTTCGAAGAGATTGTCTTACATGAGAGCATATTCTCTTACTCTCATTATTCGTATAATGGTTCCGGAAGCATCATTTGCTTTGACGCTATTGTGCATAAATTCATTGATAAATGATAAATTGTCGTCATTTGTTTCGAATGGTTTTGAATGTCAAATAAGAAAATCGAAAATTGGTTAAATATGTGTCTTTGCTCAACCGATGGAAGGAAGGATTGTAATTAAACCATAATTATGATTTTCTCATTTTACGGAATTTTATAGGAAATTCGTAATTAGTAGGGACATCCCATCCAGGTTTCACTGAATCAAAATGACACCAAAAGTACGTCAGATTGGTGATGGGACTGAGCCTTTGATGATACAAGCATGGCATTTGGCACACAGTCAGAGGATGTCATGACAGAGATATTTGGCTGTAGGGCCATCGCATATTTGTCCTTAAAAAATATAGGTAGAATAACAAACAATGGCAGCCATTTTGAAACTTTTGAAAATCTATAAAAATATCTTTCTCATGACATAGTCTGACTGTGTACCAAAATGCCATGCTTGTATCATCAAAGGCACAATTCCAACAAATATTTCCCCTCTCTGCCCCACTACAAAAGCAAAATCGGGTCTTGAAGATTTAGTGCCCGTTTTAGTTTCAACATTTTTGTTATTACAAAAAAAAACTTATAAAAGTATCGAATAAACAGTTAGGTGGAAGAAAAGGAACTTTGGTTTGGCAGCGTTCTTTTGCCACGATTGTTAAAACTACGTCTGTATCGTGCAAACCATTTCTCTTAAGCTTGTATTTGTTGACTTTGTCCCCTAACGTGAAACAGCCCATTACTTGTACGCACCATACATTTCTCTACGAGCACCTTGCATATAAAACATTTTCCCCAAATTTCAAAGGATGTAAAACTCTGTCACCCGTCAATCTTCAGTTCGCTGATCCGTTACAAAATTCGAGATGAATTATAAACAGGCGGTGGTGAATACTCGAGTCTTAAAAATGCGGCCAAAAATAAGACAATAATCTTCTGACATTTTGTGGTTGAAAATCACAAATTATATCATATTTTGATGTTTTATCACAACTTGTAAACTTCAGATAACCTCTTGATCACTTGGGAATGTCTGGGATTTCTGAGTGTGCCATATTAAGGACGTCTCACCTGAATTTTGTGCCTAATTTTTCGTCATCGACCTTTTCAACTTGCAAACTACCATTGCTCAGAAAGTTGCCATACAAATTTGTATTAAGTTTATAAGATCAATATTTGAATAAATTTGAATCTGGTCTACAAAGAGATTTTGCAACACTGCATGAGGAAAGTAAGAAGGCAACAGAACAAGTGCATCAATTATGGAAGTCCACTAAAATATGCAAGCATCTCATGTCTAGATCTTTCTTTAACCAAAATCACTTTGACCTTTATGTCACTAATGTGTCCCATACAGCGTAAATTTAAGACACGAAGCTCAGGGGACACAGGAGAAGAATAGCCGCATCCTGTTTTCAGGGATCGGGCCTTCTTCAAATCTGCCATCAGCTTGAAGTGCGTGCCTACTTCATCAATAGAAGATCTTCCGCCAAAAAAAGTGCCCGTAAGAGATCAATGATGAAACGCAGTGAATGGTTCGGTGGAGCGGATCATATTAGTTTATTTGCGCGCGGCCGACGCTGCTGTATACAGCCCTGGAGAGCTCTGTATCGTCCCAGTCGGTTCTGATGGACACACGTGGAATCGCTTGCGTGGAAAGTATGTCTTGCGCGATGCGGTGGATGGCCCGTATTAAACACACTTGACGCGTACGGTTTCGATTGTCACGGGGCAGGATTGCGATTTTGCGGGAAATGCAAACGCAACCGGGTGCGACACGATAGGGAGAGAAGACTTGACGAATTCTGCTGGACAATCGTTGATTGGACTTTGTTTCAGAAAAAAAGATATATAACATAGGTTTGTCGCTGAATGAATTTGCCATGTATATATTTATTATGCCTAATGACGTTAAGTTTCAGTAACTGTCTGCTGTAACTGTCTCGCACAATACGTTCAGATGATCAACTGTGAAACTCTTTTATTCTTTGTTCCTCAAATGTTCCGTAATATCTCTCAATCTCATGCCTCGTGTCATGTAATAGCCTGGATATGTGCATTTACTCTTGATTGCGTTTGTGTGGTAAATATGACAAAATCGGGTTAATGTAATTGAAAAAAGAAAAACAAAAAATTATCCTGAAGATTTTAGTCGAAAAATAATTTGAAGCGTACCACACTATATGGACTGTGGTACATTAACGGGTAATAACAGGTGTTGATAGGGGAGGCGTAACCGTTCAATCTCTTCACAGGTCATTGGCTAATTGCAAAGCTCATAAGAAGCAGTGTTGTGGAATAAAATAGAACAGCTGATGAGTGTAGAACGTTCGGCAGAATACACTAGTGCTTTGATAAACAAAAATGTGCATTAAGGTGTTGCCAAGGTGAAGGTGATGAATGACAGATTTGACCTCCATTTCTCAAATTGCTTGGCAAAATAATTGTCCGTATGTTGTGGTGTTAATAGGCCTAAGTGGTTATCTTTTGTTCTTTTCTTATGATGTGCCACACTGAAGAGATACTTTGTTGTTACAGACCATTTAAGAAAACATTTAATAGAAGAAAGAGGGGGAAAAGAATGAAAAACTAGAAATGTGTTCGTGTACGAACTCAGCTGTTTTGTCTGTTGTTGAAATTTTCAAAATAAATATCATGTATAACGCACAATACTACAACGCCAAGTTACCACTTAATCGGACCTTTAGTTTCTCTAGATAAAGGTAGCAGAACAAAAATGCCCCTTTGATTTGAGGTTACATGACACGTCTTACGTGCAAAAGTGTATGGGTGGAAGAACAAACGTGTACAAAACCCATGGAGAGGAATTTGAAAACAAAAAAAGAAAGAAAAAAAAACCTAACGAAAACAAGACCTGTTATGGCTGAATTGCGGAAAGAGCTAAAAAAAGAAGAAGATAGCAAAGTTGTTTGAAATTCAGGCGATCACTATGACCCAGAAACAATTTAATTTGAAAAGCATTCGGAGTAATATCATATTCGGCCTTTTTAATCTTGTAAATTGGAGAGCCGTGCAAGCCAATCGATTCTAGTCCCCTAGCGGTAAATATTGACCTTTACTCGGGCTACCGAGAGGGCTTCACGAGGGGAAAGCAACCAGCAGCTTCACAACTAATGTTATTTCTATAGAGTCGAGGCAGCTCTTGAAATGTGTAGTTCACTCACAGTTCACGTGTGCTCGTCAGCCCCATACGGCGGTAGATAGTAATTCGTGAATGGATGTCAACTACACTATATAACAACCTGAACAACAGGTCCAAATTGTAGGGGGCACGGGGGAGGGGGGGGAGAAGGGGTGGGGATCAGTTTCCGGAGGGGGCACACAATTATATCGCCTTATGATAGTAATTCGTGAATGGACGTAAACCACACTATGACAACTTTAACCTGATCTTTAGGTCCAAATTGCAGAGGCACGGGGTGGGCCCATTTTCGAGGGTGGGGGCATACAATTAATGGGTAAATTAACGTTTCTAGTAGAAAGCTTATTTTTGCATTCCCTCTAATTTTGAGCGGGGGGGTCAAAGGGAGGGGGAGGGGCGCGCAGGCCTCGAGCTGGGAGGGGGAGGGGGTAGGGCGGGGTTGTACTGCATCATGTTCCCTTAGTTACGCCCCTGACTCCAAGGTATATGTTGAACCCATATGAAACCCGTTGTAAATTCTTGTATCAAGCTTTTCATGGACTCATTGTTCTACGCACATGCCAAGCTATAACAAAATAGTAATACCGGAGTCTGATAATAGCGCACATTATCTACAAACAATTATGTACTCAAGGCGCTGGTAATTATGTCCACTTTCAAAGACAGCTAAATGAAATTTATTAGAAATTTGAGACCCATTATGTAGCACCTTTATAAGGGTTAACAAGGTGCTGCAGGCGGCGCATATCGCAGCCACTGTCAGAAACACCGGGGCAAACCCCTTCTCTTGGCGATAAGTGTTACTGGGTTCTATAACGTGCATTACACAACACACGGGACCTACGGCTTTACGTCCCATCCGAAGGACAAAGCAACAATGTTAAAGTGCCTTGTTCAAGAGCACAAGCACCATGTTCCCCATCAGGATTCGAACCCATGTACCACGGCACACGAGTCGAACACCGTATAACCATTGTACCACAGCACCCCAGCTTTTCAACATAGTAAATTTGTTACCAAGAGTGTACGTTAAGGGATCTTGATCAAAAAAAAAATCCTGGAATTTTTGCGACTGGGATGGGAGATGGTGTACATGGACGATATTCTTTTGTCACGCTTACATTTTATCAAGAAGCAACAAACTTCGCCTATAATATCAAATAACTGACTTGGATTTACTCCTCCGAAAATATCTTGGTGGGTTTTGAAGGATTTGGGAGGTTTAATTAATTGATGTCCCAAACATTGAACATTACTCAAAGTGGAATGTAAGAGTGACTTTGGTGCCCCTTCATTTTGTATTTTCTTCACTTTTGTATGACGTGGTCAGGAGAACATCATAATATCCCCGTTTCTTTTATTTCTGTTCAGTATACATACATAATTATGGGCAGGGGATATAGGCCTACCTACATACCCGTGGTTGCACCTCCCAGAAATAACGGTGCAGTGTAACATGAAACAGTCGTCTCGGAATGTTCTTTTAATATGCGTTACATTATCTGTGTTATTACGTCTGTTGCTTGGAGCGGTGGATAACTCTCTTATTTCTTTCCGAATCAAACCGTTGATGCCTAAATACCGCCCATCCGTCCGAACCGGTTTGTTCCGGTTCAAACCAACGCCGGCCTGTTTGCTCCGGTGGCTCCGGAAGAGAAATCAAATCACCGTAGGGTCTATTTGGTTTGATGATTTGGAGAATAGTAGTCTAACTCAGAAAAATATAGGTCGGCGAGAAACTCACTGACATCAAACAAGCGTTAATAAGCAAGAAACGTCACTACACGGGCTATCCACTGTGATGACGTCATCAGTCAGCGTAACTTCAGTAATATCGTGCAACAGGTCAAAATTATGACCGTTTCGTCTTCTTTAAGACATTAAAGGCACTTGCGAAGTACTCTTTTTAACCCTAAAAATATGCCAGTGCTTTACCACCAGAACCGGCAGTATTTTAAAGCCCTACTAGGTTCATTTGCATTAATCTAAAACTTCACCTACATAATTATTATACAGATAATGCTTATTGGGATAAAGATCGTACTGGTACTAACAACCCTTTGAATTTATTCCGACTGACTTGCTGTCATTTAGAAGACTCGATCATCGAGAAAAATATTGCTAATTTCAGAGTTACATTGAAATCGTGTTTTAATGATGAAAATGTTTAGCATGGTTTTTGACTGTTTTCTCGAAAGTGTAATATCCATGTGCTGAAATTTCAACGGTTTTTAAGTTTTTAAGTTTCTTCTTTGGATTTTGAGTGGTGTTATTATTGGAAACGAGCAAATGCATTAAAATCAAATCAACACAAATTCTGCTATCCATCAGCATTCATTACCGGCAGGACCCGGTGCACCTTAACTTCTTTCAACCGCCTTTTCCCTTCTTGTTAGGCGATGGCCTCAGTGAACATAATTTTGCAGCGTGTTCGATTGCTTCCCTCGCAGTTACCCGAACTTTCGTCTTGGGCATAGATGCACATGCGATCTTGGGTTACTCGAGGTCATGTGGCGGTTCAATCCCCTTTGCAAATGGATTAGAGCCGTCGAAAGCGAGTCATGGTGCCCTCTGTGTACCTTGCCGGATATGTTCAAAATTAACTTAATTTTCATCACGTCGTCTCGTACTTGCGTGAAGTGAAACTGAGACACTTTTGAATCCCCTGCCACCGCAGCGTTAGACTTGGCCGCTATTTTTTCGCATTGTATTGTGGGATACTTACCAAAGTAACCGGCTTAACGGGTCGGTTACACTGATCTCTTTTATACTGTCAGTATAATAGAGATCAGTGGTCGGTTTGGACCAGGCACAAGTAAGTGCGAGAAGTCACGTGAGGCTTAATCATCGAATGCACTCGCTCTTGCACGGGTACACGCTAAGGATAGGGACAGGTCACGCACGAGGGTTGGAGTCCATTTAAGGCAAAGGAGACCAGATTAAACATGAGTTCAAATTTCATATGACACCGGCACATGTTTCATGTTTGTCACAGCTCAAACCAGCAGATTAAAAATGTTCAACATTCCTTCTATGTGGGCTTGATAATTATTCCCAACGATCATGTTTTACCACATGGGTAAAATTCCTGCCCTGTTTTTTTACATTGTCTTTATCGGCATTCTGGCATTTGCAAAGATACATGTCACGTGCCTCAGCTACCGACCCCTGACTGTTAAAGTTGTTTAAGAGTTTCAAATTAAGAATCTCCTGTCTACAGCTTTGAAACTCGCAATCTTTGGCACTTAATTTTTGAAAATGATCGCATTTTGTCTAACGCCTGGTAACAGCTTTCATAACGACTGTTTTAATTTTGTTCACCACATATGCAGAACATCATGCCTGGCGTTTGTTGTTCTTTCTCCGCACTGGTTAGGAATAGTTTTTACAGGCAGCCACGCTTCAGAGGGCGTTTATAATCATTTGGCTAGATCACTTCCGCTGAGAGGCTCTTTCCAAGATCGGCCAGGGATTTACTCACGCGGACAACGTCTGTAAGTCTTTACGCCGTGGAAATTCGTGGAATCGATCTTCTAATGCAAAAGGAGATACTTATTTGAATGAATCTCATAAGGAAATTGATTGTATTTGAACTCGTTTTGGTATGAGTAAGTTACAAGATACTGTGGAAACCATTGCTTAGTAATGTATATTAAAATGGGCGACTATTGCCCATTTTTTTGTCCAATGTGGGTCAATATGTCAACTGCCTATTTAAACATTCAATGTTCTGTCGAAGTAGCCAACTGCTGAGGTAAATTCCCTACTTAAATGTTGGGTAGAACACAGTATAATTGCCCACTATTTTATATTGGTAACCTTTGTAACATTATTTTTTACATGTAGATGTACATGCCTCCATTGCCCCCGATCAATGACTTGGAACAAACCTAAACCAGCCGTAGCCCATATATTTGGCATCTGTGTCCGGTTTCTTAACATCCATTTGAAGACATGTTCAAAAATTCGACATCCTTGAAAAGTTGGTCTATTTCCTCGTAAAAGCCCTACAAATTTAATTGCTATGACAGTGGAGTGGTGATTGAATTATGATTCAGCTTATTAAGTCGAGTTTCGATACATGAGTTTTCACGAAGAGCCACATATGTCAAAAATTACAGTATGTCAAAAATTACACATGTAAAAAATTACACAACGTCATTAATTTCCAAATTACATTAATGATGCAAGGGGCAGTAATCTCGATAATTACATTTTGCGTTTTCACGAAGAGCCACATACATTTGAACGTGTACAAAACCCATTGCACGGAAAGGCGTTAAAGTAGGTCAACTGAGATTTTCGTTTTCACAAAGATCCGTACACACGCGTGCCTATGGAAAAATACGTTGAACAGAAAAGGCCAAAATGTAGGAAAGTTGAATGTTCCTTTTCACGAAGGGACACATAATCTTTACTAATTAATTTTCACTAATTAACTACTGTATTATTTCTAATTACTTGGTTCACGTAAAAATTCAACTCTCACAGAATCATGTGAACGTTTCCTTACTGCAATAAGTTGTTGCAAAGTAGGTTTTTTTTGCAGTTTTTAAATCTCGAAAACACGTTTTCTTCAAAATCCACATTATGTGGCTCTTCGTGAAAACGGTGACGGTATGATGTAGGTGAAGTCTATGAACTGTTTATACGCATTAGCATAGCATTTTCCTAGGGGGTATGGGTGTGGTCAAAGTTTCAAGAAATACTAGAAGGTGTTATGCCTTCTCTAAACTCCGAGTAATGGGAAGTACAAGGGGGTAGTAGAAGCCACGAGCACACGTCCCCACCCCTTGTCCCCATTGACCCGCACCCCTAATTACGCCACTAATTCGCATGCGTGAATTGAGTGAAAAGGTTGCTGGTGCAGTCGGCATTCCGTTAGGCTTAGTCCTATCTGTTTGTCATCAGCTTGCACTTTTGTTTCATTAAAATGTGAGTGTGACTAGCAACAACTGTCCAAAAGTTCCTGTCCTATCATTGTTATACCGAAGGACCGTTATTAGATACTCTCTTGCCCGACGAAACGATTGAGCTCACCCCGTTCATTGGCTATCACTCAGAACACGATGAAACAATTACTGTAATTGCAAAATGCCCCCTTCCAAAGGTAGGAAGAGAAAGTGTTGAAGGTCTTATACATGCGAAGTCGTTTGAGTTAATTTCATAATAAAAGCTTTCGATTTTGAACATGTGAATGCGTGTTGAGGGATTTTCGACCGCAATCTGTTATGGGCATGGAAGATATACTCTTGCAGCATGTACCGGCCATCAGGGCGCATGCGCGTTTTAGTGAATGGGAGGGTATGGTATGGTGTTTGACTGACTTTCCTTCACCTTTTGAAATTACCACTCGATGACAATCGTTATGATTGGGACCTAATTTCACAAATCAGTCACGCCTGCCAGGTTACATCAATGTGCTATCATGATTTTACACATCATTACAATCTTGCCATGCCGTTCAGTGTGAGATCTCGGATGTCCCTGTCGGACCAAATATTGCACGTTTATTCGAGTGAGACCTCACGCCATTTCTTGTAAGCCTGAGTCATTTGTTACGGTGGGAATGTCAGTCATGATTAATGTTCGCTTGTGGGTGAACAAAATATAGGCGTTATTTTAGAACTCCATAGGGCCTACATGGTTAGTTTTGTTTGTTTATTTATTTTTAGTTTATTTTTAATTTATATTCGTGAAGGATCCATGAGATGAATTTTTCTGAGGAACACATTTGGTACAATTTTTTAAGTATATGAAAACTATTCCACATCCCTTTTTGGTTAATTTGATTGAAAAGGGCACTTCTTTAAAAATTAAAAAAAATGTCCATGCTTTTCCAGACAACTGAGGGCGCTGTTGCTGCGATGTCATTTCAGGAAGACACTGTTCAGTTTAGGGGTTTTCTGATCAAATTGTGAAGCCAAAAATTTGTCATCAAAAACATTTGTCAAAAAAGTTTGCTGATTGGCTTACTGCCATGTACTGACATAACAACGAACCACCCAAGTAAAGAATGTGCGACAGCAAAATGTCTTAAATTCTGGCAGCTTTAAGTGCGGAGATAGCCGTATTAACATGGATGTTTTTTCCTGATATTACATCACAGTTTTGCTCATGAACATGGGAATTTACATTAGCATAAAAACCAAAAAGGCACCATAATACCCTTGAAAATGGCAAAACGGAAATTGAAAATAAGGTTAAATGGGACACAAATGCATTTTCAAGGATTGCATTAAAAGAAATACATTGCATGGGCCCTTTAAACTCCCCTATTTAGTTTAATGTCGACTGTTCACTTTACATATCCTATTGCCAAAATATAGTCGGTTTTGAAGTGAAGGGCTGTGTTCCTATAAGACAAAAAAAATATCCACTTTTATTGCTGGACTCGCCTTTAAGCTGGCGATTTTTTTCCCGGGGAAATTTGAAGTAAAACAACGACGACGGCAACACGCAAAACCACACGCCGCCTTATACCACCCACTGTGGATATTCCTTTGTATGCGTGTAGTTACGAAAAACTGGAGGAAAAACTCATTTTACTTGCCCTGTGAACACTCTTTCAACCCATTCTTTTATCATGATTTCCTTGAGTGTTCCTCTTCATTTTGCAACACATAAACCTAGCCCCAAAATGCCGCTAAGCCTGTTTTCCAGAGAGGGGGGAACCTAGAAACAAAGCGTTCATGCTTCCTGCATCTTCAGGACCTCTTTGGTTCAAAGAGTATGTAAGATTAGAGAAGCTCACCGTGAATGCACAATACCGGTTTGATTCCCATGGCATGAACTCGAATTTCCGTTTAGAAAATCGCAAAGCTGGAGTCATTAAAACTCAAAGATTGATTACGATTGCTGAAGTAAATTTGAACTGATCAAACCCCTCTCCGGAATTAAGAAGAAAGAGGGACCCTTCATTTCACAATCACTAAAAAACTGCAATAATGCTAACAATGTTTGTCGGAGCTATGAAGCCGGATATGGAAAATGAGGAGGAAGCATGAAAATATTAGAAATGGAAAACGCCTTTCTTTCTTTTTAGCAAGTACAGATTAATCAAAGCTGCAAAGTAACTTTAGATACCGAAGTGATCAGGATTTGTTTTCGTCCTTGAGACGTATACTGTGATGGAGAATAGTAAGGGCAAGTGTTATCGCCATCAGTTTCATTTGTCGGATCCGAGAGCGAAATTGATCTTCGGTGACTGATATATCGTGCTCTTTGGGAACTGCTCATTAGTCACTGTCTATAAATTAAATATAGTAGAGAAAACGACTCCAAGCTGAGTGAGAATATACAGGTATTATGCCGGATGATGGGAAATCTGTCTGTTCAAGATGTTTTGAAGTCCCGAGCGTCTGGTTTTCGATTTGATTGTTTCGGGGAATGTTCTGTATTTTTGCTTCTGGTAGTGCTGTTGCATGGCTTTACGGTCGAGGATAAACACACAAAGGGAGAACCAAAGATCCTTTCAGTCCTCGAGAGTTGGGTATTTTGTTGAAAACGGCCCTCGATCGTACGGCTATATGCTTAGTCTATGAGAAAGTGTTATACATGTATTACAGGGACAAAGGAAACAAAAGCATCGTCCTCGGGCGTATAGAAATACACGACTGTGTGCACACCCCAATGTTTTCCCGTGTTCCTCGCTATAAAAAAATAAGCCTGTATATTCGATTACCATTGTATTAATACCCTTTCGTGTTCACATGTAAACTCATCACATTCGTTTGCCTAGTGGCTGTACTTCTCACGCAACTGCCGCACTTGGCAATGCAGCCCGGTTTAAAAATAACACTTTCTAAGAAACAGCAAGCAAGTACCAACATGCCACTGGATTTTCTTTTAGAATAAAAACAAATCTTTTTCCTGTAACTTTTCTTCCATTCCAGAAGTGCAATTCGAAGTTGCATATTTTCCTACGATTCAAGATAACCAATTAAGCCGGAAGACTGTCGGCTGCAGAACCAATAATCTAGCGGGCCTAAATCTATCAGCTTTGGGACATAATACCTTCATGCCAGGTGTAATATGAAACCTGCTTTCTCACTCTCACTCACACTCTCTACCTTTACTTGTTTATGACATCATGGTACAAAAATAAACGTAGCTCGTTTCCAGGCAACAGTACCACCATTACCTGCTCATTACAATTCGAGTGAGGGTACACGTTCATGGACAGCGTGGCTAATTCCACCGTCTAATTGAAATCGTGTTGTGTTACCGAGTCCTGCCGGCTTCCTCTGCGGGAACCTCCAGTTGAAAAAAATTGCCCCATCCAAATGTGGGCCTAAAGACCACATTAGCCTCTTCGGACTCATGTCATGCTCGTCCTTTCTTATAAGAAAACAAATAATATGCGCTCTTTACAATGAATCGACACGTTGGAACAAAAGCGAGGCTGAAGTTACCAAAGAATCACTCATTCGCATCGTTAGGTTGCTAAACTACTTAGGTAGTTTATTATCTGGAAGATATTAATTTTGAGGGGAAAAAAACTACTCACGGAAATTTCAAAGAATGCGTCGTTCGAAATAGACGCATCGTTCGAAATGGCCTTCTTTCATTGTTTTCTTCAAAACGACAGCTTGCCAGAAAGATTATTTCACAGGGAATCTAGTCCTATGATTTTCAACAGTAAATCTCGTCAGTTACATTTTGGATATGTGCAAATAATGGAGTATAGCTTTAAGTCCGAGAACCATTCCGTTCCCAACTGACGCAGGTTCATTACGGTCATTGACAATACCTGGTTGCTAGTGGGGTGTTTAAATATCGCCCTCATTGACGACAGGTCTTAGACCGCCCTCACCGAGTTCAGTTCCTTGTGATACGCATTAGTAGGCAATTCGTACTTTGATTGTCGCTGAATTACAGTCACAAAACATCTCCTCGGTGATGGTGCTCTATCACATTATGGCTCTGTTACATCAGAAACAAGTTCAAGTTGCTGTAGCTTGCATGTGCGCAATTTTTCCTTGTCGAGTGCATGCTGATTCATCTAATTGTCAGTATTGCAATATCCAGTACTAATTTGACATTACTTTTTTCCACAAAATCGACTCCTTTTGAATGTTTTTTTTTATTGGCATCTTAAATAATGATGTCACATGTAGTAGGGATCCAAACGTTGGGGAGGGGGAAAACCTATTTTGGAACTGCGGGGAGAAAATTAATGTTCATCTCCTTGTCCTTAACCTCCCTTCGTTCGCCTATATCCCAGTCCGGAAGAAGTTCAACGATGTCACACTTGCAATGATCTTGCCGTACAAGAAGGAAATACGACACATGAAACAGCTTGACGAGGTTCCCCTGCTATGATTGAAACGCTAGTCCCCTCCATTTATTGTTGAAGTCTGAAATGCGTATATAGACCTGTTCATTTCCCACATCAACTCAAAAAAAGAGAATTCAGGCTTCGACAGGCAACAGCAAACTTTCACTTATACTATTCACAATTTTCTAATCAGTAATTATTTCAATTATCACACAGACAGCACATTACGATAAAGATTCTGGTTGACAAGTGAAAAATATGATGCTCCCATTGTAACCACAATGCTTCCTTTTACTGACAAGGCGTCCTCAACTGTGTGTCCCACCAATTTAACAACGCGTCATATTTTGCCAAAGGCTATACTTTTACTCGACCCTACTAATAATTATTTAAACTGGCGTAGCCATATTAACAAAAGTGCAACTAGAGAGATATAGGGCGCTCAAGGCAAATATTGATCCCGAGAAACCTACACCGCGCTTGGATGGACGTTATATTCAATATAAGACGCTTGGGCTGTGTAGGCGCAGGCAACACGTGAAGATTTGCATTGCAACTCGGTCAAGCCAGCGTTGTTTTTGGCTTAACGTAGAGACAAGTCTTGTATGGCATGTAGCAATGGAAGAAAGCCCAGTCCAAGTCCAACCCTTTCCCGCCTGGATGCTGCTCTTTTGATGGCTGGGAGTATCAATAAGTGTGGCGGTTGTCAATCACCCTGTTTTGTGTTGCACTAAAGCACCATTTTATTGCAATACAAAATGTATCCATCCTATGCAACTGCCGACGGTTTTCCAAAGTGTGTAAATTCATTCACTCTACCAAATTTCAACTGAGGACAAGTCGTCGAATAGCTTTTTATTTCACTCCGGTAGGCCTACTTCTCTTTTTTTTGTTTTTTTTTTGCCCCAAACATTTTCATTCAGACAGAGTTCTTTGTTCACTCATAATCCTCCTTTCAGTTGGTAATAGAGTAAAATTTCATTCCTTGGAAACAGAGAACATACATTCAATATACTGATTCCGTAATTAGAACGCACATGCATATCAAAATCCAAACCAACTTAACCAAGACAAATGATAAATATAAACTCATGTGTCATGAAGAAGTGAACGGCTGAATGCAAGCTGGTAAAAAGCCTTTGATGTGTTCTCGGCCTGAAAATTGATTATAAAAGTAATCAACACGGGGCAAAAATTAGTACCTCAAGGCGCTTGTGTTTCAGTCAAGAAGTGCACCTGACCCCAATCGGCCGATAGGAACGTGTACAATATTACAGACGCATTGCACGGAATGGCAATAAACCTTGCAAGTGCTGTTTATTGTTTGCCAGGCATGATACCTTTTGTGTGTCAACCGAAAGCCGATCAATGTGCTCTTCGATTTCAATTAAAAGCAGTTTGGAGGTGTGAGCCCTTTCCTCCGCGATCGCTTCATACTTAGTTAAAGGCATAGGCTATAAGATCAGTTGCGTCTCATGCATTTTGTTCGTTTCCAATAACATCACTCGAAATCTAAAGAAGGTTGTTTATAACCTAACCTGTTGAAGAAGATCCCGCTCAGTGGATATTATACTTTTCGAGAAAACAGTGAAAAAACACGCACAACCTTTGGATCGCGAAACGCGATTTCGTCTAAAACACTCTTTATGTCCAAAAAACCAGCCATTTGGCCGATCTTTTTAAAATCACCTATCATTTATCGGTGTCTTCTAATGACAGCAAGCCAGACGGAATAATTCCTCGGATATTAACTAGTTCGTGCTTTAATCGGAGTAAGCTTCTTAATACTTTTGGGATAAATGCAAATGGTCCAATATGCCTTTAAAATGAGATGTAAAGACAAAATCATATATAACTTGCAAGTTAGTCTGACTGTTTTTTGAGGGGGAGGGGTTGGCTTCTGTTTATTCAAGTCTATGAAGACAAATCTTTATATTAACTTTCCTCAAATGAAACGACAAAAGTAAAACAGTTAATGATTTTCTTTAAATTCCATTGGTAAAGGGAATATAAAGGGAATATAATATATTGGCTTATAACAGTTCTCATGCACGAAGGCCGAAACCGTTATTGGAATGACTTTTGAAACGCTGGTTTAAGATGTATGTTGTCCCATCTCATGTAATCATTTTCAAATATAGCATTTGGTTCTAATTTCGAGATCTGAACATCAATAGTCACGTCGGAATTATGTCTTGGAGGCTAAACTAAAGTCGTATTTTTTCCCCCCGACCCGCATCACATGTCATTTGCTTTCATTTCGCATTAGTCCAATTCGCATTAGAGATGTTCCGTGAAGACACCGCTTAATGTATGGTTCATCCTCCAAGAATCTGAATTATCCTCCTACGGTGCGCGAGTGGCGCCAAGTACCCCAGGCCCGCTGCCTCATGCATGGTTGGAAGACACTGTCATCCAGAAGATTCTCTTTCTAAGGCAATTGGATACTGAATCATCCCGGGTGCCCGCGTAGACAAAGAGTAACACGAGATTTCTAGATCTTGTTATCTAAGTCTCCGTGTTTGCAACCGCAGCGTAAGAACGACAGAGCCTGCTGTTTTAGCCGTATGGGTTAGTGATCAGCTGGTATTTCGCTTCCTTAGTGAAGGTAGCCCATATGCACGCAAAATGGTCTTTACTGTTGTGAGTAACGGTTTTGGCCGCATTCCATGGAATGGAAATCTAGTCGTGTCACTCGTTGGTTCTTTGGTTTCGTTAGGGACTCATATTTTTAACCTCCTGATAGGTTTGGTGCGACAGATGGCTGCCATGGAATTTAATTACACGAAGCGGATCATGTGAAACAAAAGCTTGAAATGGACAGGTGTATACAAATTCAAAAGTGACGATCTATTTTGGAATATGGTACTTTGCTTCTTTTTACCCACATCGGCTTTCCTTCAACCACATTTAACAATGTTGTTAATCACGCCCATTTTAAATGGGATAAATCAGGTAACCGTTCCTTTTAATAAAAAAAAAAGTACATCACGCAATTTTATTGAAGTCAAACACACACAAAAATAAAAAAATAAAAATAGTTTGGGTTAAACTCGTGCGATGGAGGTCAATTCAAGGAGAAATTTAATCAATTAAAGGATGTATGCGTTTTCATTTGCAGAATCGTCTGCAGCATCCGAGCTCAAATGAAATCTCTCTGGGCACAATACGAACGGAAAAGAACCCAATAAAGCCGCTGCATGATCAGCTATAAGTCGTTGGCATATGACAGTTTCAATTCAAGTCACTTTGAAGTTCTCGTTATTGAGTGATTAGGCGTGATTCGTGCAGTTGGGCGTTCCCTGTGGGGCGCGCTTGCGTCTATACAGCAATTCATTGCCTGGAATTCACGGCCAACGTGACAGATACGCGAGAATAACAAGGAATGTGCCATGTTCCAAGCTGTCGGAAAGCATCATGAATGTTAGCCGTCACTCTGTGATGGGGCCTTAGTCATTTCATTCTGCACAATCGTTAACTTTAGAGACCTACATCATTGCCTCTGGGCCATTTAGGCATACCGGGAGATGGATTACATGAGAACTGAAGTAGACGTGACACTGCCGAAATATATGCACGCGCTGCGTCCATAGCGGCGGGCTCGGTTAATGAATCCCTTTTGTTTTTAAAGGTAGTAGTTAAAATGACTTTCAATGATTTTGAATATCTTTCAATAAAATAATGGTAAATGGTAAATCAGTTCCAAACATTTCACAAAAGAGGATAGGAAACATGACTTTTTGTTTCAAGTCGTATGGCTATTATAAATTGAGTTTAATTTAATAGATGTTATAGTCTTGGATTTTTTTTCTCTTTTGGGGGACTTTCCAAGTCACCAATCTAGAGTTGAGCCTGTATTGTAATTAATCCCATTTTTGTGCTAATAACGCTGCTTCACCTATCACCGTCTCGCAATTGATATTTGAGTGAATATTACAAGAACATTATAATGTCCTTTTGTTATGCATTAGAAAAGGTTTTCAGCTTAGTTCAAATCATACACCACCGCTGTCAACTGAACATTAATGTGTGTCACTGAATAGGCCATATATTTGAGAAAATAGGGGCTGGGTATATAACGACGCAATCCGTATTACGGCCATGCAGACATGAATCCCTGAATATTGCTTAGATTTACATGTGTCTACAATTAAAAAAAAATTTTTTTTACAAGATTTGATTTTCAGATTGAAATAAATTTCCCCAATTACTTCAATACATTTCAGCTGCTTGTTCTGAGAACGTGTAGTCGTAACAGTGTCTCCTTGTGATAAGTTCTTTTGAAATTGCGTCAATAAGTCTTGGTGCGTGTGCCCTTGGGCAAGGCACTTTGTCACTCATTGCTTCTCTCCCCCCAGGAGTATTGGGTACCTGTGAGGGCAGAGATGGTTTTTGTGATTGAATTAGCTTCCTTGCGTCTAACAGACTGCATCGAGCTGTATACTCGCCAGGGAGCAAAGATGGTATTTGGAATGTTTCATGGGCCCAATGAGCAGGGGTAATGATGATGTTGTGCCTTGAACACAAGTCCTGGTGGATACGTGCGCTTTATAAATACCCACTATTATTATTTTTATTGTCAGGAAAACATTCACGCATTTTGGTGTTTCACTTGTGTCGTTGCTCTCTGTTCTCTAGGTTTTGTCCTAGTGTCATGGTCTACCTGGCTTCTACTGTGCCAGCAATTTGGATATTGGAGCTGCAACTCATGGAAGAGCGTGTCGAGCTGTCGCTGGCAACAGGCCTGGACGTCTGTCTGGAATCAGACTCCATCTACACCAACGGAAGTGCTCTTGGCGGCTTTATGCCCGGAGTGAGTATTGCCTTGTGCCTTTGGTTCAAACAAGTGCCAAAAGAGGGCGCTATTAAAGTGCCCTTGCATATTAACTGTTTAAATGGAACCCCAATTATAGTCAAGACTTTGGTACATGCCACAAAGCTGTTTAGTGCCACGGTTTTGTTTTATGATAATGTAAACTTCTATGGCCAGTTTAGGCAGAAGCTCCAGTTTTACAGCTGCATCAGTTCCTCTTCCCTTTTCCTTTGTTTATACTTCTCTTAACCTAACCTTTTAGAAACAGCTCTTATTGGTTTTGTACACTTTTTCTAATCGAGGTCGTCCATGATTTGGTTCCTGTTCTCAATTCATCGATGATGTTGCAAGTGTGTGTCCTGGAGTTACACCATAAACACGCACATCAATAGTTGCAAAGATGTTTCCATTGTCATTTAATACATGACGAGCAAACAGTGTGCCAGTGCGCATGAACGATAAGCGACATGTAGGACATATAAAATTACACCGTCGACAACAATTTATATCACAGAGTTAAAATCAGGAAAACGCAGATATGTGTTTCAGTGTTGGATGTCATGTAGAACTGTTTTTGAACAAAACCGACCCTTTTTATCCCTTTTGTCGAACAGATAGAGATTCCACTCTACCTACCATCACACCTGTGGTCCCTGGCCCTCCAGCAGACGCTCCTGTTTGTTCTCATCGTAGGGAGATGGCTACTTCCAAAAGGTTCCCTTACACGAGACCAGCTCTCACAACTCCTTCTGGTCTACATCGGTATTGCCGCCGATATCTTGGAGTTCTCCACCGAGGGCCTGAAAATGGAGGAGGTACGGTGCGACTACGAGATGGTGTTCTGGATCTTGGCAATCTGGACCTGGAGCCTGCTGCAGTTCACCCTGGGGCTTACGGCTACCAAGGCCCGGAAGCCCCGCATGGCCGGCATCGACGATGACAAGCCCAAGGTGACCCTGATGTGCTGCGAGACCGAGGTCTGGGGCCTGATGACTACCATCATTATGCAGGACGGGCCTTTCCTGGCCATGAGGCTCTACATCCTAATCAAGCTCAACGCCATCAACCAGATGATGATCTTCTTCACCTGCAAGAACATGCTGGTCATGCTGCTCCAGTTCTACCGTCTCTTCGTCATCTACATCGAGAAGCCTGGCTACCATCCGCAGGTCCTGGTGCAGACTATAATCCGATATCACTCCCGGAGGGATCGGGGGAGCATATCCCCTACACACCGCCCAAGAAAACCTCGATCCAGGCACTTGGAGGTACATGACATCCACGACGCACCTCCAGGGCAGAGTCTACCACTGCTCCCGACCATCTCAGAAAAGGCGCCCTCCTCACCGCCTTCATTCGGAGCAGATGCCGAAGCAGGTTATTTCTCCCTGGACGTCCCCCAGCTACCACCACTCATGAAGAAGACCAAGAACGTAAGGCCAAGACATACAACGGAGCCCCGCAGCGTGCCTCGCGTCGCAGATGAGCCGACCAATCACCTTTACGACTCTGTTGGAGACGGTAGCAGCACCGAACCTTTAGTCCGAAAATACCCGCCATCTCCAGCTCGGATAGTGACTTTTGATGACATCTAATTATATCGGGAACATTTTTCGAAAATGAATCTTGAACACCATGAATATCTATTCATAAGATGGAACTGCGTCGGGTGAACCACGAATACCAAGTGCATTCTCATTGTGCATTATTTATGTCGAGGGTGTGTGCGTTTTTTTTGTTACAAATCAGTTCTTGATGGTTGTAGTGATATCTGATTATTATGTCAGTCGTAGTCATGCCTTATGTGCTTGTGTTAAGTGCTTCTTTTTCAAGTCTTGACACAAGATAAAATGTGTACCACTAGCAATAATCTTTTAGTTACACCTCGATACCTGATCAGTCATTGCTGATTCCTAGACACCTTGCCGAATTTTTCAGAGATTATCATTGTTGGTTTTTATCATCATTGACAATAATTGAAGGAACAATTAGTCCTCAATGTGGTTTTAAAGTAGACCTAGTGCATTTTTGTTGTAGCTATTACACCGAGAAACGAAATTGGGAGAGGGCAGATAACAATAAAGCCTTTCACATGTGACCTTAGCATATAATAATTTAAGCATTTTAAATGATACCTATCCAATCCTCAAGCTTTAATCACCCATATATACTGTTGCAAAGACGTCATGATTATAATGCAAATTGATGTCATGCTGTTAAAAATCTTTTCATTCTGTTTGGGACACAGGTTTGGAACAACTTGGCACCCAATGTAAAACTGCCAAATGATCTCGCGTCCTTTAAAACGCTGTGCTGGGCAAATAAATAGATGATAGTTACAGATGTATGGGGATTTGTTTATGGTTCCTGGGAAGTGGTGTGGGTTGTATATATGGTTTGTATTTTAAGAACAGTTGCCTTTTTATGGACTAGGGACAATCGATAGTTCACTCTCTAATATTTAACAAGCTAATGTCATTTTTTTAAATTCGGGATTAATGTTCCATTTTAAATCTGTTTATCTATATCGTCTGTTTTAATCTATGGTTGTAATTTTGTGTGTTTTTTTTCCTTGTGTTTTTTTTATGTTTATGTTTTCATTATGATTTTTATTGTGTGTGTTGGTTTTTTTTGTATTTTTTCCCGTTATTATATCATGTTATCATGTTTTTATGTAATCTAGGGCCCCAGGGAGAACAGTTCATTGACAACTGATGGGGCTAAGCTGATCAAATAAAACGAAATCAATACATAAATAAATAAATTTAAAAAAATACAATAACGCCTCGATGGAAGGTTGACACCCAATCATCCTGTCTAAGTGATACTTCGGCGATAAACACTAGCTTTTGTGGATGGGGCCGGTATTGTAGGATTTAATAATGCGTTATTTTATGTAGAGAGCAAGTTGGTTTATTGTGAACTTTGTGGGATTGTGCTAAAACTAAATAACTTCCGCTCTCGGACAGTAAGGTTTACCTCATGTAAAGATCTTGGGGGAAAATCGTTCCTCTTTTTGTGAATCTGTACTTTGGTAATTGTGTAGCATTTTATGATATTGTAGCAACCAGTGTTGTTGTACTTGCACTCGGTTCTCGTAGTCAAGAACAACTCAAGTACTTTCTTTGTATTTAGAGTACTTGTACTCGCACTCGCACTCGAGTATCAAAATACTCGGACTCGAATTCACGGTACTCGTACTAAAGAAGCGAAAGTCCTTGGACACGACTACTTCATATCGTACTCGGTCATCAAAGTACTCGTACTGGATTATAGGGTCTCGGGAAACACGATTAATTTAGTTTTGAACGAAATAAAATAATTTACCTAAAGGCTCACGTGCTCACGTGCGTTTTAGAATTGTAGCAATACTTACTGAATGATTCCGGAATGTGCACATGTAGAGGATCGATCTTCGTTTTGTTTGACTTTATGCTCAGACTACATACTCCACATGTACAATGTGTGACCGGCGTCTGCGTGAGATCGGAACCAGACGATCGCCCGCGAATTGGCCAATTTCATAGGGTGACTCATTCTGGACGTACCTCCTAAACATGTAGCAAATTTTTGTTCGTAAATGGTCGATCCGCAAACTTGGGCCAGTTAGGTACACGTCACTGTGCGGCAGCGGTGCATTCGGTGTGCGCGTGATTTCGGTGTCTGAGTCGTGTGTGCCGCCGTTCCCTGCATATGTCTTGTGAAAAGTGGCCCGTTTTGTAACTTTTAAGCAGGCGCGGTTCTAGAACAAATATTTTAGGGAGGAGGGCTAGCAGGGTGGATCCAGAATTTTTTCAGGGAGGCGTGATGAAATGTAGACCGGTTATTTTCTCCAGACACTTAGGCCTCCGAAAATCATAAGGGGGGGGGCATGCCATATTTCAATTGGGGGCTCATGCCATATTTTCAATATTTATTTGGGATTTGGGGAAAAATCTAAAATCATCCACATATTAACTACAAATGCACCCTTATCACGACTGTTTTTTTAGGATTTAGGGGAGATGTATTTCATAATCCATTTTTTTTTAAATTTTTTTTTTTTTTTTTTTTAATTTATTTGGGGGGGGCTGGGGCCAAAGCCCCCACCTCTACTCCCCCCCCCCCCCGCCCCGCCCGCCTTTTTAAGGTCAGCTGAATACGATGATGTCAGTTTCATGTATGATTCGGTATGGGTTCAGAGATCACAGAGAATGCCAATTTCAAGTTTTGCAGTTCTCGTACTCGGGGATCACGTACTCGTACTTGTACTCGGACTTCCAAGTACTCGTACTTGTATTCAGAGGTCCAAGTACTCGGACTCTGCTTCACAAAACTTGTAATGATGTCCAAGCACTTAGACTCGGGTACTTTTACTCATCCCCAAAGGTCAAAGTACCCAGATTTGAGTGGAAATCGATACCTTGGTATTCGGCAGTACTTGATAATCGGATAAAAGTACTCGACTTCAACAAAAAAAAGAATTTCATTATTATCTCTTAAAATTACAAAGAGCATTGTTTACATAATAAAGTCTCGTTTTATCATTTATGCCAACGTTAGTGTGAAACCATTGTGTAGTAAAGCTTAGACATTTTGAAATTTCAGGTTGACAATCGGTCACCTTTTACAAAAAAAAGGAAAGATGAATTGTCTGGCGTTAAAACCCAAGTGTAACGTTATTGAATAATTTCCCATCCGTTCAGCATTTCTGGTGATGCAGAAAACATTGACAAATGAATTGAACGGCAGATGGCCTTCAGTTAATTAAAAAAAGAAATATATCTTGCTTTACCCAATGTAGTCAATCTGTTGTATGTAATTGTATTGAGCTATCCGAATGCTGAGTGATAAACGATGTTGACATGAAAACCATGCATACACCCACTGCATACACCAGTGTTACTTGGATTGCGAATAGTCAACAAAACACTGTTGTGATCTAGCTCCCTCTATCGTTACCATTCGGATATTACCGTTGGTGTTGGCAGTGGTTCAGATATTTTCGGATGTAAACTCGTTGTAATTAACAACAGTACAGGCCCATGCCTGTCACAATGTCGATGCTGAATTTTTTTAATTCAATTAAATTGAAGCTGGGTTAGCTTGCATCTTGGGAAAAAAACGGTCATGACCAGTTTCATAATTATTTAGGAAAGTGTCCCATTATAGCTCTCTGACAAAGGCAGCGTTTCCCTGACGTGGCTGCATCACACACGTCAAGTGACATGACGTCGCCTATGATTTGCGGATCAGGCAACAAGACCGCAAGTTGACCAGCACACTTAAGACATCATTTAAATATATTGAAAATAGGCACGAACACCTCAACTCAACTTATATTGCAATAAATGGATTTAATGGGGGATGACTCAAATATTGAGGTGTTATTTTGTTGTTGATCTATATTTTTCTTCCCGTTGTAAAGACTTTCCGAAAAGGTTGGGCAAGTGGGTTAGTGTTTTTCCAAATGTTGATCAACGTACCAACTGCCGAAACTCTAGGGCATATTCTTCCCAATAATTGGTCAATTTTTACCTGAATTCACCAACGAGGCAACGTCATACAAATGTTGGCCCAACTACACTGCCAAGCATTGCTTTACCCAACTTTTTTTTTACAGTGTGTAGGTTTCATGAGCGTCGCCAGGATTTTTTCCTGTAGTGGGGAAAAGCACATTTGTTTTTCCCGAAATCCCCGTACTTTTCAAGCATATGCTCGATTTATCATTTTTCGAGGATGGGCAGTGACATTTGATCCCAGCCCTTATTAAATTAACAGTAATATGACTTCGCGCCTCTTTTTCTTTTATTTTATTTTCCCTTTGGGGGTGCTGGGGTTGCTGGGGGCAAGCGCCTCCCCTTGCGTCGCCCATATTGTGTATGCACGCGCATCTATGCAACTCACGCACCACTGCCGTTCAGAGCAGCGATTTCTTGCTCTTGACGATTTCGATTAGGGAGGTGTTTTTCGTCGTTGTTTGTGATGCTCTCTGGTCACAGCAAGCTTAATTAAAGCCCACCTACATTTAGTTGTGATATGTACTTACCTTTATCAAACAATCTCGTTGAATACACGTGGGTGTTTACTAAACATGCTAATCTGGAGGTCAAAAGACATTTGAAGATCGAAGGTCTCGCTTTAAGCGTTTACAACATTTGTTAGCCCCCACTCCCCGCCCCCTTGTGGTGTTGAGTGGTTTGTCCGTCTATCACAAGGTACATCGATGTTAAAGGTTACCTTTGGCGGGGAAAATGTACCTTCACCCTCCTTTCGTAAAACTCGATCAAATAAACACCAACAGTTACTTGCTAAAATTAGTATTTCGGTTGATTAACGTGTACCATAGTCCAATGTGTACGTGTCTACCGGGTTTCAACTGACACGATTTTTTTTTCACTGGGCAGATTTCAGGATAAGGCTGAATATGATGTTTTGGAGCAGCCCAAATCCGAAAAAGTATGTCACTGACTGTCTGACCCCCGATCGGTTGCTGGGTATGAATAATGTGCAACGTTCAGGTCCATCTTGTCTTTGCAAGCCTAGTCTTGGTTTCCTTTGAGGGGGTGACCAATAGGGGACGAAATTTCGAGAAAGGTTTTACATTGGTTTAATAATAACTTCACTTGAGCAATCGATTAGCCATTAAGTATTTCCGGTGAAAACTTTGGCCTTCACTTAAAAAAACGGTGCAAATGTGTCTTGCTTTTCGCAACTTAGTCAATTCCATGTATTTTGTTAATTCAGTGAGCTAGCAAATTATGAGTGACGAAAAAGGTTGACAACAAAGCATACACTCACATCATACAACACCGACGATACCTGGGTTACAAATAACTTCCCAAAACAGGTGTAGTTTTGCTTGCGGAACCACACAGGCTTCTGATGGGTTGTTATAACAGGACTAGTGGGCGCAGATGTTCACCAAAAGAGAAACTAATCGGTAGGAATCCTTTCCTTTCTTCCATTTTTATATGTATGTGTACGGAATGCTCCCTCCTACAAGTATTTTGAATAATTATGCCCTCATTTGCATGTGACCCCGTCACATGCAAATGTGCAGGGTGTGTTGGTCCGCTGATGACTTATAGTGCTGGTGTTCACAACAGGGTTGTACGGAAGCCCGTTTGCACCAGGGTTTTAAAGCAAAAAAATATTGTTATTGCAAAATAACGCAATAGTAGTGCGAAATAACGCAATATTGCAAAATAACCCAATAGTATTGCGAAATAACGCACTACTTTTGTGCTATTTTGCAAGACTATTGCGTTATTTCGCAATAAAAATATTTTTTTTAACTTTAAAAACCTGGCAGGAACGGGCTTCCCTAGGGTTGTCACTCAACAATGTGTGGCTGAATGGGAGGGAAAAAAAAAAAAAAAAAAATCATATTTTAATGACCTGACTGCCGATCCCATTTTTTTTTTTTTTCAAAATTTGAATAGGGTCGGGGATGTATATATGAACGAAATAATTTAAGTTAAATAATAAAACAGGTAGAATAGACAATGAATTGATTATTGGTGGAAAATAAGGGTCTCACTCCTTCGCTGTAGTGACAGTGAAGCTTTTTGTCACCAGCTTTGTTGTGGGTAGCCTACGTGGGGAAGTCAGACGAAAAGGATTACAGAAATAGAACGGAGGTTTGGTCAGGGGGAACATGAGGCAAAACGCAGGAGGTGTCCAATGTAGAGACTGCTGCTAATGCAAGGGGTGGAATCCTGTCTCCGGTAAGTCTTGTAGATTACGCGAGCTGCCCAGTTCTAGAGTCTTTTTTTAAGGGTGATGCTCCCTGGGCACAGTATGTTATTTTTTAACGCCCGCTTCCCTTTTGATTGTGCCTATGTGCAACTTAATCGAACGATCTTGTTAATACGGCCACTCAAGCTTAAAGTGAATGCGATACGTTTTCCACGATCCTATCGTCGGAATGCGGCCGTTAGTACACGCCGGGTGATCAGTCAAAATCTGGAGGTCAATAGAAGTTATAAGTTCGAAGGTCTTTCCATATACGCATTTGGTACATGCGTAAGCCCCCCCCCCCCCCACCCCCATTAACGTACGTTCCAAAGACTCGATCAAGCAAACAACATCATCACCTGACTGAAATTAGTATTTCGGTTGATTAAATTATATTAGTGTACGATCTATAGCAGTCTGCCCCGTGTAATACTGGACACATGTTTTTAAGGGTTAGGCTTAAAAAAAAGGTTTGGGCCAACCCAAAGTTATTCGACTAATATACAATACGTTATAAATGTTTTCAATCAATGTTGATAAGCCTAGCCGTGTTCCTTCTTAGTTGGTAATTATCAACGTTTGAGAGGTTACAAAAGGTTTTATGGTCTTTTCCATTGAAATGCTCGAGTTTGTAACCGGCGCTTACCCTCCAATAGTTTTTGTAGGAGTGCCCTTTTTTTATTAAGAAGTGCCTTTTTTTCTCAACATGTGCCCTTTTTAACAAAAATTGGTGCCCTTTCTGTACCAGCGGTCGTTCGGGTGCCCTGAATAGCCCCATATATTGGCCGGTAGTGTGAATGATAGTTGTTTTGAACAGTGCCTCAACTGGCAGATGGTATCAGCACCCCCTTCCCAGCTTTTTGAGAATCCATACAAGTATCTGGGGAAAAAATGTGCTTACATTTGACCAAGGATGTGCAAGTGGCCTTTTCAAAAAATGACAAACCCCGCCCCCCCCCCCAAATCGAAATGACCGTGCTAGGTCACTGAAAAGTCTCTGGTTATTTTTAGAAAAAAAATGCATTGGTCGGTAAAGGTTCTAAGATAACGCTTCTGCCGTACAGATAACTATTGTTATAATTAGGAGCTTTCTTTGTTGAATTAATCTAGAGGTCAAGGTAGACAAACCTTTACCAAGGACAAAGATTGTATCACTTAAAAACAAATATTTTCCCAACGGCGCTACAAATAGTGTATTTAAGTTGCATGAAAAGAAGGACGGGGTGTGATTGGATTTTGAGAATCCATACAAATTTAGTATTTTTTGGTTACTCGGCACGGATGTTGTTTTCATAACGTTGCAGAAAAATGGCTCCCCGTTTAATTGTTAGCTTTGTAGTTGCTGCACTGGGTGCAAGTTTTATGTCCACTTCCGGCCTAATTGCATCCGAGTCTAGCAAGATCTTTACTCCATCTGTTCTTGTGACATTCGGTCTGCTGGTCGGTTTAACGTACCTGGTAGGAACCGCCTACGGTGCCATCTTCGGCGAATACCATTTCTATGGGGACGAAGGGAGAGACTCGTACCTCATCCGGAAAGCACCTGCCGGTATGACCAGAGAAACCGGCATTGCGGAGATGAAGCGATCGCGGAAAGTTGGTGCGATTCCGCCCGTCTACCCCAACGGCTGGTTCGCCGTCTTGAGGTCCGCGGAGCTCAAGAAAATGGAGACGAAATACGTTCATGCGCTGGGTGAGTCATTGTGTTCTGTTTGCACTCTGAATAGTTCCGGGTCTGTGTCGACCCGGAATCTGGAGCCGACTCGACTCACACTTTTCATGGTCAAAATGACAATTTGTCATGTGAAAACATGACACTTTTCTTGGTCAAAATGACTTCTGTTTGTGTAAAAGGTAAACTTTTCTCGGTCAACATGACATTTTTTTTGGTCATTTTGTCTGCAAAAAGTGTCAGATAAACAGAGTTGTAATGACTCGAGTCAATGACTCGACTCGAGTCCGACTCGAGTCACATTTTTTGGTGACTCGACTCGACTCTCGACGAGAGTCCCAGGGTAATCTCGACGACTCGAGTCACTGCGAGCTGCGAGCGACTGACTCGACTCTCCTCTCCTCATCAATGACTCGACGACTCGACTCGAGGGGAGGAAGACTCGAGTCCCAAAAAAAAAAAAAAAAAACTTACTTAAAAAAAATATTTGCAATGGCTTACGCCGCGCCGTTCGCGTTGCCAGTTTTTGTTCACGTTATTCGTATGTTTTGTGTAATTTATTACGTTCATATACAGCGTTTTCCTGTCTTCCTTCCTCTCCTCTATAACAACACACACCACATACACCGTGTCGACTCCTCCTGGTTCTATAGCCGTGGTTTCATCATTGGTTTCGGGCAATTTCTTATAAAGCTCTTGTGGGAACCTGCTGTAAATTTATGTCCCGATTTGAAACAGTTTTGTATAATGTAATTAGGTTTTGACGTTGTCAGCGATCAGCGAACAACAAAATCTAGACCCGAAGCCAAACCAGTTATAAGACCGAGTTTCACATCTTCTTATCTGTGACGTGAGCTAGCAATGAAACTTGGGGTTGGGTACCCATACAGTTACTTATTTGGATTTGGATTTCGTAATAGACTGGTGCCTTGTATTCTTTTCTCTTGTGTTTGATGCTTTTTATTGTAATTTATTATATAGTGTTCAAATATTTGTGACTCGAATTGACTCGAGCTAATACTTGACTCGACTCGACTCGACTCGACCACACACTGTGACTCGACTCGACTCGACTCGACCTTGTTGACCTAATGACTCGACTCGACTCGAGTCACTTCTTTAAAATGACTCGACTCGACTCGAGTCACAAAAATCAGTGACTCGTTACAACTCTGCAGATAAATTTGGGACATTAAAGCAGTAACATTTAAGAATGTTAGTGACTGATTCCAACTTATAGACTCCACAGTACTAATGATCATCAACTGAAACATCAGATTTGGTCGCAATACTTTGCCTTTTTACATATTGGTAATTTAAATGTCAATATTGGGGTTCAAATTATTAAGGTCCCGCCTATGAATTTATTATTTAATGAATACATTAGGGATGCACGTGGTTTGTATTCATATTGCTGACTGAACACGTTCTTTTTTGTGATCCGTGAACAGAGCTTTAAAACGGTCTTTGTGTTAAAAATGCCGTAAATTGAAAAGTACATAATTGATTTAATTGATTCTTGTACTACAAGAATGATAATTAAATGGGCGTTCGTATCCTAGATTTCTAAAGTACTACAGGCAAAACGTCATTCAAAAATTGGTCCTGCTGTTGGGGATGCGTTTTTGTTTTTACTCACCCTGTGTATCAGCGGGACCCTATTGGGCTGTAGTCCTCCAAGTCGGGCAAAACGCAACAAATGGGGACACACAGAGGATTTCTAATAAAAAAGAAGCTCTTATTTCGCCAAACGGACTTTGTGGTCAACTCGCCGGACCGCCATCACAAATGCAACTTCTGATTTTCATCATAGGCAAGCAGTCGAGCACAGCCTCACAAAATGCATTACATTGTAATAACTTGGAGTAGCCAAACCTTTTAGTGACCTATTTATAGAAAGTAATCTCTTGAGCGCGCACTTAGGCCTGACAAAAGACCCAACGCACCAACAATGCGCCACCGGAGCAACAACAAAGTGATGTACAAACATAGCAAATCATAGATATCGGTTGACAAGGACAGGAAAACGGGTACACCAAATGTATTGAATGAACAATTTGTCATTATTCTAGCATGATAATTTACATATTGATTGCAGTCCAAGATCAGAGCAAAAGGGCCTATAGTAATGGGTACTTATTTTTGCAGGATTGCATCTGGCTGTGTTCCGAGGTGAGAGTGGCAAGGTGTACATCACGGATGCATACTGCCCTCACCTTGGCGCCAATCTAGCCATTGGCGGGAAGGTGAAGGGGGAGTGTATTGAGTGTCCTTTCCACGGGTGGACATACCGCGGGGATGATGGTAAATGCGTCAAAATCGGCTACGCAGAAAAAGGTATTATGAATAAAAATCAGATAAATAGTGTTAAAATGTGAACGAAAATGGGACTCCGTACTGCCTGGTTCAAATGATGCATTAACAAGTTTAAACGAGCGTATAGTACATCTACTTGCAGAGGGCACAAGGTGTTCTATTCGATTGTTCTACATGGCAATTCATGCCTCACGGAGTAATCCTATGCAAAAGCACTGCCCGGCTCTCTGTACCAGTCAACAACCGGAGCCAGCTGGCGCAGTCGGATCTGAAATAGCAATGTAAACAAAAACGAAACACAAACACAAAGCAGCGAAAAAAATTGTTAGCCCCCCCCCCCTGATAACTTGTATTGGTTGTCTACTGACAAGTTTCGAAAATTCCTATAGAACTAATTGCGGTCCCCAAAGTACATTCTAACCGTGCACACTTAATGCTGCCGAAGTTGATGTACATGAACAATGACTTCAATAACGTTTGAAACCATTTGAAAGGAAGCTTACATTAGTCGCTTACAATGAAGTAAGACATGTCATGATATTTGCACAGTTTCATTTTGAATGTTTGCAAATGGTGTCCCTCACCTTTAACATCCTAGTGCCAGACTTTGTCAAGGTGGACACGCATCGATGCCATGAAATCGCCGGCTACATTTGCCTATGGTTTCATGCTGAGAAGGAGGAGCCTAGCTGGTTTCCGCTCCAGGGCGTGGAGGCCAAGATGAGCACAATGGGCAAAGTTGGATTCTTCGAAGCCTACGTGGAATGCCACGTACAGGTACAGGACCGGATATGGGGATATTGACACCAATGATGAATTCCTCACTTATAATTAAAAACAGTTGGAGAAAATCCTCACAACTTAACACGGTCAAAACACACGTCAGATTAAAACTTGATTGTCACTCTTCTCATTTTCTGTTCAATAGTGGGACTTTAAGTATGGAAGTTTTACTTTTTTTCATCTCAAGATGATTGTCCCTGTATGCAGTTCAGAAGACCCAGTGTTGTTAAAGAAAACCATCCTTCCATTAAACTGCAATGAAAGCACAAAACTTTCGGCTCCAATTTCATTTCAAATTTCTCAGAAATGGAAGAAAAGCTCCCAGATAAAATTTATAACTGCTGCACAACCCGCAATTACAAGGGTCGCAACCTAACTAGGGGCTTTACTAGGGGGCACTTACCCCCCCCCCCCCCCCCCCCGAAAAGCACCCCAAAAAAAAAAGTGACGCGAAGACAAAGTGGTGTAAATTTAATGAGTTGGGGGGGGGGGCAAAATGTCCCTGCCCCCCCCCTTAAACTGATGAATCGAAAATGTGTTGAGAAATACAAGCATTTTTTGGCAAACAATTTTTTTGCCCCCCTCTAGAAAAAATCCTGCCGACGCCCATGCTGGCCGGCAATGTAAAATACACGGTTGTCCGTTGTCATATCGGTAATTCTTTCACCGACTGAGTGTCACTTTTACATGCAGATTTTCGGACGTACACCTAAGCATTAACACTCGGCAACGTTCAGTACATTTCTTTGTTTTAAAATAACATAAAAAAGAATTTCAAATCGGCACTGAAACTGAGGGCTTCAGTGGTGTCTTTTTTACAAGATTTTTTTTAAAGGTCATCGAATCATTTAATAGCTTAGTACTAAGAGCCTGGGTTTCATAGCTCATTTGAAATTCGTCTATTAACTGTTATAACTTGTAAGGGACTATTGTAAGTAAGTAAATTGAACTGGAATTGAACTTTTCCCAAATAGTACAATATAAATCTAAGATGTATTACTCGTCTGTTACCTATTTCGTGCAAATGGGAGAGGGCCTATCCGTATGAGAATGATCAAATAATCTTAACCTCCGCTTCACGAAGTTTCTTGTATACATTTGCAGAAACTTAGCTCGACAATAAAGTAGTTCAATATTTTTAGCATTATCAATGCGGATTGAGCAGAACGTTTTGTTACAATAGAGCTAAAATTCCAAGATTACACAATATTTCAATAAACATTGTCAAACATAAAGTTGCCAGAAATATACTTTTCAATCATACTTTTGCAAATATACTGCGAAAGTCAGTTAAACAGTTCCCTGTCCGTGTTGTTCGGTTACATGCGTGTCATAGTTCGCTATCTTTATTTCTTTTTTGTATCTATATTAATTTTTCTTTTGCAGGATATTATTGAGAATGGCGGAGACATACCGCACCTAAATGTCGTCCATGGACCGTAAGTGAGATTCGTTTTTGTGTGCACTTTTTTTCTTCTTCTTTTTTCTTTTGGTCAATTCAGGATTTCATTTGTCCCCCATTCTTTTTTTAGAATCCCTGAATTGCAATCCTGAATTGCAGAATTGTACCGTTGGGGTGTATGTAAGGATAGGCATGGCACATGACGCAGTGTACAGGCAATTTCTGGTTCAGGGCAATCTCCAAGAAGAAGAAGAAAAGCAAATGTCCATTCCATGTAATATCTTTTTATGGTTTTCAATAAAACTGGTGGAATAGCGTCATTTGTTCATATTGAGGGTCTCTTTAGCTTGTAATATATTTGGTTGCCTCCAGGTTTCCTGTGCACGAAGGTTGGCATGCAAGTAAAGTAACCTTTTACTGTTGTACAGAGTCGGAATATTTATATTCCTCGGAAGTAGCTCACCTGTTCTCGCCTGTAGCTGGTAGCATGAACTAGCCGCCTGTAAACATGTATTAACTAGTCACTTTTCACCTTCCAAACAGCTGTTTCCGCGAGTTGCTGAAAATCGAATGGCGCGACAAGCCTACACTGAGTTAATTGTATGCAAAATTGAGTTAGGCTGGCATGCCAAGCGTTCATATAATCCTCTAGCTGGCACAATTCTCCTGGATCGTTCGTGATTTTCTACGCTTTCGACAAGAGTCTCGATCTCACAAACTGATCCTCTATTTTGGTGAACTTATCCAGTCCGAAAATAATCGAACAAACAAACAAACAAACATAGTGTTTCATAGTTGAGCTGCAACCGCCTCCAAATAGTCGGGGGAAAAGACTGAAACAATGTTTCAAAGACGAGCTAAAACCCTTCTCTGATGGTAAAAAAAAAAGTGGGTAAAAAACACTCGACGGAGCAACATTGCCTTTGTAGAAGCTTTCAAAGAGTTTGCTCTAAAAGAACAGGGAAACTTGACCCACTGTGTTTTCCGTAAAATATTTATGGATACATCTTCTTTTCTTTTTTTTCATTTATAGACAAATATACGACAAGCACTACACCGGAACATTTGAAGTGCACGAAACCAAGAAACATATCGGCATTACCGCCTCCTCGTTTGTCCGGAAAGACTCCAAAAATATCTGGAGTTATTTCAGTCCAGAATATAAGAAACAAAAGAGGGAGATATACCAGGAGCAGGTAAACATTGTGCTGTTGATGTAATCGTAGACAGGGAAGCATTTTTGTTCAATTACTAAGGCCACTGTGACGCTTTTGTCTATACCCGTATTGCTGCACTTGCCAGATAGTGCAGTATGAAGCGGTTTTCTTTAACTAAAAGGAAAGGAAAGGAAGTTAAAATTGTTCTCCAAATCTGAGACACCTCGGATCAATGACTTCTCTAAGCGTTATAAATATAGATGGTGGGGTGACGTGTTATAACAAGCTTCCGTGCATAAAAGTTTGTAGCAATTAATATGAAAAAAATACACTGATATCATGACAATTTATTAAAAGATAATATGAGAAAGCACATGGACTTCATGACAATTTATTAAAAGCAAATTATCGCTCTGCGTATCTACCCGATGGCTTGGGTCCCTATCCTCCTGTACGCATGGTGTACCCGATGTCATCTACCACTCTCCTAACCTCGTCCCCAGGGTGTCGAGCAGTATGCGCCCACAACTACCTGCTCTCTCACCCTGGTGATGATCATTTGCATGTGCAAAATGTTTGCACACGTATGTAAATGAGGAATAGTCTGGTGCCTGCCTGTACGTTACATTAGCGTTTGGTTTTGTGTGCGGTGTCAGGGGTGAAAACACAATCAATTCGTCGCACCGTGAGTTACGAAAACACGATTGTTTTCGAAGTTAATATGTTACAAATCTTATCTCGCCAATATGCAATATCACATTTCATATTAATATGAGCAAGTTGGAAAGGAAAAGAGTATTTTTTTTTGGAAGGCTTGGACGTTATAATTACAATGATCTTGAATACACGTAATGTACTTTGGAAATAACACCAACTACACGATATAAATCCATTACTAACCAATTGCGGTATCGAATTAGGATACGGAGAGAAAGTTTCCTATCCAGGACTTACTATTGGAAACGAGGTTGGATATAAAGTAAGCACTGGGGACGAGGTCGTCCCTTTCCTTCTTCGTGTAGGTAGCGTATATTATAAAAGGCCCCTTACCACCGTGCCATATTATATTGATGGATATTTGTTTTTGTTTGTTTTCAATGTCTTTGAAATTTCCCCCCTTTTTTTGGTTGAAATTAGCACGGGCCAGGCCTGTGCTTTGTGGATTTCGGCAAGGAGCTCTTGGTTATTGCCAACACACCCGTCGGGCCGCTCAGACAGAAATTGACCTACGTCCTGTACAGCCCGTTTACCAAGGGACTCAAAAATGCAATCGTCAACAAGCTGAGACTGTATTTCAGCTTCCTTGCAGTGAGTACTTCTTGTTTTAATTGGACCTCTCCTTCTACCAGAAAAAAATTAAGGAATTGCATTCTGGGCATCGGAATTCTGTGTAATAATATTCAGCGTTTAAACACTGTAAATACACCCATGTCTATAAGCTAAACACAAGTTAACAAGAGGCGATTGCAATGTAATCGGAGTGGTTGATATTGTGGGGGGGGGGGTTCTTCGGAAAGCCGAATTTCAGTTACAAGCAGCTGCAAAACTGAAACCGGTTGGTTGGCTTCAACCGGCTGTTTGAGGTTACAAACAGTAAAGATTGAAATAACAGATCCTGGATTTCAGTGAGTGACTTGGATATGGGTTTAATACATCGGGTGACCCTGAACCAGATTGCATAGGGTGACCCGGATACTGTTTGCGTAGGGTATCCCGTATCAGCCTCCATCGGACATTTCAGATCCAAGCTTTATCAGATGACCAAGCTCCAGGTTTAACAATTCTGGATCTGGATCCAGGGACCCCTTTAACGGGTCTTGTTTGACCTGGGTTAGGTCACATCAGACATGGGAATTTTTATGTACTAATCAGTAACTGCAAATGTTTTGTTGAATGCATAACAGCTACAAGGTGACTTTGTCATCTGGGCCAATAAGACCTACCTGAGCAAACCGCAGTACGTCAAGGAGGACAGTCCCACTGTCGCACATCGCCGATGGTTCTCCCAGTTCTACACCGAGCATAGCCCGAGGTACAACCCTCCTGACCCGCTACAGTGGTGAAACCTAGGACCATAATTATATAGGCTCTCCGAAAATATTGCAAACAGATTATATACATTCCCTTAAAATAAAAACATTTCACATTTTCATGTAGAATAACAAACGCTTGCTAAAAAAACAGTTCAAATAACTGGCTGAGCCATGCCATGCAAACGGGTAATGTCTTCATTATCTTCGGAAAATAAATGCTTCCACAGCTATTGTTCATCAGTTTTTGGTTAATCATTTTGTGAAAAAAATTCTCAATAGTGTATCAACGAAAAACTGTATATTTTTTATTCCAGTTATAAGCAGCTAGGCCTATATCTGTGCTTAACGTGTTGTTCGATTTTCTTTTGTTTTAGAGCGGCTTTATATTCATGTAGTTGATAGTTAAATTTAAGGGTACAGTAGGCAACACTAAAAAAAGAAGTTAAATCAGAATTAAGACATCCCGCGATGCATTATGTTTGAACTATATTTGTATAGGATTGCACGTATTGTCATCCCCATTATCGGGCATTGATCATGAGATTAAAAAAAAAATATCTTCATTATCCAGAAATATAACTTCGTGAAAACGTCTTTCTTACAGGACGTCATTATGATGAGATAATGATGATGAGGATGTCGAAATCTATCTTTGTTGTAAGATGTTGTCATACCAAGGAAAACATTGCATGATGTGTAAAACACAACGCTGCAATCAAGCTGGATTTATTTGATTCGTTTAGTGCTGGTTGTTCATATAGGTTCAATCGAAAGCGAAATGTTGTAAGCATGGCAACCGTGGTTTGGGTCTTATTGATTTGAATGTATATGACACACTACACAAGGATATCTGAAGGATATCTGAAGTAGGCCTATGTCAGAGGGATTTACTTAGTATATTTTGTGTTTATATAATTTGGTTTCAGTTTTACATATGCCCGCTTAATACTAATTCGAGATCTCTATATGTTCTGCGAAAAAAAATAACGTCTTTGAAGGGAAAAAAAACAGAGACAAATGTAAAACTGACAGAAAAACGCTTTAGTTGGCAAATGCCAAACTGATGAGAGACAATGAGAACACACTAGATCTTTTCGTGATTGGACATTTCGAAAATCAGGTCGCTTTCAGTTTTCTGTGAATCTTCAAAGTTAGTAGACTGTTTTTTTATTCAGTGTTTGTAGAGACTGTTGATCGATATACTAAATGACTTGTATAATACCGCCATGATTGATTTTAGAATTTCAAATTGGAATGAACAAATCTACGAATATCCACACTGACCATGTGTGGCTAAAATCAATTGAAAGTGTTCGGCAAAGATCAAGTTTTGCATTTCTTCAATAAAATGACCACTACTAACCACAGGATGACAGTGTTATTACAGTGTAATATTACATTATTTTTACAGAGTGTGGGTATGCACGTGCATCTATATATGCAACCCACTCACCGCTGCCAATCGGAGTAGCCGTTTCCCACTCCAGGCGATTTCGATCGGGAAGGTGTATTTCGTAGTTGTTTGTGTTGCTCCCTGGACACAGCAAGTTCAACACCCGTATGTGCGTACCTTTATCAAACATCAATGAAACGTCATTGTCCAAACAAATTGTGATCTACAAATAGTACAGAAATATATGTGGGTGTTTACCAAACAGTACACGCCCGCTGAGTCGGTCATAATCTGAAGCTCAAAAGGCATTTGCAGCTCGAAGGTCTTTTATACGCGTTTGCAACATTTGTTAGCCCGCCCCCCTCGTGGTGTCGAGTGGTTGGTCTGTCTATCACCGGGTACATATATGTAAAAGGTTACCTTTGGCGGGGGAAATGCACCTTTACCTTCCTTTCGAAAGACTCGATCAAACAAACACCGGGTTGTCAAACAAACACCGGGTTGCGCGTACTCGGGATTCTGGGAAAATTTGAAAAAGGTACACCAAACGAAAACTAGAGGTTTGCGTTTGTCTTTTTAACAAGCGCAGGGTGATTGGGCGCCGAACTATTTCGTTTGATATTGTCTAACTCGGTGGTAGAAGTTTAGTGAAACAAATCAGAAGTATTATTACATTCAAATTTTTGTTCGCATTTAAGCAGTTATTAATTTGAACAAATGAATTTGAGGAACTATAAATTTAAAGTAATATTTTATTAACGCATTATTCCGCTTTGATGGTCACCGGTTGAAATTGTGCATTTTAATTGGCAGGTTATGTTTATAGTTCAGACAGCAATATGCTGCATGCGTTAAAAATAATCCATGGAAATATTAACACGAATGTATATGTGACGTGTGTTCCTAATAATTACACCTGAATTCCGGTTTGATGACGTCACAGTATTAGTTTGCCCATCGTTAACAATGAAACTGACATTATTTTGGCAACAACGATTCTCGATGGGTTTTAATTTAAAGGGAATATACAACATTTGCAAACATCGAAAAATGAAACTACCAAGTTTTTACAAAATACCTTACTAGGATGTTGGTAAATGACAGTCTAAAGCATCCTGTAAAATTATGGCACCTGGTGTGAAGTCATTTTCAAGAAAATTGTATTTTTGTATACATTTCCAACGGTGGTCGGCCGACCACCGTTGGAAAAACCTAACTATTTTTCAACTACTGCTCCAACTTTACACTTTTTTCAGTCAAAATTTTGTTTGCTATTGGTTACATGTTCATGAACGGGTGCAGGCCAGCTAGACTGGTTCCCTTACCTTATAATTTTCCGGCATTTATAAATTGATCGATTTTATCTTTAGTGGAGTCAAGGAACCAGACTACTTGAACATTTTTGTTTTTTCTTAGTTTTTCCAGCATTTTCGAACACACAACTTCAAACATGTCAGTTTAACAATATTTGATCTATTATACTAATCCCTCAAATAGTTCATTTCTGAAAATTACAGCAAAAGCCAATGATGTACATTCCCTTTAAAACTCCTCAACATTGTTTTCTGGTTAGCGCTTCACACGAACAATTGAAGCAATGCTGACATGTTCTGGCACACGTTCAAACCTACAACTCAGCGAGGATACGAATAGCCACAATAGAAAAAAAAACCTGGTTATTTTTATCACTTCAGAAATAAAAATACATTGGCCGTTGCCCCAAATCCTATTTACAAGATAATGCTTCAGACGCACAGATAAGAAATGTTATAATTAGCAAATGTCTTTGTTGATTTTATCTAGAGGTCAAGGTGGATAAACCTTTACCAAGGACAAAGACCGTATCGCTTAAAAGCAAATATTCCAACGGCGCTATATATTTTATTATATTAAAAGTTGCATAAAAAGGGACGGGATTTGATTGGATTTTCAAAATCTATATAAATCCAGTATTTTCTCGTCTCTCGGCACAGAACTTTACTTGTCTGCAAAATGGCTCGCCGTTTATTTGTTAGCTTTGTGGTTGCTGCACTGGGTGCGAGTTTTATGTCCACTTCCGGCCTAATTGCATCCGAGTCTAGCAAGATATTTACTCTACCTCTTCTTGTGACATTCGGTCTGCTGGTCGGTTTAACGTACCTGGTAGGAACCGCCTACGGTGCCATCTTCGGCGAATACTATTTCTATGGGGACGAAGGGAGAGACTCGTACCTCATCCGGAAAGCACCTGCCGGTATGACCAGAGAAACCGGCATTGCGGAGATGAAGCGATCGCGGAAAGTTGGTGCGATCCCGCCCGTCTACCCTAACGGCTGGTTCGCCGTCTTGAGGTCCGCGGAGCTCAAGAAAATTGAGACAAAATATGTTCATGCGCTGGGTGAGTCATTGTTTTCTGTCTGCACTCTGAAAATCCTGGGTTAGTGTCGACCCGAAATCTGGGGCCGACTTGACCTGACCCTCTTCCGGCAGTTCCGGGTCAAAATGACAATTTGTCGTGTTAACAGATGACACTTTTCTCGGTCAAAATAACATTGAGGCCTGTTTGCGGACAAATGAAACTTTTTGCTGGTCAAAATGACATTTTGTGTGTGAGAGTCTTTTTGTCCCGGAAAAGTGTCAGGTAATATCTCACCCGGATTTGGATCAAACTTTACCGGAAACTTTTAAGAGTGCTCGGGCAGCCTCAGTTAAACCTGCCAATCATGTGCGCTGCGACAGAACCGCATGAATGCCCAGGCAGATCCGGGGGGGGGGGCAAAGGAGGCCATGCCCCCACCCCACAAACGAACCCATTATTTTGTTTAAGGGACGTCGCAATAAAGGCAGGCAATGAGTACACGACCATCTTTTCCTCAAAAAACATTAGTTAAAGTGGTCAGAAATTTCCTCAGTTCGCACCACAGAGCATCTAGAATTGAAACAATTTTCTGGGCCCTTCATCGGGCCCAGAACCCTACGCCGTAAGTTTTTTGACCCACTTTTTGGGGAACCAAATTTTTTTGCCCCCCCCCCCCAGAAAAAATTACTACCCGTAACGGAAAATTCGGTTTGGCCACTGGTTTGGGGCTTTATATTCATAAGATCCTTCTCCAAAATGAAATGAGACGTGACTATCTAGAATGTTGATCGGGGAATTTCCATCCATGTTTGATGGAGAGAGTCACTCATTCATCGCTTACACTATTTACGCCGCCATATATGTTTCCATTTAATGCATAAGATTTCATTTTCAAGATGGCGTACCCTGAGAAATTTCTATGTATGAATCTAGGAACACTTTTAAAGGACTTGAGTTCGACACCCCTTACTAATCACTCCGTTGGTAAATAATCCAAGCAACACACACATGTGGGTCATTTTATCAACTAAGGATACAAATTGTGACATTTCGATAATAATAATAGTGGCATCTTATTAAGCGCAACAGGTCCATCACTCAGTGACGCTCACGTCGCTAGTATTGGTACATTGTAATTTTCAATTCAAATTTTGTTAAACTTGATTTCCAACTATTTATTTATAATTCTTTAGGTAGGTGGTTTTTCATAATCACTGTTAAAGACGACTGCATTAGTTAAGGAGAACATCAGAATATATTATTAAATATAAAATCATAGATATATTTATATAAAATGTGTTTTATTAAATCACAGATATCAGTTTAACTGGAACAGGAAAAAAGTAGACCCCAAATTTATACAAAGAACCATTTGTAATTTTTAAGCATGACATGACACTTTTCTTTGTCAATATGACATCTGTCTGTTTGAAAGAACACTGTTATTGGTCATAATGACATTTTGAGTGCAAGAGAATAATAAACCGATGTCAGATCAACAGGTACAGGAAAAAAATCTAACCCTCAATTGATGGAAAGACAAAATTTGTAATATTTCAGCATCGTAATTTATATTAAAAGGGCCTTCATTAATGGCTACTTTTTTTTGCAGGTTTGCATCTGGCTGTGTTCCGAGGTGAGAGTGGTAAGGTGTACATCATGGATGCATACTGCCCTCACCTTGGCGCCAATCTAGCCATTGGCGGGAAGGTGAAGGGGGAGTGTATTGAGTGTCCTTTCCACGGGTGGACATACCGCGGGGATGATGGTAAATGCGTCAAAATCGGCTACGCAGAAAAAGGTAAGCATTTAAAAAAAAAAAAATGATCAGATAAATAGTATTATGATGTGAACGTAAATGTGACTCCGTGATATGTGACTGGTTCATGTTGAGATTAACAAGAAAAGGCAGGCGTAAGCCTATAGTAAATCTGCTGATCACAAGAGGGCACAATATTCTATTGAATGTATTCTGAATGGATGTTCACACCGGATGTCTTTTTATTGCTCCGGCATACACAATGGACCAGATTAAGTACTGTCATTGGTGTATTCAGTAGCGTAACCTAGTTGCAAAATGCAAAGGGTTACAGATTTGAACAGGAAAATTGGGACGCTGATTAGAAGCAAAATCAGGACGGTGAAAATTGAACGGGACGAAAATTTTGCTACGGGCCAACAAAACCCTGCTCCTGCAGGTCATCCTATACGATAGCACGGCCCGGCTTTCTTCCCTAGTCTACAAACACGAGTGACAGTCACTCAGACAGTTATACAAAGAGGACACTACAGTGGCCCTCTTGGGCAAGCAAAACTTAGCCATCCCGGATGATCAGGTTGACATCAAGATCAGAAGGCGAAGCCAATCAAGAGACAGGCAGAGTGTGCAGACGATGTGTTTTAGAGATTTAGTTTTTATTGCCCGCGGTTGTTAGACATGTTTCTTCTCAGAGGAAATTTTGAATTTGGGGACGTTTATCCTATTTGGTTTTGCCCTATATTGACCTAAACGTGGCGTAGCACGGTCATTTTATTGGGGGTAGAAAATTATTGAAAAGGACACCTGCACATCTGTGATGAAATGTAGACACTTTTTTCCCCCTCCGGACACTTGGCCTCCGTAAAATCAAAAAAGCTAGGGGGGGGGGGGGCTTTTGCACACAAACGGACAATATACGGTGCTTTGCAGGGCAATATGTGCGTGCACATCAAAGAAACGCACCCAGAAAGGCCGATGGTGCAAAAAAGAGCACTTGATCAGAAAAAAGGGCACTTGTTCAAAAAAAAGGGCACTCTACAAATTATTTTGGGGGAACGCTGGTGTAAAAATGGTATTTGAATGGAAAACGGCAGCCTTTACAACAGATTGGGGGTGGGGTAATACCCCCTTACCCCCCCCCCCCCTCCTCCCCGCTGGCTACGCCTATGCCTAATCAAAAGCATGTATTGTATGTATAATCAGATCAAAAAGAAATTATAAGATTGTACTATCCGAAGGCTTGCGAACAAAATCACGTTTTCAAGTGCTTGGGTGAGTCTCGAACTCAATGCCTTCGCTTACTATAGTGAGGACGCCGTCTTAACTAACCACTATGTGCCTGAACATGTCGACTGGCTGAGTCGAATCTGAAATAGCAATGTTAACGAAAACAAAAACACAAAACAACAGAAGTAATTCTTATACACCCCGCCCCATGTGAAATCTTGGATCGGACCAAAATACCGCTGCCTTGGAGATAAAAAAGTTCATAACCCAGTTAAATAAAATCTACGTCAAGTGTCTAGATAAATTAACCGACGAGCAAGGTACATGTAGATTGTTGTAGGCCTAACATAAACTAAACTGAACCCTTTGCTAAGATGAAGTGGCCCAAAACACCCCGGTCCTGATAAGATAATAAACAAAAACTGTACATAACACATGCATTAGATAACAGGATAAAAAAAAATAAAAAAAATGTTGACCATTGAACTATTTATGTAAACATGCATCTGTATTTTATGTACTAAAAATAGCCCGACGCTTTGCCTAGAGGCCTGGGGTGTTTGTAGTCACGGGGGTGTTTACCAAAACTGTCTGCAGAAATTCAGAGGGTTGCCGGATGTGGGAAAAGTTTGAAAACGGAAGAAGGAGTGATTGGTGGCCACTTGGAGTTTCTTTGCTCAAAATGTATTTGTATAAAAAAATAATGACACTGTATAGCCGCCTAGCCGTGTTTAAAATGCCAGTTTGTGTCGAAAGGTGTGCGCTGAAAAATCGGACCGATCTGACCGAACAGGGAGCATTTGTTGCAGAACAGCCCTTGTTGATACCTTTAAAATATTTTTCACCTCCCATATGTTCCGCCCACTGAAAAAAACACTGCCGCAGAAATTCGAATGCGCGGCGCGGCCATGTTTGTTATTGTCTATTGGGTGCAACCCTGCATTAAAATTCAGTGTTAATTGCCCACACTTCAAAATTCTTTTTAAAATACTCAGAACTCTCACAGGCATTCAAGCTGAACAGAACAATGATGATCAACATGTCATCTTTTATTTTCTTTTTATTTTTGGGTGGGTTAACCTCTGACTTTTTCAGATATTCTCACCCAAAGAAGACGACCCCTATTTTCCCGAATGTGGTATGCTTTTTGAAAAAACAGCGACAATACAATTTTTCTCAACGCAAGCATAGGTTAACCTAACCGTCTCGGAACAAAAAATGATGGTAATGCTTTTTTCTCAACAAAAATGACAGCGAACTATGCGCAATAATATCACAGGAAACGTGCGTGATCCCGTTATTTACTTACAATCCAGTGAGATATCTCTTTTTGACAGTTTCGTTTGCAAATGGTGTCCCTCACATTTTACATCCTAGTGCCAGACTTTGTCAAGGTGGACACGCATCGATGCCATGAAGTCGCCGGCTTCATTTGCGTATGGTTTCATGCTGAGAAGGAGGAGCCCAGCTGGTATCCGCTAGATGGCGTGGAGGCCAAGATGAGCACAATGGGCAAAGTTGGATTCTTCGAAGCCTTCGTGGAATGCCACGCACAGGTACAGGACACAGGGCAATATCGCCTTAGACACCAATGATGAATACCTCACTGTGCAAGTAATTGGATAAAATACTCACAACTTCCCAATTTGGACGTTTTAAGACACATGTCAGATTAAAACTAATTGTCCCTATTCGTATTTTCTGTTCAATGTTTGGGTTTTTTATGTTTGTTGTCCTTTCACCTCAAGATGATTGTCCCCGTATGCAGTTCGGAAGACTCAGTGCTGCAAAGGAAACTAATCCCTCGATTCTACTGCAATAAAAGAAACATCTTTCGGCTCCAATTTCAAAGACAAGCCCCGAGATAAAAATATGTCACTGCTATACAAACCCTTACTTACAACTTACAAGGGTCACAAACTAAGCTAGCAGGCGCTGATACAGAGGGTTTTTTATTTTTTTCCATAGAAATTCATGAAACAATGCTACCCCCTCCCCCCCTGCTTCGACAACCAAAATTTGTTGTGTTTGTAATAATGTCCGCCTTGGACACCATAGGTAGAGAGCCAGCTTGGTTATTCCGTGTAGTGTTAATAATCGTCGGATTTGAACAGCGCCCCCATTGAACGTATGGTAACCAAATCTCCAAGTTAACGCAAGATTTTAATATAATTATTGTAGTGGAAACCTACTGGCCTCTTGTTCTTCAATTCAAGCAAACGGAGAAAAAAGGGTACACACACACTCAAAAGGACGCTAGCTCTTATTTATTTCGCCAAACAGACTCTGCGGTCAACTCGCCGCAGCGCTATCAGAACTGCAACTGATGATTCCCAGCAGCATATATAGTAGCCTTTCGCCCAGGCCTTCGTGGCTTAGAGCGGCGGAGTTGCGAAGACCCGAAGCGACAGGAGCAAAGATTAAGTCAGCACGAACGAGTGGCAAAGCCACGAGGCCTTTTGGAACTTGATTTTGTTGAATTATTCATAGTTTTCATGCAAATAAGAAGCGTGCTGAAGGTTAACCAATCACAACGCGGATTTTGCCTAGTCGCTTCCATTTTTAAAAGAAGGGTGAGTAAGGAAACCGTAAGAGCAAATAACTGTAAGTTCAGATGAAAAATAAGTTCATACCCTCAAATAATTTGTTGAAATACCTTTATAAGTAAAGTTAAAATAAGATAATGAAATAACAATTACGCAGTCACGATCTCGTGGAAAACTAGACTCGCATTTTTTGTTTTTAAATTTTGTGCAAGCATCCGACGTGACGCGTCGACGCGTCCGCGTCCGGGTGGTAGCCACGCACGCACGAAAAGGCTGATGATTGGTTGGAATTTTGCTACCCTGTTGGGGTAGCAAAAATCGAGATTATAAAGAAAAGCATAAGAATTTCTCGACAAGTTGCAAAAGGCCCTCGTGGCTTCGCCACTCGCTTGTGTGGTCTCCATCTCCAGTCGCTTCGCGTTCGCCGCTTTGAATGCGGGCAAGTTAAGCCACGATGGCATTGGTGAAAGGCTACATATTTAGAGACAAACAGTCGAGCACATCTTCACAAAATGTATTACATTGTAACAATTTTGTCCCTGGCGCCTGGCCAAACCCTTCCCGTGTGTCTGAAAAAAATCCACAAGCAGTCTATTTATAGTCTATTTCTGGAGCCTACACTTGGCTAGACAAAAGAACTGGGTCAGCGCACCTGTGACCCAAGCGTAACAGTGCGCCGCCAGAGCCCTCCGGATCCGGCGGGCGGCTAGTGAACAAACTCAACAACAAAAGTGCTATACAAACTGTCCTTTACATTCTATCAACTGTTAGAAAAAACACGAATTATGATTAAGGTGCTAGAAATATACTTCGGTTAACAATACTATCCAAACAGTCTGCGAAAGCCAGTTAAAAGTTTGTCTATGTATTTATAGTTATTTAATAAGTTACGTGCGTCTACTGAGGAATTCATAGTTTGCCATCTTAATTCGTTTTGTATTTTCTTAATTTATATGTTGCAGGATATTATTGAGAATAGCGGAGACATACCCCATCTGAATGTCGTCCACGGACCGTAAGTAATATTGGTTTTTGGTGTGCACCTTTTCTCTTTTGTTGTTTTTCTGGTCTTTTCATTTGTCCTCTCCTCCTCCCCTTTTTCCTTTTTTTGGTAGAATTTGTGAAGTGCAGTCATGCAGCATTGCTGTCCGGTTCATGTTTAACCATACCATTGGAGCGTAGGGACATATTTTACTTGCCACGCGACGCAGTGAATTTTGAGATATGTAATTGAGCATAGTGATACTCCTTATCTTTGGCCTTGGGACACTTAATCAATAGGCACCTTAATCTGGGCCAAAGAAAGACCCCCTTCAACTCGGCTCAATGCACTTGCATGCTTAGGAGTATATTCCTCACAAGCATTGCTTCTTTATGGGCCCCTCCGCAGTATTACCCATCTTCCATACTGATTGCGTGTTTCATCTTCACCTTTATTCTTAATGTGTTTTTTTCTGCTACTCTCTAATTTAGATTGTCATTGTCATTGTCATCCGTGAAATTTTTGTACTGTGGAAATAAACTGAACTGAACTTAACTCTCCAAGGCGAAAATTAAAGGCAAAATAATTTCAATTCCATGTATTTTTTATAGCTTTCCATAAACTGGTGGAAAAGTATAATTCAGATAGTGAGTCGTCGATTCTTTGGACACATTTTGGGCCAATGCAAGCATTGTAAACATTGGTAGGCTACTGTGGAAGACAAAGACGCCACACATTTATAGTGTGCAGCCAACGTCTTTGTACATTTGTTATACATTTCGTTATACACCATTCTGGGATTTTATTTCAAGTTGCTCTAATGGCTTATTTCTGAAACATTGACTGCCCCCGAAAAAAATTCCTTGCCCCCCCCCCAAAAAAAAATACTGGCGCTACCTGCACTGTTTGTAGAAGATAGCAGCTTTTCAAAGAGTTTGCTTTAAAAGAACAGGGTAGCTTCTATAACCGAACGACCCATGTTGTTTTCCGTAAAATATTTTAGGATATCTATTTGCCGTTTTTAGACAAATATACGAGAAGCACTACACCGGAACATTTGAGCCGCACGAAACCAAGAAACATATCGGCATTACCGCCTCCTCGTTTGTCCGGAAAGACTCCAAAGGTCTCTGGAGTTATTTCAGTCCCGCTAAGAAAGAAAAGAGGGAGCAGTACCAGGAGCAGGTAAATATCTTGACTTGCATTCAATGGTAGCCAGGGAAGCATTTTTGTTCAATTATTAAGGTGTGCCCTATTTATACTGGGATATTGTTATCTACCCTTTTCCCTGCACTCTTTTCTTATAGTGTAGGTTAAAGCGGTTTCTCTACCTGCATGTTAAAAGGAAAGAAAAGGAAGTCTAAAGTTGTTACCTACATCTAGGATATCTTTCAGTGAATGCATATGCCTTGTTTATGAGGTTTCCTCAAAAGTAATTTTGAGATTTTTGTAATCAATCAACGAAGGAATAGTTATATTTCCCATTTGGTAGGGATCCGGGACAGCATTCTGGGAGTCGGAAGTTCGATTCTGCTACGGGCGCCTCCTATCGATTACATTTATCGAATACAAAACCAAAGAGATATTAGTTTGGGGTACGTTCTCAAGCTATGTGGACTTTTTGATAACCTCGCCGTTTCCCTGTTAGTCTGAGTCTCACCGTCGTCTAAAGTAGTCTTCACTGTCCCTGGTCCAACGTGTGATATATCTAAGCATGCAAATGTATACACATCATAAATTATCATTCCGAAAGTTATGCGCGTCATATCATTCCGAAATCCGGACTAGGCTAGCTGTTGATTGGTCAATTTGGATGTCGTGTGTTTGTTATACAACAACGGGCAGACCCCATACAGAAAGCGGGCGCCTGACTGGTCATAATCTCGAGGTCCGGACGCAGTCTACCTGGTACATGTAGTTGCACAAATCGTCACCGACACCACGAAGTAACACTCTACCGTGTTAAACCATATTATTTTTCGATTTTCAATTTTTTGGATTTTTAAACATTATTCATCAAGGCCTACCATTGCACGAAGTTTCAAAGCTTCAAGAGCTTTACTTTAATAATTACGCTAAGTATCCATGGCAACTTTTGCGCAAAAGTGACAATTTTCGTTTTCACGAAGTAACACTCAAGTTCCATTTTCCATTGCAATGCATGGCGCGCACTCTGCTCATAAGTAAGTGAGCAAAAACGTTTTCACGAAGTAACACTCTTCTTGTAACAAGTTGTATGAAGGCGCGCGCGCTGACCTGAAGTTGCACTTTCCTCGTGTTAAATACATTGAAGAGTGTTACTTCGTGAAAACGAAAATTTACAGTTTCGCAGCTTTTTCGGTTTCACGAACTAACAATCGTCTTTTTTTCTTATTTCTTGTTTATTTAATACACAAACGAGTGAAAAACAGCAGATTTAATAAATTCAATTCATCAAGTGTCCACAACGAGAAACCCAACTGAAAATACTCTGTCGTTTTGACGCAAAGTATTGTTTTAGTAGGCATTCAACTTTAGTTGCCGTTTTCTCCGATTGCTAGTTTTTACTGGTATGTAGATGGTGTTACTTCGTGGTGTCGGTGACGAAATAATCACCAAATCTGCTCGTATTTCATATACCATTGCTGCATGTGCACGGGGATATTAAGCTTAGGAATTAAACTGATAGAAGAGAGATACGTGTATAGGCTATATGCGGCGTACATGTACCAGTGATGTAGTGCCTTGATGCTGGGCCTTGGCCTTAAGGCTGCCTTAAGGCTGAATTTTAGGGCCTTGGCCTTGGCCTCGAGGCTTGAGGGCAAAAGCCTTGGCCTTGGCCTTGGCCTTGAGGGTTCAGGGCCTTGCAATTTTGAGTCAAGGCTCTTCAAGGCCCATAGATTTTTGCATTTTCCAGATAAATCTGTTCAAACTTTTGCTGTTACCATTTTAATCGTATTACCATGGAGGAGGGAAGCACCCTATAGATTTGTGTGTTGGGCACACTTCCACTTTTGTAGCATCACATTTTGTTACCATTGTAGTAGATTTGCTGCAAAAATATTCCGTACACTTGTGGGGCTAATGAGATGATCACTTTAATTGCATATAACTATGAAATAGATCTGATTGGTTGTATATGTCTCCCTGATAAGTGCTAAAGATTTGCATGTATCTGTTTTAGATAATGCTGATATTTCTGACCATGTTGGGCCAGCAAATAAAAATTTCCCAAATCTGTTTGAAGACCTGAACTTATACTTTAATAGGTACAGTGCAGTCATAAAACGGTGTAGGCCTATGCGAGCATGTTGACTGCAATTAAAGAAATGTTATAAGATGGAATTTTGCGTCGGGGTGATATAAATCAAATTAGGTTGGTTTTAAACACTGTATACTCAGTGAACCCACGACCTCCTGCACTAGAAAGCTGAGACATCTGCACTAGAAAGCAGGAGGTCGCACTCGGGAGGTAACACACTGAGATATGGGTGTTAAAAAAACGGATAAATCTAATTTGATTTAAAGAAATGTTGTTCTTCGCAATGAGCAATTCGTGATGATAAGGGCGGTCCAGGGGGGCCAAAAGGGGCCATCCCCCCCCCCCCCCAAAAAAACGAAACCAATTTTTTTTATGTGATGTCGTAATAAAGACAGGCAATGAGTACACCACCATCTTTTCCGCAAAAAAACATCAAATCGCACCACAGAGCATCTCGAATCCAAAAAAAAAAATTGTATCAGTGGTCATTTCATAAAACAGGGCCTTGGCCTTGGCCTTGGCCTTGAGGGTCAAAGCCTTGGTCTTGGCCTTGGCCTTGAGGGTCAAAGCCTTTGCTCCAACACTGACATGTACTGTACTGGCACATCATTACGAATTCCCCATACCCTTGTCGACTAATGAGCAGTTGTTTGTGATGGGCTCTGAAGTTTAATGGCGTCTACAGGCGTTGCAACGGAGTTGGCTGGCGGTGGCACTAGGAAGAAAGCTCTAATTGAGGGGGGTAATGACACAGTATAACGATGTTTGTTGCATAAAGGCTGGTCCTGGTTTGTGTGAGAAAGTACATTGATTTCATGGCGATTGGTTTGGACCGCCCCCTCCTCCCAATCCGCCCTGTACGCGTACCCGTGGAGTACGCACTGTTATCCCCCCATTTCTTCGTGCGTATGTACTTTATAACGGCCCCTATACCACCATGCATTATTATTTTGATGGATGTTCCGTTTGTTCTTGTTTTGTCACTAATTTTGTTTTCACATTTTTATTTATTTTCGTTTAAATTAGCACGGGCCAGGCCTGGCCTTTGTAAATTTCGGCAAGGAGCTCTTGGTAATTGCCAACACACCCGTCGGGCCGCTCCGGCAAAAAGTGACCTTCACCCTGTACAGCCCGTATACCAAGGGACTCAAAAATGCAATCGTCAACAAGCTGCGATTGTATTTCAACTTCCTTGTTGTAAGTGCTCCTTGAAAAAGATCTTTTAACCCTCTTCCTCCACAAAAATATAGAAACTCATTCAAATTGCACTCTGGGTAACGGAGGTCTGTCATACCATTCAATTTGTTAAAACAGTAAAAACATAAGCGTTATCAGTTAAACACGAGTTAACACCAGGCGATTGCAATGTAATTGGAATGGTTTTATTTTACTGTTTTTTTTATTATTATTATGGTGACCCTGATCCAGATTGCATATGGCGACCCTGATTCAGATTACATAAGGTGACCCTGATCCAGATTGCATATGGTGACCCTGATCCAGATTGCATACAGAGCATCTAGAATTCCCTTTTTTTTCTGGACCCTTAAGCGGGCTATTTTTGGACCCACTTTTTGGGGAACCAAATGTTTTTTGCCCCCCCCCCACCATTTTTTTTTCGACCCGGATTTGGTCACGTCAGACATGACGGGAATTTTTATGTACTAATCAGTAACTGCAAATGTTTTGTTGAATGCATAACAGCTACAAGGAGACTTTGTCATCTGGGCCAATAAGACCTACCTGAGCAAACCGCAGTACGTCAAGGAGGACAGTCCCACTGTCGCACATCGCCGATGGTTCTCCCAGTTCTACACCGAGCATAGCCCGAGGTACAACCCTCCTGACCCGCTACAGTGGTGAAACCTAGGACCATAGATAGGCTCTCCGAAAATCAATGCAAACAGGTTAAAACATTCACTAAAAACCAACAAATTAACACAATTTCATCTGGAATAACAAACGCCTGACCCGAGCTGAGCCATGAGATACAAACGGGTCATGTCTTGACTATCTTGCAAAAAATCCTTCCATAGCTAAATGATGATCACTTTTTAATTTCTGGGTGTGTGATAAATAATTTTAATAAAGTATCCAAAAAATGCCATATTTTGATTCGAATAATAAGCATCTGTATCAGTGCTTAATGTTAGTGTTGTTCAATTTCTACTTCTTTTTAAAAATCAAGTTTTATATTCCTGTAGTTGATAGTTTAAGGTGTAGTGCGCACCGCGTAGACCAATGTTGTGATGCCTATCTTCAGGCATATGATCAACATGAACTTTGCAAAAACAACATCCGTCCAGGATGTCATTATGATGAGATAATGATAGGGATGTCATTGAATAAATATAATGTCGAAATCTATCTACGTTGTAAGATATTGTCATACCACAGAAAACATTTCACGATGTGAAAAAAAACAATGCTGAAATACGAGCTGGAATCGTTTGGTTTCTATAATATTGTTATCCCTATTTGCGGCATGATCATGAACTTTGCGAAAACAACATTCTTCATCTAGGATGTCATTATGATGATATAAAGATCGTTTGGTTTCTAAAACACTATAGTGCTACTTAATTGTTTATATAGGCCTAGGTTCAATAGAAAGAGAAATGTAGTAAGCATGTCATCCAAGTTGATCTCCATTAGTGTCAATATATGGGCCAAGGATATCTGAAGTATATCATAGAAATTTACGATGTATATTTTATGATATCTAAATTTGGTCTCAGTTTTACCTATGCCTGCAGACTACTATTTCGAAATCTTTAAATGTTCTGTAACAAATTAAAGTAACGTCGATAAAGAGAAAACAGAGACAAATTAAACAAATGAAAGAATCAAGCCTTAGTCCGCAAATGCCAAACTAACAAGACAGAATTAGAACAGACTAGAACTTTTAGTGATTGGGGAGTTCGAAAATCAGGTCGCATTCAGTTTCTGTGAATGTTGTTATTTAGTTAACTGTTTTGATTTTCTTCAGTGTAATTACAAAGACTGTTATGGTGTATTATTTTGATATAATATTTTAGAATTTGAAATTGGATTGAGCCTTTGAAAATTCTCAAATCAATGTTTTAATATTAATTTACATGATCCTACCTGTTTAATTCCTTACATGATCCTGCCTATTTAATTCAAGATAAATTAACTGCGTAATCCCTTAATTCTCATATTTGTTTTGGTAGTTAGTTGTTAAATCATTTTTTTAATTGAACGTGAAGTAGCGTTGGAAAACTGAATTAAACATTTGATCAATTAACCGAACTATTTGGAAGTTTATGTTTGTTTTATATACGTATTAAGTTGAATTGCAAATGGTTTATTAGAAATAAAATCAATGTTGCAGCCCACAGGCTGAATAACATGATTTACACAAGGATAACAAAAAGGTGACAATCAAGGATTAAAATTCACATCAATTAAAACTGATAGATTGTGTTAAATTAACAGTAAAATGTCGTTAAAAATAGTATTAAAGGGAATGTACAACATTTATTTCGGCTGTAATTTTCAGAAATAAATGGATTTGGAGGATTAGTAGGCCTATGTTATAGCAAATATTGTTAAACTGACTTTCACGTTGTGGGCTTGAAGATGCTGGAAAATCAAGAAAACAGTTACAAAGAAAGGCCTGTTTCTTTTGCATGCATAGATAAAATGCAGTGAAATTTGTACTGAATGTGATCAAAAACTAGATCGGATCTTGTCTGAAGAGAATAACTTCTAACCTTTTCCGTTTGTGGGAGACAACGAATTATCCAAACGGAAATATTTTTTGGGAAAAGGTCTTTAAAATCAGTAACTGAATACAGCTTTGCATGTTTGGTCAGTGGGCTTGTTGGGCCAATGTGCATTTTTGTTTTGGTACAATCTATAAACTCTCAGGATGACCTATGGATACCCCAACAAGTACGAAACCACTACTTTAATCCATATTTTTCCAGACCATTTAAAAGGCGGAGCCATGACATTATAAAGGGGGTGGGCTTAGCGAGAAGGCTCTTTAACGAAGGAAGGACAGAAAGTGGTTTTCGGACCTTTGATACTGATAATCTGCAAAAGGCCACTGTGAGTCACCGGAGTACTGTAGCAACCAAGTTCTGAACCATAAAAAAAATCCATTACACTTTGGCTGTATAGAAATTTGGTACTTTATACCATTATCATCTAGATATGTCCCTTTTTATCAAGCGTCCACCTTTAATACTGCACTTTGTTGTTGGCGACTTAGTTGGCGCCGATTGTCAGTGCCAAGCCTTAACAACAAATCAACTACAGCAAATCGTAGGACATTAGCGGGTCACAAAGCGATCAGATACCATGCCGAGTGGTTTTGCAAAATTAAATCCTGCAATTTTCCGGCTTTTCGATTCCCTCAACCATGATTCCCGACGTCGTTCCACACTCGCATGCAGCTAAAGCAAAATGTGCGAATGCCGCTGGTGATTGATCGCTACTTCTCTGCGCGGCTGTTAAGAGTTTTACACACACTTGTCAGGTTAATTTTTAGCCGAAATATTCGCATTGTTTTGTGATCACACAACGGCGGCTAATTTGCTGTACCTCAGATTGACTAGTGTGCAAACAACGAGTAAAAGTGCTTGATAACTGTGTCGCCGTGACTGATTAATTCGTCGAAATACCAGCGGGTCAGAACAGGTAGCGCAACTTCCGCTTAGAATTCATTAGGTCGGAAATGACGACAGCGGCCAGTAGAATGCACAACGATCATCTGTTGCCGAGAGGCATCCGCCAAGAGACCCCGTGACAACAGCGCCACCATCACTAGGTGTTTTGACGCACGTAGCATGCAAGTTCAGTTTAAAAAGTGCACGATTAACTTCGGAGGGAAAATTAATGCATTACTTTGAATCCAGACCATGGACCGTGTTGCCCTGCAAATTCTGAGCATGCATTGGTAAACGAAAAGAAGAGCAGGCATGGCAACCATTGCATCACTTAAATATTCGTATTTAGCGAAGTCATCAATTGCTGGAAGCAAGATGTAGACTTTTGTAATTGAGTCTTTAATTTTCTGTCTGCGCAAAGTTCAGGCCAAGGGGAGGTAAACATCTCCATTCTCCTCTTTGTCTGCTTCATTAGATTATGGTGTTCGCGGTTCATCCTGTTGTGTAAAGCGTACTAAGGAAAGTGCTGACACTCCCTCGATATGATTGTCTCATGGGACGTGAGTGGACTGGGATAATGGCCTAAACGTGCTCGAGAATCACACTGATAAATCACTCGGAGACGGGCGACACCGCTAAATGAATAATACGCCCACAATGCTACACCGGCTTGTTTGTTACGTGTCAAGATCACATACAGTGAGTGTCGAGTGGTTTGCCTCATTACTGAATTAGAAAGGTGTATTTTGTTCTACTAATGCATCAGATGTTAGAGGCTTTATGATAAGCGCAACACGCTTTTAGACTAAAGAACAAAATTAAGCGGGCAGATAGCAGTCGTCTTGCTGCAGTCGTACTGCCTGCAGTTATGCTACAACAGGACCATCGCTTATTTGACAATTTTTCGGAGGATTTTTGGATGGTAAAATAAGATTTATCCATCATACCTTCATTTGCAGAGCAGTTCCCTGACATCACTTTGACTCGACCCAGCTTTGTGGGAAAACAGCCCATCAGTGAATCAGTTGGGTCGTTGGTGAAGTCATCGGAAACACGATGGAAATGAACGCTTCTATCATAAACACCACCTCAGTCTATGAGGTTGTGGATGATGCCACCAAAGACCGAGCAAAGGCGATCGGCCTTGTGATTTACAATGTGTTCATCATCGTCATAGGCGTGCCGGGAAACTGTCTCATTCTCCGCGTGTATTGGGGCAAATCCCACAAGTGCAGCACTCACATCTTAATCATGGGACTAGCCGTAGCCGACCTGACCATCTGCCTGCTGCGTTTATGGGATGTGACATTGAATTCTTCGATCTTGGCAGGGGCAGATATTCTCAATCTGACTGAAACTTTTAACAGTTTTGACTATACGGCAGTTGGGACCTCCATCATGGTGACTGCCGTGATTGCGCTGGATCGCTACGACTGCGTGTGCCGGCCCAACCGGCGCCTCATGACCCACCAACGTGCTAGGAAGGCCCTTCTAATCGCTGTGGTACTCTCTGTGGCCGTAAACGTGCCAGTATACGTAAGAGCGTCTCTGGACGGCTCTCACGTTTCGCTTTCTCTTGATGTGGTTATATACATTTTTCAAGTCACCTCGTTCGTTCTCCCCATAATGATGATATCTGCGTGTTACAGCATTGTGTTTTTCGCAATACGGAAACACGTCAAAGTTCGAGTGCTGCACGCAAGGGATGACCAAATACTGAACATCGAGACTGACTGGTCGACCAGATCCCATCCGTCCTTGTGCGTTTCCACTGTGTCAAGGCAGGTAGGTGTATCCACTAGGCCTCTTGGGCTCTCTCCTGGACGGGTCGAGAGACGCCACAGACGGCAAAACCGTGAACTCAGCCACACTCAAAAACGGACAACCTCTGAAGATACAAAAGCCAAGGACAGACAACAACAGCTCATTAGTCGCAGAAACTTGTGCACTGCCAACTCATGTACTGCTGATAGTGGAGCGGCCAGATCAACTCAGCCACCTCGAAGGCCAGGGCCCGTCTTCCGACGCACCCAAGGCCCTTCGCCAGCACTTCAGCGCCGCACCACCGTGATGCTATTCATCACCAGTGTCGTATTCATACTCTGCTGGCTGCCGTACTGGGTCAAGGCCTTGTTGGAAATCTTTGGAGGAAAATCGGACTTTCTGGACACCTTCATGGAAGTCCTTTACATAAACAATGCCATCAATCCGTTCATTTACGGGCTAGCTAACAGACGATTTCGGAAGGACTGTAAGAATGTCTTCCGTAAGATGAGAATATGCTGATATGAAAGAATATTCAATGGTGTTTGCTTTGGTCCGCATTGCCTTGTCATGTTGCCTTGAACATTAGTTTGGAATGAGCTTTTCATCATCTGCTTCGCCCGACATATGATGTGTTGGTTACTCAGTTGGTCGCTCCATTGCTCGATAACGGCTTTGTCTTTTTTTTTTCATGTATTATTTGATGGATCAAGAATCAAAGGTTTTTATTTTCTTTCGACGCGTTAAATCACATGTATAGTTCTGCTTAAACGTAATAACTTTTGAATTGATCTTTTGTAGCTTTCAGACTTAGATTTTGATTTTCGCTGGTGTAATTTGAAGTGCATGCTCGTGAAAAAAAATACATTAACTTACAAGACATCATCCCATCCCTAGGTACGTTATTACATCTGCCTCGTCGGTGATGGGGACGTATCTGGGGTTTTTTTACGGGCATGCTGTGATAAAATATAATTTCAACAGTCACTGCAGGAATTCCTAATGGAAATGATAAATGTCAGGCGATAATTAAAAAGCCTAAGATACAAAGGGGGTTTTTTTTGGAAAGAGCTGAGCTGTTTCCTACCTACAGTTAAATCGGTGCTGCTCCATGGGTGCAAAACATGGACTTAAACACCTGTCCTGGAAAAGTCACTTTACGGCACCTTTGCTCGAATGCTGAGAGCTGTACTCAACATCAGCTGAATAAATCATATTAATAACACTGGTTTGTATGGGGAGCTCCCTAAGATTGGGGGAAAAATTGCCTTCAGAAGGAGGGAATTAGCAGGACATTGCCACCGTCATCACGAGCTACCCGGGAACAAGCTAATACTCCGGGAGCCGACACATGGAAGAACACACAGAGGCAGACCAAAGGCATCAACATGAATGTACTGAAGAGGGATCGACACAGGGGTGGAAGAGACAAATGAGCTAGATGCGTGCTTGAGGAATTGGACGGTTGGAGGATCCGTGCCAGGGCTCGGTTGTGGCCGACTTTAATAATGTAATGTAATGTAATGTAAAGCCCCTGTCACACTTTCGCGTATCCTAATTCCTTATGAGTTCCTTATCAACAATTTTCAATACGCAGCCGTATGCTCAAAACGTCGAACTTTTTTGAATACTTTGACTTATGTGCGACACACATCTAGCGTACAAGTAACGAATTCAGCGCATCCATTGCGTATGAGATGCGTATGAGTTGCGTATGCAGTGCACAACATTATTTTTCGGGCTGCGAATAGGTCAGTATGCAGTGCACATTCTAGGCGTATTCCAGACGCACCCGACTTATGCCGACCGCATGCCTGACGCAATACGTCGGCATTCGCTATGAGTTTGTTCAGCGTGCGTTGTATCTGCGCTGCAAGTACGCTATGTATACGTCCACTATAGGCGGCTCATATGCTGACGGGGTGCGTGCCGGGATGTTAGCGTATTACTGCGTATGAAAAGGCTTATCCCCCACGAACACATAGCGTACTCGTACCGTGCTCGACCGATGCGGGACCGATGCACTGCGTATTTATAACTTATGACCTGCGTAACAGCGTACGCAGCGTAGTTTTGTTCATGCTCAAAACTATCCGGCGTACTGGGCCGTACCATGCGTATGCTTGCGTACATAAAACTTACACAAAACGATAGAGATGCATATGAGGTGCGTATTGTGCGTACGACTGCGTATGAAAAAAATGTTAATGCGCATCTCATAAGGAATTAGGATACGCAGAAGTGTGACAGGGCCCTAACGTAGGACACGACACAAAAGCGGAGTGGCGTCCCATCCGGGGCGGGGATCGGGAAACCGGTGAACATACCGGCCGGATGAGCAAAATTGACACAGATTTCAACTTGGTACAAAGTTGACTGTTTTTAAGTCTAATCTGACTAGAAGATTGCATTTACTTACAGGCGAATGAATCAATGGTTTTGTAGCTGCGGAATTTCTGAATGTTTTTCAGAAGAGATTTCATTTAAAATCTATGATTTCAAATGTGCTCTCATAAGAATTGGTAATGAGTGCATGTGATTGTGTTTTGTCAGTTTGTGACCAATTTCTTGAAAAAAAATCAGTGATACCTAAAGCAAATGTCACAAGCAGTGGGTTGCAATCAAGAAGTTGGAGTAAGTAAAGCCGTACTGAATGAAATAAGCTTCCTTTGGCAGCAACGTCAGTCATTAATTTGTACATGTAATGGGATACTGCACTATGGCCAAGTGTTTAATTTATGAACGCGTTCTTAAAAAAACAGTTTAAAAGCACTTTGCTTAATGGACGGGAGTATATTCGCTGAAAGACCCAGGTTAAAATTTTGGTCAGATTCAAAAGATTTTATAACATTATATTTACATTGTAAACACCTCTTGTATGTGAACACCTTGTTTGCCTTGAAAACACAAGAGGTATTTATCGTTATTTAACACCACCATTTACGGTGTGTTAACAGAAGGTCAACGAATTGCTTCCTACTGTAAGAGTCAAACTATACTTCAAAGTTTAAAAGTTTAAAACCACAACATTTAAACAGTTATTTTTGAAGGCTTTGTTTATGAATAAGGCAATTATTGATCACACTGAATCTGGCTTAAAATCTATTCTGGGCATTTTAAGAACATAAACATCTGTCCCATTCAAAATGGTCAAAGTATGTGTGTGTGTGGGGGGGGGGGGTTTGTTTGGGGTTTTTTTTTTGGGGGGGGGGTTGTTGTTTTTTGCTTTTCCAACAAAGCATTTTAATTTAAAGCATACGGTTAACAGTGTAAGGGTGTTTGCCTAGTGGCGTAAATGGCCTGAGACACGGTGACTATATTTTATACACCGCTAATATTGAACGATAAAAAAACGTTGCAAACTGAGCTTAGAAAATAAGAGCTACCAAATTACTCGTAAACTTAGCGGTAATGGCGAATAGTGTTCGCATAATACAAACTGTCAGCACAGAAGTTATAACTTTTTTTCAATTCCAAAAGTCCGACTAATCATCCCCAACTTTGATTTTGCCTTGTGCAAGCGGACACGGCAAATAAATGTATTTATTGAACTATCTGTCTTGAAGGGACATTTTGTCCTGGAACAGCCCAATTGGGTTACAAAACGCGTTGGAACGAAATGATGTAAATCGGAAATAACATTTAAAAGAAGGATATAAACATCCACACAACTATCCTTGAAAAACTAGGCGTTTTGTGTTATTCCTGTATTATGCGTGCGAAAACGACTTTCGGGGTCCACTTTTGCTACTACCCCAAAAAGTGAAGTGTTCGCCGTTTCCGGACGTGTAAGAAACCATAATTGGTCACTGCTGCTCGCGAGCGCGGTGCTGTCTGTTTAGACACACACAACGTGTTTATCGTACATTGACTGAGAACGACAGGAAAAACGTATTCGTACTCCGTCGTGTCCGATGTAAACAACCGGAGTTTTTTTTCGTCTTTTGTCGGGAACGGAAAGACATTGGGTTGGTTTCTTTTCAACCAGATGTTTGAAATTGGATAAGTTAACAATCCAAAACATGAAAGTTTCGGGGATTTCAGGACCTAGTGCTCCTTGAACTGAAGGCTAATAAAATGTTCGGAAATGTGAATGAATTGTAATATTCCAAATCAAATATTTCTGATGCCAAAGATGGTAAATGTTTTAACCCAAAAGCCAGTTGTTGCTGTATAAAATGTAGTCCTTTAGTTCCATTCAGTTTCTGTTTTATTTACAAAATATAGGGGGAAAGGAATTAAAGAAAATAATAATACCAAGTGTGAAAGTAACCTGTTGAGTTTACTTACTAGAGCTTGTTAACCCCAACTTAACCAAATGCCAACAAAAATATGTTTTACAATTAATTGATGATTATTGCATTATTTCAGCGCATGGATTCATATCCTTGACAAAGATTTTTATTCAAACTTAAAGGCTCGGCGAAATTTAAGTGAAAACAGGTAACGCAAGCAAACGAATCAGTTTTCGTGACTGTATAATTTCAAGACGTTACTTCTTCAATCAGGAAGAGATTAATAATTGACCACTTTTGCCCCGCAATCGTATTCGGTCGGAATCGGTTATCAGACTTGATTCCACAGCAAAGATATCCCTTTAATACTCTACACGAAATTCAGAGAGTAAACATCGAAGCCATCAAAAACTGAGATTGTATAGTGACAACATGAACCTTGATGTTTTTAAGAACAGAGGTCTTTCAATAATTAATTCCAACACTGTATTCCAAAGGAAACCGTGTCCCAACACGAACTGGGGCGGTATATCATCCGACTTCTATCAAATTCAAACAAACTATTGACTTATTTAGGTCAGCACGGGTGTTGGCCAAAATAATCAAATTAGGCCAACACAAATATTTTTACTTGCGTAATTTCATTAACAACTGCGGCAAAAATGAAATGCTGTACAGTTTTGGCCGCAGTTTACAGATTTCCCCCCTGAAATGCCACAGTCGATGGACTCCCTCGCTGTTATTGCAGGTTCCAGATGAATCCTCCAGGTCAAGGAGAAAACTTAATGATGAACCGCCCGTGCTCTTGACCAATATCAGATTTTCCCTTTTTGTATCTAAATTTGAATTCGAATTCTTGGGTTGTTTTTAATTTTGAACTCATCTAATCTAATCTAATCTTGCACCATGTCCCGAAGGACGTTGGCTCCACGAATGTTCGCTCTCCACTCCTGTCTATATTGCGCTCTTCGGTGTTCCAGGTAGAGGGCGCTGTTAACCATGATGTCATTTGCCCATCTGTTCCGTCTATTTTTCCCATTCACTGTTTCTAGTAGGATACGCTTTGAATCTCTTTTGTTTACCATCCATACTATGTGGCCAAACCAGATAAGCTGGGTTTTATATATGCGTAAGGTGATTAACTCCGGTGGTTAGCCGTCGGCCGAAGTTCTCCTCCACGCCTCGTCACTTCGTACCTAGTGAACGTTTTATATTATTGCAAAATAACGCAAAAGTATTCCAAAATAATACGCGAAAGAATTGCTAAAGTCACAACTAGGGTACGATTTGTTCTGGTTTAAAAAGCTATGGCACGAACCTGCTTCGAAATTTATTAAATAATCAATATCGAGAATTGAAAAATCGAGAATTGCCTTCGTTCAGCCGTGTGGTTGCGAACGCAAAAGCGTGGCGGTTGTTAAGCGAAGCTAATCCGATTACTGCAAATTTTTACTGCACAAGATAATGGATGATGATAATGATGACGATGATGATGATGATGGTGATGATGTTTAATCACCGTACTTATGAACGGTGGATACAACAGCGTGCTTTTCCAATTTACGTTAGATATTTTTCTTTAATGAAATATAAACTCTGTGTCTAGCACCCACTTATTATGGTAGAGTTCAAATTCAACCGTGACCTCGAACGGTGGATATACACGGTGAATGGTTGGCAAGTGTGCCAAGTTTGTTGGCCCATGCAGTGATGCATGGAAAGGATTTGGGGCAAGCGTGTCCCATTTTTTTTTCAGGCAAGCGAGCCAAATATTCCGAGGGTCAGGTCCTCGGAAGACTTTCGCGTACAAACCTTATGGGAGCTGTCGAGAAAAAAATTGAGGTACAAACAAAAGGGAACAAAAGAAGGAAAGGATCAGGTCCTCATGAGTATATTAAAATCGAGCTGTGTACAAGCATTACATTCACTGCGTGAACTTGCGAAAAAAAGATGTCCACATAAACCAGTTTTCTTGCCCATGTCCACACAAGTTTTCCTCCTCTGTGGAAAACAGGTTTAGAGATCATTTTTGGATAAGGTTGATTTATCGGTCGCAAAATGAAAAGAAACACTTAACGGAATCATAAAAAAATGGGTTGAAAGAGTTTTTACAGTGTGAGTAAAATCATATTTTCACAGGTTTTCTTAACTACATGTACACGAGAACAAAGAAATGACTCCACAAGGATACAAATTTCAGTAGGCCTATGTGTGTTTTTAAGTGTGTGTTTTATTAAACGTCCAGTTCCTCTTCTTCGCTCTCGATATCGTTTAAATTAAACAGCCCTCTTCCTGCCAACGCGGGCATCAGGCAGTACGTTCCAATCTTAGCTTAACCCTAAAAAGGACCGGCTATATTGACTATCTCTCAGCCGGGGGGGAGGGAAATCCCCCCCCCCCAAGATCTTGGCCATCGAGTGGCGAAAAATTATGAAACTCGGTACATGCATAGAACGACTTATCATTAACATCCCCAAGATGTTTTGTGTACACAACGCATACGGGAAAATTCAGTTTTCACGGCGCGAAGCGCTTGAAAGTTCTTCGCTGCGCGGCAACCCCGGTCCGTGGTCGGATTATGTTTTTGGTATCATAAGATGCGCAAGGCTCGAGGCTAAAAAGTCAGAACAGCTCGGGTTGCAAAAACAAATCAAGGCTATTGCAGAAAAAGTTGAGTGGGCAGCTTCCTGGCCCCTTTAGGGTTAAGCTTCAGGTGGAACAGGCCCGGATGAAGTGATTCACTGATGCACCAATGTTCCGTAGGCTTTATATTGCGCCCTAGGCACTGGCAACCAATTGATTTGGATGTTATTAGTTCAAAATACTGTTCATAATCTAGCTAGGATAAACTGGTGAAGGTTCTAGCTCTAAAAGCCTGTCGGCACCAAGAGCGTCAATCGCTTCTCAAAGGTGGGGGTGGGGGGGGGTAATAGGCTTACATCTTGGTCAGAACTAATGTGAGTGCGGAGCCTAATGGCTCTGTTAGCAGAGAACCGTGTGTTTAGCGCCGTGAAATTAGTCTGAGTATCACCCGTTAACCACGGAGCAAGTCTTCTGTGTAACGTCCGATATGTCTAGACTTGCAGATTTATGCCAGCCGCGAGCCAGCCAATCGGAGTCGACTTTACTAAATTGTGACGTCATTTCATTCCCAAACCAGGACTTAATTATTTGGTTGGCCAATTTGAATGCAGGGTTTAGTAATAAAACAAATGCTGGGCGCATATTATGCTAAGACGCGCAACGCATGGATGACCCGAAGGCCCGATATACGGAAAGCACCCAATGATTGGTCAAAATCTAGAGGTCAAGAGGCGGCGGTTGTCTTGCCTAGTAAATCAGCGAATTTGCTCACATATCATAGACCTCTGCATTCGCCGCGGTCTATTACATAGACTACCATGATATCAGTCTGAGTATCACCCGTCCACGAAGCAAAATCTCCAGTATAACGTCTGATATGTCTAGACATGCAGATAATGCAAGCCGTGCGTCAGCTAATCGGAGTCGACTTTACTAAATCGTGACGTCATTTCATTGTAGTATTCATGTACCGGTTTATCTTAGTGATTTGACTTAATTGTTGTAGGTTTTCGTGTATTTTTATTGAATTTTTAAATAACTTAAAGTCTTATTGTTCTTATTGTAAGGAACATTTGATCAATTTTATTTGGAAAATGCGCGGTAGAATTTTGTTATTATTATTATTATTATTATTATTCCCAAATCAGGACTAATTGGTTTGATTGGTCAATTCGAATGCAGTGGTAAGTAATACAACAACGGCCGGGCGCATTATATCGCGTAACATGAAACAGGGCGCGTGACACCGCTTTTTTATCCACTGTCTGTGATGCCTAACGGGTGAAAGACGAAGACCCGATATAGAAAGTGCTCACTGATTGGTAAAAATCAGAGGTCAAAAGGCGGTTGTCTTTTCTAATTAATCAGCGAATCTACTCACATATCATAGACCACGCAATCGCCGTGGTCTATTACACAGACTACCGTGAAAATGGGCCCTGACTTAATGCTAAATGGCAATAGGTCAGCTGGTCTTCGATTTGTGCTGAATTTGAAAGTATCTTTGGCAAAAAGCGATTAAGAGAGAACTATTCCTGTTCAATATTTACAACCTATGCAGTTGAAATGCATGAAAGCTACTTTCATGGAGACACTGGTGATTTTGTGAACTTTTTTGTGGTACGACAAACGTGAGATTCTTGATAATCGTGAGTTAAATCACCAGCTTCCGTGCACAAAAGTTGAACAGCGATTCAAAAATGTACAATCGTGAGGTGCGCGCAGAGGAGATCCAGTCAATCCAAAGGCTTTAAAGGGGAGCTAGTTACCGGTCTCCATCTCTCTAGGGGGCCAGGAAACAGTGCAGTTAGCAGTACTGGCAGTTAGAGTGCTCTTGTGAGGCAGTGATATATTTTAAACAGATTAAATAGTACTTATGTGCTATTTGGCTTTCATGATAAATACAACAGTAATTGTTATACCGTGTCTTTCATTGGTCTTGAACAGCTAAATGAATAATAAGACTTAATGTTTACTTCACATGCATGTACACTGCATTGCATATAAATTACCTCGTATACACCGTGCTGCGTATAAAGTATACATCTTAGAAATAATATCGCGATACTCGGGGCCGAGTTTATCATATGCTAATACGAACGAAGGTGTGTCGCACAATCAAATTCTCACTCGCGTTTGCTTACACGCCGAACATCAATCGTGTTCGATTAATTAACACAACCTGATTTTTTTAAGGATCTCCTTGCAGTCTTGTCTAAAACGTCTGTTTGCTATCCCATAGATCAAGGGGTTCGCAGCGTTGTTGGTGAAACAAATGGCATGTGAAGACTTCAGTATACGTATAACTGTCGGGTTGATTGGTGCTCCGTTATAGAAGGCATACTCGGCCGCGACGGATATCCAATACGGCAGCCAGGTAAGTAGGAACACTACGCTGGTTATGAAGAGCATCCTCGTTGTCTTACGCTGGAGGTTTACCGTTTTGACCTTTTGAGACTGGTGCCCTTTTCCCCGTGTTTCTGAGGATGAACCTGGAATACCCTGGGATGACGAGAATGCATCCGTTGCCTTGGTGGTAGACATTCCCTTCAGTGGTGAGTTTTTGATGTCTGACGTCATAGGATTTACTGACATTTCAGTCTCGCCAGTTTTCGACACGCCGGGACGAGCCATGCTTGAATCCTCATTGCAACGCCTCTCACCATCATGACCCCCGACGCTCAGCCCAGCTGTAGAGTGAACACCAACTTTGACGTGCTTCCGGATGGCCATGTAAACTAGTTGATAGCATACGGCGATCATCACCAGTGCGGTCACAAAAAGCACAATTTGGATTGTCAACACCAGCATTCTTAAAAGTACATTAGAAGGGTCGGTGGACATCGCTACAAAAGCTGGGGTGCTCATCAAAAACGAAAACACAAATACTATTATGGCTGCTGCCTGTGCCCGTTTCTTGGTGAAATATCGGTTCTGTGCTCGGCACACGCAATCATAGCGATCCGCTGCAATGAGTGCAGTAGTCAGCACGGATGCAGTAAAAAACGCCGTCATAAATGCCCAGGGGAACAATAAAGCTCGTGGTACCTGACACCCTGCAAGAAGAATGGCTTCTTCTGAAATGCGGCGCAATCGCAGCAAGCAAACGGCTAGATCAGCCGAGGCTAAGGCCATGATGAACACATGGGTGCTGGTCTTATGAGGCTTCGTCCAGTAGACTCGGAGAATGAGGCAGTTACCAGGTACACCGACTACAAACGTAATCATGTGGACAACAAGCGTGAATATGTCCCCACCGACAGTTATAGCTATTGCAGTAGGGAGTGCAACCTTATCAGGCAATGTGGAGCTTGCTACGGAATGATCTTCCATGGTGATCTCACAATCGTCACTCGAAGCAACTTTAATAATAGGAAACCAACTGTATAGTGCGCTAATTTCAGTCCGTACTGGTTCAAGCATTCCAAGGTTTCACATCGACGGCCAAAAAGTTGTTCCTTATATTCGTCTTCAACAATACCCCATCACAAAAGCTCTCACCATTTACGTGACGTCAACGATTACCGCCATAACCAGCTGAATCGATGAAAACAACTTTTCATAACCCCGTGCGTTTTCATTGGTCGCTATGTAGGGCCTAGGCTAGCATCGTGCGCATTAAAAACCACTGACATTTAGGTATATACTTCTGAGAGATATGTAAGCCAAATCCTGGATGTCCGCGCCGGCCTTTTGACAAATCACTTACTTTAAACCATGCCCATGGGCATAGTTGTATTGCTTTTCACTTCAGTTGCAAGTATCGAAGATGGACAAACGAAGATATTTGGAAAAACGCTAATGGAAAAGTACACATCGTATCCGCTCAAAGAAGATTTTTTAAAAGAGTCAAATTGATTATATTCAAAATGTCCACTCGGTAATGGCGGTCACTGAGGAGGGGTCTTCTTTATTCAAAGTCTTGGCGTGATTGGGCGAAATTTTCAAAAGCCTGGTCTTAAGCCTAAAGCCTCTGCTTTGAAATTGTATGAATCGCACATCCTGTTTACCACAGTGCGTATGGTGGCCAGTGACCTCCGTCTTCTTACTAGTCTTGCGTCAAGACGGTTTTTTAGTATATCGGAAAGCCCATCACCTGCCAAAAGAGGGTGTTATTATGGATCAGATATCATCCACGAATCGCTGACCTTGATTTTACAAATCAAACACTTACGCAATACTGATAAGACCGGTACTGAGACTTACAATATTTATTATTATCCTTTTTGTAAATAACTTTGTGTCCACCTCCACACTTAATAATGATCATCCCCATCCCTGTTTTTCCTTTTCGCGCTACTAACCAGGTATCAACACTCCTCATGACTCCCAAGAAGGTTGCCAAAATTATTCATACCTTGGATGCCTCCAAAGCTACTGGCCCTGATGGAATCCCTGTAATCGTATCGAAAATGTGTTCTCCTCAACTTTTTTGCAGTTTTGTCCAGCTATTTGGTGTGTTATAAGATGGAATTTTTGCGCCGGGGTGATATTATTCAAATTAGGTTTTGCCCTTCACCGACGTTTTTTAAACACTGTATACTCAGTGTGTTACCTTCCGAGTGAAAGTTGGAAAAAAATCACTCGGGTGATTAAAGATGGTTTGGAAGAGGAGGTCGTGGGTTCGAGTCCCACCCGAGTGATTTTTTCCAACTTTCACTAGGGAGGTAACTCACTGAGTATACAGTGTTTAAAAAACGTCGGTGAAGGGCAAAACCTAATTTGAATATTTGGTGTGTGTTCTTCATCTTGGAAAAGGGCGTCTGTTGTACCTGTTTTCAAAGGCGTTGGTGAGCGTTCTGGACCCACTTATTACAGTCCACTACGTGGTACGTATAGAAAAGTAAACCCAAAATGGCAACCTCTATTAAGTAAAAAAAAGACCTAAGCTCTTGCCAAGATAAAACATGATTTTTTTATTAACCATTTGAAGCAGAAGGTATTTGAATAAAGGTTATAATAAGTGCCAGTTATCATGGTTATGAGAGTGTTCCGATGTGATTTTTTTTCTGTGAATTGTCTTCGTTGTGCTGAAATATCTACCATTATTGTGATCTGTGGACACAAATATAAAACGGTGCTTGCTTGTATTTAAAAGTCCATAACTGGAAAGAATGTGAGCGATTTGAAGGATTCATTTACTAAAAGAAAGCTAATATTGATTGGGCTTTTACATCCTAGATCTTGAACGCGCTACGTACAGAACTTCTTTTAACAAAAATAGGGCTCGCCATTTTGGGTTCGTTTTCTTTTTACTCACCCTGTATGTCTGCTTCCTGTAATCTTTGAATGCTTTCTTAACCAACAGCTTCTTTTTTACCTTGAGCACCATCTTCTAACTTACTGCCAGTGTGCCTTCGCCACGCCCGTTCAACAGGTGATCTACTGTGTCTAATTACAGATCATTTTAATAGGATCATTAAGTTTGATGAAGATCTGAGCATTGAAAATCTCCAAAGTGGCTGGTAGAAAAATGATGTACAATGGAATTTGGGAAAGATCAAAAAGAAGGGGACATGGAGGAAGAGGAGGGAGAGTGGGAAGAGGAGTAGCAGGATGAGGAGTAGGTGGTTCAGGTTCAGGAGGTTCAGGTTCAGGACAAAAATCAGAATGAACAAAAAATGAAATCCACATCAAAAACTGCAATTCGTGAAGTACCAATTACAGGGGAGGGGTGTTTGGGGGTCAAAAACCCCCCAGCTCTGTCAATTTTTTTTTCATACAAATTCCTAAAAAATAAGTCTAAACCCCCACCCCTGCTGTGTCACCCCCCAATTTGAACAGCGCCCCCTATTGAAATATGGTCCCCCCCCCCCCAGTTTTTGTTTGACGGAGGCCAAGTGTCCGGAGAAAAAAACCGGTGTACCTTTTCAGATTTTTTTTGCTGATGAAACCCCCCCCCCCACCTGCGAAAATTCCTGGATCCGCCCCTGAATTATTTTGTAAAGAAATCAACTTCATTAATCACAATCGTCCCACTTTTTACATCATTTGTGGCGGGATCCCCGGGCCTCACCAACGTTTGTTCGGATTGAATTTGGCACCTATTGAAGAGAAGACAATTTTCCGTAACAACTGATCTTCCCTATACGACAAACCTCTCAGAGCGACCTCAATGTTAAGGGTGCAGGTCCGTTTTGGAGGAAAATATAACGGCGATTGTGACTAATTGTTAACTCATTGCTAAATAAACGTGTAACGAAGACAGAATTGTCGGCACAAGCAATACAATTTATTCAGCAATATATGTACAGTATTTGAACTTTAATGGGCGTGGTTGCTTTATTATTTGGGTCTTTTTTATACGGGATTAATCCAATCCTATTAGTCACAGCAGCAATGCACAACAATCATCAATGCACAATGTCAACAAAGTACAGCAGGCAAGGTACATGTACAACAGCATCAGGTACAAGGTACCTTTGTACTCGCTAGTCGCTACACATCATCCATCCGAGCCGGAGTAAGCAACGTACAGCTATTAGAGCCTTGTTCTTACATCAGCTATTCTTGCCAGCATCGCTTCGGGGCCGCTGTACAGCCCATACGAATTTGTATTCGCCGCGCATAAGCATGCGCAGAGCACACGCAAAGTAATCCAACTACTTCTTATATACTCGTTATCCGCACCCCAACTCCCTCAAACCATACGACTCTGCACTGACCGCATCACATCACGCATCGTCTGCCTAAACACGCACACACTATGTCGCGCCTGAGCTTGGCCAACCAACGCTATACACGCCACGCACGCAGCCGCAGTTCGCTCGTACCCACCGCCCTAAACAGGGCGCTGTGAAGGGCTAAGGGTGCAGACCAGAAAATATGCCCAAAATTGCCCACGCGCGCCAAAGCAAGATTTGTATGCCCTCATTTTTTTTTGCTATGGAGCATTTTGTGGACCATGAACTTCAGGTTTGTTAAAAAGATGGATCGAAGCCATGAACAGGACTGCGAGCCCGTATTTATGTGAAATTCGGATGAAATTGGGCCCATTTAATAGTTGAAATGTGGTTGATTTGTGACATAACTAAGGCCAGCGCACTAACAGCAACGCACAAACGCCTCTAGTCAAACGATGGTCTTGTCATCTTGCCATGATTATTGTAATGTCAATGGTGTAGAACGGCCACGTGTCTAGTCTATAAACATGCATTGCATATAAATTACTTCATATACACCGCGTTGCAGTGAGTTAAAACCTCAGGGTGCAAGGAACCCTGGGCTACGCCTTGGGTGCTCTGCGCCCTCGAGCCTCGGGCGTTAAAACGTCATATCCAACATCATATCAGTCAACAATGGTTAAACATACTACAAAGATTGATGCATGCATGTTATAACTTCACAGTGGAGACAGTGATACAATTTAGACAGACTAAATAGTACTCAAATGTGCTATTTAGTGTTCATGATAATACGGACTCGTCGCATATCAAACACCGACGCACTATATTATTATTCCGTGTTCCACTCGCGCTCGTGGGATAACTAATAATAAAATATAGTGAATACCAATGCCGATATTCCCTTGGAATAAATACAGATGAAAGCCTAAACAGTTACAAACATGATACATGTAATACAATGATCGCTTATAATAAAGGTGCAGTTGAAAACGGCCTGGCAAGGCCTCTAAATTCGAGGTTAGTCGTTTCATTTGATTCCGGCCTTAAAAAAAGGAATGACGCGTGTTCGGACCGTTTTTATACCCATGTGCTAGAGTTGTACGCAAGTATATGCGCCAATACAGACGTGTACTACACATTCGCAACGAGAAACTCACGATGGCGACACAATTAAATTCGCATTCGCAATCGTTTTCACGCCGAATACCAAGAACTGACATCAGGCAATCGTTTTCGATTATTTAATAACACAACCTGAGTTTTTTAAGGACCTCCTGGCAGTCTTGTCTAAAACGTCTGTTTGCAATTCCGTATATCAACGGGTTCACAGCGTTGTTGACGAACGCAATGGCAGTTGAAGACTTCAGCGCAAGTCTAAATGTTGTGTTGATGTGTGCTCCGTTATAGAAGGCATACTCTACCGCGGCGGATATCCAATACGGCAGCCAGGTAAGTAGGAACACTACGCTGGTTATGAAGAGCATCCTCGTTGTCTTACGCTGAAGGTTAACCGCTTTGACCTTTCGGAACTGTTCTCCTTTCCCCTCTCTATCAGAGGATGAACCTGGAATTTCCCGGGATGACGAGCATGCATCCGTTGTCTTGCTGATAGGCAATCCCTTCAGTGATGAAATGTTGATGTTTGACGTACTAGGAATAGTTGACATGTCCGTAGCTCCAGTGTTTAATACGCAGGGACGAGCCATGCCTGAATCGCCACTGCAAAGCCTCTCACCGCCCTGATCCCCGACATTCAGACCAGCTTGAGAGTGAACACCAACTTTGACGTGCTTCCGGATGGCCATGTAAACTAGTTGATAGCATACGGCGATCATCACCAGTGCGGTCACGAAAAGCAGAATTTGGAACGCCAACACAAGCATTCTCAAGAATGCATTGGAAGGGTCGGTGGACATCGCTATAAAGGCCGGGATGCTGATGACAAACGAAAACACAAATGTTATTATGACTGCAACCTGTGCCCGTTTCTTGGTGAAAAATCGGTTGCGTGCTCGGCACACGCAGTCGTAGCGGTCGGCTGCAATGACCGCGGTCATCAGAACGGATACTCCCATAAACGATGTCGTAAATGCCCAGGCGATTAACAGAGCGCGTGGTACCTGACCCCCTGTTAAAAGAATGGCTTCTTCGGAAACGCGGCGCCATCTTAGCAAGCAGACGGCCAGATCAGCACAGGCTAAGGCCATAATGAAGACATGGGTGCTGGTCTTGTGAGCCTTAGTCCAGTAGACTCGGAGAATGAGGCAGTTACCTGGTACCCCGATTAGAAACACTATCACATGGACAGCAAGCGTGAATATGTCCCCACGTGCAGCTAAAGTTACTGCAGTAGGGAGTGTATCCTTAAGATTCAAGGTGGGGATTGCTAACGAGTGATCTTCCATGGTGATCTCGCAATCGCGCTAAATTCACTTGTAACAAAGATTATAAGGTCTGTGTGGGTTCTTCAAGCACGCTAGGGTTCATCGCATCGACGGGCAAACAAGTTAAGGTCCTTATATTCGTTTTCAAACAATGCCCCCTTTTACAGAAACTCTCAATTCAGATACTTGACGTAAACGGAATCTAATGGGCGCGGATGGCATTACGTCGTGATTATCCGAGCCAATAAAAGCGTCTCTTCAATAGCACGTGCGTTTTCGTCAGTTGCTATGTGATACAATTGAGCACTTAAAACTCAAGAACTATTGAGTTGTTAAGTAAATACTTCTGGGAGCCAGATAAGCCAGGATTACAGCGCCTATCGACAAATTTATATTGTATTTGCAACGTGCTCGAGGGTAAAACTGTACTGCTTTTCTCTTCAATGGGAAATAACACAATTAACGGTGTACAGCGAGTGAAGCTTCTTAAGAGGGAGAATGGGAAAACTCAATGCATTAAAACAAACAGTGCCAAGTACAGCAAGGATCCGCCTGCAGAGGATTTAAAAGACTCTTTAGCCATGATTTTGGTCCGCTGTTGGGACTGACAATGAGCCCTAGGGAACGAGCATGTTGAGTTTGAGAGACGAAAATTTGAGCACTCTTTCTCATTATTTCATTCGTAAACTCATCACACAAGACTTTTCCCCCAAAGATTCGGATACCTATTCCGATGAAAGGTTGTCATGTCAACCAAGTACCATTCCTTGTCGATTCATTTTTGATGTTCAACTTGCACATTATCTAAAGACGTTGGTAATTGAAAAGGTAAACATAACAACATACTTAGGGACCGTGACCATTCAGCCCTGGTATGTAAAGGGCCCCCCCCCCCCGGTACCTCGTCCGGTCCAGAGCCAGTTCGGTCTTCAGCCCAGTCTCGCCCGGTACATGGTCCTGTCTGACCAGAAGTTTTGAAGTCAGTCAGGCGCATCAATTTATTGCCCTTCAGAGAACCTCCAGATCAGAACAATAGCAGACTTACCGGATTAAAGATAAAATCCTTCCAAAGGCCTTAGTAATTTACGGTCATTGTGCGCGAAACCCCATGGCAGGGGTTTTGATCTGTGCCGACGAAAGTGTTCTATTGTTTCGCGCTGAGAGATGAAAACCACAAGCGGGTTTCTTCTGGGATATTTTACATGCGTCAATACTTGCAAACAATAGACCCGAGCTTACCGGGGGGGGGGGGCCTTTTCATACCGGGGCTGAATGGTCACGGTCCCTTATGGGGATTGATTGGAATTCATGAGGACAATCGGATTACATGGCCATACAATGCTATTTAACTATTTCCAAAAGGGAAACTAAGGAAGGTTATTATTGCTTGTTTGTCGAATCACAATACAGGCGTAATTACCAAACTGACTGTAATATACAGCACAGCCCCGGGTCGCCCGTTGAAAAGCTAAAAAAGAATCAGACAGATGGATTCTTTTCAAAAACGCAGAGAACTAATGTAGCTTAATCTTCCGTATCGCATTATTTTTTCTAATGCCCATTAGTCGTTGATGCATGACATGCAATGAGGAGTGCCATGCTTTATATAGGTATTTTATCGGAGAGGAGTGCCATGCTTTATATAGGTATTTTATAGGAGAAGAAAGCCCCGAAAAGCCTGGTTGTTTACCTCTGTACTTTCAGTTTCATAGCCTATACCCGTTCATGTACCGAATGAGCACAAAATAGCAAGGGGCTGAGATTAAAAGTTTTTAAAACTGCTTAAATATTTCGAGCCCTATTGACACATTAAGTGGAACTTCTTTTTTAATTTGAAAATATACACGTTCTACAGCTTTATTTCGGTTGCGAAGCACATTTGCTGGGTTTACTATGCCACATAAAAATATGAGTTTGGCATTTCCATTGACAAAGCTGAAAGTGACGAGTTCACCATGAAGGGAAGCAGTAAAATAAGTGAACTTGAACGTTATGAAATTCGGACTTTATTTCCCTTTTAAATAAAATCCTCCGAAGCCTCAGGTTAGACAAGGAAAAAAACTTGGGTGAAAACCGAGATTCGAACCCGAAACCTCGACCTGCAAACAAAGAATTATATACCTGCGTGCGTATCATAAACGTATCGTAGGGCGCCATGTATGCGGATGTCACTTGGGAGAAAACATTTCGTGACCTGGCAGGGGGCCTGACCCTTTTCTGGGTCAAAATGGCACTTTTCATGGTCAAAAGTTGCAATATTTGGCTCATTTACTGGGTCATCTTGACCCGGAAAAGTGATATTTTTGACACAAAAGAGTGTCATTTTGTGAGCTGGAAAAAGGTCAGGCCCCATAAGCTCCTGGATTCCGGGTCAAATCTGACCAGGGACCTTTTGATATGATAAAGCCACCCAACCACACCCTCTTGGCGGAGCCGGCAACTTTACGGGAAGATCAGTTTGTCTGTTTCATAAAGCAGCACAAGAGAACCAGAGGGCCCACCTAATGGGGGAAACGACAACGATGTACCCATCAGGAGACTGGTGGCGGCGGCGTCGTGTAGGCATAAAGACGATTCGAACAAGATGGAAGAAGTCAAACGACCAGGATGCTTAGCTCACTCTCAGTCAAGAGGATTAAGTAATGCAAGGCATGCACTAAATGCATGCTTGACATTGGTGCTGCTAGATGGACCGGGGGACGGTATTAGAGGATTTGATGCCCCTCCTCAATCGTACAATCGTTGGCCTTAGGCCCTGACTCCCCCGCCAGGAAATAAAACAAAATACAAAAACGGGAAAAGTACGGTACACGAACAGGGGGGAAATAAGAGACTCGAAGTCTATATTTTACTGCTCATTATTTCCGACTGGAAACCCTCAGAAATGGCCATAAAATGTGCTTTGACTCACGAAAATGCATATTTCCATGTCGTCAATCCCCAATTACCTACCAGTATGAGAAGTTTCAACTTTCTAGATGATCACACGGCGAAATGCATAGCCGGACAGAGAGACACGGGACTCGCTTATTTTACGGGGCTCGCTTATTGTAGAGTGCTGTGGCCTCGTGGTTATAAATGTATTTTCTTAAGAAGTAGAAGCACGCTTGACAGGTATAGAGAGGGTATTAGAATAACAAAAGGTTTTACAATTGGAAACCTGTAAGTAGTAGGCTTGATGGCGTTCGTGTCACTTACGCTTTTCGCACGCCACTGCACAGTCGGGTCATACAAAATTTTATAAAATGAAAATTAATGAGAAAATGTTTTTCATTTGTAGTTTTAAGCAGAAGATACTTCTGATGAGCTTCATCTTCCTTACACTAACCGAGAAGAGACGTAGGAATTCCAACCTGAAGTTATTAGGTGAGTATAGGAGGGTTATCGTTGGTAATGGAGGCGCCCATTCGAGTCATCTGCACGCTGAGTTATATCGGCCCTGTGTTGCTGCGGTAAAGCGAAGTTCCTAAATGCAAAGATAATTGTTGTAATTTATTAACAAGTTCCTTTTCAGGTGCGCGTGTGCAGGCGCCTCAGAAAATAATTTATTCGCGTTAAGCATCGCGTTTTAGAGAATAAGGGCACTTGATTCGTGGTCTGTGGGTAAAGCTGCGGGTTGTGGGTTCGAGTCCAGCCGGGGTCATGGTGCGTGTGCCTGAGCAAGGCACTTTGTCACTCATTGTTTTTCTTCACCCAGGAGTAAATGGGTACCTGTAAGGGCAGAAATGGTTATTGTGATTGAATAAGCTTGCTTGCGCCTAACAGGCAGCATTCAGCTGTATACTCCCCAGGGAGGTGAGATGTATTTGGAACGTTTAATTGGCCCAATGATCAAAGGTAATAATAATACTTTTTTTGCAAGCGCTTTGATTTAGTTTACTAATAAGAGCGTTCTTAAATGCCGATTATTATTAGTAGTAGTTTACATGTTTAATATAGACGTCATCTAAATATCTAACACTTATAACAAGTATGCTTACAATAAAGATGCATTACATATTTTGATCTCATAATAAACGTTAACGCTTAGTGTTATACTAAATATACTACATAGCCTAATGAAATTGCACTAGATCAGATATGTTGTATTTGCTCTGAAATAATTAACTCATATTATAATTAGCCTATGGCAAGAGTTCGCACTTCAATTTCTACAGAATGAGATTTTAAAGGAGTCGCATGTGAACTGTCACAGGTAAAACATTTATTTTGAAATCAAGTGTGTATCAATGCAGGTTTGAATTAGAATATGTTCTATGGTTGTCTAGTGTTGGCTGGACAGACAGGTTACCTTTTTCAGCCAATCGTCGGATCTATTCATTCGGAACAATGTGCTCTTAATGTTCAAGATACTACGATAAGTAATCACTGAATTCTGCATTTCAATGAAACATAAGTTATCATTGAATTCCGTATTCCAGAGATTCGTTATAATTGAATTTTGTGTTTCTGTGATAACATTATGATTACAAGACGGTTCCGTTATATACAAGCTATAAAAACAATTATTATTTGAAATAAGAGCATTAAAAACAAATATCTTTGAAATTTATCCGTTATATCAGGTGCGCATTTGTGTGTTTACACGATAAAATCATCGCAGTAACGTGGTAACTTAGATGGTAATAATCTATATACGCAACACCGTACACATGGTAGGGCCTAATTGCAAGCCATGACAAAGTACTTCGGAGACATGGTAAGCATGAACGATAAATATACATTTACATTTTATAGAACATGTGCCCTGTGACGTCAAACCAACGGACAACCGACGGACAACCCAAAAATATTTAGCATGTTACTTTGCCCACAGTAAAAAAAAAGTCACCGACAACACGAAGTATCACTCTACGTGTTAAACTATATATTTTATTGTTTTCAGATTTTTTTTTACATTTTTAAACATTATTTATCAAGGCCTACCATTGCACGAAGTTTCAAAGCTTGAATAGCTTTACTTTAATAATTACGCTAATCACCACGAAGTAACACTCCACCGTGTTAAACCATAATTTTTTTCGGTTTTCGGTGTTTTACATTTTTAAACAAAATTCATCAAGGCCTACCATTGCACGAAGTTTTAAAGCTTGAAGAGCTTGACTTTACGAATTACGCTAATTATATCCATGGCAACTTTTGCGCAAAAGTGACAAATTTCGTTTTAACGAAGTTTCGCACTTTTTCGGTTTTTACGAACTTGCAATCACCTCTTTTTCTTATTTCTCGTTGATTTCATTAACAAACGGGTCCAAAACAGCAGATTTAATCAATTCAATACATCAAGTGTCCACAACGAGAAACCCAACTGAAAATACTCCTCAGCTCAGACGCAAAGTGTTGTTTTAGAAGGCGTTCACACTTTAAAAACCGGGGTTTTCTTCGATTGCTATAGTTTTTACTGGTATGTACATGAATGGTGTCGCTGCAGTTCATTTTATAACTATACAAGAGAAAGGTATACAACTGGAGTGCAGAAGAAAACAGTTGTGACCACACATAACCAACCTAGACGCAAACAGCTGTTAGAACGTTTCACTACAGTGCTCACCTGTTAGAGGTTACAATAAGGAGACTGATATAATTAGAAGTGACATGTAATATTCAATGTTGAGAATCTTACAGTGAATACTATCCAGAGCAGGTGCCGATTTTTTTTTTTATAAATAAATACAAATGGTTACAAAGTGTATCTCATACACTGATCTCGTATAACACAGTTTTAAACCGCTTTTCATGGCTACCAGTTTCATTGACTCCAGCCTTAATAAGGAAATGCCTTTAAAGCGCCGTTTTCTATAATGCGCTTATACGAACGAGAGTGCATTACACATCCAGTGCGAAACAATTAAACTCACTTTTTGTGCAATTCCGTGCAAGAAGGGCACGGCTGAAAATGGAATTACATTCCGTCTTCGGAACTACAAGCATCACAACCTCAATTATGGTATCACAAGAATGAGGACAACAAAACATTTTATATTCGAGAGATGTGCCAGTGAAATGGAAAGTGATTTTTTTTTTCAAAAAGCTTCCTTTTTTGGCAAAACAAGAATGGATTGTGGAACGTCATGTATTGACATCTTTTACCATGCAAACTACGAGTGTTATACTGCGAGTTTTTGTTTCAAAGGCAGAGACAACCAATGCAATGGTTCTTATTTTTTTTAAAGTATTACATAGAACTTTGAATACCACGATTCAGTGTGATTTTATCGCATGCAACATTGATTTCAAACACGTAATGTTCGTAACAACAAAACATGATATTTCCAATACATCAATTTATGTGATTTTAGTAAAATGTCACTAGTGTTTGTGTACTTACTATCTATAGTGAAACTACATTTATGTCTACCAAAACATAGTTATTTCATCTTGCAAGAAACTTAAGACTTTTATCAATGCGTATACTGAAAATCGATCTATGTAACGTATGTAACGGTCGTTTACAGCATACCTCTGATATTATTTCAGCTGACACTAACTTATCGACTGGTCATGTTACACATTAAGTTCTGAGCCTGTACCGAATTTATTATTTTTGCTTTCACTGCAAGAAGTTTATTCAACTCCTATTTTTGTCTAATTGGTCGGTGGCCTCTGCATGCGAAGACGTCCGCGGCGATGCAATTACCAATTTGCGTTCGCTTTCCCACCGAATACCAAGAACCGACATTAGGCAATCGTTTTCGATTCATTAACACAACCTGAGTTTCTTAAGTACCTCCTTGCAGTCTTGTCTAAAACGTCTATTTGCGATTCCGTAGATTAACGGGTTCACAGCGTTGTTGACGAACGTACTGGCAAATGAAAAGTACCTCAGCATGCGTAGAAAAGTCAGGTTGATTGGTGCTCCGCCAAGCAAGGCATACTCTACCGCAACGGATACCCAATACGGCAGCCAGGTTAGTAGGAACACTACGCTGGTAATGAGGAGCATCCTCGTTGTCTTACGCTGAAGGTTAACCGCTTGGACCTTTCGAGATTGTTCTCCTTTCCCCTGTCTATCTGATGATGAACCTGGAATTGCCCGAGATGACGAGCAAGCATCCGTTGTTTTTATGGTAGACATTCCCTTCATTTTCAGTGGTGAAGTTTTGAAGTCCATTTCAACGAAAGTGGACACGCCGGGACGAGCCATGCCTGAAACGTCACTGCCAAGCCTCTCACCACCCTGACCAGCTTGAGAGTGAACACCTACTTTGACGTGCTTCCGGATGGCCATGTAAACTAGTTGATAGCATACGGCGATCATCACAAGTGCGGTCACAAAAAGCACCAATTGGAGCACGAGTACAACCACTCTCATGGATACATTCGAAGGGTCGGTGGACATCGTTAAATAAAAGACTGGTATGTGGATGACAAACGAAAACACAAATGTTATTGTGACTGCTACATGTGCCCGTTTCTTGGTGAAAAATCGGTTGTGTGCTCGGCACACGCAGTCGTAGCGGTCGGCTGCAATGACCGCGGTCATCAGAATGGATACTCCCATAAACCACGCCGTAAATGCCCAGGCGATTAATATGACGCGTGGTGTCTCATATCCCCTTGCCAAAAGAAAAGCGTCTTGTACAACGCGTGGCCATCTTTGAATGCAAACGGCCAGATCAGCCCAGGCTAAGGCCATGATGAAGACATGGGTGCTGGTCTTATGAGTCTTCGTCCAGTAGACTCGGAGAATCAAGCAGTTACCTGGTACGCCGATAAGAAACACTATCACATAGACAACAAGCGTGAACATGTTCCCACCAGCAGCGGTAGATACTGCAGTTGGTAGAACACTCTCAGGCAAAGTGGGGATTGCTTCAGAGTGATCTTCCATGGTGATCTCACAATTGATACTGATGAGAAACCAACTCTAGCTTGTGTCTTATACAGTTGCACTTGTACTAAAGTTTTGCAAGTTGCAATGGGATATTTACTAATATTCAGTATTGGTTCCTCGACATGTACTATAGCTTCGTCAAATCGGCGGGCAAGGCAAACAATTTTCGTCCTTAAATACGTTTTGTAACAATACCGGTATCCCTTTTAAAATAAGCTCTGGATTTCACGTGACGTAAAAAAAAATATCACTGTAAAACAGAGACCATTAGTCCGACCTGTGATGTTGAATGCATTAATTTATCATGTATTGCAGGGATTAGCAACCACTTAATATGTTCTTAACTCTTTTATGCTCGTCAGTTTCATATAACGGACTAATGATTGATACAATAAAAGACCAACTTCGTTCAAATGGCGTCAAGCAGTATGCTGCCACAAAAGTAACTACTCGCACGTACATGGTGTTTATTTCTGGCTTCCTCGAATTCTGAGCGGATTTACAAGGGAATGGGGAGGTATAGGCTTGCTTAACCTGCGTGCTCCGCCGACCCGCCAAAGATTCGGCCACTTATTCAGATGAAATGTTGTCATGTCAACCAAGTACCTTTCCGTGTCGATGAATTTATGTTCAACTTGCACATTATTTACGGACGTTGGTAATTGAAAAGGTATACATAAAAAACATACTAATGGGGATTGGTTGGAATTTACGAAAACAATCGGATTAAATGCTCATACAATGCTATTTCGCTATTTTCAAAAGGGAAAGTACGGAAGGTTATTATTGATCATTTTGTCAAATTACTATGTCGTAATTACCAAACTGACTGTAATGTGTGATACGGGTTGCCCGCTGAGGATTAATTAAAAACAAAAAGGATGGATTCTTTTCAAAAACGCACAAAACTGTAGCTTAAGTTTCATCGCATTATTTTTTCTAATGCCCATTAGTCGTTAATGACGTGCAAGGAGTGCCGTGATTTGTTTAGGGTTTTTTTTTTTGGGGGGGGGGGAAAGTCACGGAGAAGCCTGGTCGTTTACCTCTGTACTTTCAGTTTCAATGAATCTCATAGCTTATATCCGTTTATGCTGTACCGAATAGGAATTTCTTTTTAAATTTGAAAATATAAACGTTCTACAACTTTATTTCGGTTTATAAGCCCATTTGCCGAGTTTACTACACCAGATACAAGTTGAGTTTGGCATTGCCATTAACAAAATCTGAAAGTGACGTGTTCACGATGAAGGGAAGCAGTAAGGACGCGCTGTTTCCACCTAAAAACGGTGGGGTGGCCGGGGAGGCGTTGCAGTCAACGCACAAAAAGACCAAAGGCCTAAAGCAAAAGGAATCGACCGTTGTAATATTCAGGTTTCAGTTAACTTAAGGACATTCACCACCTTGTTTAATCAAAGGGTAGACTCGAAAAAAAGTCCCGGGTCAGACTTGACCCGGGATGATGCCTGACCCCTTTCCTGGTCACAAATGGGTCAAAGTTGCAACTTTTGGCTCACTTACCGGGTCATCTTGAACCGGAGAAGTGTTATTTTGACCAGGAGGAGTGTAATTTTTGACCCGATAAAGAGTCAGGCCTCATAGGACCCGGATTCCGTGTCAATTCGACCCGGGACTTTTTGATATGATATAGTAAGCCATTTAACCACACCATCCAGGCGAAACCGGCAACTTTACGGAGACCAGAGGGCCCAACAAATGGGGGAAACGACAATGATATACCCATCAGGAGACTGGTGGCGGCGGCGTCGCGCTGGCACTTGGGGATAAAGACGATTCAAACAAGATGAAAGAGGTCAAACGACCAGGATGCAGTTCGTTCTAGCAGGACCAACTTTTTTTCATTTTATGTTAAGTTAAAATCAAAGTTTGGTTGTCTGAAACTCTGCTGCAATGCAAGCTTATTATGAACGATCCCGAGGCGAGGAGGCTTGGCTCACTCAGTCAAGAGGATCAAGTAATGCAATAAATAGGAATAAAACACCATGTTGAATTACAGACGGTCTAAGAAATATAAATACGCCTCTCAGGGTACAGATCGAGTTGCTGTGATTAAAAGGCTGTTATAATACATCATGGTTTGGGGGAAATAGTGACCCCGAGGGTATTGGATGATTAGGAGGCGAAGCCGAGGGAGATGGTCCCAGTCATCCAACACCGAGGGATCATTTGTTTTCAATATTTGCCCCGCATAACATGTTGTATTTGTTTTACTTTAGTTCATAAATTTTCATCAGGTAGCTGCGGTATTTCATTGGTCCGTTCCACCATGTTGTTGATCGTGCAGTATTTGGATAAAGTGAAACATAATTTTATTTTATTTTAAGGAGACAAACAGAATAGGAAGTTAATGTGTCATTTAACAACTTTAACATTCACAGAGAACAAAGGATTGTGTAAAAAAAAAATCACCAGTACCTCTTCGGTTAAAATCGCAAAGCGAGAACCACCGGTTGCCATTTTATTGTATGCCATAACAGACTGGCACAACAGTGTCCTCACTGGTGATCTCCACAGTATGCACATAAAGCGTATGCGTCGTTGGAAAAGAGATAAAACTGTACAGTCGTTTTCCTAGTTCCGGATCGCTCTTTGAATTCACGCAGCGTACGTCTCAGCTTGTTTGACAATTTGAACAAAATTATGTCAAACAGCTTACCTTAGGATGTGAGGAAATCTATCATGTACATCTGAACAAATATAAGAGACTGCTTTGGATACGCTGGCGAGAAAAGCTTCGGCGTACGTACGTTTGCCTAGTTCCGGATCGGTTGAATCTATTTCGGATCGCTTGCGCCCTCTATTGAAAACACACATATTTAGCGTGGTTTACTGCGTGGCTAGGAGGCAACGCGATCCACGTGCGTGGAGTCAAATCGTGATGCTTACAACTTCACAAGTTCTCGTTTACTATAGATTTTGTTGCCCGTGAAATAGAGGATTTACTACCATGGAGGAAGGAATACAGTGCATCCGACTTAAAGCTTGTAATTCTATGAAATTTCGATGAGAATAAACCTTACAACTGCTCTATTTTTCAATGGAAAAGAAGGATAATTTTCAGCTTGTTCAGAATGGCGCTGGACCTCCGGACGTCCCCATGCATGATCATCCACAACTTCACAAGTCAGTGAATCTCCAAAATTGGACCAAAAATTAAAATATAACCAAATAAGCTTTGGTTGAATTTGTGATTCCAACAGAATTGCGACTATTTTCCCTTGATTTTTAATGCCTTTTGAAATAATGCGGGGCCTGCACTGCATGCAAATGAGTAGAAGCGTCGCCAAGGTCATTTTTATTGGGGGGGGGGGGGGTTGTTGAACACCCTCTACAATACTTTAATGATACGTACGTAGATATATTTTTTTTCTGGATTTTTACCCCTCTTAACAAGACCCATAGTACGAGGGGTAGGTTCGAGTCACTGTTTTGTACCCAAATTCTTTTTCTTTTCTAATCTGAGGATAGTTTTACAAATAAAGTCTGGATTTCATTACGTTTGAATTCATTTTTTTTTCTAATTTTATATTTTCTATTTGGTAACCCCTCCCCCGATTTGAAAGCTTAATGTCTGCTATAACCAAAAATTAGAGTGTTTTAACAAGAATCGACTGTACATCACTTATTTTCGGTGCCCCCTTATAAAAATCGGAGCATCCCTAGTTAGCCCCCTGCAGCTGCATTAAATTTATGTGCACAGTGAACTGTGGGACCAACACTTATCTTTATTACATGTATAATGCAAAATTCTGATAAAAAAGCTATTCCATTAGTTCAGCAGGATATACATGTAAACAGACCTCGACCAAGAAAATAAATATTATAGGCTTACAGACCTTGATTTCTTGAAAACCCTAAAGAAATATTACGTTATGTTAGCCATCTATCTATTTTCTTTGTATAATCTCTATTTAAAAAAAAAAAACAATATTATTTCAAAATGTATACCCGCCCCCCCCCAAAAAAAAACATTGGGGCATCGGCCTAACCCTTTTTTTCTGGCAAACTTTTAATCAACCTACCGAACCTAAATGTACACTTTACGGATTGAGACCTTACGAAACACATTTTACTTGGTGTTAGGCCTATTTGAAAGTAATTTGGGTGTTTTTTTTTGGGGGGGGGGGAATAAAGTAAAACAAAAACTAGGGCCTAGGGTCTATGGTCTTGTGTTTCAACTTCAATTTTAATCATGACTTCTTTCACATGTTTTATGTGTAACTTGTATGGCTTAAGTTTGTTTCTTAAATTAAATTCAGGTCCTCTAAAATTCCTTTTAAATTTAATCAAGTCTGAAGAAAAGTTGTAGAAAAGGTATCGCACTAAAAATACTAACCTTTTATTGTTAATGTTTTATTTTAAATTCAAAATTAAAAAGGTTGGCAGTAAGTGTTGAAAATGTATCCCCCCGCCAAAAAAAAAAAAAATTAAAAAATTCTGGCCAAATTTTTTATCAACCTACCGAACCCATATTTTTTTCAAGGCTTTGAGGCTTTTCAAAAACACATTTTATTTAGCCTTATTTGAAATTTCATGAGTTTTTCTCAATCTCTCTTGAACGATTCCTTATTTTTCTATGCTAAAATCTACCTTGTTTTAAAGCCTGTTGCATTTTTCATAAGGCCTCCTGAAGTCTTGAAACTTCCTCTGCCCTGCCAAGTCCTTTTGATGTCTTGATGTCATGGGTTTTCCTGAAGCTGTTTTGAATATTGCAATCGTGAAATCCTTGGAAATTCCTATCTTCCCGAGTCCTTTTAATATCTTGAAACCTGATGAATTTGCAGGAGCTATCTGGAATCTTGTAATCTTGAAATCTTGAAACCTTGAAAAACTTGATATCATGAAATGTTAGTTAACATCCTATCAATATGCATAATCTTCAAAATTCCGGGTCCATAAAGTTTCTTCTTCAGTCCTCGTGCATTCTACAAATTTCCAGTTTCTTGTTGAGTCATTTGCAATCTTGAAAGTTGTTGATTCTTCCAGATGTCGACTTTCTTCAACATTTTGAAACTTCACTTTTTTCATGAATCTCTATTGAAAATTTGCTACTTTTAATAACTTAAATTTACCTAGATTTTTTGTAGAATGGGTTTTCATTAGTCCTCTTGAAGTCTTGGAAGTTCCTGCATCTTCCCTAAGCCCTTTGGATATAACATGTATTTAATTTCCCGAGTATTTCTGGAGCGGTATTAGTTGAATCTTGAACTCTAGTTTAATTTTATACACAAAAAATATACCCGATTTTTTTTTAGTCTATTGCCTACCTTTTACAGTCGTCTGTAATCTTGGAACTTGTTTATTCTGCCTGACGAATTTACAAAATTCTGCCTTAACCCTAAAGGGGCCAGGTTATTTTGACCATCTCTCAGCCGGGAGGGGGGGAGGCGGCCCCCAAGATCTCGGCCATCGAGTGACGAACAATTTTGAAACTCAGTACATGCATAGAGCAACTCTTCCTAAACATACCCAAGACATTTCATGACTATAGATTGATAGGTTTTGGAATTATGGCTAATTAATTATTCATTATGTACGAATGGCAATTCTGCTCTGTGTACATGACGTATGTGAAATTCAGTTGAAATTTTTCGCTACGCGGCAACCCGTGGTCCGATTTTTATGTTTTTGGTATCAAAAGATGCGCAAAGCTCGAGGCTAAAAAGTCATAACAGCTCGGGTTGCGAAAAAAAAAATTCTTAGAGGCTATCGCAGAAAATGTTGAGGGGGGGGGCGGATTCCGCTCGACTCGACTCGACTCGACTCGACTTGATTTTGTTTAAGGGCCGGGTGGGGCGCCCATTTGGAACAGTTGTCGATATAATCATGTATGAGCGAATCCCATATCGAGATATTTTCAATCGATGAAAAATTAAATTTAGAACTACATGATGAAACATGATGTTTTGAAAATGTTTCTCTCTTTCTTGGGGCGGGTTGGGGAAAAGGGAAATAAAGATTCTACGACATTTGTCCACACTCGTGTCGTTTCTTTCTGAATTTGGTCTCAGCATTCTAAGCGATGAATGAAAACGTAACCACATGACAACATTTCCATGGGCGTCGCGAGGGGCAAGGGGCACTTGCCCCCTCCGAAAAGCAAAAAAAAAAAAAAAAAAAAGGAAGAAAAAAAGAAAAAAAGAAAAAGAGGCGCGAAGACAAAGTGGTGTAAATTTAATGAGTGGGGGGGGGGGGAGTGTCCCTGCCCCCCTCTAAAACTGATAAATCGAGAATGTGTTGAGAAATACAAGCATTTTTTGGCAAATTTTTTTTTTGCCCCCCTCTAGAAAAAATCCTGGCGACGCCCATGTTACATTTCGACAGTTAGTCGGAAAATGACGAAGAAAACAAGCACTATATTTCCACGAAATAATAACCCAACTCAAGCAACTTACTTAGAAATGACTGTCGAAGGGACTGCCGCTGCACTCGCTTGGCTTTCAATCGTGTTGCCCATACTAATATAGACTGGCAATGAGGTCACTAGTGCACGTCTATGCGCCCGAGGGACTGAGAGTGACCAGAAGAGGGTACTATTTCCCGAGGCCGAAAAATAGGACCCTCTTCTGCACTCACAGGCCCGAGGTGGCATAGACGTGCACTAGTGACCGAATTATGCCAGTCCGTTATTGTGTTTCATGACTCACCTCTATAGCTCTGTCAAATATAAAGAAAATAAGAAAACAAACTTTTCAGAGTTTTATAATTCATCTGGTTTAATTCAACAGTTGACTCATAAGCGATTTAACTTTGAGCATTTCAACACTTAAAGAAATGGTTTTAGTTTCCCTAAGTTCAGCTGTAGAGTTTTAGTTTTTATTGCTTCGTCCTTCGGGTGGGACGTAAAGCCGTATGTCCAATGTCATATTGTGTGTTGTGTAATGCACGTTAAAGAACCCAGTAACACTTATCGCTACTCCATTTAACCATCTTTAATAATATACTTTTTTTCCAGCGCCTTGAGTGCCTAATTATTGGTAGATACGTGCGCTATATAAGAGTCCGCTGTTATTATCATTATTATTAACATTAACAAGTCTTCCATTCCTCCTCTCCTCCACGGACCGGAAGTCATTACTGCTCCATTGGACATGGCAAACCTTTTTGTAAATAACTTTGTGTTGTCCAACTCGACATTTAATGGTGGACATCCCATCCCTGCCTTTCCTTTTCGCACTACTAACCAGGTCTCCCCGACCAGGCTCAGAAGATGGTTGCCAAAATTATTCATATATCCCTTGGATGCCTCCAAAGCTACTGGCCCAAAAGGAATGCCTGTAATCGTATTGAAAATGTGTCCCCCTCAACTTTTTGCAGTTTTGTCCAGCTATTTGATATGTGGTCTTCATCTTGAAAAAGGTTCTTCATCTTGGAAAAGGGCGTCTGTTGTACCTGTTTTCAAAGGCGTTAATTGGTGAGCGTTCTGAACCTACTAATAACCTTCCTATACAGGCTGAGTAAAAAAAGAGAAACGAAACCCAAATACCGGCCCCTGTTTAGTAACACATGTTCTAACTCTTGACATTATGATAAGTGCCAGTTATCTTGGTGTGAGAGTGAGAGGGGGGAGGGAGTAGAGACTCGCAGTCGATAATTTACTGCACACTAATTCATTGGAAACCCTCGGGAATAACCCTAAAACGAGCTTTGACTCACGAAAATATTCGTACTAGTGTGAGAAGTACAAATACACATAGCCGGACGGAGAGACATAGACACGGGGGGCCGGGCTCGCATATTAGTTTATAGATGTTTTATATATGTGATCTAACTATCTGACACTTATAACGAGTATGCTTTACAATAAAGTTGCATTACATTTTTCTCATAATAAACACTAATGCTTGGTATTAATACAACATAGCATGCAATTGAAACAGATTAGATATGTTGTATTTGCTCTAAAATAATTAACTCCTATTATAATTAGCTAAGAGTTCGCATTTCAATTTCTACAAAGTGAGATTTTTAAGGAGTCACAACTGTCACAGGTATTTTGAATTAAATTATGTATCAATATAAGTTTGAATTAGAATACTTGAACAATAATTATGTTCTATGGTTGTCGAATGGTGGCTGGACTGACAGGTTACCTTTTCAGCCAATCGTCCGATCCGTTCATTCGATTCAGTCTTTGGTAGGGTGAAACCCAATGGGAAAAACTTACAGTGCATTTTTATGTTCAAAAAATTGCGATAAGTTGTCATTGAATCCTGCATTTCAGTGAAACGTTTTCATTGAATTCCGTATTCCAGAGATTCGTTATAATTGAATGTTGCGTATCTTAGACAACATTATGGTTAAAAGATACGGTTCCGTGATAAAGAAATATTGAATTTTTTATTTAAAAAAAAATCTTTGAAATCCGTGTTATCAGGTGTGCGTTTCTGTGTTCCCACGATAAAATAAATGTGGTAACGCGGTAACTTGGATGGTCATAATGTACGCTACTGCACTCATGGTATAGGGATGCAAGACATGGCCAAGTACTTCGGAGACAGGTAAGCATGCACGGTATATTTATAAGTACATATACATTATATAGGCCACGTGCCGTGTGACGTCAATCCAACGGGCAGCCGAGGGGAAACCGACGGACAACCCAAAAACCTGTGGCACGTTATTTTGCCCACTTTAGAAAACAGTTCATTTTACAACATTTCAAGAGAAACGTGTACACATGGGGTGCAGAAGAGAGCAGTTTCCTAAAATTTGGCAGCACGTGACCACACAAACCAACTTAGACCCAAACAGCTGTTAGAACATTACATTGCTCTCCTGATAGAATGTTACAATATTATTCTCTTAGGAGACTGATACAATTAGAAGTGACATGTAATATGCAGCGTTGAGAATCTTATAGTGAATACTAACTAGAGGTGTCGATTTGTTTTAATAAATGCAAATGGTGACAAAGTACATGTAATACAGTGATCTCGTATATAACACAGTTTTAAACCGCTTTTGACGGCGACCAGTTTCATTGACTCCAGCCTTAATAAGGAAATGCCGTCTAAAAGGGCCGTTTTCTATGATGGGCTAATACGCCGTAACGACACAATTAATATTTTGGGTAATTCTGTGCAAGATGGACACGGCTGAAAGTGGAACATTTTGTCTTCGCAACTTCAAGCATCACAACCTCAATTGTGGAATTACATGACAACAAAACATTTTATTCGAGAGATGTGCGATTGAATTTTTCAAGGCAGAGACAATATGGTTCTTTTTATAAAAGTAATTCACAGAACTTAAAAATACCACGATTCAGTGTGCTTTTATCACATGCAAAATTGATTTCAGACACGTAATGTCCATAACAACGAAGTCATGATATTGACAATCAAAGGCGCTTATTTTTTGGTAAAATGTCATTAGTGTTTGTGTAGAGTGAAGCTACATATATATCTACCACAACATACTTATTTCATTAAATAATTGCAAGAAACTTATAATATAACAGTGTAAACTTATGTAACGGTAACGTATATATAAGCGGTCGTTTACGGTATATCTCTCATATTATTTCAGCTAACACTAAGTTATCGACTGCATGTTTTTGTTACACATTAAGGTCTGAGCCTGTACCGAATTTGCTTTCACTGCAAGTAGTTTTTCATTTCCTTTTTTTAAATTGGTCGGTGGCCTCTGCGTGTTACGTCCGTAAAGATGCAGTTACCAATTTGCGTTCGCTTTCCAACCGAATACTAAGAGCCGACATCAGGCAATCGCTTTCGAGGCACCAAACCACGCTCCTGTCCTCTCCACAGATGGCACTCAGCTCAAAGAGGTGCCAAGCTTCAAATATCTGGGTTCCTACATAGCTGACAGCAAAAAGGACTTTGTCACACGAAAGGCACAAGCTTGGAATGTGTGCAACAAACTCCACTCTATCTGGAAATCCAACAAATCTCAATCCACCAAGCTTGTTTTCTTCCGATCCTCTGTCGAAAGTATCCTGCTCTACGATGCCGAGGCATGGTCTATGAAAGAGCAGCTCAAACAGAGACTAGATGGCACCTATTCAGTGTGGCGCATGCAAAAACATGATATTTCCAAACAACAAAAACATGACATTTCCAAAGCATCAAAGGAGATTTTATTAAAATGTCTAGTGTTTGTAAACAAAGTTGTTTCATTAAATTTCTTGAAAGAAACTTCAGACTTTTATCAATGTGTATACATGGCCTAAGTCAAAACCTATGTAACGTATGTAACGGTCGTTTACAGCATATCTCTCATATTATTTCGGCTAAAACTTAAACGTGTCGACTGGTCATGTTACATATTAATGTCTGAGCCTGTACCGGGTATTCATTTCCTATTTTTGTCAAATTGGTCGGTGGCCTCTGCATGTTACGTCCGTAACGATGCAGTTACCAATTTGCGTCCGCTTTCCCACCGAATACCAAGAACCGACATCTGGCAATCATTTTCGATTAATTAACACAACCGGAGTTTCTTAAGTACCTCCTTGCAGTCTTGTCTAAAACGTCTGTTTGCGATTCCGTAGATAAACGGGTTCACAACGTTGTTGATGAGCAAACAGGCAAATGAAAAGGACTTCAGCATGCGTCGAAAAGTCGGGTGAATTGGTGCTCCGTTAAGGAAGGCATACTCTACAGCGATGTATGTCCAATACGGCAGCCAGGTAAGTACGAACACTGCGCTGGTTATGAACAACATCCTCGTTGTCTTACGCTGAAGGTTAACCGCTTTGACCTTTTGAGATTGTTCTCCTTTCGCCTTTCTATCCGATGATGAACCTGGAATTGCCCGAGATGACGAGCAAGCATCCGTTCCCTTTATGGTAGACAGTCCCTTCATTTTCAGTGGTGAGGTTTTGACGTCCATCTCAACGGACGTTGACACGCCGGAACGGGCCGTGCCTGAAACGTCACTGCAACGCCTCTCACCATCATGACCCCCGATGCTCAGCCCAGCTTTAGAGTGAACACCAACTTTGACGTGCTTCCGGATGGCCATGTAAACTAGTTGATAGCATACGGCGATCATCACCAGTGCGGTCACGAAAAGCACAAATTGGAACGCGAACACCAACATTCCCACGACTGCATTTGAAGGGTCGGTGGACAACGCTAAATAAAAGGCTGGGATGGTGATGACAAACGAAAACACAAATGTTATTGACTGCTACATGTGCCCGTTTCTTGGTGAAAAATCGGTTGTGTGCTCGGCACACGCAGTCGTAGCGGTCGGCTGCAATGACCGCGGTCATCAGAACGGATACTCCCATAAACCATGCCGTAAATGCCCAGGCGATTAACAGAGCGCGTGGTGCCTCATGTCCCCCTGCCAAACGAATAGCTTCTTCTGAAACGCGGTGCCATCTTTGCATGCAGACGGCCAGATCAGCCCAAGCTAAGGCCATGATGAAGACATGGGTGCTGGTTTTGTGAGCCTTAGTCCAGTAGACTCGGAGAATCAGGCAGTTGCCTGGTACGCCGATTAGAAACACTATCACGTGGACAACAAGCGTGAATGTGTCCCCACCAGCAGCGGTAGATACTGCAGTAGGTAGAACACCCTTATGAGGCAAAGTGGGTATTGCTTTAGAGTGATCTTAGCTTCCTCCTGTCGTAGTCGGCCCGATAACAAATCAGGTAATTAAAAACATCGTACAGGCCAAAATCAGGTATATCAGAAAAATCTGAAGTGTATCCTGGTAATTGGAACGGGTCCGAAAATTGACAACCGGCGTCTTTCAATCTCGCTGCAAGTGTTTGCTGTAAGCTATCGTTGGAAAAATTTGGGTCCACAGGCAACCTCAAATTTGCCACGCATTTGCACAATTCCAACAGTTCATTCTTCTTGTAATCGCTAACGGAGACACCTCTATCTTTAAGAAAAGCTTGCAGTTTTGGAACAGTCCAACTGTCGAAGTTTATATCCATAGAAAAAGGGCATAAATATGAGGTAATCGTGAAAGTTTTAGCAAAGTAAATGATCGCGTTCGTATGCAAACGGAGTTGTGTAGATTGGTATCGACCGCTATTGCGTTGAATGTTGCATTAGAGGGTCCAGGATCCAGACAACTCGCCACGCGTACAGTGGTGGTTACTAAGAAGACGCTTGCCCCGAATCACGTGAATAGCAACAGATCCTCGGAAGACATCCGGTCACGGATAGTCTGGCGCTGCGCGTTATTAACACACCGGAGGTATCCGATGATACAGGGTTTCGCGCCATTATGTAAATTAACACGCAAAAGGCTTATTGATACTGATGAGAAATTAACTCTAGCTTGTGTCTTATACGGTTGCACTTGTAATACAATGTTGCAAGTTGCAATAGGATAATTACTAACATTCAGTTTTGGAAGTTCCTCGACATGTAGGCCTATACTATAGCTGCGTCGGATCGGCGGGCAAACAATTTTGGTCCTTAAATACGTTGTGCAACAATACCGGTACCCCTTTTAACATAAGCTCTCAACTTCACGTGACGTAAAAGGAATTACATTGTAAATAGAAGTCATAAGTCCGACCTATGATGTGGAAGCACTGACCATGTATTGCAGGAATTGGCAACCATGCACTTATGTTCCTAACAACCTCTTTTATGCTAGTAAGTTTAGTATAATGGAGTAATGATGGATACACTGTAAAAATGGTGCTTAGGATTTAAACACATTTCTAAACACTCATTCTGTACCCACTTTTTCCACACGTTTAGCATCATGACATGTTTAGATGTCCTATTTCTGTGACACGCATTATCCGTTTGACATGTTCAATGAATAATATGTTTAGCATTTAAACATCTTCCTAAGCGCATTTAGATATACAATCCTAAGCACATGTCCAACACGTAAACACGTCTAGTTTCACAACATTAAAAAGTGGTAAACGTTTAGAATTTAAACACATTCCTAAACGTTTTAAACTCTAAACACGATCTGATGTGTTTAAATGCTAAACACTGTTTTTACAGTGTACAATAAAAGACCAACTTCGTTCTCATGATGGTGTGGAAGCAGTATGCTGCCACAAAAGTAACTACTCGCACATGGTATTCATTGTTTGGCTTCCTCAAATTCTGATTGGGTTTACACGAGGAGGGGGAGGTATTGGCTTTGCTTAAGACGCGTGCTCCGCCACCCCCTCCCCCTCACCCCTCCCCCTCTCACCCCCTCCCCCTCTTAGTTATGCCACTGCTCCATGGTATATGGACGGTGTCCTTGGCAAAGTCGAATTCCAAAGCAATTTCTCGAGACTTCAAATCGGATTGGAAAACAAACGGCTTTTTAAAGTTACAACGCGACAATCGTTTTCATCCGTCATGCAATGTTATAAAAAAAAAAAATATATAACTGAAAGAGTTGAAACATTGAAACCTAGTACACTATACACGAAATAAATTGATTACCCGTAATAGTAGGCCTAGTGCTGAATCTGAATATTCAAACCTAAAGTAACCATGATTTTGGTCCGCTGTTGGGACCGACAATGAACCCTGGGACCGATCGAGCAGGTAGAGTTTGAGAGACGAAACTTTGTGCACTCTTTCTCATTATTGTATTCGTAAACAAACCACACAGGACTTTTTTTCCAAAGACTCAGCTACTTATTCAGATGAAAGGTTGTCATGTCAACCAAGTACCTTTCCGTGTCGATGCATTTATGTTCAACTTGCGCATTATCAACGGACGTTGGTGATTGAAAAGGTATACATAAAAAAAACATACTTATGGGGATTGATTTGAATTCACGAAAACGATCGGATTAAATGGGCGTATTTACCAAACTGACTGTAATGTACGATACGTATTGCCCGCGGGAGATTAAATAAAAACTAATCGGATGGATTCTTTTCAAAAACGCACAAAACTGTAGCTTAATTTTTCATCGCATTATTTTTTTCTAATGCCCATTAGTCGTTGATGACGTGCAATATGAGGATTGCCATGCTTTGTTTAGGCATTTTATCGGAAAACGAAAGGAAGAAGCCTGGTCGTTTACCTCTGTACTCTCAGTTTCAATGAATCTCATAGCCTATACCCGTTCATGCTGTACCGAATAAGCACAATAAATGGAAAAGCATGGGGCTCAGAAACTGCTTGAACATTACGAGCCCCACTGACACATTAAGTGGAGCATATTTTTAAATTTGAACATATTAACGTTTTCACAACTTTATTTAGGTTTTGAAGCACATTTGCAGAGCTGACTGTACCACGTAAAAATTGAAATTGAAAAATCTGAAAGTGACAAGTTCACGGTGAAGGGAACAGCAAATACCTGCTGAAGATGTATACGCAGTAGTGGATCCAGTCTGCAATGATTCCACCTAGATTCAAGGGGTGCGCCACGAAATTCGATCCCTCACGTGCACAATGTGCAGCCATGCTCCGGGGTTTATTTATTAAACAATGTCCTGTCTTGGATAGGCTACAACGCGCAGTCCTGTGCGTCGCCATTGCACAATATCCTGTATACAGCGCAAAAAAAAGTGTAAATAAAACGGGCTCAAACTCACTCAAATTCACAGTGCGGACGTTCCACACCCGCTCAAATTTAAGAATAATCTATCAGAGGTCCATTTCGATGGTGTGAGGAAACAGCGCCCAATACGGGGATATAAGTTACGTCTAAAGTTTGTCGTTCTGAAGTTAAGTACGATGCCAACCATGGTCGTCGATCGGTAGCGGACGGGGGCGCATGTCGCCCCCCCCCCCGCCAGTATTTTCGAATGAATAATTGTAGCCTACATGTGATTTTCTCTTGCTCAGAATAGCCGATTCAATGACTTCAAACGTAAAGGCGTAAAATATTGTTTAAAACGTAAAATGATGTTGAAAATTGTGATCTTTGGCTGAAAACAAATTGGTTATAGTGGTCAGAAATTGCCTCAGATCACCCCTCAGAACAGGGGGGAGGAGTGTTGTACTTCTGCAACGAAACATACAAGGGTAACAAACCAGCTGCATTCTCCATGTCTGCCATCATCCCTCTTCCTAAGAAGGGTGATCTTCAACTACCACAGAACTACGGGGCAGCACCCTTGCACCTGTCGCCACATAGATACAAGGGCGGATCCACGGGGGGCCAAAGGGGGCCATGCCCCCCCCCCAAAAAAACCATTTTTTTTTTTTTTATGTGACAACGCATTAAAGGCAGGCAATGAGTACACCACCATTTTTTCCTCAAAAAAACATTGGTTAAAGTGGTCAGAAATTGCCTCAGATCGCACCACAGAGCATCTAGAATCCAAAAATTTTCGGGGCCCTTAAGCGGCCCCGAACCCCATGCCGTAATTTTTTTTGACCCAATTTTTTGGAAGACCAAATTTTGTTTGGCACCCCAAAAATTGTGTTCTGGATCCGCCCTTGCATAGATATACAACTCTATGCGGTTAATTCGGATTACGCCACATGTTGATCCTGTTTTGAGACGTAACCAGAACGGATTTCGGAAGAACGGTCCACCCTCCCACAAATACTGGCACTCAGACGAAGAATTCAAGATCTCAAAGAGAAGCGCCTCAAATGGTATATGTCGACTTCTCTAAGGCTTTCGCTAGTGTCAATCGAAAAGTCTTGCTTCATATTCGGATATCTACGGCATCCAGAAGAGACTATCAGGGCAATTGCTCCTACATGTATGTACAAGAACCCCACGTGCTTTATCCAAAGCATGGATGGAGTTTCTCACCACAACAGGCATTTTGCAAGGAGACACACTTGCCCCGTTCGTATTTGTCATCGAGGTTGACTATATATATTCTACGGCAGTCTCTGGAAGTAAGCATTCCAAAGTTCTCCCCATCACACTTAAGCAATCCAGGCGAGTACCAGGCCTCTTCGTCACAGACCTTAAGAAGTTACGCAGATGACCTTGCTCTCACTGCTGATCTACTAGACGATACTCAGAGTCTGCTGTACTCCCTTGAGGACGCTGCTTATGTTGGTCTTTTCTTGAACGCCAAGAAAACCGAGCTGATGACCATTTATAAGGAGGCACCAAACCACGCTCCTGTCCTCTCCGCAGATGGCACCCGACTCAAAGAGGTGTCAGGCTTCAAATATCTGGGTTCATATATAGCTGACAGCAAGAAGGACTTTCTCACACGAAAGGGTCAAGCATGGAATGCGTGCAACAAATTCCACTCTATCTGGAAATCCAACAAATCTCAATCCACCAAGCTTGCTTTCTTCCGATCCTCTGTCGAAAGTATCCTGCTCTACGGTGCCGAGACATGGTCTGTGAAAGAGCAGCTCAAACAGAGACTACATGGCACCTACACTCGCCTTCCCATGAGAGCGCAGAATATTTCCTGGAAGGAACATAAGACAAGGCGGAAATATACAGCATCCAACCTATCTCAACTTCAGTAGCACAACCCGCCTTGGCGGCCACTGATATTGAGCCAAGGAGCAAGTTGTCTCCCACCTCACTGCTTGAGATTGCCTTGCCCCAACAGAGGGAGGAGACCCCTCAACTACGTTGACACTGTATGCAATGATGTGAGCCAGCATGTTGATGACATCACCATGGCCATGGCAGGCAAGAGTCTGGAGGAGTTTGGTTGCATCCATCTCGGCTGCGGCCGCCCAATGATGATGATGATGAAAACAAAATGGAAACATAATACAGAGTTCAGCGAATCTGCAAACAAAGGTGTACATGATAACCCTATAAGTATCTAAACATTTGAAAAAATACCCTTCAACGCTTGTATTTTTTACTTTGGCTGAAACCATTTGGTGTTGATGAGCAGACATATTTTGATGTGTAATTGAATCTTGCCTGACCAGCTCTATTAGCCTAATGTTTCAATGTCACTCCCAAGTGTCAAACTGATAAACTGAATCGGTACGTGGCTAAAACGCGTCGCGCATAATCGGAGTTAAGTTGGATGACGTGAAGACAATTATAAGAGAATGAGGAAGCATGTCGAAAAGATTGTTAAGGATACGCATCACCCAACAAATGAGTTCTTCCACATGTCTTCAGGAAGGAGGATGAGATCAATAGGTGCAAAAGCAAGAACCGTTTCAGAAATACATGTAGTTTTATACCATCAGCTGTGTGGGTTTTTAACAATGGGAACTTTTAATTTATCAAATGTGTATGTATAGTTATATTTTATAGTACTATTTTTTGTGGTTATTGTTATAATTATGATATTTTAAATTGAGTTATATTTATAGCAAGTCCAACATTACAAATTCCTGTGATTGGTTTTCAATCATTGGCTGAATATATCAATCTTATTCTTACCCCGGACACCGCATACAAAAACAAACGCTGATTTAAAGCACAGTCAGACACCCGACTATTTCTAATTTGCATACGTGTGCAAGTTTTTGAACATGAAAATGATCCAATACCAGGGCGAGGGAGCAGGTAGTGGTGGGAGCGTACTGCTCGACACCCTGGGAACGAGGTTGTAGGTGAACTGGGCGAAAGCAATGTTGACGCATATGAAATTATTGACAATAAACCTGCACACCTGAATTATATTCAAATAATACTTCAAAAGCGTCATGTTCCCCTCCCCCAGTAAAAAAAATCCAGCAAAATTCAATACTTTCCATTTGGTATGCTTGATTTATGTATATATCTTAAACTGTATACATGTTTTGCTTCTTATACAGCATGGAATTGAACTTTAGTCTTTTAAGCATCCAGGATTGATCAAAAACATACAAGCCTTTTTCCCGAAATCGAAATGGAACTGCCTTTTAAATATACAAATAGTGATATTTTTTTTTGGCTACCAACACTACAGCAATTAAAGTTCAATATGTAACAGTTTAAAACAAAAAAACGTTATTTTTTATCTTGTGGGCAGCAGTGCTTATGCAGTGGGCAGACTGTTAGTCAAAAACTGGTTTTTTTTATTGTTTTGTTATTGGGAATGATTCGATGTAAAGTGAAAAAAATAAACATGCACCTATTATTGATAATCATATATACATTGTACTTGTATAAGTTACACTACATCCACTTAACACATTAAGCGTCATCAGGAACAACACTTTTGTGCACAGGAATTGAATTGACTTTACCGAATACACTCCACCCCGATATGTGAATGTAAAAAAAGTGATTTCAACAAGAGTGTTTCATGAGTTTAACACAAAGTTCCTTCCTCTTTTTTAATCTTGAGTATAGAAAATGTGGTATACGTTAAAGTTGCTTAATAGAGGCAATTGCATCACTGTAACTACCGGTACGTGTAAGTTTAATCTGTACTTTGAAAGTATACAAACATCCCTGTGCAAAATATGTGTTAAAACAATACACTCAACATTCCTTAGGAGAAAAGAGAAATTGATATTTCTTGAAAAGCAAGAATTGCACATGTTGTAGGCAGAAAAACTTACACGACGCTTTTTCACAACAATGTAAAAAGACCATGCCTGGTGTGGTGATTCACATAAATTGAAAATTATATGTGGTTTGAAGATTATAGAATGGTTAAATAAAGTGGTAAGTTTCCAGAATTTATCGCATCCATGACTAAGTGTGGTTCTGCAAATAATCAATCATCAGATAGGGCTGTCTCGAAAATAGTGAATATTCAAATATTTGATCATCAAACGAACATTCAAATAGCTTGTTGCCGGTTGGAATATTCGAAGACAAAAAAACCTTTGCACATACACACACGACTATGATGTTATTTTATTGTACAAGTGATCCGCGGATTGTGTGTGCTGCCTTGATCCCTATATGTTTTGTGTTCTGAAAAAAAAGTCGCATTCTGTGCATTTTTAATCAATGACCTATCAATGACCCCTAGATGACCTTTACCCTCCAATTTCGGAAGACTTGTGATGAACCCCCACCCAAGGATCACTCCATCCAAGTAACATTAAAATCCATGAATTTCTGTAGATTTATTTATGTATTTATTTATTTATGACCCCTACGTGACCTTTGACCTCAGTAATCCGATGAAGAATTCTGTCTTCCCACCCATGCCAAGGGTCACTGCATCCAAGTTTTGTCAAAATCCATGAAAGCATGTAGTTATACATTTTTTTTCTCAAAACTTTAACATACAGGTCTAGGGACGTACATACCAGAGCTACTTGTGAGGTACTCGCACAAATTAAAGGAACGGTACCCCAAAAGTGAAATCTTTAGGAAAACAGATAAAAGGACAACAATATTGCTCCTATCCCACAACTCCCATCCGCTGGAATGACCGTACAGAATTTAGGACTCTAGAAGTGTCTCCCAAAACTTCGTAAAGCGACACAAAAAACATAGAGTGCTCAGGCGGTTTCAGATACTACAAGTGACATATGGGTTAATCTGGTTATAAAATAGTATAAAGAATGTTAGTACCTGTTTACAGACTGACTTCATTGTTTAGCTGTTTTCGTAACATTTTCATAAGAATGACATTAAACTTATCCTGGTAAAGACATCAATGATACATTACAACAATGGTAATTTTCTCTTCACTCTTTAAAACCAATCATAAGATTGATCTGTCTATTATTTTTTTCAATTACACATTTGCACCATTTACATTTGTACAAGCCTGTCTGCACAAAAATAGAAACTATAAAGCCAGGTATTTGCGGATTTACATGATAGCATTGTACGTTTAATGTCCGACTTGCATGACTTCTTATAGTAGGTCAATTAGATTCTCCTTGTTGGTACGTGTACCGGTGCCTCCCTGACACAAAGCAGCCTTTGGAAGCTGGAGTATTTAGAAAGTGGAGGCAAACAAAAAACGAAAGTGCGAATGGAATAATAAATCCTTTCAACCCTTTCCAGCAAAAACAAGAAACTATTAAAACTACATGTATTTACATGCAGTAGACAAATCTGGCGGCAGACATTTTCTGCGGTGGTGCAGGGTTTGCGCGACTCGCGCTGAGGCAGGGCGCGCGTGCTCCTAACTCCTTCCAATAGGAATACCAAAATGCGCACGTGCCGCGTCTTTAAGAATGCGCGCTGCATACGCGTAAGCGCGACACCACAGCAGTAAAGGTTTCAAATTCTTGTCGCCAAATTCCCTTATGGAGTACTGTGGAGTACTAAAGTGAATACGTCACGCACACAAAATGTGCGTGAAGGACATTAGAGCGTGATTCAGAACATGAACCAACATGCGCGCATACTCTATTCATTTGCACTACACTTTCTGGTTCAAAATGACGTCACACTTCTGTACTCCATAGACTACATGTATGTATATTTAGATCATTGGTAACAGAAAAACATTAAATTGGCCTGATATTTTCAGCCCTTGCTATGCCTGAAATATCAGGCCATTTAAATTTTTGGATTTGTAAATTTCAGGTCAATCCAGTCAGTTAGCAGTTTGTAAGCAGTCTGCAGCAGAGTAATTCATTTGCATGGTAATAGAAAACGCTAGAATGTGTCACTCACCTTTTCTTCGGATGTTTGTGTATTGATATCAATGAGCTGAAAAAAAAAGGAAAAAAATATAATAATTTTTTTCACAATGGTTGCATCGAGCTGTACCGCTACATGACGTCACACTTCGGTACTCTATATTGCCAAAGGAGTTGCAATGGCATTAAGGAATGTTTTATCATTGTTTATGGGCCCAAAAATCTGGGGTGGTAATAATATAGCATTTAACTAAAGATTAATTATGCGTAAGGCAGTTAAACCTATGCCTATAGATCGAGTGTCCAACAACATGGTTTGGGACCACCGCTGAGAAGGGTCTGAAACCAGCCAGTAACTAAACACATCTCTGATTTCATCATGATTTCAAATGAAAGGGTGCATCAGCGACAGATCATCTATGTACTCTGTGCACATGTTACAGTACATCACTACAGGGAGAGTAAAAAAACATGAAACCCAAATGTCGGGACCACTGTTTTAGTGAAATTCTCCATGTAGCACTTTCAAAATCTAGGATATGAAAGTCCAATTCATAAGCTCTCTTTTAGTACACGAATCATTCAAATCACTCAAGTACATGTACTTTTCAAGTTACGGAATTTTAAACACAACCGCTGTTTTACGGTTCTGTCCACGGGTCACAAAAAAGTTGAGCGTTCTTTCAGCAAAACGAAAACAAATCACATACAGATGTATGTGAATTGTTTTTCGTTTTGCTGACAGAACGCACACCTTTTGAGTGATCTGTGGACAGAACTTTAGAACGGTGGTTGAGTTTAAAACTCTGTAACTTGATGAGTACATGAGTGATGTGAATGATTCTTGTACTAAAATAAAGCTTATGAATTGGGCTTTCATATCCTAGATTTTGAAAGTGCTACATGCAGAACTTCACTAAAACATGGTTCTGACATTTGGGTTTTGTCTTTTTTTAACTCACTCTACATGTACATGTAGTACATGGCAGAGTTGTAATATGACTCGAGTCACAATTTTTGGTGACTCGAATCAACTCCCTAAAGCAAATGACTAGACTCGACTCAAGTCACTGCAAAAAAATCAACGTATTTCCACACTTTTTCTTCTCTTTTTCAAGTTTATTCTGACGTCTGGAAAACCGAAATTTTGTGGGATTGAAAAAAAAAACCCGAATTCCGGCTAAAACCGGAAAAGTGGTATCTCTTTATGAATAAACCTTTAAAAATTGCTGACTGCTCCATAACAGTATTCGTAAAGGTGGATATTTTCTGATAGCAAGAAATGTACATTGCACAATTATATAATCATGTGTTGCACTTCAGCACTTTGTTAGGGCTAGAATCATAATCTTATGGTTGAATGTTTACAATGCCAGCTGGAGTGGTGTTTCAATTTAGAACTCACCAAGCCAACAACTGGGGAGCTCTTCCTCTCTCCCACCAAGTTAGTCTTGGTCTCCAGCGCGGGCCTCCCGTTGCGTGGAGTGACCTCTTTGGGGCAGGCTGGAGAAGAGTCTAGGTCCAGCTTGATAGCGCCCTCTTTGGCCGTCGGTGGAGCAGGCTTGGGAGGGAATGGTGAGCCCGAGGGACTGGAGGTAGTGGTGGATGTCCTTTGGCCTCGGAATCTCATTGGACTGAGGATATGAACAGTGACACACACAAAATTGTTTTAGGCATGCACACCCATCCTAATGGGGAAGACCATTGTTTCCCTTCTTTTGTTCTCTGTTTCTATTAAAATCGAAAACTCCATGCCGTTTTCCTAGTGTAAGGCCGATTTCTAAAGACTGACCTGTGGGGTCTATTGTCCCTATTGTTATTCTGTGCATTTGCAGGGCTGCCAACTCTTTCAATGCGCGAAACTCAAGCATTTCAGGTTGTTCTGACGCTCTCACAGGACTTCTCAAATGATGTTTAAATGATTATCTTTTGCTAAAAAGAAATTGGTTAAAGTGGTCAGAAATTGCCTCAGATCGCACCACAGAGTGTCTAGAATGCAAACATTTTTAGGGCCCTTAAGTGGCCCCTGAATCCACGCTGTTAGGGCTTTGCGCTTCGCATTAATGATTAATTCTGATCAAGCTCCATCGCCATGCAAAATTCTCACTCTCAGCTCTTACTCAAAGTTGGCAGCCCTGCGTTTGGTGCCCCACAACGAACCATGTGTATGTATACATGTATGCAGGTTCATGTATGAATAGGCACCACTAGAAATTATATGAGAACGTGGAGAAATATGTGGCTTGGGCTGCTAATTCTCAGTTGAACGCATTTCATACCAGGGCAACTTGTGCAACAACTAGTTGCTGCCGTCAAATTGACATATCTGGTCCCATTTACATGAAGTGTGAAATGGCCAAGTGGCAATTGGCTGACTAAAGGTACAAACTGTTTAGAACGTTGAACTGGATTGAAATGGTCAATGAGCACGGATGCAAAATGGTCAACTTTCTTAGAAAGTGGCCTCAAATACATATTTTTTATCAATCGTAAGATTGCCCCTCATCCAACACACCACTACTAATGGGTAAACACTTTTCTGAAGAAATCCAACAGAGAAAGATTCAGCAGCTACATACCTTGGATTAGAAATGGTACTACTGGTGAAACCGAGCCTCGAGGTAGATGCAATGGATCGTCTAGAGGGAGTCGGGATGCCAGACCGGCGCCGTGCTGATCCAGCACTGGCTGGAACCACCTTGGAGTCTGAGCGGGATGGGGTGGAAGGGGGCATCAGTTTAGACTGAGGGGTGGGGATGGTCGACGTGCTGAGTGACCTAGAAAGAAGAGCAAACAGTGGTTGGATAATCAGTACAGTGTATGTGTACATTTATTTCAAGCATAAATTGTTTCTCACAAGTTCTCGGACACATGCCGTGAATGCTCTTTTAACCGAACAGCTGAGCCAGGACACTTTAGTTGCCCCTCAGCTAAGACAGCCTGAAGGCCAACTGAATAACTTCCTGCAGGTCTCCACCAAACCAACAGGATTTGACCTCCCGAAAAAAGAGTGGTGCCACCTCAAAACTGCCGCTTTAATGCCTCCATGCATGCCTGGAATTCTCTCCAGCACCGCGACATGCGAGTGCGGTGCACCTCAGACAGCAGATAACCTTGTTGACCATGTGTATCATCCACCGACTTAAAGGCGGCCGGGACTTCCTAAATGAGCTCGGTGAGGAAGCAAGATTGAAGAACCTGGCTTCGATTTGCTAACGTCACAACCTGGGCAGTCCCAATCAGACCACACGAAAGAAGAAGAATAAGAATAAGGACACTTTACCTTCCCACAGGCTTAGTGGCAGATTGATCACTGCTCAGGAGACGTTTGGGAACAACCTTCTTGTCCTGGTGGACTGGAGTACTTGGTGTACTAGGCAAACGGCTGGGTGTCTGCCTGACGCTTGCTGCAAGTAACCAAATTCAAAGAAACAGCTAGATAGTGATCGGTTCAAATAGCAGATTCCTGGAAATCTGGTGTCTGCCTGAAGCTTGCTGCAAGTAACCAAATTAAAAGAAACAGCTAGATAGTGATCGGTTCAAATAGCAGATTCCTGGAAATCTGGTGTCTGCCTGAAGCTTGCTGAAAGTAACCAAATTAAAAGAAACAGCTAGATAGTGATCGGTTCAAATAGCAGATTCCTGGAAAGGTTTAAAATTTTGCTTCAAATTTCATATTTATTGGGGAGAAACTGTTGCAAAACTTGGTGAGGTATGGTATGGTGGTGATCTAACAGATACATGTACCTGTAAAATAACCGATATTCATTAATACCTAAGACAGTGTACCCATTCCTATTGGTCGAGAGCGTGGGTGGTTTAAAACGGTTGATAAAACACCAGCTGGCTGGTTTTAAACACTTTTCTGTGACGCAGGAAATTTAGACTCCTATGAAATCTGGTCCCTTTTGGTTGAACATTCACAATTTTCACTTAGGCATGCGCAATACTACCGAGGACTCTGTATTTCGAGAGTCTTACATTCACACTACACCGGCACAGCTGCGTTCTGCACCACATCCAACAGTACGCACCATGAGCGCACCAATCTCCCTATAAGGAGATGTTTACGACTTGCGACTTACAGCACATACCATAACACAGCCAGAGGGGTGTTTGAAAAAACATGAAGTAAAACTGTTGAACAAAATCGTTGGAAATTTATCATTTTTACTTGTTTTGACTTTTTGACCCCAAGCTTTTCATGCATGGAAATAAATATGTGCTTAACTGTTATTAAACAAGTCCAGTTTGGGACCTAATTGCGATAATGGCCCGATCCGAAGCGTAAAGGCCCAAAGCAAAACCAGCGGACTTGTTTAAAACCAGCTAGGCACATACATTTATTTATTCCCTTATTTCTTTTTAAAAGGTCATGCTGAATCAACCTCTGACTTCTCTGAAACATTCTAAACCAACTTACAATTTACTTTCAGCTACTTTCATACTTTATCTATACAACCGCGACAAAATGTCATGAATCTTTCCCCGACATGTAAAGACTGACATGCAATTTTTGTATAGATTTGTTACATGTTTAACGGTATTAAAAACATAAACAATTGGAGGCCGTTTTATATGTGCTTGAACTTATAATAATAATAAGCGTATTTGAGACAAAATCACAAGTAGTCTAGCATTCCTCAATAACAATTAGGGATTGAGCATTGCACCCAGTACCATTTACCTGCTTTCTTAGGTGTAGCTTTCGTGGCTTCTTTGGTGCTCGGCACTTTTGCCACCCCGACCACTGCCTTGACTGGCTGTGGCTTGCTGGACAACTGCAAGGACCCTCGTTGACCGGGCTTGACCAGTTTGAGCGGTCGGCTGGCCTGCACCATCCGCCGCTGCAGCGTGCCTTGCTGCAGCAGGCTGGGCTTGGCGGTTGGTGCCTTGATGCATGCCGCTGTGCAGAAGTAAGTCATGGTCAAAGTGAAATATTTGTAATACCTGATTTACAGCTGACCATCATTATACAAATTTGGATGAAACAAAATTCTTGTTATAGTGCAGAATGAATTGAACCATATAGGGCTGTCAAATTTAGTTTTTTTATTACTCAAAACTGCGTTTGACCGTTTGATGTGATCTGACTGTTAGTACCGGCATAAACTAGCCTGTGCAAAGTGATAAAGCATAGCAGGGGAAATTTAGTGAAATGTTGACTGTCCCAACCTGTTGATTTTTGCTGGTGTGATTCAGCAGATGGGGTTGCAGCTTTGGCTGGCGGCCGTAGTCCACTGGTCCACTGTTGATTAAATAACATACAATAAGTTCATGTACATTTGTACATGTATGTAAGATTCAGATTTTTTGGTCCCTGCTCTTAATTCTCGAATAAAAAATTACCAAACCCAAATCCTTTTGAAGCCACAGTAAATCAGATTTTGTTCATGTTTGGGGTTAAATTTTTATCTCGTGGAGTGCTGTGGTCCAGTGTTCGATTCATGTGCCAAGGTGCGTGGGTTCGAACCCTGGCGGGGAACATGGGTGCTTGTGTTCTTGGGTAAGACACTTTACTACAATTGCTTCTCTCCACCCAGGAGTACAAATGGGTACCTGTGAAGGTAGAGACCATTATGCGCTGATCTCAAGCTGCTGCAGAAAAAAAATGGTCTCATTCCTGATGAACAGGGGTAATAATTGTACGTAAAGCGTTTTGAGACCTTTGGTATAAAGCGCTATATGAGCGTTACATGACTATCCACACATCCAAAGCTTTGTGAGAGCAAATTCACCAATCGTAACTGACCTTAGGGAGAAAGCTCCCGGGTTGAGGGCGCTTTCCCTTGGGTACTCCCATCGACAGGCCTGCAGTCTCCGACGTCTCGGATGCCGCACTGCTGGCTTCCGAGCCCAGATCCTCCGACTCGCAGCTGTTGAGCCGTTTGCGTTTCGGGGGACTGCTCAACTTTTTCCGGAGCAGTTTGTCGGTGCTCATGCCACTTGATGGCTACAGGGACATGTGTGTACATATGCAGAAGAAAAAATTCAAAGTATGAGATGAATTACTGTTGTTGTAAATGTACTTGCTGAGGGGGCTGGTTTGACTGTTTCTACAAGTGTTGTAGTCGAGTCCCTGCCAAGTCCACAAAAAGTCAATCACAAGTCATCCAATCTCAAGTTGAGACTTTGAGATGGACAATGTGATGCACTTAACTTCAATGATTTTTTTCATGAAGATGAGAGATGCCCTCCATTTAATGAACATACACATATTTATGATGCCATTTTAACTTTTAGAACCCAAATTGTTGGATGTATACAAGTCACACTCAACAGCACATGTTCGTTTGCGTCAAACTTGGGTTAAAAAAGGAGCTTTTGACATGAAGACTTGAAACTTTACCATTGTACATACATGTACATACGTGCATAACCCATTTCCCTCATCATCGACTTTGATCCCAGGTTGAAATACATTGTACACATATGACTGCGGAGAGTTGGTCCTGTGTAGTTTAAAATTCTTTCTCAAAGAAAATGCTTTTCTAATCAGTGGAAAATGGCAGGGCCCTAAAGAGCAAGCTACACGTATATAGATTTTTGTTGGAACATTCCTGGCTCCTCCCAAATCAACTAATGGGCAGGAACTACATGTATAGGAACACTGTTTGCAAACTTTAAAATCAATATCAAGTGTTGTATGTATACCTACAGTGTACATGTACAGGTATAAAAGAGATAGTAACTGGACCCTACCATGTATGTACCTTCTTAACTCCTGTAAATCCTCAAAAACCATGGTGTGTTTTCTAACGATTCTCGCAAGGATGATTTAACAATCTCTATTCTCCATTGTACAAGACATGCTTTGCATTTATCCATGGACTTACATTAGGAGATGGTATCATTTTCTTCAGTCCACCCTTCGTGGGCAGCTTGGATCTCCTGGTTCCTTTCACGGGTAACTTGGACTGCGGAGCCTTCAGCGACGGCTGCTTGCGACTTGCTACAGCACTGAAATTCAACGTCTCGGGCTTATCCCTAGTCAGTTTGGACACACAATCGTCAGCGGATGGTAAGTGCGGTGGCGGGGGCGTGTTGGCCGGGCTGACCGATATCGTGTAGGTCCCGCGCCGCGGGCTGCGCATTTCCTTACGGACGAGCCTCTTGAAGGTCCTAACTTCTGCTTTCCCGGGCAGGTTGGCTAGGCCATCCCTCTCCCCAGTCTGACAATCTGATACTTCAACGGAGGGTTTTGTTTCAGAGGACTGTTCCGATTTGTCAACAACCCCACCAGTCTCTTTGCTTTTACTGTCAGACTCTTGCGACTCGTCGCTTTCCTTTCGGCTTGTGAGCTCCATGGCCACTTTGTTGGCCTCCAGGAAGAGTTCCACGTATTGCTCAACGTTGAGAGGGCTGAGCGGTTTGCACTCGGTTGGGGATTGGCTTTTCAGCTGTGTCTTCTTGGCGATGCAGGCCTCAGTCAAACCGATCGGGCCGAAAAACACTTCATCGTCATCATCAACTTCAACCTTTGCACTGTAAGAGAATTAAGCCAACATCTGCTCAAAACAGATTGTTCCATTTTTGGACATACATGTACGTGTACATGTACTGTACTTCCAAATGTGAAGCCAGGAAATGATAAACTTACATCTATACACATGTAAATATGCCTTTAGATATCAATCAAAGACTCGGCCATGCAACTAGGAAGTAACAAAAATGAGGAAGATTCCAAGCTTTCCAAGTCTATTTGTTCAGTGGTTTTAATTTTTGATGGCTTTAAGGAAATCGGCTAATCCAAGGAAAAGTTGCATAATGTCTGAAAGCTAAATGATTTCATTTGGCAGTTCATGCACGGTACATGTACATGCACCACTGTAAAGAATGAAATATGAGGTAAACTTCCAGAGTGACACAGTACAAAAGTACATGTACAAGCTTCAATGCACAAAACCAAAAAGTATTAAGAGCAACACATATAGACCCAAATAACATGAATGGACTGGTTTCAGGTAACTGTTGCTCCAACATGTACATTCCAACTGTTTCAAACTCTTAACTTTTCTTTTATTTAATTCAAATCTTGGCAATTGTATGCATACATGTTTGGTCAGAAAGGGACGTGAGTTTTGTGTAAGTGTACAAAATGAACTGGATCAATGAGAGAGCTTATAAATGCGAGTCCAAGGAAAATACCCACAACTACACGTACATGTACACGTACATGAAAACATGTTTAACCCTCCTACTCTGTGGAGCCTCCTGCGGGAACCACAGTGATTTTTACAAAGTGTGAGATTCTTACCTCTCTACTGGTGACACTGGCAGGTCAAAATCAAACTGCTCACTCTCAATCAGGTGCTCATCTACGTGTGCATTATGTAAAAATATGAGAAACATAACAAGTGAGATCAATGGGACTAATTGTCTATCTGAAAACACAAATACATGTACCCCTGGTACATGTACATACATGTACTAGCACAGTCAATCAATTTTGAGCTGTCAAATGAAGAGTGCTGTGGCCTAGTGGTCAGGTGCATTGAACTCTAGGGTGTGCATTGATGGGTAGTACAAGAACCGGGTACAGGACTGAAAAAACCAACAAAAAAAACACTGGTATCCGGGTACCCGTTCAAGAAACCCAACACCAAACATGCCAAAATTCAAATCTCAGAAGTTGCCATTGAGTTTGTCCACACGATAATACTACCGCATCTGCGCAGCAATACAGCAAGACAGAAGTGTGTACAGTGAGCTAAATCATATCGCTTCACGGTGTAAACTGCAGCTTTCGCGATCGTCATAGATGTGAAATTCTTGTATGTTTTGTTTTCCCATACGGCCTGGTTTTCATTTTGAAAATTCCCCACAAATGACTTCAAACCTTTCTTTGTAATTGTCTGAGAAGTAGCTTAGTAATTTGTAAAGTTGTTTATAGGTACCCGATCCCATAGTTTTGAACCGATTCCTGACATTAACGGTCGGGTACAAATGTACTCGGGTACCCGGTTCCTATGCACAGCCCTATTCGACTCATAAAGATCTTGTGGGTATGAGTATGTTTCATTCTGTTGGCTGCAGGTTCGAGTCCGTTCCGTGGAGATGCAATGTGTGTCACTGGGCAACATGCCTTTTCAGTGCTCCCCAATTGTGCCAATTAATCCACAAGTAATGGGCAGAGACTGGTTGAATAAGCCTTTTGCACCAAAATGCAGTATTCAACGAATCAACCAAGTTTAATGTACATGTAGTCAACAGATGATCCCAATTGGAACTTGCATCAGGACTGTCAGAATAAATTGCCTGTGCCATATTTTAACAAAAAAATGTCTGGTTCCCTACCTGCTACATCTGCCCAAAGTGGGGATTCTTCAGTAGTCCCGGTGTCCTGACTACACCTGTCTGTAACATTGTTCGCATTGTTCTGTTGATCTTCACGCTCTGTATCTCCCCTGTTAGTGGCCAGTTTACCGTCCAGTTTATCAGCTGAAACATGAAGCAATTCCTCAGAGGCCACTACAGTAGCCTCTTCAGAGGCATCATCACTGTTGACATTGACTTGGACTGCGGAGTTACACGTATAGGGTAACCCAAAATCAAGCAAAATGCCCACCTCAGGCTCTGCATGTGAGACAAAGGTCATGTTACTACATTGCACACATTTTGACATGCACAGAGACTGAGAAAAAGTACATGATAAAATCTTAAGTTTTAAAAGCGTAACAATATTTACATACATGTACATGTACATGTACATGTACATCGATTTTCACCTGCAAAAAAACAAAGAAAGCAATTTACATGATTTTAATGTACTTCATAAATTTTGATTTTTTTTTTCGACACGCTCTAGTTCTTTGTACATGGTGTACATCATGCATGGTATTATGCGACATGTTCTTGCAACATTCAAATGTAGACGCAATGAGGGAAGGGGGAGGGGTGTCTCTAAAGGGTCTCCAAAGTTTAGCATTTTTAGGCACTGATATTTTTGGTATATTCTACTATACAGGGGTGTGAGTGACCACTGATAAAAATAGCTGAAAACAGCTGAAAAAGGTGTAAAAAAAGCTGAACGTTGGAAATCTCCTATACTTTTGTACACAGCAAGTGAGGGAAAAAAGCTGAAATTCAATATAAAAAAAGCTGAAATCAGCTTTAAAGCTGAGATTTCACACCCCTGACTATACATGTACATGTAATTCTAAGACAATTTGTGAGCAATTATGAAAAAAAAATCTCAAATTTAAGGTAAAGATGACTATTTCACCACCAAAGTTTCAAGTTAGTTATACAATGTAATGTTGGTCCAAGGTTTGACTTGTATTTTACTTCCCTTAAACAGCCACTCCATAAAAAAACGAGGTCGCTATCAACAAGATGAATCAAATCCATGAGTTGCCATGGCAACTCATGGAGGAAGGATCCCCGTTTGTCAAGTGAGTAGCTGCAAAATTGCAGAATAATAATTCAAATCCAGTCTTTGACCTACATGTAGCTGGTTGGTATGGAAGCAATTCTCTCTTCAACTCACCATTACCTTTGCCTGTTCTTGATGAGGATTCCATTTTGAAGTAGTAACGTTACTGTTAAATATGACCTGAAAATGAAATAAAGACAAGAAAAAAGGGACATGTAGATAGGGCATATTTAGCCAAATACACAATGAAATGTAAGCCTGCTAGAAATGCACAGCACCCTCTTTGATGCGTATACATTGCTGACAAACTTCAAATTCGTTCAGTGAAATACTGGTACTCTTCTTACCTTATTATTAATGCTTGCTATTTAACCCTCAGTGAAAAATTTTGGCGTCATGAAGTTTAATCCGAAACTCAAAAGTTTGGTGTCCGGAAATTGGTCACAAATTGGCTGAGTGTTCCCTAACGAGTAACGTGGCGCACTTGAATAAATCTCGGAAATGTTCAAATTAACATTTAGGAATTTCTGTAAACATGGTAAAGTGGATACCCTAAATTCTGATAAACCAATACATGTATCTCTGAGAGAATGTTGCAACCTGAGGCTAGATCATGTAGATCAGGGGTTGTGTAAAACGAAAAAGTCTATGGACTGATGGAGTTGGATCGAGTCAAGAAAATTTCTAAGTAGGCCCTACATGTATTTTCTAACAAAATTGGAAATGTTTCTTTAATAGTCCCAGCATGCCCAGATTCATGTCTTTTCAATATTCATCATTTTTGCAATGACTGACCTTTGGCTTCATTCAATAGGATGATAGCCTATATGAAGAAAAAAGCAGCGTCAGGTTGCAACATTCTTTCCATTGTCTGAGACTAGCATGCAGCTTCAAAGTGCAGTGTTCACGTATTGTACGCACAGGCCCGGCGGGACGTACGTGTAATCTATAATTTATTATTATAAGGCAGTGGATAATTTGCCGGAGACGGCAAACCTTTAGTAAACGTTAGTTTGCCGGATATGCACTGAACATGCGCAGTTACTGTTTTTTTGTACTTTAACATTTTCCGGCGACAAATTTTAGTCTGGCTCCAGAGTCCATGCCAATATTATCGTTGTACATGTAACCTCGTATTCACAAGATGGGATTCAGACCATTTTATAATTTCGGACTTTATTTCCCTTTTTAAAAAAATCCTCCAGAGCCACAAATCTGAAAAAGAAAATGTAATACTCTGCAATAAAATGTTTGAGACATATTAAAATAATAAAAGAAGAATATTCTTATTTATTTGGGGATGGGAAAAAAACTTTAAAATGTGGCGGCGATCGGATTCGAACCCGAGTCATCCCGCTCTCTAGAGCTTTTGCTTAACCACTACACTAAACGTGCTGCACAATTTTTGGTGGGAATTTAATACATCTTATAATTCAGCCCTATCTTAAAGAGTACAGCGCCCTCTGTTGATATGGATTGCCGCCGGCAAACCTTTAGTAAATGTTAGTTTGCCGTCATTACCTCCGGCAAAATATCCACTATCTTATTGGCAACCTAGCCCAGGTGGACTCCCTTTCCAATGCAATGCAGACTTCGTCCAACCTGGGCTAATTGGCAACCATTCCTTCCTCCGAGTCCATGTTTATAAATAAACACTTACATGACTTAGCTTAGCCCCATAAATGTGGCCTATTTACTGGACTGCCTCCGTAAACATAATGGGGCCTATTTACTGGACTGCCTCCGTAAACATAGGCCACACACCGACCATGTACAAAAACGTGTCGACGGAGCCAAATTTTGATTTTCACATTTAGGCTTACTTTGTAGGTTTTTTTTGCTTTAGAAGCATTCTCACCCTCTATATAGGCTAATCAGAAAGTGCTGCCTTTTTCAGATGTCCATTTTTCGTGAAATTTCCAGATTCATTTTTACACGTTTTCGTATCAAAATTTCAACATGAAATTTCACAAAAATTAGACATCTGAAAAAGGCAGCACTTTCTGATTAGCCTACTAGAGGGTGAGAATGCTTCTAAAGCAAAAAAACCCTACAAAGTAAGCCTAAATGTGAAAATCAAAATTTGGCTCCGTCGACACGTTTTTGTACATGGTCGGTGTGTGGCCTATGTTTACGGAGGCAGTCCAGTAAATACAGTGACATTTTGGGGCTAGACTTAGCTAGGCCTATATCCCGTAAATAACCACTTTTCCCGTAAATAACGAATAACAAATATATACATTTAAATCGATTACAATCAGTTATAATAATCCTGAAAGTACTAGGGCCCGGCAGTAGGGGCCTAATCATGCTAATGTTTCTTATAACAGTGTATAAGATCGAAAGAACTCACCACAATTCTTGTCCGATTTCGTTTACTAGTTCACTGTTTTAAAACTGGTACGGGTTTTTAATTTATCATGTGATGATTGTACCCGTTTGTGATTGGAAGACCAGTGTTAACCCCCTTCTAAAGGTAGGGATCCAATTTAAAAACATAAACGTGTAAATTACCTAATATGGTTTCAACAATCCATCTACACTTTGAAAAGTGAAAAATATTCTGGAAAAAAAACCAATCGGTTAATTTCTTTCCGTGTTACATCGAGGAATTATCAGGTGAGGATGTTTCTTGTTTGATATTTTTTTCTATTTAAACAGTGAAGATGGGACCTCACCTAACTAATAATGGTCTAGTCCAATTGGAAATTTTCAACAGCGCCACCTTTGGTCAGCGACCAGCGTTCACTGACAAAATGACTGATGTGACAACAATTGCGTAGTTTGCAAAGGTAACTTTACGGGTTTATTGGTGGATTTAAACTATTCAAGTATCCCGCTGACTTGCGTTGTCAGGATATACTATACATGCTTTAGAATGACAGTCTCGTTGTAATGTTTTTTGAGAACCTCTGTTTCGTAAAATCCACATAGATTTAGTGACTGTCACTTGATGCCACACCCTGTTGCCTCGATATGCTATGCAGTCAGCCCAGGCATGCCAGGTGGACTCCTTTTCCTCCCTACGTAACGGAGGGAGTCCAGGGTATAAAGTGCTCAAAACCGGGCGAAAAAATTTATGACCAGTATTTTCAATATTTTTACCTTGTTGGAGAAGCTAATTTTTACGTCGTAGTATTCTATGTAACCTTATCTATTGGGCCGCTGGGTTCAGAAATTCCATTTGCGATGCTGACCGACCTCAATCTGGAAAATAAACTCGAAAGCAACGTTAAACTTGTATGTGTTTGTAGACTCTTTTCATCAGTTTCTCACCGCCAAGTGTATTCTAGTCGTACAGTATGTACGTCTATGCAGCGTGTAGTCTGGTTCCCTAGACCGGACATGCCGGACAATTATTCTCGACGCTCATATCACGTCTGGTCCGGGGGCCAGACTATGCAGCATGAATGCAGTGCGCACGCGCGATTTGCTTAGTAACCACCCTCATACGCACGCGCACTTACTTGAAGGCGCGGTTGCTAATCCAGTGACCGAGCGTGTTTTCGCGCCAGTTACCAGAAACACGTTTCGGCTTTGGTCATTGGTTGAGCGTTTTCGTGACATCGGTTGGCTGGAGTGACGACACGGTTCCAACCAAAACTAAACAAAATTACAATTACAAATGAGGGCGCTAGCGTGCGAGCGCGCTTTCGTACGCACGTACATGTATGTACATTTACATGACGTACGACTCTGGGAATAAACTGATGAAAAGAGACTACAAACACGTACAAGTTTAACGCTGCTGTAGAGTTTATTTTCCTGATTAATGTCGGTCAGCATCACATATGGAATTCCTGAACCCAGCGGCCCAATAGGTAAGGACACGTAGAAAATGTAGGCGTGAAAAAAGCTTCTGTAAACAAGGTAAAATGTAACAAAAATCTGGTCCAAATTTTGGGTGGTCTTATGTAGAGAATTCTCATCCTGGACGTTAGTCGTAATGCAATGAAGACTTCGTCCAACCTGGGCTAGCTATGCAGTATGCTTAGCCCCATAAATGTGGCCTATTTACTGGACTGCCTCCGTAAACATAGGCCACAAATCCACATGTACAAAAACGTGTCGACTTTGATTTTCACATTTAGGCTTAGTTTGAAGGTTTTTTTTGCTTTAGAAGCATACTCACCCTCTTTACAGGCTAATCAGAAAGTGCTGCCTTTTTCAGATGTATATTTTTTGTGAAATTTCCAGATTCAGTTTTACACGTTTTCGGATCAAAATTTCAACATGAAATTTCACAAAAAAAATACATCTGAAAAAGGCTGCACTTTCTGATTAGCCTATAAAGAGAGTGAGTATGCTTCTAAAGCAAAAAAACCCTTCAAACTAAGCCTAAATGTGAAAATCAAAATTTGGCAAAGTCGACACGTTTTTGTACATGTGGATGTGTGGCCTATGTTTACGGAGGTAGTCCAGTAAATAGACCACATTTATGGGGCTACAGTATGCTATGCCCAGTATACGGACAGAATTCCAAACACTGCTCTTTTTCAACCCTTTTTCGGTAATCCTTATCTTTAGAACACCTCTATGTTCTTTTACTAGTTCTGTTCAAAACTTAATTTTGCAGATGACTGTCCAGTACCAAAGGACTTTTGCAGGCTAAAGCAGTCTTTTTTTTTCTTCATCATGACGTAGCCTAAAGTTAGCCCAGCCAGGCATGCCAGGTGGACTCCCTTTCCTCCCTACGTAACGGAGGGAGTCCAGGGTATGAAGTGCTCAAAACCGGGCGAAAAAAATTCTGACCAATATTTTAAATATTTTTACCTTGTTGGAGAAGCCAATTTTTACGTCGTAGTATTCTATGTGTCCTTATCTATTGGGCCGCTGGGTTCAGAAATTCCATATGCGATGCTGACTGACCTTAATCTGGAAAATAAACTCGAAAGCAACGTTAAAACTTGTACGTGTTTGTAGACTCTTTGTAGACTTGCTTAGTAACCACCCTCATCCGCACGCGCACTTACTTGAAGGTGCGGTCGCTAATCCAATGACCGAGCGTGTTTTCGCGCCAGTTACCAGAAACACTTTTCGGCTTTGGTCATTGGTTGAGCGTTTTCGTGACATCGGTTGGCTGGAGTGACGTCGCGGTTCCAACCAAAACTAAACAAATGAGGGCGCTAGCGTGCGTGCGCGCTTTCGTACGCACGTACATTGTACATGACGTACGACTCTGGGAATAAACTGATGAAAAGAGACTACAAACACGTACAAGTTTAACGCTGCTTTAGAGTTTATTTTCCTGATTAATGTCGGTCAGCATCACATATGGAATTCCTGAACCCAGCGGCCCAATAGGTAAGGACACATAGAAAATGTAGGCGTGAAATAAGCTTCTGTAACGAGGTAAAACGTAACAAAAATCTGGTCCAAATTTTGGGTGGTCTTATGTAGAGAATTCTCACCCTGGACGTTAGTCGTAATGCAATGCAGACTTCGTCCAACCTGGGCTAAGCCTAAAGTATGACCATGCTTTCGAGTCAACTCGTACCTTGGGCGACTCGTACCTTGGACAACTCGTACCTTGGACAACTCATACCTTGGACATCTCGTACCTTGGATAACTCGTACCTTGGACAACTCGTACCTTCAATTAAGACGACTCGTACCATCAGAATAAAAAGTAGATTACACTACGTGCGTGACTTAGTGTGTGGTTCCTTGACTCCGAAACGATACGATTCTTTTCAAGTCAAAGTTAAAGTCACCGTGCACAGACGTTCATATTGACCGGTCAGCGCGGCGAAAGAACCGTGTCACTTTGCACGGATGTCGCGTGGGCCTGTGCATGCCGCGCGGGCCTGTGCATGCCGCACACACGTGCGTGTAAGCTGCCGCGGCCGGCTTCGCGCTAAATAAATTCCTCTTTTTGGGGGAAAGAGAGCCCATACCAAAAAGAGATTCACCTTTATCTTAATATAAAGCAGTCCACTTTCAATGAGTTACGGTCCACTTTATTCAGCCTCGGATCATTATCCTGATTGACGGTACGACTTGTCTTACGCGTGATGGTACGAGTCGTCTTAACTGAAGGTACGACTTGCCGAAGGTACGAGTTGTCCAAGGTACGACTCGGTATAATGACGTCGAGTTGAAGGTACGAGTTGTCCAAGGTACGAGTTGCCCAAGGTACGAGATGACCTGTTACCATGACCATGATGACCATGACTACGGTAGCATAAAAAGGTACGAGAGTAGAGCGCGTAATGAATATGCATGACTATGATGTCACTAGAAGCTCATGAGTAATATAAATTATCACGGTACCCGTATAGGGATGCACACTGTCATGACTGTATTCGCGTTTAGAGGAGTCCTCTTTCTACTGTCGCACCACCACCCTCTTGTGTCGCCCCACTTACCGATGATCATCACATTTAACAAGGCTCTTTCTACTGTCGCGCCGCCACCCTCTGGTGTCGCCCCACTTACCGATGATCATCACATTTAACAAGTCCTCTTTCTACTGTCGCGCCGCCACCCTCTAGTGTCACCCCACTTACCGATGATCATCACATTTAACAAGTCCTCTTTCTACTGTCGCGCCGCCACCCTCTGGTGTCGCCCCACTTACCGATGATCATCACATTTAACAAGTCCTCTTTCTACTGTCGCGCCGCCACCCTCTAGTGTCACCCCACTTACCGATGATCATCACATTTAACAAGTCCTCTTTCTACTGTCGCGCCGCCACCCTCTTGTGTCACCCCACTTACCGATGATCATCACATTTAACAAGTCCTCTTTCTACTGTCGCGCCGCCACCCTCTAGTGTCGCCCCACTTACCGATGACCATCACATTTAACAAGTCCTCTTTCTACTGTCGCACCGCCACCCTCTGCTTTCGCCCCACTTACCGATGATCATCACATTTAACAAGTCCTCTTTCTACTGTCGCGCCGCCACCCTCTTGTGTCGCCCCACTTACCAATGACCATCACATTTAACAAGTCGTCTTTCTACTGTCGCGCCGCCACCCTCTGCTTTCGCCCCACTTACCGATGATCATCACAATAACAAGTCCTCTTTCTACTGTCGCGCCGCCACCCTCTTGTGTCGCCCCACTTACCGATGATCATCACATTTAACAAGTCCTCTTTCTACTGTCGCGCCACCACCCTCTCTAGTGTCGCCCCACAAGCTTACCGATGATCATATTTTCGTGCGAGTGTGACGACACGAATATGGCTGTGATGACGTCATGGTATGCATATTCATTACCCGCTCTACTCTCGAACCTTTTTATGCTACCCATGACTACAGACTAGGCCAAGTTCGCGCAAGGACTATAGTTAACCATTGGTCGACTGGCGCTTGCCCGAACTCTGTCTAGTCGACGATGGTTAACTACGCTAGTCGACTATTTGGAACCAACCTACTGGGGTTGGTTGCTTCGCTGGTAACCATAGCCGCGCGCGTTCATAACGTACAGCAGGGAGCCAGGATCCAGACGTTTTGCAATGACATTTTGACAAGCGTTCGACTAGAGACGTTCGCACTTTGCTATTAGTGCGCAGGCGTAAGGTACGTCACAAATCAACCACTAGTCGACTAATGGTCTTTGCCCGAACTTGGCCCCAGCTTGAGTAAACTCCAGTTGACATGCTCCATATTCATTCACATGTTACATGTGAATGAATATGGAGCATGTCAGCTGGAGTTACTCAAGCTAGCCTATGACATACATGTAGTCATAGGCCCTAAGATTCATGTTAGTTGTAATTTTGAAAGCACTTTCAAAGAAAATGTGACTTTCCTACCCTGTTTTGAAGTTTGCCATCTTGGTTTTTGAGTCAGTTTTCTATTCGTCATCCTCGTGTTTTCCCCCTTAATTTCCCTCTAAAATCAAAGCCCTGCCAGCCTCTTTCCACAAAATTAAACCTGCTGATATTCAAGAAGGTGTATGACTCATACTGTCCAGATATAGGCCTATGACGAGAAATATCAGAATGTCACTTTCGAGTGTCATTTAGTCAGTTGTTTTGGTGAGGTTTTTAACCTCGTCGTAAAGGGGTCCTAAAAGTAAAGATTACCCCTTTTTCTCTCCTATAGTCCCATAAATGTGACTTAAACACTGGATTAGCTCTGTATTGTTAACTGGTCACACTTTGTATGCATGGATAATCCCGTTGCTAGGGACCGGGAACGGGAAATCAATTTATGATCAAAATTATTTTGTCACTGATAATTTTGACATGACTGAAAGTACCTGAAAATGTGTATAATGTCCTTATTTGTTTTTCTGTTTTTGTGTAAAACAGGAATACTTGCCGACAAATGTAAACATTCGCCCGATGAGATAACACTTGGTCACTGGAATATTGAACAATAAATACCAACGACTACGTACATTACATTTGAATTGGATTATTGTTTTTGTGTGCTAACTGTAAAGGCCTACCTGTACCGTAGGCATGGGCTGTAAAGGGTCCTTTGGTTGTGTGCTGTCAGTGGCTGCCAAGGTCTTGTGCATCCTTGTGCTGATAACACAATCAGCGTTGTTGGATTACGTCATCATACGGTTGGACACCAAGGCATCCGATGTAGGACGTTACATCTGGATAGTCCTGGATTCCATCGTCGTCATCTTCTGGATCGTTGCCTTGGTGCTTTCCTACCGATTTTTCCACTTTCCAAGTCAAGAGAAAGTGCCAACTGAAGGATACAGTGGAAAGCAGATCATCAAACTTGCCCTGAAGGAGCTCCCGTTTGCATACGTTTCGTGGCTTTTGTATGCCATCATCCTCATCGCAAAGATCAATCGAATGTTTGTGGCATTCGCCGAGGATCTAACATCCACAAATGAATCCCTGCAGACAAACACATCCCTGAAGATCATCCTCTCTCTGGCTGGTGTCATCTTTGCCCTGCTGGCCTACGCTCACCATAACGAAGCCCATAACTCCAAATACAAACTCTTGATCGAGAAGCTGGGTACGGCCGCTAGTATTGACCTCCTGGATGTTGTCATGTTGCTTGACATTTTGTTCATTGAGGACAATCGCGTGGAGATTACGTTTACTCTTGATAGAACCATCCGGGTGTTTTCCTCCATCTGCATCCTGCTGCCGGTGTTTCCACTCATCGCCTTGCGGGTGATATCCTCCAGCGGGTCGGCGAAGACTGACAAGGTCTTCCCGATTGTGATGGTGCTCAACACCGCCTTGTACCTCTTCCTGGTCAACATCCCGCTGTTGAGCATCCGGATGTTCCTGTGGTTTCACCACGACGTGGACATCACAACCTGGCTGACCAAGAACGTCATGGCCATCTGCAAGGGGGTGCTGGACATTTATCGGGAGCTGGTGACCTGGAGACGGGAGGTAGCCAAGGAGGAGCACGGTACAGATGATGCAGTTCAGATGGAGCCGGTTCCTGTATGAAAACTCCTGCAGGCACATGTACATGGCACTTAGTGACCACTCAAACTGGGAATAAAAATGTTGAGAACAGATACATGTCCGTGTACATGTACCCGGTACCGGGTAACATGAGGTGATGATGTACTCTGTTGATTCATCATACATCTGTTGTGTACGTATATTGTACGAACTACACGTACATGTATTGGAGTATAAATGTGGGGTCCAAAAGTGTGACATTTTGGCATCCCTGTTACACGTGACCTGTGTGTAATTTGACATGAAAATATCATTGGGAAAGATTTCCATATAAGAAGTTCACTCAACACCCTGTGTACAAACCCTATGAGAGTGGACTGAAAAATTCCAAGTGTTTTCTAAGAAATTGCTTGTATTTTCTCACTGCTCAAATTGACTTTGATGACAATAAATTGCAATCTGGGGGCTTGTTAGTCAATACAGAGGAAAATTAGTGAACTTCTTATATGGAAATCTTTCCTATCATTGAAATTGACTTCGAACTACATGTATTTTAAATAGTTTAGCAGTTAATTTGCAAATTACATAATCACTCTTGGAGGTAGAACTAGAAGGCGTGAAAAAAATATGTTCTGAATTTACAAGATCTGATGTCGATGTAACACGGACATCAAAAAAATTGGACCCTGAATGAACTTTTCTATACCAATTATATTTTACAATCTAATACCATTAGGCATTGTATATTTTAATTAATTAACCCAATTGTACATGTGCCTGAATCCCTCAAAATCCACACCCCTGTTTTGGAGGATTTCAGTGGATTCAATATACCTCCACATTGGAAATGTTGGAGGATTTTGATGGATTCAGGACAAAGCCAAGTGGTACTGCAGGATTTTGATGGATTCAGGATACCCCCACATTGAGCAGTTGGGGGACTTTGATGGATTCAGGGTCTCAACAGTTTAACTCTTTGGCTACATGTATGTTTGGTGTGTACGAGGTACAATGTACTACAGTGGTGGATTCTGATGGACTCAAGTGGATTCTGATGGACTCGGGACTCCAACATTTTTTTTGCATGACGAAATTGGTGGATTTTGGTAGATGCAGTATACTTTCTGGTAAAAGTGCTCAAGGGGTTGGGGTTAAGTCTGTGACCTCATACCTCATTCTCCGCATTGCCCCAGAAGGCAACCAATTATGAGCAGCGCAAATGATGTACATGTACCACTACATACATTGTACCGGTACAATCAATTCTCCATTAGCCACCCTGAAGAACATTTGTTTTATTAATGGAAATGGAATGTTATGCTGTGTCTATTGGCCTATTATGGCAGACAAAATACATGTACATGTAGGAGGGTGGTGCTTGATTTCCGTATAGTCTTTTACGTATAGTCTTTTACCTACATTGTAAAATAGGCCAATGACATTTATTTAAAATGCATGAATGATAACCTAAACAAGTGTGATTACATGTGTAATTGTATGCTGCATTTATATTGTCATGATTGTGCTACACTTGATGTACATGTACATGCATGCTATCAGTATTCATTCTTTTGATACCGGTATGATTCTAAATATAATTATGCTGAATGTATTATGTATTTTTAGTCTTGTATTCAGGGAGCTATTGTAGTACATGAGTTTTAACATTTGGGTTCAACATGGAGGTACAGGTACATGTAGCCCATTGTAGGAATTCTTAATGGGTTCAGCCTCTTACCGATCCAATTTTATTCTGTTTGCTTCTCCTGTTGAGTACTCAGGCTCCTTTCATACTTTGTGTCATTATCATGAGTCAATCTGTATATGTTTGTTTTGTATTTTTTTTAACCGTTTGCATCCGTTCTCTTGCCTTAGAAGTTGCCTTAACCTTGAAGACATGTTTTCTAGTGACCAGATCCACAACTGCGTGTGATTGATGTCCATTGCAACATGTATGTCCGACATGCGTGCACAGTACTACATGTACAAGTACATGTAATAAGATCATAGTGACCGTTTTAGCCAATTTTCAGCTTTTTTGTTAAAAAGGAGTTTGACAGAAAATTTGAAAGAATGGATTTTTTTGGCAGATTTCTGGCAGAATTATGCAAAATTAGTTGTTGGTCAAAAAAAACATACAATGTAGCACATTTGAAAAAAGATACATTTGTTAAAAAAAAAAAGCTTCAGTCGATCTTTCCAAACAAACCCTTGTATAATGGGACAGATTAGCTGGTGTACAAATGGTGTATGCTGAGGTTATTATTATTATAACTATTATTTATTTGGCATTAAAAATAAATAATAATAATAATAATAATTAATAATCTCAGCACCTACTGGGAACCGGACATTGTTGTAACGCGAGTCACGCGACCGTGTTTTGCCTGACATTTACGCAATTTCATAACATCTTTACGTGGCAATAGAGTGTTTACAATGTAATTTGAACTTTAATTAAGGCAATATAACAAGATCTGCATGTAATTTTAAGTGTTTATAGTGTATTTCAAGTAATTCTGGGGAATTTGGCAGATTTTGGATAAATCTGACAGGTTTTTAAAGTGCATTTAGCAGAATTTGGCCATGACGTGTTACGGTCATCGTGAATAAGATGTGCAATGCAGTTTGGCCATGGTGGCATTGGAGAGGTGCACGTGTTGTTGCCCACATGCGCTGTGGGCGGGGCTTAACATGCGCTGTGGGCGGGGCTTAACATGCTTTATGGCTCAGTCTATGCGCAGTATTGAAGTACAGTGAATTACATACATTGTAAATACATTGCACTGCATGAAGAAAAAAATATATGCATGCATACATGCAGAGTACATTTACACCGTACATACTAACGATACCCATCATGTTGAAATTCATAGTATCATGTACAATCTTAAATTGTATTTTTAAGAATGAAATGTTTGTACATGTATACTGCAACCTGTACATTTATACAAAGGTTTCACTTTCCTTAAAAGAAGTTTAAATGGGTATATGTCTGTACGTGTACCCGCACATTTATGTAAACACTGGCAAGGGTCATTCAATAAAAGCATGTGATCTTCCTTTTTCTGTACTTTGCTCGCTGTTATAACAGTATGCCATTGCAGTGGTATTATCAATCATTCTGTAAATAGTATGTAAATTTTTATTCAGCCAAAGGTGAGTCAGTGTCTTGTGTATATACATGTAGCTTGATCTGCAAACTTGTACCAGTGTGTAGTCCGTACATTTGTAGGTGTGCATTTGTAGTCATAATCACTGTAGTGTACACATGTAACTGGAAGTTGTGAATGTTCATGTTAATAGTTCTAAACAACAAAGTATGGCATCTGTATAATTGTTCCCTGGTCATGCTGGTTGGGGAACAACAGTGTGTTGAATCAGCTGTGCACATGGGGATTTCATGAGTATTAGGCCTAATGGTACGTACATGTAGTTAAGTGATGTAATTTCATGTAATTCATTCATGTAATTTTGTGCATCTAGGCCTATGTATTACTGAATTGTTTAAGTTAGTAAATTCTCAACCGCTACACTCATAACTTGTACATGTACATGTATGGACTCTATAGGGTTGAACTGGATGGTTTCATTGATCTTCATGATCTAATTGCAAAATAGCAGCAGCAGTGCACAGTTTCAGAAAGCGCTTACATTACAGAAAGCTGTAATTATAGACCCAACAACATGAACAAGTCTGATGTTTCATGCAGTTAAACTTCATTTTGAGATGGTGCTTCATATAAGTTATGAAGCTCAATACATTTTTATTATTAAAATTGCTGAGTGAGAAATAGTTTTTAAAAGAATGAAGAACTGTTTCTTATTTGAAAGTACATTTGTATCACGCTTACATGTAAATGTTAGTCTGAGTATCACCCGTTATCCACAGAGCCAAAAGTCTCCTGTATTTACGTCTGATATATAGACATGCAGATTGTACCGGTATACAAATCATGTAAGATCGATGCACGCCGGCCAATCGGAGTCGACTTTACTAAATCTTGACGTCATTTCATTCCCAAATCAGGACTAAATGGTTTGATTAGTCAATTCGCATGCAGTGTTTTGTAATACAACAGCAGCCAGGCGCATTATCACGTAACATGATACAGACTCCAGAATGCGTGACACAGGGTTTTTTTCTCCATTGTCTATAGTATAATGCGCAACGGGTGAATGACCAAAGACCCGATGTAGAAACCGCCCGCTTATTGGTCAAAACCTAGAGGTCAAGTGGCGGTTGTCTTGCCTAATTAATCAGCGAATCTGCTCACATACATGTAGACCTACATGTATTGCATAGACTACCTGAATGCTTGCATGCTACCATATGGGCTTTACAATAAGCAGACATGCCTGTTTTACCTGTACTTGTATACCGTCTAGTTTCAGGAAGCCTTGTTCCTAGTACACCATGGCCATCTGCAAAAACTTCAAAATTGGCTTGAACGCTACAGCCAAAGTCATCTCTGTTCTGCTGTTGATCATCCAATCCGCAATTCTTGACTTCATCATCCTAAAGTTGGACCATTTGGCTCCCAAGCCAAGCCGCTATGTGTGGCCAGTCATAGACGCCATCGTCGCACTGTTCTGGATACTCGCCATGGCTGGGTCTTTCTGGTACTTCACCAAGCCCCCGGAGCTGGAGGTGCGAGGCCGGAAGAAAATGGTGAAAGTCGTCATGCGAGAGCTGAGCTTCCCTCACGTTTACTGGCTGGTGTACTCGGCAGTCCTCGTGGCCAAAATACAGCGGGTGTTTGAGTTCAGGGATGACCTGTTCAAAGTTGACCCGAGTTGCACCATATGCACTGTGACGACGTTCAAGATTGTCCTGTCTCTGGCTGGGATCATGTTTCCCCTCTTGGCTTACAGTCGCGACGAGGTAGGCCATACCGAGAAGTACAAATACCTGTTGAGACAACTCGGCACATCGGCCAGCCTCGACATCTTGGATTCTGTCATGGTTCTGGATATTCTGTTCACCGTGTACGATGACAAGCCTCTGGATAGTGCCATGGAGAATGCCATAAACACTTTCTCTTCACTCTGCCTCTTGCTTCCCGTTGTGCCACTGCTTGCACTCCGCATCGCATCCACTATTGTCGAGTCGGGTCAGAGCAAGATTTTGGACTTGGCCCTTGTGATAAACTCCACCCTGTACCTCATCACTGTAAACGTGCCGTTACTCTGCATCCGCCTGGTGCTCTGGGCAAGGCGCGACATCGATGTCTCGACATTTCTAATCAAGAACCTGATTGGCATCATCAAGGGTGTGATGGACATTCACCAGGAGGTCAAGATCATCAGGGCATGGAACAGCAACCAAAACACACGCGATGCCACGCCCAGAGACACGCCCACAAACATGCCTACTGACATAACAATGAACATGCCTGCTGGCGGGGATAAGACATTACTGATAAATAACGATGCCGATTACCAATTCATCTAAATGAATAACATGTACCCTACCCATAAAAGTATTAGCATTTGTAAATAATGTGCCATCAATAATTATTCTCCTTAACCGGTGTATCTGTCAAACCTGAAATTTGCTCTAATACATTAAACACCAACATTTCTTGCACCAGTCCACCGCATCTTTGGAAACTTGTGATCTTTGAAAACTTGTGATCTGCATGTACATGTGTACACATAGCCTCTTGGTTTGGAAACAAGACTACCGGTATATGGACTCCGTGCACAAGTACCAGTGATGTAGTGCCTTGATGCTGGGCCTTGGCCTTAAGGCTGCCTTAAGGCTGGATTTTAGGGCCTTGGCCTTGGCCTCGAGGCTTGAGGGCAAAAGCCTTGGCCTTGGCCTTGGCCTTGAGGGTTCAGGGCCTTGCAATTTTGAGTCAAGGCTCTTCAAGGCCCATAGATTTTTGCATTTTCCAGATAAATCTGTTCGAAATTTTGCTGTTACCATTTTGTATTACCATGGAGGAGGGAAGCACCCTGTAGATTTGTGTGCTGGGCACACTTCCACTTTTGTAGCATCACATTTTGTTACCATTTGTAGTAGATTTGCTGCAAAAATATTCCGTACACTTGTGGGGCTAATGAGATGATCACTTTAATTGCATATAACTATGGAATAGATCTGATTGGTTGTATATGTCTCCCTGATAAGTGCTAAAGATTTGCATGTATCTGTTTTAGATAATGCTGATATTTCTGACCATGTCGGGCCAGCAAATAAAAAATTCCCAAATCAGTTTCTTGGATCCCCTGTTACACTTGGGAGAATTGTGTGTCAATATAGAAGTAAGTCATTATTTTGTTTAGTTAAACCATATTGAAGACCTGAACTTATACTTTAATAGATACAGTGCAGTCATAAAATGGTGTAGGCCTATGCGAGCATGTTGATTGCAATTAAAGAAATGTTGTTCTTCGTAACGAGCTTCGTAATGTTCTTCGTAACGATCCAGGGGGGCCAAAAGGGGCCAAAAGGGGCCATGCTCCCCCCCCCCCCCAAAAAAAAACCCCAACGAAACCATTTTTTTTAATGTGACGTCGTAATAAGGGCAGGCAATGAGTACACCACCATCTTTTCCTCAAAAAACATCGGTTAAAATGGTCAGAAATTGCCTCAAATCGCACCACAGAGCATCTCAAATAAAGTTGGTTTTTCCCTTAAGCGGGCCCCAAAGCCCAAGCCGTTATTTTTTGACCCACTTTTTTTGGGGGGACCTAAATTTCTGTGCCCCCCCCCCAAATTGTGTTCTGGATCCGCCCTTGCGTGATGATGTGTCACTCATGTGACTATAATTAGTTCTATATCAGTGGTCATTTCCTAAAACAGGGCCTTGGCCTTGGCCTTGGCCTTGAGGGTTAAGCCTTGGCCTTGGCCTCGAGGCTTAGGGGTCAAAGCCTTGGCCTTGGCCTTGGCCTTGAGGGTCAAAGCCTTGGCCTTGGCCTTGGCCTTGAGGGTCAAAGCCTTTGCTCCAACACTGACAAGTACCCCATCAACGGCCAGAAAAAGGAGAGTTGGGGGTGACCTACATGTAGACTGGTTCCCGGTCCACCCACTGCGTAATTCAAATGATCCAAAGTTATTGGGGTCAGAAATTAGTCTGGGAGACCATCGCAAGTTAAATTTGAATGTTTCGAATACATTCACGCGCTGACGACGCATAAAACTCGCGCGCGTGCGAAGACACTGTGGCTTGGCTTTGTGTGTTCAGAATTTTAAAAAAGGCGTGCCTACTTCGCGCACGAATTACAGTGCGCACACGGGGATAGTGCCATCCAAGAGGCTCTCAGAAGTGGTAAAAGCGCGCCCTCTTTTGTTGGCGTACTCAGCCTATAGGCTTACCAAGTCCAGCTGTACAAGGAAATCGTAGTTCAGGAATTTTTTTATACTAAATGACTCAGTCAGCCAGTCAGGCTTGTCCTTCCGGTCCAACAAAACTGGGCAATCATAATCCGGATAGACTTCAAACAGACCGTTCAAACTATATAATTTTATTTACAAGCCATTTACAACAAATACTCTTTTTTTATACAATGTATTTTAATATTAACGTTTACAATTGTCAAGTTCCGGTCAACCAATGCAAACGGGCAAATACATCTTACCGGTACATTTCACCATGTTCATGATGTTCACACAGATAAATCAGTTATGTTTGTTAAATTATTCCACTGAAACAACAATTTCAGGGTTCGACTTTAGCGTTAGCCCGCTAGCCAAATGCTAGGCAAAACAGTGGGTTTTAAGCTACAAGCACTTTTAAGCTTTGCTTTATTGGATGCTACGGTATTCTATTACTACATGTACCGGGGGTAGGCTATGTACATGAACATTAGAACCCATTCATGCATGCCATGTGCAGCCCGGAACTCCACCATACAAATTGCCTGAACCCCGGCTTGGGTTCCGCTTTTTTAAAACTCACCCTGTACAGCCTGTCTAAAAAAAAAAGGTACAATCAGAAAAAAAAATGGTTAAATTTGAAATTTCAAAATGAGTCATTCTTACTTGGCATAATATTAAAGAACAAAGACTGGGCTTCCAATAATGTTTTTTTCATCTTATTTGCTTTTGTCAATTTAGAGATATAATCAATTTAGTGCGATACACCAAAATCGATTTTTTGCCACTTTTATGCATGGGCAGAGTTGTTTCGAGTACTGTGCCATGCTGTCTTGAAGATCACAAAAGATTGCAACTTGGCAAAAGAAACAAACTCGATTTTTGTGTTCCGCAGTAAACTGGAGTTATCTCTGGATTGACAAAAGCAAATGAGATGAAACAAAAAGTATTGGAAAGCCTGGTCTTTTTTCTTTAATGTGATGCTCAAAACGACTTACTTATGTTGAGATTTAATATTGAAAAAAAAAATCGTTTTCGATTGTACCATTTTTTTTTGAGACAGGCTGTACTACCCATGTTTGAAGGGCCTGTGCACCTTCAGAGAACTGCAACTTCTCAATCTAATGTCTGGCAGGAAAGCTTACAGTAAAAGGTTATAAGGTAGTGAGTCAAAAACCTTTATCTTTGTGACTTCTTGGCATGATTGAATTTACAAAAATAATTGTTGAGTGATGTGATGTGGTGTTTTTAACCCCCTCGGGGCACATACATGTATGTGCCCCGCGGGTGCTATGTGCCCCTCGGGTGCTATGTGCCCCTCGGGTGCTATGTGCCCCGCGGTTTTACAAACACCATACATGTATCCCACATCACAGAAGTTAACAATACTCATGCCTAAAATGGTAATCGGGAATAGCCCGTGTAAGACAAATTATGCGTTCTTAATAAATTGCAAGAATTCATAATCATCAACTTGCCAAAGCTGTCGTACATGAAACATTTTCAATTGATTTTCACAATTCACTGCCAAATTTGCTAGGCTTGCTCAATGACCTGAAAAGTTTTAAAGTATTATTCCAAGGCTAAATACATTTGTACATACACTACATTGAGGTATGCTGTACAGTGCTGCTTTCTGAAGTTTGACTGTTGAAATCACACTGCCCACACTGATATTCCTGTAAGAGTTACTTTGCTTGAAAGAACATTATATTATATTATATACATGTACGTGTAAAAGTAATTCATGTTGTCTTATAAGAAGATTGTGAAAATTACTCTCAATGAACTTTAGCTTTTAAAGTTGTAGTTTATTGTAGATTTACCTATGGAACTCAAGTGGATAACGCATTGTGATATCAGCACCTCACACTATTAAAGCAACAGTCCATCATTTGCAGCTATCCAAAAAGAAACTGACGTAATTATTGTTGAAGAGCACTTGGTTGAAAGATAGTCTAAAGACGCATCTTTGCAAATTTCCGTTAGTATAGTTGGGTTTTTTTATTCGGCAAAGCGCGTGCAAGCGTTGACACGACGCATACGCGCGCGCGGTTGCTATAATTCGTCGGATCAGTCATGTCAGTGCGCAACATCGCGTAGCTGCAATCGGCTCAGTGAGAACGTGTCTCGGACGCTTAATTCAGGGCCAATCAAAATATGTTTCAGCAGCTTTTGATTTGAAGTCGAGATCGTAGAATGTTTTTTCTCAAAGTATACAGCTAAGCTTAGGCCAAAAAAAAAAAGTCTCCGGTTTCTGGTATGCGCGCGCGTCGCCGTAGCCATGCGCGTCGGCAAAATGAAAAAGTTTTTTTTTTCAATACAAGATGATGTTTCAAAACCGCCAAACTCACTGGTTTGACTGGAATTCTGCTGCTGCACAATTTTAACGTGTTTTTAGAAGGGGTTATGATCGAGAATAAGATTTATGTGGCCTCTCTGGACTCCCATATATTTGCACTAAGTTTAGTAGGGCACCATTTGCGGTCATCAGCCGACATTTGAAGCCAAAAAAAAAAAAAAAAAAACAGGTAAAAAAAAAATAGCCGCGTCACCGCACCACTTTAGGGGCAAGCTCAATACCAGAAACCGGAGACTTTTTTTTTTTGGCCTTAGCTGAAACTTCATCAGATAGTTGTTCAGCGCCCTTCTTTAGATTTTGCGAACTTTTGTTGCTTCAAACGTCCACAAAAATCCACAAATTACAAATGATGGACTGTACCTTTAAATCAAGAATGCTGAAGATTATTAAAAGTCCAACCTTTCTGAATCCACCAAACCCAAAAGTGGGCAATTTGTGTTACATCTAGGCAGAGAACAAAAGACGTATGAAAACAAAAGACGTTTGACAAAATGCGTCTTAAGACGCACCCTAGGAAAATTTAAATTAGTAGTTCGTTTTGTTATTCGGCGAAGCGCGCGCAAGCATTGGCACGACGCACACGCGCGCGCAGTTGCTGTAAATCGTCGGATCATCGCGCGACGTCGCGTATAGCTGCAATTCAAAACAATTCAAAACATGATTCAGTAACTTTTGATTTGAAATTGAGATCCTAGAATGCTGTTTTTCTCGGAATATACAGCTGAAGCTTAGCTGAAACGTCATCAGGTTAGTTGTTCAGTATCCTTCATTAGATTTTGAACACTTTTGTTGCACAAAAAAACTACAAATGATGGACTATATCTTTAAACGGCCATAACTTCTCACTGGAACGTCTGATTGAAGTGCAATAACAGTATTGTAAAGTTCCTAAAACCCGCAAAACCTTGTTTCGCCCTTTGCCCAGTTAATTCTGTCTCATTTGCCAGAATGCCTCACAAATGTCAACAAAAGTGGGAGGAAGGTACTCATACCTGGGGTAAAGGTTGGCCTCATTTACATGCCCTTTTTTGCCTATGTAAAGAAACTCTTCAATTGCAGCTTGCACTTTTCCCAAATGTGACCAACTCATATAAGGTGACGTTTGAGCTGATACGTCCGCTGGTTGTCTCTAGGAGGCACCATTTTTAGCTGATTTATCAGCTAGCCATACACAGAGAGACAACTCGACTGATTCATAACAGGAACACCTGCAAGCAAACTTCAAATCAGAGGCAGTTCCGTCTCCTGACTGGCCTCCTTCAAACCAGGCTGCACAGCCGACCTGGTCAGACCCCAGAACATCTCGGGCTTGAGTTTCCTCTTGGCGGCTGTGAACTTCCAGCCCATGTGACGGGTGCAGCGCCGGCACTGCAGGATGGTCCAGGCATAGCTGGAGAAATAGTAAGCAAAGTCGTTACTTAGGTCATCACAATTAATTTGTATCATTTTTTAATCCCTACTGGAACAAGCCATATCTCAAGTCCATCCATTTTCAATCAAAATCATCCAGTCTCGATGCCAGTCACAAGCTATTCAAGTTGCAGTAACTGTGACAAAGGCGTTTTCTTTGTCACTGCTCATTGTTACTTCTAGGGGTGTGCATTTATGGGAATTGGGTGTCCAATTAGAAAAAACACGGGTACCTGGGTACCCGTTAAAGAAACCCAACCCCAAAGTTTAAATCTCGGAAGTTGCCGTACAGATTGCTCATAAAGGTCCGCACGATAATACTAACACATCGGTGCATAAATATAGCAAGATACAAGTGTGTAAAGTAGCTTTACAGTGCAAAATGCATTTTCGCATGCATCATAAACGTGAATATGTTTTTTCCATGTAGCCTGGTTTTCATTTTTAGAAATTCCCCATAAATGACATTCAAAACCTTTCTTTTTCATTGTCTCAGAAGTTACTATTAAGTAATATGCAGGCATGCAACTTGGAATTATAACAAAAAACGAGGAAATTCCAATTTTTACAAGACTTTGTAGAATGTTTTTCAATTTTTAATGGCCTAATTGTGAAATGAAAAACGACGAAATCAGCTGATCTGAGGAAAAGTTGCATGCCTGAATATGTAAACTTGGTTACGGGTACTCGATTCCATAATCTGGAACCAGTTTCTAACATCAGCGGTCGGGTACTCGGGTACCCGCTTCCGATGCACAGGCCTAGTTACTTGTCAATGGCCTTTGCAGTGACTTGTAATGTGACTTGTGAATCGCAACAGCCTATGACTGACCAGGTTACAACAAATTTTACTTTTTGCAAAGGATAAATGTAAAATTTAAGACAGGATGGCAGTGGTACAAATGTACAACACAAAGTTTAGATCTTTTTGAGCTTGCCTGATACAAAAAAATTTGATGTTCTATTGTATCCTGTTCAGGTCTACAAACTTTCACAACTCTCTCACTGTTGATTTTTATGAAATTCTGAGGTAATTTATTTTTATTTTTTAAAGCCTGGGGGAAAACAGATATTAAACATGTACATGAAGGCTCCAAAAGTTATGATTCAAAAATTGAATATTAGGAAGTACCGCAGAAGAGATGTACATTTTGTTAAGTCAAAAAGTTAATTGGAACATGGCTCCCTGATCACAATTGACCTACATGTATTGCGGTAGAATTGCGTTGGAATTGCGTCAACGCAGCTTGTGAACTATTGTCCAATTACAAAATATACAAATGAACGCGCAAAGTCTGAGACAAACAAAAACTTAGTGCACAAAATTCCATAGGGTTGTCTAAGGGGCGTGGCTAACTCGCAAAAGGTCCATACCATGTGAAAGTGACTGACATAAATTACCGGAGCAAAGTTAAATCAGTGTTTTAAGAACTAAGGGGTCCTCCCTGTCAATCAAACAGTGTGCATTGACCAATTTCACCATGACTTTTGGTCAGATGACAAACGGTACTTGGTTACGAGCATTATCAGAATTGTACACAAACCAAATGTGGGTGGTGCTTAATTATGGAAGGATTTGGAATATGGTCCATTATAGTCAAGGACCATCATGCCCATTAGCTTGGGTATTAGAATCTAAGAGTGTGGAACCAATGAACTTACCCAGGGAACCAGCTGTGTTCCTGTGACGGTCTTCCAATCAGGACCATGTTGTGAGCACGGTATAAGGTCAGTGTGTCATGAACAAAGCCACCTGGGTTGACATAAGCTGCCATTGGACCATCAAGTGACATGCTGCAGTTGATATCAACGTACTTACTATGAGCATTCAACAACAGACCAGCACCCCAATTTCAAGAAACTCATCATAACCTACGATGCATCTCGGCACTGCCACATGTGGTATGTATCCTTAGATGCCAGGCTAATTCGTATTTACCTCGATGTATTTTCCATTTACAATATCACACACATTGCCTCGGTATTATAGTCTCCTTGATGTAATTTTTATGGCATAAAACTGCCTAAGAAAAGGACATTTTCTTATTTTGTGATGACCACTAGACGTACATGTACACGTTATAACTTTTTGCATCGTGTTTTAAGCCGTCAAAGACGCATTCAACACATTATAGGTTTTGGGAAATGGAACATACGACTCATTGCAAGTTGTGACGTGTCACGCGCAGCATCTCGTGTTGCGACCCGTCGCAGCGCTACATGAAATCAGCTGCAGGGGTTAGGTGTTTGAACCATTAATTAGACCCTGTACTTCCCCAAACCGCCCTGCCTATATCCTCCCTGTGCAATATATGCCCAAGCTGAAAAAAAAAAAGGTTTCATTGTTCATCAGCAAGTAGGTACCACATGTAGGTACAATGAAATACAATGTAGCACATGTGCCAATGGGTTGAAAAAGCGTTTCACAACATACATGTAGGTTCTTTCATTTAGCTCAGCCATGTCGACTCGGGTAGCGCTGTGCTGTGCGATTGGCATGGACATCAGTCATCCATATTCAATATTCCTGTATTTTGTTTCTCAAACAGACTTACCTGAAAACATCACTCTTTTTTGCAATATCCTGGCCACAATCGGTGCAGGTTAACATTGTACACTGTATGTAAAAAATGGAAACAATCAATAAATGGTTAAAGAATTTCTAACATCATACATGTAATTGAATTCTACGTTTTAGTGTGAACAAAAGGTTTAAACAACACAGTGACAGTACAATGCTTTAACAATGCCGAAGCATCGATCAGTACAACTTGTGACCAGTTTTAAACTTTTGGGGGCTGGACATTTTGGGAGATAGTGCATATTATTCAAAGAGCTATATTAAATTACTAGAGGGCTAACTCTTCATTCTTGCGCGCGGAGAAGCTTTGAAGCCGCTCTGGGCACAGACATTTTGAATGTATGTGCGTGTTTGTAGAACACAATCCAAATAGATGGACTGAATTTTAAAAGTGTACTCTAAATGCAACGCGCAAGTAGAACATACACAAACAACTTGAGCGCGTCATGACGGTTCAAAAAACGTCACGGCGAAAAGCACCTGCAGCAGAGGGACGCAAACACATTGCGCTGTCTGCGTAGAGCAAAATGGCATGCTCATTTGCTGATCGTGCGTTTCGGTTTTGGACGTATCGGCTTCGATGACGCACCAGTATGGAATACAAACGCAGATATGCAAATAGACGTACAAAATACGTACACAATTTCCAGTTCTCCAGGTTTGTGTACAAACATGGGCGTGCCCAGCAGGCATCACTTTGTACATAAGTTAGCGATCTAGTAATTTAATATAGCTCTATATTATCATAGGTAATACTCTATTATTATACTCGAGAGGGTTGTAGTCAGAAGCACAATGCAAAATGCCGTATAATTTAAGCTTTGATTTGAATTCATTTAACCAACAAAATCGAGCAAATAAAAAAAGGGTCACTGATTTCAGTACTTGCCACTATGAACTACAACTAGGAACAACTGAAGGCAAAGCACACAAGAGTTCCAGTATGGGACACACAATGTGAGTGTACTGCAGCCGATTTCAAGAAAATTTACGCAATGGCGCAACAAACAATTTATTCCACATTTATTGCTTTACTTGCGCAACATTTCAATCATTTCAGCTATAACATGTGAAACATTTCAGCCATAACATATTTCAACTTTACTCAACAGAGATATTTCAGACTTACGCAACAAATTAAGACAAATGTTACGCAGTATATTTTCAGGTGGTGCAAGTTATGGTGTAGCAAATTACAACAGACCATTACACTGACTAAGCGTGATCAATGTGGAGCCTGTCACTACTCAATTAATCAAGGTCGATACAAGAAACTAGCAGCTATTTTAGAAGCAAAAGAACTGCTATTCTACCCGTGGCAAAATTATTAGAGTTGCCACATGATTCCGAAGAAAGTCGGACAAATCTAGTTTCTTCATAGCAGGCGGAGGTGATTTAACAACTGTTTCGTGACTGAACAGAAACCATTAACAAACAAAAGCTGTTATTATCCTTGTCCCAGATGATTAAAAACAAATCTAAAACGTTGCACAGCTACATGTAGTTTCGTGAAATCGCTCTTAAGTTTATTGCGCCGCTGCGTAACAAATCCGCCGCGTAAATCCTACACATGGCGTAAGTGACACACTGCTTCGGGAAATGCAGGGCACCAGCTGGTTTGAGCGTGTGTGGTGCAAATTAATTAAGTACACTCAATTGTATGTCTTCCGCATAGCATATTCTCGTGAGCGTCAGAGATGCACCAGAAATGCGTTCAAGAGACGGACCTACATGAAGCTCTCTCATTATAAGATAGCACTTGGTCCATGGGTTTTAATAAATTTGACAGTATATGGGTAATCGGTTGGAACAAGTCCTAAGTTAAGCAGGTACCTTCCGGAGTGTATCCAGTTCAAGTCTTAACCTCTGCACAGGGCAATTGATCTGGAGTAGCTTCAGCCGCTGTGTGTCATTCAATGGCAGATTACTGGCAACCCAAAAGGAAAAGTCTGAAATCAATCAGAAAAAAATAACCAATAAAAGATCCAATAAAGCCTCTTGGTTTCTTTCCCAAAGGACAAACTTCATGGAGTTGTTAAAAAAAATAAAAGATTTTGCTTGGCAAATAAAGCAGGTTCTACTTGCCAACGATCACTGTATAAACGCCTCACACTAAGGAGCTGCGGTATCGCCCCAGGAGCATGGGACCTCCAAGAGCAGGATCGACCATCTTGGCGAAAGAGCATCCACCAGGGCATCAAGCGTTTTGAAGAACGTCACGAACGCACACTTCAATCCCGCCTTATCCATAGTCAAGGCATTTGACGATAGAGTCCAATGATTGATAGTTGGCCGTGAACAGCAGTAGCCGTACGCTATACACACACTCACATGTACTGCACGAAGCACGAACAGCGACCTCCAGCGGCTAGGCTATAATATGCAGATCAGTTGGTGCTGAATGAACGCCTTAAACTGTGCACCTTAGCTTTGCTCAGGGGCGGTGGAATGCTTTTCAAACTGGGGGGCAACACCAAATAGGGGCACTTGCTCAGAAAAAGGGGCACCTTCTGCGGTGTGAAAGTGGAGGGAAAAAATATGTCCCGTTCATTTTGCTATACACCTACATTGTATAGGACGAGGAACAAATTATGAATACGTTAGTTATGTAGAGAGACCATTTTTTTTTATCGCGAGAGGGGCTCTGTTGCTTTCGATGGCCAGTTCAGTGACCATTTTATTCGTGTGAATAGCACTATTATTTTATAGAGGCCAGTTTTCCATCTAAAGAAGAGGGAGCACAGTTTTAATGTTGCGAGCGGGGCACTAATTGTGCTTCCGAGGGGCAGTTTTCCATCTCGAGAAGTTATCGCGAGAGGAGCACTATTGTTTTAGAGGGTCAATTTTCCATCTCGAGAGGGGCACAATATTATTACAGCGAGAGGGATATTTGTGCTTTCGAGGGGTAGTTTTTCATCTCAAGAAGTTGCACAACCTTGTTAATGCGAGAGGGGTACTTGGGTTTTTGAAGGGCAGTTTTGCATTCCAAGAGAGGAGACAATTTTATTTGTAGCGCGATCATATGCTTTCATACGTGTGCATTTGAGGGGCAGTTTTGTTTTCATCTCGAGGGGACAACTGCGAGAGTGACACTTTGTAAAATCTGGGGGGGCAAGTCCCCCCCCCCCCCAGTTCAGCTGCCCCTGCCTTTGCTTATGTTTTTCTTTATTTTGTTCCTGGATTTCCAGCGATGACCCCATATGCAAATTAAGATCAGATTATTATTCAGTACACGACACACATGCGCGTGGAGATCTGCTATTATTCGTCTACTGCTATTATTCGGCTGAATGAGAACGTGTTTCAGATGCTGAAGTTTGGGCGCAATTCAAAACATGCCTTGGCTACTTTTGAATTGAAATCGGGATCCTAGAATATTGTTCTCTCGGAATACACAGCATTCACAGAGCTAAAACTTCATCAAGTTGGTTGTAATTATATATTACTCGTCTTTAGATTTGAGCACTTTTGTTGCACAATGACAAATGATGCCCATTAGTCCGTTTGCTGCCCCAAAATAACCTTCCTGCTCCTCCCTGCACTGGCCCATATTGCCCCAGCACTGTATGGCTTATGGATTCATCATGCAGGAATACAATGAAACACAATGCAGCACAATTAAGTGTTAATGGGCTAAAATGTCAAATAACACACATCTTCAATTCAAGATTAGGAATGTAGTGCATTTAAAGCTACAGTCCATCGTTTGCAGCTATCCAAAAAGTAACTGATGTAATTATTGCTGAAAAACATACTTGGTTGAAAGATAGAAAAGGGGACTAAACTCTCTGTGAAATTATTCTTTCTGGCATGCTGTCATTTTGAAGAAATCAACAAAAGAAGGCCTTTCCAATGATGCATTGGAAATTTCCGTTAGTACATGCAGTTGTTTTTTTTTATTCGGCGATGCCTGTGCAAGCGATGACATGACGCATGTATGCACGCGCAGTTGCTATAATTCATCAGATCGGTGAGCGACATCACGTAGCTGCAATCGGCTCAGAACGTGTCTCGGACGCTGAATTCAGGCCCGATTCAAAACATGATTCAGCAACTTTTGATTTGAAATCAAGATCCTAGAATGCTGTTTTTCTTGGAATTTACAGCATTCACTGAGCTGAAACTTCATCAGGTTAACAGTTGCTCAGCACCCTTCTTTAGATTTTGAGCATGTTTGTTGCTTCAATTGAACAAAATGCACAAATTACAAATGATGGACTGTACCTTTAATGGGCTAAAATGTCAAAAAACACACATGTAGGATCTTCAGTGCAAGATTAGGAATGCAGTGCATTTAAATATATGTAGCAGCATATATGTTTACCAGAGGGTTTGGATGGCACCGTGTGGAACTTGACTGAGTCCTCAAACCAACTCCTCAGTTCAGCTTTGATGTGATGCATCAGAACTTCCTAGTGGGTGAACAGGATAAAAGGCATGATCTCCACAATTTGTTTCCAACTTGTTTGAACAAAGAAAAGTGCCTTAAAACAAATTTCAACTTGCAATCAAAAGAGTACATGTAGTGTAACTGGCGCTCTACCAACCAAGCTCTCCATATACTAGCCCTCACTGCCCTGAATCCTTCAAAATCCCCTTTCCCAAAGTGGAGGAATTTGGAGGATTGAGGTTACACGGCAAAAGTGCACTATCGTAGGATGCACTTTGTCAAGGTCTTGGGCCGGACCTTGTGTTGTTTTTGCTCAGTCATGCATAAATATAGGCCTGGACTATGCTGGAAATCCTCAAGTCACTGCTGCAAAATTTTGCCAGTGGTCACCCTTCCACAGACTATATTCAAGAATAATGGAGGAATTTGCAGGATTGAGGCTGTATGCTATTTTTCCATGATGCCAATTGGAGGAGTTTGCAGGATTGAGGCTGTATGCTATTTTTCCATGAGGCCAATTGGAGGAGTTTGCAGGATTGAGCTTACATCCTAGCCAAAAGGCCTCGGGAGTTAGGGCTGGAGCTACTTGTACGTGTATGTTGGCAGTCTTCCAAATTGAAAGTTTGATATAAAAAACACACCAAACGATAATTGATTGATTGAGGTAACTACTGCTACGTTATATCTGAACCGGCCAGCCGACCCCTACAATCTCGGTGGTTGAGTAATATGACATCTGCACTAGTTACTTTTGGAATGTAAGTGGAGTCAGACATTTTTGCCTGAAATTTTAGGTATAAAGGGAAAGTATGCACACATGTGTTGTGTCGATATGTTATTTACAATTTGAAAAAGAGCCTGAAATCAGGCAATATTGTAGGACTTACATCCCTGTAGTAAGCAGGAGGTCGAGTAGGCTCATCAATTTTTCTAGCAAGGTCTCAGAAATCATTGACTGCACAGTACTTATGAAAAGTCCAGAACCCTGATATTGAATTTAAAATCTCGCCAAAACCAGGCAGAATTAGGCAGAGCTACAAATGGAAAAACAGCTGCAAAATGACATGGGAGTGATTTTCAGCGATTTTGAGATTTTTTGAAATGTGTGATGCTACTAATGTTTAAAATGTTCTGTAAAAGTTTCAAACTGAAATGTCTATGACAAAGTATTCTTTAAAACACTATTAGAGAGACATGTCCTTCCACAACATGACACTTTGTTCAAGATTTTGCTTTGAAATGACGCAAAATTAGTGTGACATTCACGGAATGGACAGTCCAATTTCAAAATTTAATAACTTCGCTTTGGAATGTCCAGAGTTCGATCTTCACCTTCTTTCACTAGCCAGCCGGGCTACTGAAAAAGACTCTTAACTAGCCCGTGGGCATTTTTACTAGCCCCCATGGTTTTCTTTTATAGAGTGTCTCATAAACAACAATGTGTGTACATGTAAAATGTGCACACATATAAAACGTGTATCCTGAAGGCAATCTTGTCAGTGTTTTTAATAAACAGATCTTATAATTTAACCCTAAACAGTTACTAAAATTAGACACAAATTGATACAGATTTCCTTCTGAATTTAATGATTTATTTCTTCCTGTCCTTTCATCTTTGCCATAGCCCAATCATTTTTAACTCGCCAGCCGGGCTACGTAAGGAATAGTTTGACTAGCCTGCCGCTGTTTTGACTAACATTTGTTGGGTAGCGGGCTACCGCTAAAGTCGCACCCTGGAATATCCAATTTCAAAAAACAAAGCGGTGTTTGAAAGAGCGAGGCTTATATTTTACTAATATTGCAATAATAACTCAGTGACTTCTTTCCCCAAAGTGCCTGATTTTGATATACCACGTCACAAATTAAATCCGACAAAATAATACTTTGAGACTCACCGCATCGTACATCTCATACACCCAGGGCTGCAGCCAGGTCCATTTGGCTGCTGACAGGTGTCTTTTCCTCCGCTGTCTCAGCCAGGCTGCGTCCCTCTCAAGCCCGCTGAGCTGGCCCAGGGAGGGCATCAGCCTGAGTCGGTTCTGTGAGGAGAGCTGAGCGCCCTCTAGTGGCCCGGGCAGCTCAGGCTCGGCAATGATGCGAACTGTACCGATGAGGATCCTTTGGAGAAAAAAATGAGGACATTCGCTTTTTTTGTTAATAATTTAGAACAGCTACAAAACAATGTGCAACAGAGTTTGACATGTCTTGTGTTCTTCCAAAAAGAACCTCTCTTGATTTACAGATATTTAATTTGAAAATGGACTCTCCTTGTCATTATTACATAAACATGTACATGTATGCCCATCTGAAGGTAGTTTTGGCCCAAGGCGCTAGTGATTAATAGTGGACGGTGAAAAGTGCGCCCTCTAATGGCACAACAATTAGATCAGCGAGTCGACTCGCACAAACGTCTCAGCCATTTTGTTTCAGCGGTTCAAATTTTCTTAATTTTCTCCGTAGGCTTATTCCTAAGGAACCAGTCAGCCACAGAGAGAAGGTTCCAATGGTTTCCCCGACAGTGTTAAACATATGCGTGTCACGTGGTACGTGATCGAGCGTTAGCGCTTTCCTAGGGAACCAATCAGCGATCGAGACTTGAGGGTTCAATGGCTTGCCCGATCCACGGTTGTAAACATACACGTTCCACGGTAAGTTATCGAGCATCATATCAGCGCTTTCCTAGGGAACCGATCTATGATTGATACGCTGCGGTGATCATACATGCAGCTTTAAACAGGTTTATTCCAGTTTAAACAGACGGTCTTATTTACATAAAATGGCCCCGCCCCCATTGCTACGAAATGACAAAGACGTTTTTACAAGAAAGTAAAAAAACAATTATGCAGGGGCGCTGCACAAAAATGCAACTATTGCTCTGGATCACTTATGTCTTGGGCCAAGACTACTCTGAAGGTTGTGAAACCACTCAGGTGGTAGCAGAGAAACTGCTAGAATATTTTTCCTCTCGCATTTCTTGAACTACCCGGAAATACCTCTCAACAAATCACACAAAATCACTTTTACAAATTTGCAAACACTAAAAGTAAAAAAAAATCACACCTGCATCTCTCCACAAAATGAAACCAAAAAATCCATACGACTACTCAACCCATTAGCACTTGTACAACATTGTATAATACTATATTTATTCATTTAAAAATCAATCAAACCATAGAGAGCTCAGGCAGTTTCGGGCGCTACAGTGAATAATAGGCAGGGCGGTTCCGGGTGCTTCTTTGAGTATTAGACAGGACGGTTTCAAGTGACTAAAGGGTTAACATGAACTTTGTGCCAACAAACTGGAAGCACCACGACTGAAAACAACGAGAGTTGACAAAAAAGGTTTCAGCATCTCACCCGTCCGTTTGCCGTCTTGTCTCCATGACCTGGAACCGTTGCCTTCCCATGGCCTTCACCCTCATGGTCTCTATGCCTGTGTCGTCATCCTCCTCTTTGGAACTGAAGATTTCAGCGGTTGTCCCAATGGTTGCAATGCTCCCCTCCTGACCAGGAGCCCTGTCATGACTGACAACAGAAAAAAAGGAGTAAAATAGATAACACAATTTAGTGTCACCTATTGCAGAGTTGTAATGAATCGAGTCAATGGCTCGGCTCAAGTCAGACTCGAGTCACAATTTTTGGTGACTGGGCTTGACTCGACTCAAGTCCCTAAGGGTAAATGACTCGAGTCACTGCCAGCAAATGACTCAACTTGACTCGAGTCACTGCGAGCAAATGACTCGAGTCCCTCATCAGACATGTCAGAAGATTCTACTCAAGCGAATTAAGGCTATAAAGAGTCCCAAAAATATAAGCAAAAAAATTGTGAAAAGTAATTGCAATGACTCACGGTGCAAAACAGCACCCACTCGTCATATGTACAAAAAAACAACGTGTCACAGACTCCCACCGCATGGTTCTAGAACGCACAAAATACTATCCAGGAACCGGACTTTAAACACATTTTCCAATTTGTTGTTTCATCGTTGGCTTTGGGTGATTTCTTATAAAGCTCGTGGATTCGAATGCAGTTAAAATATTACAAAATAACATTGTACATAATCATAGAGTGGGCTTGTCATTAACATTTTATATCTAGCCGTTTCAGGAATTAAATAAAGATAGTATCTGTTCCTTTCATTTAATTCAGAGTTTTATACCGCAGCTGTCATCTTGTGTCTTCCCCCAGCTGCACTCCACACACACTCTGGTGTTTGCAAGTCACTCAAGAACAGGGTTTCAAATACGCCCATGGTATGTAGCCCCCCCCCCCCACTCTATGCAATTTTTTTTGTCACATCCCCTTTTCAAATTGGTCTTGCAATGCCTGTGCATAGACCTATATTCGCCTGAAACCCTCAATCAGGGGTTTTAACATCTGGAGATGAAACCTACCTGTACACCTTCAACACTAACCTATCATGAATCATGCCAAACGTCCTGTTATTCTGTATGACGTATTTCATCATGGAGATGATCCTCTGGTTGAAGAGCTGGAGGGGTAACGTCTGGCCAGGGACCAAGATGACCCCGGGGAGGTGCAGGAGGGGTAAGGATATAAAGCTGTCTTCATCAAGGACTGTCCGGCCACTGTATTCCTCCAGGTCACTGCCAAGATACTGTGGAGGAGAGATCCAGTCCGCAGCCTATTTTACTGTTTTGTATACATCAGCTGCCCCGAATTTACCGAATTATTTGAATATTCGATCATCAACTGAATATTTGAATTTAGCTTTATGCCGGTTAGTTGAATATTCATAAATAAACTATGCATGCGCACATAAGACTGTGTTGTCACTGTGATCATCAAGATCGGCCGGTCGATCAGTTCTGAAAATTGACCATAAGTATGGACTGTTCCATATGTGCCATAGGGGTCGTATTTCTTGGGGTCTCATTTTTAAGCTCTGGCAGGGATCTTTTTGATCGATTTCATGCAAGACCTTTATGCAAGATTTCTTGCAACACGGCCTGAGCTTATTGTGCACTCGCACTTGTTATTGTCAGATACCACTTTTTTGTCGACGGTAACTTTCTTTTTTTATTTTTATTGGTCCCATTCTTTCAGCTGGGTAAAGTCCCTGGACACTTATGCAGTACTTATACTGTAAAACACTCCAGCAAACCATAATAGCCATCGACGAATGCAAGTTTTAACCGGCGCACTTTGTATGCAACTACTGACCAGCGAGGAAGGCAGCTGTCGCTGGTGTGTTTAAAACTTGATCAGCGAGTTGCGAATATTCAAACATTTGGTCAAAATAATCGAATACTAAATTATTTAAAACTGGACAGCTTACACACCATCTCACTTTTACATAATCAACAGTACTGCATGTACATACATTTTGTATATGCATCGTAATCCTAACCTTCTAGGGTATTTTGACTAGTACCCAGTAGAAACCCTGATAAATGCAACAATATGCATGCAACACTTTTCAAATGACAAGCCTGCCCACAGGTGTAGCAAGATCTATCAAGTCAAGAAACTCAAAGCCAAAGTGTGTGGTCACCAACTGCAGCAGGATACAGGCATAGTTCAGTTGGGTTTATAGCTCCAATTGTCTCAAAATATGCTGTTAATTCCCTGGTGTTGATGGCTCAACATAGCTAAGTCCCACAGACTATATACGTGTACCTGGATGATGAACTACATGAACATGTATACACCTGGATGATGAACTGTACGTTTACATGATGATGTAGCCCCGCAAGGGTACATCGCCTCAGGAGACAGCTATAACAGACTTCATACCCATCCATCCCAGCAAGTACCAGCCCCACACAACATGGCAGGAGACCCTCCTCTGTTGGGAGGAGGTACTGCGCAATCATCACGTGTATGCGTACTGCTGAGCGCCTCACTGAGCACACCCGAACCCTTCCTCCGCTGATATCATTGGGGACTGTGTCTGCATCCAGAACCAGACCGGTCCCAACCCCACCAAGTGGGGAAAAAATGGCATTGTGGTCAAGGTGCACCAGTTTGACCAGTATGCGGTTTGAGTGGGCGGCTCTGGATGTGTCACACTGCGCAACAGGAAATTCCTTGTAAGTACCTGTCCGTCATACCTCGTACACCATTGGCCATGGCACCTGGCCAGACCACAGCCTCGATTCCACCAGCCCAGATGGCCAAGCCTGCATCGCCACCCTCTACAACACCCCAGTCCTTCCACATCGATCCTCCTACCAACCAGCCACCAGCCACACACCAGCCACCCCGACACCACCTCCAACAACTGAACAACCACCCACCCACAGCCATCCCAGAGCCCGACGGCCACCAGCCCTGTTCCACAAGCTCTACGGGCCCTCATGCCGCACATACACCCCCCGGCTCAAGGAGCAACCAATCCCCACCAACCATGGAGCCTTAACCTGCAGCCTCCTCTTCTCACTCACCCACACCTACCACGCGTCACTCAACTCAACAGTAGTAACGTTTATCTGATGGTAGTATTTTGTTTGTTATCTTGTTTGTTGCAGATGCTGTTGTTATTGCTTGAGAACAAATAAACAACTAATGGAAAGCAAATAGTGTCATACTTATTTAGGAACTTACATACATATGTATGTTCAATTACCAATTTGACTCATCAGTATGATTTACTTCAACACTATCACACACTTTATAATGCAAAAGAATATATCACCAAAACAACAAAGAGCCACTCGGTCTTTGGTTACAGTACATTCATGGACTTCATATCATGTACTTACAGAATGTGCAGTTGGAAGTGATGGGTCATACGTTATCTGTGTCGGCCGTTTCTGCACCCTATCACGGTCCGGTCTGCCTCTGATACGCAGAAGACTTCGCAAGAAACCCCTCCGATTGTTATTTTCCTCCACTTCTGTCAAATTATCGAAACGATTACCGTCAAAGTCAATAAGCATGCATTATATTATGACTGAACAAAACATGTTGTAAAATTTGCTTTGAGTGCATGGTCTCTGCAAGTACAATGGCGTAAAGCTAGTAGCTAGCTAATTCTTAGACCCGTGAACGTGGCTTGTAAACTAACGCCACGTTCACGGGTCTAGCTAATTCTGTGTTATGGTATACTTCATAGACCTGTAGACAGGGCCATGCAGGCGCACCTAGTTCAGGCAGCATTGTCATGATTGTGGAAATACATGTATTGGGTTTGCTTGCCAGTGCAGTGATGTGTGCGCGCTGCTGTCTTTGACAGAAACAGAGAAATGAGACACGTTCCTTCGCTTGGGCGCCTGATTCTGGAAGCAAGTGACGAGCGCAGCATTCTGATTCCAGAAGTAGGGGCGCCAAACCAGCATGGACCGGTGCGCCCCCTTGCTACACAGTAGCAGCTAGGCCTATAGTTCTAGCATGTCTAGGGGTATTAATAAACACCTAACACTGAGTAAACATGATACTGTATTATTATGGCAGTGGATATTTTGCCGGAGACGGCAAACCTTTAGTAAACGTTAGTTTGCCGGATATGCACTGAACATGCGCAGTTACTGTTTTTTTGCACTTAAACATTTTCCGGTGACAAATTTTAGTCTGGCTCCATGCCAATATTATCGTTGTAACCTCATATTCACAAGATGGGATTCAGACCATTTTATAATTTCGGACTTTATTTCCCTTTTAAAAAAAATCCTCCAGAGCCACAAATCTGAAAAAGAAAATGTAATACTCTGCAATAAAATGTTTGAGACATATTAAAATAATAAAAGATGAATATTCTCATTTATTTGGGGATGGGAAAAAAAAACTTAAAAATGTGGCAGCGAGTGGATTCGAACTCGAGGCATCCCGCTTACTAGAGCTTTTGCTTAACCACTACACCAAACGTGCTACACAACTTTTCGTGGGAATTTAATACATCTTATGATTCAGCCTTATCTTAAAGAGTACAGCGCCCTCTGTTGATATGGATTGCCGCCGGCAAACCTTTAGTAAACGTTAGTTTGCCGTCATTACCTCCGGCAAAATATCCACTATCTATTATTATAGCACTAGCACAGTAGCAGCCCAGCCCGCTGATCATCTGATAATCACATCATCAGATCATCAGCGCGGCGGATTTTTGGCAAAGAGATTTGAAAACAAAATGGGCCCAGATAATAACCCTGAAAGCCTTCTTCTTCTGGAGAATCAGACTCTTCTTGATCTTCGCTGTCATCCCCGTTTTCCTCCACGTTTAACTCTTCTTCGAGCTCATCATTCAACAACAACTGTTCCTCATCTTCGTCCATGTCGTCGGCCATTGTTTGTTTACTTTCATCAATGACTTCACTTTGCTTTTCACACTGATCTCGCGTAGTTTGGCCGTCTCTGACGGTATTTTAAACCACGTGGCATCATTTGACCAATGGTGTTTCACCCCGTGTAGCAGACGATAAGTTGATTTGGTGTGGTATCCTTTTCGCTTATGGCATTGAAGTTTGCAAACAGATTGTTTATTGAGGACTGTCAAAATAAAGGCGCCATACTAGCGCACGTTTATTACATGTAAAATGTTGACGTGTGGCTATTTTTTTGTGCAGCCGGCCGGCGATACGCGATACGCCGAACTTCACTCTACCGCCGGCCTCCATGCTCCACGGCCACTGGCGCTACAGTCAGTGCAGTACGAGTGCGAGCTATATTTATTTGACCTTCAGCGGCTGGACAGTGGAAGTACAACTGGACGAGAATACTTTCGACAGATTTGTTGTAACTGGTAAGTATTGTGCATATTTTGTCCTATCGTTTCATCTGTTTATCATGTTTATCGAATTGAGCCTCCATCTCATCATGCTCATCTTCGCATTTATTATTTAACGCTTGCAATGCAAATTAAATGTGAGTGCGTAGAAATAGGATCGCGTAGTTTTAAAGGGTCTGACGATTCCTGACGTTATGACTTGTAAAAACGACCAACTCGACCGTTCACCAATCGCTACTTCTAGAACTTGAGGAGTAAACATTTAGAAGACACCCAATCCATCGTACGGCCGGACGAGTTGGCGTACGCTGTATGCCATATGCCAACTCGCCCAGCTGTTTTACAACTTGACTAATTTATAAAAGTTCTGTTTAGGAATAGAAAGGAATGTTGACACCTGATCACCCCACTTCAGCAGTTGTGTATGTAACCTGGAAAACTGACACTACATGTACATGTACATGTATGAGGAACTCGCACTAAAGACTCTCTGTGGGGAGTTTACTAATCAAACTAAACTAAACTCAGGATGTTTGAAAGGAAAAGTCGCGAGGAAATTGAATTAATACTAGACACAGACACAATTTTAGATTTCAAACAAAAAAGGAGAAAAAAAGAATTAACGAAAAGCTTCCCATATCTGGCCATCACTTGTCACCCTGTGTACAACACCCTATGGGACTGGTCTGAAAATTTGTAAGTGTTTTCTTAGTAAAAATTCAAAATTTATCCTTGCTAATTTTGACTTTTTAGGACATATTATCACTTTCTGATGGGATAGGTCATTTAAGAGGAAAATTAATGATGGCCAGATATGGAAATTTTTCCGAATTGATATAGAAAAACTTCAAAAGAAAAGCAAAATGACAAAAAAAAAACACGAAAATAAAGACTCAAACCAAAAAAAAAAAAAACCCTAAAACCAAGTTCCAACACAGTGAGAATATCTGTCAACACTCAAACAGGAACAAGGTCAATGAGAATGACTGGACGAGCAGACAAATCCAAGAAGGATACACCACTCCAGTTAGGATGTACTTGAACTTCTGGTCTACTGGCTAAAAACTAAATGTGGCTTGACCATGTGGTACCAGCAGCTTATAGGGGGGCTTGTGGGCTACGTAAACAAACAGGGGGACACACTTCCAAGAAAGGGGGCGGGGGGAGCATCTTAACTAAAACTAAAATTATTTTCTTTTTCTAAGGGGAGCTACTCCTATTTAATACACTATAAAATAGATCATAAAAAGATACAAGTAAAACTTGGCCCTGCACATGTATAGGGTCTATACGGAGAGTCAAGACAATTTTCTAAGTATTTCCAATTATGTTAGGAAATAGTTTGAAAATTGTCTTGACTCTCCATCCCAGATTCATGTCATTTTTGCAATGACTGACCTTCATTGTGATGATGTGAAGAAAAAGTGGCGTCAGGTTGCAACATTCTTTCCACAGTTTAAAAGTTGGAGCTACAGTACATGTAGTCAATTGACTGTCCAAAATATGTCCGGGTTGTGTGACTTCGTGCTAGCCCTACAAAGAGGGCTTTGTCTCTCTATTCTCTGTCGCCATCCTTTTGATTTTCCCTGGTTTAAATTAATCAGGCTGATGACCAGTATACAAGTACATTTCAGACTCAGTACACATGTATGCTTGTAGCTAAACTTAGAAATTATCATTTAACAGGGTGCCTTTCAAGAAGACTTCAAAATGCAGTACCAAATTTTCCTGAAGATTGGAGCCGTATGTTTGACAGTTCTTCTGTTGGTGGTGGAAGGCAAGGAGGAAGACTACTACAAGCTCCTTGGGATAAAGCGCACAGCGACAGACAAGGAGATCAAGAAAGCTTTCCGGAAACTCGCTGTCATATATCATCCAGACAAGAACAAGGATCCTGATGCAGAGGCCAAATTTGTAGAGATTGCAAAAGGTACACAATACTTTCAAGAACACGTATGTTAAATGTGGCATCATATACACCAGTATTCCATAATGATTTCGCGTTTGTACTGCGTACGTGTACATGTAAGTGCATCCAACTTTCAATTGACCTAGATCGCAGTAGAATCACGTCAACGCAGCTTGGGAAAAAATTGTCCAATTATAAACAAATCGACATGAAACGTGTAATCTCAAAATCTCAAAATGTTCAAAATTCCATAGAGTTTTCTTCAGCCAAAAAAAAAGGAGTCAGTCTCTGATCAGCGCGGATCGATTTAGATTATACGCGTCATTGATTTTTTAGGGGGGGGGGTTTCAAATTTTTTGGTTCAAAATCTACAACAGCTTCCACTATTGCAGCACCGCCTCAATTTGTTTTCCAAGGAGCGCCAAGGAATGGGGAAGGGCACAAAGGCAAATGATGGAGAACACCAAGACACAGGATGATGGAGGACACCAAGGTACATGAGAAAACAAAAAAGCAAGCATGAAAAAAAAGCCTGCCCCCCCCAAAAAAAACCGCATCATCCTTACTATAATTCCAGGAATCTCTGTCTGTCTGTCTGTCTGTCGATTATCTCCAGAACTGGGCACCGTATGAAGTTGAAAATCGGCGGGTGTATTGCTCGGGACAACAGAATGTGCAGTGTCAAGTTGAAGTGGTTTGGACGAGGGGTTCTCGAAAAAGCTGCCAAAAAGCAGCATTTTTTGAGCTTCAACGGGGCAGAGTATAGCCTAGAACACGCGCAGTCCTTTTCAATTGTTTACGTCATGTTTGAGCTAAAGCACGCGTCCTCGCATAGAATAATAAGCCGCGTGTAGAATAATATGCCGCGTCAATCATAGATATAGTTCTCTATCTATGGCGTCAATATGCTGCGTCCGCGCATAGAATAGAGGGTAAATAAACAATGGTACACTTTTCTTCCTCATAATCGTGTGCGTTGTTTGCACGAAAAGTTCTCAAAAACTTGCAGCGGTCAAGCAATTTGCCCCTCCCGAACAGGCACATTTTCAACTTGCCCCTCCCGCACAGGCACATTTTCAACTGGCCCTGCACTAGTCGCACCAATTTCAGAAAAGTTGGTCTGACCACAGACCTTCTTTTTTTGGGGGGGGGGCCTTTGAAGGGGCGTGGCTACATGACAGCGAGCAATACTGTAGGTCAGTTACAGGCAGGGCAAACATGAACTATTTTGGATTTAAAAAATCATCAAAGGAACAAAAACCAAGTTAAAGTTTCAAAAGCAAAAATGAGCAAAGAAAAACATGGACAATTTATCTCAATCTTTTGACTGACATTGTAGTAACACTATCACAATCAAAGTGACAAGTGTGCATGTACCAGTAACCTTGCATTTTAGCAATACTTATTAATTAACATGGACAAAAAGGAGCCTTGTAATTGTGTGCATTCAATTTTAACCTGAAAATCAATTTTCACTTGAAGCTACATGAAGGTTATTTTGTGATGACTTTTCCTGGTACCGGTACTGTTAGATAAAGTTGAACCAAGATTCAATTTTTATTGCATGAGGTAAAAAGAATACAGAGAAAAATATCTACACTTCCAACTATCGTAATTGACCTATCGCGGTAGAATCGCGTCAACGCAGGTTGGGAAATATTGTCCAATTACATGTACATGATATACACACAGACGCGGAACGCGCAAAATCTTAGACAAACAAAACTTAGTGTACAAAACTTCCATATGGTTGTCTAAGGGGCGTGGCTAAATCTCAAACGGCGATAGGTCAATTAACAATTGTGGACTGCTGTGAATGTTCGATATGGCGTTTTTAACACCAGAGGGGCGCATAGCACCTGAGGCGAAGCTGAGGGTACTACATGTATGCGCCCCAAGGGGTTTAAAAACGGCGTATCCCACATCATAGCAGTCAACAATTGTTTTGTCAAATCATGCCAATAACTCAAAAAGATAAATGGTTGTAAACAATTTAAATCACCGCTTTGTAACCTTTGAAAACTGAAGGTTGTGATGTCCTGCTGGACTATGAGCCTGAGCAGTTGACGTTGCAGTTCTCATTGCGCAAAGTTAGCACACCAGCAGGTTCCAAAGACACGCCCAACAATTGCAGTGCGATATCACCCTCAGTGTGTGACATGCGTTTTTATTGTCCAGACACATGGCCATCCTAGATCAGTGAAATTTCAGCATCCTAGCACACGATACATGTATAACAAATGTATTTAATTATATTTTCTGAACTCCAGCATATGAAGTTCTGTCAGATCCTGAACAGCGGAGACTCTATGATCAGCTGGGAAGGAAACAATTTGAAAATCGCGGCAATCACGGCAGCAGAGGAGGAGCGAGACAAGAATCTCAGCAGAGAGGAAACTTTGATTACAAATCCTTCTTCAGTGACTTTGACAGCAGTTTCAGCAACTTCAGGAACAGGGGACGATCAGGAGGTGACAACAGGAGGGGCAACGGCTTTAACTTCTTTGGAGATGATTTCTGGGAGGGATTCGACGACGATTTCTTTGGCTCTGGTGCTTTTGAGTCCTTGCACAAAAACAAAGCAAGAGTAAGTCCAAAATGGCCTGTAATCTATTGAAAGGACATACATGTAGCCATGGTTTCTTCAAAATTTCTTTTCCCATTTGTGATTTTGTTTTGGTCAGTTTTGCACCAAGTTTTGTACAATGAAATAATAATATTAATAATAGTGCTTAAATAGCACTTTGCGTCGTTTCAACGATCTCAAACCTCCCCAATCATTTAAAATCCACTGGAAAGTTTTGAAGGAATGGTCATGCACAGTGGTGAAGTTTGAATGATTCATCATACACTGGAGGGGGGGGGTGTGATTTTTTGGTCAGTTTAGCCCAACTCCCTTGAAAGTATTTTTTCAAGGAAGCTTCAAATCCTACAAATGCAGGAAACGAATTGAACTTTTTTTAACTTGAAAGGGGTCATGTGTAAATATAAAGTGGCTGGGCTCCGTGAATCTCAATTCTACAGATTCCTCCTCAACCTGTTGGATTTAGGGTTAAAGGTAATATACACAACATTTGCAAACATCAAAAAACAACCAAATTATTATGAAATACCTTTCATGACTGTAAGTGACTAATAGTCTCAAGCATCCTATGAAATCGTGGCACCTGGTGTGCTGTCATTTTCAAGACAAGTAGAATTTTTGTATTAATTTCCAACAATTGTTGGCCGACCATCTTTGGAAAAAACGGTGTGTTTTTTTCAAATACTGCCCCCGACTTACCAAATTTAGTTAGTCCACATTTTGTTTGCAATCGGTTACACATCCACGAGCGGGTGCAAGCCAGTTAGTCTGGTTCCCTGACCGGACAATTTTCCAAAGTCTATAAATTGCTCTGTTTCGCCTGAAGGAGAGTCGGAGAACCAGACTTCAAGAACAGCATTTTGTTTTCTTGGGGTTTTTATCAGCACCCATGAACACATTTATAACTTTAAACAGGTCTGTGTAACATTACATGTATTTGCTATAGAAAACTAACCCCCAAAATCTGTCCATTTCTGAAAATTCAGCAAAAGCAAATGTTGTTCGAATGTATAATACCTTTAATCACGATAAGCATTGAGAGTGTCATTCCAATTGAAGTTTGAAAGATTACACCCCACCTTGTGATTAAAACTCTCTAATTTGTCTACGTTTACTCTTTGCAGAATCACAGAGGAAGCCACGACTCCGTCTTTGGCAACGCATTTGATGATGTAACATTCCCCAATATGCACTCCAACATTCGTACCTCTCATTTCAGCACGACAACACACAGACATGGTAAGCTTATGCAGTCATCACTGCGATATGAAGTTTGAAAGGCATTAGGACTAGATTCTATTTCTTGGCATGTTTGCCAAAAGGAACACTTGACAGTTCATCTGTGTTAGGCTAACAGAAGGGAAAGAAACGAACACGTTTTTATATTTTTGTTCTTTCATGTAGTATTTTTCGTCGTAATGTGATGCTATTTAGCCATCATCCAAAGTTTTGAAGGTGTCCATTTGGTGTTCACTTGTCATGGTGGCTTAAATAGAATACTGAGCTTGTCTTACATACGCAGTGTGGACTTCGAACAAAACACGTCCACATAATGTAGGTAGCAGCGACGAAGTGTGGACTTGCCCACATCCACACTTTGTTTCCCCATTTCTGGAAAACAGGTTTAGAGGCATTTTGAGGTTAGGTTTATCTGTAGCAGAATAATGAAGAGAAACACTAAAGGGAATCATAGAAAAAAATTGGGTTGAAAGAGTTTTCACAGTTTGAGAAAATGAGTTTTTCCACTGGTGTTCCTTAACTACATGAAAAGAAAGGAAAGTCCACACTACGTATGTGAAACAAACGTGTGTGTTTGTGTGTGTATGTTTTTTTGGTTTTTTTTAGTTTAGTTTAGCCTTGAATTTTAGTCTGCTCTGATCAGTTGCTAGGTAACTATGTACCGGTACTTAGCATGTAAATGTACATGTAGCTATGAGCAATATCAATACAAGACAGATGCTGCATATGTGACACCATCCCAGATGTTAAACTCACACTTAGTGAATAACCACACTAAAAAAGTACAAATTTACATATAGACAGGTATATCAATTTCCTCCAAAATATTGAGTAAACATTATATTGTGCATAATGAACAGGCACTGTACATGCATGTTATCAATTGGAAAGAATACAAAAAGTAATAGGAAGCATGACCCATCATAATTAGTTTGTGCACGTTAACTGATATACATGTACATGTACCAGTGGGGAATCTAGCTTTTAGGAAACGGTTAGTTGATATGTAAGGGGGGGGGGGGAATGAATGGCGTGCCAAAGGCATGCCCTGCCATGGGGGTCTGGGGGGCATTTCCCCCACCCCGAAAATTTTGAAATCCACAATGCTTTCTATCTCCTTCATTCTAAGGCAATTATGGAAAGAAATTAGGAACATATATAAGCATTCCGTTTACAACATGTATCATTTTTGGCCCCATTTCACTAGTATGTTATTAGTCAGTGGCTGCAGCCCCCTTTTACCCCTCCCTCCCCCTCTAGATCCGCTACTGAATACCTTACTGGCTTTTTTTATTAGAAATAATATTCAGCAAGTATATTTTTACACTGGAAATGATTATTGGGTCATTCTATAAATTTGGGGTCCCATTTTTGTTGGTGTCCCTGTTACATGTGACATAAGACGTTGCCAATTCAGAATGCATTCTTTGGTGCCTCCAAAAGTGCTTATGTATTAATGCAAAGTACCTGCTGAACAATTCAAAATAGTTTGAAGTCAATTTCAATGATATTTTCATGTCAAATTACACACAGGTCAGGTGTAACAGGGACGCCAAAATGTCACATTTTTGGACCCCAAATTTATAGAATGACCCCGTCATGCAGTTTTTCAAGTACAGTCGCCTCTCGTTAATACAAACACTGTCGATACAAATTCTGGTTATAGCAAACACAAAGCCTTGGTCCCCACTGTGCACATATGGGCACATAACAAGGAATGTACCTGATGTTCCTCTTAATACAAAATTTTAACAAACAATTTGGCTAGGTCCGAACGAGTTTGTATTAACGAGAGTCGACTGTAATAGGCCATGATGGAAGCTTTCAAATCGTTCCTTGGGAACCTCATCAAACGTCTCCATCACAGACAACAAGCCCTCCTATGGAAACATGCATTGTCAGCCTGCTTATTACTTGGGTCAATATTGGTCAAGACCCCCATAGGTTTGTACACAGTAGGCCAGGAGGTGAGGAAGAAAATTTTGACCATTGGTGACCTCTTAAGCAAGAGGAGGGTTAACTTCAATTCTATTCCAAAGCTTAATACATGTATTTAGCCTCTTAACTTTTGTTCCTATGACCAGGATAAAAAAAGTGTACATACTGTATTATAATTCTGTATGTATTGTGATTTCCACAGCATCAACAACTGGACGGACGTGCAGAACAGTGACACAACGGGTTGGCAACACAATCACAACGTACACAGATTGCTCATAGGAATTTGTATCTCAAGATGGTGCTCATAAGATCAGGATGTGCTGCAGCAGTTACAGCCTTATGTAAGCCACTCAAACAACAAACACACCCTTTTCGTTTAATTATCAAATGAATGCACAATTTGTTTTGTCACATCCCATATTTCTTTTAGGAGCCCTTATTGTGTCAATGACTACTATTTTTTGTGACTGTTGGAATATGGACATTAAATTTGTTGGATTCATCTGGAAACTGAATTTAACAAATTTTAATGTGAACTATACTGCTCCAGCCTTTTCCTTTTTGTCTGAGAAGTCTTCAATATCTTTGTCATTCTATAGTGAAAGGTTCTGTGAAACAAAATTTTCTTAGGAACCTATTTTGTGCAACTTTCTACTCCTCTTAAATGTACGTTGTAGGAAAACTACCGGTATCTAGGGTTGCCCGGCTATTTTGAATATTTTTTCATTCAAATTCACCAATTGTAACGTTCAATTTTGTCCAAGAAAAATTTCACACGATTGTAACCAAACCAATTTACACAAAACGTAGACATTTACCATTCAATTTGCAAAGATTGCATTAAACAAATTACATTCCATGGGCCCTTTAACATTTAAATCTAGTATTATCATTCATTCTGACATTTTTTTTTTTTATGAGAGAGAGGGAGATACCCTGAACTATTTTTCTTTTAACTGTATTTGACAAGAGAAAATTCAGCGTTTTCACCATACAGGTACATGTAGTAAGGGTCCCTGGTTTGAAGACGAAGGTATTTTGCCAAGTTTGCAATTTATCACATTTGACCCATTGAGGGAGTCATATTGTGTCTCTGAAGTCTTTACTTTTTAAAATTATCACAGACTTTAAAGGAACGTACAACATCTGCTTTCGCTGCAATTTTCAGAAATAAATGAATTTGGGGGATGATCAGTATGTAATAGCAAATATTGTTAAAACAACTTGTTTCACGTTTTGGGCTTGTAGATGCTGGGAAAACCAAGGAAACCAATCATGTTTTTGTAGTCTGGTTCCCTGACCCCACTTAAGATGAATCAGAGCAATTTATAGACTTTGGGGAATTGTAAGGTCAGAGAATCAGTCTAGAAGGCTTGTACCCCTTCACAGGTGTGTAATCAATTGCAAAGAAAATGCGGAATAACTAAATTTGAAAAACTAGAAGCAGTTTGTGAAGAAAAAAAACACAGTTTTTTCGAACGCAGGTCGGCCGACCAGCGTTGGAAAAATACAATTTTTCTTGAAAATGTCAGCACACCGGGAGCCACGATTTTAAAGGATGCTTTAGACTTTCATTCCCTAACAATCCAGTGAAGTATTTCGTATGGTGGCCCTGAAGGGACATCGCATATCGCAAACGTGTGCGCATACGTATGCGATGTCGCGAAATTTATCGCGAATGTGTGCGCACACGTATGCGATGTCCCGAAATTTATCGCGAATGTGTGCGCACATGCACGTATGCAATGTCGCGAAATTTATCGCAAATATATGCGCACACGTATGCGATGTCGTGAAATTAATCGCGAATATGTGCGCACACGTATGCGAATTTGTTTGCAATGTCGTGAATTTTATTGCATACATGTACCTTGTCGCATACCTTTCAGTAAAATTCCTAATGAACTGGGGAGGTGTAGCAGCTAGTCTGGAATCTAGACGTACTGTTTGCGCGCGCAAGTTTCAAACTTGTGCGCGCAAATTTCAAAGTTGCGCAAGTAGCAAGCTTGCGCTCGACAGTACTAGTAGTAACGATTGCACGAGGAACAGCGTGCGCGCGAAGGTTTATTAGTCAGACCCTATTTATATCTAACAGTACGTCTAGATTCCAGACTAGCTGCTACACCTCCCCAGTTCATTAGGAATTTTACTGAAAGGTATGCGACAAGGTATGCAATAAAATTTACGACATTGCAAACAAATTCGCATACGTGTGCGCACATATTCGCGAATTGTTTCACGACATCGCATACGTGTGCGCACATATTCGCGATTAATTTCACGACATCGCATACATGTGCACATATATTCGCGATAAATTTCGCGACATCGCATACGTGTGCGCACACATTCGCGATAAATTTTGCGACATCGCATACGTGTGCGCATACATTCGCGATAAATTTCGCGACATCGCATACGTATGCGCACACGTTTGCGATATGCGATGTCCCTTCAGGGCCACCATAATTTCGTGATAGTTTGATCATTTCGTTTTGTGATGTTTGCAAATGTTGTATCTTCCCTTTAACCAGAGGCCTGTGTTTTCAGTTCTGGTCATGATGGCAATCTTCTTATCAAATAAACTTGCTTTCTTTCCTTTTTGTTTAGCTCATGATATTTGAACCGAAAGAGTTTAATTTAAGCAGAAATATTTGGCAGAGCATGCCACTATTTCCAGTGTTTAGATGGAGCTGCGGAGATAATTTTGTTTCAAAGTTGGAGCAATTTTTATTCATTATTTATTTCTTATAGTATTGTGTATAAAACAAGAATTTCTTTATTTTGGATCACTACATGTACTTTTCTGCCTATCTGTAAAAATCCTGCGAACATAATTAATACATGTACATGTACATTGTAAATATGGTACAAAAGATTTGCAATAAAGATAATTATAGTTTAATAAAGTTAATTTTTAAAGAACAAGGTTCTTTGAAGGTTCTTTCTCTGAAATAGTAAATCGAGTTTTAAAAAAGTACTTCACTTCCTATATAGGTCTAAAGGGGGTAGTCTGAGTATCATCCGTTATCCACGGAGCCAATCTCCTGAATAATGAACGTCTTATATGTCAAAAGCATATGCAGATTTATGCGATCTTGCGCCTCAGCCAATCGGAGTCGACTTTACTAAACCTGTGATTGGTTTACAATGCAAGGAGCTGCTGTACATGACAGCATTCACCTCCAGCTGGCCCCAATCTCAAATTGTAAAATACATGTACATCCGTGGTGAAGACAAATTTGGACAGTTTCATGTATCTCCTGAAATATCCATGTATTTTCTTGCACCCCTATAAAAACTAACAAGCTAGCCCGATGCCCCACCCTACCTATTGGTTTTCGGATTCCAAAGTGTCCGGAGGAAAAAAACCTGTCTACATTTCAGAATGCTTTGCTGATGAACCCCCTCCCCCCTTACGAAAATTCCTGGATCCGCCCCTGTCACCTGTTGTGATCCACATGTTGTGGCCAAAAAAAAGTCTCCGGTTTCTGGTATGCGCGCGCGTCGCCGTAGCCATGCGCGTCGGCAAAATGAATTTTTTTTTTTCAATGAAAGATGATGTCTCAAACCGCCAAACTCACTGGTTTGACTGGAATCCTGCTGCTGCACAATTTTAACGTGTTTTAGATGGGCTTATGGTCGAGAATAAGCTTTATGTGGCCTCTCTGGACTCCCAATCCCATATAGGCCTATTTGCACTGAGTTTAGTCGGGCACCATTTGCAGTCATCAGCCGACATTTGAAGCAAAAAACTCAGGTAAAAAAAAAAAAAGCAGCGTCGCCGCACCACTTTTTGTGCAAGCTCCATACCAGAAACCGGAGACTTTTTTGGCCTTATAAAAGGGCTGGGGGGTGGATTTTGGAATTATGGCTAATTAATTATTCATATGAACGAATGGTAATTCTGCTTTGTGTATACGTATGGGGAAATTCAGTTTTCACGGCGCGTAGCGTGCACCGGTACGGATGTGCTACAACCCGCGCTCCGAATTTTGTTTTGGGAATCAAAGATGCGCAAAGACTCGAGGCTAAAAAAGTCAGGACAGCTCGGGTCGCGAAAATATTTCTTTCCAATTCCAAGGGTATCGCGGAGAAAAGTTGAGGCGGAAGGGGGGGGGCGGATTCCGCCTCGGCCCTTTAGGGTTAAAAATGTAGACGAAAACATCATCAACCAGGACACCACATTACACCCGGGGGTGCTTTTCATGATGTGCACCATAGCGCTTCGCTCGTACCCCCGCCCTAGCCCTGCAAACAGGGCCTAGGGCGCTGGGGGCCGGGAAGAGATGATGAGCTTCACATAATCTTGTGTATGAATTGGGGATGTCTTTAAGGGTAACTAATCAATGACATATTATACTTGTATAAAGACATAATTATAGCTGCAGCTTTTTAAAGGGTGCAGGCCAGTAAATCACGATTTGCATGCCCTCAAATTCTTCGGTATTTGAGCATATTGTGAGCCATGTACTTGAGGGTTTGAAAAAAATATGGATGAAGCCTTGCACACGTCTGTGAACTTATAGTCTTGTGCAATCTGGACATTTGGGCTCCAAAAGCGCTCTATTTTGCAATGGAGTGTAGGCATCGTTTTTCAAAATGGCGAAGGGCTTCGGGACTACTTTAAGGGGTGATCATCTTCGGATGGAACTTTCTCCTAAAAGTCACAGGTTGACCTCCAAAAATTGAAAAGAAAACGAAAGGTGATGAAATATATACGCTTAAATTTGATGTGTGTCTCGAACACCTTGGAGAGTGAATTGTGAGTATTTTCCCTGACTTATTTAAGTGGGGGCATTTATCATTTGGGTCTATAGCAATTTATTGCGCCCATACGGGTGCACACCGGTAAAATTAATAGGCTCAGTAAATCCATCCGCCGAGGTCATGAATAAAGTTATACCCTCAAATATTCCATATATTAAAGAGTTCTGAGAGCCAAAAAATTGGGGACTAAATGAAGAGATATGGCAATGAACCTCTGGCCCGGACTTGGGGCTTTGAATTCTGAGCATTTTGGATGCAATCGGGCTCGTAAGTGGCGTTTTTTTGCCATGTTGTGGAGGGATTGGGTGGGGTTTTTTTCAAGATGGCTACTTTTCCGCTTTCGGGAAAATCGGGGTCGTCTTCTTTGCTATTGGGTGAAAATATCTCGAAAAGTCAATGGCCAACCCACCCAAAAATGAAAAGAAAAATGAAAGATGACATGTTGATCTTCATTTTTTTCCGTGCAGCTTAATACCTGTGAGAGTTCTTAGTATTTAAAAAAAAAGAGTTAAATATGGGCACTTAGCACTTGTGTCTATGGGAATTTTAATACAGAGTTAAGGTTGCACCCATAGGACACTCTCGTGCAGTAGATGGCGCTCTTCGTCACTGCCGACTGTGACTTCACTCGTACACCCCGCCCTGCAAACAGTTTGCACGGCGGGGGGTACGAGCGAAACTGTGACACGCTTTTTCCGACATTTTTCGCCCGGCCCGAGTTTGCTTATCGCGCGTCCCCGCGGCCTGGCTCGCTCATCAAATGAGCCGGTTGCAATTTGCCAATCTGCAACACCCCCCGTTATGCCACTGGGTAGTATCTGTGTTATTAATCGTCGGACTTGAACAGCGCCCCCATTGAAAGTATGGTAAGAGCCCCACAATATTCAGAGAGGCTGTTTGAAAGTATGATTTTTTTTTTAATCTCCTTACATGATGCACGCTTTGATAAACCCCATTCCCACATAGACTGGTTCCCATACGTAGTCTAATATTTGAAGAAAAAAAATGACTCGAGACTTGACTGAACTTGAAAAAAATAGACTTGGGACTCGACTTGACTTGTGAAAAATATTATTGACTTGAGACTTGACTTGACTTGGGAAAAAAATGACTTTGAAACTTGAATTGACTCGCTAAAATTTAACTTGGGACTTGACTTGACTTGTAAAAAAAATGACTTGGTTACAACTCTGACATCTGTGGTTGAGATGAATTGGAAAACAGCTGATATGCTCTTTGCGCGTGATGACGGCTAGACCTGCATGATTTACCACCTATAACTTAGATGCGCAGCTTACCAAGATGTGATGAAGAACATTCTGGTCAAGTTGTGATTTATTAGCATAATTATTCACAGCGCTCGCGCTGACATCACTTATGGTGCTCTTTATTGGCTAAGGTCGCCCCGACCATGTATAATGTCATTCCTCCCTCCCGTCCAAGTGAATGACGACGCTGAGGAATGCAACCCAAACAACTTGAAGTATGCCAGGCATCTGGCCTGCGTATTTTGGGCCTGAGTATTTCCGGCCATAGACTTGTGCGAGTACCCCGTGCATTATCATATTCATATCCAAAATAACTCCCCGTAAATTAATGTATGATACAAAACAAATAACAGTGAGAAAATAGTAATGAAATGTAGGTCGCATTTAGTTTGATTGTAATTTATAATCATGGAAGATGGTGCTTTTAACACCGTGAATGACAATGGATGGGAAAATATTACAATCTTCGAAGACTTGAAGCAAGTCAAATGACCCTGGCGATTCCGCTGGTTTCCAACACAAAGACATGTGAGGTTTTACCTTGACTCGGTGCAATTTATAGCTATGGGAACCTGCTAAGAAGAACTATAGTCTTGTTCGTGTCGTCTGGGCCTTCGAAGGACAGGCGCGATATGACGAAACGCCATCGCCAACTCTCTCTTATGATCCGCGCTACACACATACCCCGCGATGTGACTCAGTATCATAACCACATCGCTGGAACGTCTCAATGAAGTCGCTTGGATACAGGCGGAACTCGTCAAACTCCTGTCTTCAAATCGGCAAAGATTAGACGTAATCTGAAATAAAAGCCCTCATCGGAACTTTGCAACCCAATCCGATTTCTTTTTCTCTCCGGTGGGTGAAACCAAAGCGCACCATGAGCGTGCGGAGCCCTAGAACTGGCCCGTGTAAGAGTGACACGGACCCCGGGGTGGCACCGGGTCCGGGGCCAGCGAGCGACGACTCTACCTTGACCCAGACGCCCACAACCGGTGGGGATACTACCTCGGGTGCCGCGGCAGACTGCAGCATGGCCACCGATAGCGGAGGAGGGGAGGATTCTCCCAGCGACTACAACAAGCGGAAGTACCACGCCAGCAAAATGGATCTGAATCTCAAGATTCTGCGAGATCAAATGGTGAGTTCAAAGTGCTGTCACAGATTTGCGCGTGATTTGGTTAAAATATGAATGGGGTCCAAGCATGGACATGATGGGGGAAAGGAAACAGACGCCGGAAAGAAAGTCAAATTAATCAGTAATATGATCCTCCGAATACTGTTTTTGTTTAAAGAAAAGCCTACAATAACCAACGATTTCACACAGATTATTCGGACATGTCGGAATGTTTTGATTTTGCAAAGTCTTGAATTTCGTTTATTTCGTTTGTAACTTTTTTCATTGAACTGTTGAAGCATGAAAAAAATAATGTTGTTACTGATATGGTGTTTTCGCATACCACAATATTACTTATTAAAATACAATTGCAAGAAATACCTTTGCTTTGGCGCCGTCGGGGTCAGGTTCAAACAAAACCAGAGTTTTTCCCCGATTTCGCCAGAGGGCATTTTGTAGGCCTACTCGCGGTGGAGCTTTAACGATTGGGGTCGTCGGATCATAAGATTATTATTAGTATTAGTACTTCTATACAGTCCTGAAGTGTGTAAACAATAGGAGTCGGTGTCCCACTTGAATGGCCTTGTACAAAAGTCGTGGACGTACTACATCACGTATGTATAAGTACCTACATGTATATGTTTCAAGAAGTTTCGGTACGATTATTTATATTTTCTCCTCCATTTGACTGTCGTGAAGTAATTTATTTTCGTGTAAAACTTACGAGTCCATCATTCTCACAACCATATACCAGTGTAAAATAAAAAGCTAAATACACAGTGCTTTAAAAGAGTATTGCAATATTCTCAACTGAACCAATTACTTTCATTGTTCTTCAATGAATAGATTCAGGCGGTCCATAATGATAAATGCACCTTTAAATGCCACATCATCAACGCCAGAGAATTCAGGCCAGGCTGATGACGCATTATTCAGGCCGCAAATATTTAACGTCAGAGATTGGCTTTCACAGGCTGGGTTCTTGCTTGGATTTACGGTGGCACAATTCCTTGATGAGTACTCATCGGGGAGAAGTCGATTTCAACATGTGGAAACGATCACTGGCATTACGATCTCAGGCCTGTATCGATGTTATAGGAATCTAAAATTAGGCCACTGTGAGACCACAATAGTTGACACGACGAAAAACACCAAAAATGAACCCAAACAAAATCAAAACTTATATTTGAAATGTAAGGCCTATAATGGCATTGCAAGAATTACACCAGGAACCTGACATAATCAGGGCCAATTTCAACTTTAGGATTTGCCTTCCACGGCCGGATAAGCATTGTTTAGTCGGAGGCTCTCTGGCCGGAGTTACAAGAAAATTCACAAGCTTAGTCGGGTGGGACTCGAACCCACGACCTCCTGCGAAGCAGTGCAGACGTCTTGATGAGTTGGGCCAATCTGTCCCTGTCAAGCATAATGATGGAAAGAGATGGACCGCTCAGACCAGTTTCCAACTCGATGGATGTTTTCAGTGTCATGTTGGGACGACCTCTACGACGAGGGGCATCAGGATTCCAGAGAAGAACACGACTAGCCGGCTCGTTATGGCGAAAAACGTGACTGGCTAGCCGAAAGCGATGCTGTCTGATGATGGTGGAGATAGGGGGAAGGGCACCATATAGAACAGAGCTAGGGAGATGTTGTTGCCAAGAAACGTTCTGTGCAGCACGCAACATCCGTGTACGTTTATAGGTGACATCGATAGATGTAGAGATTTATTTGGTCAGGGTCCAGGACTCACAACCGTAGAGGAGGGTGGATTCCACTGAAGTCTTATTAAAGATCTTAAGTTTGGTGGCCTTGGAGATGGAAAAATCTCCAATTCCCCAATTCGGGGAAGACGAAGTGGCCTCTGAAATGTTCGCATAGACGAAATGTGGACTATTACACCATGAAACTCGAAGATGAAGATTTCAGCGATAGCTGTTGCTCAGGGGGCGGGACTATGAAATATTTTCGGGCTAACCGTGTATACTGTTAAATATTTTCATCGTGCATGGTTATAATGGTTAAAATTCTCGTTAATAGTTTCGGCTAACCGTGTATATAATGCTATAATACATGTATTTTCATCGCGGGAGAAATAGGAAAAAGTATAGCCAGAATTTCAATGAGTGTATAATCACCGGAAAGGGAATCCCCTTTCGCACCTGGTTTCTATCTGCATTCAAAGATCTTACTTAGGGCCTATTGCTAAATAATTAGTGTGACTTCCTATCCCTGTATAGTTAATTTTCATTGCAGACATGTTTTCCTAGAATTCGCATACAGCATGTAGTTTGAGTGGTCGCATCTGGAAATGCCCATCTGATCAGACCAAGATGACTCAGTGAATGGACTTTACCCTCATAATGTCGAACGCCAAACCAGAACATACCAAAATAATATCAAGAGCAGGCGCATAATACTGGAACGTTTATTGCAGTCGCGTATGAACAATTTTCGAAATTTGCCGGTTGCTTGGATGTTTGATTTTCAGAAACTCCCCCACATCAAAAAAACTATTAACGGAAGCAATCTTCTTAATATTTTGTCAAGACCTGCTTACATCACTCAGGATTGATTATGATATAAAAAGACCCCTTTTCAACGCACAGTTTGGGTCGAATTCAATCTGTTTTCCTATTTTTTGTCTCTTAGAATAATGAGGTTTTGAATATCGGGGTTGGTCTCTAAGCTTGTCCCATGGGTCGGTGGCTAATTTTTGCCATGCAAAATTGCACTGCTTACGATCAAATTCTTGTGGTTTCTACTTGGAAGTGCGTCCTGATTTATGCTCGTCTCAAACTAAATAGGAATGCAATAATTGCGTTGATACCAACATCGTAGCGGATACTTTTTTGTATTTAGGCTTTCAGGGTATATCTGCAAACTCTCTTGTGTTTCAAAATGATTTTGCGGCTTAATACCTTTCCACAATTCAGTCCATCCTCCAGGATTCTCTTAAACAAAACAAATTGACTGATAGCCTAGCGTCAGCTTTCGGAACTATAAAGTTGATTCGAATTTCATCCCGATAAAATAGATTCCTTTCCCTAAATTGCTATTTTCTAGAGGGATACAGACTTTTCCACTTTTGAATAAAACAATTTTCTCAAGTTCGGTCCATGTTTCATTCAAAAGTGGATAAGCTTTGTTTATATAGGGCCCAGTTATTGAATTATTACTGAAGACAGGGGTCCCGTTCTAGCGGAGTAGGCTATACACTGTAAAAACGCCTATACAGATTTGACTTTAAAAAAAAAACCAGTCAAACGCGCACCCAGATGACTACATCTAGGGTTAACTGGATGCAACTGGGACTGAATTCTAGTCAAATTTAGCCAGAGTGTTTTTAGAGTGTAGTTCCTGCCCCACAATCAGTATTGATAGTGTACGGACCGGGAGCCAGGTCTGCTCACAAGGTGGATCTGTTAATGCCCAAAACTAACACCTTTTTTATCTAGAGGGTTGCAGACGCCATAAAAGAAACAAAAATGGTTGGAATTAAACAAACAATAAGTTGACAATTTATCAAGAGAGAGAAAAAAATTGAATTTGTTGAAGAGCACGGGGAAGAACTTGAAGAAAAGACAAACCACTGTCCTTATTACTTACGGGCTGGTGGTGCGCATGTCTCTTTTAACTCCAGTAGTCCTTTTGACTTTCATTGCAGTCCTAAAACTGAAACCTCTCTTTTATCGTCTCGATTCCCGCGAGTCACCCCTTGCACATTGAAAGTGACACTATAAATAACGGTGATGACTCTGGCGATTAATGTGCCGTCTCAAGCCGGCCTAGTCGACCCGTGCACTCACCGCTGACCTCCGGGGTACAAAACTCCTGCGATCCGTCAGTCTTCTCCGGGATTACGCCGGTGTTTCTCGCGGTTTTCGGTCTCGGAGACCGGTCGTAAATCACTCTCTGATATGAGACTATTTTTTAGTCCGGATCTGTACAAGGTCTCGGCTTCGCCTCTGGCGTAATAAGGGTATCGGCTGTCGTCACCTTGACAGTTTACGATGGCAGTCGATGAGGGAGGTGAAACCAGTGTGTCCCCAGGCTGGGCAAGTACGGGAAACCAGGCCCGTGCTATGGGTAATTCGATTTTCAAGAGATTGGTCCGCGGTGGCCGAAATTCTAGTCAGGAATTTCGGAAACGTCCTTTTGGAAATGCAGTGAAACTCCAGTTACCTCGGATCGGTCATATGCTTGTTGTGACGACTTTATTTATTCACATTAGGCCAACAGTGGAATGCTGCAAAATCTCAATATCAAGCAAAATGTCGATGATTCGGGGAAAGCAATTCGGGATCGAGTCACCATTCGTGTCCTTGTTTTTGACATAATCAACCGTGATACCTCGTTGCCTCTTGTAGCCGTTATGAAAACGGTATGCTAAAAGAAGATTCTGCTAATTGTCATATCACTGCCATGTCTGACCTCGTCATTAATACAGCATCTTTCACCGCCAGACAGGCCTGGCGGCAAATTACTCTGCCAATTTTGAGAATTTTGGAGAAAGGGTTCTCAAATCTTCATGGCGCTGTCTTGTTTATGTTTTTGAGGACAACATCAGTTCAATGGCACCATGGCTTAATTTATTGACGCCCGTTTTCAGCTCATAAATAGCCACGAAGGCCGAATTGAGTCTATGAGTTATATAGCCAAGCCATGACGCACAACAGACCTTAATAATGATTAGGACATTCGAGAGCAACTATAAGTTTGGCATGTAAACTAGTCATATTTTCTTTTGTTTTGAATTAACAAAGACTATATTTCTCGGGATGTATCATAAAAAAAAATGCACCATTGAGGCATATATACCATGATGAAATTTATAACGGCAATACATAATGGTTCAAATTATCCTCTAGTTTTCCTTCAGAAACGTGAGAAATGACATATTGGGAAAAACGATTAAACTGATAAATGTAGCTAATGTTTATATGCCAGGCCATAATAGTAATGAATGTGATTTGATTGTTAACAAGAAATGTGGGGAAATGTTGATTTGCCAAATTTAAAATCTCCAATTAAATTCTTCCTGTTACTGTTTCAAAACTACAAAAGCCATCTTGCAGTGGTGTCAAAATGACACTCAGAGTCGAACATGAGCTGAAAATGACAATACAAAGTTGTACAGAAACGACGACATAATTTTAACTGCGTCAACCTTTGCCTTTTACGCTCTGCGTGCTTGCATGCCACGTTCAAGCACAGTGTAATACAATTTTTTTAAAAGGCCCATAATTCTCAAGATTGTTTTGAATTCATATTTATTAAATATGCTGTTCTGTGTTTCCTTTGAATCCTGCAGGCGAATCTCACGTCTTCCGGTAGCTCTCTATCCCGCCAGCTGGCCTCCGTGCAGCGCAACATTCAAGAGATCAAAGATGACGACGACGACGGTGAAGAAGCCGACTCAGAGTATGAATCTGAGGACGAGCAGAAAATTGGCAGCACCAGGGACGCCTTGGACACAGAGGATGACGTCAACAAGATGAGCGACCTGGAAAAAGACTACAGCGAGCCCAAAATCAAAAGGTCAGTGTCCACCTCCAGCCGAAGTAAAAAATCCAAGACGGCTGCGCGGGACCCTAACCCCAACGAGGTTGGGCATGATGGTAGCCAGGCACGACATGGCAGGTCCAACAGCCGCCAGGAGTCCGTCGAGTCGTATCCAGACTCTGATAGCGAGTGCAGCCAATGTCTGTGCTGTAACTCCATGGCCTCATACAGCAGCACTCCCTGGAGGTATATCAGCCGAGGAGAAGGGTCCACCATGGACGAGGACAGCGACAGCTCCGAGTACTTCACAGACGATTCTGAGTACTCCACCACGACCTCCAACATGCCCTCTGTAGATATCCACAAACGTCACAGCCCTTTTTATTGCCCGAGCGACCATGGGGAATCGGGCTCGCACGGTGCCAACGAGGAGGGGAGATTTGATGATGCTGATCAAGAGCAGGTTGTGGATCATCGAATGAGCCCACTGGGTTGCGAAAGTCCTCGCAAATGTAGCTCGCAACCAGAACTGTCTAGCATGGCCGGCAAATCTGATAAAATGGCTGTTGAAACCGACAAGCCTCAATCTGAAGAGAAAGCAGGCGAGACAGTGGAGACCCAGGAGGGGGAGGAAAAGGCACCCAAAGCATCCTCCCTGATAGGGATTTTCAAGGCGCAGGAGTCGAAGGCTAAGCAGGAGGAGATGGCATCCGTGGCCAAGGCCAAACGTGTTGAGGAGCTTCGCCGCAAGAACTCTGACATCCGTCTAAAGAATGAGCAGAAACGGAGAGCCGAGATGGAAAAAAAGTTGAAGATTAAACCTAACGTGGACACGGACTCGCCAAAATCATCTCCTCTCGTTTCTGAGAATGAGGACGGTGAAAAGGTGAACATTAAAGACAGAATTAGCTGTTTCGAAGGTCAAAAGAAAACCAAAGATGAAGAGAACACCGATAAGGATGGACTGAAGAACTCTAAAAAGTCACCGAATGTCGAAAAAGGGACTAATACGGAACAAGATTCCATGCAGCAAATGCCCGACGTGATACCGGGTGTCACAGATGAAAAACTGAGTCAAGAGGAACCAACAAAAACCCGAGGTGATCACGACCAACACAAGTCTCATAAATCTAAGCACAAGATTGCCAAAACTACAATTGAGATCCCTGTATCTTGCCTACCTGAGGAAATAATTCATCCAGAGCCTGGGATGCCTTCTGACCATCCGACCATGATGACCTTCCAGGTACAGCCGGGAGATGTTGAAGCTATGAGTGGCCCTATCCTTGTATCCCGAAGTCCTAAGCCGAAGAGAAGGATGTCTAAGACTATTGTTAGGTTATCGTCAACTGATGCCTCTCCGTCCAGCATGTCCGAGTCGACATTAGTAGCGGACACCGACAAGGTCCGTATGGGTGCCAACAAGCCGTCCGGTCATTCTCACAGCGTCTGCCCCCACTGCCAGAAGAAGAATAAACCAGGAGAGTCCAAGAGAGTCGTGAAAGTCCTCCAACTCCAGCCGGTACCGGAGAGTCCTCAGTTGTCGCCAGTGTCCACCATGGTTGGGGATTCTGCGCATGTCTTCCAGCAGCCAGGTGGTCGCATGATCAAGATGATACCGAGTAAGACACCCAATGTGGTCCAGAGGCAGGTGTCCAGCAATGACGGGGTTGTCTTCCGATTCAACATGGGGATGCCGGAGAATGCGCCTCTACAAGTCGGTGATTACATCCGCATCCCGATACAACCTCAGCAGCAATACCCACCAACGCAGGTCAGGCACGTCCAGCAAGGTAGCAGCGGAGGTCTGGTCATCCACACAGAAGGGCAGCCCAGACGGCAAAGGGAGGTGATCACCTTCCGTCAGTCTTCTTCCCGGCCCAGTGCCGGTAATATCAGAGTCCAGCAGAGACAGAGTCCCACGTCAGGCGTGACAGTCCACACAAGCCAGCCCGGAGTCAGGGTGATGCCTAGCGAAGGGGGAGGCGTGAAGCTTGTGTTTGGCTCTTGACTGTCATCGAGATGATCGAACAATACTGTTTTCTGATGGTGAACGTCATATGGGCTTGAAAAGGCTACAACTTGGTCAGTAGTCGTGTTCTCTCCGTAAACAATATTCATGTGAAAGTAAACTTACTGTTCGAGAAAGGAACACAATGCGTGCATTGTCAGCAGCGAGCTATTTCAGCCACAGACGTTGTGTCCACATCTAAACCATTTTGAACTTAAAAGAAGCACAAAAGCAATTATATAAAATGGTGGGTCAGTGAAGACCCATTAAGGGCCTGAGGGACGAGGTGATTCATAGCCATGCAAGGCTGTTGGTGACGTTTGTTACTAACCAACTAACCAACGAACCCTTACTAACGGAGAGACACGACCATTTGTTGAGCTGCTCAGCCGCAGCTAAAAACCTTGAAGGATATTTAATCAGATGATGTTATGTTAGACAGAATATAAACGCACACTGAGCTTTCAACTGAACACTGGTTGTCCAGAAACACCATCACGAGTTGAACGATACCACGCGCATGTGCATTAGTGAAGCTCATGAATATCATGACTTGCGGTAATATTCTCATCGATCGTAAACGAAAGAGAAGACATCTAGTTTTCGCAAGAGATTTTTGTAAGTATGTGTAAATAAGGTGAAGAGTGTCTTTCAAGTTTGAATTTGAAAAAAAAAGAATTCCACGGTTTTGGTATGAATAATGTTCGCAATTCGCAGTAGTTATAGTCAGCTTGGTAAGTTCGGTAGAATAGTGCAGGTTTTTTTTTCAAGTAAAATATTTCTTGCTTTTGGAAGACGTTGGCCAATGAAATGCCATCAGGCTAGAACTCTCCTCGAAGGATATAAATAACCCATGGGATGTGTTCACGTATCGTGTGCCATAAACTAGAGGTCATACATTGCAAATAAAAATAGGTGAAAAAGTAACACGTAGTTGCTTTTATATACATTTCTGACGGATATATGATGCAGATTAAAGGCCGGTGTAGCGTGAATATCCGACTCCGTGAAATGTGGACTAATTGGTAGTATTGCGCATGCGTAAGTACGAGAATATACTATTTTTGGATCACATACGGGAGAGTGACCTGTCACGTGGGAGGGATTAACCAATAATATGGAAAAGGGGTCCGATTTTCACAGGAGTCAGATTTCATATGACACCGGCTCATACTTCATGCGAACGCGAACGCGATGCGAATTTGACGTTAGGAAGCATTCGCTACGAAATTCGCCTGAGTTGAAATGTGTTCAACTCTTGCAAATTCGCAGCGCGAAAAGTTAACCTGACGTCACAAATTCGCGTTCGCTTTCGTGCCGATTATGAACCAGCCTCATCTCTACGTCCACAGTTTTCTTATTCTCAAACGCTCATTCAGTGGACAAAGCAAGAGTAAAGGTTTGTTTTTAAATACGTAATTATGCCAACTGTTTTCACTCGGTCTTGTAACAGATTTGGTCTCAAAGCCATTTTGTTTTTACAAATCTACCAAATCAGATTTTAATGCAGAAAACAAAATCGTTCAGAGATGAAGTTTATTCTTGTACTGTTTCCTCACGACACCGTGATCCACATGATATCAATTTTCCTCGCTTGAGACAATACATGCGGTGACATTTGGAAAGCTAATGATCACATACCACAGCCGAAGTGCCTATAGATGCATGTAGTTCCATGATATGTGGACGTACGAACCCTTGCCTTAGCCGTATGAGTGACGTGATTGCGTGTCCACCTGGCAGGCCAGGTAGAGAGTTAATGTCAGATATGACGTGTTAATTTGTGTCGCATTCCAGTGTGAGTGGGAAGGCATTTACTTTTGGTTTCAAAATATGTGTTTAAGTTTCACAACAAAACAATGACACTATACAACTTCTGTAATGTGTGTTCTTAATCATAAAGGTCATATTGAAATGTACTGATATTATAATTCGGTTTTTGAAGGTTGCTTTTCGAAAGTATTTTTCAATATGCATTTGGCAGAAAAAGTGTGCAGAGTTCATTGTGTGTTATGTTGGTTAAAGCATCAGGAAATATTCAGGACTTGTGCACACAGTTGCAATGCTTCTTGCCTTAAACTTTTCTGGCTAAACACGCCACCAATAGTACGGGAGATAGGTGATGGGATTGTGCCTTTGATGATACAAGCATGGTATTTGGCACACAGTCAGAGTGTCATGAGAAAGATATTTGGCTATGTAGGCCATTGCAGATTTGTCCTTTGAAAAAAAAAATATAGGTAGAATAACAAGCAATGGCAGCCATTTTGAACATTTTGAAAATTGCTTGTTATATGTCCCTATAGCTTAAAGGGAATATACATCATTTGCTTTTGCTGTAATTTTCAGAAATGGATGGAATTGGGGGGTTGGAAATATATAGCAAATATAGTTACACTGACTTTTCTGAGGTTTTGGGTTCGAAAATGCTATAAAAACCAAGAAAAACGATCATTTTCCTGTAGTCTGGTTCCCTGACTCCATATAAGAAGAAACAGAGCAGTTTACATACATTGGGGAATTGTAAGGTCAGGGAACCAGTCTAGCTGGCTCGTACCCGTTCATAGGTTTGTAATCTATTGCAAACAAGTGCGATGGTCAATTGGGGCCAGTATTTGAAAAAAGCCAGTTGTTTCCAACGCTGATCGGGCGATCAGCGTTGGAAATTGATACAAAAATACCACTTTTCTTGAAAATGACAGTATACCAGGTGCCATGATTTTACAGGATGCTTTACACTGTCATTCACTAACAGTCTAGCAAGGTATTTCAAAAGGATTGGGTAGTTTTATTTGTTGATGTTTGCAAATGTTGTATTTTCCCTTTAATATCTTTCTCATGACATTCTGACTGTGAGCCAAATTCCATGCTTGTATCATCAAAGGCACTATTCCCCCACATATTTCCCCTATCTGCCCCACTTCAAAGACTGACACTGAATATATTTTGATCAGTCTTATTTGCGAGACATCCTTGAATTTTACTATGAAATTCTGAAAAGAATGATGCAAAGTCATTTTTTAATTGACCGTCACTTTGTGAGGATACCAGGGAGGAAGAAGAAACCAGTTGCCATATTTGCATGAAACTTTTTGAATATTTTTATAAGCTTATTTGATTGTTAAAAACGTTTTTCCGAATAGTATATAATACGTACATTTAAATACGTGTACGTAAATATAAATACGTGTACGTTAATGTAAACATGTATTTTTCATCGGATTGTTTCATATAATATTTGCAAAAAATGACTTTTTCCATTCATTTTAATTAACAGGAACGAGTCTGGGGCGATAAAAAAGGAAGTGAGCGTTGGTGTTAAAACAATTATTAAACACAATTTTTCCGGTCAGACATGCATCAGCAAAAAAAAATCTACAGGCTTATTTTGATTTTTGTTGTTGTTGATTTTTTTGGTTTAAATATAAGTTTGTAAGCAATATCAGCATGGTACTAGTTAAATGCTTCACATGCAAGGAGAGGGGGCGTGCACCACGCCCCTTTACCGCTTCTCTCTGGACCCGTTCCTGGTATGGGGTACAAAATGTATGCAAGTTTTGCGAGGCTGTTAAGGCACGATTTGTAATTCAATACATTTATGTAGTATATTGTTATTTTACCATTTCTGACCGCAGACATACAGGCATTCGGCCCAAGGCTTATTATGGTAATTATGCTATGTACCAGACCAAAACTGAGGGGCTGGAGTAACTCTAGAAGGCATGTACAACCCCCTGGAGTGCCTGAGACGATTTATTGACATGATCAAAACCGACAGCCATTTTGTCATCCTTATATTAGAGATCTTGGTTGCGATAACCTTCACAATTATTCCAGAGTTACCGTGAATTTCCATATTATTTATGTGCACAACAGAATTGTAAACAGGACTTGGAGTTGAAACCTTAGTTTACTAGTTTCGAAAAAGCTTCTTTAGACAATACTCTACTTACGCATAGCTGACAGACGGACGAGGCTGGTGTTCTGGTCACTTTTTTGAAGTAACTGCAGCTCATGCAAGGAAATATTGTTTTCCATAAAAAAGCCAAATTTGTAAAATGTGCTGTATTTAAATGAAATCCCTCCATTATTGCAGTCGGTTCACTGTAAATGTTACGGACACTGTAGATTCTATGCTGTGAATTACAAAATGTACGAAGTGCGTAAACGTGTGCTTGGTCGGTTTAAAACACTTTGTTTAAGACTGGTTGGCGTCTGGATGCTGATAATTACCCGAGCCGATGTAATTATCAGCATGCAGACTCCAACCGGTCTTGTTTGATACCGGTCAAGTACATATTTATTCCCATAACTGTTCGGTCCAAAAGTCAAAACAAGTAGAAATTATAAATTTCCAACGATTTTGTTCAACAATTTTACTTCATGTTTTCCGAAACACCCCTATTCCTATTATGGTATGTCCCTCTACAACTTATTGCCTTATATGGAGATTGGCGCGCGCGTCGCGCGTACTGCCCGATGTGACGCTGAACGCAGCTGTGCCGGTGTAGGTCTAGTGTGAATTTTGGACTATGAAATACTGACTCACTGGTAGTATTGCGCATGCCTATGTGTGATGATTGTGAACGCTCAACCAATGAAACGGTAAAAAGCACCGGATTTTATAGGAGTCAAAATTTCATGTGACACTTTAAAAAGTGTTCAAGATCAGCCAGCCGCCAGCCGGTCTTTATCAGCCGTTTAAAACCGGCCACGTGACGGGCTCTCGACCAATAGGAATGGGTAAACTATCTTAGGTATTTTAGAATCTAAATTCAAACCCAGTGCCTATTTGATGTATACTTTTACTTAATGCATGTATATTACAAAGACTGCCTTGTTATATCACTTATTGTATCATTTGTTACTTTTTGCTACATTTTTACGTGATTTTATTTTGCACAAAAAATGTAATAAATTGTTTTGCCTTATTCTTTTGTCACAGTCTTTGTTAATTTATTTCCAATTACTTTTATATAGCTGTAGTCGTATTTTTCCCCGCTGAAAGAAAAAAAGTTGAATAATAATTTTTGGAAGCTCAAAAATTTTCAGTCCCCCCCCCCATCAAAAAAGGTTACGCCCCACTATAATAAAAACTTATGGGCCTAGTCGCCAAACAACGGACAACTCAACTTGTTCTCTCATAGGGCAAGGATGGTTTTCTTTAAATAAATGCCATAAATCTCGGTTTCAAAATGTGAAGGTCAGAAAACCCATAAAGATGGAGTGTCAAACCTTCTCAAGACATATGTCTTTCAGCTTGTAAAGAGTGTGCATATTAGACCGATGGTATACACTTAAAGGCCAACTACCGTATAAGTCCATCAGCCGTCAGTGATTTAAGTACCAGAGCTGTTGTGTTATCGGTAGAGGGTCGTGGAGAACCGATGTCTCCGTGTGATTGGGCGAGCCAGACTCGGCGCGGGGCGTGGGTTGGATGCCGAGCATAGCTGCCGCAGCATAGCTGCCGCAGGAACGCGCGCTCTTTGTATAATGAGATGCTGGCAAGAATCCAAAGACGAGATTTGTCGCTGGATGATGATCTCCAGCATGTTAAATAAACACTATAATAGCATGATGAAGGAGGGAAAAAATAGAGGCAAAAAGCTGTCGTTCGTAATGGAAAGCTCAAATGTGGCTGTGGAGACATTCACGCTGTGAATAGCAGTGTGATGATGTCTGGACTCACTCAGAAGTTTTTTCTAAGCTTTAAACGGGGTCCGCTCATAAAGTCCGACGCCTCATAAGTCCGAAATTTCGGACTAATGAGGCGTCGGACCTGAGGCGTCGGACTTAATACGAGGCATACAATTTACTTATTCCGCCTCATAGGTCCGACGCCTTATAGCTCCGACGCCTCATAAGTCTGAAACGGCGTTTGTCCATTGTCGGACCTATATAAGGCGTCGCACTTATGATACGGCCCCATTTAAACAAGCATGTTAAAAATTAGAGATGCTAAAATCCAGCTGTCGCTTTTGTGACGATTTCAGACTGGAAATAATAAATAACATCCACAAGAAAGATTTCAAACATTTAATAAAAAGAAGTTTATATAGGTGTCGAGAGAAAAAGCAGTGATTTTATTGATATTTTATGTTTCTGTTTTTGTGTTTTGCTTCGTTTTGTTGAGATTTTTTTTTTTTTTTACGGCTCATCAATATTTTATCGAGATATTAAAATCGTCAAACCTGAATGCACCCACGCGCGTTTTAAAACTGAACTGAACTGGCGTTAACGATAAGCCAGTTCGGTATTCCAACTGCGCATGTGCACATCAAGATTTGATGTTTTTTTCTTTTGGGCTAAACATTTAATCGTATGCGTGCAAAAGCATAGCGGGTACCAGCACAATTTAAAGAGATCGTCGTGTTCTGAAGAAACATTTTGCAAAAAAAGTTTGGACACAGCGAAGTGTTTTAGGTGGCTTGTGTGTCCAAACTTCTGTGCGAACGAAAGTTTCTCTTTTCTCGATTGCACGAAAAATTACACAGAATGCAGATTTGGTTACCACGTCCCCCGTAGCCCTGTGTGCATTTATCTGCCACGTTCATCCCGAAAACATCGTCGAATCTTCTTGTGCACCAAACTATTTTGGAATACCGAACTGGCTTATTGGCAAAAACGAAAAGGACGCCCAATCCATGGTAAAGTTAAAAACAAATAGATAAAATAAAAGGTGTTTCGTAATGTACGGATATCTTAACAAAATATTGCAAATAAACACTCAACATATTTATTCACTCCTATTTTATTGCAAAATGTTAATTTAAAAGCAAACAATAATAAAAGAACTTGACACTCAAGATAGATTTTTCTGGCTGCCACTGGAAACTCATTGTAACTGTAACAGCACACACAATTATAACAACTGCAATCAAAAAAAATTTAAAAAAAATCTATATGCCAGAAATAAACGTTTTGTTCCGTGGAGCCAAACCGAACCTGAAATCCAGTTCAAATCCTATATTTGATATACAATATACAAAGTAAATTCTAAGTCACATTCACAATTTCTTCCTATATTACAAGCTGATAACCCCTTGCTATTAAAAATATATTATTTTTACCAATTCCTTTTTTTCCTAGCCATATAAAAGTTATTCACTTTTGAATGAGACACTGAAAAAACAAACAATCCAACGACTTTTAGTCATTGAATTATTTCTTCACAAAATTTGAATTATTGGCAGCAATAAATTGTTCGGCTGTCGTAGTGGGGGGGGGGGTATCAAATTGTGCGCACAAAATTAAACCCTTTTAGCTTCGGAGGGTTGCAGATGCCCAAAATCGGAATAAAGTATTTCTTTTTGTAAAAACAAAACATACAAAGTGAATATCCGTTCAGAGAAAATCCTTTTTTGAAGAGCATGGGGTACACATCTTTAATGTAATGTCTAACTGTAGCCCCAAGAAGAAGTAAACTTTGCATGGGGATTTGTATACACAGTGGTTCAAAATAAAGGAAATCCATTTTGACAGCAATTTTCACCTACTTATCATTAACTATATCGTAAACTAATTTCACTTGTTTCTTCACATAGTCTTCCTATAGTAGTAAAAGTCGCAAGAATAGTGATATTATGCTAATTTGAATACAAGTCACCAAGATCAGTCTTGTCCTTGTGTTATTTTATGTAAATTTGACATGTTTTTGTTGTTCACAAAAATTAGAAACCTTGCCAACAAAATGTTTTGACCTGGTAGCTTTTATTATTGAGGCTGTCCGATTATTCATGTCAGTGTTAAGATCATCTACCCAAGGAGCTGTGGGCTTAAGTTGCATAACATTACAGAACAATCAGAAAGAAGTAAACTAACAATCCTTGTTAGAAGCGTGCTAATATTTTGTCTTCAAATTAAGCTCCGATAGCTGAGCTCAGTCTAGCGGATGGAATGTATACCTCCACCAGTCTGTGGAGGTCCTCCACGGACAAACAGGTTTCGCACATGAAATGTTCAAACTACCATAGCTCAGAGTATATAATAAACTCTATATAATATACTCTCTAATTATATACAAAATATGTAATTGCAACGATGTTTTCGTACTTGTGCTTAAAGGCCAGTACTTTAATACAGCTTTTTATCAAAATTTAAAATATTTTTGTTTTGTTTTAAATAGATAAACATTGCTGTCAAAAGTGGATTTCCTTTAGTTCGAACCACCCTGTATAACAATCTATTGATTTTTGCGCGTGCGCGACAATATAATCCGGCTTTACGGAAATAAAACTACAATCTTTAATAATTTTCTTTAAATCAATCAGCAGCATGCAAATTCCTAAAAAAGTTCCTTTAAAATTGGCACAAAAGGAGGAAAAGGTTTTAACCCCGATTTAATAGTTATCATTGTGCACTTATCATACTTATAGATATGAAAATGTCCTTATGGGAAATCCAAAGTAATTGCACTTGCATAGCTTACACTTGCCGCGAGAAGTAAACTTACCATTGCCATGTTTCAACTCTAAAAAAAAATAAAGTATGATACAAAATAACAGTTATGACTCTGTACATGTATATCGTACAGTTAAAATGGAGGTGATTTCCCCCATAATATCATTGTATTAACTGTGCCACATCCTAGTCATAAGCAGCAAAATGAACCAAGCAAAGATTATTCGCTTGGAAACTTTTGGAATAGTTACACCAAAACGGTGGAATGTTATAAGTCAGTCTACAATATTTGACAACTGACAGATCAACTGAGTGGAGATTACGGTCAAAATGATCTCTTGTATTTTGTACTTTGTCTTTGAGCAATATACTCCAGTTATCGTTCTGCAAAAATTCCATACTCTACTGTAGTAGAGTCAGTTTTCTACTCTTCACAATCATATACAAGTGCAAGAAATGATGATGTAAACAACATGTATCATGTCTACCTCTGAATACCCGCCTATAGCCATGATGGGAGCATGAACATAATTGCCAGCACCAATAATAAATGCAATGTGTTTGGCACACGCCGCTGAGAAGGCGCTTCAAAAACAATTCGAGCAATGTCATCTCTGTATTTCGAAATTTCAATTGGTCATAGAGGTCAGAAATGTGCATTGGTGCCAAACTGCCGGCCAAGTATTTCAGCAATGAATACGGAATGCTTGGTAAAGTACATGTATACATCTCTCACATTAATAAATCTGAATACACATATTGAATACGATGTGCATAATAATCAAGTGGGGATTTTGGGCTTTGGTATTGTTTACCACTGAGCGCATGAAAGGTAGACGTTGTGAATTGGAGAATGAAAGGAAAAAACAGTGTGCGTGTTCAGAATTGAAATAAGAGGCCTCCTGTGTGCAATGTCTTAACAAGGTTTGCTGATAATTGAACGGCACGGAAATAATGCAACCCATGTGGTCTGAGAGTTCGATAAATAAATTATTAAAAGGTTGTCCAATTACTTCTGAGGAAATGTCAGAAAACAATCTGGTTACCGAAACTTCCTTCAATGTACACAGATGTAAAATTTTCAACAAACATGATTAAGTATGGTCCATTATACATCTCTCCTACATACATGTACATGTATTGTACAAAATAAACATGCCAGTACAGAAAAGTAGCATTTCGCACATTTTAAATAGTGCTTAGAAAAATACTGTTTGATATTTCTTCAAAATTCCGTGTGAATAAATTAAGTTAAAAACTTCTTCATCGAAAATTTAAGTTCAGTTCGAAGATTCTAGGTTTCCAATGTTTCATCCAGTTAAGAATGGTTGAATACAATACTGTGGGCACACATTTCATATGCATGTACTTTAAGAAACTTTATTTGTACAAGGCTGGTGCCATTGAAGTATGTACATGTACCTGAACGATGTGCTTGTATGTGCGTATGTACATGTAAACAGTTAGAACATGGTGTGAGCAGGAATGTTCTTCGCTGGGTTCAAATATTTCACATTCCTCCCATTTGTCTGTTATGATGCATTTTCCTGTTGTCCAAATTCCTGAGCAAAATTACAATCCGGTCAAATGGAGAAAAAATCAGCAGCTATTTAAAGGGGGATACATTGTCAAGAAAAACAAATAATGATCAATACTGATGAAGTCTTATTAAATAATGATAATAATTGTGGAGTGCTGTGGCCTCGTGGTTAAGGGCACTGGATTCGTGGTCTGTGGGTAAAGCTGCGGGTCTTGGGTTCGAGTCCAGCCGGGGTCATGGTGCGTGTGCCCTTGAGCAAGGCACTTTGTCACTCATTGCTTCTCTCCACCCAGGAGTAAATGGGTACCTGTGAGGGCAGAGGAATAAGCTTGCTTGCGCCTAACAGGCAGCATCGAGCTGTATACTCCCAGGGAGCTGAGATGGGATTTGGAATGTTTCATTGGCCCAATGATCAGGGGTAATAATAATAATACTACAAGCGCTGTGATTTAGTTTACTAATAAGAGCGTTCTTAAATGCTGATTATTATAAATAATGATGCAAAACTAGAGTAATACTTCTGCGGCGTGGAAAAAGTTTGGAGGAATGAACATATATTACAAATTCAAATCACTATCCTACATGTTAACAATAATAAAACTTTTGTTTAGGCTAAAGGCAAACTTTTATTTCCTGAGAACACGTCACGACTAGAAAACTTCACTCAAAAAAAAAAAAAGAAGATCGAGATCCTAAATGTATTATATAATGCCTGAATTAGTCCCCATCATCTGATTGGTGGGTCGTTGATCACGTGTCATTGAATTATTCGTCCCAACGCACAGCGCGGCCGCACGGCAAAATAGAAGTTCCATTCCACGGAAAATGGAAGTTCCATCGCACAGTCACAATTTTGGCAGCTCTGACCAATCAGATGACGAGGATTTATTCAGGTGATATGTAAAAACAAATAATGAATGTTTCACATTGGAAAGAATAATTTCATTCGGTGACAGATGGTTGTGACACGTTGCAAAAAGACACAGAAAAATCTATGGATGACTATTTTCCATATCCTAATTGATATACATTGTTATACCAGTGCAAGTGCATTTCATCCTTTACATGTACATGTCCAATATGTGCAAGTTGCAACTTCTTTCCTCAGAAACATGTTGACATTATGCTTGTTGAAAAAAAATCTTAAAAGCAATATATATGATTGTTGGTACGCGTAATAAATACTTAATCATATCAGATACTTCAGAAAAATACAATGATTGCATTTTGGTCCCATTTTGTCCATGATTGTAAAACTGCAGTCACAATTATACTTGATTCTTAAAAAGAAAGATAGATAATTTGCATATTTTTGTCTGATCTACATCAGTGTTGATTCAAAACAAATTAAGGTACCATGGAACTTCTTCAAATTATTTTGAATTAAAGCAGAGCTCTTGAATTTTTAGGAAAAGGAGACAAAGGGATGATAACAGACACAAATCCACACAAGATTCTTGGCGATGGTTCTCAGCCACTGCAATGATTGATGATGGGCGGTTACTGAAGAGGAGGGTGTTGTTAGCCTACATCACACTGGATGAACAACACTTACATTTTGCCAGTCCATGATCATTGTTAAAACCCTCCCATGCAAACAACCATTCTGTGCCAAGTCCTTTCAGTCAAAAACAATCAAGTGACTGTTTCCAACACTTAAAGAGCTCCCAGCCTACGCAAAGCAGGATTGACTGGCTGTGAATGTTTATGTAACTTAATACCGCTATGCTTTGACTGTAGGTGATTGATAAGACAGCGGTTTCTACCAGTTGCCTGCTTTTGTCTCTTGACTGAATTTGACTAGTCAGAGTGCTTGCTTGAAATATGATCTTACTGTTGGTGACTAGCCTGTGTAAAAGGCATGGCAGGGAGAAGTGGATGGAATTTTTGACTGTCTGTGACTGTTCAAACAATACGAGGGTTCAAGATAATATACAACATTTGCTTTTGCGATAAATTTCAGAGATGAATGGATTGGGGGGTTAGTATTTTACAGCAGACATCGCTGTTCTTGTAGTCTGGTTCCCTGACACTAACACAGATGAATCAGAGCAATTTATAGACGTCGGGGACTTGACAGGTCAGGGAACCAGACTAGCTGGCTTGCACCCATTCACAGATGTGTAACCGATTGTAAACAAAATGTAGACTAACTATTTTTGGTCAATTGGGGGCAGTATTTGAAGAAAAAAAATTCAAAGTAATATACTTTTTGGCCTTTTGTGTGGGCCCCCTTGAAAGAGTTTCCAAAGGAAATGTAGTCTACAAAGCTTGAAAAGTATCCCGGAGGAAAAGACACTTTTAGGGGCAAAAATATATATAAATCTTGGTAAAATGCATGTACCGGTACCTGAGCTCTTCAAAGGAGTTCCACCCCTTCTCCTTACATCCCACGTTGCCCATCTCCCTACAGCTCCTCTTTCTTTCGCCGGCCAAGCTTCCAGAAGGAGTACAGCTTGTTCCAGAAGTCCACCTTCTCTGCCTTGGCATTCTGGGAGACCTGGGGGCTCGCGTCCAGCTCCAGGTACTTCTTCGCACTTAGTTCGTACTGGGGCCAGTACAGAAGGGGATGGTCGGCATCATCAGCTGTGGAAACACCGTTGGGATTGCTGTCATGAGAAGAAAAAATAAAAAGATTAACTAAATTTGTCTTCACCATCTGTACTAACATTGAAATTTCTGTACAAATAAGGTACATGAAAGTTTGCTTTGTTAAACTTAATGATAGCATCTAACCCTTTAGTCACTGTAGTATCCGAAACTGCCCTGCCTACTAGGTCACATGTTATTGGGTTAATATCTGCACAAAATCATTGGATTAACCTCAAACTTCCAAAATCCTCCAAAATCCTCTTTGCAAAACGGAGGATTTTGCAGGATTATATGAGGCTATGCAGCTAAAATCATCACCGTTTTCACGAAGAGCCACATACATGTTCGTCAAAAATTACTCCTTTTTTTTTGATTTTGATTTTTGTTCAATATTTTGCATTAAAACAATGTACTTAACCATTTTGACATGTTTCTGTAAGCAAAATATCATTAATTTCCAAGTTACATTAATGTTGCAAGGGGCAGTTGCGAAGAGCCACATGCATTTTGGCCCTTTGAACGCGTACAAAACACATTGCACGGAAATACGTAAAAGTAGGTCAAATGAGATTTCCGTTTTCACGAAGAGCCACATATCTTTGTTACATTTTCAGCTGCGCGCCGGACCTTGTCTTGTTTATGCCCATCCGTGCATAAATTTAGGCCTATACTTGAAATCCTCCGCACTGCTCCAGGATTTCACTGGCTCTGCCTCAACATATTAACAGTGATTGCTAGAGGATTTTGCAGGATTGAGGCAATGGTCACCCCTCCAAGGACCACATTCAAGAAATAACGGAGGACTTTGCAGGATTGAGGCTGCATGCTATTTTTACATGGAGGCAGTTGGAGGATTTTGCAGGATTGTAGTTGCATCCTAGCAAAAATGCCTAGGTAGTTAGGGTTAACCCTGGCTCCCTAGGAAGTGTGCAAAATCGTAATAAAATTTGAGGATTCAGGACTGTGAGCGTTAAACTTAATGGAATTTTAATGACAAATATGACATTACAATGTAGTAAACATTAATTTCACTGAAAACCCTATTCCCTCTCTTGTTGGAGATGCTCTTCAAATAATTGCCCCCTTGGTCCAAAACTGGGATAAGGCTGGATGTGTCACTAATGAGGGGTGGAGGATTACTCACCCGTATTTAGCAAAGTTGGTCCAGTACAGCATCATGGCCTTGGACAACTCCCTCTCCTCCTCTGTGAACTTCTCAGGCCCCGCCCCTCTCCCTGCCATGAAGGGTTCGCCCCATACGTAGGCCTCCTCATCCCCGTGGTCTGCTTTGGCCCAGTGGGGGATGGTGGAGAACGAGGATCGGTGGCCGTACTCATACAGGAAGATAGTCAGTCCATTCTCTGGTGGCGTATAATGATAGACAAAACTTGGGCTGGTTGAAGACAGGTTTATGTACAACATTGTAATTGATAAATGTGACCGGCTCCACAAAAAAGGGTATTATGTCGCAAAAAAAAAATGAAATTGAGTTACACACATGGTTGAAAAGCCCACAATGTATTAGCTTTCATTTTGTATATAAAAGAACTCCATAGCCCCTCCCGTTCTGGAGATATGTCGTATTTGCATATTAATTACTTCCTTTGAGTTCAAATTACACAACTGAGAAAACAGGCTTTAAAATAGCTGGCTTTGAACGATGCACTCAAAATGGTTGTTTTTTTCCACTTTGTTCATCAAAATCAACATTTCTGTGAATGAAGCCTGAAACTGATGGCATCAAAGATGTCATTCATGACAAAAAATGAAAATCACATTTTGACAAAATATTCACCCTCTCAATGTTGAGCGGGCCATTACACAATAATGCACAGGGTGACTTAATACCCTTTTTTTGTGGAGCCGTCACAAATGAGGTGAGGTATGGTGACTGATACTTATGATGATGGGTTTGATGGTGATGATTGTAATGTTCAATGTTTCCAGCAATGCGTTTTGGATGGGTGAGCTGTCCTGCTAAAGTTTGAGCAATGTTGCAAAATTTATACCTGAATGTTTTTCAAAGCCGCTGTTGTTTTCTTACTTGTAAATCACTTGTTACACATTTTAGTAAACAACAAAGAAAACTATAATGGGCATTTCCAGTACTATGAAAGGAAGTATAATGTCTTTGACAGAGCCAATTAACCAGGATATCTAATTAACAATTCAGAGAATGATACTTCACGACACAAGTGCTTGTAATCCTTAATTATGGCCGATACTCTTGTTAGTATCGTTTCAGCTTTGGAGGGGTCTTTTTTTTTTCATGATTTAAAGTTTGCAAAGTAGTTACCTAGGGCAGGAAACTTGGGCTTGTTGACATTACAAATTCAAGAAATCAGGCGCATATTTAACTAACTCGCATATATAAGATTGTAAATCAACAAAGGATTAAACCGCTAGTTACATGTATCTAAAGCTCGCCTCACTCCTTTTTGATTTTACCGGTTCACCAGATAACCGAATCACCAATACACTTTTTTTTTCACTGTTGCGGATGCCCGATTCCATTCTATAATCGGTCACATGATGATCAGTCACATGATGATCAGTCACATGATGATCAGTCAAATGATGACAAAATAGCAGCCGTCAATTTCGAATCATAAGACTTCCTATGTGAATCTCATTGGTTAACACAAATATCACATCTGGTGAAATCAGAGTGCTGCCTGCACACCTTTCCGGGTGAAATTGGATGCGAAGAAATCAAACATGTTTGGTTTCATCTGGTTGCCTGGAGTACGGTCAGATCGGTCCGATTTTTCAGCCCGCACTTCTCAAAACTGTACGTCAGATGGCCTGATGATCCGGTGAACCGGTAAAATCGGAAAGGTGTGCGACGGGCTTAAGTTTTAGTTTATTAATACAAGATATATAATGCAAGCAACAGGACAAGCCAAAACGGCAGTGCTTTTTCTGAGTTGGGCCCTTCTAACTCAGAAATCTCCTAGAGGAATGTGGACAACATGTGCTGAAGTCAAGACAGTGATGACATCATGAGAATGAAGATGAAAGTGATGATGATGGGGACGGTGGGGATAATGATGATAATGATGATGAAGGTAAATCGGGGATGCCAATGTTGCCAGATTCCTTTAAAATTAGCCCAACATATCAAACTTACTGCTGAGAGTGTTAGCAGTGGTTACCGCTGGTGCCACAAACATGCTGTCAGTGATGACATCTGAGACGGTCTTTCTGGCCTGATCATCATCTTTAAGTGACCCTTCTCCAGTGTAGATTTTGGTGATGGCCCGAGCAAGGGGCTTGATGGGCAAATCTTTCGGGACCGTAAGATAGAGCTGCGAGGAAAACAAAAAAGTTAAACGAGAGGATTTATTACAATGTAGGAAAAAGCAGAACAAGCAGAGAGCTGAACCTCCTGGACTTGTTTAATAAGCACATCTACGCTGCAAAAATTCAAGGAAAACCGACCCGAACCGACCCAAAACCGAACCGACCAGAAAAACCCCCGCATATCTGGCTTGGGCCACAGTGTCTGCTTTTTGTGCCTGAACGTACCCGCGTCGTGTGAAAATCGCCATCTCTCAGTAACTGAATCACATCCTATGGCACTCACAACGTGACCTACTGGTGGGCCTGGATATTATAGACCGCAAAACGTGATGACCGTGATGACCGCAAACCATTTTGGTCGTATTGGGCACAGTGACTCTGCAATCCAAATTGCACCGTGTGAATATCCGAACTGTTTCTATTTTTGGGTCGGTTTACTGCGGCTTATTTCGGTTTATTTTGGTTTTTCCAAAATGGCTTAACTGACCCGACTCGAAAATCACAAACACAAAACCAAAACCAACCAGACCCGCAAATCACATAAGCAAAACCGAAACCGACCCCAATGAAATGATGGGAAAACCGACAGATCCGACCCTAGTCAGTTTCGGGTCGGGTCGGTTTCGGGTCAGGTTTGCACAACGGTACCCTGCAAGTGTGTAATCCTCACCAGTTCTTCCAGGAAAGTGTCAAACGTCTTAGCTGAGAGAAACTTGAAAAAATCCTTTGAGCCTCTGCTGTCCAGAATGGATTGTCCGCCCTCGTCGCTGTTAAACCCGAGCAGCAACTCCTTCCTCGGGACCTGGTACTTGGTCTGGATTTCCCTGGGATCGTCCTTCAGGTAGAAGCCATCCACAACGGGACCAAACTCGATGGGGCGTTTGGTGAGCTTTATCTGGCTTAACTTCTCAGCCGGTTTCTGACGAAGACACTCCACCATCACTCTGGTGTTGTCTGTGGGACACTTGAGCGCATGTGCCAGTTTTTCGGCCAAATCTTTGGAGTCACGGACCAGTGCCGTCGGGGCATTGGCCATCCCACTTTGGGCGATGGCTCGATGGAAGAGCCTCTCGTTGACATGAGATAACATGTGGAAGTGTACACTCATGGCTCCCGCCGACTCTCCCATGATGGTGACAATGCTGGGGTCGCCCCCAAATTTCTTGATGTTTGCACCGATCCAGCGCAAGGCAGCCCCCTGGTCTAAGAGGCCATAGTTTCCCGGCGACGTTGCATCACCAGTGCTAAGGAAACCCAACGCTCCCAGCCGATAATTAACAGTCACGACCACCACTTGGTGATGGGCAGCAAGGGCTGTTCCATCATAGAAACCCGCTCCCCCGTTGGCAAACGCACCCCCGGGAAAGTGAACCATAACCGGCAATTTGGCCTCGTCATCAAGAGATGGGGTATGGATGTTGAGGTGGAGGCAGTCTTCGCTCACTTCTCGTGTCGGCATCGGCAGCCCAACAAATGCCTTTTCCGCCTGCTCTATGTCTTGGGGGCAAAGCGGGCCAAACTTGGTGGCATCAGAGAGACCCTCAAAGGGCTTCCTGCGTGCCGGGGGAGCGAAGCGTCGCTTACCGGTAGGGGGCGCTGCATAGTAGATGCTGCGGAAGTTGTAGACTGGTGTCTGGGAGTCGACTGCCCGTGTGATGAAGCCTTTTACAGATGACGATTTGCCAAGATGCACCACTGGACTATCCTCGCTATCAGCAGTCACTACTGCAATTTAAAAAAAAAAATCTCTGAAAATATGAAAGCAACTAATGAAGTTATAACAGAGAGCTCAATAATTAGTTACATTATACTGAGAAACTCAAACTACTCAAACCTAGTGGTGTGGGTTCGTGACTCATGATCAGAGGGTCAGGAGTTCGAATCCAGCTGCTATTCATATGCTGTGTCCTTGGGCAAGCCAGTTCACCCCCACTTGCCTCTCTCCATATATGGGTACCGAACCGATGGTTGGGGACAGTAGTTTCATGCTACTGAAACCGGAAAAAGCCCAGGCCTGATGGGCCACAATATTGGCTCATGACGAACTTTACTTACTTACTCAGTCAGTGATGCAGACAGTATACTGCATGTGCACATCAAACATGAATGTCTGGTGTCTATTAACTTGTTAAGTGCGTGCAATTTTTCAAGAATTGAACCTTCCATTTTGATTTAGCTCATAAGGAAAATGGAATTTTCCACAGTTTTGCTGGTTCGAAATGTTACGCTGTCGTTTGCAAGGGATCTTCCGAATACTCAAAAATCCACCACAGTGACAGATTCTTTGTAGCATAGGGGCGTATTTGAAACCCCTTCCCAAGTGACTCGAGTTGCAGGTTACAAAAGGACTTCTTTCAGTTGGGGGGGGGGGGGGGGAACTTATTTGATGCTAGGGGCGCACTTTTACCTTTTTCTTATCTCTAATATTCAGAATTATTTCATAAATCTGTATGGTTCAGGGAATTACCTTCAAGTTTAAAACTATTGTTCAACATTCCCCTTTTGGTTAATTTACTTTGAAAATGACACTTCTTGGGCAGTTTTTGCTTTTATAGGGGGTGGGGGACTGGAATTTGTAGGGGTGGGGGCATGTGCACCCCAGCCCCAGGAAGTGAGGAGTAAAAAGTAGGTTTGCGCACAACGTTGTGTGTCCACGCATCAGGAGAAGACTGGGTTTCGAATGATGTCCGACCAAGAAGCACCAAGCCCTATTTAAATAAAGTAACAGTGGCTGTGCTCTTCCTTAAAGACGTTGTGGAATGCTCGAAGACATTTCTGTCATTTTTCGGGTATATGTAGCGTAAGGTGTGATGAAATAAAAACGACTATTGTGTCTGGCATGAAATGAGTACAAAAGGTACTTTTGAGAGCTGTTTTTCAGGTCCTGTTTCGACCCGAACATGCAATTTGTGTAAAAGTCGTCGTTGGGGGCAGCAAACAAAACATAGTAAATCGTTACGTAATAAACAGGACTACCGATGCAGCGTAGTATAAACGAGTCCTGTTTATTACGTCACGATTTACTATGTTTTGTTTGCTGCCCCCAACGACGACTTTTACACAAATTGCACGTTCGGGTCGAAACAGGAACTGAAAAACAGCTCTCAAAAGTACCTTTTGTACTCATTTCATGACAAACACAATAGTCGTTTTTATTTCATCACACCTAAGGCTACATAATACCCGGAAAATGATGGAAATGTCTTCGAGCATTCCACAACCTCTTTAATCCTGCAAAATCCAAAACTCCAAACTAGCTGATGGTGAACATTGAAAGCCAAAGCTTAGTAATCATGGGCTACAGAATCTTACTTCCAAAGACAAGACATCTAATTACCTGCAATAAACACTGCAATAATGAATGACGGTGAAAAGCCAAACATGATTATGAATATTGACTGTGAACAAGCTGCAGCTGTTGTAATTCCTGCTGTGTACTTCAATCACGCTGGACTGTGCCACGCTGCAACAAATCAGAACAAAGAAAAAAAGGGAAACAAAATTGTCAGTCTGTAAACTTACAATGCATCTCAAAATTCAGAACATTGCTGTCCTGTCCAGAATGCGATAAGATACGTTGCTACTGGGAACAAGAAGGAATTCCAATGTGATACATGTATACGGGAGTGAGTGGGACATGTCTACAACCATGGAGCACCGTCACACCGACAGAAACATAAACAACTATGGCAAGTGCTTTCAACAAGCGGTGCAACTATATTGGGGGGTTGGCTTGTGCCCCCCATCTACCATTTTTACCTCCGCCAAGGAGGTTAGGCCCTATGTTTTCACCGGTGTTGGTTGGTGTGTCTGTGAACAGGATAACTCAAAAAGTTATGGGCAGATTTCCATGAACATTTGTGTAGGGGTGGTCCTTGGTACAAGTACGAACCCATTAGATTTTGGACGTTATCCGGATCCAGGATTTTTTTTTAAGGATTCTTCACCATTTTGTATGTGCAAATATGCCATAGGCCATGAAACTGGGGCACACCTTCCCCCCAAAAAAATACCCAAACTAATGGACCAGTCCATTTCCGGGCCATATACTGTGCACATTATGTTCAAGTACAATGCCACACATGAACCGTTGACCTCTGTGCTGTAGCTCACACACAGTTAAAGACATGATTGAGCATTTTAAAAGTTCCTCGTGTTGGATGTACTAACATTACGGTGGGGAATCGTTTAGCCTTGGTGGAGGTTGGGTTCTCTGAGTGCTTTCTAGTTTGTTTTGAATTTCAATGTTAGAACTCATTGAATGCCACCTACAGAAAATGAGGCTCCCATTGACTGCCCACATAGCCCAAGTGGACCCCCCAGTCGTATTTTATGCAATGAAGACGTCATCCAACCTGGGCTAATTGCCCATAGTATACCATGGCCTGCAGAGTCCCCCCCCCCCCTCCCGGCCCCTTCCCATTGCACTGCAAACTGAACCCAGCCCACTACCGAGCGCAATCTGGAATCTTGCACCAGTTTATTGTACTCCCTCCTCAGCTCATTTCCCTTTCAATGAAATCGATTCATTGGGATATAAACTCAGAAGGGAGGACATTAAACATGCGCAAGTGTCCAGATTGCGCTCGACACTGATGATAATTCTTGATTGCATGTTAATGTTATTTTTAATTGACACAACAACAGCTACTCTCATGACTGCAGCGTGGTATACTTCAAACTAAGCCTAGTACTTATAGGCCTAGGGGGGTCAGACAAGTCGACGGTTGAGACAACTCGACTCGGGACAAGTCGACTGTTGAGACAACTTGACCGTTGAGGGAAGTCGACCGTATGTGCGATAAATGGAAAGACAAGTCGACCGTATGTGCGATAAATGGAAAGACAAGTCGACCGTTCAGACAAGTCGCCTCGCATGTTTTGGAACCTAGTTTTGGGGATAGTACCGGGTTTTTTTACGGCGGCTGATCGCCGTTTGGGAGTGATGACACATGAGGGTTTTTGTTGTTGCATATATTAACCATGATATAACAGAGCCGATATAGCGCAGCGTCGGATTGTCCATGCACATCGCCGTTCGTTTTTTCCGGACCTGTGCCCGCATTTGCCGGTCAACTTGTCCGTACCGTGCACGGTGCCAGCCCTGTGCTCCCACTTATCCCATCCCCGGTCGGTCAACGTGGCCGTATGGTGCACGGTGACATCGTTTGTGCCGGGCCTGTGCGCCCACTTGCCGCGCCAGTCGACGTGCCCGCGTGCCGGGCAGGGCCCGGTCCTCGCGGGCGGGGCACACCAGCCCGACGCGACGGCCACCGGATCGGAGCGTCCACTGTACATCGAGTATGCCCGCGCCGCGCCCGTGATCGGTCCTGCCATGCAATTTTTTCTGATCCGCGTATACATTTCCATTAAGTCGAGCTGTCTCAACGGTCGAGTTGTCCTGCGTCGAGTTGTCTCAATGGTCGACTTGTCTCAACGGTCAAGTTGTCTCAACGGTCCACTTGTCCCGAGTCGGGTTGTCTCAACGGTCGACTTGTCTGACATTCAGGCCTAGTATCATTACACCCTCTCGAATTACCCCTCTACACAAATTGTACTGAATACCTCGGAAAGAATGGTGCAACGTGACACTGCTTTTTTCTTCATATATCATCTCAATGAAGGTCAGTAGTAGTTGCAAAGGAAAGATTCCCATATCAGGCCATCATTTGTCACCCTGTGCACAAACCATATGAGACTGGTCTGAAAAGTTCTAAGTGTTTTCTCAGTAAATACTTGATAGTGGATATTTTGCCGGCGGTAAACCTGGCAAGCTAACGTTGACTAAACGTTTGCCGGCGGCAATCCCTATCAACAGAGGGCGCTGTACTCTCTAAGATAGGGCTGAATTATAAGATATTAAATTACCACCAACGATTGTGTAGCAACTGTGGTCTAGTGGATAAGCAAGGGATCTCATGAGCGGAAAGACCCGGGTTCGATCTCGATCCCCGCTGGCGACATTTCTTTAAGATTTTATTTCCCCATCCCCCCCCAAAAATAATATTCTTCTTTTATTATTTTAACATGTCTCAAACATTTTATTGCAGAGTATTACATTTTGTTTTTCAGATTTGTGGCTCTGGAGGATTTTTTTTAAGGGAAATAAAGTCCGAAATTGTAAAATGGTCTGATTCCCATCTTGTGAATACGAAGTTACAACGATAATGTTGGCATGGAGCCAGACTAAAATTTGTCACCTGAAAATGTTTTAAGTAAAAAAATACAGTAACTGCGCATGTTCAGTGCATATCCGGCAAGCTAACGTTTACTAAGTAAAGGTTTGCCGTCTCCGGCAAAATATCCACTGCCTAATACTTCAATATTTTCCCTGCTCAATTTGACTTTTTAGGACATATTATCACTTTCTGATGGGTCACTGGGCACAATTGCAGAATACCCTGCCACTCAATCTATCCACCTTGCAGCCGGCTACAGAGTCACGGTTGATTGCCCTAAATAAACTATAGGCTACATGGGTAGCCCTGGTGGACTCCCTTTCCTCCCTACGTTACGGAGGGAGTCGTATTGCAATGAAGACTTCGTCCAACCTGGGCTAGCTACATGGGCTATGTCCGCCTGTTCAAAATACGGTACACCATTCTGTAATCTAGTGTTAATAATCGTTGAATTTTAACAGCGCCCCCTATATGGTACCAGGCCCCCCCCCCCCTCCAGTTTTTGATTTTACGGAGGCAAAGTGTCCGGAGAAAAAACCTGTGAACATTTTTAGATTATTTTACTGATGAAACCCCCCCCCCCCGCGAAAATTCCTGGGTCCGCCCCTGCTTTACACAATTTTCTTGACTCTCCATAGATTTTGTACACAACCGCTGAAGTAGCGTCAGGTTGCAACATTCTTTTCCAATACGTCCATGATTTGTTCATTTATCTTTGTTTTAAATTATTTTTAGTGGTTTAATAAATAAGATACTCACCTCCGCTGTTTAACCTGTTATTAGTGTTAACGTTACTCACACACACACGCGACACGCGCGCCGATCAGGATAAATATCGCCCTCTATCGGGGAAACCTAGTAAAAAGAGCCGTATTATATTAGACTCGCAAAAGTCAACAGAGGAGTCGAACAAATTTATCTAACAGAAAAGGACAATTATTTGTTTAATTTATTTCTGAACACATAAACTACATTTTTGAAGGGAAATAGGTAACAGAATGTTAAGAGACCACGATAAACTTGAGAGGGGGGGGGGGTGGAGTCCCACTTGACCAATAACTGAGAGTAATCTGAAATCAGGCGCAAATTCGGTTCAAAACTTGATGTTGTTGAATTATTCATAGTTTTTATGCAAATAAGAAGAGTGCTGAAGGAACCAATCAAAACGCGGATTTTGCCTAGTCGTTTCTATTTTTAAAAGAAGGGTGAGTAACGAAAACGTTAGAGCAAATAGCTGTAAGTTCAGATGAAAAGTAAGTTCATACACTCAAATAATTTCTTGAAGTAAAATTTAAAAAAAAAAGTAAAATTTAAAAAAAAGGAATATTAAAATAAGATAATGTAAGAACAATTACGCGGTCACGATCTCGTGGAAAACTAGACTCGCATTTTTTGTTTTTAAATTTTGCGCAAGCATCCGGGCGGGTCGACATACGCATCCGGGTAGTAGCCACGCACGCACTAAAAGGCTGATGATTGGTTGGAATTTTGCTACCCTTTTTGGGTAATATCGAATCAGGATACAGGAAGAAAGTTTCCTATATCCAGGGCTTACTATTGGAAACCAGGTTGGAAATAAGGTAAGCACTGGGAACGAGCTTACTATTGGAAACCAGGTTGGAAATAAAGTAAGCCTGCACTGGGGACGAGGTTGATCAGAGCGTGAATTCATCAGAGTATCCCAGCGTCCTGTTTGCAGGACGAGCGAAAAGAACGAACTGCCTTTGAGGCTTGTGTGCCGGTGCGCCGCGAATATTGCGCATGTCACGTGATCATGTTTATTGTTTATGTGAACATTTCCACGTGAACACAAAAAAAACCCACCACGTGGCAGGCTAGGCGCGGTAACTTGTACTTGTAGTAGTGCACGCATTTTAGGGATATTTGCTTTACATGTGACGGTGAATCATATCGGCATACTTATTTTGTTGACTGAAAAGTGTGCATACATTCTGCCGGCTTTTATCAGAGCCTCAATTTCAATTTGTATTTAACCAGGCAAAGAACTACTCAACATAGTGGAGCCTTCAAATTATTTTAATCCTGTTAGAATTTAACGGTAAGTGATGTTTTCTGTAAGATGAAAATGTTGATGAAAATGTTGACACTTTCTGTGTAAAAAAAAGAGTGGGCCTCCGTCAGCAATAGGAAACTGGGATTGTACTATGCAGAAATCTCAAATTTGAGTACTTTTGTGTTTGACACATTAACGTTTTGATTTTCAGAGCCAGGGGGTATAGGCCTATTGTGAATAATTTAGTTCATTATTCAGCGGTGTGAAATCTGAGCTTTAACGGCTGATTTCAGCTGATTTTGTTTTGGATTTCAGCTTTTTCAGCCTTTTTTCCTCACTTGCAATGTGCAGATCGAAGTATAGGAGTATTTCCAAAGTTCAATTTTTTTACATGTTTTTTTCATCAGGTGTTTTCAGCTCTTTTTATCAGTGAGCACTCACCCCCCTTGATTATTAACTGGTAGTTATTACAACTCTAAACTGACACTTTTCCTTCCAAAGTCTTTTATTATTTTCCTTAACTATCATACTTTTTTTCAAGATGAAAAACTGTTCAGTTAGATTGTGATATTGTGAAGCAGGTGTTCTCAATTGCCCTTTGTTGTGATTGGATTTAAATAACATAACCTGCCCACAACTAGCCCCATAAATATGGCCAATTTACTGGACAGTACCTCCGTAAATAAAGGCCACACTTGAAACATGTTCCCAAAAATGTCGAACTTGTCAAGTTCTTATATCCACATTTAGACTTTGTTTATAGTTTATTTATGCTTGAAAAGCACACTCACCCTCTTAAAGCGATATAAAATTAATCCCCCCTTTTTCAGACGCCTATTTTTTGTGTAATTTCGTGTAGGAATTTAGATATGCTAACGTGTGCAAAATGAACCTGGAAATTACACAAAATATAGACGTCTGAAAAAGGGGGGATTCATTTTCTATCGCTTTAAATAGGGTGAGTGTGTGCGCTCTTCTAAAGCATAAATAAACTACAAAATTTTAAATGTGAAAATATAAACTTGACAAAGTTCTACATTTTCGAGTACATGTTCCAAGTGTGGCCTTTATTTACGGAGGTAGTCCAGTAAATTGGCCACATTTATGGGGCTAGCCCACAACAGATTCACACTAATTGCAGGAAAGCAGGGAACTCCAACGCCAAACCTAAACCCAATGAATGGAACAAAACCTCCTCCACCAATTGGCAATGACGTTGGCGAGGATCGGGAGGGATCAGCCAACTCGGCAGATGATTCAAGTGAGACGGGCTCCATCCCGGAGCGGGATAATTGGACCAACAAACTGGATTTTCTTCTGTCCTGCATCGGGTATGCCGTTGGCTTGGGAAATATCTGGCGATTTCCATATCTCTGCTACAAAAATGGAGGCGGTGAGTACTTAATGTCATTTCAGGAAGACACTGTTCACTTTAGGGGTTTTCTGTTCAAAATTATTGTGAACTCATTGAAAACATTTGTGAGAAAACTTTGCTCATTGGCTTAATACAGTCATGTACTGAAACAACAACAAATCAATAAAGTAAAGAAAATTTACGACAGCAAAATATCAAAAATCTGGCAAATTTTAGTGCTGCAATAGCTGTAACATTGAGGTTTCTGCCTGATATGACATCACACTTTTGCTCATGAATGTGGAAATTTTCATTAACATAAAAACCAAAAAGGCACCAAAAATGCCCATAAAAATAGTAAAATGAAAATTGAAATACGGTGACATGAGACACAAAGGTGCATTTTCAAGGATTGCATCAAAGAAATTACATTACATGTGCCCCTTGAAATGGACTCAACCATACAATTCTGATAGGCCTACTGATCCATTTCTCTTCTTGCAGGTGCCTTTCTAATCCCCTACTTCTTATGCCTTCTGGTGTCCGGCATCCCTATGTTTCTTCTGGAGGTCAGTCTTGGGCAGTTCATGTCCAGGGGCTGCATCATGAGCTGGCAGATATGCCCACTCTTTCAGGGTAAAGTATCATCAATTCTTGGTCAATTTCCAGCAATGGTAAATTTCTTGTAATGGCCCAGCGTGTTATTTTTTTCTAAGCATGTCAGTTACATAGTGTGGGGTTTGATTTAAAAGAATGTGATTCCAAAGGTTTGTTTCCCTCAGCAGGATACTTTACTTTACTTTGCTTAGTACCGATCCAATTGCTCACTCGTGCAGAACCTTGGGCAATTCCATGGTTAGTAACGTTACATTTTTAGCAAGTTATCATATCTTACTTGACTCTTACATGTACACGAGTTTCAAGTCACAGTTATGTTTAACCTTATAAGTATATACTACCTACTACTGTATTTTCAGATACAATAGTTAGATGGTTACCATGTATGGATAAAAGTGTAATGTCTTTGTGTAAAAAGTTTCCTCAGAAGGGATACACCTGAATTAAGCAAAGTGTCATATTTATATTACTACGTGCTTGATGGGAAATGTTTTGGCAGATAATTGTATTCAACCAGTCTCTTTATTTTGAAGCAAGACCAAAAAATGGTGGTTAGTCTAGTCACGTTATGGTTAGTAAGGTTACAGCTGAGTTTGTCCGCCCATCTTTGGCACCAGTTTAAAGACATACGAAATTAAAAATCAAACAAAAAACCTCCTTTAGCATAGAATTTGAACCTTTTCCTGTGCCTTAAAACCCTAAGAAAAATCTCACAATAACACTCACGTTTTGCATTTTGAAATAAGGTGCCAAAACGAGAACCAAAAATCCACGATTTTAGCAAAAAAAATCCAGGTTTTTTTTAAACCCCAAATCATGCTAAACTACATTCCATCTCACTGTCACACCACACAAATGAAAGGTCTTTTTGTCCTCTTTAATTTGATGGCAAACTTGTTGTTGTGATGCTTGTAGTTCTAAAGATATAGCAATTTTTTTTTTTATTTTATTTTTTTTAAACTTTTTTCCACTTCTCCCTAGAATTGCCCTTTGATTAAAATAGCAAATATCACCTTTGTTCATCACTAGGTATATTGACTCCTATTGCAATCTCCAAAAATTGTGTATTTTTGTAATACGTAGCATTGGTTGTGATTTAAGTAAAAACTGGATCTGCCTGGTTCAAACAGGTCTACAACAAAACGTTCCAAAGGGCAACCTTGAGTTAAAACTGTGTACTTATATATAAATAGCATATAAACACCACACAACTATCTAACAAGTTAAATCCACTGTGTCCTTCATCAGGCTATCGGAAAATCCACGCGTGATGTTTGATTTGGGCCAGCCTATTCCAATTCATAATTGTTACTGATAATTTGAAGGCTGGAATATTTATATCAGAATTTGAAACCAATCCGTCCATTGATTGAACACGCCGACGGAAGGTGCCCCTTTTTCTGGATAAGTGCCCTTTTTTGGTGTTGCCCCCCCCCCGGCCCCCCAGTTTGAAAAGCGTGCCGCCGCCCCTGCACAGTAGCACGTGGTGTGTACATTTTTCTCATGATCATGGCACACATTGGTTTTCCGAGTGAATTGGTGCCGAGTGAAGTTTACATGTACTTTACTTTGTTATTGTTTTTTTTTACTAACAATGGAAAACTAGTAGTACATGGAGTCAATTACTTCAGTTGAGTTTGTTGTCCTTCCAAAGTTTAAGTGGACCCTGCACACAGAGAATAACAACTAAAATCCACGTGTCAATATTAAATTTAGGCCTACCCTTTGTTCCCTGGGAAAAATCAGGTCACAATCTTGACTGTTTGTTCCCTGTCCATTTATAACTTATCAAAAAGATATGACAGGTTCATTGAACATTTACTACTAGATAAACTTCCATTTGTGCAAATTTAACAACCAGGTGAGAGTGACTATCAATATGGAGCAATGATGGGGTGAATCAACTTTAGTGGTACACTTCTTAGGGTCACTGACTTTCTCCTCCACTGGAAAACGGAACAAATTCCAACATATTGAATGCACAAAATATATACAAAACATAAGAAATTAAAAGAGTTTCTGTACACTTTTTTTATATCACAACTGATGTTTGTATTTTGTTGATTTAAATTCTGCAGCAAAATTGTCTCTAGTTGGCAACCGACTTTTTAGCATATTTAATTCAGTGAAACCAAATTTCTTAATTATTTTGAAATGAAAAACAAGATTTTTTTTAAACGTAAAAATCAATTGCCCAAAAGTTTGCATGATTCACCACTTGTAACACCTGTTCTGCTTAATAGAGTATTCACAGATCAATTCAGTAACTTGTAACTTAAATATTCTGATGACATGAACTTCAAGAAGGGGTCTTTCTTTGCCCAAATGAACGATTAAGTTTAACAAGTTAAAAGGATTTGAAAGAATGCTGAAAAAAAATCCTAGACCGGTAATGTTTAATGTGTAGACATGCAATGTAACTTGGAAATGTAGCCATTTAGGGGGGAAAAAGGTTAAGGGTTATTTAAAAGTACACAAAGGTGTATGCTTTTTAATCTGTAATTTTCATGTTAAATAAATATACATGTGATTGAGTTCCAAGATTAACAGAACTTTTTTTGAGAATTTGATCTTTTAAAATGCAGGTAATATAACTTGAGGAATAATTTTTTTTCTCAAAGTTGACGATTGAGATCTGGGCTGTGTTTGTCAAAGCCATCATACCGTATCAAAACCTTTGTGGTCAAAAGGACCCGATGTAAACCGGCCAAAAGCGCAGTACAGCCAGATGACCTTGGACATAGAGATAAGAGCTCCCGGGCTCTGTGTGTATGCGCTGTGTGTATGCACGTGTACAATAAACAGACCCTACGCGCTCAGCCATGAGCAACGGCAAATTTTATTGGAGTTTAGATAGATAGATAGATAGATAGATATATAGATAAAATGGTTTACTAAATCAGCTTTCTCGCCACCTGTAGCGGAATTGTGTGAAGCTGTAACAATATATATTAAGAATGCATTAATTTAAAAATAATAAAAAGTAATCATTACAATTATATACTATTAAGAAATGATAAAGCATTTGTTAGAAAGCTGACGAGACCAAGAAAAATGACTCAAGAGAACTAAGCTCCCAGGTGGCGCTATTGAACGTTGTGATGATATAAATGGACCAGTTCTTGGCTGAACGCGTGTTTACATACACACGAAACTGTGAGATTTTTGACTAAAAATGCAGTGTTCAACATAGTTTTGGCGAGGGAAAATCAACTGTTTTATTTAGTTTTTCTTTCATTTTCTGAAAGAATATATACTGTAGTAAGAACTAAGGTATACTCTGTCGAATAATGTAGTGGCGGCGATAGATGCAAAAAAAGGCCTGTTTTCGCCGTGTTCTCTCATAGAGGTTGCCCATGAAAACCTAGCTGCCCGTTGGGTTAGTTCCCCAAAGGAATCCATACGATGTACCATACACACGGTACCTTGCTTACTGCAGCAGATGATTTTGTGTTTATAAAATATTGCAAGGGTTAGCAAGGAGGTTTTACCGTTGTGTAACTGTAAGGATTATGTACGTGCTTACTGGTGCACATATTCTGTGATTGTGCTGTGAGCAAAGAATGGTGATCATAAATGCAGAATCCCATGGTTCGCAGAGCCATGAAATTGGGCTATGGTCTTGGATCACGGATTACCCGCATTACAAACCAACTACGGTACCAACGTAATGTCCAAAATTGCGTCACTTGACGCATCTTTGGAAATGGCCTTCTTTGATTGTTTTCTTCGAAATGACAGCATGCCAGAAAGAATAATTTCACTTAAACCTTAAAGTTTTAAGCTTTCAAACAATAATTTCGTCAGCTTCGTTTTGGATAGAGCTGCGAATGATCCACTCTAAGTTAATGCAAACCTGACAATATTCTATATATCCTGCAGGGGTTGGGTATGCAACGACTATAGTGGCCACTCTCTGCAATCAGTACTACATTGTCATCCTAGCCTGGGCACTGTATTACTTTTTCAAGTCAATGACATTGGAACTGCCCTGGGCTACCTGCGGAAATACGTGGAACACGGACCAGTGCATAGAATCCAAAGAGGAGGTGATGATTGTAATACCTTTTCTTAAAGATGCGTTCCCGTGCTATTTCAAATTTCAACTTTTTTTTCAATTGCCCTTTTCATTGCGATAGAAAGTTATCCACTTTTGAATGAGACAAATCCAATGACGTATAGTTATTGAATTACTTCTTTTTTCTCCAACAGTCAAATTATTTGTGGCTCAACAATAACTCTGCTCAAACAGGGCGGGGTCATTTGTGTGCGTGCGTGCACAATGAAAGCTTTTTTTTTACAAAAATTGGGGGAAAAAGTATTTTATTTATCATTGAAAACAAAATATATAAGTTGAACATTCTTCTACGCAAACAAAACAAACAGATCTTCTCCTTAACAAGTACAGTTTACCGGTAATTAATTTTGAAAGCAGATTTTCCTTGGCATAAATGCCTAGCTGCAGTTTGTGATGTCACTTAGGTGACAACAGAGGAATTTTTGTTTAAAAATGTGTATCATGCATTCCTTGAATGAACTGATACCCCTCTTTTGTACAGCTTCCAAACTCACTATGCAAAATTAAAGTCTAAAACTTTATAGTGTAACTTATAAAGTAAACAGTTGATAACACAAATTTGCAAACCTGAAAATCTGAAAAAAAAATCTTTCTCCCCACATTGTTGTTTGGTCGTTTCTCCATTTCAAGCTCTACCCATACAAGCATCTGGTTTTAACAGTTGTAACCGTGACACTTGTTTTCTAGGGATCTAAAGTTGAATGCATGAACTACACTGTTGTTAACGGAACCAACTACACGGACTACATGTACTCACTGCCTGATGAATTCACAGAGGAGGTGAATCTCACCAACTTCAATGAAACACTGTTGCCTGACTGTGCCGATGCAATTGGGTCCCGTGTGTCTTCTGTGCAGGAATTTTGGGAGTAAGTATTAAAGGGCCTGTGCAATGTAATTGTTTTGATGCTATCCTTGAAAATGCACCTGATTCCCATTTAACCTCATTTTCAATTTTCGTTTTGCAATTTCGAAGGGTGCCGTTATTTTGGTGCCTTCTTGGTTCCTAAATTTTATCATTTGGTTGTCATGACAACCCAATGATAAAATTTAGGGCTGGGTAACTCCAGCTAGTTCTTATGCTAATGCAAATTTCCTTATTCATGAGCAAAACTGTGATGTCATTCCAGGCAGAAACTTCAATGCTACAGCGATTTCAGCACAAAAAGTTTCTAATATTTTTGATATTTTGCCGCCATAAATGTCCTTTCTTTGGTGATTTGTTGCTGTGTAAGTACATGGCAGTAAGCAAATGATCAACTCTTCCTGACAAATGTTTTCAGTGAGCAAATTTTGGGTCCACAATTTGAACAGAAAACCCCTAAACTGTCTTCCTGAAATGACATCATAGCATCAGAACTCTGAGTCGGACTCGAGTCGAGTCATTGACTCGAGTCATTACAACTCTCGAGGGATGGATGGTTTGGTCTACGCATAATTGAATAGGAGCTGGTTGGATTTTGCATATAGCAGGTACCATTTCGAGCTGATTTTTTTTTCTTGAAAGAAACAAGGTGCTGCAGTTATCGGGAGGACTTGACGAGATTGGCACGCTGGTCTGGCCGCTGGTGCTGTGTCTCTTTCTAGCCTGGGTCATTGTGTATTTCATTGTATGGAAAGGGGTCAAGAGTTCAGGCAAGGTAAATGAATATTCATAATTTGCTGGAATGAATATTAATATGTTGCCTGGATGTTTACATATTCATGAAGTTAGGCAAGGCCTTGATCATATGTAATTTAGACAAATGTTTCAGTTTTGGAGAAAAAATCTCCTAAATTCCAGAAAAAGAACTTTGCTTAGAAATACATTTGTAAAATGTATTAAGGTCTGAAAGGAAAGAGAGGTAAACATTTATGAAGCAAACTCTAAGATAAAGTGATGATAAAATAAAAGTATAGTGATGATAAAATAATAGTAGTTGGCACAAATGTTTAAACACATGCACATTTATAAAGTACCAGCGACATGGAAATAAAAAGTAAATAGTGAGGAATACGATAAACGTTTTTCAGTGAATGATTGATGGCCAACAATAAGGTTTTCTCGGGCTTGGAAATTTGAGCAAGTCATGACTTTTTGTCCTGCAGCGCCATTTCAATCCTGATCTATCTTAAACTGCTATACAAAATTGTAATCCTACAGCAGTTGTTTGCTTTGTTTTGCTGCTAATATGCTAATATGAAACAGTTCAGCGTGTTGTCTGTACACTTCTTGGGAGTGTACCACGTAAGGGATTGAAGCATTCATCGTGGCAGCGTATGGTTCAGAATGACCCGCACACAGAGCAATAATTTTGGACAATAAGCTGACACATGTACTACAGCCGTTACTCTCGGAGGATACTTCTGAATGTACACTGATCACTTGCTCAGATTTGTTTGTAATTATTTCTGCACAGGTTGTGTACTTCACGGCTACCTTCCCATACGTGGTACTGACCATCATGCTGATCCGTGGTGTCACACTGCCTGGAGCTGGCACAGGGCTCTTGTTCTACCTCAGACCTGATATATCCCGCTTGAAAGATGCTCAGGTACAATTGACGTGACATTTGCTGTTTCTTGAACACTTGCAATGATGAATGAGAAAACCGTAAAACAGCTCTGTACAGGAGTGCTTGATGACTGACAACCTCATAAGTTTGTACCCGTTTAAAGTCTAAATGTTCCTCATTTTCAAAATAAATATGTGACAATTTCCTCTGAATCACTATTTCCGTCCTGCCTTTTGAAATTTCGGTGCACTCTAGGCATTTTTCGATTTGGATGAGATATGTGACCAAAGACACATGTCTTGTCACTTTCACACATATGCCACTTTGTCACTCTATGTAAATGAAGCTATGACAGCACGCTTTATTCAAAAGAGCCTGCCTTTGACCACAGACTAGCGTAACAAAATGTGCCTTTTTAAAACTGATATTAACGCAAAAAGTGAAATTTTATTAAGGCCACCAGTGAAGTTTTATTACGTGAATGAACAATGATTATCATACTTTTTGAAACGTTAATTTCTTCTCTTGTTGAAGTTGGACTTGAAAATTTTCTTTGCTGTCTAAGATAAAGCCACATAATTATCGAAACATCTTTAAGTTGCTGCAGGCACGGATACAGATCAGACTTTTCAAATAAAACTTTTACAGTATAGCTATTTTTATTGGAATACTGTTTCAATTTCAGATGTGTATGTTTTCTCAAAAGACATTATAAAAACTACTCTTTAAAAAAAATATATAATCGGGCTAATCTATCTAATTCATGCAGATTGTGGCTATTTTTCACACACTACCCGCCAAAAAAAACCCAAAATGCTTGTCTCTCTTCTGTAGGTGTGGATCGATGCCGGGTCGCAGATATTTTACTCCTATGCCGTTGGCTTTGGGACACTGACCGCACTTGGCAGCTACAATAAATTCCACAATAACTGCTACAGGTATGACTGTTATCAGTTGTACAAATCCCTGTGTTCATTTTCTGTCGAGTTGTGGGGACAAGGTACAAATGTTATTATGTTACCCATTGATATCCCCGATTATGGGTAAAAGAACAACATTTCTTCACATCTAGAATTTTAAGTATGTCTATCAAGTTTTTCTGTGAATCTGAATGTTTTTACTGTGTTCCTATGCAGAACATATCATCTGAGAAGCTTTTATTGTCTTTTGATTAGTGTGCTCAGTTCTTTATGGGCTCCGTGCACAAGTACCCCTTGAACAGTAAAGAAGGGAGAGTAGGGGGTGACCACTTGGAGTCGTGCATACTTCAAGCTGTATGCCCTCGGATCCAAGGGGGCCAAGGGCGGATCCAGGGGGCCAACTGGGGTAGTGCCCCCCCCCCCCCAAAAAAAACCCCCAAAAAACAACGAACCCCTTTTTTTTTAAGTGACGTCGCAATAAGGCAGGCACTGCGTAGGCCTACACCACCATCTTTTCCTAAAAAAAATAATTGGTTTAAGTGGACAGACATTGCCTCAGATTGCACCACACAGCATCTCGAATCCACAGATTTTTCGGGGCCCGCTTTTACGTTTTTTGACCAACTTTTTGAGGGACAAAATTATTTTTAGGCCCCCCCCCCAATTGTGTTCTGGATCCGCCCTTGCCGCGAACCAGTGCACGCACGCTGAGTGTGCCGTCATTGGGCTCCATCTCGAAGAAGGTAAAGCAGTGCCCATTCTTGCTTACGCATGGAGCCTATTTCTAGTCTTTTCGGGTTATACAGTGGAACGCCGCCATACCGAACACCGCAAAACCGAACATTCGGCTATACCAAACATCCTTGGCTCCCAGTTTTTATGTACAAAACGTACCGAAAACTGTTGTTGAGAAAAGTCAACAAATCTACCAGTTTATTAAACGCTATTTGGGCCACTTTTAATTCCCGAACATCAAACTACATATAGTTCAGGGTTCGACGTTAATTTTTATTTTCACTAGCCAGGCGGGCTACTGAAACAGACTCATAACTAGCCCGCGGGCATTTTCACTAGCCCGCATGTTTTTCTCATAAACAACAATTTGCATATATATAAAACGTGTATTCTGAGGCAATCTTGTCAGTGTTTTTCATAAACGGATCTAATAATTTAACCCTGAACGGTTAATTAAAATTAGACACAAATTAATACAGGTTTGTCCTTTCATCTTTGCCGTGGCCAAATAATTTTTGACTCGCCAGCCGGGCTACTTAATGAATACTTTGACTAGCCCGCCGCTGTTTTGACTAGCATTTGGCTAGCGGGCTACCACTAAAGTCGAACCCTGCCATAGTTACATCGTGCTCGAATGTTGAAGAGCGGTAGATTTGTTTGGAATAGAAGGGAAAACCACTCATTGATGAAGTTTCGTGACGACTCCTCGTGCAGCCGTGGGATGTGAGAAGTGCCAGTTCACTATTAGTCAAAAGAGGGTACCACTGGTTCAAAATCACTATACCGAACGATTGTTATTACAAACACTCTCTGTGGATCCCGTAATGTTCGTTAAAAGCGGCGTTCCAATATATAATGTTAGTATTCAGTTGATCATAGATATGGTAACATTATAGCAGATGCTGCTTACGACACCGAGGTTGTCTTGCTCTCAAATGATAAAGCGAAGGAACAGTTAACCAGTTAAGCCGTTTGTTGATGTTTGTGTGCTGATAATGTTTTAATATCGGACTTCGAGCTTCAATGTTTTAAATGTGTAAACACCGTTTACCCAGTGCTGTCTGAAGGCACATTCGGTGTCAATGTTAGGTCTAAATTAATACATTTTTTGCTCATATTTTTGTCAACGTACATGTACATTCAAATGATTTCAAACTTTCTCAATTATTGAAACACCCTAAGTCAAATATCATGTTGAGCAAATTGTTTAGAATGCATCGATACTTTTAATAATAATACCAAATATTTGGATGTAACACGCACTGTGTCCCAAACCGGTGGAATGACCCACATACATGTATGCAAGTGCTTGGACTTCTGTTTCTTTTTATCTTTTGGAATTTTTTTTTGTTTCCATTTTGTGTAACCTTACTTTTGACAGAGACACACTGATTGTGACAGCTTTCAACTGCTGCACCAGCCTCTACGGAGGTCTGGTGATCTTCTCAGTGCTGGGCTTCATGGCGTATGAGCAAGACGTGTCGGTTGGGGAAGTTGCCAAAGCAGGTAACGTTAACTACACTTAAGCCATTGCTATGGCGCCACACTATTGTTAAAAGTGTGGATTCTGCGTATAGCCGTCTTCACACGTTACCCGGCCGCCGTGGGTTGTACCACTTGGTACTTGTTTATTGTCCCTTTTTGTGTACATATAGGTCCAGGGCTTGCCTTCATAGCCTACCCCAAGGCAGTATCCCTGATGCCTGCTGCTCCGTTCTGGTCTTTTCTCTTCTTCTTCATGATACTGTTAGTTGGTTTAGACAGTCAGGTACATTTGTTTCTTTTCACTTCAAAATCTCAGCAAGGATATGGTTAAAGAAGAAAATGCTGGCAAGAGTTTCATTGATGCACCACTTTCAAAATCTAGGATATGAAAGCCCAATGCATAAGCTTCTTTTAGTACAAGAATCATTCAAATCACACATGTACTTTTCAAGTTACGGAATTTAAACACAACCACCAGTTTAAAGTTCTGTCCACGGATCACAAAAAGGTTCCTTCATCAAAACGAACACAGGGATATCACACAGGGATATGTGTGAATTGTTTTCGTTTTGCCGAAAGAACGCACACCTTTTGTGTGATTTGTGGACACAGAACTTTAAAACGGTGGTTGTGTTTAAAATTTCGTAACTTCAAAAGTACATGTGTGATTTGAATGATTCTTGTACAAAACGAAAGCTTATGAATTGGGCTTTCATATCCTAGATTTTGAAAGTGCTACATGCAATAGTCCCGACATTTGGGTTTCATTTCTTTGGACTCACCATGTACATTGTATGTACGTGTATGTATTTATTGAACTATTGAAAGTGCGTAAATTCACAGTAAAAATGGCAGCTACAGATCCATCTGCTACATGTACATGTACCGGTATACATGTACATTGCCACAATTTGTGTATAGAGTCCGAAACCAGCAAAATTTTGTACCGGTAAGCTTTTAAACCTTTGGCTTTATATCTATTAAGCACTGGTTTTTATTACAATTTCTGCATCATGGTGTCGCCTTAAATTGTTAGCTATCCCCCAACATGCAAAGTAACGAGTCGTGAATCGCCATCATTTCTCCCTCTCTTTGTGCAGTTTGTTGCAGTGGAGGGACTGATCACGGCCTTGGTGGACATTTTCCCGCGTCAACTCCGTGGCGGGCGCCGGCGGGAAATCTTCACACTTGCCATTTGCTTTGCAACGTTTCTGGCAGGCCTTATCTTTGTCACAAATGTAAGCCTCCAGTGTATGTCTACGGAAATGCAGCATAAATGTATCTAACACGAAAAATAAAATCTAAAAAAATACAAAGTCTGTTTCGACAAAGGTGCCGAAATAACCAATAATGTGGTGCTTATACATTGTAATGTATTTACCTAAGGTTTTACAGAGCTTCACAATTATTATCCCTGTTCATCAGCAATGAGACCCTTTTCTGCAGCAGTTCGAGATCAACGCAATTTGGTCTCTACATGGTACCTATTCATACTCCTGGGTGAAGAGAGGCAATTGTAGTAAAGTGTCTTGCCCAAGAACACAAGCACCATGTTCCCCATCACGTACCACGGCATCATAACCATTGAACCACAGCGCTTAATTGACTTACTCCTTGAGCAAAAATATGTTTATCCCCAATAGTCACTTGAAGCTAATTTTAATTTCAGCTAGTGAAATTTTTCTTCAATCAACAGAGAATACTGATTCACACACAAGGAACAAGTTTCTGAAATTTAGGCATGTTTAATTGAGGGGTCTGCAAGATGTACGTCCTTCAAAATGATCACTTACACTTGTAATAAGCCTCTGTACTAATGGCACCACACTTTGTTTACGTGTTTGCTTTCCTATGGTGCTCATCAGTGCACCGTGGACCCCACTGGCTCCATAGGAAAGTGCACCATGTAAACAAAGTGTGATGTCATTAGTACAGAGGCTTATTGCAAGGCAAGATTTTGGGCTCTTATACCACTTATAGGACTGAGCAAATTCAATTTTGTTCTGCTCCATCGAATATTCAAAAGTGACCCTAGTCAGTTCACCCTTTCGGCCAATAACAATTATTAAATGGAATTTATGGAATTTTACTGCCACAGTGCCTACAAGAAATATGATCGAAGAAAAGGCTCCAAACTACCCAAAATAAATTAGTCCGGTTTATTTTAAACATGGATTCCAGATCACATATTGGTCAAACAGAACTGAACAAGCTGGGCATGTTAAACGTTAAAGACCGCGTCACACAACTCAAGCTGAATCATGTTTTTAAAATTTTTCATGAAATGGCACCAGAATATCTCTGTCATAAATTTAAGAAGGTCTCAGATATGCACAATTATTCTACCAGGGGAAGTTCCACCAATTTTGTTGTTCCAAGAATTAAAGGGCAAGAGTGCACTTCATTTTTTTATACCGGAATTCATCAATGGAATTTACTTCCAAACAGCATCAAATGTTCCAACAATCTTCCTCATTTTAAAAGGGCAGTGAAAGAACATCTCTCTTCGTATTAATTTTGTTTTTTAAGCAGCCGAAATTTTTGTGTTTTCTGTGATTTTTTCTTTAAATTATTTTTCTGTTGCTAGATCCAGTGCAATTTTTTTTTTTTGTACTTTTTTATTTGTACTTGTACTTATATGTGTGTTTATAAGGACCCCGATGGAATTAAGCCGTCTTATAAACAGCTTTTCGGGTTATCCTTGGCTCTGTATTTACATGTAAAGATGTTTGTTTATAATACCATCGTATGTTTGTCTGTTTTTGCCAAAATAAATAAATAAATAAATCGGACTGTTGGTGTAAAAGGCCTGGCAGGGGAACAGGATTGAATTTTTGACTGTCTGTGACTGATCAAACAAAAGGCAGGTTGGCTTGCTGAACTATTGCTTTCCTTGCAGTTCAGCATGTACTTATATTTGCAGAAGAGCAGTTAAAGTCTGCCATTTGTTTTCAGACTGCCATATTTGCCACATGCATTGTCATACGCGTTTGAACAGTATTTAATTTTGTTTTTCTTTTTCAGGGTGGGATGTATGTCTTTAAGCTGTATGACCATTATTCCGCCAGTTATCCATTGTTCCTGATTGGTGCAGTGGAAGCAGCCGTGATAGCATGGGTGTATGGTACGTAGCACGCAGCCATAAAGGGTGCAACCCGGTAAATAGGCCAAAAATCTGTCCGCTGAGCTCATAAATAATTGCTATACATTTGTGTCCAATAAGCCATTTGCGAGAGAGGCCTATTCCCTTTGGGATTTAAATTTGAAAAAAAAAAACATCTGGTACACTGACTTGCTCAGAATGCTAAGCACATTTTTATCATTGAATTCTCCAGACCAAAGACACTGTTGCTAATCACATGATTTGGGGCAAGCTCTTGCATGGTTACGTAAGAGACGCTCCCCGCCAATACATTGTTCACAATTAGTAAGAAAGGCTCAAAGACACCAGACCATGCCGGAGCTGGGGATTGCTAGTATAAGGCTTGCCCCGAATCACGTGATATAGTAATAGTCTCTTTGGTCGGGAGAATGCAAAGCTAAACGTGCAAAGGGTTAGATTAAGTCAGCATTCCAGATTTTATTTAAATTTAACTTGCAAATGGCTTATTCTAAGCATTTCAGATGCAATTTGGTACGAAAGGGGTGCTATTAAACCATGTTGCAGAGAGATCCTTTTTTTTTCAAAATGGCTACTTTTCCAGTTTGGGAAATATCAATCGTTTTAAGGGTGGTCTTTTTCAGGTGAGAATTTCTCCAAAAAGTCATTGGTCAACTCACCAAATATTGAAAGGAAAATGAAAGATGTCATGTTGATCATCATATATCTGTGCAGCCTGAACACCTGTGAGAGTTCGGAGTATTTTTAAAAGAATTGTGAAGTATAGAGAAGTGAGCATACTATGGCCGTACAATTCACAAAAGCCCCCATTAATGGCCAAAGCATTGTACAAGCTATTGTACAAAGCAAGTGCCCATGATGGATTATCTGAACAATAGCTGGCACAATGCCTTCACCATTGAAGGGGGCCTCCGTGAGCTCCGAATCATCTATACCTGGAATTATTTTTTTGTCAAGATTTTTTTTAAAGGTTTTCTGGTTCGACTTTCCAAAAGTGAAAGGTACTTACACTGTACACATAACTTCAGTTGGCATAGCTGCCAACTATTACGAAATCATCGTAATGATTACGAATTAATGAAAAAAAATACAAAAATCCGAATTTACTCTTGAAAGTTACGCATTTCAACCAAATGCAGAATTAAGTCAAGGCATTTGGATGGATACTTTTTTCTCATGTACTTACGTTGATTTCATTGCAAACAAAACCGAAACACAGAAAAATTGGTAGTATAGTATCAATGTACTTATGTTACTTTGTTTTCATTGCAACAAAACCGAAACGCCGAAAAATCCGTTTGTATGGAGTACCAAAGTGAATACGTCATGCGCACAAAATGTGTGTAAAAAGAAATTAGCATGTGATTCAGCCCGAGAACCAACACGCGCGCGTACTCCATTCGTTTGCACTACACTTTCTGGTTTTAAATGACGTCACACTTTGGTGCTCCATAGTATCCGGTTCGTAAGTGACTTCGTCATACACGCGCACGCACCACTGATTAAGAGCGCCCATTGGATAAACACTCAAGTTGCGTTAACTTCCGGTTCCATTGGTGCCATGCTACACCATGTACAGTAAGTTGAGATGACGTCACACTTACGAACCGGATTGATGTTGCAGCACGTGTTTTGCAAGGTACCGGTATATGTCGACAGCATACATGTACATGTATGTTCATCGCACATGGCGGCCTTAATGGTATTGTGATACGTGATATTGGTATAGTTGGTACATGCACTGTTGTTTTTAGTATGTCCGTGTAGTTGAAAATGCATGACCGTACGGGTCACGTGCTAATTGGAATTTTGAAATGTTGGCAGCTATGATTTTGTATGACCACGGTTTCAATTCACTTTGTCAAATAATTGTGTTCATAGCAGGATTGAAAGAATTCTCCCGTCTCCATAGCAGGAATGGAAAAGAATTCTCCCGTCTGCTAATATAAGTCCGCTACATACATGTATATTCTTTAACATAGAAATTACATGCACTTTAGATTGACGTGGTTGCGTTATTTCAGGTGCCAACCGATTCTATGACAATATGGAATATATGATTGGCTATCGTCCCTTTATCTGGTTCAAGATCTGCTGGAAATTCCTCATACCTCTGGTTGCATTGGTACGTAAGTATGTTCGTAATTTGGCAGCATAAACTATATTGTACTACATGTACATGCACGTATGTACAAAATGTAGTTGATTATATGTCCAAGCAGTTCTGGTGTCTTATTTCACCTTTTGCCAAACTACAGCTGTAAAAAAAAATTGAAGATAAAAGATTCCATCGATGTACAAAGTAATGCCCTGATGGGCGCATCCATGTTTGTGCACAAACCTATGGAAAACTCGAAATTTTGTACGACTTTTGTACGGCTATTTGCATATCTGCGTTTGTATTCCATACCGGTGCGTCATCGAAGCCGATACGCCCAAAACCGAAACGCACGATCAGCAAATGAGTGTTTCATTTTGCTTTACGCAAACAGCGCAACGTGTGCATGCGCGTCCCTCCGCTGCAGATGCTTTCGCCGTGACGTTTTTTGAACCCTCATGACGCGCTCACTCCCCAAGTTGTTTGTGTATGTTCTACCGTACTTGCGCGTTGCATTTAGAGTACACTTTTAAAATTCAATCAATCTATTTTGATTGTGTTCTACGGACACGCACATAAATTCAAAATGTCTGCGCCCAGAGCGGCTTCAAAGCCTCTCCGCGTGCAATAATGAGGAGTTACCGCTCTAGTAATTTAATATAGCTCTATGTTCATGACCTTGAGAGTTTGCAGGATTGGGTCCCATGCATGTACTTGTGTGTTGATTCTTTCTTCAATAGGGCATCTTAGTCTTTGCTTTGGTGAAGCATGAACCGATGGAATACAACGGCTACTCCTACCCGCTGTGGGGCACCCTCATTGGTTGGGCACTGTCTGTCTTGTCTGTTATTCTGATCCCCATTACATGCTGTGTGTTGCTGCTTCGATCCAAAGGGAGTTTACGAGAGGTGAGTGTGACTACATGTCAATGTGAATTGTACTGAGCAGGAACAGTAGATGCTGTTGCAACTACTGGGCATGTGAGCCCAAAGTTGCAGGTTGGGTGCACACAGGCTCATATGCATAAACCAACCAATAGGACAGGCCCAGCATTAATGTGAAAAGCAGATGGTCCGTAAATAAGGCTCTTGTGAGAACCAGTATTACATGTACCTGCTTAGAACATGTAATATGAACAATATTCTCAAAAGCGAACAAAGAACTGACAGAAATTCAGCACTGCATGGTATTGCCAATGTGGCAGGGCCAAGTTTCACTTGTATTTTCAAAGCTTTTTTTGTTGTTTTTCTTAGTGTTTTTAATAAAGTAGCACCCCTGAATAAATCTGGGTAAAATCACTGTTCACTATTAACTTTATGTCACCAGACAATGCCTGTTTAAAATTTTTCTTTTACCCTGGGACAAGGACATTCGGCATGAAATAAAGGACTCAAAACATGTCTTGTTGTCATACATGAACATGTTGTGACATGTACATTTACAGCGTTGGTGCATCTTGACCACACCACGCCTGAAACCACACCAGATGCGACCCACCACCGACACCAGCCAAGATCCAGTCAACTTGGTCTCCTACAAAGAGTACCCTAAGGAAGACGGGAGCCTGTCTGAGAAGGAGAGACTGGAGCTAGGCCTGGGTTGAATATATTTAGTTTTACAAGGGAACCATTTCAGTGTCGGCGAATTATTACTAAAGGTATATAAACGGTAAGGATACAGCCAATTCCAATGACAGTTGTTGACTAGTGGTGTGCATTTATGGGTAGTAGGGGAACCGGGTACCCGATTGAAGTAAAACACGGGTAGCCGGGTAGCCGTAAAAGAACCCCAAATTTCAAATCCCGGAAGTTGTCTAAATTAGCTTTACGATGTAAACTGCAGCTTTCGCAAGCATCATCCGTCGCCCGTTAAATCGGACATAAACATGAAATCTGTTTTGATTTCCCATGTAGCCTGGCTTTCATGTTGAAAATTCCCCACAAATGGCATTGGAAACGTTGTTTTTCATTGTCTGAGAAGTTATTTAGTAATTGGTATTTGGTTACCCAATCCCATAGTCTGGAACCAGTGCCTGGCATCAGCGGTCAAGTACTCGGGTACCCGGTTCCGATGCACACCCCTATTGTTGACTTTTGCCGGCCAGCCAAGTGAGCAAACCTAGTGTTGTATGCGAGAAGCTAAAGGTGCATGTATGGTAGACAGATTTGGGGACACGGGAAAAAATGCCATGGGTTATAATAGGCGGAGCCACGTTTGATGATCAGTGTGAAAGGTGCTTTCCCTCCTGAATGATTTTTGTGATTCTTGTCGAAGTCTACAGCCTAGTGTCCTCACATTACCTGACTGACTCTGGTTGTGATAACTGGTGAACACATAGGTAGTGCTGTCGTATAGGATTATCCAGAAATGTGTTAAATCAGTCCCATAGACTTTTTTCACGATTAAGCCATATTTGAGCGTTTTCCCTGAATTTTATTTACACATAGGCGATTTTGTCGCGCGATGATGTCGCGCGTATTTATATACACGCACAAATCAATGAGCACGTTTACATTTACGGGACAAAGTCATGCGACTTATTGTGCTAACTATTTCAAAAATCCTGCAAAATATCATGTGTTCGTTCACACACACCCGTGTACAACATTGCCGCGCGACAGTCGTTGCAACAAAATCACGTATGTGTAAATAGGCCTTGTAAACCGTTAACTGGGATGGTGCCAGACTATGATGCGTTCCAAGCCTAATTTTTAATTTTTCAACAAAAATGTGACTTAAAACAATTAGCGTATCATTAATCACAATGAGCAGACTGGTTTTAATTTGTAATAAACTTTATGTCATTACTTTCATTTCTATTCCCAAGTTCCAAAAATGAAGATTTTACCTCGCCTTCAATATAATATGGCCGACCAGTGAATCAGGCCTTTTTGTGTACACCAGATGTATGAAAAGACTTCCAGTGAATAGCCATTCAGAATCAATTAAGTAGAATTGTGTGCTCTCTGGGACCAGCTCTACTAGGCTTGCTTTGTCTTGTTTGCAGTCTGTTGTTTCTTCATCACACAAATGCATGCCCTGTAGGGTTCCGAGTCTGAATGTTTTCCAATCATTTTATTCAGCTGATGCAATTGATGATCACCGAGATGAACATGCTTATACTTTTAAAGAAATGTAGTTTTGTTACAAAGTATAAATTTGTATCTGGAACCCAAACCAAGAGAATTATAGTATAATTACATTTCTTTAAAAGTCAAGTATATATGTGTACGGTATGTACTCATGTGCAGCACAAAATTAAGGGTACGCATCTACCGGTTCAAGTACAATGTTCATATAAGATTTGAGGCTTTGCATGGTGGGGTATCGGTATCGTTTCGGTTTGCGGTAACACCATGTGGTAATAACTACTGCTTAGAAGATATTAGTTCTGAAAAGAACTTGTCCTGCTTATTATCAACTTTGCTGAGTAGTTTTTTGTTCTGAAAAGAACAGTCCTGCTGTAAGTACAGCTGGTCTCAACGTTTCGACTAGCCTGCTCTAGTCATCGTCAGGAGACAGTCTCCTGAGGATGACTAGAGCAGGCTAGTCGAAACGTTGAGACCAAAGACAAGTTCGTTTAGCACTTACAGCAGGACTGTTCTTAACAGAACAAAAAACTACTTAGCAAAGTTGATAATAAGCAGGACAAGTTCTTTTCAGAACTAATATCTTCTAAGCAGTAGTTATTACCACATGGTGTTACCGCAAACCGAAACGATACAATGTCCATGTTCGTTTGCCTACAGAGTAGTGCAGTTCTATAAAATAAAATGAACTCTGTTGTAACATGTACTGTATGTTATTGCATAAACTTCCATATATCTCCAAACAGCATTTTTAGACTAAAGTGGTTTTTTAATTCAAACATAGGCTATGCACAAAGTACAAATCTGTGTAAGCATTTGTTAAGCTGTTCTCATTTTAGCAAATGTATAAAAAAAACCCGAAAATGTATTAGTTACTAATAGATTGAAAATGTAATTCAATAACATGGAACAATTTATAAAAGAGAACATTTCAACTAGATAAATCTGTTTTCACAAAAACTATACTATATTTGGTTAAACCAAGGATTTATGATTGTACTTTGGAAGTATATCTAATGAGTACTATAATTGAAAGATCTGTTTAAAAAATAAATGCATCACAAAAAAATATATCCTCAACCAAAAAAACCAATTAAGCTGCTATAATTGGACAAACTGGGCACAGAAGACGAGATTTAAAGAGAGAAAGAATCATGATTTGTTAATATCCCCACTACGCACATCCTTCATCATTCAATGTTGAACCCTTTCCTTACCATGGGCGACTTTTGTCGACAAGGAACTACCCCCTGCTGCTTACCATACCGGTGGGCGACTTTAGTCCACCAGGAAACCACACACTCAACACAGATTTATTCACTGCTTTCAGCAAGCTGGCATGTTGGTATGTTTTGCCACCCATACATAAACCATATACCAGCTGAAAGAGTGTTTTCGGATCGTTCTAATGATGTAGTTTATTATAGTGTTGCCATTACAAACATTTAAGAAAAGTGCTTCTTTGAGGTATAGAGTGTCATGTGGTGAAATGGCTTGCAGTTTGATAAATGGGACCAGATACCAAAAAAACAACAGGCATAACTTTCTTATTTTTGCAAATTATGGCCTTGATTTTTACATCAGGAACAATCTTTACACACAGCACCTTTGATTTTAATCACGCCTTGGTGGTGATTTTTCAACTTGTGGGCCATTTCTCATGTTCTAGTGAATTCAACATGACTGAGCAAATAATTTGGTTCAGGTGAGAGCCAAGTCAATAAACAATGTGGTAAGGAAAGGGTCAAGTTGGGCGACACTACATTCATGGTGAACATGGCACTTTCGATTAAAGCCATGCTCAATGAACACGTGCACATTGTGTTAGCTTGACATCAGCTGCCATTACATTGGAACTATGTAATTACTATCAGCAGTATAACATGTAATTGTGCGTGAATTACATTGAACACTTGGAGGGACAACTGATTACTACATTACTACTATTCACTTAACTGGAGAGCTAGTAAAAAACAGTATAGTTGGACTCCCTATTATCGCGGCATCCCTATTATTGCGGCATCGGAAATTTCTCGTTTTGCGTTGCCAAAACTCCTTCAAGTGGAAATTTTTTTATCCAGTTCACCAGGCATTAAGGACTTTCTGCTGAGTTGTATAAAAAGGACGATTACAAAATGTTGTGTCTTTCGGGACTTTTATTCACGTTTTCCAAAACTTGAAAATGTTCCCTAACCGTGTCTGCTAAAAGGTACCGTCTATATTTTAATATAATCTTTAATGGTGCTCTGTCAATGAAAGTTCCATTGCTGAAAACGAAAAATGACATTGAAGGAAGATATTTCCAACGCGAAATCGTAAAAACTTTTACAGGATCAATAAGGACAGCACGTCCAAAAAAGAAAAAGGCACACCGTGTAAAGTGAATGGCGCCCCCAATCGCCAATCAGTAGATTTGTCTCAGTGATTTTTATTCTCCTTTTGGGGGAGGGGCAGGGCGTTAAGAAATAATCCTGCAGGCGTAGTGTTTAATCAACTTGAACGTTACAGGGGAAATATCAGACTTAATTCAGGGGGTGTTTGGTCAAACATTAACTATGAAAAAAAGTTGAGATTATTGTAAAAATCAATTCCCGCATACTACGATAATAGGGAGTCCACCTCCGTTCGCACACTCCGCGCATGACTATTTTCACAGGCATCGTACACGGAATAAACCACACCACCGTCGGATTTTTTTATATCAATTTGAAAAGGAAGAGTTATACCACATAAAAGACAGGACAATTCAGGAAGGTTAGTGGGCAATCTCTATTCCGAACGAGAAACGTGATAAGTACCGCGATAATACGGGGTCCCATCCTACTACTGTTTTGGCCCGTAAAAGCTACTGCGTTGTTAGCGTGAAAGTTAGAGTGTCTTAGAACACAAGTGAGGTATAAACGCACCTTTTGGATTGCATATTAAGGGAATGACCATTCAAACATCCATTTGTACCCCTATGGGTCATTATGAGGAAATCAATATATGCTCGACAGATTGGTTGGTTGGAATCCACATGCAGTTGGAAAGGGTCCACACACAAACCTTTGGCCTAGGCCAGCAGCTCTTTGACAGCTTCCTTGATCTGCTTGGCACTGATGCCAAAGTGGTCCAACAGGAAGTCCTTGGTGCCACTGCGGGGAACCTCGCGGACGCACAGGGACTTGATGACGATGCCAGAGTGGGCTGCGAGGGCGCCAGCCACTGCCTCCCCAATACCACCTGTAGAACCGGCACAAGGTACTTTCAGATATTTGCCTCAGAGTTTTGCCTTACGTCAATTCAGAACCCAACATTTAAATATGAGAGAGTGATTGTGATACAGCAAAACCCCACTATAAGAAACACAATGGGTTGTGTTTTTAGAAAAACAATGCTCTGTATTGAGAAATCGCGCGTGATGTCACAGGTCAGTGGTCACCCACACGCCTGCCATATTGGACATCTGCACTTGCAGACTAGTAAATAAACTGCCATAGACCCCTGTGACAAATACGCCCGGTTCAGGAAAAATACTCGCAACTCTCTATGGTGTTTGAGACACATGTCAAATTAAGGCTTATTCATCATCTTTCATTTTATGTTCAATTATTGGGGGGGGGGGGGGTTTAACCAAAGATTTTTCGTAAGAGAAATTGCATATATCGCAGAACATGCATGTTACACATAATGCAATTTATGTTATAATTTATTATAATGCAATTTACGTCCAAAATGGCGGATCTTACACCGTTCACATGATAATATCACATGGATGCAAAACCTCAATACATATAATTGTGCATAGAAGTTAGGAGCCATTAAATGTTCAGTGTAGTGGCATTCACTATTGCGGCATCCAATCCAATTCGAACCAGCCAGCCGACACCAGAAAGCCCAGTGCTTGAGTGGCTAAGACATCTGCACGTGTAAGCTGGACAGCCCCACCAAGTCCCACCTGAGCAAACTTGTGAATGTCGGATGGCTCTAAGCAGGGGTGTGAGTGACCACTGATAAAAATAGCTGAAAACATCTGAAAAATGGTGTAAAAAAGCTGCACTTTGGAAATCTCCTATACTTTTGTACACAGCAAGTGCGGGAAAAAGCTGAAAAAAGCTGAATCCAAAACTAGAAAATGGCTGAAATCAGCTTTAAAGCTGACTAAGTATACAATGTACATGTACAGTGGTTGTAAAATTACATTGAAGGGCTAAACGCAATATTTAAAACATATATTGGTGGTAAAAAAAGGCTCCAAAACACTACACAAACACTGGTAGGCTAATTGCTGCTTAATCTTTCTGCTTCATGGGGCCTTAGCCAGTTTGGTATTTCAACTGCACATGCGCTCTATGATATGGGTCACAGGTCATTCGGGATAATCGAACGCTCATCGAAGGCGCATGAATGCGCAGGGAGACAGGCGCACGATGCTCGTGGGTTAATTACAAACAGAACGGGTGTCCGTGTAACATCACGTCAACAATCTTATCCGAAATGACCTTTGACCTGGGCTACTTCATCGAGATACCGAACTGCCTTATTATGGACCCACAAGTTTTAGAAACATGACCTCTCACAGGTAGTCTTTATTCACAAGAAACAAAAAGTGAATGCAAAGGCAATAAAATATGGACTTTAATTTTTATGTTCAAAGCTACAGGTCCCACAGACACACTCCGTCTAGGCGGCAACAAAACCCACACAAATCTCTAATTCTAAACACCCTTCTTGACAAATCAACACTGAAAAACTGAAAAACCATCAAATCCTTCAATGAGGCCAAGGACTGGCGTCCCCACTTCACACATACCGTGTGCATAGTGATCCTCCACAGTCACCACCTTGCCACCGGTAGCCTTAGCCGCAGCCAGGATGGTATCCTTGTCCAGGGGCTTGATGGTGAAGGGGTCGACAACCCGGACGTTGATGCCCTCCTTGGCTAGGTCATCGTAGGCCTTCATGGCCTCGTCGAATGTGATGCCGGCACCGATAACGGTCACTTTGTCGTCGGCACTCTGACGCACCACCTGTTAAGATAACAAAAGATGCTTATTACTGTATGTCCCTTACCACAATGAGGTGAAGGTATTGTTTTGAAAAAGTTTCTCACAAAATGTTGCGAAATCGCATATACTTGTTGACTGTAAAGTGACTTGAAAGACACATGTACATGCTCCTCAAATTGCTCACATTGTAAAATAAACCTGGGAGGTGTTTATGTGAAAACTCTTTATCCCTAACCCATCACATATTCCTCAGATATCTTGCTATACCTTGCTAACAATATCCAACACAACTGAAATGTGAACCCTGCTAAATTCAACAAACTGCAACAGCGGATTCAGTTGTATTGCGCAGTGAACCCAATATTCCCCAGCCTTGGCACCAAGCAGTTACCCTGCTAAATGCAACCAAATGCAACAGTGGATTCTGTTTGTATTGCATTGGATCTATGAGCAGTTACCCTGCTAAATGCAACAAGATGCAACAAAGCACAGGGAATTGAGTTGGCTGCTAAATGCAACAACTCTGTTTTACCTTCTTCGCTTTCTGTTGCAATTAGCGGGGTTAGGGTTTAAGACAAGAACAGGCAAACCTAGAATGGAGATAATGATTGAGAAAATGCTACACTATGATGAAAACATCTAAAAGTCTAACCCTATGGGCTCCATGCACCAAGAAAAGAGGGCGCCTTTTTGCCTTCTTTGCTTTCTGTTGCAATCAACAGGGTTAGGGTTTAAGACAAGATCAGGCAAACCTAGAATGGAGATAATGTTTGAGAAAATGCTACACTATGATGAAAACATCTAAAAGTCTAACCCTATGGGCTCCATGCACCAAGAAAAGAGGGCGCCTTTTTGCCACTTTTGAGAGCTCTTTGGATGGGACACTGAGCGTGCTGGTTCGCGCGCGAGGTACACACGACTTCCTGAATATGCCATAGCTATCAGCCACAGCATCTTCGCGTGAGCGTCTGGCGTCGTCTGCGCCGAATGCGTTCGAATCAAACTTGCAATTTTCTCCTCGACTAATCTCCGCCCCCAATAACTTTGGATCATTCGAATTACGCAGTGGATGAACCGGGAACCAGTCTAGGTCTCCCCAAACTCTCCATTTCTGGCCGTTGAAGGCGTACTTGTGCACGGAGCGGATAGTTCAACAAAATTTCCGAATCTTGAATTCACCAGTTTCATTTTAACCATGATTATCTTACATCAATCATTGTTATGTACATACACTCCATTATCAAACAAAGCACTGATTACAATTCACACAAGACTTTGTTTTGTTTCTTACCTTGGCCTTGCCGACTTCAAAAGGTTCAGTGCCACTGTAGATGACCGGGGTGGCTGGACGGCTGGACCGAATGAAGCAGATGCCCTTGGTGTTGGCTGCCAGTTCCACGGCTCGCTCGCAGGACACGGCGTCGCTAGGGTAGAAGACCGTAGAGCCTGGGATGGCACGGAACATAGCGATGTCCTCCAGGGCCATCTGGGATGCACCGTCCTCACCTGGGGAAGCGTAACGGTCAGTCTATGGGTACACATGTATCTTCAGTTGCAATGGACCCTTCCAGCCTCTCACTAACTACTGAACGACTGCGTACCATATGAAATAAACGTACACAAACATGGCGACCGCTACCTACCCATCCCATGCACACCACATCCGTGGCAGGGATGCTTGGTATGCCGTCCATATCGCGCTTCCCTAACATTCACCAGTGAAGGTATGCTGGTGTATCCCTTACCGGCATACGTATTTGCGCTATTGAACGCACCCCAGGTGTTCAATCTTGGAAGAGTCGGGATGAGTGCGGAGTCATCTCATTGCATCTCTTGCGGAATTCTGTACAACTTCACCAGAATCTTCCTGCACTGAAGCTGACACCATTGTTAACAACCTTATAACTTCATTTCGGAAAGTTGTTCAGAATCCTGCAATGGGCCTATCAAGGATAAACCTGTCCAAACTAATCCCGGGTATTTATACATGAGATGACTGCCTAGGTTGGAAATCAATCCAAACTCACCAATAGAGATGCCTGCATGGGAGCCGCAGAAGTTGGTGTTGGTCTCCGAGATAGCGCCCATCCTGATCTGGTCGTAGGCCCGGCTCAGGAAGCAAGCAAAGGTACTGACAAAGGCCACGTTGCGGTTGCGGGTGGTGGTGCCGATGGCCACGCCCACAAGGTTCTGCTCGGCGATGAAGCACTCGATGAAACGGTCGGGGAAAGCTTTGCGGAAGGTATCAGCATAGGTGGAGTTCTTGGTGTCGCCGTCCATGGCCACCACGTACTTGTTATTCTCGCCGATCTTCTTCAGGCCAGTTCCGTACGCCACACGGGTAGCAACCTTCAAAAAAATATATATATTCATGTAACATAATATTTGCGTAACGTATTGATCATGTACATGTACGTCAAAGGTAATATACGACATTTGTTTTTGCTGTAATTTTCAGAAATGCATAGATTTGGGGTTAGTATTTGTATTTTATAGTAAATATTGTTTTGTGTTCATAGATGCTGGAAAATTCTACTAAAAATGCTGTTCTTGTAGCCTGGTTCCCTGACCCTTCTTCAGACGAAACAGAGCACTTTTGAGACATCAGGGAATTGTCAGGTCAGTGAATTGTCAGATCAGGGAACCAGACTAGCTGTAACCGATTTGTAACCCATTGTGAACAAAATGTGGACCAACTAAATTTGTTAAATTGGGGGCAGTATTTGAAAAAAAGTCAGTTTTTTTTCCAAAGATGGTCGGCTGACCATCGTTGGAAATTGATACAAATACCACTTTTTTTTTTAAATGACAGCACACCAAATGCCATGATTTTACCCGGATGCTTGAGACTATTATTCACTTACAGTCAAGTGAGGTTTTTCATAATAATTTGGTAGTTTTGTTTTTGTTTGTTTTTGTTGTATATTACCTTAAAATTAAAATTACAGGAGTGCTATACAACAGCCACTTGCAAAGTACATCAACAGTACATGACACTTTATCAACTCTATTGCAGTCTTCATGAAGCAAATCACACACACGACTGCTTTTACTCTGAATGGAAGCAAAGTGGTAGGGCCTCGCATGAGCGCCCAGCGTATAAAAGTAACGGCGTAAGACTTCTGTACTCTTGTCGATGTTGAGCGGGTATTTCTACAAAGAGTCGGAACTTGGTAAACTTGAAATTGTCAAATGATTTCTGCATACTCTAACCCACCTTCTGTCCCAGGGTGTAGTCGGGAGGAGAGGACAGCTTGATGTTGGAGATGTCGTGGACTGGGAGTTCTTGGGATGGGGAGGATGCCTTAAGGGCGTTAGGCCCCTTGTTGTTGATGAGGCCGCTGATGGCCTGGATAGCAGCTGCGGCTTTGTCTCCCAGCGGCTTGCCGTGCCAGTTCAGCTCATTCTCAACACCTGAGGACGAACTCAGTCGATCAGTTAAGAGTATACATATCTACATCTAACTGCCCTAACCTTCCCAAATCCTCCAAAATCCTCTTTGCAAAATGGAGGACTTTGCAGGATTCAGGCTACATGTATATGGTAAAAAATATGGGGCTGATTTTGGAGGATGCACTGTGTCAAGGTCTTAGGCTGGACCTTGTGTGTTATTTATGCTCAGCCGTGCATAAATTTAGGCCTAGATTATACTTGAAATCCTCCGCACTGCTCCGGGATGTCATTGGCTCTGCCTCAACATATTGACAGTGACTGCTGGAGGATTTTGCAGGATTGAGGCAGTGGTCACCCCAGGACAACAATCAAGAAATAACAGATTGAGGCTGTATGCAGTTTTTACATGGAGGCATACAGTTAAAGGATTTCGCAGGATTGAGGTTGCTTCCTGGTAAAAAAATGCCTAGGGATTTAGGGTTGATATTGAAAGCATTTTGTCATTGTGTTCTAACCATAACATTCCCAAAACACAATTATCCAGGTTTTTTTTTTAAATTGAGAAAGATTGATTTTTGCAATGATAACTTTACATAGAGCATGAGGTCCTTTGAAAGATGTGCAATTAATGTGTACAAATGCCAAACCATTATTTTAATAATGTGAAAGACCATCTCTTGGCCTTAAATCTTAGAAAAGAAATTTCCTCGACCTCAAATCGCTAAACCTGACTTTTACTAACCTGGAATACCCTTTCCCTTCAGAGTCTTGGCCACGATGGCAGTGGGCTTGTCCTTCACTTGACTAGCCTCAAAGAACGCCTTGCACAGCTCCTCCACACTGTGGCCATCCTCCAGCACGCAAACATGCCAACTGCAATGAAATTAAAACATGATTAAGAACATGTCAACAGGAGTTTGTCTTTGTTTTAGTCATGTAAATCGCAAGTCCGGTCACAAGTAAATCACAAGTCCGCGTCCAGTCACACGTAACACAGCTGAACGATAACAAAGAAGTGCCTCAGTATCTCGGATCGGAAGAGCCACAGTGTACCAAAAATCTGAATGCTAAAAAAAGGAGAGTTACTCAATCTCGGAAAAACCCCAGCAAATAGTCTTCATGGTAATGAAACAAAGGATATCACAAATTTCCAAATGTACTGTTGTAACGACTACAAACATGCAAAGAAAAATGTTCAGATTTAAGAAGTGGGAGGGAAACCCCTGAAAGTCATTCAATGGAAAGCCCACAGAATGAAGTACATGTGTGGCCTAATAAAGACTGAAAAAAAAAACCTTGATCCATGTATTGGCCTTAATGGGGATCAAAACACAGGTCACAGAGTTGGAACTCTGTGGTATGGCTGCGGAGACCTGATTGGTGTATTCAAATCTGTACAGAAGGTGTTAACTGTTAACGTTACCCAAATCCTTCCAGCCGGCGCCTGTAGATGTCAGTCTCATGCTGCAAGGGAGCCTCCTGGCTCTGGCCAAGTCGGTTCACGTCAAAGATGGCCACCAGGTTGTCCAGCTTGTAGTAGCTGCCAAAGGCACAGGCCTCCCAGACGCTTCCCTCGGAGCTCTCCCCGTCGCCGATCAGGCAGTACGTGCGGTAGCTGTGAAGAGACAAAGATAGAATTGGTTTGCTTTTTACCCTTGGATTAGAGGTACATATTGTAGAATGTCTGAATTGAGTGTTTTGTGGCTACCGTTTGTGTTTTTGCCATTGGTGTGCCATGGTGTAAAAGCCATTGCCATAGCCATAGCCAACAATGCACTTTTTGGACGTTTTCTTTAAATCGGCTGGTTGCAGCATTTGGATTGGTGTAAGAGTACCGGTATAAAGGCCAATTTGAATGCAAGAGCTACAATGTGCTTGTAATGCCGAAGCAAATTTTGGGGCAGCATTGCAGGTGCTGTTAATTCACATAAGTTGGACACATCCCTCAACTCAGGCGAATTTCGTTCAATGGTGAATATGAAAGGAAGTTAGAAGACTTCATTCATTTTGAATTCTTGTTTAAATGTTGACGCTGCCTAAACTCAAATTGTCACTTCATTCTATGCTGCCATACATGATGGGCTACTGAGTTTCTCTTTGCGTGAAATTTTGCATACAATATATGCGCGCCATCATGCAATTAAATTTTAGCACTGGATAGCACCCCTGCACTTCATGATGCTGTGAATCACATACAGCAACAACAGTGATACTTTTGTAATTCCAGCTGCCAAAAAAAGTGTTCAAGACACAGCATTATCCATGATATCAGAGGTTTAGAATGCCAAATACCATATTCTAAAAACACACTTAGTTCTGTTCTACTCAAGCCTGATGGCAAATAGTAAAAGACACCCCAAAAATCTGAACTCACACGAGGATATTTTGCGGTGCCAATCCACTTTGAGCTACAGTGTTGTGCAGGACTGACGAGGACAAAACGGCCCGCAACATTAAAGATATACCGGTACACCCAAACCGATCTGAACTCCCCTAATCCGACCCGACCTGATCTGACAAATATTCAAGGAAAAACATGACTCGAACCAACCTGAAACGACCTGAAAAAAAACCCTGAATATCTGGCTTGGGCAACTACATGTATGTCAACTTTTTGTGTCTGAACTTACCTGCATTGCACGAAAATCGTCGGTGAATACTCATTTAACGTTACCTACTGGTGGGCCTACACATTATAGACTGGGCGTGATAGACCGTCCACCACATTGCACATTCGCGCAGTGGGTTGACGTTGGTCTTACCGGGCACAGTAACTCTGCAATAATATTGCACCGCAACAATTTCCTAACTGTTTTGTTTTTTTAAACTTGGTTTTGGTTTTTTTTGACAATATGGTTTAACTGAACCGACCCGACCAAACCTGACCCGACCCAAAAATCAAAAACGTAAAACCAAAACCGACCTGACCGAAGTCAGTATCGGTTCGGCTTTGCGCAACATTACTACAGAGTGCAGGAAATGGGGGAGAGGAAAGGAGAGGTTTCAATGCAATACTCACTCAGTCTTCTCCCAGTACTTGGCATTGTAGGCCATGCCGCATGCAATGCTGAGGCCCTGACCAAGGGAGCCAGTGCCCACATCAATAAAGTTCTGTCTCTGCAGAAGATACAAACGGGGCATCCAGAATAAACTTGAATGCACTTCTTAAAGGGAATGTACGTACATAATTGGCTTTTGCTGTAATTTTCAGAAATGAACTATTTGAGGGGTTAGTATAATAGATCAAATATTGTTACACTGATATGTTTGAAATTTGTGTTCGGAAATGCTGGAAAAACTAAGAAAAACAAAAATGTTCAAGTAGTCTGGTTCCCTGACTCCACTAAAGATAAAATTGATCAATTTATAGATGCCAGAAATTGTAAGGTAAGGGAACCAGTCTAGCTGCTCTGCACCCGTTAATGAACATGTAACAATAGCAAACACAATTTAGACTGAAAACAGGGTAAATTTGGAGCAGTAGTTGAAAAATAGTTAGGTTTTTCCAACGGTGGTCGGCTGACCACCGTTGGAAATGTATACAAAAATACAATTTTCTTGAAAATGACTTCACACCTGGTGCCATAATTTTACAGGATGCTTTAGACTGTCATTTACCAACATCCTAATAAGGTATTTTGTAAAAACTTGGTAGTTTTATTTTTCGATGTTTGCAAATGTTGTATATATATTCCCTTTAATTATGCTGGCAACTTTGTTACAGCCTCATTCATAAATACCGGAGATACCAATATCTATTCCTTTTGGTCAAGAGCCCAATTATTTGGGTGGTCTTAACCCTAACCCTCCTCAATCCTCCTCAATCCTCCAGGCGGTTTTGGACGATTGTGGAGGATAGAGGCTGAATGGCAAGAAAGTATCGGTTTATTCTGGAGGATGCATTGTGTCAAGTTTGTAGGCTGCACCCAGCATTGTTTATGTTCAGTCAAGAATGCATAATTGAGCCCTGCTTATTGCACGATATCATCCACACTGCTTCGGAATGTCATCAGCACTGCCCCGACCTATTAACAGTGATTGTTGGAGGATTTTGAAGGATTGAGGCAATGGTCACCCCTCCACTTAACAAATTCAAGAAATAACAATGATTTTGGAGGATTGAGGCTGAATGCAATTTTTACATGGTGGCAGTTGCAGGATTTTGCAGGATTGAGGATGGTTCCTAGCCAAAAGGGTTTAGGGGGTTAAGGTACCGTGGTCACCGCTCTCTCAAACCAGTATTCAAAAGTTTTGATTTTTTTTACCAGCGCGGTGTAATGATCAGCATGGCCTGAATTACATTGTATTAAAACCCTCCTATGCAAACATTATGCCAAGTAGTCCTTTCAGTCAATATCAAACAAGTGACTGTTTTCACCAGTTAAGAATTCCCAGCCTACACAAAGCAGGATTGACTGACTGGGATTGTTTAAAAAATACCTGATACAGCTATGCTTTGACTCGATCTGCTGTGACCACAATTTGCCTGCTTTGTCTGTTTGACTAGTTGCAGTGCGTGCTTGACATACGATCTGACTGCTGGTGACTATAGCCTTTGTGAAAAGCTCAGGGGAAGTGGAAGTGAATTTTGCCTGTCTGTGACTGTTTAAATAACTTACTGGTGTGGGATGGCCCTCCAGGATGGACGTGTTCTTGCGCAGGGTCAGGAGGTCATCCACAGGGAAGAGACCCGCCTCTGCCCAGGCAGCGTAGAGAATGGGAGCAGCATGACCCTGAATAATATAGAATGAGAGAGAAAATGGGTGATCAGACTCAGTGACAGTTTTCTCAAAGGGGGTCATCATGACGAAAACATTGGTAATCAGCGATTCTGTTTCGCCAACTCTTACATTGTAAAATGTTCAGCAGTACGGAAAAAGATTGAACGAAACCAAAACCATCAACCAAAGATGGCCAACATGTAATGAAAAACAGACGTCCAAATGTATCGCCACTCCTCTAACCCACTATCATGTCCCAATCCAGTACAGCCAAGAAAATAAACGATCCTACTTTGATACATTTCTTTCAAAAAAAGGGTGGGTAGGTCAGGAATTTTTCATCTATTGCATTTTATATGTGCTGATTAAATGGAGTATTAAAAGGGAATATATACAATGTATAACATTTGCTTTTGCTGTAATTTTCAGAAATGGATGAATTTCGAGGTGAGCATCTTATAGCAAATATTACATTTGTTTGAAGCTTTGTGTTCGTAGATATATGCTGAGAAAACCAAGAAAAACAATCATATTCCTGTAGTCTGGTTCCCTGACACCACTTAAGATGAAACGGAGCAATTTAAAGACGTTGGGGAATTGTGAGGTCAGGGAACCAGTCTAGCTGGCCTGTACCCGTTCATAGGTGTGTTATCGATTGCAAACAAAATTCAGACTAACTAAATATGGTTATTTGGGGCAGTAGGCCTATTTGAAAAAAGCCAGTTGCTTTCAAACGCTGGTCGGCGGAATTGATACAAAAATATCACTTTTCTTGAAAATGACAGCACACCAGTTGCCATGATTTTACAGGATGCTTTAGACTGTCATTCACTAACAGTCAAGTAAGGTATTTCATAATAATTTGGTAGTTTTGTGCCCTTGAGTAAGGCGCAATTACCTCAATTACTCCTCTCAACCCAGGTGTTAAATGGGCACCAGCATTATTTAATGCTGGGAAGGTAACAGATTCGCTGTGGAGGAGGTGTGGCAATCCCCCCACAGCAGCATATGAGTCTGGCCCAATCGCTTTAATATGAAAGAGAGATGGGCTCTCCGTTCCTGTGAACACAGGTTCCTCCCCTTTACCTTTTTTTCACCTTTGGTTTTTGATGTTTGCAAATGTTGTACATGTATGATTCCCTTTAACACCAATTATTTTCTTTTACACCGCGAAAGCTATCAAAACATGGCCCCCCAAAATGATAAAAACTTGCATTAAAAGGAATAATATTTAAGGTAGACAATTCTTTAAAATGTGCAGAATTTAAAGTCGTGCACACCACTATGGACAACGTCAGTCAGGTACACATGTAGGGAAGCTGGCCAACAGTCCTTATCATGCAGTACATCAAGCGTGGACTATCATGTGTAACACGTGCATGCACCAGCGCCAAAAAAAATCAGAAAACAAATATACTGGATGAAACGATCCACAAGATAACATCATTGACATTGGGGCTAAAATTCTAATACAAGTTGTTATATTTAACATGTAATTTTTGTAACTCATTTACATGATTATTCTATTTTCATATTTAGGCCTATCACGTGATTTTTTTAACTTACATGTACCGGTACGACATGATTATTTTATTTGTATGAATGATTTTTAACAAAAATTCAAGTGGTTTAAATTGATCGATTTTAATCATCGGCTTTTGTTTTTCTAAACGGAAGACATTTTGAATTGTCAGCATACAAGTGTATTTAATGGTGCTAAATTGTACATTTGTCATACGTTACGTATGTTCCAAAACACAAGTGGCAGTTTTAAGGTGTTAGCCTTCATGAACATCTTGCCATTCAGCAGAGTGCTTTGTGAGGGTAATCTGCTATGCTTCACCGCACAGTTTAAGGCAATACCAAAAATAGGTACTGGCGTCTATTAAAGTGAAATGCCTAGTCATGGAAATTTACATATGTACACGTGTACAGTGTACATTATGTTCATTATGTCCATCTCTCACCATGAAAAATCTGTTAACTGATTGTTTTGCAAACTAAAACTTCTGGTAGAATTCCCAGGATCTGTGTTTCAATTATGGATATATAAAAGGTTAATTTACGTACATGTACCCGGTACATTAACATGTTTCTGGAGGCAAGATAATGAAAAGGATGAAGCTTATTGGGGTGTGCCTGACAGTACAAATTTATGCAAAGTTCTAAAGTATTGAAAATTGTAAAGCAGTAAATTAAAAAATATTCAAAGAGATGCATGTGTCAAAACCTCCAAAGAATTCAACAGTGTCAAGAAGGAATTCTGTGTCTCTTTCATCAGTAATAATCATCTGTGGTGAAAGCAATATGGGTCATTCCACCAGGTTGGGGAACAAAGTGTGACATATGACCATAATTAAGAAAAGCATGAATGCCTTGCTAGCACTAGCAGCTGCTCTACATAATATGTGTTGTTGGGTGTTTCACTACTGCAGAAAGTTTGAAATCATTTCAATGTATTTTGCCAAAAATATGAGCAAAAAAAGTCATTTTGGATGTAACATTGACACCGTGTCAGTGTTACGTCCAAATATGACATTTGTACCTTTTTTTTAAATTTCTGCGAAACATTACCCAAATTTACTTTGCGTACTTCTTACTATAGATGCAACACAATAAGAAAAGCTTTTGTTATGGTAGTCAGACATCAAATGGAGCAGAAATGATAGCTTGGTTGTGTGGATGTACATGTAACATTTACATGGTGTAAAACCCAAATGTCACACTTCCAATCCATTGAGTGATTTTTACACCGTTACATCCACATTTGAGGTATTGTTTCTGCTATATATTTGAACCCCGACTATATCGAAACAAAAGCTTTTATTGGTGCTTAGGTGTCACTTGTAAATATGCAATGTCAGTTTGGGTAATATTTTACATACGTGTAAAATATGGTAAAAAAAGAATTTTTGGATGTAACATTGACACGGTACGTGTCAATGTTACATCCGAATTAATACATTTTTGCTCATATTTTTGTCAAAGTACTTGCAAATGATTTCAAACTTTCTCAAATATTGAAAACACCCTAAGACAAATATTATGTTGAGCATTAGTTTAGAATGCATTTTACTTTTAATAATATAACCAAATATATGGATGTAACATGCACTGTTTCCCAACCCGGTGGAATGACCCATATATGGACCATGCAAAATACCCAGTAGGATTTACTGCAAAAATAAAAGCTACATGTGCATGTAGCTCATGGTAAGATTGTACGGTACATTGTACATGTACATGTTGTAACGTGAACACGTGTGTATGATCATCTACTGCAAATACAATGTACTGAAATGTGTGCAATGTAGGGCCTACCTGCTAGGCTTACACACTGAAACACCCTTGTACTTTTTTGAAATGTAAACTTTGCATAAAGTATATGCAGGCCCAAAAAAGGGTAGTACAGTGCACATGTACATATGTACCTTCCCCGGTACATTACAATTGCACAGAATGTAGCCATACTGGTCAGTCCACTTCCCTGTCCTTGGCAAGGATTTCAATGCAGATTGTACAGAAATTTGCCAACTCATCACTGATACCACCTTACAATCCCAAGGATACATGCATGCATCCATGTGTTCAAGTACTGCCACCCACTGAAGGTCAAACGTTTTGATAGTGATGATTTTCATATTGACTCACTATTGTCATATATTTGCATTGGAAACTGACATTTCTCACTGTAGTGTACTGTACACTTTAAAAAGGTTTAACGCGTACCTGTACACTAGGGTATACACACATGTATGTACAGGGGGGGGGGGGTTACATACATACCGGTACATGTGCGGATCTCAGAATTCTGCCTGCCACAAGGAAGTGAATTAGTTTTTGGAATTTAAAAAAAAAAGTTTAATGTGTGATGATGCTTTCTCACTGTCTGGACATGTTACACGTACAATGTATGCACTGTACACTATACCGGTAAAACAAAAGCTTCCATTCATGAAATTTTCATTCGAAAATGACATCTCTCTCGACATCTTTTAACATTTCTCTCATAGGTTTATAAACTCAAACTACCGGTATATGGTATTTTGAAGTCGCGAAAGTTTCAATAATTTTTTAATTTATCAATTATTACTGAGGTAAGGTGGTACAGGGAAAAAATAAATGAAGTTATCATGTATAGGACATGCAACATTAGGTGCTATCGAGGGCTGTACAACTTTTTTGCGGACTTGTGTTTTCAGTGTATAGAGGCCAATGGCTACATGTACATGTATGTAACCACTTCGTACCAGGATTATTTTTGCTGAAAATTTAGATTTTCGCAAAAGTCTAATTCTCCAGCCAACTTCTGATATACGGTACATGCAATACAGCCAAACACCATACTGATTTGCAAGAGTCATTTCAACAGTATTTTTATGATATTTCTCAGAGGTGTGCACTAGAGCGTAAATTGTAGAACAATAGGCCGTGCACAACGGCCAATGCAAGATCAACACATGGTCCGCCTCCACGAACTTTGTAAGACACGAGGAATCAGCGTGTTATCACGCCCTCCGACGCGGACTGGTTAAGAGCTAAAATGTCTGTGTACCTTTGACATGATAAAGCGGTCGCTGGCAGGGTCTCTTGGCTTGTCCAGCCTGTATTTCATGACGTGGAAGAACAGAACCGACATGATCTCTGCAGCACTGCAACATGATGTCGGATGCCTGCAGATTAGAAAATGAAAAAATGGAAACAAACAAATAAATCATTAAATAATTAAAGTACAACCAGTCAACCACAATTCCCTATGAACTACCGCTATGTGTATGAACCAAAGATAATAACAAGGATTAGAAAGCAAAAACAATAGGCTTTTTGGACAATTTTATTTTTTGACCTAGCCATGTTATTTCAAAAGATTGTGCCAATTCTTACACCTGCAATTTCCTTCTGGGTATGAGAATGTACCAACCACCCCTGCTATGGAACAGGAACAGGAAACTTCTGGGGTAATTGGTTGTTTTTCAAACACTCTAGAGTTCAACATAAATGTACAGCTCAACATGTAGAACTAGAAACTACACCCTACATGTAGGTGTACACTGCACACAACCAGAGTCACGTCAAGTCCATTGTCACAACTTGGATGGTCCAAAATTTGCACCAAGATGTACATATGGATAATTCATCCAAGATACATATTTGGAAATTTACAGCCTACATACAGTACATTTGCACTCAATGCAGCTAAGCTCACAGATCTACACGTATGCTATTGTGCACAAAATAGTTCAATACAGCAAGTTTCTATCCAAAGCCAGCTGGTTCTTCACTTTATGCCTACATGTAGGTACAACAAAACAACAATTTGCTTTCACAAAAGATCAAGATCCAGCTTCTTTAGTATGTTAAATTTTAAGCAAAAATAACCTGGAGTGGGAACCACTACATGTAGCAGAATATAAAATTTGGTATGAAGATGCACCTCCCCTTTACTGTTTAATCATTTCCATATTGCTCAGAGACGTACAACTCAACACTAATATTGGCCAAGGTGCTCTAGCTGTTGGCCTTTCACATGCACATTTGTATGCACACACAAACTGAGGTGAATTTCGACTTCCTATTTCCTGGTCAGTTGTTGCCTCCTAGTATAATATAAATTTGTACACATGTACATGTATGTACACGTATGTTCCTGGTACCACCAAGTATTATGCTACCGGTATATGTACCTATTTCCTGCAAAAAGTGGCCTTTAAAACAGTTTGGAAAAAAATTTGTTTGTGGTCCCTATTCATGGAACTTAAAAAAATGTGGGATTTTTCCCCATGCATGTTGGTCAGTTGGAGGGGGGGGGGGGGAGGGAGCCACCCAAACCACCCCCTTGTCTCCACCCCTTAAACAGAAAAAAGTACATTTATTTTTTCCAACAATAAACATTCCTCATTAATTGAATAACAAATACAGATAAAAGTTCGCCCATCATTTTCTTCTTTGACTGTGAAGATTGTCCCGAACCAGTTGCATGTATAAAGTCTGGTTTGGCCACATGGCTGTAATGTGATTGTACCTCAAATGTACACAAACGTACTTAACTGTACATATCCAACAGAATATTACACAATAAACCTGACTGCATTTAAACTTTAAAACAAAATACCCAACATTTTTTGCTCACAGCCTGCATCCCTGCACAAAATTAAACCAATATCTTCTTTGCACGCATACATGTGTACGCATGTGTACATAAAAATGTACAGGTCTACCGCCGGTATTTCCTTTTTTGCCTCATCAGAATTACAACAAATTAAGTTTATAAAAGCAATTATTATTAGGTAAACTTCAGGTCACTTACAAGACCTGTCAACTGGGATTAGGGGAAGCACAAAATTAAAGTTCAAAATGAAAAGAGATGTTACGCCCCTAATTATACAAAATTGGAAAATGTGAAGTAAATGTACAATATGCAATGGACATGCCACGCCCCCAAGCATTTTTCTGTCCAGAATACAAAATTACATAACAATTCTCACCCAGAGCTGGCAGCATTAGTTGCATTGATGCTGTCGATTCTCAACTTGTTGGCAATATCACTCAACTCCTGCAACTTGGCTTTGTCGATGGTGGCCATGTTAGCACACAAAAATCCGCTTTCAGAAAAAAGTCAAGGTACCTTTGTGCATCCAAAAAAGCCTCATGCGAGACACAGAGAGAGAGATGGCTGTGGCGTGGTGGGGAGTGGTTGAATGGCCAGGATCTGTGTAAATGGGCTGGTTGTGTGTGTGTATGGTGCTTTAGGCATTCTCCAGGTATTTCCTGATTGTGCTGGTTTGCGACCACTCATGCATTGCTTTTCTAAGCTTTGCATATTACATGTAAATCAATGAAATGGTAATCCAGGGCTGCTTTCTTCCTGTATTGCAGTTCCACGGATTAGACTGGCCACTTGTCTTAAGTGGTCAGTGGCAGCACTACAGGGGTGCATGGGGGGGGGGGGCATCCCCCTCCCCTTAATTGAGCCACCAAGAAAATTGAACAATACAGAAAGAAGAGGAAAATACAAAATGTAAGGTCACAAAACAAGGAAAAAAGAGACACGCAATCAGTATTTTACTGTACCGGTACATTACTGAAAACTGTCGGAAATGGCCCTAAAAATGGGGGGGGGGGGGAGAGTGGATCTGGAGGGTAGAGCTGGGAAAAACCTAGTCTTGGCCCAAGACGCTAGTGATTGATAGTGGACGGTGAATAGTGCGCACAATTAGACCAGCGAGTCCACTCGCACTAACGTCTTGGCCACTTCGTTTCAGCAGTTTAAAATTTTCTTTATTTCTCCGTAGGCTTTCCTACGGAACCAATCAGCAATAGAGAAAAGGTTCGATGGCTTGCGTGCCCGACGGTTGTAAACATACGCGTCACGCGGTACGTGATCGAGCATCAGCGCTTTCCTAGGGAACCAATCAGATACACATATATTCGAACATATTCTCTGCCACAGTGCTCAAAAACTGTCGCACATTTTGCCCCTAAACTCCGTCTGGTACCGTATCCCCGCGGCGCGCTCTGAGCGAACAGAAAATCATTGATCGATCATACCGGTATTTCTGCCTGCACGTTTCAAGTGTCAGGTTGGCTCAGTGAGGAAAGGGCATATTTTTCATCATTTTGCCCTAAAACCCGACAGAATCCAGCGATGTTTGTTAGGCCAAAAAAAATAATACTTCTGCTTCTGGTTACCCGACCGAACCCTATTTTTAGGCTGCGACCCTAAAAAATTTATCGGCAATTCCAAAAAAAAGAAAAAGATAATGATTGAATAAATAAAAATAAAAGCTTGTTGTCTTTTCTGTCTTCACAAAATACCTCTCAACAACCCATTTGCGTCAAAAATGCTTGTATTTATTTGTTTTCTTACTTACAGTCGCTATTTTTTTCCAAAAGAAACCCAATTCGCTTCGCGATCTGTCATCATACCGGTAACTCTCAATTCGATGTCACGGTGACTATAATCACGTGCGTAAACCTTGCTCAATTCAGTGACGACTGGTTCCCGCCTCGCCGCGCAGGGGCCAATTTAGAAGACATGATGAAAATGCGGTAACCAGTCTGTCATGGCTATGCCATCGTTAGCGCTAGCATGGCTATGCATTAGGCACGTGCACTGTCAGTGTCAACTGGTCGGATTCACCGATGGAGAAAACACCGATGGAGAAAGAACATTTTTGCAAGTTAATTCACAGAATTGATCTACATTGTGTATCTTGTCTGTGTATATATATGTATTTTCCGTGCTCAAGAGTTATTTTGAGATCGCACTACTCGTATTTGGAGTGATACATGCAGCGTATTTCCCGAAATTTTCGACCGTAGAACGAGGTCTGTCGGCCGCGGGCCACACGTGCATCACACACTTTGGAGTTTTGCCAGCTTCCCGTCTTGACTAGCGTTGTGCATATGATGCGAACAGCCTGAATTTTCCATTATTTTTTAAGAATTATCGAACGTAAATATGTGGACAATATTAAGGTAGGTTGTATTCACTTTTTGTGGCCATTTTGTGTATAGCTTTCGTAGTGCAATGGAAATAGTTCAGGCTAAAACTTCGCATATATTAATTGAATACCCCATTCAATCTGCATACAAAAAATTGGCCCCCCAAAAAAAACATCCGACCGACCGACCCTATTTTTGAAAGGCATGTGATCGGAAGCAGAACTATTTTTTTTTTTCGGCCTTAGGTGCAACTTATACGTGAGTATGTCATGAGGTATTGTATGGAGATTTATAGGGGCAAACTGTGCAGCGGTTCTGTGGGAAATGTCTGTGTTTTGATGGACGTTTTTGTAGGCTTTGTTGGTTTTTCATGCTGCAAACAATTTTGCGGGGTTCTGTGTCTATGAGGCTCCACTTACGCGGAGCATCATAGTTCTAGGAGCAGGGGCTAGGAGTAGCCTAGGGCAAACCTTGACTCTTGAGAACTTGATACCTCGAAAACAAGTAGGCATAGGCCTACATGAACAATAAATCATTAAATGTGCCTTATTCCGTACATGCCGTAATGACGGTAATCCTTACTTTTAGGACCCCGTTCCTATATAGGAAGGGAAAGACTCACCAAAACAATTGACTAAATGACACTCAAAATTGACATTCTGATACTTCTTGGCACATCTGAACAATTGGCAATGACACCTTCTTGAATATCAGCAGGTTTAATTTTGTGGAAAGAGGGCAGGGCTTTGATTTATGAGGGAAATTCAGGGGTAAAAGACGACGATGACAACCAGAAAACAGACTCCAAAACCAAGATGGCAAACGTGAAAGCTTGATGCGATGAAAGCTTGATGCTGATTGGCTGATAAAAAAACCATCTTATTTATTTTTAGTCTGGTTCCCAGACCAAAAGATTCAGGTTGTTCTGAGAACCAGACTAACTTATTTATTTTTAGTCTGGTTCCCAGACCAAAAGATTCAGGAGTAGTCAGAATCTTTTGGTCTGGGAACCAGACTAATTAATTTTTTTAGCAGCCAATCAGCATCGGGCTTTCATTATGTAGGGCTTTCACGCGTGTGAGAACTACAACATGCACGTCTGACAGCGAAAAAAGGTAGGAAAGTCACATTTTCTTCGAAAGTGCTTTCAAAACTACAACTATCATGAGTTTATATGAAGAAAAAAGACTGCTTTAGCCTGCAAAAGTCACTTTGGTACTGGACAGTTATCTGCAAAAGTCAGTTTTGAACAGAACTTGTAAAAAATAGAGGTGTCCTAAAAGTAAGGATTACCGTAATGACAATGGTAACCAAACTTGTCCGACACAAATGGTACTATATTTGAACTGAAGGTAAACTACATGTGCATTTGAGTGTGCTTACAATGAAACAGAGAATTAAACTGCAATGCAATGTAAAGCCTACACAAAACAGTGCCTACAAATACAATACAACTTGGAGTCTTGGATGTTCTGCAACAACCATGACCATGATGACAACTACTACTAGTACTAGACTGAGTAACGTGTCGTTAGCTCACCCTGAATTCGCTGCGCTGGTTGACTGAATACTATGAATACGCAGCTTATTTGCGATGTCACTCAACTCCTGCACCGTCTTCCGGTCCGGCCTGTGGTAGGCTCCACCACTTCCCTCCATATTTTGAATCTTAGCTATGTTGCCTTGGACAAGTTTAGAATTCTCTCAGTCTCACTCTCAGTGGCTTAGGCTTAGCACACGGTGCACAAGACCAGCAGCACACGAGGGTCACGATGGCGGCGCGCGCGATTTCATGGATTTACGGCATGGAAACTTAATTATACACCCTGAGATCAAGGGTAATAATAGCAATTACTTTACCATTGCTGTTTTGCAACCTCGAACTCGTTCTGCACAAATTGGTTTTTTTTTTGGCGCGCTAATATTGCGCCCTCAATCGGTAAGAGATGAAGAACAACGTGCGTGCACGCACGTGGTGGAGCAATTAAATCGAAGGGGCGGGCCGGGGGCGATATTTTTCTCCGTGCACGTTCGTTATGGGCGTATTTCGAAGTACATTTTGTACGTTGAGTTGCCAGTCAGGTTCTCGGACTTAATTTTCCCTTGAAAAAAATCATCCGAACCACATATTGGTAAAAGAAAAATGTTCCAAATGATTAAAAAACCGTTTTAAGAGAAAAAAAACGAACTCACACCATCCGATTTGTAATCAAAAAGTATCCATAATGACACTACAGCAGTGACTCGATCGGCGTGGTAGTTTTAAACATTATTCTATTGCGTGTAAAGGGCCCTCCAGCATAATTCTATATAAAGTAGCGTATGGAAAAAATAAATCGCGGCCGGGGGGGGGGGGAGACCCGGAGTGTCTGTTTTCACTTAGGCCACGCGTGTTGCGCGTCAAAAAGTGTGTTTTTCGGCTGTTTCGAAAAAAATCGAGGGAGCTGAAACTTTACCAGGTTGGGTTTTGAACATTCTATTTTGGATTTTAAGTTGCGTTACCAGGTCTGGCGTGGATCCGGGGCCCCCCCCCCCCCCCCCCTGCTCTGACAAAAACAAATTAAAGCAATAATTATAGTACTAATAAGCTAATTACCTATATGTCCGACGGTAACACTCCGACATAGAGGCGTAGCTAGCGGGGGTACTGAGGTAATGAGGTAAGGGGTATTTCACACTGTTCTGCAATAGTCGTCGGATTTGAACAGCGCCCTCATTGGAATATGGTACCAACCCAAGTTGTACCAATAATTATAAACAGAGCAGTTAATTTTAAGTTCATTTTATTTATCTGAGTATTTTATTTATGATAGCAATATTGTCAGCTGGCGTATGTCCAAAGCTAACGATTCATTATAAATTATATATTGTTCAATCAACACACTTTTGATGCAGCATAGTAAGAAAAGATCAATTGTAAGGGCCGGACAATACTTTCTAAGAAAAGCAAAGCCGATGTTATGACGTCAAATTAGTACAGCGATATATAGGCCAACCAACAACAATTTCCTGAGTATTGAAACTCTAGTAAAAATTGAAATTGAGCTTATTTCAAGAAACAGCATATACAGCTAAGTGTGATGAGCTTATCATGTGGGAAAAGAAACACGAGAAAACAAACTTGAGTATATAAACACAGATGTCATATGAAAATACGACTCCTATGAAAATCTGACCCCTTTTCCCTATTATTGGTCAATCCCTCGCTCGTCACAGGTCACTCTCCCATATTACGCTATTACGCACGCGCAATACAACCAATGAGTCCACATTTCCTGGAGTCGTTTTTCACGCTACACCGGCAATCGTGGACTTAGGACAAAAGGGTTAGGCCTAGGGCACAAACAATACGTCCACGATTGACCGATAGTCCACGATTGAAATTCGTGATGTACAAAACCAATGAGAGCTGTTGCTAAAAGAGTACAAACAAAGAAATGAGGATTAGGGACAATAGAGGGTCCACGCTTGCCGGTGTTTACAAAGATGGGTGCGTGCATGCGTGTAAAGTTGAACTGAGCAAATTTGAAAGGCATGGCAATAAATGCAATGCAGATCTCTCTCTCAAAAAAATGAAATACACATAAAAATACTAAAATAATATTACTATGAGAAGGGTTTTGTCGAACACACAAGACACCATTGTTCTACTACGCATGGGGCCTTCACCCATATACCCACTGCAGTCGCAATTTAAGATTTATATCTAAAATGAGTAAAAATGTTTCACTAAATACGCAAAATAGGCGACGAAATGCCCATAGACTATACTCACAAAATTAACGGCAGCATTTTGATAATCAAAATAGAGACAAAGCACTTAAAATTGTGTCTTTAATTTGTTGCTAATTTTGGAGCTCAGCTCCCACAAAAAGGCATATTCCTTCTTTTTTTTAGCACTGGGCCTTTTTCTTTGCAAATTTTTGTAAGGCAATACGCCGACGCTAACAAGATTCATCATTTATACACATGATTAAAATAAGCAGTTTACTACAATAAACGAAGCAATGTCTTCAGAACACGCGTCAGAGGGGCATGGGTTGAAAGAAACTATCCGTTTTTCAATTTCTGATCAGACTGATGTCCTGTTTGTACTCAATTTCCGTTATAAAGGTGAACCATAAATTTGAATGTTGGCACAGTATGTCATTATTCTGGGTATTGTACTGAAGAGGGAATTATGACATGCTCATATCATATGAGGGCGTGTGTTAATCCAATCGAAACCAATTGTGTTCCTATTAAGGCCTTGCTACTAAGAGTCAGTCGACCCTCAGTCGTCTTCTTCTTCAGATTCGGGTTCAGACTCGGAATATGACGATTCCTGCTGGTCAGCGGGTTCGTTTTCGGACTCAGACTCCGACTCACTCTCGGACTCGGGTGCCTCCTGTGCAGCGGGACTACTGCCTTCGCTTTCGCTTTCATTTTCGCTTTCCGATGCCCCCTGTGCCGCTGGACTACTCTCATTTTCACTTTCCGGACCCTCACTCTCCGATTCCCCCTCACTCTCCGATTCCCCCTCGCTTTCCGATTCCCCCTCGCTTTCTGCGCCTTCACTTTCAGACCCCTCCTGAACCGCGGGGGAAGACTCGGCTTCAGACTCTGGCGGTTCGGAGGACTCGACGGGCTCAGACTCGGACTCGGAAGGCTCTGGCTCCTCAGCGCTCTCGGCTGAGTCGTCGTCTGGGCCTGCTGATGGTGCGTTCCCGCCACCGCCACCGCCACCGCCACCGCCGCCTACGCTTGAACCCGGGATTTCCGGAAAGAACTGCTCAGCCGGCGCTCCGGGAGCTTGCAGAAGGAGGGGGCCACCCGCACCTTGATTTCCACCTTGGGTACCCTCTCCTTCTTGTTCGGCAGCTTCACCGTCTTGCCCATCTTCATTTTCTGCTTCCTGTTCGGCAGCTTCACCGTCTTGCTCATCTGCATTTTCTGCTTCTTGTTCGGCAGCTTCACCGTCTTGCCCATCTGCATTTTCGGCTTCCTGTTCGGCAGCTTCACCGTCTTGTTCGTTGCCCTCTGTGTTCCCCTGGTTGTTGAACCCGAAGAAGGGGGTGTCCTGGCCTGTCTGTTCAGCAGCTTCACCGTCTTGCCCATCTGCATTTTCTGCTTCCTGTTCGGCAGCTTCACCGTCTTGCTGATCCCCAGCCTCTCCGTCTTGTTCGTTGCCCTCTGTGTTCCCCTGGTTGTTGAACCCGAAAAAGGGTGTGTCCTGGCCGGTCTGTTGGGGATTGGCCCCTCCACCCTGCTGGTTCCCGGCGTCCCCGTCCATCTCGTTGCTTTCATCCTCGGTTCCCCCTGTCGCCTGATTCACTGGACGCTGGAACCTGCTGCAGGGCCAGGGGGATACAACGGTCAGTCCGGACAATCTTGAAATCTTGCAGCTCTTCAGCTTGACTATGCATTTCGAGCCGTACTTCTTGCCGTCGGAGGCGCAGACTGGTTTACGAGGGACGTTTCTACAATGTCGCGGGCAGTCGCTCTGGATAGGAGCTGGATCTGCAACAGAAAAAAATGAAGTAGCTTAGGCCAGTAGCAGTTCCCTGTAAATAAAAAAAATGATGTATATACCCTTACCATTAGATAATGATTACTATGATTAATTCACCAGACCCATCGATATAAAATTATTTTGATGTGAGATATACATGGCTGATAGTGTCCCAGCCAGCAGCGTAGCCAGCGTTCTCAACAAAGGGGGATGGGGGTGGGGGGTGAGGGAGAGTGCATGGGTGGAGAATTAAATTAGTGATGTTGCAATCGAGAGGTAATTACACAAGCCTGGTTACGATAACCCGAAATCTGAAACCGTATGTCTTACCATGCTCCATTCTAAGAATAATAAGACTATATATTTTGCCACGCCCTTTTAAGGTTTTCTGTCCCTTTGAAGCAATTTCAGGTTAACGAAACAAACTGAGGCCGCCCAGATCAAAATTAATAAAAATTATATCAGAGCATTTTCGATGGCATTGATATTCTCGTCACCGTTTTCACGAAGAGGCGAATTTAGTATTTCACGGTCTGAACAAACATTCGAGATAATCGCGTTTAAAGTTGGTCCTTTTTTTTTCATTTAACAAGTTGAAACTTAAAGATGCATAAAATATGCAAGATTTAGGTATCAGAGGAAAGATTCTAATCTTCATAAATATAGAAAACTTTAAGAAAAATAGGTGATTAGTTTTGCAGAATTAATCAATTAAGAAAAGTGGCTGTTCGCGAAAAAACAAAAAAAAACCGACCAATTAGCAAATTCGCCCCTTCGTGAAAACGCTAAAGTGAGTACGCGCAAATTTCGCCCTACTGCGGTCCGAGTCAAGGCATTTTTGTATAGTACGCGCAGATTTTGCCACACTGCGCGTGCGCCTTTAAAATTCGCCCCTTCGTGAAAACGTTTCATTGCACGCGCCTGAAATTCGCCCCTTCGTAATAACGCTTCATTTTATTTGCCGAAAGTTTATTAATACCATAGAGTGCGAAAATTCGCCCCTTCGTGAAAACGCAAAACGGCACTTTGGGCAAATTCGCCGATTCGTTAATTAGGTTAAATGGGATTCTAATCAATTTTTTGAAGGTATAGCCTCACCAGGTTGTAGATATTGGTATTTATTCATTTTCACCAAAAAAAAAACACAAACAAATTTCGAAAAAAAACAGACGATTTTCAAAAAAATCGCCCCTTCGTGAAAACGGTGATTCTGGGCAAAGTTTACGATGTCCGCAGAACACTATCCTTCTGCAATAACAATATTGATCCAGACGTCGTCTAAAGAATCGTTATTTAAATATATATCCATGTGCAGCTAGGGCAGTGGCGTTTACGAATGGGGGGATGGGGGACACGCCCTCTCATGCTCGAGGCCCGTGCCCCCCCCCCCCTCTCCTATATATTCTTCCCGCCCCACTCCCTGCCAGAATTTTCGGGAAGACAAACAATTGGCTTGCTATTATTTAAAACTTATTCCGTTCCCGCTATAGAAAATGGGTCCCTAGTACTCCAGAAATCGGACACGCCACTTCACCGGGTAGGGAGATTTTAAAAAAAATGAATGTTCTGAAACTAAAAACTCAAGCAAATGCAACTTAAAAAGCAAGCATAAGCACAATGGCACTGCATAATTCAAAACAAGTCATCGATTTCCGAATTGAACTATGCAATAAAGCCTGAACACAAAAATGTCCTAACGTGCGCCGGCCTTTCGAATAATTAGCTTGATAAGCACAGTTCCCGCCCCCGTCAGGTTAACATTCACACCCACCTTGAGGCCTGGTGACAGCCCTGCATCTCCCCCGATTGGCCACAGTGATCTCGGCGCCTTGCTCGCAGTTTTTCAGCACGACCTTGCAGGCATCCTGGTATGTGACACCGTCACTGCCGCACACCCTGCCCTCGTAATCCAGGTTCTCCTTACACCGACGGTATAGGCTCTTGCATCTTCTGGCCGGAGCTGTATATTGGATCCAACAAAAATGCCGTCAATGAAAACATTAACTCATCCGATAGTCATGTTTTCTTCTTTTTTTTTCACATTGACGGAAGCTATCACAGGTCAAAGTGTTCAGGTAAAAGTCTCCTGTCCTCCGAGCGGGGGGGGGGGGGGGGTTCCAACCCCCCAGCTCCGTCTCAAGTTTGTTTCTCCATAGAAACACATAAACAATAACGTGACCCATCCCCTGCTCCGACAACCCCCCCAAGAATTGTACTACTGATAATGTCCGCCTGTGCACAAAATTCGGAATGAGCCAGCTGGGTTACGGGGGTATTTGTATACACTATTCTGTAATATAGCGTAAATGATGGTCGGATATGAACAGCGCCACCATTGAAAGTATGGTACGAACTCCCCTCCCCCAATATTGATTTTACGGAGGCCAAGTGTCCGGAGAGAAAAAAATCTGTCTACATTTCAGCATTGATTTGCTAATGAGCCCCCCCCCTGCAAACATTCCTGGATCCGCCCCTGGTGAGGGCCGCGAAAATCACGTTAAAAAAGTCTTCTAGTCAGTTACTGTTAAGACGACTGCTGTCAATCAAACACTGTCACACTTTAATAATAAATAAATAAAATAAATAAATAATTAATAAAACTTTTCAAATACATGTACCCAGCTTTCTTGAACACTGTCCCGTCCCCCACTATTCACTCTTTCAAAAAAGATAGCAGGGCACTAGAATTTGATATAGGTTTTTTTTCGGCTATATTAACACGTTTATCATTCGAATTCACCGTTCCAATATTCAAATTCGTCCATCAACTTCGATTTAGTGCACTTTCAATGTTTAATTTCATCAATTTTTTTGTGTCAGACAATTTCAAATTCAGTTCAATCAAATTCAAACAATGAGCACACGTTGTCGTCCCGGAGTATTCGATTTTGTCTCGCCTATACACTAAACCTTGTTATTCAGAATTCAAATTCGTCTAATTGATGGATAAGTAAATTCGATATCTGAATGCTGCCATTTGGCATCAGCTCAGACAAATTTGATCTGTACTGACGAATATTCCCGACCCAGTGACTACGGTGACCAAACTTAAAAATGGAATGGTAAATGACTAAATTGGTTTTGGTAAAAGCTTGTGGAATTTTTCGTGGACGCAATTGAATGTAGTTGGTGAATTTGAATAAACCAAATCCTTTAAAATAGCCGGGAAAACCTATAGCAACATTTTAAAATGACTGATACTTTTATTAAAAACCTTGGTTACATACACAAAACGGCGGTGCCTCGGCACAGTTCTAAGCCGATACTTCCAGAAGTGAAAGTTCACTCTAAATTCTATATAGTGAAAGTTCACTTCCATCGAGTGAAACAACCAACTAAATGTGACGAAGAGAAATTAAAGAAATCGAGTTGCCACTGGTTTGATTTTTTCAGAGTATTTTAATCTAACATTGGAGTGATTTTCACCCTACATTGTCTTGTATCGGTTTCACTCTACACGTATATGGACATTAGAGTAGCTGGTCAGTTTTGTGTTTGATTGGGCAACATGTCTGTTTACATGCAAAAAAGGAACTAATACAAGGCACCCTGTGCAGACATGTGTATAATAGGAAACAAAAGATTGTATACTACGAAAGCCCTGTAGTGCCATCAAGTATATATTTTGTCCAAGTTCGTTTTTACGAGATTTTTTTTCTCGAAGTTCGTTTTTATGAGATACATTTTCTCGAAGTTCGTTTTTATGAGATACATTTTCTCGAAGTTCGTTTTTATGAGATACATTTTCTCGAAGTTCGTTTTTATGAGATACATTTTCTCGAAGTTCGTTTTTATGAGATATATTTTACGGAGTTAAAGGACATCCAAAATTATTTTCTTATCTCGTGCGCACGACATAATATCTCGTGCGCACGACATAATATCTCGTGCGCACGACATAATATCTCGTGCGCACGACATAATATCTCGTGCGCACGACATAATTATCTCATGCGCACGACATAATATCTCGTGCGCACGACATATATCTCGTGCGCATGAGATGGGTGTCGGACGCTTCGCCCCATTTCCACGTCGCCCAATGTCACTTCGCCCCTAACCACTTCGCCCCATCCCCACTTCGCCCCAATTCCACTTCGCCCCATCCCCGCTTCGCCCATCCCCACTTCCCCCCATCCCCACTTCGCCCCATCCCCACTTCGCCCCATGTAGATTGGTATTGTCGTTCTCAGATAAGTGGGAGACGGGTTGGTATAGCCGGGTTGGGAACAAAGTTGGATCTTTTACTTCAAGCTTTTTTTTCTCGGTAGCGGAGAGTGATAGCTTGAGAGGTTTGTTATGAATTGTTCATTTGGTCAATATTGGTGGGCTAATTCTTTCCGTTGGTTAGCAATTAGTGAATCTGTTGGAATTGTTTTTAAGCCAATAAAATACATTTAGATGAGTTTTTTTTTACATGTAAAAGCTGGGGCGAAGTGGGGATGGGGCGAATTGGGGATGTGGCGAAGTGAGAATGGGGAGAAGTGAGAATGGGGCGAAGTGGGGATGGGGCGATGTGGGGATGGGGCGAAGTGGGGATGGGGCGATGTGGTTAGGGGCGAAGTGACATGGGGCGACGTGGAAATGGGGCGAAGTGTCCGACATTCCATGAGATGTATGTCGTGCGCACGAGATATTATGTCGTGCGCACGAGATATATGTCGTGCGCACGTGATAATTATCTCGTGCGCACGAGATATTATGTCGTGCGCACGAGATAAAAAAATAATTTTGGATGTCCCTTTAGGGGCTCCGTAACTTCATAAAACTCCGTAACTTCGAGAAAATGTATCTCATAAAAACGAACTTCGAGAAAATGTATCTCATAAAAACGAACTTCGAGAAAATGTATCTCATAAAAACGAACTTCGAGAAAAAAAAATCTCGTAAAAACGAACTTCGAGAAAAAAAATCTCGTAAAAAACGAACTTTGGGGAAAAAAAATCTCATAAAAACGAACTTCGAGAAAATGTATCTCATAAAAACGAACTTCGAGAAAAAAAATCTCGTAAAAACGAACTTCGAGAAAAAAAATCTCGTAAAAACGAACTTTGGGAAAAATATATCTCATAAAAACGAACTTCGAGAAAATGTATCTCATAAAAACGAACTTCGAGAAAAAAAATCTCGTAAAAACGAACTTCGAGAAAAAAAATCTCGTAAAAACGAACTTTGGGAAAAATATATCTCATAAAAACGAACTTCGAAAAAATGTATCTCATAAAAACGAACTTCGAGAAAAAAAATCTCGTAAAAACGAACTTGGACAAAATATATACTTGATGGCACTACAGGGCTTTCGTAGTATACGTCTCCACAGGGCAATTTCTATATAATTATGTGAATACATCAAGGTTATTACGAAATAGATGTATGAACTTTACTCAAAAGTTAGGAATTTCCAAGGTGTGTTGATCAGTCGCAAATTAAAGTATTTCTATGTAATGGATATTAAGTCCGAATTTCAGCCCAGGAAATCAATTATGGTTAAAATAAAAGCATTTTGAAACTTGATTTTCAAACTCAAAATTTTAGTACACGAGAACAAAGAAATGACTCCACAAGGATACAAATTTCAGTATCTGTGGTCGCAGTTCACTTTTTTTTAGTTTGTGAAATACCTTTCGTTTTCTCCTCAGCGAATGTTAGACAGGAATATTTTTCCCGACGCTCTTTCACAGTGTTTTGAGGGAGGCATGAGAGTTCTTATTAGTTGAAGTCGCATGAACACATACTTAATGATTTAATATCACATGCATAATAATTGACTCGTCTGCCCTTACCTGACTGCGCAACTGATGCCAAAGTGACCGCAATCACAAACAGAGAAGCGAGGAACTTCATCTAATGATAAAAGAAAAGAATGCACGAAATTAAAGAACACTATTAGCCTATATTTAATTTATATTTAACAGTGAGCCGAGAAGGACATCAAAATCCTTAAAATATGAGCCAGAACAATGTGAGCAGTGGCCTTCGTATGGAGAAGAGGGCAGAAAAGAACGGAGAATATTTATGAACGAATGGAAAGCGACCAAAAAAAAAGGACCAAAAAAATTGAAAATTGTGAAAAGTTGCAAAAAAGTAAAAGAATAATAAAACAAAGAGTGCAGACACGTCAGCTCAAAGAAAAAAAGGGAAAGGGAATTCGAACAACACACTGAATATAAAAAAAAAATCGAAACCAAAGCACCACAGAATCAACTTGAGTTCAAGAACATAAAGAGAAACAGAGTCAAACACACACACAAAAGTAAAAGAAGGCGGAACTCTACAAAATAAAATTCAAATGTAGGAATAAAAACCAAACTGGCAGATGAAAGCACAAAAACACACCATAAATCCAAACAAGTGCGTAAAATAATGAAGTGCACAATCGTGGAAGCGGCACTTGAGGCAGTATACACTTACCCTCTTTTATAGTTGTCCGCTCTCGACCCGCAAAAAAACCCACTGCAAAATCAGTCTCCGGGAGCAATACCACAAATGCCTTGGATATCGTGAATTCTTGTCGTTTTTATACACCAAGTACCCGTCTGCAGAAGGGTGACTCGATGACTAATTTTGCTAGTGCACTAGTCCATCCCATGCCCATATTTGACTACTAGTTCCTGTACTTTTTATTAGTCATTTACCCCAGGGACTTTGCAGTAGTGCTGATGCATAATGCATAGGTTAAAAAAAAGTCAGTTTCTGGAACGGAAATGTCGAGGATCGAAAGTAACTGGTATAGCAATATTGAAACAACCCGACACTGATTTCATGTCTAATGTGGAAAGTTGAGAAAGTTATTTTTTTCCCCGAATAATATTTACAAGCAAAGAAAAGGGGTTTTCCTGTGCTGATCCCATACGCACCGTTTTCCAAGGATTTCCTACCAACGTGAGGACTAATGTTTACAATATATCACTTTCCAAGAAGAGCGACCGGACCCGCGCTCAAAAACAAAATATTTTAAACAAACTGAAGGGTTGCCTTCGCTTGAACTTGCGCACACTACAACTTACGGATATTGATGATTACCTACAAGGGTGCCACTCAGTATAATCAGCATACAAGATAGGGTCAAACAGGGGAAGTTCATGAGGCAAATTTTGTTTACAATTCGCAACAAACGTAAGGTTGAATAACATTACGTTCTGAATTTCTCCATTCTTCTTTAAGCAGCTTCAGTCCCTGGCTAAAATAATAATTATTGGGTTACAATGAATAATTGGGAAGACTGAATGTCTACTACGTTCCAAGTGTGAGTTTGACATTTCCATGAACTGTGTGCAGAAAAGTTCTTGCCAGACTTTACTTCCTTTTGATGATATATTTTGACCTTTACTGCGATTGGTATCTCGCAAGGAACGGAAACCTATGTAAAATCACGTTTCGAAAATAAGTTCTGTGGCCTTTTATTTGACATCCCTAAATAGATAAAAGACAGCCGTCTGAGGGAACCACCCACTGCCCGTTCAAACCCCGCCCGATCGATCCAGTTCTGTTTTGCCATGAGCTACATCCGTGGCATTAAAAAAAAAACCAAAACAAGCGCGATCGGAAATACATGTATCTATATCTCAGAAGCTGCGGGCCAACGAATTCGTGTAAAACGTAAACAAAATTCAGGCTTTTGACCTCAGTGAGCCCATGATTTATTCTATATAAGGAGAGGCACCACCCGACCTCGCTTGAGGGCCGCCCCAGAAGCAGATTAACGCACGGCCCTGGGCCGCACCTGTAGGCACATTTGGGGGAGGAGGGGAGGGGGAGGGGGCTCCCACATAACGTTTACCACACTTTGTCGCCTTCGGTGGGGAAAAGGTTGTTTCAATATGAGAATGTACACTAGCTGCGAAAAATGTGAACTCCAGGGAATTATCAAGTATAGCGTATCGACATTAGGTCGAAGGGGGCAAACAGTTTGGCCCGATTTTTGATCTCTCTTTCAGGGTTAACAGCGGGGTAAGGTATTACTATTATAGCAGTAGTTGTGAGATACTTGGGGGGGGGGGATTTCGGACCGTGAATTTCGTGACTAAAATTTTTAAAAGGTTCCAACCCAAGTGTTGTTGAACATTGAAATAACGCTAAGTTCTAATAGTCCATTGCAACTTAACCCTTCGATCCTACATCCTTAATACGGCCCCGCAGTTGTCCATAAGGCTATGCCCAAAGTAGAAAAATTAACTCTACTGAAACGGAAAGTATTTTATCAAAATATAAGAAGAGAGACCTCGGTCTGTGGAATGTTTTACCCTTTAGGTATTCAAATGAAATCGAATATGGGTAAATGTTACTGTAAATTTGCCCGTTGTTATGCGTTTACTAAGGTACTTATGAAATTGAATTCTTGATCAAACTCATTCATGGCATCCACGAAATTGTATGAACTTTTGAATTTCATTGAACTTAGAAACAACGCCAACTAAGGAAATCGAACGACTCCTCTTTGACGATTCATGCTGACGTAAGTCATATAGCATCGGCCGGTCAGTAAATTGAACGTTTTAGTTGAATTGGTCAGGAAAACCTTTGCCAGAGGATTCTTAAAGGGTTCAGCTGCACTCATCGAGGCAGGACAAGGATGCAAAACAAAACAAAACGAAACGATGATGGTGTCAGAGCAAATACAAGCAGGTAACATTGAACTTTTCACGGCCGATTTTAGCGACAAAGGTCGCGTCCCCGCCATGCACCCAACTGACGGAAGACGCTCAGGGTTCAAACTCGTCATGCTGTTTAAAAATACACGTGATGGAGGACATTGGGATGTCGTTATTACTCACAAAACAGTGTATGGCCCGTCATTAAAAAAAAAAACTCTCGTTTGAAAATGAATGCCACATGATTGTGTTCCGTGCTTTTTATGTGCATTAGTGAGGTCTGGTTGTTTAATTGTGTTGTTGACTCTTGTTGTTTGTTCTTGAAACATTTTTTCGCGTGGTGGGGGTGGGGTGGAGGTGAGGGACTTCTTGAGGGAAAGCCCCTATGTTGTAACCAATTTAGCCGTGCATTCCAGTACATAATCATGTTTACTTTCCCCCTCCCCCAGGAAATAAAATATAACTTTTTTTTTTACGAAACGGAGGTTTTTGACACAACATAGGCAAAGGAAACAATGAAATCTAAAGATAAAAAGGAATGCGGCTTGTTGTAATTTGGAGTGTCATCCTAGCGGTTAAGAGCACCGGACTCATGCTCTGGTGTTTCAGAGGCAACAGTGGCGTAGATTCGAGCCCGGGCCCGGAGACTTGCGCCCTTAAGCAAGGCACTTTACCATTATTGCTTTGTCCTTCGGACGGGACGTTAAGCTGGAGGTCCCGTGTGTTGTATAATATAAGGCCTAACGCACGTAAAAGAACCCAGTAACACTTATCGCTAAGAGAAGGGATTTGTCCCGGTGTTTCTGGCCTCCTAGTTATACATGTACTCCCTTGTGGAAGTCCTTAGGAGAAGAACCAACCAAGTACCAAGTAAGAGATGTTTTGAGCTAAGAAGCCCAAACCACGTATCCCGCTTTCAAAGAAAAGGGAATTTGTGTGGGACAGTCCCCCGTGGCTGATGATGACGTAGCCAGATGGAAAGATGCACGATCAAGACACTGACCTCCATGCCCCTTTAAAGGGAATATACATCATTTGCTTTTGCTGTAATTTTCAGAAATGGATGGAATTGGGGTGTTGGAAATATATAGCAAATATAGTTACACTGACTTTTTTGAGGTTTTGGGTTTGAAAATGCTATAAAAACCAAAAAACAAACATTTTCCTGTAGTCTGGTTCCCTGACTCCATATAAGAAGAAACAGAGCAGTTTACATACATTGGGGAATTGTAAGGTCAGGGAACCAGTCTAGCTGGCTTGTACCCGTTCATAGGTGTGTAATCGATTGCAAACAAGTGCGATGGTCAATTGGGGCCAGTATTTGGAAGAAAGCCAGTTTTTTTCCAACGCTGGTCGGCCGACCAGCGTTGGAAATTGATACAAAAATACCACTTTTCTTGAAAATGACAGTATACCAGGTGCCATGATTTACAGGATGCTTTGCACTGTCATTCACTAACAGTCCAGCAAGGTATTTCAAAATGATTTGGTAGTTTTATTTTTTGATGTTTGCAAATGTTGTATTTTCCCTTTAAGTTGCAAGTCAGGTAAGCATCATGCCTATGCGTGGCGTATTATTAAACAATTGCCCGACGCTTGCGCTGAAAGAACAAAAGTTAAAGTTGTATGCTCTCCCAAGTATCGTATAGTTTCTTTGTTACTCCTGACGAATTCCTAACTTGTATGTTTTTTCTAAACGCAAAAGACCTTTTTTTTCCAAGTTTGCCCACATACAGAAACGTCCGGAGAATAGACTGGTTCCCAAACCCTACTCCCGGGGCGGGTGACCATGCAGTTTATCATTTAGAACGGAATTATCGTCGGGCCGCAAATTATTTGAGATGTGTACTTTAGTTTGCATAACCAAGCGTTAGCCGAATTATTCCTTGTACATGTATAATGACTCATTCTAAAATGTAGGCTATACGTTTGTAATGCCAGAATAATGCAATGTAAAGAAAAAGAAAAAGAATTTTTGGAGTTGAAACTCGAAAACATCCCAATTCCATCCGCCCTCCGCAAAATAAAAAAACCGGGGGGGGGGGGCGCTTGCACCAATTTCTTGGGGGGGGGGGGCAACTGTTAAAAGCGGATAATCATTGATACTATTATACGTGGCGCTGTTCGTCACTGTTCATCATCAGCGTCCCGATTTCGCTTTTAAAATGTGTACCCCGTTGTCAGGTACTCTGCAACTCTGCACCCCCCGGTAGACCACTGATCACAAGTATTGATGCAAACAGTCAGTTCCCATCATCCTTGACCGAATTTTGCTCTTACATCCTTAATTTTGATTGAGTAAAAATGTCCTGGCCCCTTCAGAAATATTTTAATTTTGTTGCAGATGAATAAAAAAGATATTGATTGAATTAAAGAAACAAGGCACGTTAATCCTATACTTCTATGATTGCGCTCTCGATGTGGCAGATTTAATTTTTTTTTATATGATTCAGTGGCACACCCAAGGGGGGGGGGCCTCGAGGGGCTTTCCCCCCTCCCCCCCCCCCGAAGTTGTAAATTTGTAAAATAAATGGGGGGAGGGGTAATTTTTCCTTTTAGTCACACGTTTTGACCGTGGTGATAATGTAAGTGGCATTTTTTCCCGAGTAGTATAATAGGGGTGTAAATGGCACCACCAACGTCAATGTTGTCCGTCCCCCCCCCCATTTTTTCCTGCTGTCAAACATGTTTTTTTTTTTAATTCAAATTAAAAAAAAAACAATTGAAAAACAAAGTTGGGCCCCCAAGCCAAATACTTGGTGCGCCACTGATAGGATTGAGCAGCACTTCCAAAAGGAGTGATTACATAAAGTAAAATAGTACTTGATTTATTGGAGGGAAAAAAGTATAGGAAAGTACACCACTTCGTAAATTGATGGACGGTACGCTCTCCACAATGCATATATTTATCTCGAAAGTGAAATACATGTAAAAATGTATTTGATTTTACAGCTAACTGATGGTGAAGTCCCCTTCTCCATAAAAGAGGGGTAAACTCAATGATACAAGACTGTATTTTCAATCCAGGCTGCAGTACAAAGTTCGCGACTCGGCCACTTAATCCAGTGCCGGAAACAGCAAGTCAGAACTGCCCGTGTGCAACCGGATGACAGAAATGAATCACTTCGTTGTAGGCTTCATATCGCTATGAACACTGATGACGCGTATACTGCCAGAGTCAAAGTAACCATGGTTACAAAGTGCAGAATAAAAGGGATTCACTCGACCGGACTCCGGAGGTGGGGAGGGGTTATTTAATAAGGTCTGGGAAGTTGAAGTTCGAGGAGGGGGTAGATAAGAGGGGTAAGAGTGAATTAAAGTACATGAATAAAACGGGCTGCAAAATATAATAGCTTTCACTTTTCAAGACATCACTCAAGTGAAATACGGCTCCGGTCATATGCATAAACAGTAGATTGCGCTTCGTCACCACGCGTGAGAGTTTTTAAAGTCGGGGACACGATTGGCGTGCACGTTGTCAATGCGGTCAATTCAAGATTACCTCCCAGTTTTCTTCCCAGTATTTTCCTTTGAACCACTGAGGGAGTCCATAGCCGCAATTTTCAATCTTCCGGAAGTCACGATTGTGGAACAACCATCATCATACTATAGGGTGGGAACGTCTACAAGGTCCGAATCATTGAGCAAAATATGGAAGGGAGGGACCTTAGTTCCCTCTTAGTTCCGCCTTTGATCCACTAAATAAGAGTTCGGGGGGGGGGGGGCAGGAGATCCAAGCCACAATGGATGCATCTTTGTATTTTGAACGTTGATCCAGCATTAGGTGCCGTGGCGCTGATGTTAGAGTGTTACGCTATTAAAGCCAGTGGAGTGTACTTTATTGGCCCTCTCTTTACCCACTCGAGTCCTTAATTTTTGGCCTTGTTTCAACAAGACGAAGCAGAAATAGAAGCAGAAGACTGGTCAGGGGTGAGATGAGAACAGTTCAGGGATATGTGGGCCTAAAGGCCATGACCATTTTACCACATTCAGCGTTCAGTAACCTTACTAGCAGACCATTGTGCGCAAGCATCAGATGTTAATAACGGAATGATTCACAGACAGTTTTCTTCCCTTAAAAAATAGTCTGGAGTCATGAGCGTAAATTCCGGGGGAGGGGGTAGGTTATACATGAACAATAGAATCGTCCCCCAGATTTTTGTACCAAGAAAAAAAGTTTACAGATTTTCAAAAGTTACAAAAGTTACTATGCGTAAAACGTCGTATTCAGATCTGATAGATATAATCGATGTTTAAAATACATGTAGTCAATTTAAACAGCGCCACCGGGGGATCGATGATAAATGGTCCCCTCCCCCCATTCATATTTTCCGGCGTTCGTGTGTCCGGAAAAAAAAATCCTGGTTACGTTATTGTGGTTACACCTCCCCATTTAAATTAATATTGCTATATACGCATCCCTCCACTTCCCGACAGATTTACGCGCCTGTCTGGAGCCTTGAATAGTAAAATATAGGTGACAAATATTTCGTAACAATTAGGAAATAATAAAAGTGGACAATTCACATTTTTTTTGGAAATGGAAAACAATTAGGCCGCCAGGATTTGAACCTGCAGGGTATGCCTCGGCCCAACGTATACACTGGCAACCACTAGGCGACGACGTTCCTTTTATATCTCCAAAATCTAAAACCTCTTAAAAAAGGTCAAAGCAAAACACGCCAAAGAGTATATCAAATCACATGATGGAATATACAACCCACGTGATATTTGACGCATGCGTATTTCAGTGACTGATGGTCATAAGCGGTTACTAATCGTTGATCCCATGTTGGGCTACTGATCTTTGGAAGATAAAGTGGCTTTTTTTATAACACAACTGCCCTTTTCAGCGCCGCTTTTAACTTTTGCCCTTTTGAGATTTTCGCACGGTATGTATTAACAACCCGAAAAGCGCTACAGTACCTATCGTCCGATAGGCCCATGATCATCCGTTCACACACCGTCACCCCAACAGTTTTTGCACGGATGCGTGGGCCAGTGCCCCTTTTCCCGTCCACACCCCACCCCAATCAAAATATAACCTTCCTACGCCACTGATGCACTGAACTCTAACTATCTGAAGACCAAAGTGATGTTAATAGCAATGAACAGCTCCATCAAATGAATGATCGTGACTATGGAAACTTAGTTAATGTCACTCTTGATATTTTTAATTTACACAAGCAAGAGTTACAATTTTTTTTTGTAGTTAACAATAATATATAAAAAATGCAGCAAAAGTGTAAGTATTTTGGCCAACAGAGTTTTCATATGCTGATATTTTAGGACCTCATAAGATACATTTTTGACTTTTCCAGCAATGTAAAAATTCTTTACTGATTGATTAATTAAACCGACCTACAAAGCAGGTTCACTTAACATAGCAAAAGCTTAGGTCTTTAGGGGATATAAAAATGTTTTCATTGTTTTTTTACTGTTGTGATGAAAATATTCAAGTAAATAAAACATTAAATCTAACCCTTGGTAATATTAACTTCACTGTTACAACCACTAAAAAAGGTACATGTACAGTACTTATAATTGGTACTAAAAATCCCTGAGCATCTTTTTCACATTTAAAAGCATGGACCCTCGTAGAGTACTGCAAGTTTCAGTTGGGGCATAAGGCAAGATAGCAGGTCCAACACGCACTTGAATGGGTAGGTGTTGCCATCAGTTCCGCAAACTAGTCCTGGGTCGGTGGCTACACTGCATACAATCCGGCAGATCCCTACAGAAGTTGTTGACGTGGTAGGAACTGTTAAAAGAAAGGGTTGAAAGGATTAATTAATCCTGGCACGATAAGTGTCCCACCAAGCGGATGAAACATCACAGAATGAAGTGAGAATCTCAACATTTTTCCCTCTTTTACATAAGCCATTAGTAGTTACATGTACTTGTGCTGACCACACATTTAAAAAGAAAAAATGCTTTTGTATCACTTCAACATTTCCTGAGGAAAATTATACATCAGTTGGACAAGGAAGTGGTGTATCAAATAATTATATTTGCTGCACTATGAGTGATGCGAGTGTGAACAACAACTTGCACGTACAGTGTAGTCTAAAGTGCAACTGTTTTCGGTATCACTGGTCATTAATTGCCAAATCAAGAGTATGGCTGGATTGCTAAAAAATTGCTGTACTGATCAGTCATTATTTGAGCGAGAGTTACTCAGTATTTTTCAGTAAGACAAAAAAGGAAAGAAGGCAGGAAGTTTCTTTTTTGGTTGAGTGTATTAAGTGATGGATTGTGCAAATATGGACTTTCAGAATAATTTATTAAGTAACTAAACAAACCCAAATACTGAGACAGCAGAGTGGAAAACTTGTACTGCCCTTTTAACTTTAGCATGACTTATACCAAATAAAATTGCTTTTCACCTGCTAGTTTGCAACAAGCTTTACACAGAATCGCCTATTAAAGAATAAAAACAAAATTGCTACCTGGTTGCTTAGTGGGCAGCTTAACCTTCCTTGTAGGAGGTTGAGTAGGTTGAACAGGAGCATCGGTAGGCTTAGCTGGAGCATCGGTTTGTTGAAGTAGAGCATCGGTAGCCTCAACTGGCTTAGTGGTTGGTTCAACAGTGGTATAAACGGAAGCAGTAGGTTTAACAGCAGCATCCGTTGGTTCAACGGGAGCATCAGTAGGTTTCACTGGAGCATCAGTAGGCTTAACTGGAGCATCAGTAGGCTTTACTGGAGCATCAGTAGGCTTTACTGGAGCATCAGTAGGTTCAACTGGGGCTGCAGTAGGTTCAACAGCAGCATCAGTTGTTTCAACGGGAGCATCAGTAGGTTCCACTGGAGCTGCAGTAGGTTCAACAGGAGCATCAGTAGGTTCGACTGGTGCTTCAGTAGGTTGAACAGGAGCATCAGTAGGCGCAACTGCTTTGTCTGTTGGTTGAAATGGTGCATCAGTAGGTTCGACTGGAGCTGCAGTAGGTTCAACAGCAGCATCAGTTGGTTCAACTGGAGCATCAGTAGGCTTAACTGGTGCATCAGTAGCCTCGACTGGAGCTGCAGTAGGTTCAACAGGAGCATCAGTTGGTTGAACGGGAGCATTAGTAGGTTTGACTGGAGCTGCAGTACGTTCAACAGGAGCATCAGTAGGCTCGACTGGCGCTTCAGTAGGTTGAACAGGAGCATCAGTAGGCTCAACTGCTTTGTCGGTAGGTTCAACTGGTGCATCAGTAGGTTCGACTGGAGCTGCAGTAGGTTCAACAGGAGCTGCAGTAGGTTCAACAGGAGCATCAGTAGGCTCGACTGGTGCTTCAGTAGGTTGAACAGGAGCATCAGTAGGCTCAACTGGCGCAACAGTTGGTTCGACTGGAGGTGCAGTTGGTTCAACAGGAGCATCAGTGGGTTCAACAGGAGCATCAGTTGTTTCAATAGGAGCATCAGTAGGCTGAACTGCTTTGTCAGTAGGTTGAACGGGTGCATCAGTAGGTTTGACTGGAGCTGCAGTAGGTTCAACAGCAGCATCAGTAGGCTCGACTGGCGCTTCAGTAGGTTGAACAGGAGCATCAGTGGGGTCAACTGCTTTGTCGGTAGGTTCAACTGGTGCATCAGTAGCCTCGACTGGGGCTGCAGTGGGTTTAACAGCAGCATCAGTTGCTTCAACTGGGGCATCAGTAGGTTTCACTGGAGCATCAGTAGGCTTAACTGGTGCATCAGTAGCCTCGACTGGAGCTTTAGTAGGTTCAACAGGAGAATCAGTTGGTTCAATGGAAGCATCAGTAGGTTCAACAGGAGCATCAGTAGGCTGAACTGCTATGTCAGTAGGTTGAACGGGTGCATCAGTAGGCTCGCCTGGCGCTTCAGTAGGTTGAACAGGAGCATCAGTAGGCTCAACTGCTTTGTCGGTAGGTTTAACTGGTGCATCAGTAGGTTCGACTGGAGCTGCAGTAGGTTCAACAGCAGCATCAGTTGGTTCAACTGGGGCATCAGTAGGTTTCACTGGGGCATCAGTAGGCTTAACTGGTGCATCAGTAGCCTCGACTGGAGCTTCAGTAGGTTCAACAGGAGCATCAGTTGGTTCAATGAGAGCATCAGTAGGCTCGACCGGCGCTTCAGAAGGTTGAACAGGAGCATCAGTGGGCTCAACTGCTTTGTCGGTAGGTTCAACTGGTGCATCAGTAGGTTCGACTGGAGCTGCAGTAGGTTCAACAGCAGCATCAGTTGGTTCAACTGGGGCATCAGTAGGTTTCACTGGAGCATCAGTAGGCTTAACTGGTGCATCAGTAGCCTCGACTGGAGCTGCAGTAGGTTCAACAGGAACATCAGTTGGTTCAATGGGAGCATCAGTAGGCTTCACTGGAGCATCAGTAGGCTTCACTGGAGCATCAGTAGCCTCGACTGGTGCATCAGTAGCCTCGACTGGAGCTTCAGTAGGTTCAACAGGAGCATCAGTTGGTTCAACGGCAACATCAGTAGGTTTGACTGAAGCATCAGTAGGCTTAACTGGTGCATCAGTAGCCTCGACTGGAGCTGCAGTAGGTTCAACAGGAGCATCAGTTGGTTCAATGGGAGCCTCAGTAGGTTCAACAGGAGCATCAGTTGGTTCAACAGCAGCATCAGTAGGTTTCACTGGAGCATCAGTAGGTTTAACTGGTGCATCAGAAGCCTCGACTGGAGCTGCAGTAGGTTCAACTGGAGCATCAGTTGGTTCAATGGGAGCATCAGTAGGTTTGACTGGAGCTGCAGTAGGTTCAACAGGAGCATCAGTTGGTTCAACGGCAACATCAGTAGGTTTGACTGAAGCATCAGTAAGCTTAACTGGTGCATCAGTAGGCTCGACTGGAGCTTCAGTAGGTTGATCAGGAGCATCAGTAGGCTCAACTGCTTTGTTGGTAGGTTCAACTGGTGCATCAGTAGGTTCAACTGGGGCATCAGTAGGTTTCACTGGAGTATCAGTAGGCTTAACTGGTGCATCAGTAGCCTCGACTGGAGCTACAGTAGGTTCAACTGGAGCATCAGTTGGTTCAATGGGAGCATCAGTAGGTTTGACTGGAGCTGCAGTAGATTCAACAGCAGCATCAGTAGGCTCGACTGGAGCTTCAGTAGGTTGATCAGGAGCATCAGTAGGCTCAACTGCTTTGTTGGTAGGTTCAACTGGTGCATCAGTAGGTTCAACTGGGGCATCAGTTGGTTCAATGGGAGCATCAGTAGGTTCAACAGGAGTATCAGTAGGCTGAACTGCTTTGTCAGTAGGTTGAACTGGTGCAACAGTAGGCTTAACTGGTGCATCAGTAGCCTCGACTGGAGCTTCAGTAGGTTCAACAGGAGCATCAGTTGGTTCAATGGGAGCATCAGTAGGTTCAACAGGAGTATCAGTAGGCTGAACTGCTTTGTCAGTAGGTTGAACTGGTGCAACAGTAAGCTCCACAGGAGCTGCAGTAGGCTCGACCGGCGCTTCAGTGGGTTGAACAGGAGCATCAGTCGGCTCAACTGCTTTGTCGGTAGGTTGAACTGGTGCATCAGTAGGATCGACTGGGGCTGCAGTAGGTTCAACAGCAGCATCAGTTGCTTCAACTGGGGCATCAGTAGGTTTCACTGGAGCATCAGTAGGCTTAACTGGTGCATCAGTAGCCTCGACTGGAGCTTCAGTAGGTTCAACAGGAGAATCAGTTGGTTCAATGGGAGCATCAGTAGGTTCAACAGGAGCATCAGTAGGCTCGACCGGCGCTTCAGTAGGTTGAACAGGAGCATCAGTGGGCTCAACTGCTTTGTCGGTAGGTTTAACTGGTGCATCAGTAGGTTCGACTGGAGCTGCAGTAGGTTCAACAGCAGCATCAGTTGGTTCAACTGGGGCATCAGTAGGTTGGACTGGACCTTGAGTTACAGCACAAGGGTATCAACTTCTTCACCATCAGTCTTATCAACAGTCAATTCAACTATCAACTCAGTAGCCTCTGACCCTGATCAGAGATGCAGTAGGTTCATGGTAGGGCTTCAGTAGGCACTGGCACTTCAGTAGGTTCAGCAGTAGGCAGCTCAACTGGAGCTTCAGTAGGCAGAACATCAGTTCTTTGTGCTGCTCTAGCAACAGTAGGTTTCACTGGGGCATCAGTAGGCTTAACTGGTGCATCAGTAGCCTCGACTGGAGCTTCAGTAGGTTCAACAGGAGCATCAGTTGGTTCAATGAGAGCATCAGTAGGCTCGACCGGCGCTTCAGAAGGTTGAACAGGAGCATCAGTGGGCTCAACTGCTTTGTCGGTAGGTTCAACTGGTGGATCAGTAGGTTCGACTGGAGCTGCAGTAGGTTCAACAGCAGCATCAGTTGGTTGAACTGGTGCATCAGTAGGTTGGACTGGACCTTGAGTTGGCTGCATGGTATCAACTTTCTTACCATCAGTCTTATCAGGAATGACAGTCAATTCAACTGGTGTATCAGTAGCCTCGACTGGAGATGCAGTAGGTTCAACAGGAGCATCAGTAGGCTTGACTGGCACTTCAGTAGGTTCAACAGGAGCATCAGTAGGCTCAACTGGAGCTTCAGTAGGTTCAACAGGAGCATCAGTTGGTTCAACAGCAGCATCAGTAGGTTTCACTGGAGCATCAGTACGCTTAACTGGTGCATCAGTAGCCTCGACTGGAGCTGCAGTAGGTTCAACTGGAGCATCAGTTGGTTCAATGGGAGCATCAGTAGGTTTGACTGGAGCTGCAGTAGGTTCAACAGCAGCATCAGTAGGCTCGACTGGAGCTTCAGTAGGTTGATCAGGAGCATCAGTAGGCTCAACTGCTTTGTTGGTAGGTTCAACTGGTGCATCAGTAGGTTCAACTGGGGCATCAGTAGGTTTCACTGGAGTATCAGTAGGCTTAACTGGTGCATCAGTAGCCTCGACTGGAGCTACAGTAGGTTCAACTGGAGCATCAGTTGGTTCAAAGGGAGCATCAGTAGGTTTGACTGGAGCTGCAGTAGGTCTAACAGCAGCATCAGTAGGCTCGACTGGAGCTTCAGTAGGTTGATCAGGAGCATCAGTAGGCTCAACTGCTTTGTTGGAAGGTTCAACTGGTGCATCAGTAGGTTCAACTGGGGCATCAGTAGGTTTCCCTGGAGCATCAGTAGGCTTAACTGGTGCATCAGTAGCCTCGACTGGAGCTGCAGTAGGTTCAACAGGAGCATCAGTTGGTTCAATGGGAGCATCAGTAGGTTCAACAGGAGTATCAGTAGGCTGAACTGCTTGGTCAGTATGTTGAATGGGTGCATCAGTAGGCTCCACAGGAGCTGCAGTAGGCTCGACTGGCGCTTCAGTAGGTTCAACAGGAGCATCAGTGGGCTCAACTGCTTTGTCGGTAGGTTGAACTGGTGCATCAGTAGGTTCGACTGGGGCTGCAGTAGGTTCAACAGCAGCATTAGTTGCATCAACTGGGGCATCAGTAGGTTTCAATGGAGCATCAGTAGGCTTAACTGGTGCATCAGTAGCCTCGACAGGAGCTTCAGCAGGTTCAACAGGAGAATCAGTTGGTTCAATGGGAGCATCAGTACGTTGAACAGGAGCATCAGTAGGCTCAACCGGCACTTCAGTAGGTTGAACAGGAGCATCAGTGGGCTCAACTGCTTTGTCGGTAGGTTCAACTGGTGCATCAGTAGGTTCGACTGGAGCTGCAGTAGGTTCAACAGCAGCATCAGTTGGTTCAACTGGAGCATCAGTAGGCTTAACTGGTGCATCAGTAACCTCGACTGGAGCTTCAGTAGGTTCAACAGGAGCATCAGTTGGTTCAATGGGAGCATCAGTAGGCTCGACCGGCGCTTCAGTAGGTTGAACAGGAGCATCAGTGGGCTCAACTGCTTTGTCGGTAGGTACAACTGGTGCATCAGTAGGTTCGACTGGAGCTGCAGTAGATTCAACAGCAGCATCAGTTGGTTCAACTGGGGCATCAGTAGGTTTCACTGGGGTATCAGTAGGCTTAACTGGTGCATCAGTAGCCTCGACTGGAGCTTCAGTAGGTTCAACAGGAGCATCAGTTGGTTCAACGGGAGCATCAGTAGGTTCAACAGGAGCATCAGAAGGCAAGACCGGCGCTTCAGTAGGTTGAACAGGAGCATCAGTGGGCTCAACTGCTTTGTCGGTAGGTTCAACTGGTGCATCAGTAGGTTCGACTGGAGCTGCAGTAGGTTCAACAGCAGCATCAGTTGGTTCAACTGGGGCATAAGTAGGTTTCACTGGGGCATCAGTAGGCTTAACTGGTGCATCAGTAGCCTCGACTGGAGCTTCAGTAGGTTCAACAGGAGCATCAGTTGGTTCAATGGGAGCATCAGTAGGCTCGACCGGCGCTTCCGTAGGTTGAACAGGAGCATCAGTTGGTTCAATGGGAGCATCAGTAGGCTCGACCGGCGCTTCAGTAGGTTGAACAGGAGCATCAGTGGGCTCAACTGCTTTGTCGGTAGGTTCAACTGGTGCATCAGTAGGTTCGACTGGAGCTGCAGTAGATTCAACAGCAGCATCAGTTGGTTCAACTGGGGCATCAGTAGGATTCACTGGGGTATCAGTAGGCTTAACTGGTGCATCAGTAGCCTCAACTGGAGCTGCAGTAGGTTCAACAGGAGAATCAGTTGGTTCAATCAGAGCATCAGTAGGTTCAACAGGAGTTGCAGTAGGCTCTACCGGCGCTTCAGTGGGTTGAACAGGAGCATCAGTCGGCTCAACTGCTTTGTCGGTAGGTTCAACTGGTGCATCAGTAGGTTCTACTGGAGCTGCAGTAGGTTCAACAGCAGCATCAGTTGGTTCAACTGGGGCATCAGTAGGTTTCACTGGAGCATCAGTAAGCTTAACTGGTGCATCAGTAGCCTCGACTGGAGCTGCAGTAGGTTCAACAGGAACATCAGTTGGTTCAATGGGAGCATCAGTAGGCTTCACCGGAGCATCAGTAGGCTGAACTGGTGCATCAGTAGCCTCGACTGGTGCATCAGTAGCCTCGACTGGAGCTTCAGTAGGTTCAACAGGAACATCAGTTGGTTCAATGGGAGCATCAGTAGGTTTGACTGAAGCATCAGTAGGCTTAACTGGTGCATCAGTAGCCTCGACTGGAGCTGCAGTAGGTTCAACAGGAGCATCAGTTGGTTCAATGGGAGCCTCAGTAGGTTTGACTGGAGCTGCAGTAGGTTCAACAGCAGCATCAGTTGGTTCAACTGGGGCATCAGTAGGTTTCACTGGAGCATCAGTAGGCTTAACTGGTGCATCAGTAGCCTCGACTGGAGCTGCAGTAGGTTCAACAGGAACATCAGTTGTTTCAATGGGAGCATCAGTAGGCTTCACTGGAGCATCAGTAGGCTGCACTGGAGCATCAGTAGCCTCGACTGGTGCATCAGTAGCCTCGACTGGAGCTTCAGTAGGTTCAACAGGAGCATCAGTTGGTTCAACAGCAACATCAGTAGGTTTGACTGAAGCATCAGTAGGCTTAACTGGTGCATCAGTAGGCTCGACTGGAGCTTCAGTAGGTTGATCAGGAGCATCAGTAGGCTCAACTGCTTTGTTGGTAGGTTCAACTGGTGCATCAGTAGGTTCAACTGGGGCATCAGTAGGTTTCACTGGAGTATCAGTAGGCTTAACTGGTGGATCAGTAGCCTCGACTGGAGCTACAGTAGGTTCAATTGGAGCATCAGTTGGTTCAATGGCAGCATCAGTAGGTTTGACTGGAGCTGCAGTAGATTCAACAGCAGCATCAGTAGGCTCGACTGGAGCTTCAGTAGGTTGAACAGGAGCATCAGTAGGCTCAACTGCTTTGTTGGTAGGTTCAACTGGTGCATCAGTAGGTTCAACTGGGGCATCAGTTGGTTCAATGGGAGCATCAGTAGGTTCAACAGGAGTATCAGTAGGCTGAACTGCTTTGTCAGTACGTTGAACTGGTGCAACAGTAGGCTTTACTGGTGCATCAGTAGCCTCGACTGGAGCTTCAGTAGGTTCAACAGGAGCATCAGTTGGTTCAATGGGAGCATCAGTAGGTTCAACAGGAGTATCAGTAGGCTGAACTGCTTTGTCAGTAGGTTGAACTTGTGCAACAGTAGGCTCCACAGGAGCTGCAGTAGGCTCGACCGGCGCTTCAGTGGGTTGAACAGGAGCATCAGTCGGCTCAACTGCTTTGTCGGTAGGTTGAACTGGTGCATCAGTAGGATCGACTGGGGCTGCAGTAGGTTCAACAGTAGCATCAGTTGCTTCAACTGGGGCATCAGTAGGTTTAACTGGAGCATCAGTAGGCTTAACTGGTGCATCAGTAGCCTCGACTGGAGCTTCAGTAGGTTGAACAGGAGCATCAGTTGGTTCAATGGGAGCATCAGTAGGTTCAACAGGAGTATCAGTAGGCTGAACTGCTCTGTCAGTAGGTTGAACTGGTGCATCAGTAGGCTCCACAGGAGCTGCAGTAGGCTCGACTGGAGCTTCAGTAGCTTCAACAGGAACATCGGTTGGTTCAACAGCAGCATCAGTTGGTTTGACTGGAGCATCAGTAGGTTTAACTGGTGCATCAGTAGCTTCAACTGGAGCTGCAGTAGGTTCAACAGGAACATCAGTTGGCTCAATGGGAGCATCAGTAGGTTTCACTGGAGCATCAGTAAGCTTAACTGGTGCATCAGTAGCCTCGACTGGAGCTTCAGTAGGTTCTACAGGAGCATCAGTTGGTTCAACGGCAGCATCAGTAGGTTTGACTGGAGCATCAGTAGGCTTAACTGGTGCATCAGTAGCCTCGACTGGAGCTGCAGTAGGTTCAACAGGAGCATCAGTTTGTTCAATGGGAGCATCAGAAGGTTCAAAAGGAGCATCAGTAGGCTCGACTGGCACTTCAGTAGGTTGAACAGGAGCATCAGTGTGCTCAACTGCTTTGTCGGTTGATTGAACTGGTGTATCAGTAGGTTCGACTGCAGATGCAGTAGGTTCAAAAGGAGCATCAGTAGGCTCGACTGGCGCTTTAGTAGGTTGAAGAGGAGCATCAGTAGGCTCAACTGCTTTGTCGGTAGGTTGAACTGGTGCATCAGTAGGTTCGACTGGAGCATCAGTAGGTTTCACTGGAGCATTAGTAGGCTTAACTGGTGCAGTAGTAGCCTCGACTGGAGCCTCAGTAGGTTCAACAGGAGCATCAGTTGGTTCAAAAGCAGCATCAGTTGGTTTGACTGGAGCATCAGTAGGCTTAACTGGTGCATCAGTAGCCTCGACTGGAGCTGCAGTAGGTTCAACTGGAGCATCAGTTGGTTCAATGGGAGCATCAGTAGGTTTGACTGGAGCTGCAGTAGGTTGAACAGGAGCATCAGTAGGCTCAACTGCTTTGTCGGTAGGTTGAACTGGTGCATCAGTAGGATCGACTGGGGCTGCAGTAGGTTCAACAGCAGCATCAGTTGCTTCAACTGGGGCATCAGTACGTTTAACTGGAGCATCAGTAGGCTTAACTGGTGCATCAGTAGCCTCGACTGGAGCTTCAGTAGGTTGAACAGGAGCATCAGTTGGTTCAATGGGAGCATCAGTAGGTTCAACAGGAGTATCAGTAGGCTGAACTGCTCTGTCAGTAGGTTGAACTGGTGCATCAGTAGGCTCCACAGGAGCTGCAGTAGGCTCGACTGGAGCTTCAGTAGCTTCAACAGGAACATCGGTTGGTTCAACAGCAGCATCAGTTGGTTTGACTGGAGCATCAGTAGGTTTAACTGGTGCATCAGTAGCTTCAACTGGAGCTGCAGTAGGTTCAACAGGAACATCAGTTGGCTCAATGGGAGCATCAGTAGGTTTCACTGGAGCATCAGTAGGCTTAACTGGTGCATCAGTAGCCTCGACTGGAGCTTCAGTAGGTTCTACAGGAGCATCAGTTGGTTCAACGGCAGCATCAGTAGGTTTGACTGGAGCATCAGTAGGCTTAACTGGTGCATCAGTAGCCTCGACTGGAGCTGCAGTAGGTTCAACTGGAGCATCAGTTGGTTCAATGGGAGCATCAGTAGGTTCGACTGGAGCTGCAGTAGGTTCAACAGCAGCGTCAGTTGGTTCAACTGTGGCATCAGTAGGCTTAACTGGTGCATCAGTAGCCTCGACTGGAGCTTCAGTAGGTTCAACAGGAACATCAGTTGGTTCAATGGGAGCATCAGTAGGTTCAACAGGAGTATCAGTAGGCTGAACTGCTTTGTCAGTAGGTTGAACTGGTGCATCAGTAGGCTCCACAGGAGCTGCAGTAGTCTCGACTGGCGCTTCAGTAGGTTGAACAGGAGCATCAGTGGGCTCAACTGCTTTGTCGGTAGGTTGAACTGGTGCATCAGTAGGTTTGACTGCGGCTGCAGTAGGTTCAACAGCAGCATCAGTAGGCCTTACTGGTGCATCAGTAGCCTCGACTGGAGCTTCAGTAGCTTCAACAGGAACATCAGTTGGTTCAACAGCAGCATCAGTTGGTTTGACTGGAGCATCAGTAGGTTTAACTGGTGCATCAGTAGCTTCCACTGGAGCTGCAGTAGGTTCAACAGGAACATCAGTTGGCTCAAAGGGAGCATCAGTAGGTTTCACTGGAGCATCAGTTTGCATAACTGCTGCATCAGTAGCCTCGACTGGAGCTTCAGTAGCTTCAACAGGAACATCAGTTGGTTCAACGGCAGCATCAGTAGGTTTGACTGGAGCATCAGTAGGCTTAACTGGTGCATTAGTAGCCTCAACTGGAGCTGCAGTAGGTTCAACAGGAGCATCAGTTGGTTCAGTGCGAGCATCAGTAGATTCGACTGGAGCTGTAGTAGATTCAACAGGAGCATCAGTAGGCTCGAGTGGCGCTTCAGTAGGTTGAACTGGTGCATCAGTAGCTTGGACTGGACCTTGAGTTGGCTGCATGGTATCAACTTTCTTACCATCAGTCTTATCAGGAATGACAGTCAATTCAACTGGTGTATCAGTAGCCTCGACTGGAGCTGCAGTAGGTTGAACAGGAGCATCAGTAGGCTTGACTGGCACTTCAGTAGGTTGAACAGGAGCATCGGTAGGCTCAACTGCTTTGACGGTAGGTTTTACTGGTGCATTAGTAGGTTCGACTGGGGCTGCAGTAGGTTCAACAGCAGCATCAGTTGGTTCAACTGGAGCATCAGTAGGTTTCACTGGAGCATCAGTAGGCTTAACTGGTGCATCAGTAGCCTCAACTGGAGCTCCAGTTTGTTCAACAGGAGCATCAGTTGGTTCAATGGGAGCATCAGTAGGTTCAACAGGAGCATCAGTAGGCTTAACTGCTTTGTCAGTAGGTTGAACTGGTGCATCAGTAGGCTCCACAGAAGCTGTAGTAGGCTCGACTGGCGCTTCAGTGGGTTGAACAGGAGCATCAGTCGGCTCAACTGCTTTGTCGGTAGGTTGAACTGGTGCATCAGTAGGTTCGACTGGGGCTGCAGTAGGTTCAACAGCAGCATCAGTTGCTTCAACTGGGGCATCAGTAGATTTCACTGGAGCATCAGTAGGTTCCAAAGGAGCTGCAGTAGGTTGAACAGGAGCATCAGTGGGCTCAACTGCTTTGTCGGTAGATTGAACTGGTGCATCAGTAGGTTCGACTGGAGCTGCAGTAGGTTCAACAGGAGCATCAGTTGGTTCAACTGTGGCATCAGTAGGCTTAACTGGTGCATCAGTAGGCTGAACTGCTTTGTCAGTAGGTTGAACTGGTGCATCAGTAGGCTCCACAGGAGCTGCAGTAGGCTCGGCTGGCGCTTCAGTAGGTTGAACAGGAGCATCAGTGGGCTCAACTGCTTTGTCAGTAGGTTGAACTGGTGCATCAGTAGGTTCGACTGCGGCTGCAGTAGGTTCAACAGCAGCATCAGTAGGCCTAACTGGTGCATCAGTAGCCTCGACTGGAGCTTCAGTAGCTTCAACAGGAACATCAGTTGGTTCAACAGCAGCATCAGTTGGTTTGACTGGAGCATCAGTAGGTTTAACTGGTGCATCAGTAGCTTCCACTGGAGCTGCAGTAGGTTCAACAGGAACATCAGTTGGCTCAAAGGGAGCATCAGTAGGTTTCACTGGAGCATCAGTTTGCATAACTGCTGCATCAGTAGCCTCGACTGGACCTTCAGTAGGTTCAATAGGAGCATCAGTTGGTTCAACGGCAGCATCAGTAGGTTTGACTGGAGCATCAGTAGGCTTAACTGGTGCATTAGTAGCCTCAACTGGAGCTGCAGTAGGTTCAACAGGAACATCAGTTGGTTCAGTGCGAGCATCAGTAGATTCGACTGGAGCTGTAGTAGATTCAACAGGAGCATCAGTAGGCTCGAGTGGCGCTTCAGTAGGTTGAACAGGTGCATCAGTAGCTTGGACTGGACCTTGAGTTGGCTGCATGGTATCAACTTTCTTACCATCAGTCTTATCAGGAATGACAGTCGATTCAACTGGGGTATCAGTAGCCTTGACTGGAGCTGCAGTAGGTTGAACAGGAGCATCAGTAGGCTTGACTGGCACTTCAGTAGGTTGAACAGGAGCATCGGTAGGCTCAACTGTTTTGACGGTAGGTTTTACTGGTGCATTAGTAGGTTCGACTGGGGCTGCAGTAGGTTCAACAGCAGCATCAGTTGGTTCAACTGGAGCATCAGTAGGTTTCACTGGAGCATCAGTAGGCTTAACTGGTGCATCAGTAGCCTCAACTGGAGCTCTAGTTTGTTCAACAGGAGCATCAGTTGGTTCAATGTGAGCATCAGTAGGTTCAACAGGAGCATCAGTAGGCTTAACTGCTTTGTCAGTAGGTTGAACTGGTGCATCAGTAGGCTCCACAGGAGCTGTAGTAGGCTCGACTGGAGCTTCAGTGGGTTGAACAGGAGCATCAGTCGGCTCAACTGCTTTGTCGGTAGGTTGAACTGGTGCATCAGTAGGTTCGACTGGGGCTGCAGTAGGTTCAACAACAGCATCAGTTGCTTCAACTGGGGCATCAGTAGGTTTCACTGGAGCATCAGTAGGTTCCACAGGAGCTGCAGTATGTTGAACAGGAGCATCAGTGGGCTCAACTGCTTTGTCGGTAGATTGAACTGGTGCATCAGTAGGTTCGACTGGAGCTGCAGTAGGTTCAACAGGAGCATCAGTATGCTCGACTGGCGCTTCAGTAGGTTGAACAGGAGCATCAGTAGGATCAATTGCTTTGTCGGTAGGTTGAACTGGTGCATCAGTAGGTTCGACTGGAGCATCAGTAGGTTTCACTGGAGCATCAGTAGGCTTAACTGGTGCAGTAGTAGCCTCGACTGGAGCCTCAGTAGGTTCAACAGGAGCATCAGTTGGTTCAACAGCAGCATCAGTTGGTTTGACTGGAGCATCAGTAGGCTTAACTGGTGTATCAGTAGCCTCGACTGGAGCTGCAGTAGGTTCAACTGGAGCATCAGTTGGTTCAATGGGAGCATCACTAGGTTCGACTGGAGCTGCAGTAGGTTGAACAGGAGCATCAGTAGGCTCAACTGCTTTGTCGGTAGGTTCAACTGGTGCATCAGTAGGTTCGACTGGAGCTGCCGTAGGTTCAACAGCAGCATCAGTTGGTTCAACTGTGGCATCAATAGGCTTAACTGGTGCATCAGTAGCCTCGACAGGAGCTTCAGTAGGTTCAACAGGAGCATCAGTTGGTTCAATGGGAGCATCAGTAGGTTCAACAGGAGTATCAGTAGGCTGAACTGCTCTGTCAGTAGGTTGAACTGGTGCATCAGTAGGCTCCACAGGAGCTGCAGTAGGCTCGACTGGAGCTTCAGTAGCTTCAACAGGAACATCAGTTGGTTCAACAGCAGCATCAGTTGGTTTGACTGGAGCATCAGTAGGTTTAACTGGTGCATCAGTAGCTTCCACTGGAGCTGCAGTAGGTTCAACAGGAACATCAGTTGGCTCAAAGGGAGCATCAGTAGGTTTCACTGGAGCATCAGTAGGCTTAACTGGTGCATCAGTAGCCTCGACTGGAGCTTCAGTAGGTTCTACAGGAGCATCAGTTGGTTCAACGGCAGCATCAGTAGGTTTGACTGGAGCATCAGTAGGCTTAACTGGTGCATCAGTAGCCTCGACTGGAGCTGCAGTAGGTTCAACAGGAGCATCAGTTTGTTCAATGGGAGCATCAGAAGGTTCAACAGGAGCATCAGTAGGCTCGACTGGTGCTTCAGTAGGTTGAACTGGTGCATCAGTGGCTTGGACTGGACCTTGAGTTGGCTGCATGGTATCAACTTTCTTACCATCAGTCTTATCAGGAATGACAGTCAATTCAACTGGTGTATCAGTAGCCTCGACTGGAGCTGCAGTAGGTTGAACAGGAGCATCGGTAGGCTCAACTGCTTTGACGGTAGGTTTTACTGGTGCATTAGTAGGTTCGACTGGGGCTGCAGTAGGTTCAACAGCAGCATCAGTTGGTTCAACTGGAGCATCAGTAGGTTTCACTGGAGCATCAGTAGGTTTCACTGGAGCATCAGTAGGCTTAACTGGTGCATCAGTAGCCTCAACTGGAGCTCCAGTTTGTTCAACAGGAGCATCAGTTGGTTCAATGGGAGCATCAGTAGGTTCAACAGGAGCATCAGTAGGCTTAACTGCTTTGTCAGTAGGTTGAACTGGTGCATCAGTAGGCTCCACAGGAGCTGTAGTAGGCTCGACTGGCGCTTCAGTGGGTTGACCAGGAGCATCAGTCGGCTCAACTGCTTTGTCGGTAGGTTGAACTGGTGCATCAGTAGGTTCGACTGGGGCTGCAGTAGGTTCAACAGCAGCATCAGTTGCTTCAACTGGGGCATCAGTAGGTTTCACTGGAGCATCAGTAGGTTCCACAGGAGCTGCAGTAGGTTGAACAGGAGCATCAGTGGGCTCAACTGCTTTGTCGGTAGATTGAACTGGTGCATCAGTAGGTTCGACTGGAGCTGCAGTAGGTTCAACAGGAGCATCAGTAGGCTCGACTGGCGCTTCAGTATGTTGAACAGGAGCATCAGTAGGCTCAACTGCTTTGTCGGTAGGTTGAACTGGTGCATCAGTAGGTTCGACTGGAGCATCAGTAGGTTTCACTGGAGCATCAGTAGGCTTAACTGGTGCATCAGTAGCCTCGACTGGAGCTTCAGTAGGTTCAACAGGAGCATCAGTTGGTTCAATGGGAGCATCAGTAGGTTCAACAGGAGTATCAGTATGCTGAACTGCTTTGTCAGTAGGTTGAACTGGTGCATCAGTAGGCTCCACAGGAGCTGCAGTAGGCTCGACTGGCGCTTCAGTAGGTTGAACAGGAGCATCAGTGGGCTCAACTGCTTTGTCGGTAGGTTGAACTGGTGCATCAGTAGGTTCGGTTCAATAGCAGCATCAGTAGGCCTAACTGGTGCATCAGTAGCCTCGACTGGAGCTTCAGTAGCTTCAACAGGAACATCAGTTGCAACAGCAGCATCAGTTGGTTTGACTGGAGCATCAGTAGGTTTAACTGGTGCATCAGTGGCTTCCACTGGAGCTGCAGTAGGTTCAACAGGAACATCAGTTGGCTCAATGGGAGCATCAGTAGGTTTCACTGGAGCATCAGTAGGCTTAACTGGTGCATCAGTAGCCTCGACTGGAGCTTCAGTAGGTTCTACAGGAGCATCAGTTGGTTCAACGGCAGCATCAGTAGGTTTGACTGGAGCATCAGTAGGCTTAACTGGTGCATCACTAGCCTCGACTGGAGCTGCAGTAGGTTGAACAGGAGCATCAGTTGGTTCAATGGGAGCATCAGAAGGTTCAACAGGAGCATCAGTAGGCTCGACTGGCGCTTCAGTAGGTTGAACAGGAGCATCAGTGTGCTCAACTGCTTTGTCGGTTGATTGAACTGGTGTATCAGTAGGTTCGACTGCAGCTGCAGTAGGTTCAAAAGGAGCATCAGTAGGCTCGACTGGCACTTTAGTAGGTTGAAGAGGAGCATCAGTAGGCTCAACTGCTTTGTCGGTAGGTTGAACTGGTGCATTAGTAGCCTCGACTGGAGCTTCAGTAGGTTCTACAGGAGCATCAGTTGGTTCAACGGCAGCATCAGTAGGTTTGACTGGAGCATCAGTAGGCTTAACTGGTGCATCAGTAGCCTCAACTGGATCTGCAGAAGGTTCAACTGGAGCATCAGTTGGTTCAATGGGAGCATCACTAGGTTCGACTGGAGCTGCAGTAGGTTCAACAGCAGCATCAGTTGGTTCAACTGTGGCATCAGTAGGCTTAACTGGTGCATCAGTAGCCTCGACTGGAGCTTCAGTAGGTTCAACAGGAGCATCAGTTGGTTCAATGGGAGCATCAGTAGGTTCAACAGGAGTATCAGTATGCTGAACTGCTTTGTCAGTAGGTTGAACTGGTGCATCAGTAGGCTCCACAGGAGCTGCAGTAGGCTCGACTGGCGCTTCAGTAGGTTGAACAGGAGCATCAGTGGGCTCAACTGCTTTGTCGGTAGGTTGAACTGGTGCATCAGTAGGTTCGACTGCGGCTGCAGTAGGTTCAATAGCAGCATCAGTAGGCCTAACTGGTGCATCAGTAGCCTCGACTGGAGCTTCAGTAGCTTCAACAGGAACATCAGTTGGTTCAACAGCAGCATCAGTTGGTTTGACTGGAGCATCAGTAGGTTTAACTGGTGCATCAGTGGCTTCCACTGGAGCTGCAGTAGGTTCAACAGGAACATCAGTTGGCTCAATGGGAGCATCAGTAGGTTTCACTGGAGCATCAGTAGGCTTAACTGGTGCATCAGTAGCCTCGACTGGAGCTTCAGTAGGTTCTACAGGAGCATCAGTTGGTTCAACGGCAGCATCAGTAGGTTTGACTGGAGCATCAGTAGGCTTAACTGGTGCATCAGTAGCCTCGACTGGAGCTGCAGTAGGTTGAACAGGAGCATCAGTTGGTTCAATGGGAGCATCAGAAGGTTCAACAGGAGCATCAGTAGGCTCGACTGGCGCTTCAGTAGGTTGAACAGGAGCATCAGTGTGCTCAACTGCTTTGTCGGTTGATTGAACTGGTGTATCAGTAGGTTCGACTGCAGCTGCAGTAGGTTCAAAAGGAGCATCAGTAGGCTCGACTGGCGCTTTAGTAGGTTGAAGAGGAGCATCAGTAGGCTCAACTGCTTTGTCGGTAGGTTGAACTGGTGCATTAGTAGCCTGGACTGGAGCTTCAGTAGGTTCTACAGGAGCATCAGTTGATTCAACGGCAGCATCAGTAGGTTTGACTGGAGCATCAGTAGGCTTAACTGGTGCATCAGTAGCCTCGACTGGAGCTGCAGTAGGTTCAACAGGAGCATCAGTTGGTTCAATGGGAGCATCAGTAGGTTTAACTGGAGCTGCAGTAGGTTCAACAGGAGCATCAGTAGGCTCAACTGGTGCTTCAGTAGGTTGACCAGCAGCATCAGTAGTCTCAACTGCTTTGTCAGTAGGTTTCACTGGAGCATCAGTAGGCTTAACTGGTGCAGTAGTAGCCTTGACTGGAGCCTCAGTAGGTTCAACAGGAGCATCAGTTGGTTCAACAGCAGCATCAGTTGGTTTGACTGGAGCATCAGTAGGCTTAACTGGTGCATCAGTAGCCTCGACTGGAGCTGCAGTAGGTTCAACTGGAGCATCAGTTGGTTCAATGGGAGCATCAGTAGGTTTGACTGGAGCTGCAGTAGGTTGAACAGGGGCATCAGTAGGCTCAACTGCTTTGTCGGTAGGTTCAACTGGTGCATCAGTAGGTTCGACTGGAGCTGCCGTAGGTTCAACAGCAGCATCAGTTGGTTCAACTGTGGCATCAGTAGGCTTAACTGGTGCATCAGTAGCCTCGACTGGAGCTTCAGTAGGTTCAACAGGAGCATCAGTTGGTTCAATGGGAGCATCAGTAGGTTCAACAGGAGTATCAGTAGGCTGAACTGCTCTGTCAGTAGGTTGAACTGGTGCATCAGTAGGCTCCACAGGAGCTGCAGTAGGCTCGACTGGAGCTTCAGTAGCTTCAACAGGAACATCAGTTGGTTCAACAGCAGCATCAGTTGGTTTGACTGGAGCATCAGTAGGTTTAACTGGTGCATCAGTAGCTTCCACTGGAGCTGCAGTAGGTTCAACAGGAACATCAGTTGGCTCAAAGGGAGCATCAGTAGGTTTGACTGCAGCATCAGTAGGCTTAACTGGTGCATCAGTAGCCTCGACTGGAGCTGCAGTAGGTTCAACAGGAGCATCAGTTTGTTCAATGGGAGCATCAGAAGGTTCAACAGGAGCATCAGTAGGCTCGACTGGTGCTTCAGTAGGTTGAACTGGTGCATCAGTGGCTTGGACTGGACCTTGAGTTGGCTGCATGGTATCAACTTTCTTACCATCAGTCTTATCAGGAATGACAGTCAATTCAACTGGTGTATCAGTAGCCTCGACTGGAGCTGCAGTAGGTTGAACAGGAGCATCAGTAGGCTTGACTGGCACTTCAGTAGGTTGAACAGGAGCATCGGTAGGCTCAACTGCTTTGACGGTAGGTTTTACTGGTGCATTAGTAGGTTCGACTGGGGCTGCAGTAGGTTCAACAGCAGCATCAGTTGGTTCAACTGGAGCATCAGTAGGTTTCACTGGAGCATCAGTAGGTTTCACTGGAGCATCAGTAGGCTTAACTGGTGCATCAGTAGCCTCAAGTGGAGCTCCAGTTTGTTCAACAGGAGCATCAGTTGGTTCAATGGGAGCATCAGTAGGTTCAACAGGAGCATCAGTAGGCTTAACTGCTTTGTCAGTAGGTTGAACTGGTGCATCAGTAGGCTCCACAGGAGCTGTAGTAGGCTCGACTGGCGCTTCAGTGGGTTGACCAGGAGCATCAGTCGGCTCAACTGCTTTGTCGGTAGGTTGAACTGGTGCATCAGTAGGTTCGACTGGGGCTGCAGTAGGTTCAACAGCAGCATCAGTTGCTTCAACTGGGGCATCAGTAGGTTTCACTGGAGCATCAGTAGGTTCCACAGGAGCTGCAGTAGGTTGAACAGGAGCATCAGTGGGCTCAACTGCTTTGTCGGTAGATTGAACTGGTGCATCAGTAGGTTCGACTGGAGCTGCAGTAGGTTCAACAGGAGCATCAGTAGGCTCGACTGGCGCTTCAGTATGTTGAACAGGAGCATCAGTAGGCTCAACTGCTTTGTCGGTAGGTTGAACTGGTGCATCAGTAGGTTCGACTGGAGCATCAGTAGGTTTCACTGGAGCATCAGTAGGCTTAACTGGTGCATCAGTAGCCTCGACTGGAGCTTCAGTAGGTTCAACAGGAGCATCAGTTGGTTCAATGGGAGCATCAGTTGGTTCAACAGGAGTATCAGTATGCTGAACTGCTTTGTCAGTAGGTTGAACTGGTGCATCAGTAGGCTCCACAGGAGCTGCAGTAGGCTCGACTGGCGCTTCAGTAGGTTGAACAGGAGCATCAGTGGGCTCAACTGCTTTGTCGGTAGGTTGAACTGGTGCATCAGTAGGTTCGACTGCGGCTGCAGTAGGTTCAATAGCAGCATCAGTAGGCCTAACTGGTGCATCAGTAGCCTCGACTGGAGCTTCAGTAGCTTCAACAGGAACATCAGTTGGTTCAACAGCAGCATCAGTTGGTTTGACTGGAGCATCAGTAGGTTTAACTGGTGCATCAGTAGCTTCCACTGGAGCTGCAGTAGGTTCAACAGGAACATCAGTTGGCTCAAAGGGAGCATCAGTAGGTTTCACTGGAGCATCAGTAGGCTTAACTGGTGCATCAGTAGCCTCGACTGGAGCTTCAGTAGGTTCTACAGGAGCATCAGTTGGTTCAACGGCAGCATCAGTAGGTTTGACTGGAGCATCAGTAGGCTTAACTGGTGCATCAGTAGCCTCGACTGGAGCTGCAGTAGGTTCAACAGGAGCATCAGTTTGTTCAATGGGAGCATCAGAAGGTTCAACAGGAGCATCAGTAGGCTCGACTGGTGCTTCAGTAGGTTGAACTGGTGCATCAGTAGCTTGGACTGGACCTTGAGTTGGCTGCATGGTATCAACTTTCTTACCATCAGTCTTATCAGGAATGACAGTCAATTCAACTGGTGTATCAGTAGCCTCGACTGGAGCTGCAGTAGGTTGAACAGGAGCATCAGTAGGCTTGACTGGCACTTCAGTAGGTTGAACAGGAGCATCGGTAGGCTCAACTGCTTTGACGGTAGGTTTTACTGGTGCATTAGTAGGTTCGACTGGGGCTGCAGTAGGTTCAACAGCAGCATCAGTTGGTTCAACTGGAGCATCAGTAGGTTTCACTGGAGCATCAGTAGATTTCACTGGAGCATCAGTAGGCTTAACTGGTGCATCAGTAGCCTCAACTGGAGCTCCAGTTTGTTCAACAGGAGCATCAGTTGGTTCAATGGGAGCATCAGTAGGTTCAACAGGAGCATCAGTAGGCTTAACTGCTTTGTCAGTAGGTTGAACTGGTGCATCAGTAGGCTCCACAGGAGCTGTAGTAGGCTCGACTGGCGCTTCAGTGGGTTGACCAGGAGCATCAGTCGGCTCAACTGCTTTGTCGGTAGGTTGAACTGGTGCATCAGTAGGTTCGACTGGGGCTGCAGTAGGTTCAACAGCAGCATCAGTTGCTTCAACTGGGGCATCAGTAGGTTTCACTGGAGCATCAGTAGGTTCCACAGGAGCTGCAGTAGGTTGAACAGGAGCATCAGTGGGCTCAACTGCTTTGTCGGTAGATTGAACTGGTGCATCAGTAGGTTCGACTGGAGCTGCAGTAGGTTCAACAGGAGCATCAGTAGGCTCGACTGGCGCTTCAGTATGTTGAACAGGAGCATCAGTAGGCTCAACTGCTTTGTCGGTAGGTTGAACTGGTGCATCAGTAGGTTCGACTGGAGCATCAGTAGGTTTCACTGGAGCATCAGTAGGCTTAACTGGTGCATCAGTAGCCTCGACTGGAGCTTCAGTAGGTTCAACAGGAGCATCAGTTGGTTCAATGGGAGCATCAGTAGGTTCAACAGGAGTATCAGTATGCTGAACTGCTTTGTCAGTAGGTTGAACTGGTGCATCAGTAGGCTCCACAGGAGCTGCAGTAGGCTCGACTGGCGCTTCAGTAGGTTGAACAGGAGCATCAGTGGGCTCAACTGCTTTGTCGGTAGGTTGAACTGGTGCATCAGTAGGTTCGACTGCGGCTGCAGTAGGTTCAATAGCAGCATCAGTAGGCCTAACTGGTGCATCAGTAGCCTCGACTGGAGCTTCAGTAGCTTCAACAGGAACATCAGTTGGTTCAACAGCAGCATCAGTTGGTTTGACTGGAGCATCAGTAGGTTTAACTGGTGCATCAGTGGCTTCCACTGGAGCTGCAGTAGGTTCAACAGGAACATCAGTTGGCTCAATGGGAGCATCAGTAGGTTTCACTGGAGCATCAGTAGGCTTAACTGGTGCATCAGTAGCCTCGACTGGAGCTTCAGTAGGTTCTACAGGAGCATCAGTTGGTTCAACGGCAGCATCAGTAGGTTTGACTGGAGCATCAGTAGGCTTAACTGGTGCATCAGTAGCCTTGACCGGAGCTGCAGTAGGTTGAACAGGAGCATCAGTTGGTTCAATGGGAGCATCAGAAGGTTCAACAGAAGCATCAGTAGGCTCGACTGGCGCTTCAGTAGGTTGAACAGGAGTATCAGTGTGCTCAACTGCTTTGTCGGTTGATTGAACTGGTGTATCAGTAGGTTCGACTGCAGCTGCAGTAGGTTCAAAAGGAGCATCAGTAGGCTCGACTGGCGCTTTAGTAGGTTGAAGAGGAGCATCAGTAGGCTCAACTGCTTTGTCGGTAGGTTGAACTGGTGCATTAGTAGCCTCGACTGGAGCTTTAGTAGGTTCTACAGGAGCATCAGTTGGTTCAACGGCAGCATCAGTAGGTTTAACTGGAGCATCAGTAGGCTTAACTGGTGCATCAGTAGCCTCAACTGGATCTGCAGAAGGTTCAACAGGAGCATCAGTTGGTTCAATGGGAGCATCAGTAGGTTTAACTGGAGCTGCAGTAGGTTCAACAGGAGCATCAGTAGGCTCAACTGGTGCTTCAGTAGGTTGACCAGCAGCATCAGTAGTCTCAACTGCTTTGTCAGTAGGTTTCACTGGAGCATCAGTAGGCTTAACTGGTGCATCAGTAGCCTCGACTGGAGCCTCAGTAGGTTCAACAGGAGCATCAGTTGGTTCAACAGCAGCATCAGTTGGTTTGACTGGAGCATCAGTAGGCTTAACTGGTGCATCAGTAGCCTCGACTGGAGCTGCAGTAGGTTCAACTGGAGCATCAGTTGGTTCAATGGGAGCATCAGTAGGTTTGACTGGAGCTGCAGTAGGTTGAACAGGAGCATCAGTAGGCTCAACTGCTTGGTCGGTAGGTTCAACTGGTGCATCAGTAGGTTCGACTGGAGCTGCCGTAGGTTCAACAGCAGCATCAGTTGGTTCAACTGTGGCATCAGTAGGCTTGACTGGTGCATCAGTAGCCTCGACTGGAGCTTCAGTAGGTTCAACAGGAGCATCAGTTGGTTCAATGGGAGCATCAGTAGGTTCAACAGGAGTATCAGTAGGCTGAACTGCTCTGTCAGTAGGTTGAACTGGTGCATCAGTAGGCTCCACAGGAGCTGCAGTAGGCTCGACTGGAGCTTCAGTAGCTTCAACAGGAACATCAGTTGGTTCAACAGCAGCATCATTTGGTTTGACTGGAGCATCAGTAGGTTTAACTGGTGCATCAGTAGCTTCCACTGGAGCTGCAGTAGGTTCAACAGGAACATCAGTTGGCTCAAAGGGAGCATCAGTAGGTTTCACTGGAGCATCAGTAGGCTTAACTGGTGCATCAGTAGCCTCGACTGGAGCTTCAGTAGGTTCTACAGGAGCATCAGTTGGTTCAACGGCAGCATCAGTAGGTTTGACTGGAGCATCAGTAGGCTTAACTGGTGCATCAGTAGCCTCGACTGGAGCTGCAGTAGGTTCAACAGGAGCATCAGTTTGTTCAATGGGAGCATCAGAAGGTTCAACAGGAGCATCAGTAGGCTCGACTGGTGCTTCAGTAGGTTGAACTGGTGCATCAGTAGCTTGGACTGGACCTTGAGTTGGCTGCATGGTATCAACTTTCTTACCATCAGTCTTATCAGGAATGACAGTCAATTCAACTGGTGTATCAGTAGCCTTGACTGGAGCTGCAGTAGGTTGAACAGGAGCATCAGTAGGCTTGACTGGCACTTCAGTAGGTTGAACAGGAGCATCGGTAGGCTCAACTGCTTTGACGGTAGGTTTTACTGGTGCATTAGTAGGTTCGACTGGGGCTGCAGTAGGTTCAACAGCAGCATCAGTTGGTTCAACTGGAGCATCAGTAGGTTTCACTGGAGCATCAGTAGATTTCACTGGAGCATCAGTAGGCTTAACTGGTGCATCAGTAGCCTCAACTGGAGCTCCAGTTTGTTCAACAGGAGCATCAGTTGGTTCAATGGGAGCATCAGTAGGTTCAACAGGAGCATCAGTAGGCTTAACTGCTTTGTCAGTAAGTTGAACTGGTGCATCAGTAGGCTCCACAGGAGCTGTAGTAGGCTCGACTGGCGCTTCAGTGGGTTGACCAGGAGCATCAGTCGGCTCAACTGCTTTGTCGGTAGGTTGAACTGGTGCATCAGTAGGTTCGACTGGGGCTGCAGTAGGTTCAACAGCAGCATCAGTTGCTCCAACTGGGGCATCAGTAGGTTTCACTGGAGCATCAGTAGGTTCCACAGGAGCTGCAGTAGGTTGAACAGGAGCATCAGTGGGCTCAACTGCTTTGTCGGTAGATTGAACTGGTGCATCAGTAGGTTCGACTGGAGCTGCAGTAGGTTCAACAGGAGCATCAGTAGGCTCGACTGGCGCTTCAGTAGGTTGAACAGGAGCATCAGTAGGATCAACTGCTTTGTCGGTAGGTTGAACTGGTGCATCAGTAGGTTCGACTGGAGCATCAGTAGGTTTCACTGGAGCATCAGTAGGCTTAACTGGTGCAGTAGTAGCCTCGACTGGAGCCTCAGTAGGTTCAACAGGAGCATCAGTTGGTTCAACAGCAGCATCAGTTGGTTTGACTGGAGCATCAGTAGGCTTAACTGGTGCATCAGTAGCCTCGACTGGAGCTGCAGTAGGTTCAACTGGAGCATCAGTTGGTTCAATGGGAGCATCAGTAGGTTTGACTGGAGCTGCAGTAGGTTGAACAGGAGCATCAGTAGGCTCAACTGCTTTGTCGGTAGGTTCAACTGGTGCATCAGTAGGTTCGACTGGAGCTGCAGTAGGTTCAACAGCAGCATCAGTTGGTTCAACTGTGGCATCAGTAGGCTTAACTGGTGCATCAGTAGCCTCGACTGGAGCTTCAGTAGGTTCAACAGGAGCATCAGTTGGTTCAATGGGAGCATCAGTAGGTTCAACAGGAGTATCAGTAGGCTGAACTGCTCTGTCAGTAGGTTGAACTGGTGCATCAGTAGGCTCCACAGGAGCTGCAGTAGGCTCGACTGGAGCTTCAGTAGCTTCAACAGGAACATCAGTTGGTTCAACAGCAGCATCAGTTGGTTTGACTGGAGCATCAGTAGGTTTAACTGGTGCATCAGTAGCTTCCACTGGAGCTGCAGTAGGCTCAAGGGGAACATCAGTTGGCTCAATGGGAGCATCAGTAGGTTCCACTGGAGCATCAGTAGGCTTAACTGGTGCATCAGCAGCCTCGACTGGAGCTTTAGTACGTTCAACAGGAGCATCAGTTGGTTCAATGGGAGCATCAGTAGGTTCAACAGGAGTATCAGTAGGCTGAACTGCTTTGTCCGTAGGTTGAACAGGTGCATCAGTAGGTTCCACAGGAGCTGCAGTAGGTTCAACAGGAGCATCAGTGGGCTCAACTGCTTTGTCGGTAGATTGAACTGGTGCATCAGTAGGTTCAACTGGAGTTGCAGTAGGTTCAACACGAGCATCAGTAGGCTCGACTGGCGCTTCAGTAGGTTGAATAGGAGCATCAGTAGGCTCAACTGCTTTGTCGGTAGGTTGAACTGGTGCATTAGTAGGTTCGACTGGAGCTACAGTAGGTTTCACTGGAGCATCAGTAGGCTTAACTGGTGCATCAGTAGCCTCCACTGGGACTGTAGTTTGTTCAACAGGAGCATCAGTTGGTTCAACGGGAGCATCAGTTGGTTTAACTGGAGCATCAGTAGGCTTTACTGGAGTATCAGTAGTTTCTACAGAAGCATCGGTGGGTTCAGCTTCTTTTTCAGTCGGTGGAAGAGGAGCATCAGTTTGGAGTTTTATGTCTTCTGGGATTTCCGTTTGCACAGCTGGGTCCTTCTCTGTGGGCTGCATGATTTCAATATCTATAAAAAGAGCATAAGAAAAGAGGGATTAAGTTTTTAAGGTATTTTTTGTTTGGCTATGCATTGAACTAAATATGCTTTGACATAAAAAAAAATCCTGAAAAAATTTAGTTGAGGACGTTCATGCTGTAAAAGTTTTTCCCCATCAACAGCCCAAAGAAGGTTAACACTCATTTTGAGGTACTTAGGATGGGCTATACAAAATCACAGGGTAACCAGAGTTTAAGAAAAAAATATTTGGAACAAGCAAGCTAAAGTCTGTTCTCCTTGCTATCACAAATATTTTGAATCTTGTCAGACGATATTGAGGTGGGGGACTGACAGGGAGTGCACAGTCTTTTCAATATGTGACCTGTCATCACAAATTGAGCTTTAAGTTGGAATTTTTATGAATTGAGGTATTCATATATCTGAATTCTGCCAAAAAAGGGCTTTCAAATGGTATACAACATTAAGGGGTACTGAGTTTAGTAACAGAAATATAGACCACCAACTAACTTGAAGTTGTAAAACTGATTCTTTAGAAAATGACATTTAAAATCATGCAGTTGTGTTGCATTATAGATTCCACGTTAAATGAATTCACAATATTGTTTTTCGTTTCAAGATTATTCTGAGTTTCTTGTGAAATTCACGTGCCAGTATGCACCTATTCAAAAAGCTCCCTAAAAGTGTGACATAAGTTTGCACCTGATGTACCACATCATTGATTTTCCTTAAAATCGGTTGAGTTTGTTTAAGGCATACCTTTATTTGAATAATTTGTAACTCTTTTAAATATCAAACCAATACTCATCAGGGATAAAGTTCAGATCCCACCTATTCAAAAGCGCGCTAAAAGTGTGACTCAAGTTTGCATCTGATGTACCACATCATCGAGTTTCCTTAAAATCGGTTGAGTTTGTTTAAGGCATACCTTTGTTTGAATAATTTGTAATGCATTTAAATATCAAACCAATACTCGTCAGGGATAAAGTTCAGATCCCAAGCTTTTAAATGGTATAAAAAATAATGGCGGTATGTGTTTGCACGCCAATGCTAGAGCCTCGCAAAAAAAAATGTTTCAGGTATGTTGGGTCGCGCTGTACAGTAAAGAGACGAACAACTTCGACAAAAGTATCAACTACTCACCAGTGCAGTTTGATATCCTGCGACCTGGGTTGCGGCAGAAGCCCTTATAGGAGAAAGTCAGCGGAATGCGGCGCTCTGGCTTGCAGGCTGAGCTGACCTTCTTCAGGTGGCAGAAGTTTCTGAACGTGCGCTCCCTGCATCCCGTGATACCACAGACATAGTGGAATCCCTCACCCCTACAGTGTGATGGGCAGTCAGCATCTGGGGAAGAAATTCAATAACGATGGAAATAAGGCCTGGGCGACTAGTACATTTCAAAAGTCACGACTAGTTGCGATAAATAGTCGCGACAAGTCGACTAGTCCACTAGTCACGACTAGTACTAGTTATATACTATTTATTGATCAAGTAACACTGGTCGGTGGAACAATTAATACATCGAACATATTTGTCTACCAATGTGAAATGAGCATTTGGGTTTGTTGTGATCAGATGGTTCCATATTGTTTTTATGGGTATTTAAAGGATGGTCTTCAAAAGGAATTTATTGAATATTTTCAACTTTTAAACTGAAGTTTTATCGCTGGTGATGTTTGAAGACAATTGTGAAGATGATTCTTGAAATCGCATTTTTTGGACAAAAGAGGTTTTAAGGTCATTGTGTTTTAATGGTGATATTTGTGAATTTAAGTCAAGGGTTCTAATTAGGATTTTCCCACACAGTGAACAAAATGATTATCTTAACCCTAACTCCCTTGGGGATGTGCAAAATCGTTTTGAAATTGGAGGATTCAGGACTGTTAGGGTTAGGTGAAATAAAATAACCCCGGACTTTGGTTCACAAAAGTGGCGCTGGAATCAGAACTACTGAACCGAATTGGGAGTTCTTCAAAAATTTCCTAGCCATAGCCATACAAATCAATCTTTAGGTTCCTTGAAAAATGGAGGTTCATGTAAGTACATTTTTTTTTGGAAGTAGATGGGTTTTTTTGGACCACCCTGTATGAAGATTTGTCTTCAGTAAGAAATCTGTCATAAACACTTAACGCTAAAAGAACTGAATCATTTTTGGAGAAACATTCTTAATCATTGTAACTATTCATAATTTGTTAAGTTTATTTATTTTTTTTTCCACTTTTTCTAGAACAGTTGTAAAAATGAAAAAAAATAACTCCTCTTTAAAGGTTTTGACTCTTTGGTAAGTGATTAAGTTTAGCAGTCACTCCAGCAAAAACTCCAAATCCAACAAGTTTTTTAACAATTCTGTTTAGTATTTGTATATAGTGAAAAGTTTGCTATTTGAATGAAGTTTGGATTCAATGTGCAAATGCTTCACTGCAAAGTTCTTCCTATCAGTTCATTTGATTGAGGATTGTAGGGGGGGGGGGTTAAGCACAGCACATTTTGTCCCCAAAATCCTTGTACAGTGTACTTTCTCTAGCAAATTCTCAATTTTTCATTTTCATATCATTTTTTGAGGGTGCGTGGGGGACACAAATATCCATCTTACCCCCACTGACACCCCTGCAGATGCCCATTTTGTTAAATGAGTATTAAATTAAAGTAAATATGACTTCAAACCGCCTTTGTCTTTTTTGGTCCCATTTTCTTCCCCTTTTTAGGGGGGTTGCTTTTACGGTGTGTGTGGGGGGGGGGAGGTAGGACCCCCGCTTGCCCAATCCCAGGACGCCCATGACTTGGATGATCAATGAATCCTGGACAAAGTTCTTTTTTGGTTTTTTTGCAAACTGTCTTACCTGTGCAGGGCCCCAGGTGGCTGAATTCAAACGTCTGATACGTATCACGTGTGCACACCTCCCGGACAAGGTCGCACTTGGATGGGTAGGTGATGCTGTTGCTTCCACAGACCAGCCCAGTAAATATAAGTTCGTTGGGGCAGACAGCCTCCACCTCCTTGCATTCGTAATCGGTTCCATCCACTGTTCGTGTTCCTGTAGAAACCAACAAGGCACGTTACATTTCTGAACAACTTAGGAAAAAAACTGTCGCTGTTATTTCCAACAAGACAAAGCAAGTAAAGATACCCAAGTGCACAATAATCTTTGCAATTTATTCAGAGTGGCAAACAAAATGCTGGAATAAGCTGTAGCTTATGTGTAGGAAAAAAAGGTTTTTTCGCCATAACTATGTACATGGAGACTTGATTTTCTGCCTACGCTTAAACCCATCATGAAAGTACATGCGTGTAACGAGCAACAGACTAATTCACATGTGGTGTAGACGCTGCAAGACCAAGACCCCGAACATTGACACCTCCCTCCCCCACACCGCACTAAAAACTAGGGGTCACTTTAGGGTAGTATGATAACCTGGTACCCGATTGAAAAAGCATGGGTACCTGGGTAACCCCAAAATAAATTCTTGGAAGCTACTGCTAATGATTTTCATAAAGGTCTGCACGATAATACTCCTAATCATTGTGTCAATGCAGCAAAACACAGTGACAAAAAAATTTCAAAATTTTCATGACTCATGAAAATTTTAGGCACGAAAACTTATCCTTATTTTTACCAGCTGAGTTTTGAGGTCTTAGGTCCATTTTTTAAGGAGATTTTTTCTTTACATTTAGCATGCGAGTCTGAGAGCTAAGGCGCCATGTGATTTCAATAAGTCTCCTGAAGCCGAAGACTGGGGGGGGGGGGGATTTGATAGGCCTGTTGCTTTAAGGGGAAAAAAGGAAAGAATGAATTATCCAGACATCACTTTTTTGGTCATGTTGGTTGTGAAACAACCAAGTCTAAGACAATGGCGAGTCCAGTGCATTTTCAAGGTACTATTAATTTTGTAACAAAATTGAAAATGTTTCTCAGTCCCAGATTCATGTCTTTTTCAACATTTTTGGCAATAACTGACAATCATTGAGATAATAATGAAAAAAATGGCATCAGAATGCGACATACTTTCCAACAATGGGGGGGGGGGCCTCTGCTATGACGACGTCAGTGAGACGTTTAGAACCTTTTCCAACATGCTTGAATGCAATGCTTCATTCTGCGGCGCCAATCATTGTTGAACGAATTTAACTTTAATTCGGCCACAAAAAAGCCAGTATACAGTACAAGCCAAATGGCCATACTTTTTTCATTTCCATCTTCAACTTGGTAATGTTGACTAATAGAATGCTCAAAAAGAATATGATGGGAAAATGAAGCATGGATGAAGCAATGCATGAAGCAAACAAGTACGTCTTGAAATCGGCCGCTTCCTCGATCATGCTCGCGGCCTCTGGATCGATAGGAGGCAGCAAAAAGCCAGCACGTGTTATTAAACCTGTCTTCACTGTCAGGTATACAGTGAGCCCTCTATCGGTTAAGCCTGTTCAATATGCCGTATTTCTTTGTGATTGCGGGCGCTGTAGCGGGTGATGCAAAGAAGTGAGTTCAAGTTAAGTTATTTTGTATGTTGCTATCATTAAAAGATTACGTTTGAGTTTTGACAGAAAGTAAAGTTGCTAAATTTCCTCAATAAACGTGATATGTCCACTGTTTGAACCCAGAATGCGCCCTTCACTTTCGGAGGCCAATTTTCTCTAAATTTGGCAGGAATGTTGCTTGGTCGGTTATCTATAATATTACGTCATGTAGTTGCGCCGAGTTGACCACAAAAGGGCACTTTTAATACTGCAATGTATTTTTTAGCATTTTCTCCCCATCAAGATTAAAAAAACAGTAGTTTTTGTCTAATTTTATAATTTTTTTATCCGATGCTTTCAATTTGGTACAAATATTTTAGATCAGTATCCATCCAACTAAATCGATCATCAAAATCATCATTTGGTGTGTTTTTGTCCCAAAATTATATTTCATCTTTCAACCAAAAATGGGCACTAATGAAGTAATGTTAATGTTACATTTAGAAATTTGTGCAGAAAGGGTGCTAATGGCCGCCTTATTCCCAGCATGCATTGTAGTTGGTCACATAGAGGGGGGGGGGGGGCACAGTGCCCTCAGTTCTGATAGAGTTAAAAGTACAGCCATTTATTTGTTGAAATATCGTTGGCCTGCTGAAGGCCATTAGACCTGTAACCAGCCCTGTTGATGAACGCTTTTCGATTCCTGATCCGATACATCGGTGAGAATGTTCTGTTTACCTAAAACCCGAGTAATTAAGAATTTAATGATGAAATAAAATGTCAAAGGAACTTACTTCCCGCTAATGCCACCTTCTCTGCGATGAGCAGCAACAGAAATGTAGCGACAGTGTTCTTCATCCTGTTACAACGAAGAGAAAAACACAAGACGTTATTTAGTCACCAATACCAACAAGATGCACAAAATCCTTAAATGTACTTTCCATTGCAAAGGTGTAGTGGCGGCGATTTATTGTCAACAGTTGGGGGGGGGGGGGGGCCCAGCAACTTGGAAGTTCTAAAAGTGTGGGCGGGGGATGGCTTGGGAGTGGACACGATGATCTGACTATAGAGGGCGCTGTTCTAAGATTGTGTGCAATGAGAAAAATCGCACTGGGATAAACTATTGGGGGTTCGAGTGGGACAATGCCATAGACCTTTTTTTGCACGAGGAAGCCTTTTTCGATATACATGTACATGTACAGTGTTCCCAGCTGAATGGTTCTATTGATTGTAAAGTGTTGAATGGGATGGCGCCGGACTATTTATGCGTTCCAAGCCTCACCTGCATTTTTTTTTTATTAGAGGTGGCTTAAAACATTAGGGTATGATTAATCACAAACTTTGAATTATTCATCAGTGCATGACTGGTATCAGTTTATACATGTATAAAGCTTGAATGTCATTGCTTTCATTTCTGTTCGCAAGTTCCAAAAATGAAGCTTTTACCTCGCTTTTAATTTAATATGGCCGACTTGTGAATAAAGCCCATTGGCGCCCTAAAATCATTGGGCGGGACACTTTACATTAAATTCACGAGCGATGAATACTAGTTAGCTGGCTTAGGGAGTGACAGGTAGGCATGCAGGCGAACATCATTCAATCATCGGACCTTCAGATGGGGAGTTGAGTTTGCCCCCTCCCTGCCCCCCCCCCCACGAGTCCGCAAATTAACTCCCCATATGACTTAAAAGTGAAAACCTGATTTTGTTTTGAAATAGCTAGTTCTCTATAGCAATACACATTTTATTCGAGTTTATTGTCACGAAAAGTTCCTCGTTTAATTATGGAATAATGTTTTATTATATACACATTTGAATTGTTTGGAACCAAACAAAAATCAGTTCTAACAGAAGTAACAGGGTAGACTGATTCCCGCCCACTCTAAAGAATCGATTGTGTGGGGGCGGGAGCAGTCTATTACTTGAATACATTACAGGGCGGAATTGTTTGTGCGCAAATTAAGCAACCCACAAATAACGGTAGTTATCCAGAATTAACGAATCGATTTAGCGAGAAAAACTATGCCAAAAGAAAATGATAATCTCACTCAAAGAAATCCTTGAGAAATTATTCAAAATTTGAAAGAGGTCAAACACTGTCGTTGGAACAGTACTAAATAATTCTCCCTATATAAGCCATTGTATAAGTCCGAATGTGTTAGTTTAAACCTGTTTATCGATGAACCCAATGTGCAAGTGAGCAACATTCACCGCGTTCCCACTTGAATTCGAAAAAGGTGGATCAAGATCCGGCATTTTGGTGTGATCGTTATCTTACCGCAACGAAACCGCAAGACGCGTTCCCACTTATGCTTGATCCACCTTTTCGTACGGAAATGTCGGGTCCAAAAGGTCACTGAGTTCGGAATTACGCGCGCTCTGTGGGAGTGCCATTGTTGCATGGTTGCATGCTAGGCCAGGATGGGTCAGTTTTCAAACAGCACTATCAGAATTAACCGACAAAAATTACGCGAATTCACCAACATAAATCACGGATCCGTAGAGGATCCGTGCGTGCATAAATTAACAGGTGAAATCCAACAGATCAGAGCCGCTCATTGTGTGACATCACGGCAGAAACCTATGCATCGATAAGGGATTCCCTGGTTCTGAAGCTTCTCATTGGTTAGAAACGGTCACATGATGTACTACGACATCATTTTCCAATTTTCTATAATCAATACTTCAGATGTGTCACCTCCGTACGTACCGCGTTATCGGCACTATTCTCATCGCATACTCGTAAGCTTTTCCATGATTCTGTGCCAATAAGTGAAGTCTTTGGGTGAGTGCGGACTCAGAGTCATTTATAGATGGAAAAATAAGTAAAATTTCACCAATGGAAAAGGTTTAGTAATGGACGAACACGCAACAAAAATAAGGCCTAGTGTAGTTTTAGGATACCACGTGCGCTTTTGCATGCGCGGTGCTAGCCCGTAGTTCAGCGGTTGTTTATTGTGCATGTTGTATACGCTGGAAATGTTCACATGAGCTACACGCCTGAAAACGTGTTTCTTCGTTCATGAGACCGCAACATTTTCGCGCCACTCGTGCACCGGGCGGATGTTAACAGGTCAAATTGCCGGATCAGATCCACCTTTTGCGTTCCCATCTGATCGTGATCCGGCAATTGCCGGATCTGATCCACCAATTGGGGGATCTGTATCCTGGTCCAGAGGTGGATCAGAAAAGGTGGATCTGATCCTGATCCACCTTATAACGGTTAGCGTTCCCACTACACACAATTGCCGGATCTGATCCACCAATTGGGGGATCTGATCCGGCAATTTGGCAAAAGGTGGATCAGATCCCCCAATTGGTGGATCAAGTGGGAACGGGGTCCAAAATGCCGGATCTTGATCCACCTTTTTCCAATTCAAGTGGGAACGCGGTGTGAGTGGTCGCAAACAATGGTTGGTCAAGAATAAAGATAAGAACTCTGCAAGACAAAATCAGCGTCTCAAGGGATAAACGCTGTGGCACTTACGCTATTATGCATGCATGTTTACACCTGTTAGTCACAGTTAGTTTATGCATGGAGCTATGTGTTTTATAGCTCCATGGTTTATGATGCCTACCCTATGAATAGGCTTAGGGCGGAAGATTACATTCAGTAACACTCTATGTTTATTCGATGCATTGAGGCAACTACATGTACTATAGGCTTCTGAAATAAACGTTCTAAATTCTTATCAAATCAAAAGCATCTGTGCCTGGGTATAGTTTCCTTTATTTTCTTGGTATCTTTTCCAAGCCACGTTACATGTAGTTGTTATATACCTAAGAATGGGGACCTCTTTTTGTTTAACATGTAAGCTGACCCTTAATTTCATAGGTTACGTTAGGGTTCGACAACACATTTTAAAGGGGTGTAGAGTGGGTGGCAGCATCGCTACATGCACGTTTGAGGATGAAAATTTCACGAAAATGATGTATATAATTACTCATTGCCAGTTGTCTACGTCTGCTTTGTTTAATTGAGCGAAATGTTTCACTTTGGATTTTCCCTGGACAGATTTTTATAATCAACAAAAGCACGTGTGTATTTCCGAAGAATGTTGATAGGTTGTTTGTCTATTGCTCCTCGGGGGGGGGGGGGGGGGCGGGGGAAGTGGGCTGAAGAATACTCTCGATCCGTGGACATACAAGCTGGACCCGAGTGATACCAAAATACGATGCCAGTTTTTCCCCCGGAATATGAGGTGCATAACTGTTAAAGTAACGTCATCCGTTTAACAAAGGGTTTCATAAGTCCTATCATTCCAAAGCCCTGTTCACGGCCATGCTCAGTTTACACCATGTACATGTACATATATTTGAAACGTGAAGTACGTTAATTTTTTCCCCTTTAAATTAGTGTTAAAACAAACATGCACGCAAGACATGAGCCGAAAACAAATTAACCTAAACGGCAAGATTAAAAATCTGGCAGAGATATCTGGAGAAAAAAGACTTACTAAGGCCAAAAAAAAGTCTCCGGCTTCTGGTATGGAGCTTGCCCAAAAAGTGGTGCGGCGACGCGGCTTTCTTTTTTTTTGCTTCATATGTCGGCGGATGACTGCAAAATGGTGCCCGACTAAACTTAGTGCAAATATATGGGAGTCCAGAGAGGCCACATAAAGCTTATTCTCGATCATAACCCCATCTAAAAACACGTTAAAATTGTGCAGCAGCAGGATTCCAATCAAACCAGTGAGTTTGGTGGTTTTGAGACAGTTTCATTTAAAAAAAAAACTTTTTCATTTTGCCGACGCGCATGGCTACGGCGACGCGCGCGCATACCAGAAACCGGAGACTTAATTTTTTTGGCCTAAACATAGGGTAGGTACCATGGGTCCAACCAACACCAATCTTGAAATCTTGAAATCTCGAAAAGGACATATACACTGATCCATAACAGATAACGAAACTTTCGCCAAACATTTTTGAAATTCCCTACAACGGTCAGTTACATGTATATTTAAAAAATAGGTCGTACACATAGATTTGTATTCTTCCCTTCAATGAAAAGATATGTCTACATTCGCATCTGCTCGGTGAAACGGCTTTGCCTCACTCATCGCATGCTTGGTTTGAAAGATGATGAGTCAAACACGTGAAATTTAAAAATAACGTCATGCAAGGTTTTGTTGACTGTAAGCATAGAACAAAGAAACAGAACAAGGTTCCTTGAATGGTAGTCAGTCGTTCCAAGGAGGATATTATCAATATTGGCAATTCCGAATGATATAACAAAAATAAGGAATCACATTTTAGGCGAATACAATAAACGATTCGGCTCTTTGCAGATGACCGTCTCAATCTCAATACTGATAAACACCAACTTCAACAAGATCTTCATAAACTTCAAAGTGGGTGATGGTTTTCAACCCGAAGAAGTGTACCGTAATTTTCGGAATATAAGCCGCGCGGCGTATAAGCCGCAGCACGCAAAAATCTGCAAATTAAGATTTGAAGTCGGCGTATAAGCCGCACCGGCGTATAAGCCGCACCGGCGTATAAGCCGCACCGGCGTATAAGCCGCACCGGCGTATAAGCCGCACCGACGGCAGCGGTTTCAATTTTGTAAGGCCTCCAAATTCTCGCCAAAATGCTACGAACCAGTTCCATTTACACTACAGAAGCTATAAAAAGGGCCGTAAAAATGTTGTATCAAATCATTTACAATCGATACTCTCACAAACAAATGTGGAAATTGATGATGAGAAATAATCACCGGGAATTGCTGCCGGCTGCCCCGTCCGGTCCCCGACCGTAAAAGTTAATACATCGCCTGGCGCGGCAGCCTGCGCCGCGCCGGCCTAGGACAACATTTTCCTGCAGCACGTGATGATTCTCTATCTAGAACCCGGGGACCAAAAAAAACCCTATCTACCATGGCTTTATTGGCAAGATCTGATCGGCAAAGTGTCGACTTTCAAAAACATTTATATTTTGGACAACGCATGTCTCTGATGTCACCAAAAATCCCTGAAGATATTAGGTCTATAATCAAACGGAATGCGTGGTTTTGTAATGTTTCCGCTATTAAAGAAACAGCCTACACTATACTGGTTCGACCTATACTGGAATATGCGACATCTCCCTGGGGTAACGAGTTAACTCGTACTCGGGTTAACTCGTACCCCGAGTCAACTCGTACCCCAAAATGTACACCCAAGTCAACTTGTGCCCGAGTCAACTCGTATCCAGGTTAACTCGTACCCAAGTCAACTCGTACCCGAGTCAAGTCGTGCCCTCTTAATTTTGAACTCCGTGCGCGGAATTAAAATAATGAAAACTTGCAGTTTGCACCATATCAAATTTTCCTTTCTACACTACCGACTAGGGAATTCATGTAGGCATGTACATTGTGTACGTTCAGTCATGGAAGAAGGAAAACAGAGTGCTATTAAATAGACGCATTCCAGTTTGAATGCGTGAAATAAATAGGCCTACATTCAAAAAGTACACCAATATAAAACTTCCAGTTTTGTGCAATTACAGGCCGAAATCTTCAGTGTTAGATTTTTTTTCAGAAACGTTTGTTGTAACGACACACTATCAAACCATGGAGGTAGCCATCTTCCCAAAGGAGATTTGAGAACTTTAAAACGGTGGTTGTGTTTAAAAGTCCGTAACTTGAAAACTACACGAGTGATTTGAATGATTCTTGTAGTAAAAACAAGCTCTTGAATTGAGCGTTCATATTCCTAGATTTTGAAAGTGCTACAAGCAGAACGTCACTAAACCAATGGTCCCGACATTTGGGTATGGTTGGTTTTTTTTACTCACCCTATGTTGTCGAAAATACGTCCAGCTCCAAACCCAAAACTAACCAAACAATTCATGATTTTACCTTTCCAGTTCTACTAAAGAAGAATGTATCAAATTCGTAATTTCGTTTGAGAATAATAAGAAGTGTTAACCTTTTTGCCTCGCAGTTTGTCAATTAAATTACTTACTCTTCGAATATTTAAAACAGCTTCAAACTATATAACTGCCCTGATAATGCCCAAGGGTTCATGCACATGTATGGGGCCTTGCTGCCCACGCGATCCCCACCATGTGGTCAAGTTATGTAATACTGGAATTCCTCTGCTCTACACTAATTGCTGGACCCTAGCCATGCTAGCACGATTCAGAGTAAAAGCTGGGCAGGTCGATAGAACAAGGATATTCCACTCCAGTGAAAAAAAAATATCAAATTAAACTGGAGGTATAGGGCTTTTCTGCACTATCATTTTTGTATGACTTTATGCTTTTTTGCCGATGTGCAGTCTGGTAAAATATAATTTTGTGTTCAAAGTTCAGGCATGCAACTGGGAAGTCACACAAAAAAGAGGAAATTCAAATCTTTCCAAGACTTTGTACAGTGTTTTTCTATTTTCAATGGCACACATGCATGGGAATTTAAAAAAAAGAGGAAATCAGCTGATCCGATGAAAAGTTGCATGCCTGAAAGTTTATAAAAGTAATATTGAGCTAGTAGCCAACAGATGTTAAATATTAAAAATAAGTTGATAACGTCATCTTGCATGACTTGACGTCACTTTGGATTTTGCATTTTGATGTCATCTAGCTTCCCACCAGTTCAGTTTCATGACGACAAGACCAACCCTTAATGAAAGGCCAAGACATTACAAATTTCCCTTTTTTTAACCGAAGGGAAATCTCATACTATTTTTTTTATCGAGACAGACGTGTCACGTGTGCCTAGCCTAGACCTCGCCATAGTAAAACTCACAAGAATAGGAACTTGGTAACTTAGTGACAAGTTAAAGAGAACAGGTCAATATTCTTAACAATGGTTCCCTTTACAAAGAGGGGAAGCATGGGTATTTGACAGTTGTTTTAAAAGAGTTAAATTTTCGGAACACTTTTTTTTGTAATTAATTCCTAGTTGATGACTTGCGATTTCTGCGAATACAAAATTTCAAATTCAAGATAGTCTAATCTTCAGGTCTTACAATCTACATTTAGGAAGCAGAATGATCGAATGAACAATTTGCAAAGAATAAAACACTGCATCGAAAAAATTCTGTATACGCTCGACTATACAACCACAACAAACTACTTCATGTAATTTCGCATAACCTCACGGCTCAACAAGTGTCGTTGTACTTTCAGAGCGAAATAAATACATACTAAATAAATACATACTATTATTGCTCGCTTCAAGCATGATCCGACTCTCTTCCAACAGCCAACAACATGAAGGTCAAGTCAAACATTATAAACACGGCAAAATACACACAACAAACTCTAAAAACACAGCAAAAGGGGGCAATCATCCAAACTTCGAAATTCGACGATATTCACTTAAATATCCAGTGTAAACCAGTGACGAGACGATCTACACTACAGTATGTGGTAAAATTCGTTTAATTTAAACGAACAAGTTTTCATTCGCGTTTCCGCTGGAGTATTTTTTCTCTCCAAATTTGTAACATACTTTTTTGGGTAATTTACACTGTAAATCATCTGGTCCCAGCTTCACTCTTTGAAAGTAAGAGAGTTGCCTGAATACTCACCTGCTCCGCTGCTCAGGATGCTTGTCTCCTGGATTAGTTGCGATGGGAGGAGATTCCTTGCCGGGATGTCACCGGGCTGGTCGGCGGGTATGGGTCCGCACCGGTGGAGCACTCCTGGAGGAATTGATGATCTTCAGGTCGGGGGATCAACCAAGGACTTTCGAACCCCAGGCGAGGCAAGATGGGATGCCGGGAGAGATAAGCATCAGACAGGAACCAGGGAGAAAGAATTATGTAACACGCTAATAAACAGCCGCAGCTGCTGCTGGCAAAGTTTAGGTGGTGATCTCGGTTCTCTTCCCCCGCGGTAGACATAAATCATGCGCTGCCTGCGTGCATGCTTTCCAATTAGCGCCTTGCTTGTAATCCCCCTGGAAGAAGTCAAACCCAAACCAATAAGTAAAGCAAACTCCTCACCAAACAGGAAGGTCAATTAAAATTTCACACCTTATATGAGAAGTTACACAATTCCTTCATTGTTGTTACACAAGTTAGCAGAAAAGAATGTTGGAGCATGATGTATACAACGCAACGAGGAATAGCTGAAGAGAATGCCCCCCCCCAAAAAAAACCCCAAAATGTACATTTTTAGCTCTCCACTGAATTTGCTTTCAAAAAAAGCAACCTGAATAGCTTTGCCTGAATTTTATAATTAACCGTTCGGTATCACGTGAACTGTTACATGTGATATAAACACTAAAACAGCTGGCGTTTTCTTGCAGGTCGTATGACTTTTCCCAAAATTTTGGGAAAAGTCACGTGGCATGTCATAATTTGTTATGATTATTTGATATTTGGGCCTGGGGATTTCCCTGTTGTTGAAATTGAAACGAAGGTCGTTCCGATATCTCAATGCTGAGGGTTCAGTGCTGAAGGTTCAACCTTGGCCAAGTCTTGTATTTCAAATGGCGACTGAAATTCATAATAAACACCTAGAAACATCCACATAATCTGCAAATTGCTGCCCAGCATAGTTAAGCAATTGTACCTAAGTGTATCTTCATAGGCGCGGATGCGGGGGAGGGGGGGGGAGGGGTAGAAACCCCTTCCCCTGCTCTGACACCGAAAAACAAAACAGTAATAAATTATAACAGTAATAATAATAATAATTGCGTGCCTGTTCGCAACAATTGGACATTGTAAAATCTGAAGGGGCCTGACACCCCCACCCGCCTGCAAAAATTCCAGGATCCGCCCCTGCTTCATATTTCAATTTTTTTTCAAACAACGGTATACTATGGAGAAATAGGTATATATACATTATTGACACTTGCTATGCACGGTCAGTGGGGAAAAACTCTTTTGCCTTGAAATTTGAAAAAAAAGGTGAAAATATCAGGGCAGATTCCTCCCCAGCAGTACATGCAGTATACTGTACATGCACACCGATTTGACTTGGAATGATGCGTTAATAGTCAAAGTTTAGGTTACATCATTCCAAGGTTGCTCTATAGTTGCATAACCTCAGAGCCTGGAAATGATCTAAACATAGAACAAAGAACAGGTGATAGCCGAGCGTTCCAGGTCAAAGCCCTCGCAGACGAATTCGGACATCAGTAATAAGTAATGTGCGCTTTGTAGGCCCATGATACGCAACCTCTGTGGTTGAAATGCAAAACTTTTCGAACAAATCTTTTGCTTGATCAAAGTCCTTTGCCTTGGGCAAGCACTGGGTTGAGGATGCCCAGCCCCCCCCCCCTCCCAACATCACCCTCCTAGTATGGCAGATAGGTGATGGGAAGTACCTTTTTACGTGCGTCAAAAGCATCGGAATCCAGTTCGAGGCCCAAAAAACATGTGCATTATGTTTCCCAAAATGCATAGCATCCATTGAGCTGAAACTTCAACAGGTTGTCATAAACTTTATACTTGAATTATTAAGCAGTTGCTTCAAACGAAAAACAAATGTACAAAATGCAAGTTTCAATACGTACATCGGCAATATCACAGGAAGGACACTACAGGAAATGTTGTCCTACATTGTCGCAATCTCCAGATGCCTAGGAATATCGAATATGAGCGTGTCTTTCATAGAGCAAGCATACAATGTTAGAAATAAAGTTTCTTAAGGATAAATAAAATGATCCCCTTCAGTGCAAATCTGTGCAGCACATTTTCATATTTGTGGTGGAATTACACAATGAACTAGACAAACAGCCTTGAGTGGCTGGCGACTTGAGAAGCTAGATAAGCCGGTAGACATCAGGCTTGTATTATCCCTTCCTTAGTAATTGATAAACAACCAAGTAGATTACGCTGTTTGCAGGTTGCGCTCAACCACCTACGCTTTTCAATTGCGAAATCAGCCCAGAATCAACATCTCCGAGTACGCCGTGTTTTTTTTTTATGGAGCCATCAGTGGGCACTATGATGTTCCCATCTTTTGTGGCCCCCTTTTATCGCCAAAGCTATACATGACCTTATGAATTGATGCTGACAAATTAATGTGCTCGTGAAATATATTTCATGCATCCAGTATTGTCCATGAAGGTCTTGGCATGGAGGAATACTTTGCAAGGCCGTCAATCGCTTTTGAAAAAAAAAGGGGGGGGGGGGCATACCTTGATCAGAACCAATGCAAGCGCGAAGCCCTGAAGGTGTGGGGTTCGGGGCCCAGGTAATTAAGGGGCCCAGGAAATTGTGGATTCTAGACGTTCTGTGGACGTGGTGTGATCGGAGGCAACTTCTGACCACTTACCAATTGTTTTTAGCAAAAGCTTTTCGTTTTTGTGTTTTGAGTCATTGAAACAGTTTTTCTGAGCTGTGGAATCAAATGTAGGACTACAATTTTTATTCGGGGACGAAAAAAAGTGGGGGAGGGAACGATTATGATAACACCCCTGACAACTTTAACAAAGTATAATGGGCGTCAATCGGGGAGGGAGACATGTCCCCCCCCCCCCCGTCCCAAACCGATAGACGTCCCTATACCGTGGCAGATTGAGGAGTTTGGCAACCTATGCACTCATCATCCTTTGGACCTTTTCTTGCTTCTGAAAACATGCAGTGAACGCCTGGCACGGCACATGAACACGTCTCCTCTCCGAAGTTACTCATTATTTATTGACTTGGCTCTTCCCAGCACCACCGTATTGATTGCTCAGTCATGTGGAAATCACCAGGGCGTACAAAATAGACGCTAATAAGTTGAGAACCCACCTTTTTTCAAGCTATATATTTTCACTGTCAAGAAGGGATTTCCTTTAGAAGTGTCTTTTAACTCTTCCCTTTCATGTTGTGCCAAATCAAGGCCATAATAGATACAACAGTAACTACGTTATGCCTGTTTAGTGATCTTGTACCAATTATTTAACTGCAACTGCAAGCTAATTCTGAAAATACTTCTGAAACATTTTTCTAAAAAATGTGTAACACTATGAATGATTTAATACACCATTAGAATTCGGCAAACATTCTTTCACTCAGTTCGTGTATGATTGAGGTATCATAGGCGCAGCCAGGGGGGGGGGATATTATCCCCCCCCAATTTTTTTGGTAAAGACTGCCTTTTTCCATTCAAATGCCCTTTTTTTCAACGTGCTTACCCCCCCCCCCCAATAATTTGTAAAGAGTGCCCTTTTTTACGAAGTGCCCTTTTTTTCTGAACAAGTGCCCGCTTTTTGATTTTACGAAGGCCAATTAGTGTCTGGAGAAAAAACCTGTCTACATTTCACAACGGATGTGCAAGTGCTCTTTTCAAACCCCCCCCCCCCAATAATTTGTAAAGAGTGCCCTTTTTTACGAAGTGCCCTTTTTTCTGAACAAGTGCCCTTTTCAAAAAATGGTACTAGCCCTCCCCCCGCTTTTTGATTTTACGGAGGCCAAGTGTCTGGAGAAAAAAACCTGTCTACATTTCACAACGGATGTGCAAGTGCTCTTTTCAAAAAAATATACCCTTCCCCAATATAACTTGACCGTGCTACGCCCCTGGGCATGGGCGGCAACACACAGTTCATGCCAGCTTTTTTGTAAAACAGTAAAATTATGTAGGGTGTTGTGTGTGTGGTTTGCTGGTCAACTGAAATCGCCTATGGTGAGCGGCAGGGCGGGGGGGGGGGGGTGTTACCAAAGTCGCCCATTAACGTGATATTCTTTGAAGTCAACACAATCCTCGTGATTTATTATCCAAGTATCTTATGTCTTAACATTAAATGCAAAATAATACACATTTATTTTCACTTAATTGCAATGTTACAAACAAAAAATAAAAGACAAACAATTAGCACCAGAGCCCCAATAAGGAAAACAATACCATTTAAATGTTGACATGGTGGCTTACGATAGTTGTACGTGTACATTCACTCTGCGACAGAAATCAACGACAGGAAATGTTAAAGAAAAGAAAATGTAAATTGTCAATTAGACTTAGAGTATTTGGAGGAACGACTTTTTAATAACAGCACAGACAACCATGCAGTAATATCCATCTGAAAATTCTAGCACGATGCTTTACATTTTGAAGAAAATCTGCAGGAAGATAATGTAGTAGAACACCCACAAAATATGCGGACGTATTATCCATGGTTCACTTTTCATAATGAATCAGTTGAGTTCAAGCAAAAGTATATATTGCCAGGGGTTCCTCCTGGCCATGCGCGATGCCCCCCCCCCCCGCCCCCCCCCTTTATTTCAGGACCCTGGATATCTGCTCAAACAGCTGTTGTATTGTCTATAGACTATAGCCGAACGGCAATAAAGATCACTGACCGCGCGAACACATTATGGCTCCATAGTGACATTCCACCGCCATGTCCTTTTTTTTAACAACTGCCTATATCTCCGCGCCTTTGCGACTACAAATCTGCATGGTTTTTTTTTACGGGCCCTTCGAGGAAGGAAGTGTTGTGCAACAAGAGCAATTCAAGCAATCTGTCAATGATATCATATCTGTTTATCCGTCTGCATCTTCAGGATATACAGAACAGGGGAATCCTGCATAAGGTTCATCGGCGTGCTGTCCTATTCTGACAGGGAAACTCAGTGGAGTTACTCAGTGAAAAAAAAACACGTGCTTGGCAAATTTTCTCAAGGAAATGTTACACCATGGTTATAGAGTGCCGAAGTGAATACATCACGCGCACAAAATGTGTGTTAAAGACATTAGCACCCTATTCAGCCCGTGAACAAACACGCACACGTACTCCATCCGTTTGCACTACGCTTTCTGGTTCTAAATGGCGTCACACTTCGGTACTCTATACAGGGTGGTCAAAAAAAGGTCAAAAAAACCACCGAACGGCATACTTCCACTACCTCGAGACTCAAACCACCTGTACCAATTGATGGAGAATCCTTTTGGAAGAATTATGATACCAACGTTTTCCCGATTCTGTCCAGTAGTTTTTGCTGCACAGCCTATTTTGTGAAGCACCCTTCTTTCATGCGGGTACATTTCATTACATACTCCCTCTTTCAATTAAAATGTTAAGTCAAATTTTGTGAAGCACTCTTCTTTCATGCGGGTACATTTTATTACATACTCCCGCTATCAATTAAAATGTAAGTCACATTCCCGGGCGTGGTTTTATTCATCGGAACCAAAATAACCCCCACCTTTCTTCACAAAATAGTCTCTAGAACAAAAGTTTGCTTTCGCCCGCCCGTTGACGGCGCATTTGCATTCATAACGATAAGAATAATGATTATAATTCAATTTTCATAAACCAAAAGTATGCTAACATATCAAAAGTTGATTGCGATTAACTTTCTTTTTTTTACAATCAGAATTATGTAAATGTTAAAAAGCGGACTATGATTTATTTTAAAGTAAAACAGTCATTGTAAAACGTGTATTTACAGTATTTGATTTTCTTTACAACATTGACACCTTCGTCGGCCACGTGATCCACCTCAAGTTAATAATGGGAAATGTGACTTTGACTCGAAAGTTTAAGGAAGTTTTTGTTTTATGGAATAGCCAAATTGCAGTCCTTGTCGAATCTGACCAGGTCCGGATGACGGCACATCTCAAGCCACAGGAAGCATTCGTTCTGGTAGGTGCGCCCGTTGGATCCGCAGAGAGGGGCAAATTCACGCTCTGGACAACTATTCTGGCACGGCTCTGGAATTGAAAGATTGAAGAAAAAAATGTCGATAACGACAATAATAAGTCAACTTTTAATCTCATTGAGATTTTGAATTCTTTCATAAAATATCTGCTCATCAAAACAGTTGTTTATACCATGGCAGATTTAACGTAAAAAAGCGTTGTTATTAAATTGTTTTCTATGTTGAAAAATGGTAAAATCCTAATAAACAAAAGATCGTTTTTGCTGAACTGAAATTCTTAGATGAAAACAATGAGGTGTCCGGCGAAAGTGTAATTTGTATATATTTTTTTTGCGAATTGCGCTCTACCGCATACAAATGGTACTACACCGTTAATCATTGAGTAAGAAAACTTGCTCTATGCATGAATGAAAATTTTGACTCCCCTCCCCCAATAAAATGCATAATTTCTTTGCACCCCAGACCATAAAGTGGAGGAAAGTTCATTACGAACTGGCTCTTTCTGTTGGATACGCCCTCAGCAGTGGAATTGCCCTGGCAATCTTGGGCACTTCCTCGTCTGTCAAACTCTAAAGCCCACGTATGTGGAGAACCTGACAGTGTCGGGGGCTGTGCATTCTCCCTGCATAAAGCTGAATTAGCCCCCCCCCCCGGCCCCCTTTTTCCGCTGGCAAATATTTCTTTCTGTATCCAAGTGAAGTCAGTGATCATCATGCGCATGCTTCAATTAACTGAATGGTTCTGGGCTTTACTTCGCTCGTACCCCCGCCCCGCAAACAGGGCAATGGGAAGGGCTGATGAGCTTCAACAACCTCGTCCCCAGGGTGTCGAACAGTACGCGCCCATCACTACCTCCTCTCTCACCCTGGTATTGGATCATTTTGCATGTGCAAGATTTTTGAACACGTATGCAAATTAGGAGTAGTCTGGTGCCTGCCTGTACGTTACATTTTCGTTTGTTTTTGTATGCGGTGTCTGGGGTAAAAACAGAATCAATTCGTCGCAGCGCGAGCATGGCGTGAGTTACGAAAACATGATTTTATTTAATTAAACTGTTACGATCTTAACGAGACAACATGCAGTATCACATTTCATATTAACAAACTGGAAAGGAAATGAATATTTTCGAGAAGGCGTGGACGAATGATCGCGAAAACACGTACTGCACGTTGTGAATAACAACACCAATTACACGATATAAATCCATTTCTAGCCAATTGCGGTATCGAATCAGGATGCAGGAAGGAAGTTTCCTATCCAGGGTTTACTATTGGAAACAACGTTGGAAATAACGTAAGCACTGGACACGAGGTTGGAGCTTCAAGGAATCTTGTGAAGGAAGTACGCATGGCAGTCTGGGTAACTTATCATGGCATGCGCATGCATCGCATGTAGCCAGCGCGCACGCTGCGTATGATAAACAGCTGCTGCATGCGGCAAGTTTTCGCTGCGTGCTACGTCACATCACGCTAAATCTATCCAATGAGAGACCAGAGACATCAGCCCTTTCCAGCGTCCTGTTGGCAGGGCGGGGGGAACGAGCGAAGGGCTTTACTTCTTTTTCAAACTCCTCCAGATCCACAAATAGGATATCAAAGAGAAAATTCATTTCACTGAAATGGAGGATTTGATTAGAAACCACAACAGAAAGAAAGGTCAAATGTTGCAGGGATAAGAAGGGGATAAGCGGGAGAGAGAGAGAGAACATAGGGATCTAACCTACGGCGCCCAACTTTCACTCATTCGTAATATTGTGAGTGATTATACTTGGTTGCAGAACATAAAAATACAGCCCACCGTGTTGATGGTCCCGCCCGCAATTAAACAGCGCCCCCACATACAGGTCCCCAACACCTCGCTTCTTGAGATCTCCAGCGGACCTTGAGCGTTTCTAGTTATCTTTTAACCCTCTGATCTGATTGGAGTCCGACCCTGCCAAAAATGCCTGGTCCGGGGCAAAATACATGGTTCGGCTATCGAACAGTACAATTTCATGCAAGGCAGTTATTAGCTAAGATTAATATCCAGGTAAGGCATTTTGGCTGCATTGTAAGCTGTTTCACTAAGCGAATATACTGTTTACGTTCACCAGAATACCAGTGGCGGATCTACGGGTGGGGTGGGGAAGGGGTAAAGGGTTCACCACCCCCCTCCCGTAAATCACGCAGAAATAAAGTAGCACATGCCTACCAACCAATCCTTAATAACAACGAACCCCCCCCCCCCAGCCAAAGCTGGATCCGCCCCTGAATATCATTTCGCCCATAGTTCCAATGAAACTTGCTCCAGTGACTTGAAACGGTTTCTACCTACCGTTCATGCACAGTCCGCGGTACGCCACCCGCAGTTCCTTCTCCCGTTCGTCGGCAGAGCGACATGCAACCAGTTTGATGACGCACACAGATGGGTAGGAGTTCCCGTCCGTGCCGCACACCGGGTCATTGATCCCAGGACAGGCCAGAGGACACACTGCGGGGAAAATAGGCGAGGAAACAGCACGGGAACTACATAATTAGGCTCAGGTTTTCAATGATTTCCACATTAAAAAAAATGCAGGAAAACGTAGAACTCATGAGCATCGGCAGGATCTTTTTCTAGAGGGGGGCAAAGCACTCTCCAGAACCGAAGCGAGAAATCATCGGCTGTGGAAAAATCGGGATCGGGTGACAGACATCACTCGACGCTTTGTTATAAACCGTCCATGTTGTGTGTTGGTCAAAATACATTTAAATACATTAAATTAACAGATTCGCCCCTCGTCCTCTTTGTTCAATTCCCCTTTTTTCTCTCCACTTTTTTTTTACTTTTCGGGGGGGGGGGGGGGGCAAGTGCCGCCTTGCGGCCCCCCCCCCCACGCCATGGTAGACCTCTCTGAGGTATCTAAGAGTCAGCTTGGTGCAACTGGAGGATCAGTCGAAATACATTTTGTATTTCACCACATTGAGCATGATACCGTGCACAGACAACACGCACGTACGTGAGGATGTGAGTCCATAACGCCAGGACACAACGTGCAAGGAACATAATGACAATGTCATCGGTCTTTTTCTAACCGTACCCCTTCTCCCAAAAAGAAAATGGACACGATTCGTCATCGTTTGAAAATGACAGGGAGGTACTTTCCCCATTTATGTATTTGTTTATCACTGAACAGGTGCCGAAAATGATCAAACAGTCACTTTCAGTTGGACTCGTGTACGTTGTCGGACTCGTTCCGATTTTTCAAATCATTACTTCCGACTCCTAGTCTGAGCCCCCCCCCCCAAAAAAAAACCCCGAGCCAGTCACAAAAAGACTAAAGTCTTTGATACTGAAGTAACAGAAATGCAATGAGCAATCGTTCTCACCCAAGGGTGGAAGGGTACACTCTCCACCGTGTGCTGTGGGCAAATCCTCCCCTCGCGAGCACGTTATCCGACGCAGGCTGCACAGGCTGTGATACGTCATGTTGTCGCTACCGCAAACAGGCTCGAAAACATCGGGACAGGGCTCTCCACAACCTGCGGAAAGCATTGAAAATTAAAGCAAACGACACGACGTTTTAATCTTGTTGATCATCGACTTTGTTCATCAATTAGTATTAATGATGTACTGTCCGAGCTATGGTTTCGATTTTCACCCCGAAATATAAATAAAACAAATTATTGCTGAAAAAAAAGAAATTCAATGGACACCGGACGAGTGATTCGGCCAATTTTAGGGCCGGATCAAGGCTGTGGAAGCCATGGGCACAAGGATTACGGCCATTCCCCACATAAAACAAAAACTTTCCTTGTCATCGCTGCCTTTCCGCCTTTGTTGATGAGCTTAAAATCTCATTCGGTTAAATATCACACTTGCCATGGAAATCTTGGGAACATTGTAGTGTAGGCCCTAATGAAGCGTAGTCAAAAAAGCAAAATGGTGGTGACCGACAAAAAAAAGGCACAAAATTGAAATTCAAGGGAACGGACAGTACATCTTTAAAATGATGCAGAAATGGTACATTGTGTGTATTGCACAAATTGAAAGTTGCATATTTTTTTTGGGGGGGGGGGGGGTTCAGTTTTATGGTTGGTTTTTCAGCAAGATGGCTTTTCTGTAACTGATCAAAGAAATATCAACTATCTTCCCTTCGCAAACACTGTCAATGTTTTCATAAGTTAACAAAGTGTACTGTAGTCCATCACAGCTCAAATCAAAAGGTAAACAATGGCCAACGGAATACCTGGCCAGTTGAACTGAGACATCATCATGGCTTGCGATGTAACTTGTTATGATTTGTGATGACTCATGTCAATAATTTTCCAGGTTTTGGGTCTTTTTCCTCTGAATAAAAGGTGGCCCAACATTTTCTTTTCTCATTACCAGTGTTGGTGCTCTCTAGACATTCTCCCATGTGACTGACGGTCAACGTTTCACCGGGGGTTCTGCAGGCCACCAGACGGAGGTGACACCAGGATGAGTAGGTCGTGCCGTCCGAGCCGCAGACCGGCAGGTAGAGCATTGAGCACTCGGCCTCGGTGGGGCAGTACGAGAGACGCTCCCGGACGGGACGGTCGGCCGGGGTGGGCCGGGGCTCGCGGTGGGAGGCCAGCGTGGTCGGGTCTCGCCTCGGGAGGGGAACGACGGCGTCGGGTGCGATACAAGGTCCGTCGTACAGCACCTGGACGTTGTTAGCAAATTGCATTAAAACAAAGGGCAATGAAAGGCGTAAAAGTGTATTATTTGTGCTCTGCTGGAACTACACAGGTTAACCTTTAAAGAATCGAAGTTGAATTGGACTCATATCTTTCATGTTGATACTTCTCGAGAATGATTAGTGATGACTGTTATTTAGTTAATATTTTAATACCTCAGTTGGCTTGTACCATACTTTCAATGGGGGCGCTGTTCAAATCCGACGATAATAACACTATACATGACAGAATAGTCAGAATAGTGTACAGATACCTCCTAACCAAGTTCCCCCTGTCCGTATTTTGTGCAGAGGTGGACATTATTACCACCATTTTTTTTGGGGGGGGGTGGCAGAGGGTTGGGGGTTTGCATTATTTTTCATGAATTGTTATAATATTTTGACTGAGCTGGGGGGGGGGAGGATCCGCGCCTGGCACCAAAATGCCCTTGTTAATGGCAACGAATGAAAATTGAAAATAAGGTTCAATGGGACACAAAGGTGCATTTACAAGGACAGCATTACTTTAAAAAAAAATACTTTTATACATGGACCTTTAGTCGTCTCGTCCCTAGTTTCAGTGGGATGTAGAGAATTTTCGCTCGGTAAGATTAAGAGTTATAGAGCACATTTGTACTCTTTGGCAACAGGAGAGTACGGAAATGGACAATGGAATCTTGCGTTTCGAGATGTCTCCTTGAGCCCCTTTCTCCTCCCCTTGACTTGCCCAAATACTGGGCATGAGGAAAAACGTGCTTACAATGAGAGACTGGTCTCCGGTCTGGCAAGCGTGCGCCTCCAGCAGACATCGGCTGTTGTACGTCTCGCCGTCCGTTCCACACACCGGGTTGCTGTTGTCTAGCGGGCAGGACGGGGCGCACGTCGGGGGTACCGTCGTGGCACCCGTCTGGGTGGGGTCAGTCCGACCTGTGGTGCGGTCCGTCTGGGTAGGCATGGGTTGGTTCGGAACTGAGGCCGCGGAAAATCCTAAGATGTCAGACACGAATCGGGGATTTGTTACTGAAAAGGGTTAAGGTCTCGGTATTCCTTCAACTTTTCAAAAAGGAAGTCATATTTTCGGAGCAGAACACAGATTGGATGACACGTGCCGGTTTTTTTCTCCTAGAACTGCGTTCAATGCGATTGATCAAATCATGTTCACCCACAAATTTGAATATCAACCATTTTACCAATTATGACCTTCCGATGATGCTGAGCATCACTGTTGCCGAGGGTCAAGGTAATGTGATCGTGAAATTCGCATGATAAACAATATGGATCCAATCATAAGCCCACAAATGAAAGTCGACATCCCGAATCGGTGGTATATCTGTTGCATATTTTCCAACAACCTTACCCGTTGCGGAGGAAACAGTTGTTGCCGGGGGCTTTGACGTCATGGCTGACGAAACAGTTGGTGGTCTAGTGGCCGGGTTGAACGGGTTACCTAAACGTCATACATCAAAGAAAGTTTACAACCAATGACCACAGTGAAAAGAAAACGGGAATTATGCATGTTTATAATCGCAAAAGATGTCTTTACGAATGCACACTGGCCAACACAACTTTTTTGTAATGGTTATTTGGGGTTTTTTTTGTTGGTATTTGTTATTGTTTCATATAGTTCTTGAAATCTGACTGATTTTTTTTTATATTGGCTACGACATGTAGAACTCTAGTTCTTGAATCTAATTAAAATGGCTACGACATGAACACTGATCGTTTCAGCTTTCGGCTAGATTTCCAGTTGTTATTTTTAACAAAACCTTGGAACTGCTCATTATTTTACCATCATTGTCCTCATCTGCTTCCCGGGATTCGTCTTCCTCGCTGGACTTCTCACTCGACTTGTCTTCGCTCTCCCTCTCACTCTCCCCCTCCTGGTCCTCCCACTCTAGCTCCTCCTCCTCCTCCTCACCAAAAGGCAATAGTCTATCGTTACTGCCTCCTGCTTCGCTCGGGCCTGTCACAAATGAATTAGACATACGAGGCGATTGAATTACATGTAGTTATATAGGATCATTTGCTTTTCATGCATTTTGTAATTCGTTATATCAACACCACTCAATATCCAAAGAAGAATGTTCCAAACCTAACCTATCGTAAAGTTTCAGCTTAGTGCAGATTACATTATTCTAGCAAACATTGAAGAACCACGCACAACCCTTTGATCACGAAACAAGATTTGGCCGATAGCACTCTTTATTTCAGTCAAAATCAGTCACTTTGAAAAATCACCTATACTTTTCTCGATGTCATCTCAATGACAACCAGCCAGACAGAAACATTAGGCCCCCTAAGCTTTTGAAGAAAAAAATGCAGATATTTCTTGGGATAAATACAGATGAACCATATGCCTTTAAACCAAATAAGTGGGACAGGGATCAAAGAAATTATGTTGACATTTTGTTTCTGAAGCTATCTGGATGGATGTTTTTAAGCCATAATCTATTAAGAAGCATGAGGAACATACCAACGGGTTCAAATAAAAAACATTATAATAGTTATACATAATCCGTGATTGTACCAATATCCACAGCTTGGGACTCAGAATGGTATTTAAATTCATTTAAAGACTCATTTCTATCAAATCCTCATCTATTGACTGAGAAATGTGGCATCAATTACAAAGTATTCGTCGGATGTCTTTGTCAATCACTAGTTGTTGCTGTTGCTGCTGCTGATGTTGTTGCTCTTGCCATGGGCGTCGCCAGGATTTTTTCCCCGGGGGGGGGGGCCAAAGCAATTTTTTCCCCAGAATTTTCCCCCAAAATTTCTTAACTTCGCGACGCCCGTGGCTCTTGTTGTTGTTTTATTGTTGGTGTGGTTGTTGTTGTTGTTGTGGTGGTGGTGGTGGTTGTTGTTGGTTTTGTTTTGGTCTTTTATCAACAAAAGCTGCTTCGTACTTGTTAAAATCTAACACGGGTGGAACACGAACCCAGGCCTACGAGTTGGTGCACAATGGGGCATATAGTACAACCCTGACAACCTAGTACAACCCTGACGCAAACTTCTCCCAAACGTCCCCAAGAATCATCAAAGCCCGCCTCAATCCCCTATATTAAAACAAAACTAAAGAATACCCCCCCCCCCCGCGGCCGACAACCCCCCCCCCCCCAAAAGGCTATGGTTGTGTAATGAGAATTTCCACATTCTTGCGAAATTGGCTTTTCCCATTAGTGCGAAGTTCATCTCTATAATTATACACTCAGATCTGTAATGCATTCTTATATTAGTCAACGTGCCTGTGTTATTCCGGACGTTGTAGTATGCGTCATCCTGACACGCTCCGGCGTGGACCAGGCTCGGCCAGGGAGATCTACCGCGTCCCTGCGGACTGTTCTGCCGTCTGCACGCCGCGAACAGTAGCGAGCAGTGGCTCGGGTACGTGCGGCCGTCAGAACCGCATACTTCACCGGTGATTGCACCGTGCGAGTTCCGCTGACATCGACGGAGACTTTGCTTGCACGACAGGCGACGCTGACTGGCAGGGCCATCTGCGCCGGGATTTCATGTGAAGACGGAAATGTATTGTTAAGTACATGTATTCTGTTTAGGCGTTCTATTTCTAGCGACGCTACTTTTGGTAGGGGAGGAAGTCTACGTGAGGAACACATAATTTTATAAGTCATTTGTGGGAGTCGTTAAGTATCAGTATCAGTAACATGCAATACAAGGGTTGCAAGGAAAAGGTCACGGGTTAAAAATATACGCATAGTATTTAATTCACGATTATACAATGAACCATTTGCGTATTACAACACTATGAAGATTCTGCAATCTTATATAACGTATTTCAATCCTGAATCTTCAAATTTTAATTCGATTTTGCACACACCCTAGGGAGTTAGGTTTGACACATGGTTGAGAAAATTTTAAATACATACCGTTAAAGTTTTGTTTCAACTTCTACAAGCACACAATCTTTGCTATCCAAATACTGAATCCTTTTTTTCGTCCCCAGAAGTATAATAAATTTTTGAGAAAAATCTTTCAATTCAGTACGGTACCTACCATTATCAGCTCTTACACAGGGGATGTAGATGCAGCACATTACCACCAGCCAAATTCCTAGTAGTGGAAATATCGTCCCATGGGTCCCCGTCATTATTTTGTCTGTCAGAGGACTACATTGAGGAAAAAGAAAGACATTGGCTTTTGCTCATTTGCAGGTTTTTCTTTCTAAAAACGAGAACAATTACCGTGTACATACCCAACGTACCGGTGTAATTATAATTATAACGTGTGTTTATATGGCGAACGTTTCCACCAATATTGGTGCTCAGGGCGCTACGTCACATGACGATACTTTTTTACCCCCAAAATTTAGTGGAGCAGAAACAATGATCGTCGTTAGTCTGAAATTTAACTCCATTTTTTGGTCAGACGGCTTATCGTGCACTCGCACTCGCACTTGTTTTCTTATTTTTTATTTATTGTTTAATTCTAATTGTTTGATATTAACTCGGCCATTTTCTTTTTGACTCGCCCTGTACAGCACCGAAATCCCGTATATATCACGCATCGGGCGGAGTGACTCACTCACAGTGGATTGGGTACATTATACACATATCGCTACTGAGTGAATTTGACATTCAGACGTAACTGTTCTCTAGCCTACGTGTACATTTTCATGACGCATTATACATGCGCTCGTTCCTCAGCCAACTCCGGCTGCGAGACCGGCTACTGCGGCGCGCGATGTGAACCCCGGCCAACTCCCTCTGAGACTTGAAGAAAAAAATACCATACAAAAACTGTACAATTATTGGCACACAGCTAGCTTGAGCAGTTATTGTATCATGGGCATTTGCCTGTTCTTTTACGTTGATACGAAAGTGCTCATGCCAGTCATGGATAAGACAGGGTGGGTTTTTTGTAAGTACATTAGAGGGATTGGCGAATCCGTGTCCCCCTTTTTGGTTTGGGGGAGTACCCCTAGAAAGTCAAACCACAGAACCATTTCCCACAAATGCGCTCAAAGCAATCAGAAATTGTAGTGGAATTTATATATCAAGAGCTAGTAATCAAACTAATGTTGAATTTAATGAAAAAGACTTGTATATCACTTACCTCACTTTGAAAAAAAAAATCCCAGAATTTGATCCAGTTTACAAGTTGGAAGTGGGGAAGACACCAGCAGTGGTCAGTTTTGTATCAAGTGCAGTTCATCAACTCTGGAACACCGAAGTTCGCGGTAAACCAATACCGCAACTGTACACAACCTGCACACTTTGAGCCTTGTCCCAGCTCAGTGCTGAGGCCGTCGGAGTTAGGGAAGTACGCAATTTGCGATTGCTTTCACAGACATCGTGCCCTTTTGATGGGGGACGTTGGTGGTAACAAGAATCTAAAGACCAGATGCATCAGTATTTTCTAGAACCGGATTACAGATATGTGTGTGTCTAGAAAACCTTTGTCCTGAATGATTGGATAGTTTCGTTTCCCCTGATAGGGACAGTGTTTGAAGATAATCATACATACACAGGGTCGGATCCAGGCTAAGTTTTTTTTTTTTGCGGGGGGTTCATCAGCAAATCAATGTTGAAATGTTGACAGCTTTTTTTCTCAGACACTTGGCCTCCGTAAATTGGGGGCAAAACCATACTTTCAATGGGGGCGCTGTTCAAATCCGACGATCATTAACACTATACAGAATAGTGTAGAAATACACCCGTAACCCAGCTCGGAGGGGGGGGGGGAAGGGGAGGGGGTTCGCATTATGTTTCAGTATATTTCTGTTATCTGTAAACATTTATTTTTGAGTCAGAGCTGGGGGGATTTTTGACCCCCACCCAATCCCTTCCTCCCCTCTGGATGCACGCCTGTACATGTAGTAATTAACTTTAGAGAACCCATCAATTTTATGTCCAGATACAGCGACAGCTGCTGGTACTTTCTTGACTTATTTACTTTTTTATATACTTGGCATAAAGTTGTGTGCATGAAGCAGGTTTTTTTATAGTCTATGTAATAGAGCCTGGCCCTGGCGAAGCCAACCATGGAGACTGGGCTCCGTGGATAACGGAATCGATATGTTACATCTTTGAGTTTACACATCTTGTACTATTGACCAATGGACTCGAAAAGTTGCTTAACCACACATCCATTTTGGGCGAAGGCTTGACAAACTTACCAATCAATGAACATACTATTAAACCTGCAAATAGCCAGCAAAAAAACAACCAAACTCTGCAGCCCCCCCCCCAAAAAAACCCACACCAATCGTTTGAACCACGCTGACTTTGTCAGAAAAACCGAATCCTGGCATCTAAAACAAGCATATAATGAAACAATCGAAATAAAATAATCAAATAAATACAACAAATGCACCATCAAAAACGATATTATGAAACAATCAGCGATTTATTCTTTTCCACTCTTTACTTAAAAACATATCTTCGGGTGAAGTAGGGATTGCAAATCCTTGTAACAATAATTATAGAGGGCGCTTTTTTATAAAAGTTTTTGCATGCTCACCATTCGCGAGCAAAACAAAATGATTTTACAGGCTGAACAATTCCCTCCAAAGAATCATGCTCTGATACGTGAATGACAATAGGTACTTCAAGGTAAAAAATAAACACGTAAATTAACATTGTTTATCACGCTTTCCTAACAACCGCTTTTACAGGTCCGCTTTTTTATTTCCCGATAGAGCGTGTCTCGTCAGTCCATGCTTACTTGTAACGTGAACGTCTTGGTACCAAACACTGACTAGTCTGGTCACAGACTCTCGCGGTTGAATTTCACTTGCTGTCCGCGTGATCGATTGAACGGAAGTTTAGTTCAACAGTTTAAATTTTTACAATAGTCACTAGTCACTTCGCAATATTCTTTTTAAATGTGTTGTAAATTGTGTTGCTTTGTTCTTCTTCTTTTCGAAATACCCATGTATTTCCCTTGATTGGATGGGTCCAGTCAGGATACAAAGATATGCAAAAATAAGAGTTACACACGTTGTAGATCATACAATATAAAAGTTACTCAGTTTTGAATGAGATTTTTAACCAAAAAAAATCCACCGACGTTTAGTTATTGAACTATTTCTTCACAAAGTTCGAACTATTAGCTGCCAGACAATAATTCGGCTATCGCACGGCGGGTTATTTCAATGCACTAAATGAAAGCCCTTTATCAGAGGGTTACAGACGCCCAAAACTGGAATAAAATAGTTTTTCGTTACAACAAAACATAGAAATTGAAACATCGTTAGTGAGAAAATATAAACGTTCTGAAGAACACGTTGTACGCAGCTTTAAAGCCCATTGTGCCTCAATCATCCACCTGGACGATGGAAAAGCTTTTCTGACATTGTTGCGTCATGTCCTATTTCTAAATGACACAGCTACTTGACGTATGACTGATTTGTTAATATACGGCATGGAGATCTTCAGGCCAGGGAACTTAGTTTTCACCATTGAGGTAGTACACTTGTGCAGCACAGGGTACTACTGCTGCTCTTGACCATCAGTTGGTCGCAGTGGCGCACCCAGGATTTGGCTTTGGGATGGGGGTCAAAATTTGTTATTTTTTTTCAAATTGTTTAAAAGTTCAAATTTATCAAAAAAGTTTGCCCAAAAGTTTTGGCCGCATCTTGGGTGCGCCACTGGTGGGTCGAATATAGTGGCATCCAACTTCCGCGGTCATGGGCAAGAGACAGCTGCATAACATCCGCAACCTTCTTAAGCTATTTAAAGTAAGCCGGGACGACCACGAGGCCTGGTCTAGGTGGCAGGCCGTTGCCCAAGGTGGAACTGGACGCCAGCCTCAAGGGCAAGACAAGCAGGGGCAGGAGCTTGGAGGCTCCGAACATGACCAAAAAGGGTGTGTCGCCTCCCTGAGATCTCAGACAGAATGCTACCAAGCCCAGTAAGCTGCTGGATGATTGCGTTGGAAATGAAGTCCAAACCCATCGGATTCCAAGTATGCGACGATGACACTGCATGTGGAACTGAGCTTGAAAGCGTTTTTGCTCTTTCTTGCGTAGTGTTCAGGTTTCGGACCCATAGAGGCGGGTGGAGAGCACACACGCGCGATAAAACCGAAGTTTCACCAATGGTCAACGTGTTTTAATGTCAGTTACATCAAAATATTTCATTAAATTGTAGTTTCGACTGTTGTAATGGAACTAGCTGGTTTCTCTGCCCTGAGTAAATCCTCTGTGCCTTCCCCTGCTGCCATGGCGAGCCCGTCCCCTCCTCTCCTATGAGCGACATGGGCAGCTCGCTGAGTCCCCGCCAATGACCTGTAGGCCCACAGTCCAACACCGCCCGTAATGGCAATGATCCCAAAGACCCCAAGAGCAAGGGTGATCTGCTCACCCACGGACAGTCTGGTGGGGGTTATGATAGGATTCTCCTCGGTCACTGGCGGGATTTGCGGGACGTCGATCAAGCGGTCATTCGGGAAACAATTGTCAGTGTGCCGATTTAGACAGCCATTTGGCGGGGGCTGGGGTAGTCTTGGGAGATCCTTGTTGGTGCAACCGGTGCACAAGAGTGGGCTTTTGCTGGGGGATTGGATACAGTGGGATCGGGATGGGACAGATGGTGGTATGGGGCCAGGGTTCGTTGTCGGTTTGACTCCATTATCGCCTTCACCGCTGTCGCCTTCGTCTCCATCGTCCTCGCCACCTGGGGAAATAGTAGTTTTGCCCGGTTTGGTTGGCCGTACCGTAATCGTTCCACCTGGTCCTTGTTCGTCATCTCCGCCATCACTTGAGATACTCTCAACATCTTCCTCACTTGAGATACTCTCATCAACTTCATAATCATCCCCATCATCCAATTCATTTTCCTCATTGCTTTCCATCTGCAAAGCTTTTCCGTTCATAGATGCAGGGGAAGTCCTCCAGGCTTTCATCCTGCTTCTGTGCACCTGCGTGTAGAGAAAGGATTAGCCAAGCTATGGTTTTAGTAATCGCAAACATTGGGTGAAAATAAAATATTTTTTTACTCCGTCTCACAGACTGCAGAGTCCAAAAATTTGAAAATTAGCCTACCACTTCGTATTCAAAGCATAACGTTAACGTTGCTCAGTTTCCCCTTATATTATTTAGTAAAATCGGTACGGGGGGGGGGATGGCGTGCATGTTCTTGATACTTGCCGTCTGTGCACGTAGCCACCAAAAAGAACAGAAGCACTTGACCAAACCACAGTGACGTCACCAGGCGACGGAGGGAAACCATCATGATGCCCCAAACTGTCCTCGCTCGGCCGATGGTGGAGCTCTGCCGTTGCTGTGCTGTCTGGCTCGTCCAAAGTAAAACAGTGACAACCAATTACACTCACCAAAAAAGAAAGTCCCCCTGACTACTTTTTGTCTAACTCAAAAAGTACGGGGCACATCTTGCTCAAATTATGACTGATCAGTACAGAAATTCCTTAGCAATCCAGTCATACTCTTTGTTTGGCCCAAAGCATTGATGATGTGTACACAATTATGCAATTGATGACAAAATGGTACCAAGAAAAAAGTTGCACTTTTGTATTCGTACAAGGTGAGTGTAAACCACAACTTGCACGTATATAAAAGCACAACTGTTTTCAGTATCATTGGTCATAAATTGCATACATTCAATGCATAACACTCAATTGCATAACACTCAATGTTCCAATTAAAGAATATGGCTGGATTGCTATGGAATGTCTGTACTGATTAGTCGTTATTTGAGCGAGAGGTGCTCAGTAGTTTTTGAGTTAGACAAACAAGTATGGGGGTGGGGCTTTCTGTTTTGGTTGCTTATAATGAGAATGGCTTAGCCAAGTTCTCCGGTCTTATTGTATAAAATGTATGCCCCATCGGTGCATATACGTGTTCACAAGAAAAATTCAGTACAGAAAATGAGATTTGCTGGCAGGTCTTTTCCATTTCGTCTGTGACGACCACAAAACAGAAACGGATACAAAAGTGCAGCACCTGATAACCGACAAGGCAAATACCATCCTAACTTATCGATGTGAAATGGTCAGCCCACTCACCCCATATTCTGAACTGTGAAGACCATGCACCGGAAAATAATGACGTTATGGCTTTCAAGGATAGGGCCACTGGCAAGGACTAATTCTTGAATAACCTCAATTGGGAAGTGACAACAATGACCAACTAACGGCGAACTGGATATCAAAATGTAAAAAAAAAAATTGGAGGGAAAAGACCAAGCGTAACGAGTAAGGACTGGGCCCCGCCTTGTTGATATCAGGAATTCAAAAGTGGCACTTAGCATTAAATAGGTATAAAAATAATACGATATCACAGTAGCGCCCTCTATCGATCATTTGCGATAAAAAGGAATAAAGAAGTAAGCGACTGAAACGAGTTTGGAATTTCAAAACCTCACATTTTTATTGATCAGTAGAAACCTCGCATAGACAGCGTACACGCTTTCAGTGCAAGGAATCGGGGGGGAAAAAACATTGTGTGACTGGAATTACGACTGTGGCTCCAACAGCTCAATTTTTGATGATAAAAATGTTGAAATTAACACGCTAATTAAACGTAAATCATAACATTTCAAGGTGTATAGTTGTGAGAACAAAATTTTTCAATTTGTAATGATTTTCCAACTGTTATCTGTTCATATACAAACGCGTTTCAGAGCCCACAAGGGCGCATAACAGAGGCCCCTCAATTAGACCGTTGATGCGTTTCCTGTTACAACGGATTCATTACTTCCGGGTTTATAAAGTTCAAATTTGTTCAGATATAAAATAGAGCAAAACAGTATAACTTCACTCACATTCAATGTGCTCGTGAAACTCTGAAACAGCATGCAGGCTCATTTATTTATTACCCCTAAAAATCAATAATTAAATAACTTGTGTAGAACGCAAATTTCCTGACAACATGTAATTTAGCCAACACCATTTGCAAAAAAATATATATAAAAAAAAGATTACCGACTAGCAATTCAAAAAATTATATTAACAATTTAGAGCAGCTTATTAAAAACCCTAACATTTGGAAAGTTCAGCCATGTCCATGTCATCATGTAAATGTAATGGCAATGTAAAAATCCATGTCAATGTGAAAATGCATCTTCATTTTTTTCGACGCAAAGCAAGGTTTCTCTTAAAAGCATTCTCTTTCAAAAATGTTTCTTAACACACGTTTTGATTTGAACCCACTTGTATTATGATCCCCAGTTTGTCATTCAAGGATATGTTACCGATTACAAACCCAAAAGTCCGTCAATGTGGTGCAGCATTTGAAAAAGGGTTTGTCCCAACCATCGCGAAAAAATGATGGTAATTCACCCTTTCCTCGCAAAGGACAGCATACTAAAGGTGCCGTGGTTTAACAGGATGCTTGTTCCTTTTACTTACAATCAAGTAGGATATTTCATATTTAGTCAGTTTCATTTTCGAATTTGCTATTGGTTTTCATTACTTTTCATCGCATGAAGCAAAAGTTTGTATCAAAGTACAAGATAAAAAGATTAAAAAAATATATATATAATAATTATGATAATAAAAATAAAAACAAACACATTTCAAAAACCTAATGTCAGCTAACTAGTGGTTTTGTCACGCTTCTTGAATGTAATAGCATTGTCCACATCTTAATTTATCATATCATTGTAACTCATCAAGCCTCAAAACCCCGGAAATCCACATCAACCATTAAGCATGCGTGCCTGTCTGTTCTATGTCAATGTCACAGTCTTCATTTATTTCGAAATATTTCCAGAAATTGACGCTCTCACAAACCGAATTTCCCGCATTGGTAAACGACTGACTTTATTATTCTCATATTCAAAACCTACCTCTAATAGATGTATGTTTAACTTGACTCCAAACCATCCGAGGCAGAATATAACACCCACGTCCCACAATTGTGTACGATCGCGTACAAGTGCAAATAGGATATTTGGTTATGACCATTTTCTTTTCGTGGAACCATTCCTATGTTCATTCCAAGTACTTCAATAGTATCAAAATTTCCCGGGATATTATACCGTGTGAGTCACATCCGTTGCTTCACATCAACAGGCACTGCCTTACTCGGTACCGGATTAAGGAGGGAGGAGCTTGGCCCATGAAAAGTGGGAGGTCCCATGCAACACGAAAGCACGGCCTTTGAAACTCCGAGTTAAATTGGTGACTTTTGATGAAACGAGTTATTAAACAAAATCTTTATTATCCCCTAAAATCTTTGATCACTGAAGATTCTTGCACGCGTCAAGTTTTGACCAAGTTGATTCGTGATTTATTCCCATTACGTGGGGGTGGTGCATGCTCCGCGGTGGCGCACTACCAGTTTTCCCATAGATTCCCAAAACTATAAATGTTTAAAACTTCTTCGAACTTGATAAATAAATACAAGTACAGTGTAATATTCATTTTAATAATTCCATAACATGTCTTCATTTTTTTTTCGAAGCCACTCGAACATTCGCTTGAGTTTTGAAAACAAGTCAAGTGTCGAACTGCAATACATTCTTGGAATCAAATCAAATGTTGCCTGTTCTTGCTTAAGAAAACCGATACAAATCGTTTTTACCATCAGTACTTCATTTGCGGAGAATTTGGTTAAACAAAAATATTTCTATACCGTAAACAATTTTGTTAAGAGCTGCTTAACGGTAATTTCATGGCTCTGCTAACCACAGAATTCCGCGCTTACTACCACAAATTATGTGCTAACCGCGCTAGAACAAAAGTCATGTGCTAACCCGTAAGCACGGAACCCTTAGTTACGGGATATACGCTTGCGCAGAAGTAAAAATTCCTTGCTAACGCATGAAATACGCTTACTGTAAGCACGGAATTTTCTGCTATATTGAGCAGGGATTTTTCGGTAACGGTATAAAGCAGAGCCAAGAAATTGGGCCCTGAAGTTCCGATTGCTGATAAAATCAGGGGCGGATCCAGCTTTTAGGACCGGGGAGGGGTCTGATATGAAGGGGGATGAGTAAGGCGTGCCAAAGGCATCTACTGCTAGGGTTCATGTGCATGCCTCTTCCCTCTCCGCAAAAAAATCTAAGATGCCATCCCCAACTCTTGATAGGGTTAACAGATAAAACAAACTTGTATCATCTGTTTTTTAACTATGTATTACATTGTATAATATAAATACAATTATAAGGAACTTACTACTGAGCATGATTATCTATATACAGATTCTCTTTCTGAATTATCATACTTCACACACACACGCACCAATAGAAGTGGGGTACTTCCTTTGTTCTCGTGTACTAAAATTGTGCAATTTTGCATTTTTTCAAAATGCTCTTATTTTAACCAGAATTAATTTCCTGGGCTGAAATTCGGACTTAATATCCCTTTTCTTTATTTGCGACAGATCAACCCACCTTGGAAATACCTAGTTTTTGAGTAAAATCCATATATCTATTTCGTGAAAAACTTGTGGGGTACCAAAACGGCACCCCGCAAGTCGGTGGGCATTCCTTGTGGGGTACCTCCCATTGTTCCAGTACCCCACAAGGCAGTGTTTGTACACGCACACACACAAGAAGCAGCTTATAATGTGCTTCCGTTCTCAGAAATTATCTAAATGGAAGAAATTTAGTTTAGCCATTAGTTCGTGTCACAGTATACGATTGGTTCTCTTTGGTACAGTTTTCTATTGTGGGTTTTCTCTGTCGGGTACTGGAGAAGGCTTACACGACCTCGTCACGATATCCGGTAAGGCAAAATTCATCTTTGGAACTTTGTAATCTGTCGGACACGGGCAATTGGAGTAAGTGCCTTGGGAATCGGGTATGCAGAGGGGTTGCAAGGGCGGGAAGACGGTGCGAGGACTGGTGGTGGGAGCTTCGGTGGTCGGCAGGTCCGGTGGAGAAGTGGACGGGATGTCTTCCTGGGGTAGGCCTATGCAGAGTGTATCTGTTCGGAGATAAAAAAAAAAAAAATGAGGTTGAAATAGATTTCTCAGAGGGTGAGCTAAAGCTACTGGCACAATAATGTACACCTGATCGTGACGGTGGTGGTGGTGGTGGGGGTGGGGTGGGGATGGGGGTTCTGGACCCCATTTGATACTAGAGGTGCTCCTGTCCCTTTTTCTTAGTTTGTTGATAATAATAATAATAACATAGGGTTTTCATATGCGCTTTTAAGTAAGATCAAAGCGTATCAAATTATAGGTTTTGCCCTTCACCGACGTTTAAACACTGTATACTCAGTGTGTTATCTCCCGTGTGAAAGTTGGAAAAAATCCCTCGGGTGGGACTCGAACCCACGACCTCCTGCTTTCTAGTGCAGATGTCTTACCACTCAACTCACCAATTTTTTCCAACTTTCACTCGGGAGGTAACATACTGAGTATACAGTGTTTTTAAAAACGTGATTATGATTTATCATCCCGACGCAAAAAGTCCATCTTAAAAAAAGATCAAAGCGCTTGACATTAGTATTATTACCCCTGATCACTGGGCCAATTAAACATATACCATCTCAGCTCCCTGGGGAGTATGCAGCTTTTTGCTGCCTGTTAGGTGCAAGGACAATTCAATTAATTCAATCACAATAACCATTTCTGCCCTCAAGGGTACTCATTTTACTCCTTGGTGGAGAGAAGCAACGAGTGACAAAAAAGTGCCTTGCTCAAGAGCACACGCACCATAACCCCAGGCTGGAAATGAACACACAACCTGCAGAATTACCTGCAGATCACGAACTCAATACCCCAGACCACGAGGCCAGGTCACTCCACATATTATATTATTGCATAAATCCGTAGGGTGAAGGGAATGTACATTTCTCGTTGGGTTAATTTACTTTAACTAAAAGAACACTTCTTTATAAACAGTGCCCCTTTGCAAAAAGAGATTTTCAGACGTACCCAACCTGCAAGTTGGTCTGGCAACCCCCACGACAAAGTCAGGCAACTTTCCAATTTTATTTATTTGCTTATAATTTTATTTGACCAGGGTAGCCCCATCGGTTAACTGCTCTCCCTGGGGGCTCTGGATTGAATGACACGGTTCAGTTGTTCAGCACTATGCCTACCTTTTAGCAGGCAAAGCTTGAACTGTAAGGGGGAAGGGGTTCCATTTCCTTTTTTTTAATGGATAAATGTTCACATACCTGTTTTTGCATTATTTCGCCGACAAGCATACCGCGGCCTGAAGTTTGCATTGTTTTTCTCTACGGAGCAGTAACTGCAGTACCATTGGAATTTACCGCTTTTCTTCCCACACACGTGCGTGTTGGTGTCAACTGCAGAAAATCAAAATTGTATTTGCAAAAAAAAAAAAAAAAAAATTTAGGGGTAACTTTATTTTATGGTCAATCAATTAAAGTCAATCAAATCTTTATATGGGTGGTTGAAGAAAGAAATGCTTTTCTATACATGTATAGGGTGAGGTAACGGAAAACTCATACAATTTACTTAATTCGACCTATTTATCAGCACCTATTCAAACTGATGCTTGATCCCTCACCATGCAAGATTACTCGCTGGCCCACTTTCTAATTCTGAGTGGTCCTGACAGATGTCATAATCGTACTGGACGTTCGTACGTAGTCTATCCACTGCGCGTGCTCCGTGACACCACTTTGTAGGATACATTTACCTATAAATGCATACCACTTTTTACAGCCATTACAAAGCGCTTTTATTTGTAAGAAAACACTTAAAAGCTCTTTTGTTTGTATGAAACATTCGAAAGAACGAAATTAGTATGAGCTTTAAATCCGCACAGATTTTAATCCCCCGACTGATGCTGCAGTCAACAACGTGTCGGGATCAAACACAGAAGCCGCGTCACGTGAGCGAGATGATCCAATCAGGAACTGGTTTAGACGTAGCTTTATAAACCTACGGTAGCCTGAAAGGGTCATGTGCTTGGTTCCCAGGCCGCATGGTTTTCAGTCTGGTGCAGCAAGTGTCAATAATATACTTGTCGACCACAGACGAATCCGGGTACCGGTACGTGATCACCGAACATTCTCGTGGCCCCCTTCGATGGAGAAACCACTGTGCAAGCTATTGTACAAAGCAACTGCCTCAAGACGGATTATCCTGAGCAATAGTTAGCAAATGCCTTGGCCATTGAAGGGGGCCTTCGTGATGGTTTGCGTGCCCGGATTGGTCCATAGTGAGTATCTATGAACCTCTGACGACGCAGATTCGATAGCGATTCCCGGCTTAAGATGAGCATAATGCACAGAGATTAATCTGCCCACTCAATTCCATAAAAATGCTTTAAGTCCGTGGTACCGACAGTAAGTGTATCTAACGGTTTATTATACAAGGTCTCACAAATCAAGCATTTACACTCAACGATTTATGACACCAGCAAGGTGGGGGTTGGGGGTTGGCTATGATTTTCTCGGCAGAGCGCTTACCTTGTGTTGGCGTAACAGTAACTTCTTCCGGGTTTGGATACTTGCAGCCATTGGAAAGCTTATCTGTTAACAAGCGTAGGAAACAAATAGAAGTGAGTAAATTTGAAGTACAAATTCTACCATCTTCATCTGACCAGGAAAAAAAATCCTTTGCTACCTTCCAGAACTAATTTGTCCGTCCGTCAGCAAATTTGTCTGGAAAAAAAACGTTTGACAACGGTTGCCACCATAGAGCTAGCGTGGCTATTCCAATTAACCCAGGATGGCAGCAAGCGTGAAACAGTCAATGTTTACGGTCATGTGCATGGTTGTTAAACAGAAAGGAAAATACATTGCAACATGGAAGCCTGCTTACCTTCGCATCTGTCGTTTTTAGGAAATATTTTCTGGATATGATTACTCGTCATGTCGACGGAGCAGAGGCTGCAATACCATTTTATTTTCTTGTTGGTTAGGAGAACACACAGTCCCTCTGTTGTAAAAAAGAAGAAGAGAGAGAGCGAGAAAATTAGATTAATGAAAATTCAAGGTCTTCAAAACCCCTCTTTTAACAATTTCAAATATCTGCTTTCTTTATAATGTTTTACATAAAATTGTCAACGTTTAAAGACGGGGAGGTACATCCGTGAAAGCACACTTTTCAAATTTGATTTCAAATTCTTCATTGATCAGCTCTCTACTTACTTGAAATGTATGCGCGCATGCGCACAAGCAAGCATTAAAGGCAACAAGCATGAGCTGGCAGTGCATTTGTATACAAATAGTGAATGTTTATGAATGCAATGGTGAGAATATTTTCATGAGCTGAAAGATTAAATGGAACATTCCATCTTTCAAGGAATGAAAAATATTCTCACCATTGCACGAATGCGAAACAATCATTATTTGTTTTATACAACATCCAAGTAGATCTTTGTCATTCGATTAGAGGATAAAACTTTAAGAACAGACAAAAGTCACTAAATTGTATATTATATCCACTTCTTTTTTTCCCGCTCGTTCAAGACTTAGGCCCTATAAAGATTTAAAAGTCCAATCATTGACAGTAACGAAAATTTAACTTCGGAAATTCTTAAATTAATGCCCAAAAAAAACATCATGGCAACTACATCAACTTCAACGGCAGCAAGTTTTGTACTGCTATAGTGCATGATATGGTCTAAATAGCGCAAGGATCGTATAGACCCGCGCCGCTGCGTGTCTTAGCGTGCGCGCGGCTTGCAAAGGATCAAAAGGGATGGACGAAAATGCACGGTGAATGGAACCAAAAATTCACGGTTATGACATAGACGTGCAATGGTTCGATGAATGAATGTCGCGTGACCTACAATCCTCCAATCAAATGACAAGGATTTTCTTGGGTGATATAATGCATATTAATTCAAACATTTTGATACCGTGCACGATTTGCGATAGAGGGGATACCCCCAGTGTCCCTATACCCTAGACTATGAGTGCAATGGTAAGAATAATTTCATGAAGTGTCAGATGGAATGTTCCCTAGACTATTATACAAATAATGAATGATTATGAGTGCAATGGTAAGAATAATTTCATGAGGTGACAGATGAAATGTTCCACTTCACGAAGCGAATGTGAAACATTAATTATTTGTTTTATTTCATTACCTGAATAAATTCATGTCATCTGATATAGTGTGCCGCGTTTTGTCTTATCAGTCCTGAGTAAAATCGCGACGAGACGTTTTTCAGTTGTGAATCAGTATAATGCTTCAAATATGTTCCTGTATGTTTTGCAAATTTGTCTAATCGTTTGGCAGCATATTTAATTTGCTTCTTTGAGTTAGCAGCGTCACCATCAGCTTCAAGTTCTGATACATGTATTTCATCCTCTGTTAGGAGAACAAACGGCGTAACGTCCGCATTTTGTGAAATAGATTTGTGTCACAGCGCCACCACCGGCAGCACTGAAACCGTGCAATCAAAGTTCTATTCAGCGTGCAATAGAACTTCCATTGCACTGTGAGCTGCGCGCCGAGCGTGCGTTGTGCGTTGGGACGAATAATTCAATGGCATGTGATCAACGATCCACCAATCAGATGACGGGGATTTGTTCAGGTGTTGTAAAATGTTAAGTAACACCCCCCCTCGGCTAGATATATCAAAAAAATTCCTGAGGTCCGGGACACAATGATCAACACAATAGAAGTGAGCATTGCGTTCTTTTCCCTTACATATCTTGCCTCAAATGAATGTTTTGGTCAAATTACTCAAATTCGGTTGGTGATCTGGTAGATAGAATGGTGAAAAACTCACAGAATCCACAATTGTGTACTATTAAATATAAAGCGGGTGTCGAGAGGGACAACATAATGGAACAATGATGAAAATATTTCATTTCTATGTTGTGGGACGACACGCCGGCGAGACAATAATCACGCGGTACGACAATAAAATGTTGCAGCGAAAACCTGGATGAGCAGCGGCGAAATGTTCGCCAAAACCACCATAACGACTGAAAGTAAACAACTCGCCGCGGCGAGTTCTTTTTATTTGCAGTGACCATTTTATAGCTCCCGAGCTAAGCAATGAAGCATTTTCCATCATTCACTTATTATTACATATTTTGTCCCACTCGTCATCCGTGATTACTTTAAGAAGACATTGGTCACTACTGTTTATCAAAGAGCGACAACTTCAGCGGAATTTGAGCAATTCGTCCAAATTGTTCTTTCTCTCATTCCATACCAATGCACAACTCAAGCTTCCTGCATCGCCCCGGCCCTGGCAGTCATATACATATTTGAAGTTATTAACAAACTCATGGTCTGTGATTCTGGAAATGTAATCCGTGTATAATGGAAACAAACTCATGGTGAGCTATTGGGGACAAGTCATATGCCTACTACTATGAAAACTTCCAATAGTTCAAGGCGTATAATTGATGAGTTTAAGTCAAATTTGAGCAAAAAACACCTCGAATTCAATTGATCAAATAATTGTTTTAATATTAATTTGCGGTCAAGTATTAATTTATTAGTCATACTCAAACAAGTACAATCCGTTTGTTATAGAAAACGGCTGAAGACTCAGTGTTGGTTCTGGGTTGGTTCTTCTCCTAAATACTCCGCGTGGGAGTTTATACAGGAGGCCAGAAACGCCGAGGCAAACCCCTTCTCTTAGCGATAAGAGTCACTGGGTTCTTTTTTTTTACGTTCTTCAACACAGCAAACGGGACCTACGGCTTAACGTCCCCTCCGAAGGACGAAGCAATAATGGTTAAGTGCCTTGCTTAAGGGCACAAGTGTCCACCCGGCGGGATCGAACCCACGCCACTGAAACACCAGAGCATGAGTCCGGTGTTCTTAACCGCTAGGCCATGACACGCACATTGCCTACACTTTTAATCTGTGTACCGATATTGTTCTGAATACTCCAAAATAGTTGCCATGACACACAAAGCGAAATCTTCAGCTAACGAAATAGTGTACAGTGTCATCGGCGGTGTAAAAGTTACAGTGATACGTTCCGCTCCAGGACTCTTTATAAGTTGCACGTGTGATTTGGAATGGCTTGTATCGGGAGCTGCGAAACTGTTTGCCTAATATCAGAAGTATGCTTAATATTTCAAAGTTTCCCTAAAATCTTAGAAAAATCTAGGTTACAAACATAAGTTAGGGATTATCCTCATCACTCGTGAAATCCAGGGGCAACTACGTACACGCTTCACGACTTAACTTTGAGATATCGGCTGGTTTCCACAGCAACCAACAAAAAGATAACATTAACTTAGTTCTTTTATTTATGGAGATACAAATATTTCTTTACTGAACTTTACTCCATGATGTTTATAACGACGCAAATTATTTGTTGATTTCACCATTTACATGACAAGAAGGCCATATGACGTGAAGGGCAATTCATATTACCAACCGTGTTATACAACACAAAACAATACAAGATAACCTCAACGTAACACTAATGATGGGGGCCATGAGAAATAATCAGCATACGGGATGCGTATCATGGCTCCCAAAAACTTGCAGGTTTTTATTTTTATATTTTTGATGGTTATTTCAACTGACCCACAGATCTACAATTTTTTTATGTGAGATGCACACTGCCCACAGATTGCCCAATTAATAACAAGTTGTTCTTTTTTCCGGGCCGCTTGCGTCTTCCTTATAATGTACTCATCAGTGATGCAGTGCCTTGATGCTGGGCCTTGGCCTTAAGGCTGCCTTAGCCTTGGCCTTGGCCTCGAGGCTTGAGGGCAAAAGCCTTGGCCTTGGCCTTGGCCTTGAGGGTTCAGTGCCTTGCAATTTTGAGTCAAGGCTCTCCAAGGCTCATAGATTTTTGCATTTTCCAGATAAATCTGTTCGAAATTTTGCTGTTACCATTTTAATCATATTACCATGGAGGAGGGAAGCACCCTATAGATTTGTGTGTTGGGCACACTTCCACTTTTATAGCATCACATTTTGTTACCATTGTAATATATTTGCTGCAAAAATATTCCGTACACTTGTGGGGCTAATGAGATGATCACTTTAATTGCATATAACTATGGAATAGATCTTATTGGTTGTATATGTCTCCCTGATAAGTGCTAAAGATTTGCATGTATCTGTTTTAGATAATGCTGATATTTCTGACCATATTGGGCCAGCAAATAAAAATTTCCTAAATCAGTTTCTTGGATCCCCCTTTTGTTACACTTGGGAGAATTGTGTGTCAATATAGAAGTAAATCATTATTTTGTTTAGTTAAACCATATTGAAGACCTGAACTTATACTTTAATAGATACAGTGCAGTCATAAAACGGTGTAGGCCTATGCGAGCATGTTGATTGCAATTAAAGAAATGTTGTTCTTCGTAACGAGCAATTCGTGATGATAAGGGCGGATCCAGGAGGGCCAAAAGGGGCCTCCCCCCCCCAAAAAAAAAAACCCCGAAAACATTTTTTTTTATGTGACGTCGTAATAAAGGCAGGTAATGAGTACACCACCATCTTTTCCTAAAAAAAAACATTGGTTAAAATGGTCAGAAATTGTCTCAAATCGCACCACAGAGCATCTCGAATCCAAAATTTTTTTGGGATCCTTAAGCGGGCCCTGAAGCCCAAGCCGTAATTTTTTGACCCACTTTTTTTTTTTTGGGGGGGGAGCAAAATTTCTTTACCCCCCCCCAAAAAAAATTGTGTTCTGGGTCCGCCCTTACGTGATGATGTGTTACTCATGTGACTATAACTAGTTCTATATCAGTGGTCATTTCATAAAACAGGGCCTTGGCCTTGGCCTTGAGGGTTAAGCCTTGGCCTTGGCCTCGAGGCTTGAGGGTCAAAGCCTTGGCCTTGAGGGTTAAAGCCTTGGCCTTGGCTTTGGCCTTGAGGGTCAAAGCCTTTGCTCCAACACTGGTACTCATATTATTTGTAAAGGTCCTTTATAAGTATTTTGGTCACCGGTGCGCATGACTATTTCATTTTTACGTGTATTTTTATACAGAAGTAATTGTACAGCAGAAATTAGCGACAAAGTATATTATATTAGCACTATTATTCAAATTGTAATTTTCGACTGAGGATGTTTGGAAGTCTGAAATTAATCACAGGTGGATCCTCAGGCGGACATGGGCAATTAAAGTATCTGCCTTGAGATTTAGGAATGCAGAACTGCTGAAGGGGTGGGAAGAAGGGTTGAGAACCCGGCGAGGATGTTCCCGTCACTCTCGGGGCTTCGGTCGCTCCGGGCTCCGGTGATGGAGGTCCGACTGATGGTGGTTCGATCGGAGGATTAGCGGGGGTCGATTCAGGGGGTGAAGGGCTGGTGATCATAGGTGGAGCCGGGGTACCAGGAGGCTCGCTTGATGGTGGTTGGACACTCGAGGATTGAAAACCCGGCGAGGATGTTCCCGTCACTATCGGGGCTTGGGTCGTTCTGGGCTCCGGTGATGGAGGTCCGACTGATGATGGTTCAATCGGAGGATTAGCGGGGGTCGATTCAGGGGGTGAAGGGCTGGTGATCACAGGTGGAGCTGGGGTACCAGGAGGCTCGCTTGATGGTGGTTGGAAACTTGAGGATTGAGGACCCGGCGAGGATTTTCCCGTCACTATCGGGGCTTCGGTCGCTCTGGGCTCAGGTGATGGAGGTCCGACTGATGGTGGTTCTATCGGAGGATTAGTGGGGGTCGATTCAGGGGGTGAAGGGCTGGTGATCATAGGTGGAGCCGGGGTACCAGGAGTCTCGCTTGATGGTGGTTGGACACTTGAGGGTCGGTAGGATGGGGAGTATGTTTCTCCACGAGATTGTGTTGTGCTTGGTGGTTCTTTAGTTGAAAGTTGCGTAGTGGGTGGTTGGCTCAGGGGTTCAGTTGGTGACTGCTGGGTGGTCAGAGGTACGTTACGGGTGGTTGATGAGAGCCCAAAGGTAGTTGTTGTTCCTGTGGTGGTAATCGGTTTGGTTGGGAAATTCGGAGTGGTAAGGGGTGTGTTATTGGACGGCGAATGTGTGGGTGTAAGACCCGCCTGACTGGGGTCTGGGCTTGGAGGTTCAGTCGATGGAGGTTCATTGCCTGAGATCCCATCTCCTGGCATCATACCTCCAGGTAATGGTTTACATGCCGTCTCTGTATGTCAAAAGAAAGACAAAACATCCAGTGTTCAGAGTTCAATAAAAAAAAATAAAGGTAGATTTAGCCTATCATGTCTCTCAAATAAAAAAAAAGACGAAAATTAAAATCGCAGATGACAGTAAGCAAACAATGTGTGTACATGCACATGTTTTTGGTGTGATTGTAGACAAGCACGTGTGTCATCACGTGTGTCATTAAACTTAACTCCCAAGGGAGTGTGAACAATCATATTAAAAATGAAGGGTTCAGGACTGTTAAGGTGCGTCTTCAAGCTCCATTAAGCTTAATGGAGACATCAGGAATGCCATCAAGCTTAATGGAGACAGTCATCCAATGGACGACAGCCTTGATTATGTTTGTGGAGTTTTCAGGCACTTGCCAAAGACCTTAACTTGTGAAATCGTCATAAGAAAAAAATGGACCTTCCTCTGTGAATAGGGTTGGTTGCACAAACTTGTGTGTGGGGATGGTTGTAGGGAATCAGAGTGATATACATCATGCGAATTGACCGATCTGAGATTGTTTCTGCATACGTTGAACAATAGAGGACAATAGGGTCCCAATCCCCTTAAGGTCCCCAATTTAGAATCGTGTACAAAACATATGGGAGGGCTTCCTTAAAAGTTAGTACAAACAAAAGAGGGACAATATATGGGGTCCCCGATTGTTCGTTCTCAACATGTGTGTGTTCAAAACCTGTGTCAGGCTCAGTGTCGTGAACCATTTTGGCACATGGAAAGAAAAGAAAATGTGTAATCTTGACTAACTTTGTGGACATCTCCCTTCCTTTTTCCTCTTGTAAATGGCTCCATTGCGCTCTATTGCACAGGGACTGCAGTACCATTCATATTGTCCATCCTTCAGTCCACACAGAAAGTGGCTAGGGTCAACTGAATGGAGAGAAAAAAAAGAAATGGAATTTGGTGTGTATGACCTTTTTATCTTGCCACGACATTTCTTTTGAGAAAATGTTCAAATTTTGTTTCACGTTGCGAGTACAGCAATGATTGGGAAATAGTGAAAGAAATTCTTTCTCAGACTTCGACGTCCATTAGAATAGTTCATAACTTTTCATGAGTGCAACCAAAGTGGTCCGGTTTATAATGGGATTTGTTATGTCAACAATCAAGTAGGCGTAGTTGATGTCGAATTTAATTATCGGTCAATTAGTCATCTAAACAGATTAAAGAAAAAGCTCGATCTGATCTCGGAAGCTTCGTGTTCATGCATGAGTCACGTGATTGTGCCATGTAATTCCTGGAAGGAGCAGTGCATCGTGTCAACAAAAGTCAGGTTTTTGACCCCAATTACCCTATGATGACCTTTGACCCCAGTTTGGCCATGTGACATCTGGAGCTGAGCTACTGATACTTTTGACAAAGTTTGGTTGAAATCGGTGAAAATAATTATAGGAGTACGAGGCAATGTCAACGTTTGTTAGTTACTACTCTCTAAAGGAAAGGCATTTTGTTGAGCCGCTATCCCGCAGCCTGGATCAAGTTTATCATCAGTACAGACGGACTTACCGTGTTCCGCTTTGACGAGAATGTGTTTTGGCCCTGAAGACGAGGTACGAACTTTGAAGTCCTCGCAACTGTCACGAGCCAAAATCTTGAATTGTTCGTGCGGTTCAAGATGGATGGAACACAAACTGCCGTACAACCGAACGTTCCCATTGGCGTGGCGCACACAATACGTGCGCTCTGTTTTGGGGTGGGCAAGAAAAAAATGTAAAGGTTGGTTCAGTATAATGTAGCATGATGAAATATGAAATTGAATAACAATTCGTAATACTTCAATTACACGACTTAACTCCCCAACTGCAGGAGAGTGGTTTTGACGTCAAGCATTGCCTTTACTAAAGGCTTTATCATTGAGTTGGTATACAAATGTAAACACTCACCTGTGTCGTTATCATCATCATCATCTTCATGATCACCCTCTGGGTAAAAAAAAAGAGAATGCTGTTACAAATGTGTTAAGAATAATAATCGATACTTACAAATTAGACAAAATTGGAATATCCATTCACGAAATAATTACGGGTAACTTATCGAACTTGTGAACAACATGCAATCAAATTTTGGAATGATTTTGAATTGTTCACTTTAGTTTCAAGTTTACCTTTGTCATTTTCTTCCGAAGATATCGAGTTATCTTCTTCCCTTCTGATTCTTATTGCTGAAAAGAAAACAAACAATTGTATGTAATATAAATGTCTGATTCTTCCAGAGACGTTGAATGTAATAAACTATAATATTCGAGGCTCTGCTGGTCGAAGGCCAGAATCAATTTCCGAGTCGTTGGTCAGTGTACACGTTGTCCCACCAAAAAATCTAGTAGTATTCAAAAGTGTGTCTAATACACTGCAGAGTAGAATAATTATTGATATTTCAAATGCTCTTTAGTTCGTTTCATTAGGATGTTTTGTTCAAAAGATACGGAACTTGAAAACCACTTGGGCCACTTTTCTTATTTATCAAGTTTACAGATCCAAGCCGGTATAATAAGTAACAAGCTACTCTTGAACAAAGGAAATAAATTCTTTGGGTGTTTCTCAATTGCGCTTTCTCACTTTCAAGGAAAGTGGCCCAAGACGATTCTCAACCCTCGAGTTCGATGAAACATATCCGCCATAGCGGCAGTCTGCTTTTGTTCAATCCCGGGCATCGATTTGAAATAAAGTTCGGATGGTAGATTGGTTTTCTAACTTTAAAAGCTAATTAGAAAGTATTCCATATCCACATGCAATATACTTTTACTAATTGGTTTTCGACTGTTAGATTATTTGGGGGACAACCTGTTCGTGTGATTATTTTCAGGGCGTGGTGATTAGTTCATAAACATCGCATTTGAGCATACGATTACCCAGGCCCGTCCAGCCCTGAACGTCGGGGGGGGGGGGCAAGGTACCAACTAGGTGGGCCCACTACTGTGAAAATACATTACACATGTACGGCTTTTGCCGTGGGGGGGGGGGGGAAATTGTTCGCCAAGGAGGGCCCGACCCCACCAGCCCCCCCCCCCCACGGGCCATTATCATTAAATGCCGCCCATAATCCTCAATTGTTCGCAATACATTCTGTTCACAACATTCTGGCGTGCTGATGTGGTCTTGGTGTCAATGAACCCAATTCTATAGTTTTTACCCATTGCCAGCATAAGCCTACCGGTCAAGCACAAAGTCCCACTTAACCAACTTGTTGCTTACATTACCCAAGGTCTCTGGCAGGCTTATCACACGTAGTCATAGGAAATACCACGTATACCGGAAACAAAACATCCGACCACAATGACGGATCTTTACAAACGACATGGCCTATAGTGTAACCTTAACATATGAACCAAATGTGAAGACATATCGGTATTTTACAGAGACCCTTTACTGCAGAAAACCATCATAATTTACAATTTATTTCAAGGGCGAAGCACTTGTACTCCCTACTCGTGTTACGTGTGAACGTCTTATTTTGGTTCTGTGACGTTCTTAAAGGGAAAATACAGCATTTGCAAACATCAAAAAACGAAATAATCAAATTATCACGAAATACCTCACTGAGTTTTTAGGACATGACAGTCTAAAACATCCTTTAAAATCGAGGCTTCTGGTGTGCTGACATTTTCCAGAAAACCCAGCTGTATTTTTCTAACGCTGGTCGGCCGACCAGCGTTGGAGAAAACTGTTGTTTTTTTTCAAAAATTGTTCTTAATTTTTCATTTTAGTTATTCCCCAAAGTGTATTAATTGCTCCGTTTCATCTTTTGTCGGGTCAAGGCACCAGACTACAAGAACATGATAGGTTTCCTTGTTTTGCAGCATCTACAAATCAAAAACGTGAAACAAGTCAGTTTACCAATATTTTCTATAACATATTAATCCTCCAAATCCATTTATTTCTGAAAGTTGAAGCAAAAGCAAAATGTTGTACATTCCCTTTAATTTTACTTCTCTGATTATTCCTAAAGAGAGTGTTTAATTGTTGGACAGCCGGATTATATTTCAATTCAATAACATTCAGTTTTCAATCAAAAGCAAGGTGAAAACATGAGAACAATATTACCTTCTGCATTGCTAGCAGTGCGTAGAATGGCCACACCGAGACAAACCAAAATGATATGGAGTCGCATAGCGGTCGTTATTGCTGTTAAACTCTCACCTTATAAAGGAAAAACAATGCAATTCGCCGTCAGGGTAGGGATTATTCGTTTGAGTATCAACACGAAAAGTTTCCGCATTTCCATCACTCAATGTCAAAGTATCCCACAAAGAAATTATATTAAAACCCTCTGGGAAAATGTACAGACAATTACTATAGGCATAAAGTTATAGTAACACAGCAAGGTGAAATATCCAATGCGGGTTATGTGTTTGACAGTGTCTGCGAACACTGCAAAGTATTCATGTACATTTTTAAACACAACAATAATGTATCTTATCTGTCAATAATGCATTACCAGGTCATTAACAATTTCAGGGCCTTCTTTTGACTATTGAATATTCTTTACTTATAACCGAGAAAGTTCTTCCACAACAATTTAAAAAAAATGACAACTCACCGAAATTCTATCAGCAGACCTCAAACGGGATGCTTCGGCTGGTGAATGATGGAAAGTGCGATTTATATCCGTGACGTCACCTCCAGAGAGTTCGGTCTGACTCACGTTTCCTTTACGCGAATTCCCGCCAAAATTTGCGCGCGCTTATCAAAATTAATTACTGACACAACAGCAAACGTAATTGGTCACATTGTTGTTCTTTGGCCTCGCAGATGTAGGATAAGCTTGCCTAAGATTTTGGTGTTGATTTCCTTTTTAAAATACTATAAAATAATGGATAACGCTATAGCCGGTTGAATTTTTAAGTAGCTGAGCTAAAAGACGGTAACTATAGTCTAGAATCTTTATGTCTGTCGCAGTTAACAAGAATTACGAACTCGGACGGAGGAATCTAGCTATCAAATTCTTCTATTCATTTACATTGATCCATGCAGCGGCGTAGACGGGGGGGGGGGGCATGGGAGGCGCACGCCCCCAATAAACAAGTTTTGGTTTTTAATAGCATTTAAGGTGCGCTATGGGATTGCAATCTTTTTTCGTCTGGCATTTTGTCATCGCTTTATCTCAACAGAAATATAAGCATCCTCTATCCATGACTCCCTTGTTGGCTTTAAATGTCGCTTACTAGTTTGGTAAGCCACATTACTTGTGTAACCACACAATCGCAAATAAAAAGACGAGAGCCTGCCACGGAGAGCCAATTTTTCAAGTTTACGGTCGACAAATCATGGCCCATTATGAACGAGCTATTTCGTTATAGATTGGGACAAAGCTTTCTGCCACCTTACAAAAACACCATATTGATACAAAGAAAAGAAAAGAAAAGAAAAGAAAAGAAAAGAAAAGAGCAAACAGAAACTCGAATCATGCACTTACTACACTACTAACCGGACACACTTTTTTCAAATATATTTAAATATCCTGTGCTTTTGTCGACCATCTCCCACGATGCACTTGGCAAAATGAACTCTCTGTGACAACCTCTTGGTGGCGCACCACATTTTGAAACGCCCGAATTCAAGTAGCCGGCAAGCATATCACATTTCGTAATGCATTATACATGTACTTGTACTGTGTGCTGGTACATGTGTATGAATATACGCCGTTTGCGTGTGTGTACATGGGGAGGGGGTGAAACCATGCGTATGTCATGCCAACACGGGGAAGGGGGTCAAAAAGTCGGCATTTCATGCGAACGTATGGACGGAACCAATGGGTTTCCAGAATACACCACGCCAAATAAGTGACGATTTGGACGACAACAGGGAGGGCTTCTAGCTTAGCCACTAAGCCACACATTCCAAAAAGTTACGCTGTTTTAGCCCATTCTGTTGTTTCAATGCGTGGCCCCTAGGCCTATTCATTTCAGAGCGGAAATTGTTATAAAAACAAAGTTAGAATGGAGTCTTCCTGTCAAACTGGTGCAATAAGAATGCTGGCTACAACGTAAATGTAAATGGAACTTATAATTTATTCGCAAAGAAAACACTATAAGAGGCATTGACCCAGGTGTATACCCGCCAAAAATATTGGGGTAGAAGCATGTCCTTCATTCCAGATACCACTGCCCTTGCAATGTCCGACCATTAGTGGAAGGTTCGTCAATGACACCTCTGCAAATCGCTATACTGAGCAATAAGAATATTTTCATTCCATATTGGCTTGTTGAGGAAAGAACTTCCCAAGCAATGCTATTTTGCACTCACCATTCGGGTCGTCCTCGCCGTTCGCCAGCACGCACACCGAAAACAGCGAGAAAAACACACACGCCGCTAATATATGTTTTGTCATCTTTCCCTCTCTTGGCACCTTCATCGCGTCTTGCTCAAGCTGGTGTTTCAAACTACGGAAAGCGTACTTTGTAAATGGCTCTTTTTCGTTTGCATTATAATGCAGTGAGTGGAGATTTGGATATGCTTTCCAGTGACTTCCTAATCCGGAAATATGTCTGTAACAATATCGAGTTGTTTTCTTTTTTCCGCGTAGGACTGTGCCGAGGTGGTCTGCGTGCAACCACTGCGTGGCTACTTGTCCTGCAGCACCTCACAATAATATCCGGTGCGTTCAGGAAAAGAAGTGTCGGCTTAGCTCAGACATTATAGGTTTATACGAAGTCACATATAAGTTGTATTTATACAGTAAAATAACTGGTTAGTTTTAAGAGTATTTAATGAATGTTTACCGATTTAATTTGGTGAGCGTTGTCGAAGTAGTTTTGTCGGTGCAGAGTATTAGTGTGACAAGGACAAGTAATAGCACTAATGCCATTATTGGTGCATCTGCAGTGGCGTAGCAAGTTAACATTGCTTGGGGGAGTGACATTAAATTTGTAATCGCTGGATCATCCCTACTGAAAGGTAGACGATTTTTTTTCACCGGTCATCCACAAATTGGGTGGGTGGGGGTAGGGGTAAGGGGGAGGAGGAGTGGTTGGACAACATCTCTCTATGGGGATGTTGTTCAAAGCTGACGATCATGGCTACTATCGGACATTAGGTGGCGCTTGTCATGGCGGCACATTCGCCGACGTTCGCAGGGCGTTAAAAAAGGGACTCCTAGTAAGAAAAAAAAATAGGGGCCACTCTTGACAAAATATCAGAACACGTGAACAAAATGGCACTCGTGAACAAACTTACACTCGTGAGAAAACATCTGTGGGGTGGGGGATTTGCTCGTCCCCCCGCCCTGCAAATACGTAGCCTTTAGTCAAGGCCCACGCATCTTGACTATCCAGCGAGCGGCGCAGCCGCCTTTTTACGTACCAGTGTTCGGGGCGCGTTACGTGTCGACGCGTGGGCCTTGACTAAAGGCTATTGGATACGCTAATGAGCGTCACAGAGTCTTGTGAAGAAAGTGGGAATGACATTCTGGGTAACTATCATGACCTATGTATCATCTGGCTGCAGCTGTTTAAGACTGCATTACGCCAATGCGCGGAAATGATATCAGAAAAGTTTTCCATAGAAATGCACGCATTCTATACCGGATGTGTTTTCTTTTTGCATTGCGGACCATGTGGACAAATTTTGAGCGTCGCATTATATGCAATTTGACCCATCGTGACTTCGAAACGGAGCCCGAGCAAGTGACGAGAATTGAACATTTACAAAACAGATACGTTTGACAAATCTTCCTACATTGTTACGCTTTTCAACGAAAAAAGAAAAAACATTTTCGGAATAAAAGAGTAATTACTCAGTCTTAACGGCCGTTTAGTTCCTTGTAGGGTCGTGGCCGTGATGACTTGCAGGTCACAGGTCACGCAAAATCTATCCAATCAGGGCGTGAATTCATCAGCGTATCCCTTCCTGTTTGCAGGGCGGGGGTACGGGTACACGCGAAGGGTGGGAGACCCCTTTATCCCACGAATCGCCACATGACTGAGGTCTCAGACTGGAACCGTACCAGTGGCAATTATACAACAAAGGTATTTTAGGGACCGACATTTGAATTCCGGAAAATCGGCCAATTTTTTTTCTGTGAGTTAGGCACCAATTTTTATTCTCCAATTCCGACTGCACTTCAGACTAGACCGCCTAACTTGAAAAATAACTCTCTTCAATTTAAAGCCTCTTATGCAGGATTTCAAGGCCTCAAAGCAAAAAAGAAAAGTTAGAAGTAGTCCCGAGATGAGTCGCATCATTTATCGGTGGCTAACCTTTTTTATACCAAGCAAATGTTGTCTGTATTAAGCAAATTGTTCAAAAGGGGTCAGCCATTAATTCATTATCATCGGTCACAAAAAGACCAGGCCTACACCTCCCTAAATGCATTTCCAAGACTCACCTTCCCTCACGCAACCATTGGGGGAGTTCTCCTCGGACGTGTCTCCGCAAACTAGTGGTTCCCCATTTCCTACGAGTTCTCCGGGCCTTGGCACGCCTGTGCCCTTGAGTTTACCTGTAGGCCCATCCACGAGGTCCTCTTCCGATGAACTCTCCTCGAGGCCTTCATCATCATCGTCATCATCTTCCTCCTTGCTACTCACGAGGAGACCGCCGGGTGGGTGTGCACCGTTTGCAGGCACGAACTCGCCCGCGAGTAGCTCTGCAGAGTCATCCCCACTGCTCATGCCGACGGTAAGAAACAGCAACAGACAATACAACAGAAACCTCATCATGTGGACCTGGGCATTCCAAGCGTTTATTCTGAGTGTCGATACGAAATAATGAGGATAACAGTTTTAAACACTGTACGAGTCATTGTGTTTTTCTTGTACGAGCTCATTGGTATACCAAAGAACAAAAATATTACACACTTGTCTCATATCTGACCCCGCCGGATGCATTTCCGAATAGACTAATATCCGTTTGGTCTAACACTCATCTGGCTCATATGGAAAATCCATTGTTGAATAAAATATTGTGACGCCACCGGAATATAACCGTCAGAAAAAAATGCTGACCTCGAAGTAGTAAGTTTCTACTAGAGACAGAGAAATATCATATAGTTTTGACCGTATTGATCCCTGCAAATCGTGGCTAAACATTAATATAGGTTTTTCTGGCTATTTCTGGCTAGTTCATCTAGGTATCTTCCGAATTTCAACTTTATCTGTTGTAGCAAACGCTTTGTGCTACCCCAGGAAAGGATGTTTTTGCCAACTAAACTCACGTGCAGAGTCCTCGACGTTGGCCGATTTTGCGGCAGCCATGACGAAGCGCATATTAGCATATTCATTAGCATGACTCGGCGGATTTTGCGTGGGTATCGGTATTGACCAACGGAAGCCGTTGTCGGTGATATTGATTGATTAATAACTCGTGAAGGAGGCGATCGTACGAATTTTTACTGCACACCATAATGGATAGAGACCTTATTAGCCCTTAAAGGGACTAGGCGGAATCCTACTTTTTTCGCGATACCCTTGCAAAAAATTGTTTTCCCGACCCGAGCTTTCCTGACTTAAATTTTAGCCTCTAGTCTTGTGCATCTTTTGATACACATGTATACATAAATTTCCGAACATCGGTTACCGTGCAGCCAAAAAAATAATGTTTCCCATAGACACCAGTACTAAATGCGCATACTTAAAAAGAAAAAAATCTCAGAACTCTCACAGGTATTCAGGCTGCACAGAAAATGATGATCAATGTGTCATCTTTCATTTTCTTTTCATTTTTTTTTAGTGGGGGGGGGGGGGGTTGACCATTGACTTTTTGAGATATTCTCACCCAAAGAAGACGACCCCTATTTCCCCCAAAGCGGAAAAGTAGCCATGTTGAAAAACGATCCCTCCACAACACTGTACGAGTCATTGTGTTTTTCTTGTACGAGCTCATTGGTATACCAAAAAACAAAAAAATTACACACTTGTCTCATATCTGACCCCGCCGGATGCATTTCCGAATAGACTAATATCCGTTTGGTCTAACACTCATCTGGCTCATATGGAAAATCCATTGTTGAATAAACTATTGTGACGCCACCGGAATATAACCGTCAGAAAAAAATTCTGACCTCGAAGTAGTAAGTTTCTTTGGAGATTTTGGAAAAAGAAAGTGTCTCTATCTTAGAAGAACACATCGTATCAACCACGAAGGCTTCCATACAAGCAAGCATTGTGTGGCTTAAAAACGTCTCTACGTCTACTAGAGACAGAGAAATATCATATAGTTTTGACCGTATTGATCCCTGCAAATCGTGGCTAAACATTAATATAGGTTTTTCTGGCTATTTTAAATTATTTTTGTTCGAATTCAGCGATTATTATATTCAAATTGGTCCAGCAACATCGATTTAGTGTAATTCCAATGTTTAATTTCGTCTTTTGTCAGACAATTTCAAATTTAGTCCAAACATATTCAAACAATGAGCTCACGTTTTCGACCCGGTGTATTCAATTTCGTCTCGTATACCCTGAATCGTGTTTTTCAGAAATCGAATTCGTCTAAGACGAATTAGATCTCTGAATTCTGCCTGTTGTCAACAACTTAGACGAATCTAATCCGTACTGACGAATATTCTTGACCCGGTAACTAAATAGGGTGACCAAACTTTGAAATTGAATGGTAAATGACTAAATTTGTTTTGTTAAAAGAACATTTTTTTTCGGGCGAAATTGATTGTAAGAGTTGGTGAATCTGAATGAAAAATGTTTTAAAATTTCCGGGAAAACGCATATCATGGCTTATTAATTATTGGGTACATGTATATATATTTTCTTAAACAGCTAAAATGAAGACATGTGAAAAGAACTTTAATTCATTTTCTTGCGGGTTTTTCACTAGAACCCAAAACTTATGTAAGATTCACTTGGGCCTAAGACCGGAGTGTTTTGGGATTACCAGGTAAAATCTTTCTGTACAATTTCTTTAGAGCACGTTTTCGCATGTAGCCCATTTATGGACTCCAACAACGTACACTGCAACTGGGTCAATCAAATAAATATTTCCAAAAACAAATATCTCCAATATCTCGTAAAGAAATGCAAAACAAAGTTGCAGGGAAGTTATTGAAACTTGTAATTACTGAAACATACTTGGGAGACTAAAACGCTCTGCAAATGTTTTGAGAATTATAAACTACAAAAAAAATCATCTTTATACCTAATTACGTATATTGCGCACCCTGTTCATGATCATGTCAAAATGGAAGCTGTATCCACCAAGAATTTCATGCAACCACTTCCGCATTGGAGATGACGAATAAACTTCGGGGGCGTAAAATGTACTGCAAGTAAAGTTTATTGTTCCCTTGGATTTATTTCTTCAGATAATATTGTGAAAATAATATTTATGGAAAATAAACAGCTGTTTAATAGGGTACGTTTTGAGCCATTTGTCCCCAACAATTTTTACTTTTGTACTGACATGGGCTTGGTCCTCATACCTGAGATGTTGTTCATGCAAATGTAAATGCACATGTTCATGTTTTGTGCCATAATAGGCTGTCCGGCACACGGCTAACAAATTAATGTGGTTTTTTTTATCTTACGAAAACTAAATAGAGTAAACGCGCGATCTATCTATAAGGAGATCATGGGAAATCACAAACTCAAAGGCAGTCTCCATTTCGTCGGTGGAGTTGCGACATCATGGCGTCTTCAGGTTCTTTTTGGACCCTTTGTACAGCCTTTTGGTTCCGAAGGCCTAAGCGTCGCCGTTGTAAACATAGTGAATCCGATTAATGCTGCGAACATGGACGCTACCATCTGAGCAGCGGAACTCATGCAGCCCCAAAACATGGCTTTTGAAGGTTGTTTTTCAGAAAATATGCTCAGCATGATTGAAATGTTAAATTACAACAGGAGAAGAAATGTTAAATTTCATGTTAGTGAAAACAAATCGCCGTTATTGATGCCGAAACGTCATTACTTGTCACTGGTAAAGCTACCATAGAAATCGTTGAAAATCTTTCGTAAAGGTCCCCAAATCTTTCTTTTTATCTCAATTCCTAGGAATCCCCACAAGTTATTAGTTCACGGGTAGTTAAACACTAATATCATCTAGGTATCTTCCGAATTTCAACTTTATCTGTTGTAGCAAACGCTTGTGCTACCCCAGGAATGGATGTTTTTGCCAACTAAACTCACGTGCAGAGTTCTCGACGTTGGCCGATTTTGCGGCAGCCATGACGAAGCGCATATTAGCATATTCATTAGCATGACTCGGCGGATTTTGCGTGGGTATCGGTATCGACCAACGGAAGCCGTTGTCGGTGATATTGATTAATTAATAACTCGTGAAGGAGGCGATCGTACGAATTTTTACTGCACACCATAATGGATAAAGACCTTACTAGCCCTTAAAGGGACTAGGCGGAATCCTACTTTTTTCGCGATACCCTTGCAAAAAATGTTTTCCCGACCTGAGCTTTCCTGACTTAAATTTTAGCCTCTAGTCTTGTGCATCTTTTGATACACATGTATACATAAATTTCCGAACATCGGTTACCGTGCAGCCAAAAAAATAATGTTTCCCATAGACACCAGTACTAAATGCGCATACTTAAAAAGAAAAAAAATCTCAGAACTCTCACAGGTATTCAGGCTGCACAGAAAATGATGATTAATGTGTCATCTTTCAGTTTCTTTTCATTTTTTTTGGGGGGGGGTGGACCATTGACTTTTTGAGATATTCTCACCCAAAGAAGACGACCCATATTTCCCCCAAAGCGGAAAAGTAGCCATCTTGAAAAACGATCCCTCCACAATAGCGCCACTTTCGAGCCCAATCCAAAATGCTCAGGATTGGAAGCCCCAAGTCCGGGCCAGCGGTTCATTACCATATCTCTTCAATTCCCCAATTTTATGGCTCTCAAAACTCTCTAATATAGAATATTTTGAGGGTATAACTTTTATTCATGAGCTCGGCGGACGGATTTTTGGCCTATTAGCAGGCTTGCACCCTTTAGCAATTCACTGGCATAGTCGCGACGTCACTCAGAGGTCAACTCGGTGCAACCATAGTTACTGGTTCGCGGCCCAGTGAACCAAACCAAACGTAGGATGGAAACTCAGGTCCGCGGCCCCGAGCGGGCGGCAGCTGTCGTCGAAGGCGAGGGTGCCGCAATACTGCAGTTGAACGTCGAGGGTCTCACCACCGCCAAACTTACCATCATTGAACAGCTTGCATATACCAACAAAGCCTCTGTTATTTTGCTGCAAGAAACACACTGTGAAACGACGGAGAAACTAACAATTCCCGAATTCACACTAGCTGCACACATCTTGAACAAACACCACGGCCTAGCCACCTTTGTCAGACAGGACACAGAGTGGTCCCTGGAGGCACAGTCCGCAGATGACTCCGAACTGGAATGGCTGGCCGTGAAGGCTCAGGATGTAACTATCATTAACGTGTACAAGCCACCCCCAACACGCCTGACCAAAGCATCCCTACCAGCGGTCACTCACCCCTGCATCTGCGCCGGCGATTTCAACTGCCACCACACTGAATGGGGCTACTCCAGATCCAACAATGACGGAACTTGTCTTGTAGAATGGGCATCTGCCAACAACCTGACTCTCCTATACAACCCAAAGGAGCCCGCTAGCTTCCACTCTGCCCGGTGGAATTCAGGTTCGAACCCAGACCTAGCTTTTGCTAGCAGCACAAAAGTCCAACCACCCCTGGTTCGCCGAGTGCTGGAGAAATTCCCAAGGTCCCAACACCGACCATCACTCGTCACACCGGTACCACTCGTTGCTCCTACCTCAAGCAAACCAGTGAGACGATGGAACTTTCGAAAAGCTGACTGGGACAGGTTCAAATTGCTCACCAACCAAGCCAACCAGAACCTCCCACCACCGGACAGCACAGACCTGGATACCTCATACAAGGCATACTGTAAAATGCTCACCAAGCAGCCAAGCAGTCAGTCCCCCGTGGATACCAGAGGAACTACATCCCATGCTGGGACGAAGAATGCCAGAAGTTGTACGAAGATCACACAGCAGCTACATCCAAAGAGGGATCTGATGCCACAGCCAACATCCTGATGAAGCGCCTGGATGAGAAACGCCAAGATCGTTGGACAGAGACAGTTGAATCCATTGACTTCACACACTCCAGCCGAAAAGCCTGGCACACCATCAACCGCCTCACAGGAAGGAACACATCTAAACCTGACAAATGCCCTGTGAGTGCTAATGCAATAGCATCACAACTACTTCAGAATGGTCGTTTTACCAACCCAGACCGAAACTTCTCAAGACAGGTCGGAAAGGAAGTTGCTGAGCTATGGAAGGTTGACGGTGGGGACGTGAACATCACCAACCCCTTCACCACAGAAGAACTGGTCGAAGCACTGAAGTCAATGAAGGCGGGTAAGGCCCCAGGACCAGACGATATCCACCCAGAGTTCCTCTTACATGCAGGAGATGCTGCAACCGAGTGGTTACGTCGGTACCTGTCCACCTCGATGGAAAGATGCAAAATCCCCAAAATCTGGCGCAAGGCAACTGTCATCGCCCTCCCGAAACCTAACAAGCCCAGGGATGACCCTAAAAGCTACAGGCCTATTTCACTCCTGTGTGTTCCATACAAGCTGCTTGAAAGGATGATTCACGGACACATCAATCCCATCATTGATCCCCAGCTGCCCCGAGAACAGGCTGGCTTCCGCAAAGGACGATCCACCGTGGATCAGGTAACCCTGCTCACTCAGGACATCGAGGATTGCTTCGAGGCCAAAGAGACAGCTGGCGCTGTACTCATAGACCTGACCGCCGCGTATGACACTGTATGGCACCGTGGGTTGACTTTAAAACTTCTACGGATGCTGCCAGACAGACAGATGGTACACTTTATTGTGGAGCTGATCTCAAACCGCAGCTTCGTGCTCAAGACCAGCGACGGGCAACAAAGTAGACCACGCCGGCTCAAAAATGGCGTTCCACAGGGATCCGTCCTGGCTCCAATGCTGTTCAACGTGTACATCCACGACCTCCCTGATACAATCTCTAAGAAGTACGGATATGCCGACGACCTGGCCATCCTGACAACACACAGAGAGTGGAAGATGATTGAAAGCACCCTGAGCCAGGACATGAGCACCTTGGCCCTATACCTGAGACAGTGGCGACTGAAGCTGAGTGAGGGTAAGACAGTCTCTACAGCCTTCCATCTGAACAACAAGGAAGCAAAACGTGAGCTGGATGTGTACATCAACAAGAGGCGCTTGGACTTCCAGACAACAACCACATATCTTGGTGTCAAGCTGGATAGGACACTCTCCTACAGACAACATCTTGCCGGACTCCGAGACAAGGTCATGGCACGCAGTGCTCTCATCCGTAAACTCGTGGGCACAGGATGGGGAGCAAGTCCATCAACACTCCGCACCTCTGCCCTGGCACTTGTGTACGCGCCGGCTGAGTATTGTGCACCAGCATGGAGTAGGAGTAGACACACCAGCCTGGTAGATGTGAGCCTTAACTGCACCCTGCGCACAATCACTGGATGCTTACAACCCACACCAGTTGAGCAGCTCCCTGTGCTTGCAGGCATCCCACCAGCTGAGCTCCGTAGGCAGGCAGCAAGCATGGCGCTGGCCCGACGCGCCATGGATCCAGATCACCTCCTCCACCAAGCTATCAGCAGGGAACAGACACAACCCAGACTCAAATCCCGGCGCCCCTTTGCCTCAAGTGGAAAGGATCTATTGTCAACTATCCAACCCACTGAGTCAAAGGCCCACTGGATGGCCAGGATGTGGACACAGAAGTGGCAGTCATCCCCTAACCATCTGCATAGATACATTCCTGTACCATCCACAAGTTGCCAAGGATCTGATCTCCCACGACAGGCATGGGTTAAACTAAACAGGCTCCGCACCGGGGTCGGGCGTTTCAATGCTGACATGTGGAGGTGGGGCCTATCCCAGAGCCCAGCTTGCGAATGTGGAGCGGAGCAGCAGACTGCTGACCACATCATCTCCGAGTGCCCCCTCTATCGCCCCCCAAATGAGTACCAAGGCCTGATCGATGTTGATGTTGATGCAGCAACCCGATAGTGGCTTCTCAGCAAGCACCCAGAGATCTAACTACCTCTTTGTTTTGGTTTTCACACGCAAGAAGAAGAAGAAGGCCCAGTGAACACCATGGCTGCGTGGATTAGCAAAAATAAGCCCAACTGTGGTTGCAGCGGTGTAGCTACGGGGGGGGGGGGGCGTTTTCTTAGTTAGGCCATCAGCCTCGGCCAAAAATGTAGGCCACTTGTATCAAATGAGGGGAATAATCGTCATGGCGATTTAAGGCAAGGTCTACACAAAGTTGGAAAATAGGCCTATGTGATAGCATTGCAGCGGTGGCAGCTTTTCGGATGTTATCACTTTTTTTTCAAATGTCCATCGAAATGCTTGTTACCACTCTATGGGCTGTATACCTTGCGCATGTGCACTATAATCATTTATGCCCTGGTTTGATACTGACCAAACCTCCAGGCTGATGGCCCAAGTGTTAATTTATTTTTACGAAAACCCTGTATTTCGCGAGCGGCTGTTTATTTTACGTCCCGTTGAAAACGAATCATGGACCTTTTAAATCCATTACAAATGTCAGCTCCAAAATCGGGTTGGACATAATATTTTTTTGATAAAGGCGTAACAATAAAAACAAATTAACACAACACAACAAAATTTGGCTGTTCAAGCTGGATTTTCTGATTGTTCTGCTTTATTCTTTTTAAAGCCACGAATTTTCTCAAAAGAGATGCTTCCATGGTGTTACCGCAAGCCCTGACTAGAGTGTACTTTATTCTTCGTATCAATTTATTTTTTAATTTTAAAACTTCAAAAAAGCGAACATATTGGGTATTGATAAATTTGTCTATAAAAATTGGGGAAAAGTCAGGAGAGGTTAGTACCTTATTGTGTATCATTTTGCCCTTGTGGGCAAGAGCTGTACGGCTTTGTATTTGGAATTCCACAGCCGGTTCCCTTTCTTTTGTTCCTTTTACCCCGACGGCATTCCATAAACCATAAAAGTCAGGAGAGGTTAGTACCTTATTGTGTATCATTTTGCCTTTGTGGGCAAGAGCTGTACGGCTTTGTATTTGGAATTCCACAGCCGTTCCGCTTTTTATTCCTTTACCCTGACGGCATTCCATAAACCAACCTGTTGCCAGGTCAGTTCCATAACATGCAGTGAAAACGAGAACACAAACACAACCTATAGAACTGCCGTAGATATGAGATAATCGAATAATCTGAAAGTCGCTCACACTTTGCATATTGTACATTCCTGATTTTTGATTGGTCACTTGAGTTTACGCGAAAGTGTACAGAAAAAGAAATCGTACAAGCCTGTGGTTCAGTGGTATGACACAGTTGTGTTGTTGCAAGTCTTTCCTTGGCTCAAGACGTGGTATCATAATCTTTTTATTCTTCAGAAACATGTCATAGCTCCATGGACGAAGCCACTTTTCTATCCAAATGAACAGTGACATTATTCCTCAATGATCACAAAAACAGGTCTGGGAAATATCTTTACACTTGGACCCGAGACCTTCCAAGCAAATGCCTAGGAGGGAAGTCAGTTAGACACGCTCTTAATGACGTCGTCTTCTACCTTTGTGACCTGGGCTTGAGTCCCACCCAGGGTAACATAATTGATTGGGTTTTTTAGTCCCCATGTGATTCCCTAGGTTTCTCCGGAATATCCTTCCGGATCTTCCAACCACCTCTAAAACCGAACATTTCTCCATTGTCTTCTTCCTTTAGAATCTTTATGTCCAAACAACAGTGCCTGCTCATTTTTGAAAAAAAAATCTTGTTATCATGACGAGAATTAAACCTACCCCCGCAAGTGTGTGAACAATCATATGAAAATCGAAGGATTCAGCACTGTTAAAAAGTAAACAAGAGACAATACAGGGTAAGCAAAAAAATCCGAAACCAAAATGTCGGGAACATTGTTTTAGTGAAGTTCTTCATGCATCACTTTCAAAATCTAAGATATGAAAACCCAATTCATTAGCTTTGTTTATGTACAAGAATCATTCAAATGGCTCAGACACGTACTTTTCAAGTTACTGAGTTTTAAACACAACCACCGTTTTAAAGCTCTGTCCACGGATCGCAAAAAAAGGCCTTTTTTTCAGCAAAACGAAAACAATTCACACACATCCTTGTAATATGTGATTCTTTTTCGATTTGCTGAAAGAACACTGAATTTCTTTGTGATCAACAGAACCTTAAAACGGTGGTTGTGTTTAAAACTCCGTAACTTAAAAATTACGTATTGATTTGCACGATTCTTGTACTAAAAAAGCCTATGAATTGGGCTTTTATATCCCAGATTTTGCTGCTGCATGCAGAACTTCACTAAAACAATGGTCCCGACATTTCGGTTTCGGGTTTTTTTTACTCACCCTGTATACATAAAGGGTGTTCTTCAGAAAGATTAGTTCAGAGTTATTTTAAAATCATGAATATTAATTACAAAAACATCAAAATTAAACGAATGTAATTTTTTCTATAAGATGAGAACCTACACCTAGCTCTTTTGACATAATACATGGATAAAAAAATCCCGAAAACCAATTGCATACAATTCCTTTTACGCTGTACAATGGGTTAAAAATGATTAATAAAAGAGAAGTTAAAAAGAAGGCTTTTACTGATTAGGAATCTCTAATTGAAAGTACAATTTCAAACCATTCCCAATGCCATATTGGGTTGATAGACGTACAATCAATCGACTTAATCGTGTGAAAAATCCGTCAATATTCCTAGTATTGACATGGCGGTGATAAGTCGGATTGTGGTATTCCTTAAATATCCCAGCAGACTCCATCGACAAGGCAGACCTGCCGTGCCTTGCAACTGTTCCAGCAATTATGTCGACCAGGTGGTCCTTCTGTAATAAGAGATGAGACACAAAAATAGTTTCAGGACCTTATTAGACGACGCAGAATAATTGTATCAAGCGCGGATGCTATTAATACTTTAGTTGCGAGTGGCTACAATTGATCGAGCAGTAAAACGGACGTCAGAAGTCAAAATCTACAGATGGACTTCGGATATAAATGATGTGAATCTTTGGCTTACGGCGCTCCTCAAGACGACGAGCTTTCAATTTCCCAAGCATTTCTGCAATGAGCTCTCTCAGCGACTCTGATAAAGAAAACAAAATGACATACACAAAAACACGTTAGGATTTTGGGATATACGGGATTTTGTTGCTGAAATATGATATTTATAAGGAAGGACGATCAAAAATAATTATGAACATTTGATTTGGTCGGGAACAATAAGTTATCATTTTCAAGTGAGCTTGCACATACAAGTTGAATAAACAACAAACCTACCATGGGGAGATGAATGAGCTAGCTCTCTCTTGAAATCTGACAGAAACAAATGTAAATGAAGAGAACAATTTATATGATGTTTCCTCTATTCACAGTTTCATTTCTTTCTATATTGCATTTTGATTTTCTTTTGTATAAAACGACTTCAACTACCTTGAAGCTGTTTTAGGCGTGTAATGCCGTCTTTATAGGAACCAAGAATACAGGCTTCTGCAAGTTATTCGAGTTAATTGAACACCTCTAAAGATGGGAAGCTTTCAGAGAATGTCAAAAAATGAATAATCAAAATGAACTGCGAAGAAAATGTTAATGACCCTACTAATAATTACGTCAGCTCTTAATCCAAGGAAGCGGTCATCAAATATGCAATGGCCGCCAAAGACAACAGACTTCCCATCATTGCTTATGCAATGAAAAAGTCTTCTCATATTTCTGAATATCCGTACCCCAAATTGTTATCATCCGGAAAATACTCAAACAGTGCTGATAATAGCTGGAACGTGTCTTGGCCCAAGGGTTTCACTTTCAATCTTACTATTTTACTCTGGATAGTTTTATTTACAATCTATGAACTTAAATGCACGTGAGGAGTCACATTGTAGACTCTTAAGGCAAATATTGAAACATTACACTGTAAACACAAACTTTACCAAAAGAAATGAGCATGTTAATCAAAAGTCTTACCGTCATCATACTGACAGTTCACAAGCACGCAGCCAAGACACAGCAGCACAGTGTTTATTGCTTGCTTGTGATTCACGAAATGAGTTTTGGTAATACAATTTTTGGGTTCTTCTTGAGATTCAATTTTTATCAAATTTTCCATACCATTTTCATCCAAATGATATCAGTGCTTTCAATATGTTGATCGCAATCACTTCCTACTATGATACTTACGCTCGGTATGTCTCTGACGAATTTAACAGTTCAGATCAACTTCTAAGATTGGAATGACAGTATTTACGATGTCGCTTTAGTATAAATAGTGTAACCCGGTGTCACACAAAATTATGCCCTGTGCGAAAAAACAACAACCTAATTTGGTAGTCTGAGCTATGAATATTAAATTCAGGCAAATCGATGGAAAAAAGTGAAACAAAATGCGATTGGTTGTCACTACCTAACGGCAAGGCAAGTGGTCCCTAGATTTTTGACGCACTGCACTTAAGTTGTTATCCTGAGACTTCAGGTAAGGGGACAAAACTTCGGGGACACCTGGCACGCACAAAGTTATCCCACCGCTAGCCCACTCCCCTCCCCTGTCTTTTTACCCTGCACTGGTGACCGTAGCAGGCATCAATCATGCGAAGATAACACAAAAGGGTGGACGTCCAATGTTTTGGACAAACAGTAATTTTTTATTTTTTTTATGCCTATTATGCCCAAAGGTCACTTCGCAAATAGCACCTATTTGGCTATTCCGAGTAACTAGGACTCTACGGATCGCGTTTTAACATTTAGACATGGTCGGGCGATACTGAGTAGAGTCCTAGGTACGTGGCCGTATATGATTACCATTAACGTGTTTTGACCATTTTCACTCGTACCCCAATCAAAATCGTCAGATTTCACCCCAAAACGGTCTTCAAACTGCCACATGTGACCCTGTAGGCTTTAGTGGGAAGTGAAAATACAAATGGTGGTGGTTAGGTTTACAAGAAAAGAGAAATTTCATGAACTGTGTAGCCAGAGCTATGCACAGGTCTACTTTTCCTAAATTCAAAATGGCAGCTTCAAACAAGGCGTTTGTGACAAGGATGTTTCCCGAATTGAAGGTGAAATTTTTCTTTTCTTCCCAAAGGTATGTAAACCTAACCACCACCATTTGTATTTTCACTTCCCACTGAAGCCTACAGGGTCGCACAAGGCAGTTTGAAGACCGTTTTAGGGGTGAAATCTGACGATTTTGATTGGGGGTACGAGTGAAAATGGTCAGAAACAGGTTAATGGTAACCATATACGGCCACGTACCTAGGACGCTACTATCGCCCGACCATGTCCAAAAGTTCAAAAGCGATCCGTAGAGTCCTAGTTACTCGGACTACTATTTGGCTATTGATTGTGATTGTCTGAATTTTGTTTTTTATCACTCTCACTTAGATATTAAATTTACACCTTTTACAAACTTTGATTGAAGTGTTTTGAAGACTTGCAAATTATATTATATTTTTTGAAACACAAGACGCGGCATATCCGGTGCCATATCATGAGCAGTGCCTTCAAAATGTTTTTTTTTCGTTGAAATTGGAAAAATAGGCCGGGCTACGTGCACTTTTAAAAGTTGGTAGACTGGCGTTTGCAATATCTGTCAATCTTTTCAAACCTGACGAATATTAATAAGGTTCCTATCCATCATGGTGTGCAGTATAAATTTGGAAAAGCCTCCTTCACCGGTTGTTCATTGATAAATATCACCCTTTTTGCCGGCTTCCATTGGTCGATACCGAGACCCACGCCTAAACACGCCGAGTGACGCTAATGAATAATGCCGGAATCGACAGGCCTAGGCACGTCGGTTAGCCTAACTCTTTTAAAAACTTATCATCCCTGGGGTTAAAGAACACCTCGTAAGCGCAGTTCATCAATCACCTGTTGGTGAATAAAACAAATAAAAATACCAGGCAAAAACGGCCTTGGCACGTATTCTTTGCGAGCGTGTGGGCGATGGGACTTTGTTGTCGGAATTCCAAAGCCCGTAAAATGGCTGACCGCATTCCATAACTCCGCTTGTTGCGGGAACAATTCTATGGCAAGCCAGATTGGCGGATTTCCAATGTTGGTCGTTATGATATGCGCTCCTGTTTTAGATTAAACCGTTAAAGAGTTTGTATGCTCATCTCACGACAAACATGTCCCCAACAAATATACCCGAATACTTCAAAGTAACAAGGTTTAGTTTGTCATCAATGACGTAGCGGGGGGAGGGGGAGGGGAAGGGGAGGGGGAATTTGTAGGGTTTCAGATTGCAACGGAATGGATATTACAAAGGAAAATCGGGACGCTGCATGATATAAACAGAAGCGGGACGGTGAAAATGGGTTAAATGGGACGAAAATTCTATTTTGCAACGGCCAAACACAATTCTACTTTCACTGGGGATCAGACATTTACGTGTGCAGAGCCACGGTCCTATTGTGTGATATATCGTAGCATGCACATTTTGTGCGACCCTGGGCACCAACCAACGGAGTCGACTTAAGAAAATGTGACGTCATTTCGATCAGAAATGTAGTATAAGCTGTTGCTTGGTCAATAATTTGGCTGACATGATTTGTAGTACAATAACGGGTTACGAACGACCCGGTACAAGGGGCACGCTGAATAGTCAGAAATCGAGTCAAAACGAAGTCTTTTTTTGCATAATTAATCGCCGAATCTGCTCACATATCATTCGCTAATACCCACCGCCCTGAAACAGGGTGCTAAAGTCTGGATTCATGATGTTATTTCCTCGAGCCCGCATTGGACCGAATTTGTTTGAATGCAAGTGAACACAACTCAATCTACCCACCTTGTCTGTACATTCAAGCTTGAGAAAAAAAGCCGCCAAAAAAAAAACGCGTCGCCGCATCAATTCTTCGGTCTGACCAGAGACCGATTATTATTATTTTTTTTTTTGGCCTTATAGCGCCGTCCTATTGTGTCCCCTATCTCAAATAGGCTAAAAATAGAGTTTAAAAAGCAAACTTGTTATCATTCATTATCGCTCTTCCGTCGTTCACATTCAGCTCGTGCATGACCTTGCACGTTAAGGTGGAGTTAGAGGGCAAAGGTTTGGTATTAGCTTGGATAGGCACGAGTAAACTCTGTGCATTCATTGCTACTGTAGCAATGAAGCCACACAATATTCAGGTGTGGTTATTCATTGGATGACATGACAATAACATCCAATACACAATCTTCTTTTGATCTTTGCTGAGCTGTACTATTTACCCAGAAGTCTACAAGAAGGTGCAAGTCCAAACGCAAAAACTAAGATCTCGGAGAGAAAGTTAGTATATACTATTAGGTACATGAGCGTTCTGTGCATGAACGTTCTCTAGATAAGGCCCTATTGTGTACAATTGTGTGGGGAGGGGGACTCGTAGCATACTTTCAATGGGGCGCTGTTCAAATCCGACAATATTATTAACACTACATTACAGAATAGTGCACAAATACCCCCTAACCAAGTTACCAGTTTTGCTTTTTCAATTCAACCCCAATCGCCACTCCTATTGTTAGAATGTGAAGGTGATGAAATTAAATACTGCCAAAGTGGCTCCGTGTTCAGGGCAGTTCATGAGCTTTCCATTTATACCTTATTTGCATCTATGCAAATAATTACCCTTTTACTTTGAAATCAATGGATTACCGAGCACCGTTGATCTGAAAATAATAAGATATCAATGGAAAGCTGATGAATCATCTTTAAGTTGGAATCACTTCGACTGTGTTCAAGTTTACAACTTCACACACTAACACAGTCTTTTTCTTCCTTTAAACATTCTGTATAGTGCAGCAAATAACACGTGTAAGCACTCACGAGACCCTTTAAACTGGCGTCTCCTTACAAACATCAATGGGGGGGGGGGGGAAATCGCATCCCGGTATATAAACCGATCCAGACAAGCGCTTATCGTCAGTCAGTTCCAGTTTGCCGAGCAGCGTAGATCTCCTGATCATTCGGAACTCTTCTTTATCAATTCGTATTTAACACTGCTTGATTCTGAGTTATTCTTAAAAGAATTCTTAGGAAAATCTGGATAATTCAGCATTATTCGTGATTCATTCTTGCAAATTTCTTAGATTACTCTTATTTATTCTTAACACAATCTTAGTGTATTCGTACGTTATTCTTATAATTTCTTGATACATTCGCAATGATTCGGTACGATTCTGGACTGTTACCACTAAGAATAACCGTGCGAAACTTGTAAGAATGCTGTAAGAATATCCAGAATTAGTTACGAATACAACAAGAATAAACCGAGAATTTAAATTGTTTCCCGAATTAATTTTGAACATGTCCCAAATTGTTGGGGTGCTTCCCGATCTTTAACGATCTTTCACCGAACTAACCAATCATCCCGAGGCAGCCAAGAACCATACGGTTCGGCTTAAAAATCGGAAATGTGTGAACCTAACATTAGGCTCTAAGATACTGATCCAGTGGGCGTTTCCTCTTTTTCAGCAACACCGGGCTCAATTCGGCGAAGCACAGGCATGAGTAACATCTGCAGGGCTGCGGCGGCGACCAGACCAGCCAAAACGTAAAATACGGTTCGGAAGCTTCCCGTGCTGTCGTACAGCAAACCTTTACAATAGGAACAAAAAAGGGCGCCAAAAAGTTCAGTGTAATTATCTAAAAATGTACACTACAGTAATTATCTTTTTAAAACCAATTGTACACATTGAGAAGGACAACAGGCTATGGTTTCTTGCTGTTTTGTAAGGCATCTATACGGATGCCTTATACGTGTTTTTTTGGGTGTGGCACCCCGGAAATTAAATGTTCAAATTTAATTTTTTTTTAGCACTACAATAGTTATGATTTAAAGATCAATATTTTGATACCATTAAATTGAATGTTTGAAATTTGCTCAACAAGTAGGTGAAAATTGTTGTCAAAAGTGGGTTTCTTCTTTTTGCACCACCTTGTACAATTTATTGAATGAGTCATTACTTAACTGCATAAATCTTCCAATCCGACTCCTGAATTTTTAGTTCTCACAATAAGTTTCGCACGTGCGTATACACTGTAAAAATTAAAATCGTGTACGACCACATTGAGTCCAAACTGGTGTAGATCCAGCGTGACTTGTGTTCCATTCAAGATTCAAAGTGTTTCGATATAGAAACTCATGTGTTTTGATGTAGAAACTAAATATGCAAATTTAAAAATCACTACCAAAATGAAACGAAAGAATTACCTGCAACAATTGGACCTATCAAGTCTCCTACACCGCACAACAGGAGGTGAATCGCCTGTCCAGATGCCACTCGAGGTAAGCCGAGGAGTTTACGAATTAATATATTGCTCCATACTTTGTTGGCACCTGTACCCATGCCAAGAATGCAGGCAGAAGCTGCAAAGGATGCATAGGTCTCGGCTTGGGAAGACAGTAAACCAACGCAGCACAGCACAAATGAGAATGTGTACAGGGCTTCGACAGGTGTTTTACGGGTCACGAAGAAGCCACTTGCAACTCGAGAGATTAAACTTCCAAATCCAAAAGTGCTGAGCAAAAATGAAGCTTTCATGTCATCGGTACCAGAAAACTTGGCCCTTGGCACCAGAAAAACGGATGCACAGGAGTAGGTCATTTGGAGTTGTATACTGGTCAAGCAAAGAAGAGAAAAACGGTAACTCTTCAGCAGCAATCCAAGTCGTAACGCTGAGAACACACGCCGCAAGAAAGCCGTTGAGGTGACGCACTTCCCTTTACTAGTGGTAGGTCCATATTGCACGTGTGAGTCTGGAGGATTTTCGCTTGAACATTTATTACTGTTGGGGCTGATGCCAATATTGTCAGTGGATTTTGTAACAATTGTTTTTCTTCGTGGTGTGTGACGCAACGGACGGTACAATGATCCTACCACACACAGATTTGCGCAAATTGCAGATGTCACAAGCATGGCTCCCCGCCATCCGTATGCATCGAGGAGAAGGCGTAAGAGAGGCGGGAACACGATCATGTTTGTGCTGCCACCGGCCATGGTAAGACCACTCACTATTGCGTAGTACGTCTTGAAATATTCTGCCAGAACAACGTTAGATGCAAGAAAGCTGAAAGATGTACCGACACCTAAACATGAACAAAATATTTTCTTAAAGGTTACAGTACAATATGGTTGTATGTTTGATTAATTGTTTGTGGGTTGTTTGCAGCCACGTATAAAGAAGGAACTCGAGATGAATATGGTTAAAATGGACCCTAAATCGAAATACAAGAATGCAGGGTACATACATAACTGGTCAGGTGCCTGGAGGCAACGCGCGACTCACGTCTTTTTCAACATCCAGATTATTGCGTTTCCATTTTATTTTATTATCTTGTGGCATAATTTTAAATGCGTAGTGTACAGTTATAGACCCAGTTCTTCGACAAATTGACGTGAGTACACAAAAGTATTGCGCTATTTCGCAAAAAGAATATAGTGTTATTTCTCATACATATTGCACTATTTCACAAAAATTGTGCGGTTTTTTGCAGTAGGTATTGCGTTATTTCGCAAAAACAAATAAAATCACTTTTTTAAACTAGGTACGATCGGGCTGCGTAAGAATCAGTTGTTTTTGTCATTTCTCAATTTTTTGTGCACAGAATTAAACCACAAGGTGCTCACCTGTGAAAACTGCCACTGCGTACATTGACCACAGACTGGTCGCCCAGAAGCTCATTAATATTGGGAAGAATGTCAGAACGCCTCCCAGAATACAGGTGAAACGACATCCGTAACGATTGCAAAATACACCTGCAAAAATAGCTGCCGAAAGAAACATCAATCTGAAGTAATCTGAAATGATCTTGTGGTAACATTCATTATCATCCCAAACGAGAAGCTCTAAGATAGTATTTTTTTTTAATGTAACATGTGGACACTGTGTTTCAAAAGCTTATGCTGGGCAGGATTATTGCTTGCATCTATATCTATAAGGTTTAAAATGACTTACATGTACAATACGAGGAGGATGTGATAATGCTAGCGATTGCTGCAGTCTGTGCAGCGGTTGAATCGAATGAAGTCTGCCAGCTTACATACAAAACTCCAGTGCAACGTATTACCACAGATACGAGGAACATGGCAATGAAGGAAGATACAGCGATGACTTTGCCCCAGACTTTCGAGGTTGTCCTCATTTGTCGTTTTGCTCTTTCCATGTTGGCAGTATTCTAAAACATTCGTCGGTCGTCCGCTTCATAAATCGTGCGTAAAACAAAAGAAATAGCATTATTTGTTTTAAATTAAAATCGCAGTGTTTGTTGTGGAAGGTATTCGATAAAGTCGTGGATATAACTTCTCTGCACTGAATTGCTATTATCATGGTAACATGGCCATGGCATTCGCACGACAAAGGTCCATATTGTTCCTAGTCAATAAGAAAATAAAAAATGCACCTAATCAGTGTCCCTTTGTGTTGTTTTTTGCTCAAATAACGTCATAAGTCAGAACACATGGGTAAGGGGGACGGAATGTGTAAACGTGTACATGAAGGCTTACGTAATCATGCACGATTTACGCCAGTTCCAACAATAGTACACTGCTGCGGCATTTACGAGAAAAGGTTGGCAGACAATGGTATAACATTTTCGCAAAATACAGTACACCTTTATGTACACTCTGAAAACACTCTATAGTTAAATTTTACTATAATTGAAAACATTTAAACATACACCCAGCTCACCTGAGATAAATACAGCTGGGTGCAAGCTTAGCTGCTTTCTAGTCAAATCTAAAGCCCGGTTCATACTTCACGCGAAAGCGAAAGCGAAGCGTAATTCGTGACGTCAACAATACATTCGAAGCGCGTCCGCCATTGTTGACGACATGAATTTCGCTTCGCACATGCTTTCGCATGAAGTTAACCAGGCTCAATGCTTTAGGTTCACACATTCCCGATTTTTAAGCCGAATCGCCGCGAAAAGCCATTCTTGAGTAAATCGGGGAATGGTTCTTGGCTGCCCTGGGATGATTCTATTAGTTCGGTGAAAGATCGTTAAAGATCGGCAAACGCCCGGACAATTTGGACATGTTCAAAATTGTCGGGGTGTTCGAGACATTCTGGGTCTGCTCTGGTTGTATTAATAACTAATGCCGGATATTCTTACAGCATTCTTACCAGTTTCGTAGAGTTATTTATGGTGTTAACAGTCCAGAATCATGCCGAATCATTACAAATGTATCAAGAAATTTACGAATACTATAAGAATAACTTACGAATACACTAAATCAGCATAATTCTGGGTCATTCTGGATGTTTCTTGAGTTATTCGTATATTCGTATGTTATTCTTGACAAAATCGCTACAATTTGGCTTCATTCGGTCTGACTCAGCTTCCAATTCGTACCTAGTTCTCGATTATATTTTGTTTCATTCTTAAGTTGTTCTTACTAACAGCGAATCGGGACTAATTTCTCCCGATGTCATCAAGAATGTTTAATTCGGGATAGATACGGGTAATTCGTGGCAATAATTCGGGAATGTTCAGTATGTACATGTATTTGGTTACAATCTGTAGGCCGACCCACTGGGATATTAAGGGGCGCGGAGGGAACATTTTCCCCCCGATCCCCAACCCCCAATGAAAACAGAAAACAGCAGCAGATGTGCTGCAGTGGCACTTTGTGAGGTACTCGTTCTGTCATTTCCTTAAACACAAACACTAAACAAACCCCCACCGCATGCATACGCCATCCGTTTGTTCTTGGACTCTCATACTATTTTGTTCACCATCAAACACTTACCTAATCACGTGTGACGTAATTGTGAATTGTTGAAGTACACGGCTATTGTACTGTAGCAAACCAACATTCATGTGTCGTTGAGTAGTGACGGCAGTTCCAACCTGTAAAGTACCGGGAACATATCTGGCTCAAAAATCTTGAGGAACGATTTTCAGCATTCAGGTAAAACATGAAACAAAAATGGTGCAGTTAAAATATAATCTGACAAATCTCCGTGAACCATGTAGAGTAATGGTATTGGTATATGAATTGCAGTGACCGTGGGTCGGACTTTGAACTGTTTCAACTTATCAATAACATCACACTGTCAACAAAAGTCAGTCAATTTGACAAATTTAAGTTAGTCCAGCACGGTGCCTCATATGACCAATTTAAATTAGCTTTATACTTACGAGGGTGGTCCTACCTTCCCCCTGAACTGTCAAGAGGAAAGACAAAACTGAAAAAAGGGGAAAAGGGGCTCAGCGGCATAGGCTTTTAAATTTTAGTAACAGTAAAGGTCAAAAACTGTCTTGAAGGGACTTGAAATTAGGCTACGCGGTTATATTCCCATCCATTCCCACATTGCCCCCCCCCCAAAAAATCAGTCAATCAATACATTCATCAATAAATAATAAATAAATAAATAAAAAGAAAAGTGGGGATATCAGAAATGTGTACTTGTTTTCCTTAATGCAATTATTATTATTTGGACATAAACTTTGCATTTTGCATAACATTTACATATTCTGATAAAAAAAAATAATATCGCTGTCACAAGACAGCTTAAAATTATTCCTTTTATTGCCCGAGTTAATTTATTAGTAGGCTAAATTTGTACCATCGAACTCATGGTAATGTGTTATGTAACTTTGGAGGCTGATGCCAAGTACAATTCTTAGCCCTTTGTTGCATACAAATTCTGGGCTGCCACCCATGTGGAGCTCAGCCGTGGTGCAAGCTCCAGTAAGTTTGTATTAACACTGGGTAAATGGGGTAACTGGCATTCTTGGGAGGGGTATGAAACCCTCGCCCACGTGTTTTTTAAATCGAGTTTTGCGGTGCGGGAGCCTGAGTGGGTGTGTCTCGCCGGGTTGGGTGTTCGCTAAAGCCCTAGTCACTCATTTACGGTTTGGAGCGTAAAGCCCTAGTCACACATCCACGGTTTACCAAGAATCAATCTATCACGATGAATCGTCGAGATCATCTTTGAGAAAACGACTTTCTAAGAATGCACTTCGGTTTCAGGACGGATAGCCACGACCAGTGGCGTAAATCTGTGCCGGCGAGTGGGGGGATGGGGAATGACCAAAATCCTAAAATTGCCCGGCCGTGGAAATTCGAAAAGCGTATAAGGGCAAACAACAACTGAGTTTCTGTGTCTACGTCTTCGTCTGTTGGCAGCATTTTCCAACGTAGCTGCTGCAACTGAAGTCTTGACTCTTCACGGGAAATTCGGTCACAGATCTTCTTCTTCAGCTAAACGTCCGCTGGCTGGTCTTCCTTCTCTTTACGACACGGCTCAATCTTGCCTAGCAACGGCAAAAGCAACATTTGCAGGGCGGAAACAGCGACCCGACCAGCCAATACAGCACTGAAGTTCAGCGGCGTAGCCAGGGTTCTCATCAAGGGGGTGGCCCGCAGTAGCGTATCCAGCTTTGCATGTGGGGGGGGGGGGCAACCGCACATCTGCGCCGAATTGTAAACATGACCATTATTATGCATACTGCAAATTGTAGATCCATTTTCACGGCGCATTGCAATGCTTTTTGAGGGGGGTTTCGTTTTGGGGATTGATGTCAAAACTCGTTAACTATTTATTGAAATAATTGCTGAACATATAAAAATTGTGACAAAAATCCGCCGGGGGGGGGGGCATACTGCCCCCTTTGCCCCCCATTGGATACGCCACTGCGTGTGGGGGGGGGCACAAATTTCATCTGTGCTGAAAGGTAGACAGGTTGTTTTCACAGGTTGTTTTTTCAGACGGGGGGTGGGGGTGGGGCCTGGGCACCATCTTCTCATGGGGGCGCTGTTCAAAACCTATATCGTGGTTAATGTTAGACAATAACTACCGCTATTCGCTTTTCACGGACGTTAAAATAAACAGCCACTCGCGAAAACAAAGGCTTTAGGCGGCAAATACGCACACAATCGCGGAAAAAGGAACTTTATGTTCTTCCAATCATGTTAACTCATACGGCTGTGCTTTTCCCCGGATGCCAAATTTCCATGGGGGGGGGACTGGGGGCGTGAACTTTTTAGGGGGGGGCTTGCGCCCACCACGCCCCCCCCCCCCACCCCCGTAGCTATGCCGCTGCTGAAAATCCCAGTGTTGCACGCCTTTAGAGAGAAGAGATGTATAACGAGTGCAATAATAGATTTGCCGAGTAATTGTATCAAATCTATGGGTGCGGGTTCTGTTCGTGTTAGGTGGTTTGGGTGGTTGAGTGCGGGTTTCCGTATCTTTACGCATCTAACGATCGACCTTTCTTCGTTATATTCACGCTGGGGACACTGCATTATTACCGCATTTCTACAACTTTGAGGGCGCTCGCTAAATAATGCAGGGCATGTTTGCATAATATGTATAGATAATCACGAAAAAAATCAAGTCACTTTTTGAACAAAATAATAAATGGAATGCTAAAGCTCCTATTCATTCTTAAATTATCTCAGAATGCAGGAACATTCATTGTGCATTTTGAAAACATTCGGTTGAATGCCCCGGTCCCCTTAGCAGGGCCTCAGACTTTACATCAAACACCCCCCCCCCCAGTTTCCTGAAAGCTATATCCGCCCCGCATTGTCTTAATGTCGTATACTGAAACAACAATAAACCAAGTGAAAGCAGAAAAATAACCATTGTAAACCCTAAAAAAAAATTATGCTGAAAAAGCAATAGAAGTCAAATTTCTGCCTCGAATGACGTCAGAGTTTTGCTCATGAACATGGAAGTTTTCAGATGCATAAAAAAGGCACCAAAACTCATTATGACGATAACGATAAACAGTACGCTAAATGAAACAAGGATGGCATTTGAAAAAACTCCGTTACATGGGCCCTTTAACTATAGGTTTTATTTTAACACTTATATCACACATATTCCCTAGAACAAAACTATAAATTCGTTCCAGAACATCGTCGAGCGCAATTCTCAATTTCAATCACAAATGCCCACCCATGGATTTCATTTAAGGTGCAATATAATTCTCATTTGTACTTACTTACTTACTTTACTTATGGCGGCCTCAACCGAGCATTTGCAATGGATGCCCAGATTTCACGGTCCTCCATTAGTAATCTGATCCAAGCGGTCCCTTCCTCCCCAGTGTCCCTACACAGTGTGTTGATACAATTTGTTGCAGATGGACTTGATGCTTTGGCAGATGGGGACGCACGGACACGGAAGCGTCAAAATTATGCGTCCCTGTAATTTAGAAGAAGCACTAACAACTGCGATCGAACTTGAAGCGATAAAAGGTGCTGAGCAGGAGAACAACACCAAGAGACTACGCTCCATCGGGGGAGGGAAGAAAGAGGTGTTTGTGAATGAGGTCAGCAAGTGTGAACCCCGCGACAGTACCGTATCCAAGCTTGAGCAGCGTATGGAAGAGATAGGCAAACAGCTACAGTCTTTGATCCGTCGAGAAAATGACTCCCGAAGGAACCAAAAAGGGTGTTTCAAGTGTGGAGAACAGGGCCACTTCAAGCGGGACTGCCCCAAATGGCGCACCCCAAAGACAGAAACAGAACAGCAGGGAAACGAATAAAGGCGGACTTCGAGGGCTGACGGTCAGCCATGCACGAAATGCCACCACAGAGAGCGTTTTATAGTGGAACCATAGCGTCGGTTGGGGGGGGGGGCTCAATGTTTCCAAAAGAGTGGTAGATCAGTTGGATAACAAGCCAATAATCAAGAGTTCTAGTGTGCAAGTTTTCCAAGCAAACGAGACATTGCTAAGTGTTTAAGGGGAGGCAACAATCGAGCTTCAGCTAGGTGGTAGAAAGGTGCACAACGAAATGGTGATAGCTAATATTCATAATGACATTCTACTTGGATTGGACTTCCTGGACAAGCACAAGTGCGTCATCGACGATGGAAGAAGACACCTGGTGTGTGGACATTTGGAAGTTCCTCTGAGAAACATCAACGCACGACAACAGAGCTGCCGAGTGACGGTCAAAGATACAGTACCCATTCCACCATTTTCTGAGATTGTTGTCGAAGGTGAAATAGAGCGACAGAACCGTGCAGTTGGCCTTGGGATTGTTCAACCTATATCCAGAGCTTACTGAAGAAGCACAGCATAGTTTTCGCCCCACCAGTGACTCGGTCTGATACGTCTTCGGTTCCTCTTCGCATCCAAAACCCCAGTGAGGACACAGTTATCTTGCGAAAGGTAACATCAGCGGGCTTGTTCCAGACCCTATGTCATTGCCCGCCCCCCCCCCTCCCTATTTCAAGCAAGCACAGAAGTGAGAACTGGTGAAACTGTCGGAGAAAGGGTTGAACAAGTTACGGCAGAGCGGAGGACAGATAAACAGAATGGCCAACTCCCAGAAACAATGCAGGAAATGTTGCATCGTGCCTTGTCCCAATTAACAGAGGGGCCGCATACACAGGCTTATTTGCGAACACCGAGATGTGTTTTCTCAACATAAAGGAGACATTGGCTTTACTTCATACACCAGAAGTGCGAATCCCATAATACAAGGGGCTCGTCGCATACCCCTCCTTCAGAAAGAGACGGTAGAGAAAGAAATCAAGAAGATGATGGACGGCAGCATCATAGAACCGGCATCCGGACCTTGGGCAGCGCCTATTGTGCTCGTGGAGAAAAAAGATGGTTCAGTTCGATTCTTCGTTGATTATCGTAGGCACGGCATCCCAGCATTAAATGCTTTCAAGAAGTGCAATTATTTCACCTGTATTTGGCTAAACACTGTATTGAGGCCACCTGGGTAAATGTGGCCAGCATGTCATTGCATGTCATAAGCTCATAAAAGGGAATGTACAACATAGCTTTTCCTGTACTTTTCAGAAAAGGCTGTATTTGGGGGGGGGGGGTTAAAGCATTTTATAGCAAACTTACACGGACTTGTATTGCGTTATAGATGCTGGAAAACCCCAAAAACAATCGTTTTCTTGTAGTCTGGTTCCCTGGCCCCTCTTTAAATGAAACACAGCAATTTATAGACGCCAGCGAATTGTATGTATTGTATGGTCAGGGTAACTGTCTAGCTGGCTTGTACCCGTTCAAAGGTGTGCAATCGATTGCAAACAAAATGTCGACTAAATAAATATGGTAAATTGGGGGCAGTACTTGGGGGAAAACAGTTTTTTCCTGACCAGCGTTGGAAATTGATACAAAAATACCACTTTTCTTGAAAATGACAGCAAATCAGGCGCCATGAGTTTTACAGGGTATGCTTTGGACCGTGCTTCACTAACAGTCAAGTACAGTATTTCATAGAAATTTGGAAGTTTTATTTCTGGATGTTTGCAAATCTATATAATTATATTCCCTTTAAACTGCTCACTTTGCTTTTGAAACTATACTCGAAGACTATGAAGACTACTGACCCATGCGTGTTATTTTAATGAAGCGCCGGGGCAGATATAAGCGGAGGCAGTTGTTTTTCTTTCTTGGGGGGGGGGGGCTGGTGTAGAAGGTTCATTTCAAATTAGCTTTGGAGTTGTCAACGGCTACATTCTACAGGTTGATGGTTTAGGTGAAAATGTATAGATTGGTTAAAGGAGTCGAATGTGTAATCTTAAAAGAACATGTCCATTTTGGAGGGCTGAATTTTCTGAAGGCCATGGTTGTTTCCTTGTACTATAATTAGCAGGTTTTATTTTCATGAAACTGTAGCTATTTAGATCATATGACAGAGATACCTACAAATGGCTTACATATCTGATATAAATATAAGTGCACATGTATTTCCACAAAATTGCTGCACATAAAATGTGAATTTTCATGGGAAAAATTCAGTAATTTTTGGTCTTCTTGACAATTAAACATGATTTTGTTGCGACTGCTGGTGTTTTCATACATTCATAAATGTAATAAATATAGTTGAGCTGTCAGTGGTCTATAAGGGACATGTCAGACCCTTGTTAAAGCTCATTTGGGAGGGTATGGTGGTTCATTAAATCAGATAAGCCCTATTGCAGTATGTAGAGAGAACTAAAGTTCCATCTGGTTGCAAAATATACTATTGCAACATATGTAAATGACAATTAATTTTTTTTATGCATATCACTAACTTGCTCTTCCCATTTCAAGTTATTCTGAATCTTGATGCCTACAATTTTTGCGGAGGTCACAAATGTGAGTGGATTATTGCCAATAGTTAAAGCTGGTTGAAGGGGGTCTCTCCCCCAAATATTATTCCAAAGAACAGCCACTATTGTTCACCCATAATGTGTTTCGGGAGAGTCTTTGTCGTGAACAGGTCATTTGGTTTTGCCCTTAAGACATTTAGGTTTATTTTTTATTCGATTCTAAGAGTGGTGAAGTCTGTCGAGACAACCACCCCCAAATATGTAGTGGATTATCCCAAAGAACAGCTACTATTGTTCACCATAACGTGTTTCGAGAGTCTTTGTCGTGAACAGGTCTTTTGGTTTTGCCCTTGGGACATTTAGGTTTATTTTTTATTCGATTCTAAGAGTGGTGAAGTCTGTCGAGACAACCACCCCCAAATATGTAGTGGGTTATCCCAAAGAACAACCACTATTGTTCACCATAACGTGTTTCGGGAGAGTCTTTGTCGTGAACAGGTCATTTGGTTTTGCCCTTGGGACATTAAGGCTTATTTTTATTCGACTCTAAGAGTGGTGAAGTCTGTCGAGACAACCACCCCCAAATATGTAGTGGGTTATCCCAAAGAACAGCTACTATTGTTCACCATAACGTGTTTCGGGAGAGTCTTTGTCATGAACAGGTCTTTTGGTTTTGCCCTTGGGACATAAAGGTTTATTTTTGATCGATTTTAACGGTGAAGTCTACCAAGACAACCTCCCCCAAATATGTAATGGATTATCCCAAAGTAGTGTCACTATTGTCACCATTGAGTCTTTGTCGCGAACACACCTTTTGATAGTGCAGTTGGGACATTTAGATTTATTTTTCATCAAGGTGCGGTCCATATATATTCACTTACTCGGCAGTCGACACTCGTAGTGCTTGGATTACACCTGCAGAACAGAGCTTTTACTTCACTCTGCAAACTTCTGGATCCGAACTGAGGTAAGTCTGCCAATACACTCTTTTCGAAAGAATTCATTATTACTTAATCAACAGTCTCCGCTTTCCGAGATGATAACATACCATGGACTTCGACAGATCAATCTTGTACCTCAATGGGGTATTACACACGATTTGCCTCTGAAAAAAATACCTCTTTATTTTGTGTGTGTTGTAGTTTGAAGTGACTCTGCCATGAATGAGCTCAAATGGTACTTGGGCGACGCTTCAATAACACTGTTCTTGCGTTTAGAGGACCGTCCTATATATTTTCTTTAATAAAATTATGCAACATAAGCTTAATATCACAAGAAAAACATCACATTTTGAGCCAGAGGGGGAAAAAGTTGTCGATTGCTACTGAAGTGAAATTCTTGTCTTTACATTAAACTTTTTCACTTGGTGAAGACGATTGGCAGGTGGGATTCAAGGTTTGGTTAAGATGTACTGTCCATGTTCTTCACTAAAATTGACTTTTTTCGTCACGAATTTTCAACTTGCATTTTTGATTTAACCCCCTTCTCCCCTTTTTAGACATCTGAACCCCCTTCAAAATGGCTTTATCTGGGGTTGCTTTTACGCACGAACAGATCCGCCCTATGAGTATGGACTGGTTCAAAGGCCCTACATTATCAATTCTGACGGGAAACCAGTCTACTCTACGAGAACTTAATATTGTTGTGGGCGGGCAAATTATGGTAAAGTAATAATTATTCCAGAACTAAACGTGTTTTTTCCTTCGATATCTCAATTTTTGGAATAACTTTTGAGTTTCTAAAAAGGCAGCCAAAAAATATTTCAAGTTTACAGCTTGAAAAATCACGGACAGTACATCTTTAAACTTTCTCCCGGTTTTGTTGTAGTTTCACACTGCCGGCCTACTTGCATTCCACCTATAATAAAAGCGTTTTTACGAAGGTCGTCTTCTAGCCTATCTTCATTGTAGTGAGACAACTTTTCAGCCATTTCTGATATTAGTCCAATGAACATTCTCGTTAGTCCGAGCACTCAGTAACTCACTACGGCTAACGCGCCCTGGTCCTACAGCGTGAGCTTAATTTATTTTAAATGTTTTAGCCCCACACACAACTTGAAAACTAGGACTGTACTGATACAAAGCAGCATTAGAGTTAAACTTATTGGTACATAATTATACTTGTATATTATTTTGAACAACGGAATGTTTCCGAAAATCAAAGGCGTATTTATATCTAATGCATTTTAAAACAGAATGTATTTCGAAACATAAACGTGTTTTTTTACCACCGAATGCATTTTCCATTTGGTTTTGGGAAATGCATTCGAATGGTAAAGACAATTGGGAGAGCAATGATTACTAAAGAGAAGGATCTATAATAAAAATGATGAAAATGCATGGAAATCAGGTGGGAAGCTATGCTACATACGAGGACAGGAGGAATTTCTTGTACCGTGATTTAAATCGCCCCACGGAAGATAGTGTTCTAATGCTGGGATTAATAGTATTCTACAATCGGGGACCATGGTACCGAAGAGTGTTAAGGGAATAAAGAGTGCGAGTGAATGGAATGCATAGGCTACTTCTTGATCTAGTAAAGTGACTATGGGTGTTTTGTACTCAAGAAAAGAAAGACGAACATGTGCGTGGGAGAAGATCATGTTGGTGAGTTTGTATACATGAATATGGCTGTGTGGAAATTATTAATATCAGCAAGAGTAAGGGCGCTTAAGTGTGCAAATATGTGTGAACAGTGTTCTCTTGGCAACGAAGAAGTGTAGCCCTTTTTTGTGTGCAATATGTAAAAGGATGTAACTTGGTTTTACTGGTACGAGCCCAGACAATATTGCAATAATTCAAATAGGGTAAGATGAGCGTGTCATAGAGGAGGGGCAAAGAGGACGTTAGGAGAAAATGACAAATCCTAGAGCTAATAATAATAATAATAATAATAAATATTATAATACAGATTTTCTATAGTGCTCTTACTGTCAAAGAAAGTACCACAGCGCTTTACACAAAATGGACGAAAAATGGACGAGATGCCGCCAAAGTTGCGAGAAATGGTTTTAGTGATAAAAGAGATGTGGTTGGACCAGGAGAGTTTGTGATCGATGAGAAAGCCTAATCTTTTGTAGAGAGAACCCTGGTAATGGGCTTGCCATCTATCACTCGAGCTGTGACAACCACACATCACACAATAATATTTGCAACGTTCATGCCTAGCCGCACAACAATCATTGACTTCCAAAAGCTTTGAAGGTGTTGACTATTCATCCATACATGTATCTACATGTAGGTCAGGTCTCTTACATATGCAGTCAGCACTCAATTACACCACATAAACTAACAAGACACCCACGCACTTTAATCCCCTGTGGCTATTTGTTCGTACCCACAGTACTTTTGAGGGTGCTGCTGATCTCGAATTTCTTTGAGCTCTCATTGGCTGGATTTTAATTAGGTCTACCTAGAAAACCAGGTTCAACCATTCCTTGTGCGCATGACACATTGGCACGCATTTTACACGTGTAATGTGTATAAGCTTCCCACAATTCGTACCGAAGACTGAGTCTCTTTCACAATAGTTTGTGAACAAGATTTTTCACCCCCCCCCTAAATTATAATTGGCCAGCGAAATCAGCTATAAATCAACACCTTTTTTTCCCATCATACCCATCGCCGATGCGCTCTATTCAAAGAGCCGGTGAGTGCTAATAACAGGGCGAGTCAAAAAAAGAAAAAAAGCGGAACCCAAACCGCGCAAGTTATATTTCGTATTGAAAAAAAAAAAATTGGAGAACCAAAATAATAATGACTGGAAAGCCAATTTCATAAGCTACTTTTAGATGAAAAAAAATACTGAAATTGATCAATCCGTTTAAACAATGTTACCATTTAAACACAATGACCCTAAAACCTCTTTCGTCCAAAAATGCAATTTCAAGAATCGCCGTCAATATTGTCTTCAAACATCACCAGTTAAAAGTTAAAAATATTCAACAAAGTCCTTTTGAAGGCCCGTCTCTTAAAAAAAAGTGGATTTTATTAATCACGTTACCTAACCGGGGTTGTTAATAAAGATATTGTGTACTACAGTTGTTGACAGTTGTTGAAACAAGTATTCCGTGTCATTTTCTGGGTTTTTTTTTCAAACACACAATCAATTGCTTTTTTTGGACGAAACATGTTTTAGGGTCATTGCTAAAAAGAAAAGGAGTGTTTGAAGTGGAAATAATCACACGATGAAAGATAACCTTATTCCTCAAAGACTCAAATCGTTTCAGTGTATATACTGATTATACTTCATATAACTATTACATGAATTTCGTTATTCGCATGCGCGTCTTGGGTATTATACAACACCCGAATAAATCCCAGTCATCTGATTGGTGGATCGTTGATCACGTCATTGAATTATTCGTACCAATGCACGGCGCGCGCGTGGCGCGCAGCGCACAGTGCAATGGAAGTTCTATTGCACTGTGAATAGAACCTCCATTGTATGGTGTCACTGCTGCTGGTGGTTGCACTGTTTTAAATCGAGATAATTTGAATATGATTGTTCTTACCCTGTCGAACAGTTTGCATTGATATAAATATGATGAACTTGTCGAACCTTTAAACAGTTTTTAACCTGATAAAGTTGGCTATTAAAAGTCAACCAATCAGATGACAAGAATTTGTTCAGGTGTTATATAAAACAAATAATGAATGTTTCACGTTCGTGCAATGGAAAGAATAATTTCATTCGGTGACAGATGAAATGTTCCATTCTACTCGACTTTGCCTCGTGGAATGGATCATTTCATCTGTCACCGAATTAAATTATTCTTACCATTGCACTCACAAACATTCATAATTTGTATAATGAAGAAGTGGTTGCAGTTCAACAGACCAATGTGATCCTGAGGCGAGGGTCAACTGTAATTAACAAGTTGAGTCTTTCTTCTTCCTTAGAGACAACATGAGTAGCCTTACCCTGATTGCTTTGCTGGTGATGGTCGGCTATGCCGCTGCTACAGGATTCCGCGAACGTGAGTCAAGTTTCCTTGAAAGCGAATCTTTTGTTAACTGTGTACCTGCCGTCTTCTGTGAATGGCTTCAAATGTTTAGTTTCAAATGTTTTAACATTAAGTTGAAGATGAATTTTCAGGTTTTATTTTTATTATAATGATGTACATGCATTGCACGCGAACGTTTTTAAGGCCGCTTTTACTGGAAAACGTGCCATTTTGTTCAAATTTGTGTCGCATACACAATATTTCATTCAACAGGGAGTTATTAATGCATCAATCGACTGTATAAACAAGCATTTAAATTGACCCATTTTAATCTATTATAATTATAGCTTAGCAAAAAATTTCGGCCGGTCCAAGAAAATTATAAAGGGTGACCTTGCGTGTAAGAAATCAAAAAAAGGTTTAGGAGCGCTCTTTTGCAAAGTTGAATTTACCAATAATTATATTGGAGTCACTGAGCAATGTTCTTTTTCCTTGAAGTCTTCATCTTATCTCAGTCCTTTGTTTAAGTCATTGGGGGAGGTTCAAACCCCGACCTCCCCCCCCCCCCCGCACCCTACACCATCGAACTTCAATGACATCCGAAGTCAAAGACATCTTACGCAGAATGATCGTCATTAGAATAGAGTATAATTCTGCTCCCCCCCCCAAAAAAAAAATCTTAAAGTCATCCGTCCACATTGAACAGAAAATAAAAGTACACGTTTGAATATTCCGTTTTAGATTCGGAAAAAAAAAAAATTTCGGAACGTAACATTTTAAATGTATATATATTTGTTTTGTTTTGTTTTGTTTTGTTTTTTTTGTTTTGTTTTGTCTTGTGGGGTTCAAAGGATAAGCCCGAATGCAATATTTTACAGTTGTGATCTGTTGCAGGGGGAGAACGTCTGAGCAAGCGCTTCTCGGTCATGATTTGATCTTAAGCGCTATTCCAGAGCCTCGAAATTTGGTCCCGCGCCAACTTGATGCAAATGACCACTGATGCATGCATACAGTGAACAGATACAGATACAAGCTTGTAGCTGTAATACTTGCATTTTTTTGGTTTACCCGCGTCAGCAAGCAGCGTGGCTTAATCAATACATGAAAAGTACATAGCGGTGTACGGGTAAATGTAACTAAGAGGCATTTTGTGCAGTTTGTTCGTTTGAAGCAACAAAAGTGTTCAAAATCTAATGAAGGATACTGAACAACTAACCTGATGAAGTTTCAGCTCAGCTTCAGCTGTATATTCCGAGAAAAACAGCATTCAAGGATCTCAATTTCAAATCAAAAGTTGATAAGTCATGTTTTGAATTGTTTTGATTGAAGCTTTACGCGATGTCGCGCACTGATCCGACGAATTATAGCAACCGCGCGCGCCTGCAGTATGTGCGACGTGCCAATGCTTGCGCGCGCTGCGCCGAATAACAAAACGAACTACTAATTTAAATTTTCCTACGGTGCTTCTTAAGACGCACCACTAGAAATGCCTTCTTTCGTTGATTTTTTTTCAAAATGAGAGCTTGCCAAAAAGAATAATTTCACAGGGAGTTTAGTCCCCTTACTATCTTACAACCTTACCAGTATGTTTTTCAACGATAATTACGCCAGTTACTTTTTTGGATAGCTGCAAATGATGGACTCCGGCTTTAAGAATACCCGAGGAAATAATTGGTAACTTGAATTTTTGTTTTTAAATTAAATTGGCAGGTGAATTACATGATGCCTTCAACGGGCGCGACCCTGTGGAGAAAAAAGGTAGGGAAAACAATGACACTACAATGAATTGCACATGTGGGAAAAAGAAATCAAGGAGTGAGATGAGAATATTTTTGAAAGTAGTCGCCCAAAAATCATCAAGCTAAATACAATTCCGTTCCCAGCATACTTTCAGGAACATCGATGGATATGAAAACGATTTTACTTTACATTTTCTTATTTCATTTATAGGCCTATCCCGAAAGTACTAGCTTTTAAGCAAACATCAGTTTTGCAGAAATGGGTTTCGTAGAAAATCGTTTTATCAAACCGTTTCATGATGCTCAAATAAGATCCGTTTCTGTCTGAGAAGGCATGCGCCCACACTTACCAGATACCCAATGAGAAATTAGTTTAGTTTCTTTTTAACTAGGATAAGTAAACAATTTCAAACGTAAAGTCTTCGGAAATTTTAGGAAGATGTGCCTTATGATTTAATACCTGATAACGTCATGAGGACATCACAAAACTTTCACATCTTTGGATCATAGTTCATATCGGGTTTCATTATCATCCCTTGACCCATGGCGAATAATTAAGTATGTTTTTATTTGGAGGCTTCGTTTGGTATTTTACTTTCATCTCAATTTTACCATCCGGTATAGCCCCGGAAGTAACTGTCAAGTGACTTTATATTCACAACAAAAATGTTCATGAATTAATGATCTATCGGACTACAAAGTATGAACGTATTTGTCTTTTTGTTTAGGAGTTATAAGTGAACGAAGTTGGTCACTTTTGGAACCATAATCTCTCGTAAATCACAATATACCTGATTACGTCAGCATGACGTCAGAGTAATATAAATACCTCGGAATCGGGTTGATATTTGTTCAAAGTTTCAATTTTATACGTTCTACCGTTTACGAGAACGGTCACAGAGAATTATTGTCCGAAAAAAAAAGAAACGAGGAAAGATTAATCCGAACGATTTTGAAACGGTGACAGGGTTGACCATTTGTTTTTAAGTTGATCGGGGTGGACAATTTTAAAAGAGTGATCGACCTCCCCTCCCCCCCCCAAAAAAAAAAACAGAACAAAAGCGGAGGCTTTTACCCACATTGCGGAAATGCCAAATAGCAACCTATCGTCAAGTAAAACAAATGTAGGGCGGGGTTTACATTTGGTATAGAAACTCAATATGAGTATAGCTGCACTTGATCATTGCTGAATAACGAAAGACATTTTGTTCCATTCGTTGTTAAAATATAATGATAGCATTTTTCATGAACACTCGACTAAATGACAGCTGGATGATTTCAGGAACCGTACCTTTTTCTTTAAATATATTTGCTAAACTAGATCAACATCTGCTAGGTCAGGCTCGTCCGAAATATTGCTTCTAATTTCATCTAAACACTTATCCAGGGAGATAGGCTGTGATGGATTGTTTTCTTCAGTAAAATGGTGTTTCTATTTCACCAGAGTAAATGGGCCAACAGCGCTACTACTAGCCTAATGGTTTCTTTCTAGTATATAGTAAAACAAGTTCTGCTTTTCAATGATTGTTGTTTTCCACCTCTCGGACATAAGCATTGTTTTTAGAAACTCAATGCCCTAAGTGACCTCCTTACTTGTATTTCATGAACTTAGGTGAAGTTACGAATTACATTCAAGATTGGACGAAGAACAACTGTATCAAGAATTACAACAAAAATATAAATTCGTGTTTTCAAAACATTCCATAATGATCGTGCAGTGAAGGAAGTCTAAATATAAAACGGGGACTAAATCGTCAAATTTACAAATAAAATTTGGCCACTATATTAGTTTAATAATTCAACAATTTAAGCACTTCATGTGGTAATAATGCCACAAAATAAAGCGAACTTATGAAAATATTTTTTAAAAATGAATGTATTAGTATATGCATTGTTTATACCTAACTTCCGGTATGATGACGCCACAGGTTCCTTCATAGGTTCCAACTTATTAAGGATGCGCCCTCATTGCCCAATGATGAGTCTAAATGTTAATTTCCCACATGACATGATCATGGGCGTCGCGAGGGGGGGCACTTGCCCCGGATAAGCAACAACAAAAAAAGGAAGGAAGAAAAAGAAAAGAAAAGAAAAGAAAAGAAAAGAAAAGAAAAAGAGGCGCGAAGACAAAGTGGTGTAAATTTAAGGAGTTGGAAGGGGGGGGGGGCAAAATGTACCTGCCCCCCTCTAAAACTGATAAATCGAGAATGTGTTGAGAAATACAAGCATTTTTTGGCCAAATTTTTTTTTGCCCCCCTCTAGAAAAAATCCTGGCGACGCCCATGGACATGATCACGATAATCGCCATTGGTATATACTCGAATGGGGCTTGACATATTTTTGCCGCCATCTAGCTTGATAACCCTGCCTTACTACAATCCGCAGTCCAAAGATGATCACTAAGTCTTCTTAAGTAGTCATGTAGCCCATCGCCATTTTGAATCAATAATGTTTGCACTCCATTGCAAAATAGAGCAAGTTTAGGGCCCAATTTAACCCGAATTTCACAGAAATACGAGCTCGCAGCCCTGTTCATGGCTTCCACTCTTCTTATTCACAAACCCTGAAGTTCATATTGTTCCACATAATGCTCTAACAGTAAAACAAAATTGAGGGCAAAACGTTAGTGAGCTGTATGGTGCAGATATAATGTAAGACAACTACATCTTGCAAAGATGACTTTATTATTTGTTAAGTCATATTTTACTCGTCTCATGTTTTCATTTCAATGAACAAAATCAAGAGACAATACGCACTGGGTATCCTTTAATTTAACCATCTAAACAGGTGCAACTGCACTGTCTTTTTCTTCATATTCTTTTTTCAAGAACTGTAGAAATATAAAGGGATGCCCTGAGGTCCAGACTAGAAGCTTTGACTGTTCTAAAGCGGAACCCATTATCAATACTAGAATATAGTTATCGGCTTTATAAACCCGTCTGTCGAGTATTTGGGATTACAGGCATCGAAACTAGCCTCTGCTACTGATGGAAACATGCAGAAACTCTTGTCTTTTTTTTTAAATACCGTCACAGTCTTGCTGACTTGATGTTTATTCCAATCAAACCAAAATAAACATAAAAAGATAAAGGGACACCAGCAACTCATTTGATGCTGACCAAGCATTTAGGGGTCGGACATAATGGTTCAACTTTAAGGAACCCATAACTGATTCGCAATTTAGGACTCTATTGGGCTCTAGGGATCCCCAGCCCACCACACCTCCCGGTTCCTCTTCATGTTTTTGTTTGTATGATTTTAAAATTACGCCCTTCATTAATGTAGTCACAATCAGTGGCCTAATTCAGGGGAGGGATAATGGGGCACGTACCCCCGTGGATCTCCGTGCACCCCCAACCCCCACCCCCATTTGAAATCTTGAATTGCGGAACAAAATATCACTTTCCTTCAGGTGCGCCCCCCCCCCATGTGTGCACCCCAGGTCCCCCTTTCAGAATTTTCACCTGAGTTACGGCACTGATCAGCACGCAACCTTTAAGTGCTGTTAGCATTTTCTTTTTTAATATGGCGGACACTCCAGGAGGAAGCTATTCTGAGTGGCAGATTAGGGTAGGAAACAAAAGAGCTTACCCACTCCGAATAACGCCGTACCTTCACATTGTGTCCGCCGTATCTTTAAAAAAACAAAAAAAAAAAACAAAAAAAAAAACAAGCTCAACATGATCTCGGAAGGTTCGGGCCAATGCATTTGTGTTCTGTTTGTGTGACGTGATTGTGCCATGTAATTTCTGGAAGGATTATAGCGTTTACAGTACAAATTAGGCATAATAGCGGGTTTTTTGACCCTACAGTGACCCAAATTTCCAGTACTGCATAAATTGGTAGGCGGTCAGTGAACAACAAAGGGTCCGGGTCCGGGGAGCAGTTGATATGGACAACGTGATTTTAGCAATGCGAGGCTGTTGCTGACGTTTGTTACTAATGTGAGGATATCCTGACTCTGGAATCAGGGTCCAGGCAAGACCCTCAGTTTTGAGGATAAGGAACTCAATCATCAAAAGATCCAGCCCATAAATATCCAAGTGCAAAAAAGACCCTACGAAAACCAGAGTAAATAAATAAACATACATGTTTATCATTCTGGAAAATAAATAGGCACTTTATAATTTTACATGTTACCAAAGAAAAACATCATTTACTCATCTTGACATAATCTATTAAGACTCTTACCCAGACCTCAAGTCACCGGTAGAGAACTATGTAAAGAACGGTGCAGCCCACGGGGAGGAGAACTCAAACGCCTGTAAATGCTCTGCAACAGCAATCACTCAGCGCCAAAAGCAAAGGCATACATGTACATTTGTACATGTACACAACGTAATTCATAGTTTATGTACATGTACATGTACATACATGTATATGCACACCGAAAGTAGCACGCAGTGAACTCGACAGTACATTGTGCACATGTGTACATGCACGAAAGTCCACGGCGCTCATTGCCAACTTGTCAAAACTTGTACACATTAGAAAAGTTTTTGCACCACGAAATAACGTGCAAGGAGTGTGCGCAATCAGTAAATAACTCACCCTGCAATGGCAGGCTGGCTGAAAGAGTCCCGTGCAAGTAAAGTATGACACGAACAGCAGGCTGCTTGTCAAACTCCGGAGACTTTCTCGAGCGATAAATGTAAGAGCTGTGTTCCAAGCCAAGGTGACAATGGCAAAAAGGCCGCACATGTACAAACGCACTGCGCCGGCCCAGCGTGCGTATCAGACCACATGGGCTGTTCCGTCGTTCCGGTTATATCCCCCTCTGGATTACATTAAGTAGGTTTCTAAATAATGTTGACGGCAAATCATATGCATTCAAGAATAAACTAACCGATATAATAAATCCAGATAGCACGGTGTCTGTTTCATTCCATGGGGTACCCCAGTACCGTAAGTAGGGAAGAGCAGCCGAGGAATCACTACCACGGGCTATTAGCCTGGAACAGCAGGAAAAGTGCATGTCCCGCGTACTGACTAAATAAATAGACTTGCTTTAAGTCGCAAACCCAGCTCCCCACACTAACCAACAAACCAACGAACCAACTAACAGAGAGACACGACGATTTGTAGAGCTGCTGTTCCGCAGCTAAAAAAAACATGCGAATGTATTTGGCTATATGCCCAGATTTTGTGTGTAGATAGTAAACGCCGTTTGATGGGTCTGCTGTTTTACGCGACAATTCGCATTTGTCCTTTCAGCAATATACAAAGCCTAATATTTTACTCGATCTGGTTTTCATTTAGAAGAGGAATTGTCTCTCAGAGAGCTGCTCACTGACCTCATTGATAAGCTGGAAGGAGCTCGTGAAATAGTGGAAGGTATGATCAGTTCTAAACACTCGCATTCGTTTTGTTCGGTATTGTTTTTAATCTGAAACAATTATTTGTTTTTAACCACAAACCGTAAAAACCCGAAATTAATATGACATGTTAATCCTAGTGTTTAGGCTTCAGTAAAAGTTACTGATTACCGACAGTTTTGCTTCTCAGCAAAACTGGAAAAAGACGATTTTGTGGAACTTTTTTTTTTCTTTCTTGAAAAAAACGAGGGGTGTAAATCAATTCACAAAAGTCTTTATAAACGAAGATTTGTGCCACATCACAATTCAATAACACACTCCATTCCAGATGCTAGATTCGCATGCTCGTAATAGTTTGAATACATTAACAATAAATGATTTTCACTAAGGAAGATAAATGCAATATTTACAAAGTCTTAGTTTCAGTTGAGATTTGAAAATATTTAAAACTAGAGTACTTTTTAATTTTCTCGGTTTTTTTTTCTCCATATTTTGGGGATGCCACCAGCGCAGTACTGTTTTATTATTTATTTATTTTTTATTAATCTTTGCTATGATGCCTTGTTTCATTGGACATCCAAACTCGCTTTTTTTGGTTATGATTATTGTTGGTCTCTAAGAATTCCTTTCAAACCAACTGGACATTACAGTACTGCGCCGGGAAAAGGGTCGTTTCATGTACATGTATTTTAATTTCTGATTACATTTTTACTGTTTGACATATCTCTTTGGAAAACGTGAAGTCTGTGTCGGTGTGACCTGTCCAGTTGGCTGGCACTGTTGGCATGAGAGAGGCGCTTACTACTGCGTCCCATAAAGAAAAAATGTGGACATTGCAGACGACCAAAAGGTACAATAGTTCATACGTTTGTATATGCTGCTGTTTCATGTCACGTGTTCTGGTTGTAGTAGGCCGTCGTTTTTATCCAATGCAGTCAACTTGAACTTGAAGGTTAATAACACAAATGTTTGCTGCTCTTTAATGGCTTTTAAAGAAACCTCGCAGAACTTGATTACAATAAAAAATATATATGTTTTATAATCTTTTCAAATAAAGGTGCATTTCTTATTTACAAACATAATGAATAACGATAACTTCTCAATCACAGGGTGACATTGGGTAAACACTGACGAAATGTGTTTTGCAGAAATATATTTGGGTATTAATATTTACAAACTATGTGTTACTAAAAAAAAACAGTATACAGGGTGTCCCAAAAAAAATGCTCCACTCTCCTTTTTTCCCAAATTCAAGCAAACTTGAATGCATAAATTGTCTTATTATGCATGGTAAGAATGCTATGTGTCTTGGTTGTTATCTACCAAAAAAATTGGATCATACTATCAATCCACTAGGGACAGAAATGCTTAAATATGAACTCGCCTCCATTTGCCAACTGCGCTGGGGACTCAAATCACCAAGTTTAAAATGTCAATTTTTGGCAAGTGTGCTTTTCAAAAATTCTACTTGGTATCTATTTGAAAGACCAGTCATCAGTCGTTATCAAGCATACAAGAGAAAACCAACCAACCATGGCATTGTCCATTTATTGGACTTTGACTAAAAATACCTATTTGTAAATCAACCACACGTGGGTCAGTGGTCAGTGCCGATTTGCTTGACCGGTTCTTTTCAGACCAGAACCTTTTGTCACCTGATTTGAGGGAAACCCACCCTGAATTGTAGCACCCAGCCACAGGTGAACAATTGTTACGTGTGGTTGATTTACAAATAGGTAGTTTTAGTCAAAGTCCAATAAATGGACAATGCCATGGTTGGTTGGTTTTCTCTTGTTTGCTTGACAACAACTGATGACTGGTCTTTCATAATAAATACCAAGTAGAATTTTTGAAAAGCACACTTTACAAAAATCGACATTTTAAAATTTGAGTGATTTGAGTCCCCAGCGCAGTTGGCAAATGGAGGCGAGTTCATTTAAGCATTTCTGTTCCTAGTGGATTGATAGAATGATCTAATTTTTTTGGTAGATAACAACCAAGACACATAGCATTCTTACCATGCATAATAAGAACATTTATGCATTCAGGTTTGCTTGAATTTGTAAAAAAAAAAAGGAGAGACGAGCATTTTTTGGGGCACCCTGTATAGTCCAAATTGAGAGAATCAAATCATTAGACTTTTTTCCATATTTGTGTCTTTGTTGATTGGACTGTCATATTTTATTGTTCGATATAGGCCTCTGACGACCCCCCGACACCTGGAACCGAATGAGACAAAGAGCGATTGAAGTAGTATGGCTTTTATATAGTTCAATTATCATTATATAGTGCTTTAGCAAATTAAATACCACAAAATGCTAGCGGCTTTTAAAAAGTACATCATTAGCTTTATTGCAGTTTTACATGGTTTACTCAGAAGAATAAGCCAGCAGTTCGGTATCTCGATTAGAAGTCCAGGTCATAGGTCATTCGGGATAAAATCGCTGTCTTGATGATACGCGATGTATGTTACGCGAACGCCCATTCTGCTTGTAAATTAACACGCGAGCGATGCGTGCACATAGATATAGAATAACAAGACTATATCTATGGTCGTGCACCCGTCTCACTGCGCGTTTGTCCCACAGTTTAGCGTTCGATTATCCCAAATGACCCGTGAGACCCATATCATTGAGCGCATGCGCAGCTGAAATACCGAACTGGCTTTTTATGGCACAATACAAACTATACAATAATGCTGTTAGTCAACATACTCACTGACCTGTCATTTTCACCTGTTTTTTTTTAATTATAGGCGCTGTTTTACTATGACTTTTTTCGAAAAAAGACATATGATACTGTCCCAGTATAATAATATTCTCAAAATCACGGCTCATAAAGCAGAGAAATAGGCCTATCGTGTTCACCGTACCAACCAATAGACAGGCAAGGCTTCGCCTCGCCCGCTACGCCAACTTTTTGTTGCACTGTATTGTGTATCGTTTAAATTAAATTAAATTTAAATTGCAATAACATCTATGTACACGCTTAATACTCCCTATGGATTATTAGTACAGTTCAGCACGGCTGTTTTACTATGACCTTCGAAGCCGACACTATGATACCCATTTTCTTTATTATGTTACCTTTAGAAAAATAGTAGAAAGTAGTTATAGCTTTGTTTAAGAATGATCAATATACATGATCCCGCGATTGAGTTTATTATTTGTGTTTGCTTACTGGCACCGCCACCAGCCGATAAAACGTATTAAATGAATTCAACGAAAGGATTCGAGCATGAAAATGAATCGACTTTTGGTGTTACACTGTCCATAAAGTGATGTCTCAGTTTCTGATTTATCTGGTTCCATAAATAATCGGATTTAATTTGCCATCAATCGCAGTCAATATGTTAGTTTTACTCAAAATGTGTATGTGTGCACTGTCTTTGGAAAAAATCTTTGCTTACGCAGGGATAGTTCAACAGAAAGTATTTAGCATGCAGAAGCTCCATCATGCATTAGCCTAGGTATTAGTCGTCGCATCGCATCGTTATTCTGGTCTGTACGTCAGCGATGTAGTTGTAGCAGCGCGCGGAGCACGACTGGCGGCCTGGGCCTAATTGCTTAGCAAAAAAAAATCATGGCTTATAAAAGCAATTTACCAGCTAAAACTCCATGTGATTTTCATTCTATAGCAACCAACTGCTGAATACTAACCACGGGCAGTATACATGTACATCACATTGACTACACAGGGTGGTGCAAAAAGAACAAAACCCGCTTTTGACAGGAATGTTAACCTATTTACTTAACTTGAACTTTTTTTAAATACTGTAGTAAAGTACATTAAATGTAATAGCTCGTGAACCATACGTGGTGAAAAAAAAACATTTTAAAATATCGCAAGAATGGTGCACTATTCTTTCGATTTTTTAGATATATCTTTTCAGTGTTATTATGCTAATTTGAATACAGTACACACCGAAATCATTGTTGGCCATGTGTAAGTCTAGTGTTGTGTGTTTTTTGTCTTCAAATCAATCTCTGGAGTCAGTCAAGCGCATGGAATAAAGCCGTCCATGGACAAACAGGTTTGGCCCATAACTACCATATCTCGGAGGTAAAATATGAATTTCTATTCATTTTTTTGTCACTTATGTTCAAAAATAAATATTTTAATACCATTAAATTGAATTTTTGAAATACACTCAACAAGTAGGTGAAAATTGCTGTCCAAAGTGGGCTTCCTTCTTTTTGCACCACCGTGTAGAACCACTGTCATGTGATTATGTCAAGTTATCATCAAACTAAGACGACTCCATTACACTCTTCTCCCAAGCGCCACAATTTTTGTGGAGACACGTCTATGCGGCTACATGTGAACAAGGGTGTCAGTTTTCCGAAAAGCCCAAGCACAACCTCTTTGAAAATCATAACCAAAGTCAGGGAGTTGGCTGGGATGACCCCAAAACCCATGGAGGCGAAGTCAAGATTTATGGACACGTCTTACATGCAACCACCTGTTACCCAGCTGTCATGTGGTAACGTTATTTCTATTGGGCAAAGACAAAAGAGAACACTGTTGTGAATACGTCTGGTCACTTTGCCAAAATATGTGAAAGGTGTTTATTCAAACATCATAATAAACAAACAATGTACAAGAAAAAGGTTAAGTCAGTTTCCTAAATAACAACACTTTAAATCAGTATGGCCAATACTATCAAACTTCAGGAGAAACATCACTTTAAAACTAATGGCCAACTACATGTACTATCTAACCTATAGGGGAACTTAACTTAATAATCTCATGGCCACAACTACCAGAACTCTTATCTGCCATGTCTTAAAGATAAACACACTACTCAGGCTGGCCAGCACCCTTGTTGCTATAGCAACAGACTTTCCACTGTATGGCTCAACTCTAGCCAAGTCAATGGCCTGGGGCATACTACTGCTCCAGTGCTACCTACACTGTGTGACAGGTGGTCTTTCCATTCTACACACACAAGCAAGTCATTGTTCTAGCTAGCCTAATTAGTATTCGCCCTCCACAAGGTGGCAAGGCCATGCTTCAGCTTATCTATATACACTCAGTGCTTGCAATGGAAGTTTCCTTGGCTACATGGTGAAACTTACATTCAATGTCATAATCTACTAGCACAGTTTCAAAAAAACATACATGGTCCAGTTTCTTAAATAAATGAAATACAAATTATCAACTCCACAAACTTTCACCAAACTTTCCTCAAATCCAGGAAACTTAGTGAAACTTTCCATGAATAACTGAAGTGAATAACTGAAAGTTCAGTTGCTAAAAACTAATCAAACTTATATCATCTTAAATCTCATCCAAAGTTACAAAAAGTGAATATACAAACAATAATGAAAATATCTAAGCATCATAAAACAAAGTTCAATCTTGTCAATCTCTATCTTGTCAATCGCTAGATAACTTGGCAAAAGAGTAAACTTGACAAATTCAAAGAACAATTTACCTTCAACCAACTGATCAACTCAAGTCATTGATTGTATACTCCAAGTAAATGAAAATGTGAACAACAGAAATAAAGGAACCTAGAGATGCATATAAAAAGAAAGAAACATTTGTACATACCTATTGGGCAAAGACAAAAGAGAACACTGTTGTGAATACGTCTGGTCACTTTGCCAAAATATGTGAAAGTGACTAGGCACACTCACATGCACTCTGTGTTGTCTTTGGCCAATTCCAAATTTTTATGGGGGTGTTACTTTCTACAAAAACTTCACTCTGGAGGGGTTGTACTACAGAGGGGTTCTACAACACTCCCCTCCAAAAATGTCGTCACGACATTTTATCGGTCCAACATTGGTCTATATACAGTTCTTTGGAGAATCCTGTTTCCGAACAGTATCATGGTGGACAGCGCACTACAGTCATGGGAAATTACAGTCCATTCGCGCAGGAACGTCCTGCCGTCCAGATGAGTTTTCCCAGTAGCTCCTCTGGTGCCGGGATGAGATCCAGTGGAGGGGATCCAATCTCCATGGATATCTCGTCCTAGGTCTCACAGACCAATCAGGTGAATGGACAGGTATCTCAACATTGTTGGGTTGTAGTGCGAAACTGGTAACATGTGCACGCTCATCTTCTGAAGAGAGTACTCCTGGTCCTTGCTGACTCTCCTTCCGCTCATTGTGCAACACGATTACTGTCTCTCGTCATCTGTCTTGCCACACCATGTCTCCGCATTGATGGTTGCTATACTACAGCTTAAGGTCTCACTGGCCCTGGCTCCATCAAGTAAGGTGAAGGATTCCATGGCTGGTAAGGCTCTTGCACTGGATGCTGCCAAAAGGGTTGTCCAGGATAGAATGGATGAAAGAACTGCTGTTGTGACGGAATTTGTGCAACTGGCTGCTGGGGGTACTGATGAGCCATTGGTCCCATAGTAGGGACTGCCACTGAGTTCAGCATGGTTGGTTGACTAGATGGTGTCCCAAGCCTGTCGTATGTTAACATTGTTGGAGGGTGTCTGCTGCGGATAGGTCGATGCGTCTCCTCATCACCTGCCTCTTGGGGTACGCCACTCACTTGATGTTCCGTACTATCCAGCATTGGAGATGATCCTACCTCTGTCATGGCTGACGTTGTAGTAGGTTGGGCAGATGGCACAGCTGGTGTAGTTGTTTCTACTCCTTCCTGGGGCTGAAGCATATCTGTACCCTCATCTGCATCAGTGGCTGGAAACTGCAAGTCACCGTGTTCCGAAAGCGCTGCATCCGCTGGGGGGACTGTTGAGACAGCTTGAGGGTGGATTACGATGACTGGTAGATCATCGTCTTCATCTTCACTCTCTGCAGGTGGCGGTTGTACGGCTTGGCTCTCAACAGGTGGGGTTTTGTTGAGTTGTCTGGGAGCAGCTTTGGGCTGTCTAGGCTGAGATTGCTGGGGTGAGGTATGAGTACCAACTTGACTGTTGTCCCCACTGATGAAGTCGCATGGCAACAGTAAGTTCCGGTGCAGTACCTTGCTCCTGCCCTGACCACTCTCGGGTTGGACCTCATAGACTGGGATGTCTTCACCCTTCTGGGTGACAACTCGGTAGATCCTGTCTTCCCAGTACGCTCGGAGCTTGGACGGGCCCTCAGCTCTTGCCAAATTCCTAACAAGAACTCGGTCACCTGGGGCTAGGATGGTACTCCGTGCTCTCCGGTCATAGTAAGCCTTGCTGCGCTGTCCTGTCTGGTGTGAATTTTGGGCTGCTACCTTGTAGGCTTCTCGCATCTCGTTCTGCCAGCGTTGGGAATATTCTCGGCTGGTGACCCCATGTCCCTCTGGTCTTTCAAACCCAAAAGCCAGGTCGATTGGTAGGCGAGGATGTCTACCGTACAAGAGGTAAAACGGCGAGTACTCGGTGGTCTCGTGTTTTGTGCAGTTGTAAGCGTGCACCATCTTGTTAACCGCAGACTTCCAGTCGCTCTTCTGGGTCTCAGGGAGGGTCCTCAACATCCCAAGTAAGGTCCTGTTGAAGCGTTCAACTTGACCGTTTCCTTGGGGGTGGTATGGTGTCGTGCGGGAGTTCGTTATGCCAGAGTATTCTTGCAGCCTGGCAAAGAGATGGTTCTCGAACTCACGTCCTTGGTCGTGGTGAAGTCTCTTAGGGAAACCGAACTTCAGGATGAAATCATTGAAGATTATGTCCGCTGCTGTCTTCCCGCTTTTGTTCCTAGTTGGGTACGCTTGGGCGAATCTGGTGAAATGATCCACCACCACCAGGATGTACTCAAACCCGCCCTTGCTCCGCTCCAGGTGGACATAATCGATGGAGACAAGCTCAAAAGGTTGCGTTGTGGTGATGTTGACAAGGGGCGCTCTGGTTTGTTTGGCTGGCTTCTTCTGGATAATGCATCGGCACACTTTTGTGATGTAGTGTTCGATCTCAGCTGCCATATGAGGCCAGTAAAACCGCTCCCGAGCAAGATGGATTACTCTTTCTGACCCAAGGTGCCCGGCATGATCATGCAGCTCGGTGTAGACCAGTTGCTTGAACTTCTGAGGTAGGACGAGTTGTGTGCGCACACCAGTCTTCCGCCAGAGGATTCCGTCACCGTCTACCTGGAGCTTTCCCCACTCGTGTAGAAGTGATATGACTGTCGGTGCCTCACCTTTCCGTTCTTTGCGTGTTGGCAACCTTCCCAAGGTCCTGTAGTGTAGTACCCTTTTGATGCCAGGGTCATCCTCTTGGGCCAACTTGATTTCCTGCTTACTGAACTGTTGAATGGGTGTCTGTACTGTTCCTGTGGTGGAGTCTTGGACGGAGAGTGCATGTGCCCAAGCTGTCTGGCCATTACACTGAGCCGTAATCCCTTGACCGGTTGCCTTCATCACATCTGGGGATACCGCCTCGGTGTGGACACTTTCCAGGTGCTCAACACTCTGTGGGATACGGGACAAGGTGTCTGCATCGCCATTGGCTCTACCCGGTCGGTACTTGATCTCCAAGTTGAAGTCAGCTAACTCGGCAACCCAACGATGCCCTGTGGCATTCAGTTTGGCTGTGGTGAGGACATAGGTTAAGGGGTTATTATCTGTGTATACTGTGGTGTGTTGGGCGTAGTACAGGTAGTCACGGAAATGTTCTGTCACCGCCCATTTGAGGGCAAGAAACTCGAGCTTCCCGGCATGCATGTGGTAGTTTTTCTCGGCTGCTGTTAGCGTCCGGGAACCATACCCGATGACTCGTAGTTTCCCATCTTGTTTCTGATACAGGACCGCACCGAGTCCATCTTGGGATGCATCGGTGTGTAGGACAAAGGGGAGAGAGAAGTTGGGATAAGCCATTACCGGGGGTCGCTGCAAACAGTCGAGGATAGACTCCAGGGCATCCTGATGGATTGTCTCCCATCTTATCAGTTCATTCTTTCGTCTGTGGGACCTGCTCTGTTTGCCCTTCAGGTTCTTGCGTTGATGGTGGTTTTTGGGAGCACATTGAGTCTCAGGTTGGCCTTGTTTCAGCAGATCGTACAACACTTTAGCACGTTTGGAGAAGTTAGGCACATAGCGTCGGTAGTAGCCAAGAAGACCAAGGATTTGTTGGACCTCAGTGATGGTTGTTGGTCGTTTCTGCCTCAGGGCCTCAAGTGCCGACGTCTCCTTTGGATCCATGCTGTGGCCATCCGCTGAAACTATACGTCCTAGGTACTTTACTTGTGGTTGGAAGAGGGAACACTTGGCTGGTCTTAACTTCATACCATGCTCCTGCATGCGACGGAGAACTTTTCTCACCCTCTCGACGTGGTCTTCAAAACTTGTACTATAAATCAGAACGTCATCGAGGTAAACCATGCAGATCTCGTTGTTCATCTCATCAAGGCAGGACTCCATGTATCGCTGATACACGGCTGGTGCATTCTTGAGCCCAAATGGTATACGAAGCCATTCATGAAGACCCCAGGGAGTCACGAAGGCCGTTAGATGACGGCTTTCCTCTGTCATGAAACCCTGGTGATATGCCTTGCCTTGATCTAGGGTGGAAAACCAGCGGTTGCCTCCTAAGCTATCTAGCATATCTTGTATGCGTGGGATGGGCTGTCTGTCAGTGATGGTCTTTAGATTGAGCTGTCTGTAGTCCACGCACAGTCTCAGGGATCCATCTTTCTTTCTAACGCAGACGACTGGAGAAGAATAGCTTGAAGAAGACTTCTGGATCCATCCTCTACTTAGGAGATCTGTGATGTAGTCTTTTACTTCACGGTACAAGGGTCGAGGTATTGATTGATAGGTCCGTTGCACTGGGATATTATCGTTGAGTGTGATGCTCATTTGAAGTTTCTCGATGCTTCCCATGTCTTGTTCGTTCTGGGCAAATGCTCTAGATTCTTCCCGGAGCATCTTTGCTGCTATGACCCGTTGCTCTTCGGAAAGATGCTCAAGGTTGATGGGAGGGTCCCAGGTACTGTTACTGTTGAGGTTGGACACGCTTGCAGCGGTGCCTGCTTCCATCTTTGCTGAGGTTGTAGGTTGTAGAGCACCCTTGACTTCTGCGGGGAGTATCGATTTGATTGCCTGTAGAGTGCCAAGGCAGGTTCTCCTCCCAATGGTGACATCATGGCCAGTAGGGTTAGAGACAAGGATGTTGATACAACAAGAGCTGCCTTTAGGGATTGTCACAACCGCATCACCTATCTCCAAGCCCTCCGACCACTGTTGTTCTACATCAGCTTCGAACATCACCGTCGTATATTCAGGTGCTCCGGTGTGAACGCGGCATTGAATACTGGCACACGAACCTTTCTTCACTGTGACATCTCTCCTGCCTGTCTTCACCGTGCAGAGCTTTGATGATTCTGGCTGTTGCAGTAGGTTCACTAAAGCTTGCACGTTCTGCTTCCCAGTGGCAGGAAAGGTGTCCTCCATGGCTGCCAACAGTGATTTGGCTGAATACTCGGGGTCTCGCACTAACTCCTCCAGAACGTTGGAGCCGATGATAGGGTTACTGAGGGGGTCACTTGTCACCAACACTGGAACCAATAAGGACTGGTGGTTTCCAGTTGGAAGCTGAAATTCTGCTTCAATGTAGCCATCATACGGGAGCTGGGCATTATTGGCAGTCGTCACCATCAGGGTGTTAGTCTCAAGCAGGTCGGTCACTGGTCGAACAACTGCATGAGGCATGTTCTGGCTGACCCATGAAGAAGACACAAGAGAAACCTGGGCGCCAGTGTCCCAAAGGGCTTTTGTTGCTCTTCCTCCTAGGTTGCACCGGATGGTGCACTTTGGGCCGACTAGCTTGACTAACCTGGAGCCCTGCTGGGTGAGTTGTGTTGACAATGCCATGAGGGCCACGCTCTCTGGCACATCCGTTTGGTGTGGTGGTTTAGGTGAATGGGGTTGGGGTTGATCATTAAGAATTGTTGGGGATTGTTGTGAGGTCAGGGCAGTTACGCATCCCCTCCGCTCGCCCTGCTGCCGTTTCCCGACTGCTTGGTCTGTCTCCGTTGCTTGCAGCCCCTTCTGAAGTGCTCAGAGCTGCCACAGGCGAAGCAATGGTCACACTCTGGACCCTTCCCAGCTTGACGACAGCTACTGCAGCCCCATTCGCGGGATGGAGGGTTTCTGCTGCCACCTTCACTGGACTTGGACTTCTCAGCTGCTTGCTTGTTGGAGACTTTGAGAGCAGCCAAGTCTGCCTGAATTTGTTGAAGTTGCTTCATCAGGTCCACCTGTTGCTTTTCCACGGCACTCACTTCCTGGACCTTCACGGCTGTCTTGGCCTTTTTCTGTTTTGCCAGTCTCACGATCTCCCGTCTTTCCGCGATCTTTAGTTGTCGGAAGAGGGCTTCATCTGAGGTGTTGGGGTCAAAGAACAATGGCTTCAGCTCGCCTCGAATGTTGTCGTTTTGGAGCCCGGTATTCAATGAGTGCAGAAACATGTTCTGCACCAGTCCAGGGTCATACTTGATGGTGGACTCCATCTTTGACGCCTTCAGAATCTTCTGTCGGAGGTCGAGGGTCCTCACCAAGAAGTTGTGTGCTGACTCCGTACTCCCCTGTGAGGCAGACGAGAGTTCTTGGTACATTTCTGTGGCGTTCCCCTCTCTATAGTGCGCTTCAAGGATTTCCCGAAGGGTTGGCAAGGTTAGCCCCTCTTTGCTCTCCAGGTAGCTCCTCAAGCGCATGCCTGGGCTGATGGACCGGATGACAGCCTCTACAATCTCAACCTCCTTGTACGATTTCCGCAAACCGCTTTCAATCTGCATGATGAGATTACTGTGGGAGAGCCGGTCCTTCTGACCAGGCTCCCCAACCTGGCCACTGATTCGAAACTCCTTTTTCAGTAGGCCAACCATTTGGTTCACTGGTAGGGCAGGGGGGCTGGGGGCCGGTTCCGCTGTGGATGTCGAGCTTGACTCTGGGGTGGCTGGGGGGTCTGTGGAGGCGCTTGACGTTCCTGGAGTGATGGTCTTCAGGAAGTCACGAAGGTCTTCGAAGACCTTTTGACCTTTGTCCTCCATGTCTTCCATGGTCTCGCTGTTGAGGTGGCGGGTCAACCTCTGGATGAGGGCCAGGCGTGCGCTCTCCTGGCTGGCAGTGTGTTCATCAACACCCAGCTTCGTGCACACCTGCTGTAGTTGCTCCTCCTGCAGGCAGCCGATCTGACTGACTACACTTTGCTGCAATGCTAGTAGGGCCTCCATGCTCCTGTCTGCTCCGTCCTCAACTGCGTCTCTGAACCAGGTCAAAGGTGTCTCCTTTTACTCCCAACGCCAGCCGGTCGTCCTCACTGCCTCCTGCCGTTCCAGGGCACTATCTGCTGCCGGGGACGTTCACGAGGATAGCTGCCATGCAGTAATGCATTCACATGCATTTACTACGTCCTGGCAAGATCGCCAGATTTGTTACCCAGCTGTCATGTGGTAACGTTATTTCTATTGGGCAAAGACAAAAGAGAACACTGTTGTGAATACGTCTGGTCACTTTGCCAAAATATGTGAAAGGTGTTTATTCAAACATCATAATAAACAAACAATGTACAAGAAAAAGGTTAAGTCAGTTTCCTAAATAACAACACTTTAAATCAGTATGGCCAATACTATCAAACTTCAGGAGAAACATCACTTTAAAACTAATGGCCAACTACATGTACTATCTAACCTATAGGGGAAACTTAACTTAATAATCTCATGGCCACAACTACCAGAACTCTTATCTGCCATGTCTTAAAGATAAACACACTACTCAGGCTGGCCAGCACCCTTGTTGCTATAGCAACAGACTTTCCACTGTATGGCTCAACTCTAGCCAAGTCAATGGCCTGGGGCATACTACTGCTCCAGTGCTACCTACACTGTGTGACAGGTGGTCTTTCCATTCTACACACACAAGCAAGTCATTGTTCTAGCTAGCCTAATTAGTATTCGCCCTCCACAAGGTGGCAAGGCCATGCTTCAGCTTATCTATATACACTCAGTGCTTGCAATGGAAGTTTCCTTGGCTACATGGTGAAACTTACATTCAATGTCATAATCTACTAGCACAGTTTCAAAAAAACATACATGGTCCAGTTTCTTAAATAAATGAAATACAAATTATCAACTCCACAAACTTTCACCAAACTTTCCTCAAATCCAGGAAACTTAGTGAAACTTTCCATGAATAACTGAAGTGAATAACTGAAAGTTCAGTTGCTAAAAACTAATCAAACTTATATCATCTTAAATCTCATCCAAAGTTACAAAAAGTGAATATACAAACAATAATGAAAATATCTAAGCATCATAAAACAAAGTTCAATCTTGTCAATCTCTATCTTGTCAATCGCTAGATAACTTGGCAAAAGAGTAAACTTGACAAATTCAAAGAACAATTTACCTTCAACCAACTGATCAACTCAAGTCATTGATTGTATACTCCAAGTAAATGAAAATGTGAACAACAGAAATAAAGGAACCTAGAGATGCATATAAAAAGAAAGAAACATTTGTACATACCTATTGGGCAAAGACAAAAGAGAACACTGTTGTGAATACGTCTGGTCACTTTGCCAAAATATGTGAAAGTGACTAGGCACACTCACATGCACTCTGTGTTGTCTTTGGCCAATTCCAAATTTTTATGGGGGTGTTACTTTCTACAAAAACTTCACTCTGGAGGGGTTGTACTACAGAGGGGTTCTACACACCGGACCAATGAGATCCCCTACACCACAAAGATGAGATTTATCACTTGTCCGGACGCTACTTGAGACTGGCCGAGGAAATTTCGAAGTAAAACGTTGTGCAATGGTACCAATACCGATAATACACGCTGAAGCTGCAAAGGATTCATAGGTCTCTATGAATAAATAGATAACATTGATAAATATTACTGTAATTTATAAACAAATCCAGAAATGTATAGCATCGTGTCGAGCCTCCGCGACCTTCCGAATACGCGTCTGACGTGAAAACCGCCTGATTGAAACAGTGGCGGGACACTCGTTATCCCAACCTTCCATGATAACAAGAACACACAAGTTTCCTCACCTCCTTGAAAATTGTTCATCAGTATTAATCTGGGCGTCGCCAGGATTTTTTTCTAGAGTAGGGCAAAGCACCCCCCCCCCGAGATCCCTGTACCTTTCCAGCATATTCTCGATTTATCAGTTTTCGAGGGTATGCAGGGACATCCCCCACCCATTAAATTAACAGCAATATGACTTTGCGCCTCTTATTCCCCCTTCCCCCCTTTTGTTGTTGTTATTATATTTCCCCCCCCCCCCCCCCCATCGCGACGACAATGTTAATCCATAGACATTGAACACCGCCCTCTCTTGCGCTATTCCGCTATTGCCCAGAATATAGCATGAAACGCCGTTCAATAATGCTGACGTGTAAACATCACATTTTATTTGTAGGGTATCGAGAGTCAACAAAACGGGGAATGTCTATTATTGAGGTTTTACGATGCCATGCGCATGCTTAGAGTTGCATAAGACTCTAGTTACATAGACTTGTCTCTTCAACCTCTTCTTCACCTGTAAGCTCAATCATGTTGTCCGCGACCTCGAGCTGGGAGTGTACCTAAAGTACAGGCTGATGGATCACATTTTGACCTTCGGCGCGACAAAGACAACCAAGAGGATCATCCTTGAGGCGCTCTTTGCTGATGACTGCGCGCTGGTGGCACACAAGGAATCTGACCTCCAGCGGATCTTTGACAAGTTTGCAGAAGCCTCCGGTCTTTTAGGGCTCGCCATCAGCCTTGGTAAGACAGAGATACTTTACCAACCTGCTGTAGCTGCGGTCCCCCAGCCGTCAATTTCCATTGAGCTCAAGACAGTGGAAAGCTTCAAGTATCTGGGCAGTGTCATCTCTAATGATGGCTCTTCTGACAAAGAAATCAACACCAGAATCTGCATGGGCAGCAGAGCCCTCGGTCACCTGCGAACACGTGTTCTGAACCAACACAGCATAAAGTTGTCCACAAAACTGAAGGTGTACAAAGCCATCGTCCTTACTAGCCTCCTGTATGGATGTGAAACTTGGACCCTGTATACAGAAGACAACTGAAAATGCTGGAACGCTTCCACATGCACAGTCTGAGATCAATCCTTGGTGTACTGTGGCAAGATCGAGTCACAAACCTGGAGATCCTTGATAAGGCAGATACCACAGGCAACGAAGCTACTATCCTGAAACCAAGTTCCGATGGACTGGCCATGTCACCCGAATGGAAGAATGCAGAATTTCAAAGCAGCTGTTCTATGGAGAACTCTCTCTTGGAAGGAGAAAACGAGGAAGACCTCGCAAGACTGTGTGAAAGCCAACATCACTCATGCGGGCATCCCACCCAAGGAGATGGAACAGCATGCACAGGATCGGGCTGGATGGCGAACCCTTACACGTCAGGCCCTTGACAGCTTCGAGGAGCAGAGAAGAGCAGGCATCACCATCGCCCATGAGAGGAGAAAGGCACCAATCATTTGGACAAAGATGCTCCCAAATAGGCGATTTGCCAAAAGATGAAATACTTGAAGGTTGCGTTATATGTTAAGATAATATTTAACTTGAAACACAAATGTATAACAAACAAATGTAACTGTAACACACCTTTTGCATTCTGAAACTTCTTTTCATGATTCTCAACATGATTTTGCTGAAAACCGCCTGCTCCTCAGGATATCACTACATGCACATTTATATGGATCCTAATTTAATGCATAGATGGATGGATCAATGCAACAGACAACAAACCGACCGAAAACAGATTGATCGACACAACAATCGACAAACTGACCGACCACCCAGCTGACCGACTGATTGACTGACATTGTGTAAATCGACCAAGCCACCAACTGACCAACCAACTAACTCACTGACCGAAATAAATCTTTAGCAGTTTATAGCTTCAACACGTCACTTCGTCATGGTTTCTTTTCTTTTCCTTTAAATGTTTTCAACACTAAGCAACACATTTGAATATCCAGTACATGAGATTCTTGTGCACCAACACAGACATGTTGACAAGGTGTGGTTTGCGAATTCTACACCTTAGATGTCTACTCAACAACTTTAAAGTGGTTTGTTGAAGCCCCGAAAGCGTAGGCTCGTTTCCAGGTTTGAGCTCACCGTCCTCATTGTAGAGCCAAGTATTTTGTATTCACAGTGCTCGGGACGAAACTCCGTTGTTGGGTGTTTTTCGCTCCTCATCAATGCCAGACTCAATTCTACGAAGCAGGGGCATAAGCAACATCTGTAAGGCGGCGGCAGCACCCAGACCAGCCAAGACGTAGAACACAGTGCTGAAAGCACCGGTGCTGTCATACGCCAAACCTTTACATAAGAAAAAGATACGTGAACGTACACAGACACTCAAAATTCGTTGTGAAGCAGTGTTGTAGGTCCCAAGACCGGTCTCGGTCTCGTCTCGGTCTCAGGAGCTGTGGACTCGGTCTTGGTCTCGGTCTCGGGAGCTGTGGTCTCGGTCTTGGTCTCGGTCTTGGGAGCTGTGGTCTCGGTCTCGGTCTCGGGAGCTGTGGTCTCGGTCTTGGTCTCGGTCTTGGTCCCCTTTGGTCTCGATATTTTGGCTGGTCTCGGGTCGAGCCCGGCAATATTATGTAGCATTTACAGCTCGATCAATTACTTTGTGTTCCCTTCGTTCAGTACCGTTAATAGGTAAAACATTTGCTAGCCCGTAGATCATGTTGTCGACCTTAATTCTTGTAAACGAATCGTTATATATCGTGGTTGGTTCGGACTGCACGTTGGAAAGTCCCCAAAGTACATGTAAAGCTGCAGCAGTATCAGTCATGCAGCAAAGCGAATCATTTTGAAAATAGCTCATTTGAAGTACCCCATGCTCGAAAAGCAAAATCCCAGTCAGAAAAAAAAAATATCCATCTGGCTACCACCTCGCAACCGTGTGGGTCTACATGAACAAGTTTATATTCCATGAAAGACATTTTAAAAAATAATTCAATATTTCCTAGCTCCCATTTTTTTTAAAAATCAGGTTAACAAGTCTTGGTAGAATTTAAGTCCTGTTATTATCGGGCAAGATTGGCTGCAGACAACCTATCAAGGTTCATATTTTTTAAGTGTAACTAATTTGTCAACACTGCCACTGGTCAAAGTTTGGCTGTAATCTTCGTGAATAAAAGGTTATGCGTCTTGTTTTTTATTTTAGATTATTGTTATTTTATTATCCACGTTCTCGGTCTCAGTCTCGGTCTCGGACCATATTGGGCTCGGTCTCGGTCCGCCTTGAAGGGGCTGATCTCGGTCTCGGTCTCGAAACTTCAAGTCTCGGTCTTGGTCTCGGACTCGGACTATCCGGTCTCGACTGCAACACTGCCTATAAATAGAGTTGGTGATAATGGTGTATACTCCACAGTTGATATACCCATAAAGCATTGTGAACTTCCAGTCTTTACCAAAAAAAATGGCGATGTTAAGTGCCTTTTTCGAAAAATCTATTTTCGCGCAATATTTAAAGTTGCTTCCGTAATATAGTATTAACAAGGAAAGGACCACCATGCATTAACGGTAGTAGACAGGCAAGAAGACGAGGCAATACAAATATGAAATTGCCTTGCATTTTGTCATGATTTGATCAAGTAGTACGAGACAGTTGAATCAAGTTTTGAATATTGGCTTTGTATCGCGAACCAATAACAAACTGTTCTTTGTATATTTAAGGTATATGACCCTGATTTATATTCATTTTGTGTTAGCTCCATCTGACCTTCACTTCATTTGAACATCTTTCAGGCAATTCAACACACCTGAAAATTAATCCGAGGCTTATTATTGTATCCGTGTTATTTCCATGTCCGCATTAACTTTTGTCCAGATTTACTTATACATGTACTATTTTTAGTAGTAGAGTACGCGTTGGACTTACCTGCAACTATGGGACCTATTAGATTCCCGACGCCACTAAAAAGGAGCATTATGGCTTGACCGGAAGCCAAAAGGGGTAGACCAACTAATTTACGAAGTAAAATATTGTTCCATGCAGTGGTGGCTCCTATACACATACCGACGATGCACGCTGAAGCTGCAAAGGATTCATAGGTCTCTGCTTGGGAGCACAGTAAACCAACGCAGCACAGCACAAATGAACATGTGCAGAGGGCCTCGACAGGTGTTTTACGGGTCACGAAGAAGCCACTGGACAGCCTGGCGCCCAGACTCCCGAACCCAAACATGCTGAGCAGAAATGACGCCTTGAGCTCATCAATCCCAGAGATCTGGGCTCTGGGTACAAGAAAGATCACGCAGCACGAGTAGATCATTTGGAGTTCTACACACGTCAAGCAGAGAAGAGAAAAGCGATAACTCTTCAGCATCAATTCCAGTTTGAATGCGGAGAACACGCCCTTTAAGAAACCCACCAAGGACAAGCGCTTTAATTTGTCGACATCAGATCGCACTTGTACTTGATGCTGAGTGTGTTGTTGATGATGAGTGGGTTGCCCCTCGCTTAATCTTTCGTCCCTGTTCGGGTTGCAATCATCTATCTTTGAACCGTGCAAGGGACGGTAAAGTGCGCCAGCCACACACAGATTCGCACACATCGCGGCCGCAACAAGCATAGTTCCCCGCCATCCGTATGCATTGAGTAAAAGGTGGAAAAGAGGCGGGGACACGACCATAAACGTGCTGCTTCCGGCCATGCAAATGCCGCTGACTTGAGCGTAGTACTTCCTAAAGTAGTCTGCGACAGCAACCGTTGCAGCCATGTAACATAGAGATATTCCCAGACCTGTCATACATGAAATCAAACAAATTAAAGGATTATCAGGTCGACCGACCGTATGCTTCTGGCTTTTTCTCTTTGACGAATGATTTAATAACATAACTTTAAGGCTGTGTTTAAAGAGTTGTGCATTAGCTCCTTAAGATAACATTAGGCCTATCAAATTTATGAAACAGAAATTTAAAACATTTTACCTGTGAAAAATGCAAGGGTGTACATATGGATCAGATTTGATGCCCAGGGGGTCATAAACATGGCAAAAGACGTCAGGAATCCGCCCAGGATGCAAGCGAAGCGGTAACCAAATCGGTTGCAAACTACACCCGACAATGCAGCTGTGGGAAAAAGTATAACACTTGTTATTCCACTTTTTTTTAATACGTGCAGATACGTGTAAGTAAAATACAACAGCCATTTTGTCTGGAGGAGTTATGTGAAGTCTGAATACTAGTCTGTGAAAAAGTAGTCTTGTTTATTGAATTTTTTATATGGGGGGGTGTTCTAATTGCAGAACATGGAAAGCATTTTAATGAATCGTGTTTGTTATTTTATTTTACGTAAAAAAACTCTTTAATAACGAGACAGCTTTTCACAACAGTAATATTGTCCTGGACATGAATTCAACAAAATGGAGACGAACAAAGAACTGTAATTTAGCAACAAGGTTGAACAAAATTACTTGTCCAGCACAAGCAATTAAGCACTTTAACTTTGATTACAACAGTTCGCTTCCTGTTTTCTACGTCAGGTGTATGAGCTAGATTGTTTAGGAAACATAAGATGAAAACATCCTTACATCCAAAAAACACAGTGGAGGTTACGATGCTGGAAATCCCCCCAGTCTGCACAGCGGATGCATCAAATGCATTCTGCCAGCTGAGGAACAGGATCCCTGTACACCGCATCATGGTAGAAATTAAAAACATGACAAAGAAAGAAGCGACGGCTATAGTTGCGCAGCGGCCGCGGCCAGGTGTGTTTGTTTGACGACTCGCCGAATGCCCTGTGGTATACCGCTGCGAAGTCATAACGCTCATCTGAGAAAAAATAGGAGGTATAGCTGATGAATATTAACTTTTTAATTTACCTTTGTTATATACTGTTGAACTTTATACAAGCGGTAGATATCAGTCTTGGAGTCCAGTCCTCAAATCCAAGTACAAAGTACTCCGAGTACATTCAAGGCTGAGTACTGAGCCGAGTCCGAGACGAGTACGAGTCCGAATACAATACCAAAAAAAGTACAAACGATAAATAAATAAATTAATTAATTAATTAATAATACAAATAAATAGATAGATAAATAAATTAAATTAAATTAAATGGAATTAAATGAAATTAATTTAAAGCATGCACTTATGAGGAATCCTTGGTTTCATTACCAGAAATAAATAAATAATTCAATAATCGTTTACTTCGTTTCTTATGAACAAAAGGATGATGCTTCAGATTTCAAAATACATGCATGCACTCGTCATTTTTCAAGGCTGGGTTGGGGCAACCTTGAAATTATAAAGCAAATATTTCTGCACAAACAGTACTGCATTTATTAATGTTAATCGCGAAAAAATTAATATTAACAAAGGTCATTAAGTACAAACGATATCATGTTCGTAGGAATAAAACACGGCAGTGCTTAAGTCACTACCATTTTTAACCATTTACTCCAATTTGTATGAATGTAATTAAGCAAACACTTTTACTGAAAACCATTTGCTAAAATCGGAAAATAATTAATTTTTCCGTTCAGCTTTTGCTACACTATAAGCTTTTACTTCGTTCCATATGAATAAAAATGAGTAAATGCTTCAGATTTCAAACATTTACTTGTCATATTTCAAGGCTGGGTTGGGGCTACCTTTCAAAATATACAAGCACATAATTCTGCGCAAAAGCTACTGCATTTATTAATGTTAATCACGAAAAATTAATATTAATAAAGTTCATAAAGTACAAATAATACTTTAGTTCATATGAATGAAAACTGGCATTTGCATTTACTGCCAAGTTTTAAGCATTTACTCGCATATGTATGAATAAGAATTAAGCAAACGTACGCTTTAACTGAATTTTGCTCTTGAATAAATGGACTGAACAGTGTAAAGGCTTACAAGTTGATAAGTTTGCAGAAAATATAATTATCGTAACCGAAACGGAAAGCGGCACGTGTGGGCGCAGCGCGTACATACTCGGTGCGCATTCAAGCTTCGCGCACGTTGACTGAGCTAGGTCACGTGCTGGGGACAGATACATTAGCAGTATTACTTTGTTAATTTTTTGCGGGTCCACGAGACCACAAAAATGGGGCACATTTATCGCACAGTGAATGCTCGCTGAAATTTGGACTGAATATCCCTAACATAACATACTTCAATTTGCGACAAATCAACGCACCTTGGAAATTCCTATAGTTTTTGAGTAAAATCTATATACATTGTATATTTTTTCGTGATAAACTTTTGGAGACGTATTTACCTTGAAAAAATGAAGACGTACACAATCTTTTGTTCCCTATTGTGCACATGTCTCCAGAGGTTACCGTGTTACAGATCACTTGGCGCCGTAAAATCAATAGGTGTGTGGGGGCCTCGTACCATAGTTTCAATTGGGGCGCTGTTCAAATGCAACCATCATTAACACTTTAATAGTGTACAAATACCCCCGTAACCCAGCTGCCTCTATCCGAATTTTGCACAGGCAGACATTATTACCAGTATAATTTGTATTGGCGGGGGGGGGGGGGGGGGCAGACCGGAGAGAGGGGGGTTCACATTATTTTTTTATGTATTTCAATTGGGAAAAAATGAGTCAGAGCTCTCCTGGTTCCGAGCCCGAGACTGTTGTTCTCCAGTTGTACAAAATAATCCAAACGACAAGACGAAGACAAAGACGAAAATGAAGACAGAGACAAAAACGAAGACAAGAATGAAGACACAGTCGCTTATAAATCAAATGAAATAGCTTAAAATTCATGTGAGTCTTGTCCAAACTCATTTGATTCAAATAAATGTTGTTATACACAATGACTATACTGATTATACACTGTAAAAGCAAGACTTGTTGGGTAGGCAGGTGTCATGACAATTAAAATAATACTTAATTGGATGAATGATTAATCAAGTAAACTTTGAAGAGAATCACAGTCTTACCCTGACATAAAATAGAGAAATCTGTATATTTGTACAATGTAGTTGAGAGGTTAAGCTTTTGGCTCAGCAAAAAGTATCAGCTATGGGTTAAAATAACAAAAATACCAATAGAACATACATATTATACTAGTGAATATTCTCCCATCATCTGAAACTCCCATGCACTGAGAAACAACGCGACATCAAGTGCAATTCTAAATATAGCGCTAATTGTACAGCACAGCTAATATTCAAAAGCTGTTTTGCTATTAAACGCACATTTGTATTCAATGCCACAATTCTATAACATATCGTGCAGTGTAGGCCTATACGAAAACGGTCTTTCAGCTAGAAAGGTTTTGATACTTTCATACAAAACCGACACCCTAAATACTATAAGAATCAATCACTCAGATTGACCATAATTATATCAATCAACATCTTCCATGCCCCTTTCAATATCTACTCAATGCCCATTGAGAATTGAACTTACCCCCCACAATGGGTGAAAAATGGGTAATTTTCAGACAAGGTTTGGCTCGGTCTAATTGGGTTTCACGGCCCGCTCGTACCTTACAAAATAGTGGAGTCTCATTGTCACTGCAGCAGTTTGTGCAGTGAAAATTTACCTGTGTGTTTAAACAGTTTTTAATATTATTTAATATTTACCATTAACCATTTGCATGTTTAGATTTTGTAGGTTCATTGTTATAAAGAGTGCTGATAACCTTTTTCTTGAAAGAGGATGCCTACTTATATTTCTGGAGCCATATGAATGTATTTAGTGACAGAGCCTGTGACAACCTTTTACCCAGAGTTTCCCTATGTAGGTCAATGCAACTTTCATCTGTGTGGGTATGAGGTCTACATGAGTAGCCATCTTTTCCAACCATGTGCTATTGAAAACAACATCTAAATTTGTGTCCTATCGTATGCTACAAGTTCTCATTTTGTCCTCAGATTAATCGCCTAGTATAGAGTTTTAAAGAACCCATTTGGTAAGCACAACTTCCTTATATTTTTAACTAACATGGATCTACCTTTGAAGTGAAGTTTAGTGAGATTTTCAAGGGCGTTTTGTGAACAACAGTTTTTGACCGACTCAGATTTCCTTTATTATGCAAATTACTATTTCAAAGTTAAAATCTGTATTCTTATTAGTGTTATCTGCTTTATTAAATTGCAGATTGTTATCTGAACCAGCGTATCACCACAAGACAAGTGTCTTTGCGTCATTCTTGGTCGTTGGTTGTGAATAGCAGTCTTTGGGATTTGTTCTAGAGTTAGAGCACTTTGTCCCCGAGGCATTCAAAGTTGAACCCGAAACTCCTCAGGGCACATGTGAGCCCTGAGGCAGCCACAATAACAATCAAATAACAATCAAAGTCACAACAACCAAAGTCCAGTCGTTCCAGAGTATGCAGAGTGAATAAACCCACGTCATGTCGTTACCAATCCAGTCGTCTTCTAGTCATAAGTTTGACAAGTCAAAGAAGAGTAACGCCGGTCGAGCAGCAAGTCACGCTGGTCATGTGTCTTCTTACAAGTCAAGTAAGAGTTCCAGTCGAGCCAGTCATGCCGTGTCCGTTACATCATCAGATGCCAGACATCAGGAAGAAAAGCTGGAACTAGCGAAAACAGCGGCTGCTCTGCAGGTCCAGCTAGACTTTGCAGAGAAAGAAAAACAGCTGAAACTCCTGGAGTTGGAGGCGGCAAAGAAAGTGGAGGAAATGAAGATCGAGAGAGACAAAAAGTTAGAACAACTTGAGATAGAGAGGAAATTGGCCGAAACCCGAGCTGTGATGCAGGTGTACTCATCGCTGGAGCGGGATGACAACAGTTCAATATCATCAGAGCTGTCCGGCATCCCCGCCGACAAACACGAACATATGCAGAGATTCCTCAACTCGCATCAAAGTGATCACCCCCCTCCATTGTGTCCATCTGTGCCCCAAAGTGAAAGCGCATATGTGGACAATGCGTCACTCCAACCAGTTGCCATGGTTACATCAGCCAATCAGAACAGATCTGATGAACAGTCCAGTGCACATCAGTCTCATCACCAAAGTGAAGGAGGACGGATGACGATGTCGTCGGCACTTGAGAAGTGCATTACACAGTTGGCCGAGTCCAGTAGACAACAGCATGATGTAAACAAACGCCTTGTTGCATCTAGCCAGCTACCAAAGATAGCCGTCCCCCAATTCAACGGTGATCCACTCCAGTACCCCCTGTGGCGGAACTCCTTCAATTCCCTTATCGACAGCCAACCCCTTGACGCCGACACCAAGCTTAACTACCTCAATCAATATGTGACGGGGAAACCAAAGCACCTAGTGGAGCACTACATGCTCATCGGCACTGAAGAGGCCTACACGCAGGCAAGAAAAGTATTGAACGAGAGGTACGGAAACAGTAGTGTAGTGAGCACTGCTTTCATAAGCAAACTCCGTCAGTGGCCGAGGTTAACGCCGAGGGATGCAGCAGGCTTGAGAGATTTCTCTGATTTTCTGGGGAAAGTAGAGGCAGCACGAGCAACCACAGCAAGCCTTGGAGTGCTGGACTACGCCAGTGAGAATGCTCGTCTAGTCGAGAAACTGCCATTCAACCTTGAGACAAAGTGGCGGGACAAGATTGACTATTGGAGACAGATTCGTGGTCAGGATTCCTTCCCCCCATTCAGCGAGTTTGTCAAACTTGTGAAGATTGCAGCAGACAGGGCAAACATTCCTGAATTGCAGAGCGTGGTTCGAAGTCAGGACAAACAACGTTCAAATGCAGGAAGTGCTCCGAAAAAGAACACCAGTGTTTTTGCGACTAGTACCAGTCGAGGTGAACCAACAAGCAGAGTGCAGTTGTCCAGTGACAAGAGTTGTCTCTTCTGCAATAAGCGTCATCTCCTGGACGACTGTGAGCGCTTTCTGCGCAAGCCTTTCGCTGAGCGAAAGGATTTCTTCTTCAAGAAGAGACTGTGCATGGGCTGTGCACGTTCCAGTGATCATCAAGTGAGAGAGTGTAACGACAAAAAAGTTTGTCGGATCTGCGCTGGTGCTCATTTGACCTGTCTCCATCGCAACTTCCAACAGAGACGGCCAGAAGAAACTGCTTCAAGTCACCCCCAGTCAGCAACGGCAAGTAAACAACCAGCTGACAAAGTCCCAACCAATTCATCCCCACCCAAAGAAGTCATTGCTGTGCACCCCAAACGAGATGAGGGAATGTCCAACTGTATTCAAGTGTGTTCCCAACCAGACCAAGAAGGAGAAGGGGACCACTCGATGATTATACCAGTGTTGGTTCGTAGTGAGAGTGACCCAGGGAGTCCTGGAATATGCCATTTTGGACGAACAATCCAACAGTTGCTTCGTGTCAAAGAGTTTGTGTGAAAGGATGAACCTGCAGGGACCAGAGACGCAGTTACTACTCAGTACAATGCAAGAGCAAAATGTGCAAATCACCAGCAGTCGCATATCCGGGCTTGAAGTGCTTGATGTCAATAGAGAGCACACTGTTAAACTTCCAGTCTGCTTCAAGCGGGACAGCGTTCCAGCCAAGAAATCCCAGATACCGAAACCTGCTGTCGTGCATCATTGGCCCCACCTGAAGTCTCTGGCAGATAAACTCATGCCCTATGATCCAACCCTGCACATCTCTCTTCTCATCGGAAGCAATTGCCCAAGAGTGGTTAGACCCAGAGAAATCATCGCCGGTGGAGAGGATGACCCCTACGGCCAGAGGTCACTACTAGGCTGGGGAGTAATTGGGAACGTTTGCAAGGCTGCACGACAAACCGATGACCAACCTGCAGTATGCAACAAAGTGGTTGCTGCTGAACCACAAAGCTACCAACACTTCGTCTATGGTACGAGGGTGAAAGAAGTCTTAAACCCAGAGAAAGTTCTCAAGGTGTTGGAATCCGACTTTGTCGAGAATCATCAGGGGAAGCCATACTCAGTAGAAGACGAGAAGTTCCTGAGCGTGATGGAAAAAGGAATAAAGAAAGCATCCGATGGCCACTACGAAATGCCACTACCACTGAAGTCTGACGCTGCGACCCTGCCTAACAACCGCCAACTTGCAGTCAAGAGATGGAATCAGCTGTCCGCCAGATTCCGAAAGAATGTGAAGTTTCGTGAAGACTACAGGGAGTTCATGAAAGATGTTATCCCAAAGTGTGCAGAGAGAGTCCCCCTAGACCAACTGGAAGTTGATGAGGGAAAGGTAAACTATGTGCCGCACACCGGAGTCTATCACCCCAAAAAGCCGGACAAGATAAGAGTGGTGTTCGATTGTTCAGCCAAATATGGAGGCGTTTCACTCAACGACCATCTCCTTCAAGGTCCTGACTTGACTAATGGTCTTCTCGGTGTTCTGTGTAGATTCAGGAAAGAGGAAGTGGCCTTTATGGTTGACGTGAAGAGCATGTTCCATCAGTTCCATGTAGAAGAGAAGTACCGTGACCTGCTGCGATTCCTATGGTGGGAAAATTGTGATCCAGAGAAGCCAGTGGTCGAATACAGAATGAAAGTTCACGTGTTTGGGGCCGCTAGCTCACCAGGCTGTGCCAACTTCGGGCTGAAGAGAGCAGCAGATGACGGAGAGGATGAGTTTGGAGCAGAGGCAGCAAACTTCATTCGTAATGATTTCTACGTAGACGATGGACTGAAGTCACTACCCACAGTGGAAAGAGCATCATTACTGATCAAAGCCAGTCAGAATCTGTGTGGAAAAGCTGGTTTGAAACTGCACAAAATCATCTCCAACAAAAGAGAGCTGTTGGAAAAATTCCCAGCAGAAGAGCGAGCCAGTGGTACAAGGGAACTAGATCTGAAGGTTGATGTACTACCAATGGAAAGAGCCCTGGGCGTCACTTGGTGTGTCGAGAGTGACACCTTTCAGTTCCATATTGAGTTGAAAGATAGACCATTCACAAGACGAGGCATACTTTCAACTGTAAGTTCGATCTATGACCCAAATGGCTATGTGGCTCCAGTAACCCTCAGAGGGAAGAGAATTTTGCAGCAGATGTGTCGCGACAAACTTGATTGGGACAGTCCAGTGCCAGAGATGCTACAAAGAAATGGCGTTTAGAGGTTCTCGGCAGAAGATCCAAATCCAGCGATGTTTTAAGCCCAAGAATTTTGGAACTGTGACAGCAGTTGAATTGCATCATTTTTCCGATGCAAGCCAAGATGGTTATGGTCAGTGTTCCTACCTGCGACTAGTCGATGAGAACAATAAGGCACATTGTTCCTTTGTAGTCGGTAAGTCCAGAGTGGCCCCTCTGAAGCTCATCACCATCCCCCGGCTAGAACTTGCAGCAGCAACTGTCTCAGCAACTGTGAGTGAATTCCTGCGACGAGAGCTATGTTACGAGATGCTCCACGAATATTACTGGACAGACAGCAAGATTGTTTTGGGATACATAAACAATGAAGCAAGACGATTCCATGTCTATGTTGCTAACAGAGTGCAGCAAATCAAGTCTGACTAACCCAGAGAGATGGATGTACGTAGACACCAAGGAAAATCCTGCTGACGAAGCATCACGTGGTCTGACAGCAAAGGAACTTATAGAGAAGTCCTGCTGGTTATCCGGTCCAGATTTCTTGCAGAAGGATGGCCCCTTTCAACCCCAGCCAGCCGTAGTTGCACCACTGAGTGAATCAGACCCAGATGTGAAAAGAGTCTCAACTTTCGTGACAACAGCTGAGAACAACGCACGACATCATCACTTCGAAGTGAGCCGACTTGATTGCTTTTCATCCTGGAATAGAGCTTGCAGGGCAGTCGCTCTTTGTCTGAGGTTGAAGACAAAGTTGAGGAACAGAGTAGTGAAGAAACCTTGTGAAGGGAAAGTTTGTTCCACTAAGCAAGCAATCACTGTGGCAGAACTACAGAATGGAGAGATGGAAATCATCAAAAATGTTCAGCATGAACATTTCAGTGTCGAGTTACAGGCCCTACAAGAACTTGGTGTAATCGGGCAAGTCACCGATGGAAAGACTGCAAGGGTGAGAAATGACTACCTGAAGAAGACGAGTTGTCTGTACCGGCTAGATCCCTTTCTAGATGTCGATGGCATCATCCGAGTGGGTGGCCGTATTGCCAGATCTGATCTTCCAATTGAAGCTAAGCATCCAGCCGTTCTCCCTCACAAAAGTCATGTCACCCAGTTGGTGATTCGCCATATTCATGAGAAGGTGAATCACATGGGCAGAGGAATGACACACAACGAGCTACGTCAGAGAGGGTACTGGGTAATTGGTGGTTCATCAGCAGTATCCAACTACATATCGAAGTGTGTGTCTTGCAGACGACTGCGAGGTACCCTGCAGCATCAGAAGATGGCGGAACTTCCAGAAGACAGGCTACTACCATCGCCCCCTTTCTCCTTCTGTGCTGTAGACTACTTTGGACCATTCCTCATCAAAGAGCGGAGAAGTAAAGTCAAGCGATATGGTGTACTTTTTACATGCATGTCCTCCAGAGGCGTACATCTGGAAACAGCCAACTCCTTGAGCACAGATTCTTTCATCAATGCACTTAGACGGTTCCTGAGTAGGCGTGGCCCAGTGAGACAACTCCGTTGTGACCAAGGTACCAACTTCGTAGGAGCAAAGAATGAATTAAGAGAAGCTCTGAGAGAGATGAGCCAAGAAGAGGTCCAGAAGTATCTTCTTCAGAATGGATGTGATTGGATTCCATTCAAGATGAACCCCCCTCACTCTAGTCACATGGGAGGTGCCTGGGAGAGGCAGATCAAGACAGTCCGTAGCGCCCTAGCCCCCCTACTCGGACAAGCAGGTGGCCAGCTTGACGACGAGGCCTTTCGGACTTTTATGACTGAAGTGGAGTGCATTGTGAACTCCAGACCCCTCACTTCAAGCAACCTCAGTTCCCCAGATGTTCCAGAGCCTTTGACACCAAACCACCTACTTACCATGAAGTCGAAGGTTGTGCTCCCTCCTCCTGGGAAGTTCCAGCGTGCAGATTTGTACTCGATCAAATGGTGGAGGAGAGTACAGTACCTGGCCAATCAGTTTTGGCAAAGATGGCGTAAAGAGTTTCTTCTTCAGTTGCAGACTCGACAGAAGTGGGAGCGACCCCAGCAGAATCTGGAAGTTGGAGATGTGGTCATCGTCAAAGAGAGCGAGTCTGAAACCCGTTACCAGTGGCCTCTAGCTAGAGTGGTGGAAACTTTCCCCAGTGCTGATGGCAGAGTGCGGAAGGTGAAGCTGATGATGGCGGATAGAACGATTGACAAGCGAGGACGACGCAAGCACCCTCCGACTCTTCTGGACAGACCGGTTCACAAGGTGGTTCTGCTGCTCCCAGCATCAGTCGACTACAGCGCTGCAACAGCAGATGACCTGTCCATGGAGACCAGAGAATTCCCCGACAAGGAGCCTACACTGGACAGCAGGCCTACACCAGACGAGTAGTCCAGTCCTCGCCTGATTAGATGTTCACCGATGGAGATTAATGAACATTTGACCATTCTTGTGAACATTAATCTTTGTTCAGGTTTATTTAGATCTTGCTTTATAACTGCTAATAGCAGTTAGGGGAGCCATGTCACTGCAGCAGTTTGTGCAGTGAAAATTTACCTGTGTGTTTAAACAGTTTTTAATATTATTTAATATTTACCATTAACCATTTGCATGTTTAGATTTTGTAGGTTCATTGTTATAAAGAGTGCTGATAACCTTTTTCTTGAAAGAGGATGCCTACTTATATTTCTGGAGCCATATGAATGTATTTAGTGACAGAGCCTGTGACAACCTTTTACCCAGAGTTTCCCTATGTAGGTCAATGCAACTTTCATCTGTGTGGGTATGAGGTCTACATGAGCAGCCATCTTTTCCAACCATGTGCTATTGAAAATAACATCTAAATTTGTGTCCTATCGTATGCTACAAGTTCTCATTTTGTCCTCAGATTATTCGCCTAGTATAGAGTTTTAAAGAACCCATTTGGTAAGCACAACTTCCTTATATTTTTAACTAACATGTATCTACCTTTGAAGTGAAGTTTAGTGAGATTTTCAAGGGCGTTTTGTGAACAACAGTTTTTGACCGACTCAGATTTCCTTTATTATGCAAATTACTATTTCAAAGTTAAAATCTGTATTCTTATTAGTGTTATCTGCTTTATTAAATTGCAGATTGTTATCTGAACCAGCGTATCACCACAAGACAAGTGTCTTTGCGTCATTCTTGGTCGTTGGTTGTGAATAGCAGTCTTTGGGATTTGTTCTAGAGTTAGAGCACTTTGTCCCCGAGGCATTCAAAGTTGAACCCGAAACTCCTCAGGGCACATGTGAGCCCTGAGGCAGCCACACTCATTTCAGGTAGCGCGACAAACGTCCATGAGACTGAAACCGCTTAACTGCTGCGCACAATGTGTATGGAGGTCAAACTTTCCCGCTCCGTGATCGGTAGTTCAACAAAGACCACTTCGGATTCTGAGAGAAGAAGAATTTCTGAATCTTTTCATGCCAGTTTAATGTCCAACCCCCCTAAAAATGCACCCGCTGTAATGAAATATTTAATTTCATGTCAGTTAAGTGACCCACCGAGTTGTACGCAAGGGCGTCGCCAGGATTTTTCTCTTGAGGGGGGCAAAACATTTTTTTCCAAAATATTCTTGTATTTTTCAACTTATTTTCGATTTATCAGTTTTAGCAGGGATTTTTTGCCCCCACCCCCACCTATTAAATTTACACCACTATGACTTTGCGCCTCTTTTTCTTTTCTTTTTTTCTCTTTTTGTTTCTTCCTTGTATTTGTTTTTGTTTTTGTTTTTTGCTTTTCCGGGGGGGGGGGGAAGGGGGCTCGCGACGCCCATGGTTGTAGACACATAGATGAGAGCGCGGTGCCAACATTGCAACTGACATGCTGTGAATGAACGTCCCCAACGTTCTTGTCGTGCACCAGACGACTAAAACCACTTAAGAACGAGGTACATCAGGTCCTAACGAAGACGATGGATGCTAATTTTGTTGTTTTCATTCAATTCAAACACCCGCTGACAGGGGTGGATCCAGGAATTTTCGATTATTAACACTATATATATAGATTACAGAATGGTGTTCCGTATTTTGAACAGGCAGACATTATACCAGTGGGGGGTGTCACAGCAGGGGGGTTCGATTTATTTTTTAGGAATTTGTATGATAATTTGTTTTTGGGGGGGGGGACAGAGCTGGGGGGCAGAGCTGGGGGGGGGGCGGGTTGACCCCCAATAACCCCCTCTGGATCCGCGCCTGGCTGAAGTAAGTAAGCACAGCGGACACAATCAGCATGTATCGTGCTCATGGTCGTGCTCTGATGATAACGTGCTCAATAATCCGCCGAATCCACCCGGAGCAGAAGCTAGCACGCCGGAGAAGTGAGACAGTGACACCAGAACTATTATATAACGAGGTATACACATTGTGAACTGCAATGGATTTTATGGAGGTCAAAATGGCCGCCGCTTGTGTCAGAGGGCTTCACGTCATTGTATACGGTCAATGGGCCGGCGCGCTATCCAGTCAGTATAGAGATCAGTGCTTTTAGATGACGGAGGAAATTCGCTTATTATAATATAATGCTTTTGGTAATGGTATTTTTGTGCATTTTCATCCATAGCTGAGACTTTGCTGAGCCAAAAGCTTATCCTCTCAACTCGCAACTGTACAGGTCTTCTCTAACCATGAATGCTATCTTATGTAAGGGCCGGTAATTACTGTGATCCTCTTTATTGACTTGATAAATCATTCATCATAATTTAGTATAAATTTTGAATGGTCATGAAACCTGCCTACAAAACAACTCTTGCATTTTTAGTGTATAATACATCATGCACTAGTGTATGTATACAAAAATGGTCATTCAACTAGAAAAGTTTTGAGACCTTCACACAAACCGACACCATAAAACCTATCAGAGTCAATCAGATTGACCATAATTATATCAATCAACATCTTCCATGCCCCTTACAATCTACTCAATACTTATTTGGAATTTTACTTACCCCAAAATGGGTGAAAACTGAACGATGGGTGATTTTTCTAGACAAGGTTTGGCCCGGGCTGATGAGTTTCACGGCCCCGCCGCTACATTACAATAGTGGAGTCTCATTTTACGTAGCGCACCATAATCCATGAGATACCGTAAGCGCTCAGATCAACTGCTGGGTGCATGTGTGTACGGCCCCCGGAAGGTCAAACTTTCACCCTTCTAGACTTGGTTCCAAGTCGGTTATTGGTTTGCGTACGGTAACCTGTTAGTGTTACTGGATCCGCTCATGCAAAATATCGCTGCAATACGCACAGTCTGTTTCCCAGACAAAATAAGTGATGCTGACTATTTCTTAAAAAATTACAGACTTGGCGAAAATGTTTTCAATTTTGTACATATGGGAGTATTTTGAATCGCTAGCGAATTATGATTGGTTAGGGATTCACTGCCAGACAGTATTCTAGTCTACGCCGCCACAGAAGATCATTCTCATTACTTTGTGTTGGGTAACATATTACAAAATTCATTATAGAGCATACACGACTCAAATAAATCAAGTACAGGCCTATCCCAATGGTACATTTTATTTAGCTGAGTGTATTGTTAAAACGTCGCTAGATCTGCAAACTTGTCCCTGACGTATTGAGAAGAACTCCCCATGTAATGGAATTTGCATTTGCATAGCGCGCAATTGGATCTCACTGCGAAAATGCACTGCATATTATGTATTGCGCTGCTTGCATAATTTTATATGCATGAATAACGGCACGGTGAGAACGTAATCGTCGAGCCGTTAAATTTGTCGCAACCAGGCGGCCGATTACGTACTAGACTTATACCAGCCGCGCCGTTCGACTAAAGTTCACGGACAAAATACTCAAACTAAATGTGTGCATATTCAAAATAAATTTGAACAAAATTCACATAAATTAACTGTATGTACCTATGCAATATTCATTAACCATTATATAATAAATCTGAAGTTGTGTTTCGTGTACTCCACCACCAGCGCTATAGTGCCACCTATAAACATTTAACTTGCGTGACGATTGACCTCTGAGTATCGCTATGTCATGCAGTGTCTGTAAAAGTGTTTGTTCTTCATTAAAGTTTTTTGAGAGAAAAGGCCTGTTCCTTTCTGCTCTGTCACGAAACACGTTGATCGACTGTGCAGCGTGTCCCAATAAACATTGTGCATGAAGAAATCGCTGATTTTCTCAAAAATTGGTCGGACTTAGCTAATCAAAGTTTATAGCATTTTCAAGCCTAAGGTCTTGTCTATAATAGGTCGAAAAAAAACAAGAAAATCCATCGATGCAACAACAGATATCTTTGATTTGGTAAGGCTATAATTCTTTGACCTGCACAATGTAATTTCCAAACTTATTTTGCATGGCCTTAATGTAAAAATATTTCACTTGTTAATAAATAAAAGAAGAAACAGTGGAGGTAGAGGGTGTTTACTAAACATTGTTCATCAAAGACGATTATTCAAAAGCACGTGGTTTTCTTTATTTTTTTTCACCAATTTTAAACAAGACCCTTTAGGCTTTAAAATAGGAAAAAAAAGTATTAGGCCCAAAAAAAAGTCTCCGGTTTCTGGTATGCGCGCGCGTCGCCGTAGCCATGCGCGTCGGCAAAATGAAAAAGTTTTTTTTTCAATGACGTCTCAAAACCGCCAAACTCACTGGTTTGACTGGAATCCTGCTGCTGCACAATTTTAACATGTTTTTAGATGGGGTTATGATCGAGAATAATGTGGCCTCTCTGGACTCCCATATATTTGCACTAAGTTTAGTCGGGCACAATTTGCAGTCATCAGCCGACATTTGAAGCAAAAAAAAAACAGGTAAAAAAAAAAGCCGCGTCGCTGCACCACTTTTTGGGCAAGTTCCAGAAACCGGGGCCTTTTTTGGCCTTAGTTAGTATGTCCACCTTTTGAGCAAATCAGCGACTTCCACAATGTTTACTGGGACACGCGCTGTAAACGAGCAAATACTAAGTCTGGAAAATACATTGTGCAGGTCGAAAAAAAAATACATAGCCTTACCAAACCAAAGATATCTCTGGTACGCATGGTTTGCATCGTTGGATTTTCTTGAATTTTTTTTACCAATTATAAACAAAACCATAGGCTTGAAAATGCTATAAAATTTGATTAGCTAGTCTGGCCAGCTTTTGAGAAAATCAGCAATTTCTTACGAAGTTGCCATGAATACGAAAAATACGGCGAACGGTATTCAGTGCTACACGCCAACGGACCTATACCACTTTGCGGGGAGGGGTGTAAAGTCCAGAGGGAGGGATACGCAAAAGCATTATGCATCTAAAACAATTTTTTTTCATCAAAAACTTCTGTTGGCCGCCACCGCCAAAATGTCTTTCTCCTAAAACCTTTAATTTTATTCTTTTCAACTCAACAAAAGAAACATGGGTAATATCTATATCGGTTCCTCCTAACGTTTTGCAGCATGTGCCCCGCCACTTATATGGAAAGGGCAGTGCAGTAGTTTGTACAAATGCAACAACTCAGGGCGCGAGCGCCATCATGCCATGGTAGACTTGTACCGTGACGACCTATCCGTGCACATACACGCAAAGGATAAACGCGCATGCTGCGAAACAGTCACATTCCACGCGCACGACACATATTCTAGAAGGGACTTAGTAAAGTTGAATACTGATGTTCATTTTGAGACTTGCCGTGTACAAACTTATAAGTAATCAAGAGGACAAAACCATGCTCTTCTTGCATTGAATACAATCCCTCGTCGTTTATAAAGGAACGGAGATTCGGAGAATGAACATTCTCTTTGATAACTTCGATGGTGATAATGAAATAGCATTATAAAATAATCGTTCTTAAGGTGGCATTATCAAATAACTTATCGCCCAAAAGAGGTCCAAACGCGTTCACTATAGGGCCATTACCCTGGCGGGGGTAAGTGCACTGAAATGAACTGCAATAAATGGTCATTGCATTATGCATGTATTCCTAATAAATTGTTCACTCATGAAACTCAATTACCACCAAATATCTTATACACTATAACTGAATCACGCAAGAGCGAAAAGTTTCACATGCCTTACCTTTTACTTGCGGGACTCCAATCCAGGACACTGACTCATAGAAGCAATTCAAAGGTTTGGTTGGGCTGACAAGTGGTTTCTCCGAGGGTATATAGCAACCCTTGAATGAGCGATATCAAGAGTTTGTAAGACTACGAGGTGCAAAAGTTCTGTTCACAAAACACAAAGGGGAAAAAGTCCTTGTCCTTTTCAAAGTTATCGCACTAAATACTTTGTGTAAATAAAACAGTGTTATCTGCAATAAAGTACAACAAGTGACTTGCCCGAAAGCACCAAATCTCTATGGCAAACAGCTGCCTACCAACGGGCTCCGTGCGCCAACGAAAGAGGACACTTTTTACCTAGCAACGACGTCCCATGGGCGGGACATTCAACTGGTCCACCAGGGGATTTGAACTGTGTACACGCAAGTGGTACAGCCGCGCGTCGCGGCAAAATTGCAGTCAGGCAAGACGGCGTCGGTCGGTCACCCCCAACTTTACTTTCTTTGCCGGTGAGGGGGTACTTGTGTGCGAAGCGGATAGAGCAAATATCGTATACCTTACTTATACGTAATGCATTTTGTGAACACAATGAAAATGCTATTTCTCAAAGCTTACATTATTGGCGGCTGATGACCACGGATCAAGACTGGACTCAAAGACTTGATAATCAGGAGACAACAACGCACGACCCTTCCACTAGAAGTAGAAGGCGAGGGTTCAGCCATCAGTCGAGCTGATCGCAACAACATCCCTTTAACTGATGCATCTTCCGGTCCAGGCGCTTAACGGATATCTGAACAGTAAACCTACGATTTGTTTCCGAATTCGGAGCTGGGTTGGGGAGTGAACCTGTGAGGCACACTTTGCTATAATCTCTACTACGTAAATCTTATCTTACTGTCGATGGATCCCATTACAACAGTTCGGGACTGTATTAGGATTTTGTTATCTCTCTGTGGATGTATATTACTATTCGGGTATGCGATGACCTGATAGACTGGGGAGGGGGGTGCAAAGTATCCTAGCGAGTTACAAACCCAAACAAACATGCACCTGCGATGTCAGAACAATTTGTATGTGTAACATTTAAAATGCCACGGCTACCTGACGTACGATTTGACCGAATAGTCGGAAGCTTTTGGTCTGGAAACCAGATTAAATTGGTGCTGAGCATGATCTGACATCCGGGTCGCTGTCCAAGGGAACAACCCAGTAAAAAGGTCAAAAATCCGACCGCCGAGCTCATGAATAAAAGTTATAGGCCTACACTCAAATTATATAGAGCCTTGGAATCGGGGAATTGAAGACATATGGCACTGCACTTTTTGCTTGGACGTGGGGCTTCCAATTCTGAACGTTTTTGGTGGAATTGGGTCCGAGAGTGGCGCTATTAAGCATATGTTGTGGAGGGATTTTTTTTCAAAATGGCTACTTTTCCAGTTTGGGAAATATTCTCCGTGTTAGAGGTGGTCTTCTTTGGGTGATAATTTCTGCAAAAAGTCATCGGTCAATCCACCCCCCAAAAATGAAAAGAACATGAAAGATGACATGTTGATCATCATTTCTATGTTCCGCCTGAGTACCTGTGAGAGTTCGAAGTATATTTCAAAGAATTTTGAAGTATGGGGATTTATCACCAGTATCTATGGGAATTTTTTTTGTGTTGCCAAACTGGACACAATCTGTCACCAGATGTGCAGACAGTATTCTGTCATAGACTCCAAATGACTATATACTCATTAGGTCCATAACGTTCAGTTCCACACTACGTTAAGACACACACCAAATTAATTTTTAAACTCAACGACGAAATTCCTAACAAGTCCATTCATTGAAGATAAGATCCGAGAGCTCTTTAATGTAAAACGGGACAGGAAGGAGTCACACAACAAATGGAAGGCATTACTCGTCGAGTCATTCCCATAACATTGTAACATGCATGGTTTTCATTCATATGGATCTTTTTTCACAGATTATCTACTCATATGACTGACTGACCTGTACCTGTGCACAATATTCTCACTATATTTATTAAGATTAATAAACCAAAAAATATGTCAATAGTGTTAATTCCTCTTTTTAGGTTTTAATTTTGAAAACGTTGAAATCGAAACTCCGTCATTTTAAAGCTGCCTTTAATTTCATTCGTTGTTGCAGTGTCTGACTGACTCTGACCATACAGTCCAAAGAGTTGGCCAATATCCTGGATTTATAGCTTCTGGAGCGAAAAGCAAGTACGAATTTAAGTGATATTTGATTGAGGTGTACAGTCATCTTCAACAAGCGTGCGTGTGTACATAGTGTAAAGATACAAAGACATATTCAGAACTGCAAAAGAGTAAGCACAACACTTGCGCAACACTGTTACTTTTGTAGGAAATTCGAACGATGCCCCCAAAAATATTGCTAGTTGTATCCCTCCGTTTATTAAACATATACACAAATTAGCCTATTAATCTGAGATATGGCAGACATCTTTTGTATTTACCTAAACCAACATTATAGCGCCGTCCTATTGTGTCCCCTATCTCAAATAGGCTAATAATAGAGTTTAAAAAGCAAAGTTGTTATCATTCATTATCGCTCTTCCGTCGTTCACATTCAGCTCGTGCATGACCTTGCACGTTAAGGTGGAGTAAGAGGGCAAAGGTTTGGTATTAACTTGGATAGGCACGAGTAAACTATGTGAATTCATTGTTACTGTTGCGATGAAGCCACACAATATTCACGGTCGCCTCGGCAGTCCTCACCGTTATGTTATTCAACGGATGACATGACAATAATTATCCAATAACACCCTCTTCTTTTGATCTTTGCTGAGCTTTATTATTTACCCAGAAGACTACAAGAAGATGCAAGTTCAAATGCAAACTAAGATCTCTAAGAGTAAGTTCCTATAACGTCTTAGGTACATGAGCGTTCTCTGCATGCGTCTCCACTTTATATAGCGATAGATAAGGCCCTATTGTGGACAATTGTGTACAACTAAAAAATACGGGGTGCCAAAATCGGACAAAAAAAAGGTTGGATGATTTTCAATGATTACCACGTTACTAAATTAAAGCAACGACCTCTGAGATCATATCTGAAATGCATAAAATCTTTTCAAGTTTGCCCGTGAATAAAAGATGTTCCGCCTGAATTCCATTGTCAAGTACACATAGATTTAGAGGCGTAACAAAGAAAAAATCATAATGTTAGATTACCTTTTTTTCAGTGTTTTTCCATATTGCTTGCACACGCTAACTGCAACTACTGTGGTGACGATAATCACTGAGTGAAACCGTACCATTCACAACCTTGTGTGCCTTTTGCGGAACTTCAAATATTTTTTGGTATTAACACGGATTTCATTTGCGCACTTTGCTCCTATAAGTGAAAGCGTAATGTGTTCAACTTTCGTTGTAACGTTCCACTGGAATGATTCACACAGCACACATGTGAATGTAAATGACTCAAGAAGTCATTCATTTTATCACTAGTAATTTGCAAGGGCGGATCCAGGGGGGCTCAAAAAAAAAAACGAAACCCATTTTTTTTTTTTTTTTTATGTGACGTCGCAATAAAGGCAGGCAATGAGTACACCACCATCTTTTCCGCCAAAAAAATAACATTGGTTAAAGTGGTCAGAAATTGCCTCAGATCGCACCACAGAGCATCTAGAATCCAAAAAAAATTCGGGGCCTTTAAAACCCTTTCAATACCACATTGTTTATTGACCTGGCTCTCCCCAGGACCAAATTGTTTGCTCAGTCATGCGGAAATCACTAGAGCGTGAACAAAATGACCACAAGTCCAAAACTCGCTTTTTTCAACCCAGATTTTCACTGCCAAGGAGTGATTTAAATCATGGGCATTGTGTGTAAAGTTTGTTCCTTGAACCTTACTCTTGTATGTGATGTAAAAATGAAGTCCATATGTGTAAATATAAGAAAGTTATGCCTGTTTGTTCATCTGGTTCCATTTATCAAACTGCAAGCCATTTCACCACATGACCAAAATGGCACTCCATACCTCAATTTGTGCTTGGATAATTCTGAAGCACTTTTCTCATTTTTTTTGTAATGGCAACACTATGAATAAACTACACCATTTGAACGATCCGAAAACACTCTTTCAGCTGGTATATGGTTGTTGTATGGACGGCCAAACATATCAACATGCCGCCTTTCTGAAAAGTAGTGAATATATCTGTGTTGAGGGTGTTCTGTGTGTGGTTTCCTGGTCGACTAAAGGCGCCCATGGGAACCAGCAGGGGGGTTCTTCTTGTCGACAAAAGTCGCCCATGGTAAAGAAAGGGGCGGGCCCTGAACCCCATGCCGTAATTTTTTTGACCCACTTTTTTGGGGGACCAAATTTTTTTTGGCCCCCCCCCAAAAAAAAATTGTGTTCTAGATCCGCCCTTGGTAATTGTGGTATATAAAGGACTTCGAGTAAACCCACTCTTATGTATAACGAGAAAATGTGTGACATGGAGCAGCAAGAACAACAAATATGGCCGCTGTGGAGCCGGAAGAGGCCGAGGTAGAGTGCGACAAGGAAGGCCGGGAGGAAGACGACATGCACCCAATTTGTCCAAGATACGTACGTGCAACCCTTATTGATCATGTCGTCAATGGCTGACATTAGACACACCAGACAGCGATTACAACCAAATATCCCCAAATCTACAGTCGCTTCATGCCCGGTCATACGGATGAGAATCGGTACATTGCAAGAGTGAGACACTGAATGAACTATGAAATTGTGATAAAATGCACATCGTCATGGACGAATAGTCCTCAAATGACCGTACCTTGTCGTTTTGTCGTTTGCATGCAGGTGTATTGCACGCTGTTTCTTTCATTTATTTATGTATAAATCTGAGAGAAAACGTCATTCTGGCGGCAGAAGATGCCTCTCCTCCGAACAAAATACAAAAATGAATGACCAAAAAGGAATGATGAAAAACGAATTTGCTTTTTCAATTCAACGCCAATCTCCACTGTTATTTGTTAGAATGTAAAGGTGATCAAAAACACTGTCAAAGTGGCTCTGTGTCAAGGACAGTTTGTTAGCTTTCCATGTATTCATTATTTGCTTCTATATGACAATATTTACCCTTATTGTTTTGTATTCCATGGTGCTCGGATTACCGAGCACCATTGATTTGAAAATAATAAGGTATTCTTTAAGTTGGAATCAAGTTTGACTGTTCAAGGTTACAAGGTTATAAATTTCACACACCAACACACTATTTTAGGATTATCTTCTTTCTTTACCCACAATGTACAGTGTAGCATAATGACACGCGTACAACACTCAAACGACTCGCTAAACTGGCGTCTCCAGACAAACTTATGAAAACTAGGCAACTAGGCGATTAATCAACTCTCGTTATACTATTGATAATACTTTTGGTTCTCATTAAAAATCGACAATAGGCTACCATGTTTAACTTGAAATGACATATTTTTGTCGCAAGAATATGTAAGTCCAAAACTATGCGAAGAAAAGTTAAGTCTAATAGCCTCGAACGGCGGCGACATGAACTTAAAAACACAGAACCTTAACATGTATTTCAACATCTGAAACTAAATTTCGTGTGACATTATATATTAATGGTCTGCACCCTATAGGCTCTACGATAAGGATCCAGTGGACGTTTCCTCTTTTTTCAGCAAAACCGGGCTCAATTCGGCGGAGCATAGGCATGAGTAACATCTGCAGGGCGGCGGCGGCGACCAGACCAGCCAAAACGTAAAATACTGTTCCGAAGCTTCCCGTGCTGTCGTACAACAAACCTTTACAATAGGAATAAAAAAAGGCGCCAAAAAGTTCAGTGTAATTATCTAAAAATGTTCACAGTAATTATCTTAACAGTTCTGTATTGCAAGGGCGGGGAAATCCATTGAATGGGTTTGCTTGCATTTAATTTCAGGTTTACAGCTTTTTAAAAACCAGTTGTACACATTGAGATGGACAACAGTCACTGTGACTTGTTGTTGGTTTGTAAGGCATCTATACGGATGCCTTAAAGTTGGTTTATACGTGCTTTTGGGGTGTGACACCCCGGAAAATAGATTTTCAAATTGCACTGATAATTTTCTGTAGCATATAGTTATGAGCTCTCCAATGAGGTGTAACACGAAAAAAATGGGCGGACGATAAATAACCAAGTAATTGTTTTCAACTTTTGAATTAGGAGCGTCCCGCTTCTTATTCGAATCTGAGGCCAGCGGGACCTAGTCGCGCCTGTGCTTTAGCGACAGTGCAGTTTATGAATAATAATAAACACCACATTCAAAGTAACGTACTGTACGTAATGTGTGCACATTAACGCGTGAGCTGTGTGCAGACCGTGCACAACGTGCATGTGTATGTTGTACAAGCATTACATTCACTGTGTGGACTTCCGAACAAAAGAGGTCCACATAAACCAGGTAGCAGCGACGTTGTCCACACAGACATGTTAACGTTACATACCTAGTGTGGACATTCTTTTGTTTTCGTGTAGTTAAAAAAAACCTGTGAAAAAATGTTACTCGACCTACGTATCAGTGGCGTAGCCAGGAATTTTTCAGGTGGGGGGCCGCTGGGGGCTGGAACATTTCATGGGGGGCCGTCATGTAGGCCTATATCAATGATAATTTTTTTAGAAACTCAAAATCTCAGTGGGGGGGGGGCGACTGGGGGGCGACGAGGTTTTATGGGCGGGGGCTGTCGCCCCACCCCCACGCCCCCCGTGGCTACGCCACTGCTACGTATGTAACGTAAACATGGGTGTATATGTTAATATATATGCCATTATAGTGCAACAATGCGACCACCCCAAACTAAACTTGGAAAACTATGGGTTTTGCAATCCTCTGATGAGAGGAAAAGACGCAAAAGTAGTAAAGATTCTGATAGAACGTTGGATATGCGGTGGTGCAGCCTGGCTGCACAAAGGCCTACCGGATCGCGGAGCATGTCTCGAACGGCCACGATCATCGCGTAGCTAAGATCGGTCCATGGTGCCAGATGGCACAAAACGTGTGGTTCCAAAATTAACATGAATGAATACATTTGTAATTTTGTAAAGCACGTATATACCAACTTTAACTATCTCCATAGGCTTTTACTCCACTGATTTCAATCTTGTAAGCTGCAATATCACTGGTGCTTTTATAATACAAAAGTTCATTTCAAGAAGGTAATCCATAAAATAACGATGTACAGGGTGGTGTAAAAACAAGGAAACCCACTTTTGACAGGAATTTTAACCTACTTACGTATCTCATTCGAAGTCAAAAGTGAGTTTCCTTCTTTTTGCACTACCCTGTACAATATATTAAATGAGTCATTACCACAGAGCTATATTAAATTACTAGAGCGCTAACTCGTCATTCTGAGCGCGGAGACGCTTTGAAGCCGTCCTGGGCACAGACATTTGAATTCATGTGCGTGTTTGTAGAACAAAATGAAATTAGATGGATTGAATTTTGAAAGTGTGTATACTCTACATGCAACGCGCAAGTAGAACATACGCAAACAACTTAAGCGCGTCATTGACGGTTCAAAACATAGATATAGAATAAAAAGACTAGATCGGCAGCGCGTCCACACGCGCCCATTCACTGTGCGATAAACCTACGCCATTTTTGTTGTCCCTCGTGGACGCGCAACTAATTAACGTAAAGTAATGGAGCTAAATGTATCTTTCCTCCAGCACGTGACCAAGCTCAACGCGCGCGAAGCCCGAAATGCGCACCGAGTATTTACGCGATGCGCCCACGCGTTAGCGATAATGGTGCACTGTGCGCGTAAACCGCGTTGCGTTCGTCACGTTTTCGCGCATTAGTTGTATCTTTCCTCCAGCACGTGACCCTCCATGAAAGTCCGCGTGTGTGGACGCTCTGCCGATCCAGTCTTTTTATTCTACTAGTGCAGTGCCCGTCTAAAATGTGCATGTTCGGGAGACGCAAATTGCTTTGCCGCTGGTATAGGTTGCATACTTGCAGAGTTTTTGAAAACTGCTCGTGCAAACAACCCTCGCGATTCAATGGTGTTGTTTTCACAGGTTGAACGCACACTTACGTCAACATTTTTGCCAAGTTTAAAGTTCGGCCACCTACAATGGTCGCTCAGTCGACTGCAAAAATGATGTGCCCGTACATACGAAAACATGGTATGCAGTGCTATTCACCCACCGGGCATTGATCCATTAGTATTAACCCATACTGGACAATGTATCGCCCTGCAATGCACGTGCGCGTGCCCGTCCTTTTTGCATTGTTTGCGTCATATTGAGCACGCGCGCTTTAGCTTAAACATGACGTAAACAATTGAAAAGAACGGCAGTGCGCGGAGCTCTAGGCTATATTCTGGCGTGCTAGGCCTCAGAAAATACTGCTTTTTTGCAGCTTTTTCGACAACCGCTGGTCCAAACCACTTCAAACTCGGCACTGCACATTCGGTTGTCCCGAGCAATACACCCGCCGATTTTCAACCTCATACGGTGCCCGGTTCTGGAGATAATCGGCGGACAGACAGACAGACAGACAGAGATTCCTTGAATTGTAGTATAGACTAGTGCAGGGCCAGTCGAAAATGTGCGTGTTCGGAAGGGGCAGTTGAGAACTGCAGCTCGTGCAAATAACGCACATTATTCAATGGTGTGAACGCACACTCGCAAGTAAAACGCACAAAATTTGCCCCTACTGGACAATATGGTATCGCCCTACAACAACAATATGGTATCGCCCTACGGTAGGGCGTAGTTGTAGGGCGATACCATATTGTATTAGAGTTGCTCAGTCGACCGCCTACATACAGTGCAGTGATGGTTGCTCAGTTGACTACAAAATGCATGTGCCCGTGCCCGTACATGCCACTCACGTACGAAGACATGGTGTGCAGTGCTATCGCCCTACAATGTGCCCGTTCATTTTTCATTGTTGCGTCATATTGAGCACGCGCGCTCTTGCTCAAACATGACGTAAACAATTGAAAAGAACATCAGTGCACGGAGTTCTACGCTATATTCTGGCGCGCTAGGCCTCAGAAAATACTGCTTTTTTGCAGCTTTTTCGACAACCGCTGGTCTAAACAACTTCAAACTTGGCACTGCAAATTCTGTTGTCCCGAGCAATACACCCGCCGATTTTCAACTCCATACGGTGCCCGGTTCTGGAGATAATCTGCGGACAGACAGACAGACAGACAGAGATTCCTTGAATTGTAGTATAGACTAGTGCAGGGCCAGTCGAAAATGTGCGTGTTCGGAAGGGGCAGTTGAGAACTGCAGCTCGTGCAAATAACGCACATTATTCAATGGTGTGAACGCACACTCGCAAGTTAAACGCACAAAATGTCGTTAACCCCCGGCACTGATATTTACCCCTACTGGACAATATGGTATCGCCCTACAACTGTAGGGCGTAGGGCGGTACCATATTGTATTAGAGTTGCTCAGTCGACCGCCTACATACAGTGCAGCGATGGTTGCTCAGTTAACTACAAAATGCATGTGCCCGTGCATGCCACCACGTATTTTATGTACGTACGAAGACATGGTGCGCGGTGCTATCGCCCTACAATGTGCCCGACCTCTTTTCCATTGTTGCGTCATATTAAGCACGCGCGTTCTTGCTCAAACATGACGTAAACAATTGAAAATAACATCAGTGCGCGGAGTTCTAGGCTACTAGTGCAGGGCCAGTCGAAAATGTACGGGCTCGGAAGGGGCAGTTGAGAACTGCAGCTCGTGCAAAAAAACGCACATTATTCAATGGTGTGAACGCACACTCGCAAGTTAAACGCACAAAATGTCGTCACCTCCCGGCACTGATATTTTCCCCTGATGGACAATATGGTGTCGCCCTACAACTGTAGGGCGTAGTTGTAGGGCGATACCATATTGTATTAGAGTTGCTCAGTCGACTGCCTACATACAGTGCAGTGATGGTTGCTCAGTTGACTACAAAATGCATGTGCCCGTGCATGCCACTCACGTATTTTATGTACGAACGAAGACATAGTGTGCTGTGCTGTCGCCCTACAATGTGCCCGTCCTTTTTCCATTGTTGCGTCATATTAAGCACGCGCGCTCTTGCTCAAACATGACGTAAACAATTGAAAAGAACATCAGTGCGCGGAGTTCTAGGCTATATTCTGGCGCGCTTTTTTGCAGCTTTTTCGAGAACCGCTGGTCCAAACCACTTCAAACTTGACACTGCACATTCGGTTGTCCCGAGGGCGTAGGGCGATTTGTCAGAGTTGCTCAGTCGACTGCCTACATACAGTGCAGTGATGGTTGCTCAGTTGACTACAAAATGCATGTGCCCGTGCCCGTGCATGCCACTCACGTACGAAGACATGGTGTGCAGTGCTATCGCCCTACAATGTGCCCGTCCTCTTTTCCATTCTTGCGTCATATCAAGCACGCGCGCTTTAGCTCGAACATGACGTAAACAATTGAAAAGAACATCAGTGCGCGGAGTTCTAGGCTATTATTCTGGCGCGCGCGGCTTCAGAAAATACTGCTTTTTTGCGGCTTTTTCGACAACCCCTCGTCCAAACAACTTCAAACTTGGCACTGCACATTCGGTTGTCCCGAGCAATGCACCCGCCCATTTTCAACTCCATACGGTGCCCGGTTCTGGAGATAATCGGCGGACAGACAGACAGACAGACAGACAGACAGAGATTCCTTGAATTGTAGTATAGATATTCTGGCACGCTAGGCTTCAGAAAATACAGCTTTTTTTGCAGCTTTTTCGAGAACCGCTGGTCCAAACCACTTCAAACTTGGCACTGCACATTCGGTTGTCCCGAGCAATACACCCACCGATTTTCAACTCCATACGGTGCCCGGTTCTGGAGATAATCGGCGGACAGACAGACAGGCAGACAGACAGACAGACAGACAGAGATTCCTTGAATTGTAGTATAGACTAGTGCAGGGCCAGTCGAAAATGTGCGTGTTCGGAAGGGGCAGTTGAGAACTGCAGCTCGTGCAAATAACGCACATTATTCAATGGTGTGAACGCACACTCGCAAGTTAAACGCACAAAATGTCGTCAACCCCCGGCACTGATATTTACCCCTACTGGACAATATGGTATCGCCCTACAACTGTAGGGCGTAGGGCGGTACCATATTGTATTAGAGTTGCTCAGTCGACCGCCTACATACAGTGCAGTGATGGTTGCTCAGTTAACTACAAAATGCATGTGCCCGTGCCCGTGCATGCAACTCACGTACGAAGACATGGTGTGCGGTGCTATCGCCCTACAATGTGCCCGACCTCTTTTCCATTGTTGGGTCATATCAAGCACGCGCGCTTTTGCTCAAACATGACGTAAACAATTGAAAAGAACATCAGTGCGCGGAGTTCTAGGCTATATTCTGGCACGCTAGGCTTCAGAAAATACAGCTTTTTTGCAGCTTTTTCGAGAACCGCTGGTCCAAACCACTTCAAACTTGGCACTGCACATTCGGTTGTCCCGAGCAATACACCCGCCGATTTTCAACTCCATACGGTGCCCGGTTCTGGAGATAATCGGCGGACAGACAGACAGACAGACAGACAGCGCGACAGACAGACAGACAGACAGACAGACAGAGATTCCTTGAATTGTAGTATAGACTAGTGCAGGGCCAGTCGAAAATGTGCGTGTTTGGAAGGGGCAGTTGAGAACTGCAGCTCGTGCAAACAACGCACATTATTCAATGGTGTGAACGCACACTCGCAAGTTAAACTCACAAAATGTCGTCACCCCCCCCCCCCCCGGCACATACAGTGCAGTGATGGTTGCTCAGTTGAGTACAAAATGCATGTGCCCGTGCATGCCACTCACGTATATGTACGTACGAAGACATGGTGTGCAGTGCTATCGCCCTACAATGTGCCCGTCATTTTTGCAGGGCCCGTCAAAAAAATGCACCTGTTCGTTAGGGGCAATTTCAAAATGCTCATATGATGCAAACAACGCACACGATTCAATTGTGTTGTTTTCACAGGTTAAACTCACACTCATAGGTGGAGCGCACTTTGTACATGTCGCCAGGCCATCCCCGGCACTGATATTTACCCATACGCCCGTGCAGCTACTCACCTCACCTACGTGAGTAAGGTTGCTCAATCCACCGCCTACAATAGTGGTTCAATCGACTGCAAAATGCATGTGCCCGTGTAGTCATCACGTACGGAAACATATGGTATGCAGTGCTATTCACCCATACTGGACAATGGTATCGCCCTACAATGCACGTGCGCGTGCCCGTCCTTTTTGCATTGTTTGCGTCATATTGAGCACGCGCGCTCTTGCTATAACATGACGTAAACAATTAAAAAACATCAGTGCGCAGAGTTCTAGGCTATATTCTGGCACGCAAGGCTTCAGAAAATACGGCTTTTTTGCAGCTTTTTCGACAACCGCTGGTCCAAAACACTTCAAACTTGGCACTGCACATTCTAGTGTCCCGAGCAATACACCCGCCGATTTTCAACGTCATACGGTGCCCGGTTCTGGAGATAATCGACGGACAGACAGACAGACAGACAGACAGACAGACAGAGATTCCTGGAATTAAAGTAAGGATATCTATGGTTCAAAAAAACCTGACTGCAAAAAGCATCTGCAGCGAATACGCGCACGCGTTGCGCTGTTTGCGTAGAGCAAAATGACACGCTCATTTGCTGATCGTGCGTTTCGGTTTTGGGCGTATCGGCTTCGATAACGCACCGGTATGGAATACAAACGCAGATATGCAAATAGCCGTACAAAAGCCGTACAAAATTTCTAGGTCTCCATAGGTTTGTGCACAAACTTGGATGCGCCCAGCAGGCATTACTTTGTACACGAAGATAGCGCTCTAGTAATTAATATAGCTCTATGTATCACTTAATTCTTCCAACTGCATAAATCTTCCCATCCGTCTCCGCATCATTTAGTGATAAGTTTCGCACGTGCGTACAAATTTAAGTTCGTGTACGACCGCATTGAGTCCAGATTGGTGTAGATCCAGCGTGACTTGTGTTCCTCTCGCTCAAGATTCAAAGTGTTTCGGTGTAGAAACTCGAGTGTTTTGATGTAGAAACTAAATATGCTCATTATAAAAAAATCACTACCAAAAATAAAACAAAGAATTACCTGCAACAATTGGACCTATCAAGTCTCCTACACCGCACAATAGGAGGTATATCGCCTGTCCAGATGCCACCCGAGGTAAACCGAGGAGTTTACGAATTAATATACAGCTCCATACTTTGTTGGCGCTGGTACCCATGCCAAGAATGCAGGCAGAAGCTGCAAAGGATTCATAGGTCTCGGTTTGGGAACACAGTAAACCAACGCAGCACAGCACAAATGAGAATGTGTACAGGGCTTCGACAGGTGTTTTACGGGTCCCGAAGAAGCCACTTGCAACTCGAGAGATTAAACTTCCAAACCCAAAAATGCTGATCAGAAATGACGCTTTCATGTCATCAGTACCAGAAAACATGGCCCTTGGCACTAGAAAAACGGATGCACAGGAGTAGGCCATTTGGAGTTGTATACCGGTCAAGCAAAGAAGAAAAAACCGGTAACTCTTAACCAGCAATCCAAGTCGTAACGCTGAGAACATACGCCAAAAGAAAGCCATGGAGGCAACGCACTTCCCGTCACTAGGGGTAGGTTTATATTGCCGGCGTGAGTCTGGAGAATTTTCGCTCGAACTTTCTTCACTGATCGGGCTGATGCCGAGACTGCCAGACGATTTTGATTTTCGTGCTGTGTGACGCAAGGGACGGTACAATGCCCCTACCACACACAGGTTTGCGCAAATTGCAGATGTCACAAGCATGGCTCCCCTCCATCCGTATGTATCTATATATATAAGAGAGAAGTTTACTCGGCCTGCGAGACGATGTTTGCTCATGAAAGGATCCGAGACCGCGGGCTCACGCGGCGCCAAAATCGCTCCACGTCCGTGGAAAAATGCGGAGGGTGTCTTCCGCCGGGTCGGACGCTTCGGGTCGTCCTTATTTTCCCGTACGGACCGGCGATCCGTTTCGTCGATTTTTCGTGACTGCATTTTGCACAGGAATTTGCCGTCGTGTGCGCTTTCACGTTGACTGCCTGGCCGCCCCCCGTGCTGGCTTTTCTGCGTGTCTAGACTGTGCGAGGTCAGCGAGGCCAACGTAGGGGTTTCGTTTACGTGTTCTACTCGGCCGTTCGGCAAAAGCGTTCACCAAACGTTAGTATGAGGTGACCTTGGTAAAATATTTTTTGTCCATGGTGCGTGGCCACCAAGTGTCCCTATTCTTTCATATGCTTCGCTTGCCGCCCCTGCGCCGAGTGCAACGAATACTCAGAAGGACTATACATTAGTATGCCTAGCGCGGTCTGACCAATCGAAAGTCTACACTCCGTGGCACTTCCCGGCTATGCGTAAAACCGTCACTGGCAACGCGTACTGCAGCCTGCTCCACACCCTGGAAACGAGGTTGAGTCTACGGTGCTCGCTATTTGAAGCGCAAGCATGTGACGTCGCGTGATAGAGTGCTGTTGCTTCCATAATGTGTTTACAGCTCCATGCTTCCACCACCAAGGCTGAGCGTTGTGAGTTCGCTGCCCGCACGTATAATTCAGTGTCGCGTTATAATTTCGGGGGCCTGTTTGGGGTCAACGAAGGATCGATGCATTGCTTCAAATATCGCGATAAAGTTGAATCGATTTCTTCCTCGCAGACGGTGTCGCAAATTGTAAGAAGTCAAGTTTACGTTTGTTGAAGAGTCCAATACTGAAACTTAATTGTGATCGACGTTCCTCCATGATTCAGACCGAATTTTATGGTAACACTCAACATTTTCATTTCAAATGACACCTTCACGTTTTATTGCATTATGATTTATTGTCAAAATTGTACGTACAATCAGCGTTCGCCTGTGTACTACAGTAACCATTTCACTACGTTTTCCAAATGCGACTGCCTCACAAAATGCCAATTTAACAGACCAACGGGAACATTTACAGACAGTTGCCATGGTACATAATTATCATGTGTGTAAATCGACGGGGGATAGGGGGAACCCAGGCACCCCCACATTTTAAAGCGGGGGACATTGTTTGGTCCCCCGCCCCACCCCACCCCCACTTTTTCTTCCCCGAAAAAAATCGTAGCCTACAATAATGATTATATTGCTCAGAATGCATGTGGCTGATTCACTTATTACTCCAAACTCAAAACTTTCAAAGATGACCTTTTGCTCAAATTGGTTTTAGTGGTCAGAAATTGCCTCAGATCACACCACAGAAATTGCTTTTCTATAACTGCATGTCTCCCCAACTATATCCCCCATTTACATTTAACTCTCCACATTTTCATCCACAACACTACGCCCTACCCGATCTATGATCGGGTAAATCAGCTTGTCTTTAAGAAGGCGTAAGAGAGGCGGAAACACGATCATATTGGTGCTGACACCGGTCATTGTAAGACCACTCACTATTGCGTAGTATTTCTTGAAGTAATCAGCGACAACAACAACAGACGAAAGATAGCTGAAAGATGTACCAACACCTATAAATTTTAAGGTTTCAGTCACAATCTGTTGTAAGTTTGACCGATTGAAGGTTTGGTGGGTTGTTGTACAGCTGCGTTACGAGGGACCAAATTCAAGAGAAAACTCGGGAAGAACCAATTCTCCAAGAAGTTGCCTCCATATTACATGGATAAAATGGACCCAAAATTAAATAAAACTAAAGATTCGCGTCTGGTTTGACACAAACGCAGGGTGATCGAGCAGGCAACTTAATTGCCCAGTTCAGTTATAAATATTTTAGGGGGAAAAAAATCGAATTCTGCTTTTTCAGTGTAGCAATTTGTTTTAAAGGGACAAAAAAAATCATCGGTTTGGGGTTTGATATGTTTCATTTTATTCAAACTTGACCTCCGGTTTGATGACGTCATCAGGTAAAAAAATTGCCAAATGAAAATTGATTTAGTTCAGACATGATACATAATAATATGTCTATAAACTAAATATTTTCAATTGATTTAGTTAAGACATGCATGATACATAATATGTATCATGTCTAAACTAAATCAATTTTCATTTTGCAAATAGTGCACATTATGCAACCAAGAGAGAAAAGAACTTCTGAAAAAGAAGTATATATGTATGTTTTGATAGCACCTTACCTCCGGTTCATGACGTCACAGCAACAATGTAGCTGATAGCATTATTTGTGCCATTGTTTGTAACACGAACATCGCCACTGGATACGACATAATAAAATGATGAATTTGATTGAAAAAAAAAAAAGAATCATTTTCTAATTCTCCTTATCCGGTTTGATGACGTCACGGTTCGATCCTGAAACCTCACGGTTGTCCAAAGAATATCACAGCCTTAATTGTGGTAAAATTTTGACGAATGGATTTTGAATTAAAATAATTCAACTTTCTTTGACGTGCAACTAGGGGCGCCCTTTTAGGCGATAACGTCGTCATGCAGTTTTTGTGTTTTGCATCCCTCACTTAACATCTACGTAATTTGTTTGTCTAATTTTTCAAGTTATATTTCATTTCTCAGTGCACACCCGGTAACAGCGAGGCAAACGTAAAATGCCTGTGTGCCCGGGAATCTGAAATATTGCCTGAGCCAATTAATGCCTCTATTACCACATAACAAAGCATTAGAACGGTACTCCATTCATTTCATAAGTTACGGTTTTGACCTTAAATCGCTCGTAATTTAATACCTGATGACGTCATGATGACGTCACAATTATTTTTTTTAAACCTTCCCATCAGGGCTCAAGTTCGTACCAGGTTTCATTATTCCATGAACCGTTTGGAAGAAATTTTGGTTAGTTTTGATATATGTCTATATTTTTAATTCACCTAACTTTGACCTTCCGGTAGCCCCGAAAGTAAAGGTCTAGCCACTTCAAGTACACGACGCATTTTTTCCACAATGAATGATCTTTCTCATTATTATAAAGCATGAACATGTTATCATTTTGTTCAAGAGATATACGGGAAAGATGTTGGTAACTTTTTCAAATTAAATCGCTTGTAATTTGATACCTGATGACGTCATCATAACGCAGAGTAACATGCACACCTCGCGATCAGGGTTGATCTTTGTTCAAAGTTTCATGTGTATACCATATATTTACCGTTTAAAAAAAGAGAAGTCGCGGAGAGTTATCGTCCAGAAAACAAAGAAAGAAATGGCGAAAGACATCATAACCATTTCAAAACGATGGTCGGGTACAACCTGATTACCTAAAACTTGCAAGGTGCATACTCGAACGGTCATATGCCTTGAAGCAACCCTCACGTCTGTTTAAAATCTAGATTATTGCGTTTCCAAATGTGATTTTTATTTTTCAGTTGTTGGTGCACGGAATTAAAAAGAAATCAACCCAAGGTGCCCACCTGTGAAAACTGCTACTGCGTACATTGACCACAGACTGGTAGCCCAGAAGCTCATTAATATTGAAAAGAATGTCAGAACGCCTCCCAGAAAACAGGTGAAACGACATCCGTAACGATTGCAAACTACACCTGCAAAAACGACTACCAAAATACATATATACAAAATATCAATGTGAGATGATCTTGTGGTAACATTCATGATTATCCAAAACGAGAAGATCTAAGATTTTTTTTGGAAAAATGCACCATATGGACACTGTGTTTCAAAACGTTTTATTTAACTTGTGCGGGGAAGGGTTAATAACTTCATTCAAATCTGTAGTGTAGGCCTACGTAAAATGCTCAGTCAGTTATATTCCTGCAAATATGTGAGCATTATCCATTGTCTTCATTTGTTAGATCTAAATCTGTGCTGATCTACGGAGTTGACAACTTGGTTGCCATAGACTGTTTTCTCCCAAAGAAGTTTTCGTGTTGTTTTCGCCCCTCCCGTAATCAGTGAATCATTAGCCTTAATGCACATGCATAATAAACAATCTTTGTGTTCACTTAGTATAGTAAATCCTATTTAGCGATGTTGTTTAATACTTGTAATAGTTTAAGATGAGTTATATTAAGATAATTCCCGAGCCGAAGGCGAGGGTTATTATCAGCATCCAGCCTCCAACTGGTCTTTAACATGGTGTTTAATACCGGCCAAGCACATATTTATTCCCATTTATAAATACCTTTTTGGTAAAAAAATCAAACTGTTTCGGTCCAAAAAGTCAAAACAAGTTAAGTCCAAACTCATGTTAAGGGTCTGTTTATTTTACGGAATGAAAAAACTTTTCCGGAAATTTTGCTGCAGGAAAACGGAACACTATTTTCTTGCTGGCAGCAAAATTTCCGGAAAAGTTTTTTCATTCCGTAAAATAAACAGACCCTTAACATGTACACGGTTGTGGGTGAAATAACACTATGTATTTAGATGTATTATATTATGTGTAGGTGTTTTGGCCGATGTGGTTGATTGTAATCACGCTAATTAGCATAGTTAATATTTGAATTTACGGAAAGTCCGTAAAATTACGCCGAAAATACGGAATATTTCACTTTACAGAGTCCGTAAATTTACGGGCATTTTTAACAGTGTAGGGGCTAAAATGACTTACATGCACAATACGAGGTGGATGTGATAATGCTGGCGATTGCTCCAGTCTGTGAAGCGGTTGAATCGAATGAAGTCTGCCAGCTAACATACAGAACTCCAGTGCAACGTATTACCACAGTTAAGAGAAACAAGGCAATGAAGGAAGATACTGCTATGACTTTTCCCCAGGCTGTTGGGGCTGTCTTCACACGACGTTTAGCTCTTCTCATGGTGGTAGTCAATCGGTTTGATGGTATGTGTTGTGACATGTCGTCATTAGTGTGGTCAATAGTGTAGTACAGTTCGACGGCCATTGGGACTGTTTTTGGGTGGACTCTGTCCTGCCTGTATCCCAATCTCAGTCACGCGTCAACTGGTCTATCATTATCACTAAAGTCAGTGCCATAGAGCCTGAAGGTTCAACCCTCCCCACCCCCGCCCCGGCGGTGGCGCCCTTCGGAACCCTTGAATGGGAAACTTAATGTATAAACGTTCCTGAATTTGCAATTAATTTGGTTTATTGATTTCTTAAGAAAATCCCCCCAACCAAAAAAAAGGCTTTTTGCATAAGACCAGCATATTAATTTGCGGAAATTGATAAATCGCTTGACATGACAGAGAAATATCGTGCCAAAAATTGACCTCTCACTTCCGAAAATCCAAAATGAATGCGGACTAAGCTAGTGCAACTTACGGAAGCATAGGGGCCTACCCCTAAATCGGTGTACGTAGATGGAAAAATCTGAAATTTGTAGTGATTAGGTGGAAACTGAAATTGACATAGAAGACCACGATGCCTTAGGTTTCTGAGTTATGTGAACGTATACTTATAGAACTCATGAGTAGTTACGAAACAGATCTCAAATTGATCATGGAAAGGTGCACCCACTATCTGCTTAAGCCAGCTCATCTTAATCTAGAACCTATCCCGCTGTTGGTATATATAGGTATCAATCTTGGCAACGATATATACATTCTCGTTCTCATGAGACCTAGGAACGAACAATTTAGGATGTGAAAGGTCGTAAATAAAATTCGTTTCACCCATCCCCGTGTACATTTTCATATTTTTTTGCTTGAAGAATACAAGATACAATTCCAAAATGAATGTTTCTTCAGGTGGTTACGGCTAGAAATCATCTTGCCAAAAAAATATAGCAAGAGAAAGGGCAACCCCATGTGAAATGCCCATAGCCGAGCCGCGCGAATATGGAACGCCAAAGCTGCCTTCAATATATCACTCCATTCATCAGACTCTTCATTCGATCGTCAGACTCATCATTCCATTCGGCACAACTCGTCATTTCATTCGGCAAACTCATCATTCCATCGAACTGTCGAAGGCAACTTTGGCGTTCCATACTTGAGGTTTCCGGAAGCTCGCCGCAAGACCTTTTTACTTTTAGCATATATAGGCGTAGCCAGCGGGGTGGGGGGGGGTATTGACCCCCCCCCCAATATTTTCTAAAGACTGCCCTTTTCCATTGAAATACCCTTGTTTCACCATTGATAGTGATAGTACAAAAAAAATTGTACTTGTCTGCTTCGGACATTTGGTTCTTCGTGAAAAAAATGAAAATATCGCCCCATCAAAACACGTGCATTTCATGTTATTATTATTTACGGTTCCAGAAACAGAATTTAAAATTTTCCTAAATAATCTGTTACAATATCAGCTCACATACATAACAATGTAAGATTCAAGCAAACAACTTAATAGCAAAACGTTTCTTCACAAGAAACTCTGACGACGGCACAGAGGCAGATTGAACTGAAGGAGCAAGTTCGATCAAACACCATTTTCCAATTACTAGTTAGTCTTGATGTCACTTGCACAGCAATGTGAAAACAATCCCTGCTTGAACTCCAGTCGAACTTGTTGCACCTTGATTGACAGGTTGGTTTCCCTCATAACTTGAAAAGTTGCATATCACACCGATTCAGAGTAAGGAAGTTATGAAAGAGTGTCCTACGTTTTTTTACAGTTTGAAGAAATTTATCAAAAGCTGCAATAATTATTATGATATTATTTGGGAGCACACTAGCACAAATAGGGTTTTCATTTCAAGTCAAGTGTTAACAAGAGTATTACTTGGGTAACACGGTACGGGGTGGTTAGGCTTCCGAACCACCTCCTTAAAGACGCTAATGAGCTGTTGCTGGTACATGTATTACGTGGCACTTTACTATACAAGCTTACGGGCTAATTTATGCAAAAAAAATTAATAATATTAATAATAATGAACCCAAAATGTGGCTCAATGTGACACATTTTACATAAGGCCTTCTTCGTGTTTGTCCTACACCAAAACAGAGGGAGTCGACCACCTCCAAAACGAAAACACTGCTCAGGCAGTTGCAAGACCGGTGCTTCGTCTAAAGAAGATATCTCAGTTTTGCTCATGAATATAGTAATTTCCATCGGGAAAACCAAAGGGCATCGAAACACCCATTCAAATGACATTTCGAAGACTTATATGTAGGTAAACGGGGCATATAGGTGCATTTCAACTTGAACAAAAAACATCAATTAGCATGAAATTTTGAAGGCATACAATAATTACGTGACTTACAGATACACAGTGGGCGGATCAATCAACCGATCTTTTCAAATCAGTCATTAACTTGATTTGTATCAATGCTTTTTGTTTTGGATTTCAGTAGTTTCGTATAACGGCAAAAAACTTAGCATATCAGAACAAAGTTTCTAGATCTACGTCTAAGTCTGTTGCCAGCATTTGCCAACGTACTTGATGCAACTGAAGACTAGACAGAAGACTGGGACAGAGAACAGCTAAACCGCCGCTGGCTGGTCTTCCTTCTCTTTAAGACCCGGCTCAATCTTCCCCAGCAACGGCAAAAGCAACATTTGCAGGGCGGAAGCAGCGACCAGACCAGCCAAGACGTAGAATACAGCGGTGAAGTTTCCTGTTTTGTCGTACAGCATGCCTTTAACGAGAAGAGATGTATAATCAGTGGATTGCCAAGTTGTTTTTATCAAATCTTTAATGTTGTTTCCAAGTTTTCTTAGATGCTAATTTTGACCTTTCTTTGTTTACACTGAGCGATTTGCATAAAGTCTACTTATTTGCATGCGACCTTTAATGCTCTGCACCTTTGACCCAAAGAAGTGATTTGCATACGAAGCGTACTTTCGCAAAGGATTATGGGGCGATTTTGTACATGTGCTCACTGAAAATTGGAGAAGTACAAGATGCACGTCTGAAACTGTCTTTTACCTAACGTTTTCGCTATCGCTAAGACTTGAAAGAATCGTACGATAATGGAGATAAGATTTGTCATCGTCAATTTTGACTCATCTGACTTCCTTCGTAAATCTGATTGGTTAACGGCCGGTGAAATTGGAGTGCTGCCTGCACACGTTTCCGATGACATTGGATCCGGTGAAATCGGATGCGAAAAAAGCAACCATGTTTGGTTTCATCTGGTCCGAATTTTCAGCGCACACCTCTGTATAGGCTATACGTTGGCCCGATGATCCGCTAAACCGGTAAAATCGGCAAAAAGTGTACGTGCAACCCGCTGCACACTTTTCCGATTTAACCGGTTCACTCCACAAATACACCAATCTGACCGCACACCGGTGACCAGATGAAATCAAACATGACTTTCGTTTTCCTTTTTTCGTATCCGATTTCACCGTATCCTATGTCATCGGAAAGGTGTGTGGGCGGCACTCCGATTTCACCGAACGCAACATTTACATTAACCAATCAGTTTCACGAAGGACGTTACATGATTTAAATTGGCTGCCATTTTGTCATCGTGTGACTGGTCATCATGTGACGGATTAAAGAACGGAATCGCGCTTGGTAATGTTGCAGTCTCGGTTGCGGTCTCGGCAATGGTGAAAACAAGTTTGGAAATTGTACAATGTCTAGGTGGCTCCATCATAAAGAGTAGTGCATTAGCTTTCAAGTATTGATACCTTATTTGCATATCTTATGACTGAGCACCATTGATTGCAAAACAAAGGCCAACAAAGACCTTTTCCAGGTTTGCTGAATAAGTGATAGGTTAAGCTGTTGGAAGAATGCGCTGTCGCAGCTGTGAACAGTGCGTTAAAAGGGGAATGTTAGAAGTGCTGTTGCTTAAAAGCCATGTTGTTCACAAATAATTTGTCTTTTGTTTTTATCACAAATTAGCAATGGAATTTCAAAAATCTTTAAAACATAGCCTGCAATGGGCATAGCCAACGCCATGCCAAGTTAGGCCAACGCCTAAGCTAAGTTTTGAGTTCATTTTTGCAGTAGGTAGTTTTGAGGGGTAAACAAAAAAACGAAACTTTGAAATGATTTATTTAATCATGAACATTATATTCCATATTTTATGCTCAAACGTTTTCATCAGCTGTCTTTCTCTTCCCATTCAACATATAATCCACTGCGACTGCGCACTTTTTTGGACAGCTCATTTCGCCACTGAATCAGGTAAACTAGGGAAAAAAGTAGGTGTTTGGCTTTGTGATGATAAACAAAATCTCGGGAATGACCAATCATGTACAGCGTTATTGTGTACCATTTTATTCACAAACATCTCTAACATACCCCCTTTTAAAGCACTGTCCACAGCGACAGCGCATTCATTCGACAGCTTTACTCGCCACTTATGCAGCAATCTTGGAAACAGAGGTTTATTAGCCTTGTTTGAAATCAATGGTGCTCGGTCATCCATGACTGAAGAGATAAGATATCAATGAAAAGCTAATGATCTATACCATTTAAGGTGGAGTCACTTTTACAGTGTTAAAGTTCATAATTAACTTGTACATATTTTTGAATTACCTTTTTTGTACACCCTATACAAAGTGTGTTACCTTGAGTCACACAGCCTTTGGGGTGCTCACCGCAATCAAACTTCGTCCCAGGTAAGTGATTCGCATACTAGTACTCCCCCTTACGGGGACTTATCCAGAGGTAATTGCTGATTTTGAATTATTATATAGGCCTAACTCTCAGAAATCTCTCACCTGCAAAAATTGGACCTAAAAGATCCCCAATTCCGCCAAACATGTACGATATGCCGCATCCTGACGCCATGTTGGACAACCCAACGATCTTGCGTTGCAATACCATGAACATTGCTTTGTTAGCTCCGGTCCCTACGCCCACAATGCAGGCAGACGCAGCGAAGGCTACGTAGGTCTCGGCTTGAATACATAATGCAGCAACACAAATCAGAATTATAGAGATTGTGTATGTCACCTCAACAGGTATCTTTCGGGTAACGAAGAAGCCCGAGCCAACCCGTGCACCCAGACCGCAAAATCCAAACAGACTGAGTAGAAATGGTGCCGTCTGCTCGTCAATACCACACAACTGGGCCCGGGGTACCAGAAATACCAGGAAGCACGAATACGCAATATTGAATTGCATGCCAATCAAGCAGAAGAGAGTAAATCGATAACTCCTCAGCAACAAATTCAGTCCTAATTCTGAGGCCAGACTTGAAACGAGTGTCAGCAAAGATCTGTCCTTCTTTTTGTCGAGTCTGCCGGCATGCTCGTGTGACTTAGGATGTATTTGCATCCGAATTGATTCGTTGTCGGTCTGGCTGACTTCCAGTTGCTCGTCTGGTTCAGGTTGTTTGATCCTTTTCCGCCTTTCTGTATAGGGAGGATGGTAAAAGGCGCCAACTACACATATGTTTGCAGATAGTCCGGCCGTAATAAGCATGGTTCCCCTCCATCCGTAAGTATCAAGCAGTAGGCGAAGCAGAGGCGGGAACACGATCATTCCCGAGGATGTACCTGCAGTCGTGAAACCCATAGCTATGGCGTAATACTTCTTGTAATATTGCGCTACAGCGATACTGGAGGATATAAAGCACAGTGCTACACCCGTACCTGCAAAAAGAGGGAAATAAATAAAACACAAGGCGAAGGAAAAAAAACATGTTCCTCGTCCCCGCCCTCTTCCTTTTTGGAGGCCGCCTGGATTTGTTTATTATTTTATAAAAAAAAAACCTTTTTCTTTTAAAACAACATAATGTGTAAAGTAAGGTCTTCAGCGAAAGTTCAATCTATATTAAAATGAGCTACGTCGTGCTCTTTTTCTTTTTGTCTTTACTCGGGATAATAATTTCAAATAGCCTACCCAAGAAGGCACCAATGATGTACATCTGATATAGTTGAGATGCCCAAAAACTGAGCAGCGAGGATACAAACATCATGAATCCTCCAAGTATCCAGGTAGTGCGACATCCCCATCGATTGCAGGCCACTCCAGCCAAGACAGCTGTTGGAAGGGAAACAAATGGATTTCTAAGGGGGAACTCTTCAGACAAAGAGCGCCACCAGCCTTGTCACTGCTGAGACCCTTCTCACTTAACGTCTTCAAGAAATCATGCAATCACATTTCCTGGTGTTCAGTTGGCCATTTTGTAAAAATAAACTATCCGCCATTTACGTGCAAACACCTTAAGGGTATAAACCAACGACATTTGAAAATAGGATAGGCCTTGTCCCAGATGATTATCGTTTCGTCAAGTAAAATAATTTCGGACAATATTACATCCGCACCAAATACATTTTCAGTATTACAAAATGAATGAGGGCTTTGGATTGCTTACCCGCAAAGTAAGAGAAGGATGATATGATGCTAGCAATGGCCCCTGTCTGTGAGGCACTGGAGCCGAATTGGTCCTTCCAGCTGAGGTACAGGACACCAGCACATCTCGTCATCATGCTGCACAGAAGGTGAGCGGTGAACACCGTGCAAACGATCACAATCCCGTGGACACTATCTACTCGATCTGCGGAACTGCTCCGATGCAAGAAGTGCAGCTTTCGGCCTCGAAGGAGAGGCATGATTGCTGAAAAGATGTGCGAATCAATAAGGTATATGGTAAATAGCTACATATGCCATCCAATTTTAAAAATGTTTCATCCACCGAATTCCCTGGATCATACAACCCTGCGCTGCAAAGTGGTAAACTGATGACGTTCAGCACAGAATCAATACGTAATGAGCCTAACGATAACATTTCCACAACCTTACCAAGTCAAATATTTGTACAGCTAGGTCATAGTCTGGACCTTGATTTGTGTGCAGCCCGTTGATTTAAAAGAATATTTCGGCCTGGAATGCGCCCAATTGGGCTACAAAACGCATTTAAAACGAAGTGAAATCAAATAGAAATTAGAGCATTTAAATTTGAAGAGTATATACGTCCACACAACCATCCTTTAAACACTGGGCGTTTGTGTGTTATTCTTGCGAGAACCATGCAAGGGGGTCACAATTTTGTCCCCGAAAAATCGAACTGTTGGGTGTTAATTGTAATCAAGCCGCGCACGCATGAAGATACGGTCATCAAAACGATTGATTTATAAAGATTTCGCCCACGAACATCAACATGTCCGTGTGCATGATTATAATGTATACCTTTACAAATCGGCCTTTGCAACCACATGGCCAACATATTAAAGTACAAAACACTGCAGGAAACAAAGAACACTTTTCAACAAAAGAAGACATTTTGGGAAACAACTTTTTGATCCCAGGTATATCCCTTTATTCCTTGTCTTCATGCATGCCGGCAGCTTTTGGCTACATGCTACAGGCTGTAAACTTTTCATAGTCACTAAAACATGACACTGAAACGACAATGGATCTTATGTAATATGCTAAATAGGTTACATAGCTCCATGCTCTGTTCGAGCGTTCGAGTCTATGAGCACGGGACAGATATTATGGCCAGCAAGCAAACAAACAATGAAATCATTCACATGATCTCTGTGAAAGCAGATCCTACTATTTTTCTTCCTCCATGATCCTATTAACCGACCTAAAGGCAACGAATTAAAACACGCTTAAACTCACCTTGCTCGGTTTCACCACTGTTCCAACTATAGGGCTTCTGACGGCGTCCTGTTCCAACTATAGGTCTTCTGACGGCAGCTGCATGCAGTGAGTCAATTTCAGTTGGGTGAAATTCTGCATGTGTGGGCTACTCGATGACGATCGATGCAGATTATCTGTTAATCGTGAGCCCAAGAGGTCACCTGCAGTGAACTCGGCAGTGGACCCGTTATCTATACCATAAATGGAACGCCCATATCAAATCCTTTGTGGTCAAAAGAACCCCATGTAAACTGGCCAAAGCGCACAGCCAGATGACCTTGGACACATAGAGATGAGAGCTCCCGGGCTTTCACACTAGACGAATTCCCCGGCAATTCCCCGGGAAATTGCCGGGGAATTTCGGTCGGTCTGTTCACACTACAAAAAAATCCCCGGGGAATTCCCGGGGAAAAGCTTTTCCCCGAGATTTTTTTACCCCTGCTCGGGAGTAGGGTTAAAGGAGAAATGAAGAGCGTTATTACAGATAACCAACATATTATTAATTGTTGGCAATACAACATTTTCAACAAAGCTACACTGAGCAAGTTCAATATTATTCCTTAAAGGGAAAATACAACATTTGCAAACATCAAAAAATAAAACTACCAAATCATTTTGAAATACCTTGCTGGACTGTTAGTGAATGACAGTGTAAAGCATCCTGTAAAATCATGGCACCTGGTATACTGTCATTTTCAAGAAAAGTGGTATTTTTGTATCAATTTCCAACGCTGGTCGGCGTTGGAAAACACTGGCTTCTTTTTAAATACTGGCCCCAATTGACCATCGCACTTGTATGCAATCTTACACATCTATGAACGGGTACAAGCCAGCTAGACTGGTTCCCTGACCTTACAATTCCCCGAATGTATGTAAACTGCTCTGTTTCTTCTTATATGGAGTCAGGGAACCAGACTACCGGAAAATGATTGTTTTTCTTGGTTTTTATAGCATATTTGAACCCAAAACCTCAAAAAAGTCAGTGTAACTATATTTGCTATATATTTCCAACCCCCCAATTCCATCCATTTCTGAAAATTACAGCAAAAGCAAATGATGTATATTCCCTTTAACATGCCTTTTTACTTTGTATTGAGGGCGTTAAGCCCGGTTCATACTTCATGCGAAAGCGAAAGCGAACGCGAATCTGTGACGTCATGGCAAGTATTCGCGCTGCGAATTCGCAAAAGTTGAACACATTTCAACTCGGGCGAATTTCGCAGCGAATGTTTCATGACGTCAAATTCGCATTCGCGTGAATTATGAACCGGGCTTTATGGGGACTTTTTGGGGGAAAATATGTTGGCAACCACGGCTTCTATTTATGCGCTTGAGGCAGCCCATATAAAATGGCGCCAATGTTTACAAACAAAAGAAAGGTCTATAGGTCATAGGCCCTGCCAAGTCACAGTTTGCATTGCTCTAAAATTCTCCGGTTTTATAGAGCATTTTGAGGGTCATGAACTTGATGGGTTTTCAAAAAACAAAAACTGTAGCTCGTACTTCTGTGGCTCTCATTAAATTTTGATCCAGGTCTATTATGTGACTATGACAGTGTTATGATAGTGTTATCACATGAAGACTTTGTAGTTTGCTCTTTTTAGTCGGACTGAGCACATGGTTGTACTCATGCGTGTACTATAATTACACCTGCGCGAAAGCTGAAATGCAGAGCAAAGATAGACATAGTGGCGCAGCATGGTATTTTTTATTGGGGGGGGGGTAAAAACTCTTTTCTTGAGTGTATTAATACTCAACCAATTTTACAATTGCGTTTGAATGCCATGGCGTTGTGGTCTGGGGCATTGAGTTCGTGGTCTGCGGGTAATTCTGCAGGTTGTGGGTTCGAGTCCAGTCTCGAGTTGTGGCACGCGTGCCCTTGAACAAGGCACTTCTCCCCAATCATAGTGGAGTAAATGTGTAACTGTGAGGTCAGAGGTGGTTACTGTGATTGATTTTAGCTCCCTTGCTCCGAAATAGCTGCATCGAGGTCTATATGCTCCCCAGAGAGTTGCAATGGTATTTGGAATCATTTTTGTTATTGGGCCAGTGATGATCAGGGGTAATAATAATGTAAAGCGCTAGCTTTGCATGATCGTAGTTATAAAAGCGCTATATTTAAGAACCCGTTATTATTAATGAGATTCAAACTTTTTTCGGAAAAAAATCAAGGATGATTTTTGTTTTATTGAACTACAAGAGACAATATACATTTGATGCACAAACAACACTTACCACAACACAACTCATGGTCAGTGTTGGTCAATGGCCCCCACATGGGAGGTCCCCCACATCCTGTTTCCAAGTACTCTCCCTCATGAGTCATGGAAACAGATGGTTTTGCATAGCAACCAGTTAAATGATTAGTATTGTCTCTATGTGTCATGAAAAGGGTTTATATTGTGAAGGCAACTGCGATCAACTTCATTTTGATTCAAGCCGCAGCAGCACTGCCTTCAACAATTTTCTTCCCACCCTCCCTCCCCTTTAATTAAATTCTGTAATAGTTTGCTTTTTTTCCTTTTACTGTTTAATTTTGTATCCAATATATGAGGATTTCTCTTTTATTTATTGGTGTTCTTATTTATTATCATTATGCCTGTTAGACTGATTCTCTGACGTAACCTTACAATTCCCAAAGTCTATAAATTGCTCCGTCCGTTTCATTTTAAGTGAGGTCAGGGAACCAGACTACAAGAACATGATTGGTTTCATTGGATTCCCCAGCATCTACAAGCCGAAAACGTGAAACAAGTCAGTTAATAATATTTCCTATAACATTCTTATCCTCCAAATCATGATTTAATTCTGAAAATTTCAGCAAAAGCAAATGTTGTACATTCCCTTTAAATCGTCGGGGTCATGTCGACGAAAAACTATTGTGCGATCAATGTGTATATAACACGATATGATGTGCACCTTAATTGCACACTTAATCTTTGTGAGAATAATAATAGTAATGTATCAACAACTATGCTAACGCAAAGTTTACGGCGCTCGCATACTGTAGAATATTAAGATAAACACATACTCTGCATATGTTTCGTTATTCACTAAATTCTCACACAGTAACATTTATTCATCTCACCTGGTGTCAGTATTTTCTTCATCTTCAGGTTTTTAAATGTCTCGGCTAAAAGTCACATATATAGGAAAAAGGTGAATTCGTGGTTTTTTTCGATTGGGGGGTCTCACCCCGTAATAAGAGCAGGATGACATGGTGCTGGCAATTGCCTGTCTGTGAAGCGCTGGAGTCGAATTCATTCTGCCAGCTGAGGTATACATAATACCAGCACATCGCGTCATCATGCACAGCAGATCATAGCGAAAGCTGCACTAAGGGGCCATTCAGAATGTTCAGTGTTTGAAAATTTCGATCTTTTTTCCAAATTGTGGGTGGGTGGGTCAAGCTAAATAATTGAAAATCGAAATTCACTTTCCATGGAAAAAGGATAAAAAAAAAACAAAGAAAGATAGATCTTTTGACTTGCCTGAACAACGCGCAAGCGTTCCGATATCGCGATGCGTGTTTCTTTTCCAACTTGGTCCCCTGTATGTACTGTCCATGTACATGTACATGTACGTCATGTACGTGTATATAGACCCATTGTGGCATGAGAGAGGGAGGTGGTTTTTCAGTAGACTTGGATGCCAGGCGTATCTAGTGGTTAGGCCGTGAAGAGGCAGCTCTATAACAGGCAGAGGCTCTATAACACGCCGCGGGTGTCGATTACCAATCGCTATAAAAACTGGACTATTCAACCACTGGACTCCAAGACTACGAGGACCGCAGCCTGTGATGTGATGACTGCCCAAACCTGATGTTTTTCTTTCGCTCGACCCCCGCCCTGCAAACAGGGCAGGGGGTACGAGGGAATGTTTTTCTCAGCTACCTCACGTGACAGGCACAACCTCGTATGTCACATGTCATCCACCTCATCCAAAAAATAGCCCCATAAATGTGGCCAATTTACTGGACTGCCTCCGTAAATAAAGGCCACACTGCCACCATATACAAAAACATGTCGAACTTTGTCAAATTTTGATTTTCACATTTAGGCTTAGTTTGTAGTTTATTTTTGCTTTAGAAGCATACTCACCCCCTTTATAGGCTAATTAGAAAGTGCTGCCTTTTTCAGATGTCTATTTTTCGTAAAATTTCATGTTGAAATTTTGATACGCAAACGTGTGCAAACGAATCTGGAAATTTCACGAAAAATAGACACCTGAAAAAGGCAGCACTTTCTGATTAGCCTATAAAGAGGGTAAGTATGCTTCTAAAGCAAAAATAAACTACAAACTAAGCCTAAATGTGAAAATCAAAATTTGACAAACGGTTTTGTACATGGTGGCAGTGTAACCTTTATTTACGGAGGCAGTCCAGTAAATTGGCCACATTTATGGGGCTAATCCAGAAAATGACAAAACCACGGTCATCTTTGTGGCTTCCAAGACCGCAACCTGTCTTTCCAAACAGCATATCAGCTGGTAAAACACAAGAAAACTGAAGGCCACCACTGCAAAAGAGGAAGACCGACAACTTCACGCCGTCACTGAAACACACATGTACATGGGTACACATGTACGTGTACATGTACATGAGTATACATGTACATGTTCAAGTATATGTACACACTGTACATGCAATTGCATGTACATGTTCATGTTCAGTTTTTTTTTAATCGAAATTGGGGGTGGGTGGGTGGGTCAAAATAATTTGGAACAAAAGTCGAAATTTTAAAACATTGAAAATTCTGAATGGCCCCTAACAACCACAATCCCGTGGACACCATCTACTCGATCTGTGGCGCCGTAACTTGGTTGCTAGAAGAGGAAATTCCGGTCTAGCATTGGCATCGTGGTTTCTGGAAGGGTTTAGGATGGACAAATCAAGTCACTTCCACTCAATAGTTTCTTACCATTGTGTTACTCGTGGTCGAGTAGGTCTTCTACTCCAATACAAGAACAGAGCCTGAAAGTACGCCATTTTGTCTCTGAGCTTCCGGACCCTTCGCGTGACCCGCTTATGGGCATTTAACACTGGGTTGCCCTTGCTATAAGTGTTGAGAGAATGATTACTAACCGTAATCACCCCAAGAAATACTCATGTTGGAATTACATCTTGGCTTTTACAAGAAGATAGGATGAGAAGTCATGCGGAGACGGGTGAAAACGAATTTCATTTACGATCTTTCACATCCGGCATTTTCGTGTCTAAGTTTGCTTGTTCGATCACGTTTGTTTTCACGCGCACTCTCGCGTGAAAACAAAAATAACGACGCGATTTTTTACGTATCATCCAGCTTGCTTGAATACAGCTCTCATCAATGGTGATTTTAAATTTGGTTGTAAATTATTATTAGTCCTTCAAGTTTATTTAAAGAAAAATATGTATTGTCCTCAAAGACATTTTATTCTCATATTTTAAGTTTCAGTTTTAACCCAATGACCGCCTCAATATATATATTTGATAAGTTGTCATCTTTGTGCGAGTACACCGAGTTCCATTAGTCCCCATGTATTTTTGATTTTCGGAAGTTAGAAGTCAATTTTTGGCACGATATTTCTCTTTCACCTCGGGTGATTTTTCAGTTTCCATAAATCGAGATGCTATAGTGACAATTTTATAAAGGTCTTTTTCGAGGGTAAGTTTTCTTAAGAATCAACGTTCCAAAAGTAATTGTAAATTGTAGCATTTTTGAACGTTAATTTTCCTATTAAGGGTCCTGAAGAGCGCCACTAGGGGTGAACTTCAGGCTCTATACCGGTACTCGCGATCGTACTCGAAAATCACAGACTCGAATCCACAGAACATTATATAGGCCTACTCGAGAAAGTTTTGGACTTCCAGATTTGACATTTACGAGTTAAACACAGCATTAAAATCATGTAGGCCCATAGTTTTACAGAATCTGCCAGTTTGAAAATGCTCATTCAATCATAACGACGATGGGAACTTGATTTCACACTAAGATGGAGTAACACACAAACTTTAAACTTGAAGTAGTCCGAGTTTGGGAACCATGTACTTCAATTTAAAGCTATAACTTTGCAGTTGTTGTTTTTGCCTAAGGTGCACGCATACAGCAGATTGTTGCAACATATTCTTCCAGTGCAAATCTGTCTTTTTTGATTGAAAATGTGTGTCCCCCCCCCCCCCACCAAAAACAAATCAACGAAGAATACTAAAAAATAGATGCCGGCCAGTATAGGCATGAAAGGTTGTTGGCTTGTAAATGATGTGCTGAGGCATGAACGTATTTGTACATGTAAATGGAATTCATAATTTCCGCGTCAGAAACGTCTAGCAAAAGAGAGAACATTACGATACGTTCAGCTAAACGGTCAGCTAAACGGTGCCCTTGACTAATGAGCATGAAACTGTTTTTATTGGGATCCCCTATTTCATACAAAACACAAAAATGCCGATCATGTTCTGTATACGCGTTACAAAACGAAACGGCGTTAAAAAAAAATCCAATGTCTGATACTGTGTATTAAAAGCAATTATCATCTCCCACTTGATCAGAAATATACGCCCTCAGTAACACTAACAAGTGAAACTAGAGCTAGTGTTTGTAAGGCCAACAAAAAAAATATTCGGTCTCTGGTCAGACCAAAGTTCCGGAATTGACGCGGCGACGCGGCTTTTTTTTTTTCTTCAAGCTTGGATTGTACAGACAAGGTGGGGTACTATTTTGCTTTTTTGGTGTCCTCATGTACATTGGTGTCCTCCATAATTTTCCTTGGTGCTCTCGATCATTTGCCTTGGTGCAATTTCCCATTCCTTGGTGCTCTTTGGTAGAAACAATTTTAGGAGGTGCAGCAATAGAGGGCGCTGTTGGAGCTACCGCGGAACATTTTGGGGAAAGAAAGATTGACGCGCATGATTAAAATCGACGCGCGCACCGACCAGAGACCGACTTATTTTTATTTTTTTGGCCTAACTGAGCAACCACAGAGCTGTTCCAAAATGTTTTTGATTGTCTAAATTTGACAGTGCAAAATAGTTTAATGAACTACGAAGGAAAAAAACCAGACACTTTATGAATTGTCCAATCTAAATTAAATGCATTAAAAATTACACTTCGGGTAACATAGCATACACACGCAGTTGATGCCATCTACAATCCATGGTTGCAGTCCAGTAAAACGATCCGAAATTGTCGTGAACCGGATGGTTTGTAAAAAAGTTGAAGCCGTGCAGAGGACTGAGCTCGTATTTCTGTGTAATTAGGATGAAATTAGGCCCTAAAATGGCTCTATTTTGCAATGGAGCGTATAGCGTCCATATGGTGATGGGCTTGCAGGACTGCTTTTAGGGGTGATCATCTTTAGGTGCAATTTTCTTCCAAAAGTCATCGTTTAACCCCCAAAAAATTGAACAGAAAATGAAAGATGATGAAATAAGCTTTAATTTGCTGCGTGTCTTGAACACTTAAAGAGTTGTGAGTAAATGTATTTTTATTAATTTTGGGAAGTGCGTGTAATTACCAGCAAGGTCTATGGCGGCTGGACCCTTCATCCAGCCACGGTCACGGATCCTTTATCCTTTATCAGTTGACAAGTATTCCCACCAGTGTACGGGCCGTGATCACGCGTCTTACCAGGAGTTTGGCCGAGTCGAATTTATCCTTGTTTGTAGGATCCGTGATCCAGCTCTGTATCGCCCCGACGAGATTCGGTAAATTTAGTGGCTTGTATTTCGTATTTGTCGCCCTCTATTGACACACGTTTGGTACCAAATGTTTTCTTTAGTACATGTACAATGTAATATATACTATTAGTCTGGTACAAAAATGCCCCCAAATGTAATGTAATTGTAATGCCCCCAAATGCTTCATAGTGACCGACTGGTAAAGCCTGTTATTGAAAAAGGAAAAACGCCATAATTTGCAAAACGTTAGTCAATTTGTGTGGCATACGTTTTGCTTTACATCTGCTTTGGAGATGAAGCTATATGTCCATTTGCTTTCAGATTTTCCCCTCAAATTAACGATCGACCATGTGTCACACCATTTAAAATTTGTAAAACAGTCACCTTCAAATGATATACACCATTCATTATTCTTTCATGTTACTCTTGTAAATGTACATTATTTATTAATGCAGCTAACTGTGACAAACATAACATCTTAATGCATACTACAATTAGGCTTTTAATTGTAAAATACATGAGTCAATATACTGTCAAATAAATTTAATACCCTGAGGTGAATATTACACATATTAAAACAATCAGAAGTATTGAAACCACTTGACCTATATTTTGATTTTAAAAATATCAATGCCAAGATTCATCTTACAAATATAATGTAAATGCCCAAAATATATGCTAATGCAATGACTACTCCCAAACATACTGAGATCAACATTTTGGGGGAACAAAATTAATATAAATAAGCTTGAGTTTACATGGCACAGAAGGAGTGAACATTCACATTTCAAAACACATGCAACACAGTGGTTTATTACAAAAGCAGCTTATTCAAATTTGGGTCTTAGTTTCGCACAAAGCTGCAATACAATTTCTTTCAAAAAGATCTACAATGTACATGCACTGAGCTTATAAGGCTTGGAACTGTTTTAGTTTGGATTATTATGTGAAAACTAGTAAAATCAATAGAGAATATGTTAAGATTAAAATTTACTTCATGTCCATTTGTACTATAAATGAACTATATTACATCCAAGAGGCATTTATTTCTAGCAACCTTCCCAAATCCACCTTAAATCGATACTGGGCCCAGCTGCTTAACAGTTAGCAGAAAAGTTGTGCTTACTACAGCAGAAAATCACACTGCTGCTTAAGCACTATTTCATGGTGTGGATGTGCTAACACAGTTGCGCGCGCATGGAGATTTCTATGGGGATGTACGTCACTGACTTTATAAGCAACTCTTTCCTCTTTGGTTAAGCGTGTTTTCGCTGTGCTTATTACTGTTAACAAGTCTGTATGAAATATACTGTTACCACAAAATTGGCTGTTAAGCAGCGTTATGAAATTGGGCCCGAAACTGTGCAGCAAACTCACTGCACTTTAACATCTAAGATACAGCACCCATTAAAAACAGCGCCGCAAGGGCTGTTGCAAGGAGTGCGACTTGCCCATATGTCCAACCCCATGTTTCTGAAGTTACCACATGCTGGTGTCTACATGTACAAGGCAAACTGAGAGTCAGAGTATCACTATTTCCTGCCTTAGGGGTATTTATTTCTCACTCGGTCCTACTACCAGAAACACAGCATTATTTGTTATGGCCTGAACACAACCCTGGAAAAGGGCTAAAACAATGTCTCATTCAATACAATTTTCTAAACTTTATAAGCGAGGCACAGGCACTGTAGCCTCAACCAGTATGTTGCCTTGTGTAGGCAGGATTTTCCTATGTGCCTATGCAGCATGGTCTTATTGGTCAAAGTTGAAAGCAGAAGGATTGCCCCCATTGACCCCGGAGCAGCATTTAGATGTAAGAGAAGGATATACCCATCACCTCTGTATCAATTGGCGCTGTAGCCACACCCAATCCATGGCCTTGTGGAGGCGGGTCTTCTTCCTAGAGAGAACCCCGCTGGCCTGGACCAGCTTCAGCTCGTTCAGCTCCAGGTAGTCCCGCGCTTCTTGCTGCATCTGTTGGATCTTTTCGGTGCGGTTCTCGTCTAGGAGGAAGTCCTCCGTGATCGGGGGGTTGAAGCGGAAGTAGGTGCCGCTCGGGAGGAGATCCTGTAGAACTGTGTGTACAGCTGTAACAGTGGGTGGAGCAAAAACACAGAAACACGTATTGTTTTTTTTAAGGATTGCACTTTTTGAGATTTGTCAGTTGAAAAAGTAAGAGGATTGAGTAACGAGGTTCTCTGCCCGAAAAGAAAAAAGATGACACAAAAAACCTTGTTTCAAATTTCATTTACTTCAACGTGCAGGGATATCACAATTGAATGAAACTTTGTGAACAATGCAAAAATGTACCGCCAGAGTGCCAATATTGGCAGGTAATGCGCTTTATAGATACAGTGTATAAATACTTGTAATTATACGAGTAATATATCTTTTATAGTTCATTTCACATGAAAGGGATGATAAAAAAGTGGTTTCTGCTTACATTCTGTGTCAGTGGCACTGCTCATGATGTTAGTGAGTTTCTTCTTCAAGCTGCTGTATTCAGGCTCCATGTTGCCATCTTCCGGGTCGTAGCGCCCACTGCCCACCGACACCACACACTGAATGGGGGTTTCAGGCCACAGAAGACGACACTCGTGTATGGCTAGGGCACATGGGTTGTTGGTCAGCACTCCTCCATCCTATCAAATTAAAGGGAAAATACAACATTTGCAAACATCAGAAAATAAAACAACCAAATCATTTTGAAATACCTTGCTGGACTGTTAGTGAATGACAGTGTAAGGCATCCTGTAAAATCATGGCACCTTGTATACTGTCATTTTCAAGAGAAGTGGTATTTTTGTATCAATTTCCAACGCTGGTCCCAAATACTGGCCCCAATTGACCATCGCACTTGTTTGCAATCGATTACACACCTATGAACGGGTACAAGCCAGCTAGACTGGTTCCCTAACCTTACAATTCCCCAATGTATACATGTAAACTGCTCTGTTTCTTCTTATATGGAGTCAGGGAACCAGACTACAGGAAAATGATTATTTTTCTTGGTTTTTATAGCATTTTCGAACCCAAAACCTCAAAAAAGTCAGTGTAACTATATTTGCTATATATTTCCAACCCCCCAATTCCATCCATTTCTGAAAATTACAGCAAAAGCAAATGATGTATATTCCCTTTAAAGAGCAAAGGAATAATAATAATAATTATAATAACAATAGTGTATTTATAAAGCGCACGTATCCACCAGTATTGGTGCTCAAGGCACTACATCATTGTCACCCTGCCCACTTTGGTTGCATTTAATGATAATAATAGAAAAATAAATATCCCGCTTGTATAGCGCTTTATACCTAAGGTTTCAAAGCGGTTTGGAATTGTTATCCCTGTTCATCAGGAATGAGACCATTTTTCTGCAGCAGCTCATCAGTGTAATTTGGTCTCTACCTTCCCCATAGCTGCCAACATTTCAAAATCCCAATTAGTAATCAACCCGCGCGGTCATTTTCAACTTCTCGTTTTATCAAAAGCTTACCAACATCGAGTACAGGTACATGGTTTACATGTACACATACATGTGCATACCCTTCTTGTTGTGAATAATAACGTACTGTAGGCCAAAAGATAATCTAAAATAAAAAAAAATAAAAAATTATTATTATTTTTTTTTTTTATATTAATTTTGTTTTAATGTCTGTATTTGTTTGTTGAAGTCAAATAAATAATAACATCAATAACATGTGCGCATATTTGTTTGGAGATGCATGCTATCGATGTTGAGTTTTCGAGTTCGTATCATGTTTTTACACACAATGATCTATGGCCACCGTATGCAATATAAATATCCCGCCAACATACCTTGCAAACGCATGCTGATTTATCTTTTCTGTCCGTTTTTGTGACAAACTCAAACTCTATTACCAATTATTCCAACCATACTCTTATTAAATTCCATGATTAAAATCTCGCACTGATGGGTCTCATCCCGGCAATAAGCGACTAAATGTGCTCACGATCGTCACTGAAAAGTACTCACATACAGTACACACGGTCACACATCCACGAGATGCACACAAATGACACACCATTGAAAAATATTTTTAGTCTGGTCCTCAAGTACTCCACTGCGCACACTGCATTGATGTCTATCAGGTGCTTGACTGCATTCTTATTAGACTTGTCACCAGTCCATCCATTATCGCGACATTTCGCCAGAATTTTTTGGTCAAAAACGATACTTTCCTCTTTTTTTTCGTTAGGGGAAAATTCGGAAATGGGAAATTCGTAATGTTTTAGTGGCAAATCGTATTTTCGTAATTTAACAAACAATTCGTAATAATTACGAAAAAATCGTACTAGTTGGCAGCTATGCTTCCCAGGTACCCCTCTATACTCCTGGGTGAAGAGAGGCAATTGTTGTAAAGTGCCTTGCCCAAGAACACATGTTCCCTGTCAGGGTTCGCACCCACATATCACGGCACGTAAGTCAAACACCATAGCCATTGGACCACAGCGCCCCACAATTTAAGGCTGGTATGCACTGGTTTCACAGCACAACACAACATAATCCACTGTTGCGATTTGTTGCACTAGGCAGGGTTCTTATTTCAGCCAAGTTGCATTTTGTTGCATTTGGCAGGGTGCCTAGAGAAAACCTGTTGGGATTAGGGTTGTTTCCATGTTTACAAACTTACATGCAACATTTCGAGAGGGTTGATTGACCAAACGTTTGAAAAGTCTAGGCGTTTCATACCTGGAACACATATTCATCCAATTTACACTCTTCGAAATAGCCAGGTGCTGCTGAGGAAGCTCTTGCTGCTTGCCACAATTCATACTTGCACGCACCCCTGTAGTGGGACTGGGTACCAGGCGGTAGGTTGTAGTTTCTGAACAGGAAGTCTTTGATGGAGCCCACATTCATTAAAGTAGCAACAGCTGCTACCTTTGAGTATCAACAGCCCAAAAAAAATTTTAAAAACATTTCCGCTATGCCAGATTTAAAATTTAGTTATGTAATTTTCATCCAATTCTGGGTGTTATTTCCTATTTCACATGAACATTGTAATTGTGACATCTTTAATTCTTCACAATTTTCAGCAGGTAACTGGCATATAGATATAGGCAACACATAATCCATCTTCAACGTCAGAAGTTGGCACCGTGTTGATGCTGTATGATAGTCTGTGAAGCTTTGTATAAGTAACACATTTTACTTTCTGAAATATGGTCAATGAAGAAAGCGGTCAACTATGGTCACATTATTACATTTCCTTGTGGTTATCAGATTGAGCTGATTTAATCGGCCCTGACACTTTACAGATTATCACTGTGATCAATGTATTCAATCCTGGACAACGCTGAAGTTAAAGCTCAACCAAGTCTGTTAACACATCAGCCGCATTATCACCTAGTAAATTTTAACGCTTACTTTTAAAATTTTGAGAAGATAGCACCCCTTTAAATGTGTATGCCCAAACATACCACATAATCAAAATCCCTATGTTCCAACGATTTTTAAACTCAAGGATTAGGATAAAAACAAACTTCTCTCAATTCATCAAATCACTGGATGATGATACCAAGTGATTTTATCAATTACCTTTGGGCATTCTGTCTGCTTTGCTGTAGCTATCATAGGAACGTCCGCCATATTATGGGACCTGAACCAAGAAACATAGGAAAGAGACATTAACTATTTGAAACAGTTGAACACAAAAAATTGAAATCCATTCAAAACATGTAAAAATGAGACTTTGCATTTCTGTGATCTGCCTCTCAACTTGAAATGTCCGTAGAAGTATTTATTTCACAACGCATTAGAGGCACCTTGGTCTTTATCACATCCCGCAGCAGATTAGGCCCATCTAGATGCCATCTAGATGCCATGCTAGTGCTGTGCCAAACTCATTTCATTTGACCTTTTTGAATTTGGCGCAGCAATAGTATGGTGTTTAAAACCATTTGGCTTGGCAAATTGAGTTCGGCATGATGCCATCCTTTGGCTCGACAGGGCTGCCAGGTTATCACCCTTCTGAACGCCGTGCCACTGCCATGCCGAACTCAAATTCCTTCGAAGTTGGGGCGAACATGTTAGGAATGCGCATGATCATAATATCCCCTGTCGCATCCACATCACGGGGGGAAGTGCAATTGGAGCAAATATTTTGATCGCACTGAATGTTCATTGAACTTCTCAAACTGCTTTAACCTGGCCAGTTACCCCAGATGCATTAAGGTTTGACTATTAAGTCTACAGTTTGCTGTCTATAGTTTGGCGTTTAGAGCAACTGCCATGCTGTAGACGAGCTATGGCTGCCCTCATTTTAATTAAGATCAGCGTAGCAATAGCACGGCGTCTAAAATTGGCCTAACCTACATGTACCATTTTTAGTGATCTGAACTATTAATTGACTAAACCCATATACAATGTACAATTTATCGCATTGGATGTTTTGAATACGCCGCAGGGCCAAGACCAGTGCTCCACACAATGGGTTTGTTGGTTGCCTCAACTGCATAACAAGAATGCATGATCCCCGAAGGTATTCTCAAAGCCTAACACGAAAAAGTCCTCAAAAGGAAAGTAATCATTATCAAGTTGGCTCTTACTTGAGTATTTTAATCCAGCCCTCTGTGTCATAGAAGGCGTGGCTCAGGAACAACTTGCTGGTGCCAAGGAACGTGTTCCTCTTGAAAACCTCCTGGCTGAGCTGTGTATAGAGGTCCTCACACTCATCCAGGGGGGCACCCCCGCAGGCCAGAAGGAAGCCCAGCACCGACCCTGAGCTCACCCCAATCACGTAGTCAAAGAGCTCTCGGATGGGCTTGGCGGTGCGGCTTTCGATCTCCCGAAGGGTCTCGATGGCAATGACGCCCCTGCCAAAATTATTCCAAGAGAGAAAATAACTTCAGGATGATTCCTGTGCAAAAGTTGTGTGGTTATTGCCTTTCCTGTGTACAGTTTTGGAGGTCAGGAAAAGGCAACCACATTATCAACACTCTATATGTATTCACTGAAAAGGCAGTGACTGAAGCAGTATTTTGTCAACTCAGAGTGTACTTGTGACTAAAAACAAAACACACTAATGACGTGGCAGACATTGTACTTTTAAGGCAGACATACTGACAGCATATGACAGAATTATAATATTTAGTGTGACAAGACTTTCCAAAATGTGTAATCGCTTGTTTAAATATAACTGTATTGTACTTACATTATTCAACTTTGTATTGGTTTATTGGAGAGTGCTAAATAAATGTCAACTGAATTGAAAATGATTCATGAATAAAAGTGCCTCTGTAGCTAGTTTTTTTCTACCGAGAATAATCAGACAGCCATTAGATTGTTTTCCGAACAATTCAAAAAAAAATTGAAACAAAAATACAATTCAACATGATGAATTTTGTAAGAGGACAACTAGCCAACTCACCTTGTACCCCCTCCATCAATTGATAAGATCCTGAGGCCCCGCCCCTTGACTGGGGCTGCATAGCCCAGAATGGCGAGTGCCTCGCTGACCTGCTCCTTCAGGGCTGTGTCCCATGATGTCTGCATCTTCAGCAAGGAAGGAATCAGCCTCTCCTACACGAGGGTTAAAAAAAAAGATGAACAGAAACAAGAAGAAAGAGGGTAAAACATCAAGCCTACCCGAATCACTTGCTACATCTCAGTAATGGATGAAAGTCAAATCGATTTTAAAATGTTTGCAATTTTGACTTTCAACTCATGGCATCTACTGGCATCTGATGAATATTGTTAATTACTATACCTCATACATATCCATGATCGAGAGCTGAACTCTCACTGGTCAATTCACCATCACGTGCCAGATGTTATTGTTTGCCAAGCGCGCGCACAAGGATTCACGCACAGGGTAAATACGCATGCGTAGTAGACTGTCGCATGGGTTACCCGTGCGACAGTCTACTATGCATGCATTTTACAAAGCAATCGTGGAACTGTCGCACGGGTGTAGTACGCATGCGCTAACACCGCCTATTTTCCCGAGCTCAATGCTCCCGAATTTTCCCGAGCTCAATGATGCCGAACTAGAGAAATATGGACCAAAGAGATGCATCCTGTACAAAAGAATGGTGTACACAAACTACTGTATTTACAGCTGCACTGTATTGTAAACGAACTGAACTAGTGAATTTGAGCAATATGATTTTAGTGGTGAACTGGACAAGTTTTTCAAAAAAACTTTTGTTGAGGTGCATGCTGCAACAAATCAGCGCTGAATATGTATGAATATGTATGAGGTATAGTAAATATAGGTTTATTTCGGGTACACAGCCGATATTCGCTCCCCTCGGTATTGGAAGTTGACAAACTAGTTCCCTCGGCGAAGCCGAGGGAACAAGTTTGTCAACTTCCAATACCGAGGGGAGCGAATATCTACTGTCCACCCTCAAACCATGTTATATTTGTATACTTCATCACAAACCAATGTTTCTCCTACATGTATATCCTATGCCTCTTGGGATTTAGATTGATGTTTATCCTGCATTAACTGAATAGGCAATGTACATACTCCGTTGCAAACAAAGCAACAAAGATGGAATATACATGTACAATATAAAAGTGGTTCATTCCATACAATTTAGGCCAACTTTGGTTCGTGTCCCTGTTACACATGTTACACCTGATATAAAATTTTGTAAATTCAGGACACAATCTTTAATGCCATCTATTTCCTAGATTGATTATGTAAAGCAAAGTACCCGCAAATTTTTTTCTATTAATTAACAAACGATGGAATGTTGTGTCTCGAAATTTGGTAATTATGTCGAGGACATCATAAAATTTTAGAATATACCAAATCTCAGATTTCAGAAAATCTCGGTTTTGGACGGATGCGTCACTTCGTCAAAACGGTGATGCTTTATGGAATGTCCCAAGTACATTGTGAAGTATATGTACTCCTACATGTATATAAACTTAAACAAACCACTGACTAGTGACTAGTTTGTTGTCATGATGGATTTGTATGCGTACACATCTTCAGTGCACACGACAAAGGAAACAATAGTTTCAGGTATCCAAAGCACAGAGACAGGTACGCATTCCGATGGAATGTGCTGCCCACAAACTAGTGAGTTTAGCTGTGAGACTAACTGATTCAAAATACCTCAACCTTAGGGCACTGTTAACTAAGAGTTTTGTGATCTCCCTCTTACCTACTTGCTGTTCATCAGCACTCAGCACTGTTTACTCAGTACAGTCTGAGAAATTGCTACCACATTATGCACAAGCCGCTCGTGCACAGAGTCACGCCAATGGGACTCAAAAGAAACCTCAAGCCCAAGACTCAATGTCCCAGACATAAAGGCTTCTTCAATACCTTCCCCCAATGTTCCTTGATTAGTCCATCATCATCTGCACATTACCTTTATAGCCACCTCTCGTGATTCTGGATGCTGCATCAAGTGGCTGCACAGTCTCTCTAGTTTCAACAGCCTCATCGCGTTGCTGGTCGCACTGCGGACTCCAATTGCCAAGTTCTTGGTGCGATCGTCAATTGAGGTCTTGGATATTACCTTAACACAACCAAAAACCTGCACTGTAGTCGGTGAATTAAGAGTACAAAGACTTCTGATAGTGAGGACATGACCCACAGATCAGTTACAGCCCATAACTTTATTAGTTCTGCAAGTGTAAAGTATGTCAAAAGAAAAATCCGGTATCGAGCCTCCCTGTCTGAACTTCTTTCCAGAGTTAATCTTAAAAAAAAAAACCCAAGTACGCAAACTCGTCTATTTTCATACTCCATATTGAAACAACTTGATGACATTCTCTCTGGAGTTCATCTGTATGAAGCAACATTGGCATTGTGCTGAAGGCAGAAATGGGTTATAAAAAGATAAACGTTGCCTTGTTGGGGAATTTCAAAATTTGAACATCACTTGCTGAGTGCATGATGACAGAGAGACTGGGACCACAAGTGCAGGAGATAGAAAACAGAACACGAAATGAATAATGCAGAACATGCAAAACTATTAATTTAAAAGGAGGTTTTCATCCTTTATCTGCATTACCAAGTGAAGCCACGCGATTTGAATTTGAATCCTAAGACTTGACTAGTAAATGTCTGAATTTTCAAAAATTGGGCCATTTACGGTACATACTGGTGGGATGAATACGTGTAGATGAGATGTATAGAAATGGAGACCAGACATTTCCTTTGAAATATTTCAGTTTTGCAGCACTAATAAGTGCTGGACTGTCTATAGTTTCCTTTTTGGGGGGGAGGGGGGTTCTCATATTTCTACCATCTCCAAGTTCTAATTTTGATGTCTCAAAACACACTACTGAAAGCCCCAAATTATCAGACTTCTTGATATCATTAAAACAAATTAATTGCAAATTGCTCAATCTTACAAGTTTGATCTGCTTCCTGGGTTTCTTTGCTGCAGCCTCTACTGCCTCCACTGCCCTCTCTTTCCTCATCTTGGCTTCCTTCTCTGTCTCCTTGGCAGGGGACACCTGCCTGCCGACGTCCCCACGCATCGCCCTCTGCTCTCCAAGGGCAACATTCATGCTGAGGATGGGGCTGGTGTCCAAGTCAAAGGCATCTGGTTCGAGGTCCTGCAGGGGTTTCTTTGCAACTTTGGTCTCCATCTCAACGGAGGGCTTCCGACCCGGGAAGGACTTGATCACACTCTGGACGGCTGCCGTGCTTGTCAGGTTAATGCTGGGGATGCTACTTGTTACAGAAGACAGAGTGCTGGGTTTAATTGTGGAACCCTGTGGCTGCTGATCGGATGGATTTTCAGACTCTAGATCCGACTCTGCTTCAGCCGTAACATCATGGCTTTCTGGTTTCAACGAGTCTGCATCCCTTGATTTAAACTGCTGACCCACAGCACCTTTGCTGTCATTGGGTTTGCAGAGATCCACACTGTTGATCTTTGTTTGTGACTCATCACCAGTATCTGCCTGCTGGCTCGCACTTCCCCAGAAAGGGACTTTCAGTCTGTTGATTCGATCCTGAAAAGATGGAATGTTGACCCAGAAATCTGTTTGGGTATACTTTCTGTTGGTATCTTCTGAAGGGGACTTTCTGTTGGCATCTTCTGAAGGGGATTCCTCTTGCACGCCACCCTGTTCTGCGCTGCCATCTGTTTCGCGCAGTTCTGGGTCAAATGTTGCAGGAGGATTACAGCGTTCATCATCTATTGGCCTACTTGAGCTGGCATCAACATCAGATTGCTTTGGCTCACAGCTTGAGCCCAAACAAGTTTCTCTCTTACTCTCACTGTGTTTTGCCTCCCCGTTTTCTGGCTGGGTCTGCAACGAGAAAAAGGTGCCCAGAAACTTCTCCCGCGAGCTGTGAACGTTATCTTGCACTCTTACCCCAGTAGCAGCAAGAGATGTCCTGAGGTACTTCAATCTTTCCTGAAATGTCGACTGCCCTCTCTGCTTTTGATCTTTTTCAATGGCATCCTCATTTTCCGTAGCTTTTGAAGAGCAGGACCGTAAGCCAAGGGCCACTACGGTATTACCATTCACTCCTGGCTTTCCCGGCTGGCTGCACCAACACACAAAGCCACATCCATGTAGTGATTTTTGGGCTGCAAGTGCCAACCTTCTGTGACCATGCGACATTGTGGCTATCACAACTTTCATAACACCACCCTCATAATAATCTTGATCTTGGTCTGATACCGAGAGGGTCTTGGCATTATCTGCCAAACTTCTGCTACTTTACAGTCAGTTCAATTTTAATATGGATTTGTCCATTCCTGTTTGAAGTAAAAAAAAAAAATTGAAAAAGGGAAAAAAAGTAGAGTAGGCAGACATGTAGTCCCACTAACTGGGGCACTAGAACTCCTTTTTTGACATTTGGGATGTTGGTCTGTCGTAGTTAGTACGACAGACCAACATCCCAAATGTCAAAAAAGGAGTTCTAGTGCCCCAGTTAGCATGGTTAGTGGGACTAGCCAACATGTATCATTTGTCATCCGTGCATTGTTTGCGTTTGAAGCAACAAAAGTGCTCAGATTAATCTAAAGAAGAGTGCTTAAACAACTGACCTGATGAACTTTAAGCTCAGCGAATGCTGTACACCCGAGAAAACAATATGCTAGAATCTCGATTTCAATTAAAAGTTGCCGAGTTATGTTTTGCATTGTGCCTGAAATCAGCGTCCGGGACATGTTCTCATTCAGCCAATTGCAACTACACGATTTTATTTTTGAACAGTTTCTTGGGGTAGAAATTAAGATTTTCCTGCGTGGTTTACGGTTGGTGCCGTGCAATTTAGCGCGCCTTGCAGTTGCACACTCACGGTACATCGTCACACGGTGTCTTTTACATTTTTGGGTTGTGTTTTGTCGTTGTCATCGTCATTTTACCCCCAAAATTCCCACAATAATTCAGAACCCTGCCCTTTAATACCTGTATGTAAATGTCGCCAAGTAGTTGGTAGGACAAATAATTTAAAAGTGGATTTTATTCCCTTAAATACATGTACTGTAGGAACCTGGCCCGGACGGCAGAAACACGATCGCCCATACGACAAAATGAATGAGTTTATATCATATTCATAATACTGTATAGTCGTGTTCCCTAACGTGGCGCACTTTGAAGCTTACCCAAATTTCCTCGTATAGTATTGCCAAACCTCTTTGTTAACCTCAAATTCATGCATTAAAATACTAGTACTTTTACCTTATTAATGCTTGCTATTTAACCTCTGTGAACAATTTTGGTTTCATAACATTTAATCTGAAATTTCTTGTAACTTTGTTACGGGTAAATAAGCTCGCGATTTATGAACAGGAGTGTTTAGAACTTGATGAAATTTCCCTTTCTGTGAAATTTCAGTTAAAACTTTTGCTCTAGGTAGGCGCTACAGGCGAAAAATCAAAGTGCGCCACGTTGGGGGCCGCGCCACGTTAGGGTACATCAACAATACATGACTAGCCGTTTCAATTGCAGGTCAACTCGCCCCCTGGCCGACTCGCCTCTTACCGACTCGCCCCTTACCGACTCGCCCCTTACCGACTCTCTGCCTGACCGACTCGCCCCCTGACCGACTCGCCCCTTACAAGCTCGTCCCCCTGGCCGACTCGCCCCCTAGCCGACTCGCCCCCTCGCCAACTCCCCTCCTTGCCGACTCGCCCCCTGACCAACTCGCCTCCTGACTGATTCGCCCCCTGGAAAAAGCTGCACCGTACGGGGACATTGTGAAAAAAAAAAAAAAAAAATTAAAGACAGTGGAGGAGAACACGTTGCCCGGTCACAACGTGAAACTTAATGGAGCCAAATTATTCAAACACCATTTTGAAGGTTTCCGGTACAAATGCAACAAAACTTTTTGGTTGAAAACACCTTAGCACAGCTTTACCATATAGCGCAGCTTGATTTTTCGCGGAGTGCCCGTGGCTTTGGGCCCGTGCAGCTAGCGTCTGTACTGTGTGCATAGCGTTCACGGTGACTGCCGGTGTACGGTAGCATGAATTTAGGTTTTATGAATTACGGACTCGTTGGTGATATTGCGCATGCTTATGCATAGATAATTAGGAGGGGGCCTGTTCACGTGAGAGAGTTGGAAAAAACCTTAAAAACATCGGCTATTCATTTTTTTTTCAATCAATTGCACACGTTGGGGCTATATGCACGGGTATGCTAGCTTGCTTGACCTTACAATTCACCGACGTCTAAATTGCTCCGTTTCATCACAAAGGGAACCAAAGTACAGGAATGTTTTCTTGGTTTCCAGCATCTACAAACATAAAACTTCAAACAATTCAGTGTCACAATAGGCCTATATTCTATAAAACACATTCCAACCCTTAAATCAATCGTTCTGAAAATTAGAGCAAAGTAGTTCTGTGTTCCCTTTAGGCTAAAACACTTTTAAATCTTAACGGAAACAACGACCGGTGAAAGATGGTTTGTGCTGAAAATAAACATAGAGTCGAGATAAATACACAAGTAAATGTCATTGACAAACGGTGAACGGTCTGTATTGACGCCGGCAGTCACCGTGAATGGACTGCGAAATAGACCCGCCGCTAAACAGGCGTGCCGACAGGCCCCACGGGCTCTCTGGAACGAAATAGACCGGCCGCTACGCGCAGGCCCCACGGGCACCGACTCCGGAAAAATGACGCTTGCATTTGTACCAGAAATCCTTCAAATTGGTGTTCGAATAATGTTACAATGTACGTGTTCCCCGGCCTCCATTGTCTTTTATTTTTTATTATTTTTTTCACAATGTCCCCGTACGGTGCATCTTTTTCCAGGGGGCGAGTCGGTCAGGAGGCGAGTCGGACAGGGGGCGAGTTGGTAAGGGGCGAGTCGGCCAGGGGGCGAGTTGACCTGACACCGCCTATACGTTTTACTAGTAACATTTAGAAACACATGTAGCTTGGCAAGCTTGGACGTAGCCCCATAAATGTGGCCTATTTACTGGACTGCCTCCGTAAACATAGGCCACACATCCACATGTACAAAAACGTGTCGCACTTTGACAAATTCTCATTTTCACATTTAGGCTTAGTTTGAAGGGTTTTTTTGCTATAGAAGCATACTCACCCTCTTTATAGGCTAATCAGAAAGTGCTGCCTTTTTCAGATGTATATTTTTTTGTGAAATTTCATGTTGAAATTTTGATACGCAAATGTGTAAAAATGAATCTGGAAATTTCCCGAAAAATATACATCTGAGAAAGGCAGCACTTTCTGATTAGCCTATAAAGAGGGTGAGTAAGCTTCTAAAGCAAAAAAAAACCTACAAACTAAGCCTAAATGCGAAAATCAAAATTTGGCAAAGTGCGACACGTTTTTGTACATGTGGATGAGTGGCCTATGTTTACGGATCGGAGGCAGTCCAGTAAATATGCCACATTAATGATGGGGCTAGCTTGGACGCCGTTTTCATTGCATTACGACTGGTCAGTCTTAAGTTCTGAAAACATTTAATTTTACCTGGTCACTTCATATTCCATCAATCCATGTGGCAACATTTGAGTATTTGTTGCACTTCCTCCACGTTACGATAAAACTGAAATGATGTCACAACAAAAATATTTTTGTTTACGTTCAGAGCATATAATGCAGGCACGATGCAGTGTGTCATCCGATGTAGCCTCAGCCGGTTCCTGTCTTCTAATTGGCTCACTATGAACTTTGACATCACGAGTGTCCGATTTCGTCTCTAGATCAGTCGTTCAGCCATGCAGCAGCTGATCACGAATGCCGGGTCATTGCCAGCGTCAACGACTGCGACTGGTACGACAGCCTAGTCTGTTTGTTTACATACTAAAATTATGCATTATGCAATCAAAGGTACCGTTTTACAAGAGAAATTATCGACGCGCTATATTCTGTGTCTGTATGGGGAGAAGCCATGCATAGAGTTATTTTAAAATGCAGCTCTATTTATGGAGAAATACACGTTTATCCTAAAATTGTTGCTCTGCGCAGATATGAATTGACGATGGAGCTCGATGAAGTTGAACCGTGCGCCGAGCGCGCGGAAGGCGCGAAGCGGCGACGTGAGGTTCGGGCCCGCTGAAGGGTCCCTCGGGAAATTATGGATTCTAGACGCTCTGTGTGATCATCTCAGGCAATTTTTGAATACTTCAACTCTTTTTTCTGTGCAATAGATGATCATTAAACAACATTTTCGAGTTTGGAATCATTTTGTTGATTTATTTTTGCGCCAGAAATCATCATTGAGCGTGATACTCACGCATTTCAGGTTATAATCACGCTCTGCACGCCCACACGGGATTTCTCCCGGAAAAAAATCAATAAATATTGAGGCTCCAAAAATCGAAAATGATGTTTAAATTATTATCTTTTGCTCAAAAAAAGTTTTGATTTAAATAATGAATGACTAAAAAGGCCGGACAATTAATCTCACTCACTTATACTTTATTATCACTTTGCAAAAGCTCGCCAGCAGTTAGTGAGGGGCCTTAATATATACTCTAGCGATCCATACGGAGAAATTTTACATCCACAACCGATGGCATCGACGTGATGCAAAACAGGGATCTATACAGCACATTCGCAGCAATCAAAATTTATTATATATGCTACAACATAAATTAACATGTAGGCCAAATTTTAAATCTTTTTTTTAATTGCTGTCAAAATTCACTCGATGTATAGGCCTACTACACCTGGCTACTATATTTAAACATTTGACGGCTAGATAAGGTATATACCTTCCTCTTTCGTGTCAAATAAATATACAATGTACAGGTATATGGACACTGTGGGAAAGCACTGTCCGTCAAAGCATGTTGAAAAATTTCATTCAGATGAAATTAACAACATACCGTACACATACCAATACAAAGATTAGAAAACAAAGTCATCTGCAGTGGGATAGCCCAAAAGCCGGTTGCAGAGACTTACTTCCATTGGGGTCCCATATAGCTAGCTGCAATATAGTGTTATCTGCAGAGAATTTTCCAAAGTGATTCTCAATCAAGGGCGGATCCAGAACACAATTTTTTTGGGGGGGGGGGGCAAACAAATTGTGCAACTTTCCCTGCGAGGAGATTGTTGCAGTGCGAAACATGCCCCACTGCAGAAAGCTACCAACAATTATTAATACTTGTCAAGAAAGTGATTATCGTCACCCTGGTATGCATGGGCGGTGATCAAACCTGTTCTACTGGCATTATGCATGTGAACCAGCGAAATGTAAACTACAACCTCGTCGGCTTTGTCTCGATCTCCGCTCATCGAAGAACACCACTCTGTTATTTCCAAAGACTGACAATTCAGTCAGTGTCATTCATTCAGTCGAAAGGATCGAATTTTCGCTCGAGTTTCGACTGACGGGATTTTTTTTCAGAGTATTTCAATCTTAACTTAAAGAGTTTTCACTCTATTCGTCTAGTCCCAATAGTTTTACTCTTTCAGAGGACTTAGAGAACAGCTCATCAGATCCTTGGCATCGCATCCGTCTTTTAGATGCGCACATTTTGTTCCACGAGCACTATTCGCATTTTAGTTCAGACCTTTTGTATGTACATTATTAATCTATTATTCATTTTCACTCTAAAAAACTGAATCCAACACTTTACACAGAAAACTGACAAATTGAGTAATTTGACTCAATATCGTAATTTTTTGAGTCAAACACTTTGAGCCAAAGTGTGTCACTATACGGACAAAATGACTCATTTTTTTTACGATAATGAGTCGAATTACTCACTTCATGTTTTCTGTGTACATAAGTTCGGCCGTTCAGTGACCACACTTTGAAAATGTTGGATCCAGCAATGCATTTTAACTGTAAAATCCAACACTTTCCAACACTGTAAACGAGTGTTGAATTAACACTCAAATTGGATTTAAATTTAAAATGCTGGATTCAACATTTAAAATGATGGATGTCACTGACCAAATCTAACCTATTTAAGTGTTGGATTCAACCTCGAAGGTGGTTGCCGGAATGCAAAGGACCTTTGTAAATCCTGGAAACAATCAAAATCATCACGCCAACGTTTTGGGTGTTTCCTTCTGGTTTGGACACTTAGACCTTAGTATAAGTAATGCGCCTATCAATTGTTCCCCCCCCCCCGGGCTGCCCCACCCAAGACGTGGGCATTGTCACTTTTGAAGTGACAAAATCCCCACCCCTCGGGCAAAATTTCAGTGACAATCCCCGACCATGCTCTGAAATGCATACGTGGGGCGCACTAGTGCATTTCCATGTAGTACGCCAATGGTAACAATGTAATGTGAGTGACCAAAATCCCCACCCTGGGGCATGAAAAACGTGACCAAATCCCAACATCGGACCTGGGGCTTCGCAGGGGGGGGGGGGAGGGGGAACATTTGATAGGTGCATTACTGCTAGGAACCAGAAATCAATGCCTCAAGCGAAGGAGGTTTGAAAATCATGCATCGGCAACCCTAATTGTCGCTTTACAGAAGATTGCAATTCTCTTCTGGATTATACAAAATATATATAAATACAATTACCAGTATAGCTTTTAGTGTATATATATTCCCATATCAATACCTGAACGCGATAATCTATTCTACAATTTACGAAATACCTAACTTAGCAATGAGTAATTAAGTCTTCCTATCGGAGTTTATACTCTACCCAACCATTTTAATTAAACAATGTTAATTGTACATGTACTTTATGCACTCTGCCGGAACCTCTTCAAAATATTTAAAACTTCATGTTGAAAATCGTCCTTTGTTAACTTGTTTGGACATGTAATCATGTATATAAAGACCATTATGTACATAATATGTAGAGCTCGTTTTTAGCGTGTATAGCCCACAAAAGAGAACAAATTCTTCTACAAGACGTCTTTACCTGTCATCGGCATATTCAGATGACTGACATTGTTATATTGCAACAACTCATTTCAAATTCTCAGCACGTGACATAGCCCCACACACAAGTAACTACGGCTGCCAGCTCAATTTGATTGAATGAAGCAGTTCAAAAGATGTACATGTATATCAAATTGCTTAATTAGTGTGTAATACTCAAAGTAGTCTATAAATGGGTTGTATAGTAGGAATCAAGCATGTAGAGTTAGATAAATATTGCGGTATACACACGGCATTTGTTTTGTGTTTTTGTGCAGCATACAAATCTATTATTTCGGAAATACATCCGAGGCCATTATTAATTTAGCACTAATGTTAATATCATTCAATCCATGAACAATTTAATTTCCACTGTCGTCTTAAATTTAAGTTACAAATAGCGAAGTTGCAAATGAAATATTTTCACAAAGCTTCATCGACCTATAATATCAATTAATTTGCTCCAGGCTCAGTGCTTATACACATCGGGATTAATGTTCCAAATGAACACAGTTTGGGGAAACTTAAAAAAGATAATCTAATTTGATTAATATTACAATTTTACGCGATAACAGTTTCCACGAGGAGACAATGCAGACATTGTACAATAACCAAATTGAATCCATTATTTTCGAGTTGCGGATTGATGCATTCGTGAATGGTAAACTACGTACATGTATACATAATAGGCCATGCATGGGGCTAGCCTGCGTTGCAACATTTTTTAAATGTAGTTTCTGAAAAATATCAACGATTTTGTTGCAAATAATTGTACAAATTTAGGCGAACAATTTAGCAAAAAAAAAAACATCTTTGGGCAATTTTTCTTGGGAGCAGATCTAGCTTCATATACGCTACTATCATAGACCCCGCCTCTGGATTATCCAGGGATGGGAAAAATCTTCCCGTCCGCGACCGAAAAAAAGTGAAATGCAAGGAGTTAGGGCCTACATATTTGCTTGAAAGCGCGCCTATTTTACACAATGCATACGTTCACACCAACGTTAAGGCCTACATCAAAAAAAATCACAGATCGAATGTAAAATTGACAAACCTGTCAGGCACAACCCCTTCTTCCCGTTTAGATATTCCACAAAGTGAATCGGGGATACTTGTTAGAGGTTCGCACGAAGACCTTGTTTGGTATATGAGTGAAAGAAATAGGCAGAATTGTATCGCAATCAAATTTAATCTCAGATCATGCATATTCATACCATAAGCCCCTCCTACGCGGGAAAAAAAAGAAGAAAAAAGGAAAACAATATCCACTTTCAATATTGCGCCATACGTTTGGTACTGGTGCATACACCATGAAACTCAGATTTTGTAGGTTTTTACACCACATGGTTGGCATTGCTCTGTGATGGTCCTGCGCCTGCGCCATGTTGCTGGCGAACCACTGTATGCACGGTCTTAACCTTTTCAACTGCAGTAATGAGAGAGAATAAAAGAGGGAAAAGAAGTTTTTATCTGCACAGAAAAACAAACGACATGCACTGAGGCAGTCTGAAGGCGTAATCAATCCAACTATGCAAGAACTTGTGGGAATCTATAGCTAAATGAAACGATAGATTTGTTTGTATATGGTTGTTGTTGATTTTTTGGCAACTATCTACTCAGTTCTCAAAACTAGAGACGCCAGTTCTGACTATCCAACTCGTGCAACATACCTTTTGGCGTAGGCCTATTGTTCCCTCTTCCTCCCCAACCGTCATCTTCATCTTCATCATCGGGCTCGTAACCATTTATTCTGAAATCAAGAGCATATGCATATTATCACAATGCAGAGTGTGTGCCCAAAAAGTGCAACATTCAGAAAACAAATAATTAAAACTGATTCATGGGGTTTTTTTTCTTCAATGAAATTATATAAAGCCTGACTATTTCTCAATCCACTCCGTTTTACCCAATTCCATTAGGGTCCCAGATCCAGAAATACAATCAATTAAGTGAATGTGTAAATACTACTCGGACCCCTCTCACTCTCATATCCCAGGTGAGAGTGGCCCAAGTAAAAATGTACACAAAAACAAATCTTCCCAACTATTTCCTTGCAATTTCATTGAGGCGTGAAAATAAACGTGTACGACCAATTTCCAACACAAACGCAAAAACAATGTCTTGCTGTGTTTTTACAATAAAGAAAGATGTAGTACGTGCGCTAATGCTTTAAATTATATTTCAACCATAATCTTTTCGTTTTGAGCGGTACGGTACTTACATGAATTAGCCATTTTTTTTAAATTTTCAGTGGGAAAACAACGTCGATTTCTATGAGGAACCGATTTCAAGGAACTACCAAATGCAGAAATCTGCTTTGTAATATTAGGCCCAGGTAATCCATTAAAAAAAAATAACATGAACGTACTGGTCACGGATGCAAAGTATGATACACATGATGAGCGGAGTGGACACACCCAATACTATGACGCAGTATAACGCAGTGTTGAACAAGTTCCAGAGTGTGGGTGATCTATAGGGGCGGTAGGTATCTGCAAAAGTACACACACACAAATGGAAACCCAAGATTGAGTTTATACAATAAGAAATTCAAGAAACGAAAACCTAAAGTTTGTGACTTTACCCACCCACCCCCCAAAAAAGTGAGCCACGTACATGTTGCGTCATTTTGAGTAACTCAAGGTGAGTCGAAAAGAAAATTACCGAATTTGAAAAATATATATATTTTATTACATATGTAGCTCGCTCCATTAAAAAAACCCACCATATTAGGGATGAAGTACATGTTATTGACTATCCATATTAGGGATGAAGTACATTTTATTGACTATAAATTGTGAACATTTCACGTAATTTGCGTACCCTATTCACAAGTTATTTCCATTTTAATACAAATATCACAATTCACTTGTCCTGTATACTGATCATTTACCAATACGCATTGATGAATACCCTTACAAATACCATGAACCATGGTGGTTTTCCTACCTCCACGAACGAACGAAAACTTGCAAAGAAAAACAGACAACCACCACCATCATCGTTTCAGAAAAAAAACTTCATTTGTTCGCCATGTTACAACTGATAATGTAGTAACCAACGGATAATGTATCACCAACCGATAATGTCACACAAATTGACCGATAATGTGTCACTAACCGAGAAATTGACCGATAGTGTAGTAAAAATGTACTACACTATCAGTCGATTGTTGTTACATTATCGGTCTTACCCGATAATGTAACAAATATTGACCGATAGTGTAGTAACGTTTGCCACACTATCGGTCAATTTCTGTTACATTATCGGTTAGTGATACAGTGTCGGTCAATTAATTTTTGTGTGACGTTATCGGTTGGTGATACATTATCAGTGTTGTAAAATTTACTACACTATATCGGTCAATTGTTGTTACTGTTACAGTATCAGTCGTTACCGATAGTGTAACAAAAATTGGCCGATATGTAGTAACATTTCCTGCACATTTTCCGTCAATGTTTGTTACATTATCGGTTAGTGATACAATATCGGTTAATTTTTGTGACATTATCGGTTGGTGATACAATATCCGTTGGTTACTACATTAATCAGTAACATAGCTTCAAAATTGTATTCCGTGGATGTGCTTATGGCTTCTTTGAATAAAAACATGCATAACTTCTGATAGCATGGACCAATTTCAGTAATTTGTTTTTTTCTCACGCGATTGTCAGAACATTCTCGTTTTTAATACATGCTTCATTGATGTGTCAAATTTAATTGCAGTTTAAAGGGAAAAACAATCCTGAGTCCAGGTCTTTTTCATTCAGACTCACCTTGTATATCGGGAAGGTTTACCATGGGCGTCGCCAGGATTTTTTCTAGAGGGGGGCAAAAAAAAATTTTGCCAAAAAATGCTTGTATTTCTCAACACATTCTCGATTTATCAGTTTTAGAGGGGGGCAGGGACATTTTGCCCCCCCCCAACTCATTAAATTTACACCACTTTGTCTTCGCGCTTCTTTTTCTTTTCTTTTTTTTCCTTCATTTTTTTTTTTGCTTTTCCAGGGGGGGGGCAAGTGCCCCCCCTTGCCCCCCCTCGCGACGCCCATGAGGTTTACAGTAAGCCTCACACTATCGACAATGAATACAAGAAATTACCTTTGGGTGCCAAGTTGAAAGAGTAGGTATCAGATTCATTTTGAAAGCTGTCATTATAAACGGCGACGACCCGGAAGTAAAATTTGGCGTTCCTTTTGAGATGTTTCAGGATGCAGGAGCTTTCCCTATAGCAGTCCTTCCGTTTCGGTTTGACGCTATCTGAACGCTGGTACCTCACCTTAGAAGATCAAGAGAGCCAGGAAATGCATAGTTATTGTAATTCCTATTAATGTAACCGTAAGAAGACCTTTTCCATCATTAGGTTTACATTAGGGAGACCCCGGGATTAGGAAGACATTTCAATGTCTCATAATGTCCCAACTCCTGCTTAATTAGAGGCAAATTGTTAATGTCGCAAATAGGCTAGATCGATTGCTCGTGGTTCAAAACATAAATATACCAATGTATTCGTTGTGGTATAGATAAGGCAAGGGAAAATAGGGGTTAGGGGTATTTTAAGTTAGGGAGAATTTTTTTTTGCACAACCCAATCCTATCGGAATGTTCCCTAATAAAGGTACCATTTCCCGTAAAAATGATTTTGTTTATTATTATTATTTCGTTCTGTTCTTTTATATCTTTATTTACTTTGGACTATGATCAGTTTGCCAGCAACAGGCAGAAAAGAGCACGGATCCAGCACGCATAGCCTACTGGGTACATGGGGGTCTACCCGATGTTCCCCAATACCGATGTTCCCTGAAATCCTTAGGATTAGGGTTAGGGTTATATGGTAAGGATTTTGGGGAACATCGGTATTGGGGAACATCGGTATTGGGGAACATAGGTATGCACCCGGTACATGCCCATTGTGCAGGTATAATGATCATGACTGGATAACGAACCTTAAACCCAGTGAGGCGATCATCGTCGATTGGGTTCCATGAAATGAGGACAGATTCCCTGCTTTGGATACTGACTCCGATTCCAGATGGGCTAACCCGTGGAGGCTCTGCACAGAAGAAATTAGGGAAAACAATTAACAAACATGAGTTTTCAATGTTTTTGCCTTGTCTGTAGGCCCTATCGGTGAATGATCAGCACACAATCCTATTCGAATATTGCTCGTCTCAAATCCAGGATAAGTGTTGACGTCTAATTTGTCGTGTGGTAATTTGATACAAGCGTGAATACCTATATCGCCCTAGCCCCTATTAGTAAGTGACTCGGGCTCAGTACTTCCATGTTTGCACGAGCCATGCGCGGGAAATGCAAGTACCCACAGCCCATTGCGACGAATGCGTTTCCTTCGCAAGTTTTTGAGATAAGGATGGTCATATGCCATTGGATAAAGTGCGCTGGGGACTCTATGAAAACAATGAGGCAATTGTCAATTACTCGAATTTGTCATTGTAATGGTAAGACTTGTTCTTGCCGCACCTGCTTGCACAGGCAACGAGTCAGAACATAATATTGAGCGACTGGAAACGAGTCAAACAAACAGCTTGCTGTGAAAACATCCTCTGCATTTAAACATACCCGTTACATCCAAGATGGCGTTGGCCATGATCTGCCCGTGGACGTTCGATGCTGTGCACTGGTAAACCTTTCTGTCTGCCATTGTGACGTTATTCATCAGAACTGATGAAGCACCGTCTTTGGAGAGGAAAAAAAACACTATTTATTTAGTAAGCTTCACTCACATCAACCAAATGTAGCCTCGAATGTGAAGTCATTGTTTATTAACGTCACAAATAAAAAATACTTGTTGCCCAACAAAAAATAAATAAAAGGCTGCAATGACCACAAACGAATTTGACTTTTCCCGTGGTGCACTTGTGGGTTAATCAGGGTAAGCGCTTCGCTCGTACCCCCCGCCCTGCAAACAGGACGCTGGGATACTCTGATGATTTCACGCTCTGATTGGTTGGATTTTGCGTGACCAGTAACCTGCGCGTCATCAAGGTCATGACTCCGCAAGGTTCGAAACGGCCGTTAAGACTGATTCATTACTCTTTTATTCCAATTTAGCGAAGTTTTTCTCGTTGAAAAGCGTAATAATGTAGGAAATTCTGTAAAACTTATCTGTGTTGTAAATTTGCAATTCCCTTCACTCGCTCGGGCTCCGTTTCGAATCACGAACGGTTGGATTGCATTATGCGACGCTCAAAATTTTGTCCACATGGTCCGCAATGAAACAAAAATCACATCCGGTATGGAATGTGCGCAATTCTATGGGAAGTTTTCGGATAGCATTTGCGCACATTGTTTAATCGCGGTCGTGAAAAGCTGCAGCCAGATGCTTTATACATATGTCATAGGCCACTTCCTTCACAAGATTCTGTGAAGCTCATCAGAGTATCCCAGCGTCCTGTTTGCAGGGCGGGGGTACGAGCGAAGATAAGCGCCACAAACACCTGCTTTTCCAAATTTGTGAATCGCCCGAATTGTCGCCTTTTTATGACCTTACCATATTCTGGTTTGTGTACGCCGTTCTCCATCCATTTAATGTCTGGTTCTGGCTTGCCACCCGCCTGACATGACATTGTGGCCCCTTTGCCTTTGTAGACAGTGGTATCCTTAGGCTTGACGATCCAGTAAGGTGCAGCTGTTAAGGGAAACCAAAATGCCAACACAATACAATTCAACAGGCGCGGTTCTACGGGGGGGGCTAGGGGGGGCTTTAGCCCCCCCAAAATTTTGTCTAGCCCCCCCCAAAAAAATTCCATAAAAAAAAAAAATGGCAGTAGCCAATTTTAGAAGGTGACGACACATGCAAATTGTCTTCCCCCCCCCCCAAAAAAAAAAGTGAGAGGGGGCATTTGTACACTTTTAGGTAATAATATAGTGTGCGTGATTGTAGGATTTTGTCAGCGCTCCCCCCATTGAAAATGTGGTTCTGACCGTGTGGCGTTTAGAATTTGCGGTTTCCACAGGCGCTTCCGGCCGCTTTGTTTTGTATTACATGAACTTGAAACCAATCTCAGTTTGGAAGTGAAGACGATGCAGACGTGTATTCACGGGATAAATTCAGTACTTTAGACCAGACAAAATGGCTACGCCAAGAAAGCAGATGAAGTTGGATTTTTTTCTTAAGAAGAAACAGGAGATAACAGAAAGTGATGACAGGCCATCTTCCTCCACATCGGCAGATGTTGATGATGCCCAAGAAGAGGTGAGATTGTTGTATTATAAATTAACATATATAAAATAATAGAAGGGGATCAGGCTATGGACGGTTTTAATATTATCAGTTTGGTCTGTTATAAAAAGCTTTTCTGTAGACCTACATATACATGTATTGTGCTGTTACCAACAACAATGATAATGGAAACAGCAGAACCTAACAAATACTGAAAGATGGTAACAGCTAAATATAAAAAAAACACCGAACCGAATTGCTATACTGGGGCGACACTTTTGCATCAAACTTTGGACCCACATCCTTCATAAGAAATATCCTCCTGCCCCTAAACTTTACAGAAATAATTTTGAACCCAATTAAGTAATTCAGGAGATTTCCAACAGTAAAAATATTTCATCCCAATAAATAACGAGAAGGCCCTGAGTTTATAGAATAATTAAATGAAGATATTATCCCCGCATGGTTTTGATTACGTCAAACATAAAATACCTTTGGTTAGCATCACACGGTTGGAATAAATTTGGGTCGGTCGGTCAGTCGGCATGACATTTTATAAGATACAATTTAGGACGGGACACTTTTTTCATATAAAGTCTGTTTTGTGGCACTGTTTTAGGGGTGTGGTTCCACTGGTTCGTGGGGCCAGTACGCCTACGTGTTTTACTGTCGGGCGTTTGGAAGATTTGTCATAGTGTTCGACAACAAGCAGCTAGTAGGAGTAACTGCCCAGTTAAATTTAGCTTTGACTTGAAAAAAAAATGCCTAACTGTTGCTAATCATTATGCAGGATTGTTTCGGTTTATCTGAATAGGTTATTTTTTTATTAATGATACGATCCAACTTAGTAATTGGTCACTTTATATAAGTATCCGTAACGTTTTTTAAGCATATTTATCATGGTCCACGTTATTCTTGTTTCCTTTTTTAATACTTTCAGAATCCTATTGACACGGAAGCAGCTTTACAAGAGGAGACACAGAAGGATAGATCGAAACCAACTGATCTGAACACCATGGATGATGGAGAACCAACTCAGCCACGGCTAGCTCACTTTCCATCTTCACAGGTTGGATCACAGAGGCGAAGTTTTAGTGCCACCTATTACAGCCGGTACCCATTCATAGAATACTCCAAGGAGCAAGATGCTGCCTTCTGCTATGCTTGCCGCATCTTTCCATCCCACTCAGGCCACGCCTGTGCTGAAGACGTATTTACTACAAAGGGCTTTTCCAACTGGAAGAAGATAGACTGTAAAGTCAAGAAGCACAGTGAGAGTAAAGGTCATATCAATGCTATGGCTTCGTGGTGTGCGTGGAAGCAAACCAAGGCATCTCAGGGAGTGCATACAATGCTTGAGGATACGAGGCAAAAACAAACAACACAAAATCGAAAAGCAGTCTGTACGCTAGCCAGGGTTGCCATGTTATGTGCACAACAGACAATTGCTCTTCGCGGTCACAGGGAGACTCAAGAAACAGACCAAACACACACTACAAATCGCGGGAATTTTCTTGAAATTCTGACGCTGTTGGAGATGGAAAATCCTGAAACTAAACAAAACCTAGACAGATTGCCGAACAACGCAACGTATCGATCAAAGGATTCGCAGAACGATCTTCTAGCAGCAGCTTTCCACATATCACAGAAGGCAATTACTGATGATGTGAAGGCAAGTGGGATGTACAGTTTGATTGCCGACGAGGCCCGGGATGTGAGCAAGACAGAACAAATGTCCATTTGTCTGAGATACGTGAAAGATTTCATCATTAACGAACGGTTTCTCATGTTTGTTGATGTTCATAAGATGGATGCTCAGTCCCTGGCAACAACTTTGGCAGACTCTCTCACATCAGTTGGGCTCAGTCTCAAAGAATGTGTAAGCCAATGCTACGATGGCGCAAGTGTGATGTCTGGGCGATTTTCTGGAGTACAGGAAAGATTTCGACAGATGTCAGGTTCATCTTGTCCTTATGTCCACTGCCATGGCCACAGGCTGAACCTTGTCTTAGTCGACACTTGCAAGTCTGTACCTTATGCAGGTGATGTGATTGGCTTACTTGAAGCTGTTTATCGCTTCATTACCGCTTCCACAAAACGCCACGACCTGTTTGTCGACTCCCAAAGAGCAAGTAACTTGAAGGTGTTGGAGCTACAACAACAAAGTGATACCAGATGGGCGTGTAAGTTCAAAGCAATCACCGCGTTTCTCCATCGCTTCAAACAAATATGTGACACGCTGTCAAAGATGACCGAATCCGATAACAGATGTGAAGCGGCTGAAGCACGGGGTCTGCTCCTCCAGCTCAGATCATTCAAGGTTATCTTCACCATCAATCTACTCTATGATGTCCTGGGAAAGTCCAACCTACTGTCACTGACTCTTCAAGACAAGACCTTGACCATGGCCAAATCATCCAAGCTAATAGAGGCTACGATTTCAACCATTGAGAAGATGCGATGTGACGAGGCCTTTGAGAAAATGATGAACATTTCCAAAACCATGGCCGAAGGTGCTGGTGTCGAGATACAAGATGACACTACAAGACCAAGAGCAAGGGCCCCACCACGCCGCCTGGAAGACTTCCTAGTCACGGAATCTGTGGGGATGACACAAGAAACTGGTGCTGGACAGAGTTCTCCACCAATCTACCGTCGTAGTATGTATGAAATCATTGACAAGATGTCGTCTGAAATGCACCGGCGTTTTGTTCAGAACAATGATGTTATCCAGGCCTGCATTGCTTGCGACCCAGCTAATCCAGAATCAGATCGCTTTCTCCGACTTGCTGACATGGCACCTATGATTGCCAAGTTTTCCAACATCAACATAGACCCCAATAACCTAGAGCATCAGGTGGCTGTAGCACGTCAGATGTTTTCAACAGATGCTCCGGGTTCGACGGAGGAAACCATGGAACGGTTGCATAAATTGCAAACCGCATTTCCTGACCTCCTCCGCTTCTTCCAATTGGTCTGTACCATCCCTGTTACATCAGCAACAGCAGAGAGAAGTTTTTCAACAATGAAAAGAGTAAAGACATATTTACGCGCTACCATGAGCCACAGCCGACTAACACATCTATGCGGCCTTGCAATCGAACGCGACATGACACAAGAACTACTTCAACATCCCGACAAAGTTGTCGATGAGTTTGCCCAAAAAGGACGCCGCATTTCATTAATGAAGTAGACTGCAGGAGGCCAGGAAGGCCCCAGGAGCTTTTTCGCACACTGTAGTTAGATTCCCAGCCCATAATATCCTGAATCAAAGTCACTAACAGTTAGACCATTGCAATGACGCCACATAAAACATGCTATTGTTCTGTAAACCGTTTGGGGGGGGGGGGTCAAAATGTGCACGCAACTCCATCATGTTATTGAATGATTATTTAAACTTTCCACTGATTGCTTGATCTAGCCCCCCCCCAAAAGATTGGTTCTAGAACCGCGCCTGCAATTCAAAAGATAGGCTTACTTCTATCCGTTCTATCATGGATCAACGAAAACGGATGTTGTGTCTTGCCTTCGCTTTGTCGCACAACTTCACACTATTTGTAGACAATAATCCCGCACAAATCTAACCGAATTAAATTCAGCACTAGGAGTTTAGCACGCAAATGAGGCAGCGTATATGACACACTGAAGCCCAGCCAACATGGGCTGCGCGCATCCAACCGCAAAAATAAAAGTATATTGCTATACCACTTTCAAGTGACAACTTCAATATAGATACATGTATATATCTAGAATAGCACTAAGCCGAGATTGGATATCCATCATGACGTCATTCACGATGGTCATAACGTCACATGCGCAGAGAGCTAGAGGAGTTCATTTGCACTTGGATGCTATGGCAGTGCTGTTGGGCTTGTCCACCTACAGGCCATTTCTGCTGTGGGCAAGATTCTGTACGGGTTCAATAAGCTATGATAATATATCGGCAGTCTTTATACAGACATGAAGGAATCATCAAGGCAGTATCCCTATACCTTCAATATGCAAGGCCGTGGTTCGATTGACGTCCGGTCCATTCGTTGACCAAGCCGTGCACGTGTAGTCGCCTTCGTCGTGATCAAGCTGCACATTGCGCAGAGTGAGTACGGCCCCCTCAGCAGCTTGGAATGATGGGTAGTGTTGGCGGCTCCAACGGACAGATGGTGTTGGACTGTCAAGAAACGAAGCAAATAAAACCAGATTATATAAAATAATAAATGGCCAAACCGACGATTAATAATTCAGTTCGCTACCCGGTATACAATTTTCGAATTCTTTGCGGCGCAACAAAATAATTCAGTTCTCGCAGAATAGACTGTTTCATGCCCATCCGCCTTCCATAATCGATAATGTAGGCAGCTGTACCCGGTCTACCTCTACGCGCAAGGCGTATCTGCTTGTGTGTGTAAAATCAGCCCAAAATAGTAGTTCTAATGTTTTTAAAGGGTTGCAGACGCCCCAAAACACACAAAAATGTGTCAAAAATAAAACATACAAGTGGAAACCTCGTTAGGAGAAAAATGTGAATTGTTTAAAAGCAGTACGGGCAGTACCTATTTTATTGTCAACTTAAAGGGTTTCTTAATTACACGGAAGAATAATCATTATTTCACAGAGACGTAAGTTAGAACCCTACCCTTCTCTTTCATTACTTGAAGCGCATATTCCTTCGTATAATGAACTTACTTTCCAACCGCAAGACAATAGAGCTTCACGTCTTCACCGACCAACGCATCGACGACTGGGGCCCACTCCAGTATCTCTGGCGGTTGCAGGGGGACTCCGCCGGGTGCTGCATTGGTTACAAAAGAAAATGGAAGCTATAGTAATTCTGTATAGCACTGCTAAGTCAGTTGCCGGCCAAATATATAGAAGGCTGGGTGTCCGAGTTAGTTCTCCAAAGTGCCGCGCATTGTTTATAAAGAAAATACCACATTAAGTGTACCTAACTATAACTGTCTCATTACGTACATGTATGTGTCTTGATCTCCCATCACGTAGCCATCATGGACTACCGGAGCCCGGATGGGTAACTTGTAAGACTCGCCCCAAATGTCTTAATGGGTCCATGCACTTGTCCATTACATTCAATGTAATGGAAAGAATGTAAATCAATTTAGGTTTTGCCCTTCACCGACGTTTTAAACACTGTATACTCAGTGTGTTACCTCCCGAGTGAAAGTTGGAAAAAATCACTCGGGTGGGACTCGAACCCACGACCTCCTGCTTTCTAGTGCAGATGTCTTACCACTCCTCCACCGAGCTAACGATCAGTTGGCTGGTTTTTGAATCTGATGTAGGCGGCACCCGCATAAACTATTATAAGATGGAATTTTGCGTCGGGGTGATATAAATCAATTTAGGTTTTGCCCTTCACCGACGTTTTAAACACTGTATACTCAGTGTGTTACCTCCCGAGTGAAAGTTGGAAAAAATCACTCGGGTGGGACTCGAACCCACGACCTCCTGCTTTCTAGTGCAGATGTCTTACCACTCGACCACCGAGCTAACGGGATCAGTTGGCTGGTTCGAATCTGATGTACATAGCAGCGGGTACCGCATAAACTATTATAAGTTTATGTAAGAAGAATGGAAAGAATGTAATTTTTAGAACCTTAACTGGCCCTTATATAGTAACTGTTGAAATGGTTGCGGCATTGATGATACATTTTTTTTAAATACTGTAAAGGGTCTATCCAGCCCTTACACCAGTCTGGCTGTAGTAGCTACAAGCCTGCCTCCACGATTGATAGTAAACATCAAAGTTTTGTCTACCTCATCACTAGGCCTACAATAATGATTGAGAATGACGACTAGTCAGATCACATGTCCTGCTTACTTTCCTCAACGACAACTTCTATTTCCCGAGAGTATACGGCAGCAGGTATGGCTGGGGACTGTACTTCACACACATAAGGTCCGCTGTCGGCAAGTGACGCATTCAGAAGCACCAGACCACCGGCGCGATCTTGAACCATCTTGCGGTCCGGATCCCACGATGAGCCGTTGACGAATACCGGTTGCCCGCCACGGGTCCAGGAGATGGCGGGTGCTGGCTGTCCGTCCGGTGCGTCGCAGGCCAGCCTCAGCCAGCTGCCCTCGCTCACGTTGTAGTTTTTGGTGTCGTCATTGAAATTGTTCAAAACTTAACGGAGTAAAAAAAATCAATAATCACCTTCACAAATTGAGAATTAAGTAATTGGCACATGAAATACTGCAGAAAGCAACTGTTTAACAATGATTATTCTACTTAACATCCATCATGGCCAGTATTAAGACAAATCCGGCAGTATGTGGCTTAGGTTTAGGGCCTAACCATTCCAATGAAGTAAGGCCAACTCAAACGACATCAAACTTAAAAGTATACTTCTTATTTTGCCATCTATAAAAGGAATCAGAAAGTTCAGTTTGCAACAACTGGCAATGCTGTATGCCATGATCTGCCCGTGGACGTTCGATGCTGATTTACTCTGATTTTCAACCAAACGAGGCCCGAATTTCGTTATTTTGTGGCGCTTTATGACGTACGACCAAAGAAATTATGCAAAAAAGGAACTGTCGCAAAGTTGTCCATGTAATCACTTCCTTTTCCATTTATTGGAGGTTAACTTCAGATCGTACTCTAGCTTCCTGTAAGTTGATCTTTTGAATGCTTTGTGCATCAGTTCAAGAAATGCAAACAAAATTGTTCAGGCTTTTTGAGAAAAAAAGTTTAACACCTTTAACACCTTTGTGACATCATAACCTTCAAATGAGCAAAGAATGCGTTTTTCTACAATTAAACTATGGGAAACATTTATGTTTTAAAAATATTCAATATGCTCTACCATCTGCCAAGAAAAAGCTTTGGTGGAACACATCACATACACCAAATAATGTAACCTACATTTTTTTTTGGAGGGGGTTTGCAGACTCATTTCAAACTTACAGGCAAACTGCACTCTGGCGGTGTTGGAGACTGCGGTACCCAAGTAATTGGTAGCAAAGCAGGTATAGTTCCCTAAGTCAGCCTCACTCACTGACATCAGCACCAATGACCCATCACTGCTGGTGTTATTGGTTTGAAACACTGTCTTGCCATTGCGCTCCCACCGATATCTGTTCAGGGATTTATTAATCATCAAAATAGAAAGAAAACAAATAATGAAGATATAATTTATCGTCGTTATTTTTTTCTTAATTCAAATTATGTGGTATATAGGCCTATAGGTGTTTTTTTTTTCGATCCGATCCGGTCCGACGGAGTCGATAGAATTCAATTCATTTCGACTGAATTCTTCGACTTCGACTTAGTATTCCTTTCGGAGTTTCGGTCTTTTACACCACACACACACACCAACTAACAAATTTAAATTTAAAGTCCAAAATTACATCAAATTTCCAATGATTCACGACATACTAAATTCAGACTGGTAGAATAAAATACACGCGTAAAATAGACATAATAACTACAACATCACATCAAAATCAATGTCTGCATGACAATGAAACTTTTTATCGGGGGAAAAATGTATGAGTAGCAGGCCTATAGGGAAACAAAATCGCCTATAATATGAACCGCAGGCAGATTGTAAAACTGCACAGAGGAATGGCGTTTACTTACGTTAGAGGTTGCGTGCCATTCGCCTGGCATGGAAGCGAGAAAAAGGGCGTCTGCGATCCATAGTAACTGAAGTAGTAGATCGAAGTGCTCGGCTGTTGTGTCAATTTAGGTTGTGCTGTATGGGAGTAATATAGAACATCACATGCTTCCTCTGTTGTGATCCATTATAATGTGGGTTTTTTCCCAACTGATTGGAACTTGCAGCAGTTAATTTAGGCCCAAAAATGGAGACAGCCGTTTGCTGATATATATTTTTTTTTTCAAGGGGAGGGGAAATTTTGGTTCAAGAAATACGAAACAGAGGGAACGCGCACCATCTGACTCCAGTGATACGTTGTTCTTGACGAAACTTGCTTTGTAATTTTTATTGGGAGTTCCATGATAACAGGAACACTACCACCTGCCTGGGGCCACAGCATCCACACCTAGTCAGTCGACACTGCGATTAATGAGGCAATGAGGTTGATTTCGGAATCGATTGCCTCCACCCCAACTGAAGCTATGCCTGTGTACTCTCTGGAATTAATTACACCTTCACATATAAAGGCTATTCGTCGTCAGAACATCCTCAAACTGGCCAAAAAGGCAGATGATCCAACAACCTGATACCGACTCTCACAGCGAGCGATAAAAAGCAAAGGATCTCTCGTACGTGCTTTGCTATCCACGTGAAGATGCTCCAAGAACAGCACCCACTCACAACATCGTGCATGCATGGGCATCAGACAGAAGGGCTAAGGAAAGGGACGAATCCTCTTAAAATCCCCACAACTACACCAAGCCTCCAACAACCAAACCACCTGACCTCCTAGTCAAGATCCCTAGAGGATGTTTCAGGAGGAAACTAACCAAGTACCAAGTAGCTGGATGTTGCCAGTAAAGAAAAGCCTGCACCGCCTACGTTCTGGGTTTGGACGGGAAAATGCCTCATTCCTGAAGAAAATTGGAGCCAGGCCATCAGATCAGTGGCAATGCGGTGCTCCTCAAACTATTGACCACATCATCACCTCGTGCCAAGTACCCCCCCCCCCCACCCGTGGCTACGAATGCCTCGCCAGTCTCGACGACACCATCAAATGGCTTGAGACAACTAAGATACCTGTGTAGCTACAATCCTGTACAAATCTCGCTGGGCCCTCAACCCACCGGCCCCGCCCACTCAATGCTGTCTCTCATTGCGTGGTGTGTACTCCATCAGCTGGAGAGAACAACATTGACCGGGAGAGCGGGGAGTGGGTGACCGTGGCAGACTCAGGAAGTGTCCCAACCGTTTTGGCCGGGATTGTAGCTTCTATAAAGGGTGGACTCACAAGAACGAACGAGCCACCATATTAAAATCATACGAGAACGTACGTATTTTGAATATTCTCTTCGAAACTTGCGAGGACTTTCGAGGAGGAATTGGACTCTTTTGTCACGCACATGGGCGTCGCCAGGATTTTTTCTAGAGGGGGGGGGCAAAGCACTTTGTCCCCCAAAGTCCGAATACTTTTCCAGCTATTCTGGATTTATAATTTTTCTCGAGGTTGGGCAGGGACATTATTCCCCCGTCCAACCAATTAAATTAACAGCAATATGACTTCGCGTCTCTTTTTCTTATCTTTTACCTTCCCCTTTTTTTGGTGGCTTGTTGGGGGGGGGGGGGCCTTAACACCGAGTTTCCGCATAGTTTCGCGTGTAATTGGCTTTGGGTTGTGGTCCTATTATACAGATTGAATAGAAACTCAACAGGTTTGTGGCTCTTTCTATTTTTAGCAAACTTATCAATTAAAGAAAGTAGAGCCTACACGTACATATTATGCCACTCCTCTTACGCACACAAAAAAGGTCAACATGATATTAACCCATGCATTAAATCAACTGAGGATATAAACAAAACAACCTTTTTTTCCATATCAATTGGTACGAACACAGCTACTTTGATTTCATTCAGTAAACCCTTGCAAGTTTTAAAATCAAAAGCCACAAGTTTATGGTGGTGGCATATGATAATTTTGTCTGTATTGGCCATCACAAAATGAAAGCTCTGAAGAAAAAAAAAAGAAATGAACAAAATTCCCAAGAACTAAATACATCAACGTAGAACATAGAACTTATCCAGGAAAAAGGTTTCAGTTTGAGTTTCACTAACGTCAGCTCTCGTGTTATATCAATTTCATCATTACTTTCTCTTTCAATAATCTGTATAAGGTCCACAACCTTGCAAAGCCAATTACACGTGAAACTATGTGGAAACTCTGTGTTGCGTCCACCACGCGTGCGTCACAGGACAAAATAGTCAAATGCCTCCTCGAAAGTCCTCGCAAGTTTCATGATAGACTATCCCCTCAAAAACCCCGCTTGAACCATCATTCTAGTTGTGACAAAAATAATTCCAGCGGAATGTATAAACTACAACAATTGTGAAAAGGACCATATTATTAATAGAAAACCTTACCATCATTTGAAAGCAAGGTTTTTTAACAGATCACAAATACCTTCATCCATTTGCAAAATAATATCAATTATAATGCCGACTTCACGACCGATCGACTAAATACATTAAAGAGCCAAGCCATGTATTTTTAATGCAATCTTTGGAAATGCACCTTTGTGTTCCATTAAACCCTATTTTCAATGTCCGTTTTGCCATTTTTAAGGGTATTTGGTGCCTTTTGGGTTTTTATGATGATGAAAATTTCCATATTCATGAGCAAATGTGATATGCGGAAACCTCAATGTCATAGCTATTTCAGCACCAAAATTTGCCAACTGTTGGATATTTCGCTGTCGTAAATTTTCTTTTCTTCGGTGATTCGTTGCAGTACGTCAATGAGCATGGGCGTCGCCAGGATTTTTTCTAGGGGGGGGCAAATTTTTTTTTTGCCAAAAAATGCTTGTATTTCTCAACACATTCTCGATTTATCAGTTTTAGAGGGGGGCAGGGACATTTTGCCCCCCCCCCCCAACTCATTTATTTACACCACTTTGTCCTCGCGCCTCTTTTTCTTTTCTTTTTTTCTCTTTTTTTTTTCTTCTTTTTTTTTTTTTTTCCTTTTTTTTTTTCTTTTCCCGGGGGGGGGGGGGCAAGTGCCCCCCCTTGCCCCCCCCCCCTCGCGACGCCCATGTCAATGAGCAAACTTTTCTCACAACCATTTTTCAATAAGTAAATTTATGAGTTGCACAATTTGAACCAAAAACCCCTAAACTGAAGTGTCTTCCTGAAAATAATGACATCACAGGAACAGCACCCTTACTTTTCAGGAAAAGCATAGACAATTTGAAATGTTTAAAGAGGTGCATTTTTTTTCCATAAAAGTAACCAAAAGGGAATGTCAAATATTTTTCATATACGTTTTAAGAGGAGTAGAAAGTTGCACAAAATATGTTCCTCGGGAAAATTCACTTCACATGACCCCTTTAAGAAACCGATCACTGTAATAAACATTTCCTTGTCCGGAATTAGGCCTCACGCCCCCCCCCCCCCCGACAATTGAGGTGATCTATAGTTGCAGTCGTAAATGCACATTTCTGCAAACTAAAGGGTGGGTATGAAATAAATCTTCACTTACAGTATGGTTGACAATGACTTGGAAGGCCTTTAAGAACGACCAGTATCAACATCAGGCTTGCAACAGTCCCTCGGTGTAAAGTCTCCATACCCCTTGATACGTAATCAATTCATGAAACAAGTGCAATTTAATGGTAAAGAAAAGGAGTTCGGGAAAGTTCGGGAACATTAAGTAGAAATGTTGGTCAAAACGTAGAATTTCCAAAAATGCGTCACTTGACACAGCTTAGGAAATGGCCTTCTTTTATTGTTTTCTTGAAATTGACAGCATGCCTAAAAGAATAATTTCACAGGGAGTTTATTTTGCCATTATATTTATACCAAGTATGCTTTTCAGGAATAATTTTGTCAATTATTTTTTGGATAGCTGCAAACGATCGACTGTGCATTTAATCATTTTTCTTCGCAATCTGTCTCTACAATTAAATGCAAAACCTCGTTCAATAAATGTCTTTAAATAAGCAAAGCTGTAATAACAATTACAGGAACTAAGGTTTATAGTATATAGCACATCACAGCCCAGAAAACTGTCATTTTCGTTATTGCTTTCATGGTGTATTTGGTGCCCGACGTAAAACGGTCTCCGTCTTGAAAGCTTGTGAATGCCTATGAATTAAATCTCATTTGAGTAGAGATAAAAATATTTCAGGCGAATAATTACCTCGTGATGAGCTTGTCATTTAATGATACACAGTCGACCAACCGCGGCTCATTGAGCACTCTTCAAGAACAAATGAGCGGTTATTAATATTAAGTTGAAATGGCGTAAAAAGTTCCAGCTTTGTCCTCTCTCCGTTGCGTAGTTCTGTAACACAAAGGTCCGAGTTTCATAGAGGCAGAAATTGCAATGAAACAACTTTGCCAAATCTTCTCTGAATGTAAAAGCACCCTCCCAATGCCGTGCCTCCAAGCAGCAAAATGATTGGCTCATAGAGACTCACGTGACCAATTACCTCATGGTTTCTGTGCGTACATTCGTGTTATTTTTGAAAAGCTCTTTTCGCTTTCATTGCAATGCTTGTGTTTATCGAACGACACATTTCGCTTTCTAAACGGGAAAAGAAGATAAGTCACGAGAGTTATCAGTGAGATGTTATTCTTTTGTGGCAGGATCAAAATGTATAGATGCAGGTTCAACAATAATGCGGCCATTCGCTCGACTCGTGCGGTTTTGTTTCTTTAGTTAATCTACATATCCCGCTTAATCAGTCACCATTATGATCGTAAAAATCGTGAAACTTCCGCCCCACGGTCCCCAGCCCATCATGCAATGTTCCACGGATAGTTTACCGGAAGTACTTTAATTTTGTGTAATAAAACACACAGAGAAGGTCGGATCCAGAACAATTTTTTTTGGGGGGGAAGGCCAAAAACATTTTGGTCCCTAACAAGTGTGTCCCCAAAAATATTACAGCGTGGGGTTCGGGGCCCGCTTAAGGGCCCGAAATATTTTTGGATTCTAGATGCTCTGTGGTGCGATCTGAGGCAATTTCTTACCACTTTAACCAATGTTTTTTTGTTTTAGGAAAAGATGGTGGTGTACTCATCTGCCTGCCTTTATTGCGAAGTCACTAAAAAAAAATTGGAATCGTTTTTTTTTTGGGGGGGGGGGGGGAATGGCCCCCTTTAGCCCCCCCCCCCCGGATCCGCCCTGGCGAATTGCACACACAATATCTCCACTTCAATCATGCAGTCACAAATGAATTCACACGAAAACTGGAAACATATAATAGCCCCGGCCTCTCATTGTTTAAATTTGCAATATTAATTTCCTCTCCCTTTGTGATCAAAATGTGCGGGTCACACAAATAAATTGACGCATCTCGTAGGTCGCGGAAATGCTCACAAATAGATTTAGTCAATTGTCTACTTTTGTTGAACCGCAAATCAATAGAAATGTACTGTGCCGACTAGTACGTTGGTTGGTTTACTCATCAAGCGCCTCATGTGTAGCCATTATTATTAGCAAATAGTGGGATTTCCAACTATAAAAAAAACAGAGTTGTTTACGTCATTGGTATTCGCAGTTGCGACCGTGATGTTACGTATGCCGAGTACCAGTCTATGGCCGTGGCAAGTTTATGCGGAGGAACCAGTGAACTTTGGGGAAAACCCCTGACACGCAATACCGCCCCTACGCGCGGAAGCTAACACAAACTGTCTAGGTCATAATACTATAGCGTTCGTTCACGTCTACTCAGCTCAGTCAACAGTTTCGAGAAAAAGCTCAAGCTTTCCTTCTGCGAAGGTTGTTGAGAGTCAGATCGATTGAGGAACGAGAGCAGAGGTTTGAAGAGAAATGAGAGGTTGCTTCACATGACCGCTGACATCCAATAATTAGTTCGCAAAAACCACCAGTTGTGCGAGTCATGCCGCTCGCTTTCTTTCTGTCGGAAGAAGTTGACACCAGGGATCGAGTCTCTGCTGCACTCAAAATGTCTTTTCATTTTGCCCATCTGATTCCTCCCCCAATGGGGTAAGAGTACATTCAACATTTCTACTTTAGCTTTTTTTCTCGAAGACTAGGCCTAAAATGGTTTTACTTAACACCAATTTGGCAAAAGACAACGTGCAGTGATCTGTACAGTAGTGGAGCCTCATACTATAGACAACCTACCCCGCAAAATTGTTTGCCTCTACTCCGCTCTAGGCTCTACAAAACACCAACCGAGTACAAAAACGTCCATTACAACCAAGCTATTTCCCACAGAACCGCTGCACAGTTTGCCCCTAAACTCCGTACAGTACCTCATGACATACTCACGTTATGTGCACCAAACAAACATCGGTGGATTCTTTCGGTTTTTCGGCAAAAATGATGAAAAATATGCCCTTTCCGCACTGAGCAAACCTGGCACTTGAAACGTGCACGCGCACAGAATACGAAAGCCCATTAGCGCCACTGCAAGTATATATGTTGCGGATTATTTAATTCGTTATTACGGATTATTAATTCATTATTACGGATTACCAATTCGTTATAACGGATTATTAATTCGTTATTACAGATTATTTAATTCGTTATTACGGATTACTAATTCGTTATAACGGATTATTTAATTCGTTATTACGGATTATTAATTCGTTATTACGGATTATTTAATTCGTTATTACGGATTACTAATTCGTTATAACGGATTATTTAATGTGTTATTACGGATTATTAATTCGTTATTACGGATTATTAATTCGTTATTACGGAGCGCGCCGTGGGGGGTACGTACATATTATCGTTTCGCTCCTGATCCAGCCTGATCCTACCGTACCCCCCGCCGCGCACAAGCCGAAAATGACCGCGATCATTCTGCATGCACGTTTCAAGTGTCAGGTTGGCTTAGTGCGGAAAGGGCATATTTTTCATCATTTTGGCCTAAAAACCGACAGAATCCACCGATGTTTGTTTGGTGCACATAACGTGAGTATGTCATGAGGTAGCCTATTGTACGGAGTTTAGAGGCAAGCTGTGCAGCGGTTTTGAGGGAAATGGACCTTTGTTGTCATGGACCTTTTTGTACTTGGTTGGTGTTTTGTAGAGGCAAACAATTTTGCAGGGTAAGTTGTCTATGACTATGAGGCTAGGAGTAGTACAGTGTAGGTACTCCCTCCACCCAAGTACAAATCTTACAAGGAATGATTAAATTGTAACGAACGTAATTTTTTAATATTCTATAGTCGAACAGACAAAAATTTGAAAGAATTGTGGCCCACAATTTCTTCTCTGGGGATGAAACTTTTCTTGACGACAATTTTCATTTCTAAATAAAGCTCGGCTGTTGGTCATGTTGGTGTTATCGAAACGCTCAATTGAATTCAAGTTGTTTCTATTAAACGTGTCCAAGAACTGTCTCAGGGGCGTAAATCTCGCTACACAGTAGCGAGATTTACGGCCATCGAGTCTAAGATCGGCCTAAGATCTCGGCCATCGAGTGAAGAAAAATTTTGAAACTCGGCACATACATAGAGCAACTCTTCCTGAACATACCCAAGAAATTTCATGACTATAGGTCAAAGGGTTTTGGAATTATGGCTAATTAATTATTCATATGTACGAATGGCAATTCTGCTCTGTGTACACAACGTATATGCGAAAAATTCAGTTTACACGGCGCGTAGCGCAAGAAAATTTTTTGCTACGCGGCAACCCGTGGTCCGATTCTTATGTTTTTGGTATCAAAAGATGCGCAAAGGTCGAGGCTAAAAAGTCATAGGCCTAACAGCTCGGGTCGCGAAAAAAATTTTTTTAGAGGCTATCACGGAAAATGTTCGGGGGGGGGGGGGGCGGATTCCACCCCCCCCCCCTTTAGGGTTAAATAAATGTTTATAGACTTCTTCTGACATCAATCCCACCAAAGAAAACCCGCTCAACAACCATTACAATGGGCCGTGAAAATGTCCATATATAGTATGCATGATAATGGTCAGTTTTGAAGCTCGCGCCCCCATTTCCAAGTTCCCAATCCCATAGCCTATATTTCAAAATGTGTTAAGGTTTTGCCTGAAAAGGGGGCACTTCTTCTTAGAAAAAAAACCGGACCAACCATGCCTACATATTAAAGGGAATATACATCATTTGCTTTTACTGTAATTTTCAGAAATGGATGGAATGGGGGGTTCGAAATGTATAGCAAATATAGTTACACCGACTTTTTTGAGGTTTTGGGTTCAAAAATGCTATAAAACCAAGAAAAACAATCATTTTCCTGTAGTCTGGTTCCCTGACTCCATTTAAGAAGAAACAAAGCAGTTTACATACATTGGGGAATTGTAAGGTCAGGGAACCAGTCTAGCTGGCTTGTACCCGTTCATAGGTGTGTAATCGATTGCAAGCAAGTGCGATAGTCAATTGGGGCCAGTATTTGTAGAAAAAAAAGCCAGTTTTTTCCAATGCTGGTCAGTCGATCAGCGTTGGAAATTGATACAAAAATACCACTTTTCTTGAAAATGACAGTATACCAGGTGCCATAATTTTACAGGATGCTTTAACTGTCATTCACTAACAGTCCAGCAAGGTATTTCAAAATGATTTGGTAGTTTTATTTTTTGATGTTTGCAAATGTTGTATTTTTCCTTTAACTCTAACCCCTTGGATATTTTTACTAGAAAGTATACTGAATCCACCAAAATCATTAAATTTTGATGGAAAAAAAATGTTGGTGTCCCAAGTTCATCAGAATCCACTAGTGAGTCCACCAGAATCCCTCGTACACAGTACACACCAAACATATGCCAAGGAGTTAAACTGTTGAGATCCCGAATCAATCAGAGTCCACCAACTAGCTGCTCAATATGGAGGTATCCTGAATCCATCAAAATCATGCAGTACTGCTAGGCTTACTGTCCTGAATCCATCAAAATCTCCTAACTTTATCAATATGGAGGTACATGTATCCTAAATCCGCCGAAATCCTCCAAAAACAGGGGTGTGGATTTTGATGGATTCAGGTAAGTTAGGGTTAAAGTGCAACAATGTTTTCATTCAGAATTACATGCAAGTTGGAATTAGCCCCATAAAAGTACCAGTCTACTGGACAACTATCTTTATCCTGGGCCCTACCCCCTTTTCCTCTCTGCTTTTACTAGTCATATTTTAATAAAATCTCGACTACATGTACTTGAATTTATACAAATTACCAAATGTTGTGTGTACAGATTGTGTTTATAAATTAATGGAATGTAATAATTGTCACTGACCAGGTTCTTTTTAAAATATTTATTTTTACATGGAGACAAAGTAGGTAAAGATTTGTTATTACTACTTTCTTGTATTTAAGGTTTTACAGTTAATGTATGTAGATTAACTGTGTACTACCTTAAGACCAACAATGGAACCACAAGCTAAAAGCAAACATAAAGCCACCAAGAAGGGGCAAGCTGAGTGGCAGACAGTCCCAACAAAGAAACGAAATTCTCCTAAAGGTGAGTTCAGAGCCCTGTTTCACGGGGTGCTAAATAAACAAATACACTGCTTGGCAAATTTAGGCAATACCGGGTATTCACTCAGCTGAAAAAAATGATAATTTGAAGGGGAAAAGTTACAATTTGAAGAGAAAAAAAGGATCCAAATTTTTCACTTATTGTTTTGAAAGTAAGATGAAAAGTAAAGCAAAGTAGTCTGTGTATTTAATGTACAGCCAATCCCAATCCCTACCGGTACCTACCTACACATGGCACATTTGATTGTAACAAAATGAACCAAAAAGATGAAAATGTACTTGTTTGGCCAATGCTTGATTTTATTTTTACATTTTAGGAAGTCCAGTACCAAGTCCATCCATGAAACCTTTGCCACTGAGAGCAGGCTCACTAGACATTGCAAGTTCATCAGACAGCTCAGATCAACATACCGGAAGTTCAGCAACAGGTAGCTGCAATTTGCGTTGATTTTTTTTTTCTCTTAGGGAAATAGGCAGAAATTAAACTTCATGTACATGTGGTATCTTCCAGAAACAGGTTTCATGTCCACGTGAGTTTAAATTTAAAACGAAAGGCTCAAATCAAGACTTGCTGTCAGGTTTTATAGCTACAATGTGAAGGGGCAATTTAAATTTCTAAATACTACATTCTGTTTTGTCTTGAAGTGAAAAAAACCCACCAATTTATCTTTCGTAGACTTATAGTCAATGCTAGATCAATTAGCCTATTACTCCATACAGCCATTTAACTTTAAGGTATGCAAGTCACAAAGTTACTGTGTACAGAGAACACTGAAGACCTGGATTTTCATTTAAATTTACAGATTGTTAATGCTCACTTTTATTAAAGTTTTGATGTTCATGGTTACTTTGTGTACCTATTATGGAATGCCGCGCTTTGCACGGCATTATTGAAAAAGGGGTACATTATACAGTCAGGTCTCGAAATGCATAAATACGTTTCCGAGTGTTTTCACAGAGATGTTGTAATATTGAACTATTTAAGTCTCAAAAATAAAAAAAATTGCCAAAAAAAGCAAAACAAGACACATCTATTATTTTTTTTCCGGTGCCAGCAGTGACTTCAGGGGACAGTGAATCGATGCATATCATAGTTAAGGACCTCCATATACTGGATGACTACATATTCAGAGTTTTTAGGCCATTTATAAAAAATGTGACACACAGACATCAGCCCGACAGACATCAGACGTACTGACAGATAGACAGATAGGGATTTTTTAATATGGGATTCAGTTCATGTGCAATACTTATGTTAAACATAATGCATTCTCTTTCCTCTTGATGCAGACTGCATGTATTTTTGGCTGATTATTCTGCATTTGTACTACATTTACTTTACGAAAAAAAATAAACAGTTTACATGGTGCAAATGTACACAAAACCATTTTATATGCTTTACAATTTCAGGCAGAAATGGCAGGCAGCATAGTTTAACTGATGTCTACCTGCAGGACATTGCAGAAGAAATGCATTCTTCAAAGTGGAAGCCCATCTTCAGATATCTTATGTCTGCCTATGATGGGAAGTCTTCAGTCGATGTGATGATTGGTGACATACAGGAGAACTTCCAGGACGCAGTGGAACGAAGATACCAGGCGCTGAAGAAGTGGAAGAGCATCATGGGAGAGGCTGCAACACGAGAGATACTTCAAAAGGCATGTGATAAGTACATGTATAAGTGCCTCTTTGATGCTGATCTCAAGGTGTCAGATGCTGGTGCTGCCAAAAAATCAAAGCAGGAGGAAACTGGTAAGTCCCTGTACGTGTAGATATACATGTCAGGAATGTGTTGTGTCACTTGTGTGATCTGAATTTGTTTTTTACTTTTTGAGCATGGTGAGCTATGTATTTCAGCTAAAAGAGGTGCACACTATGGACAACAGTGTTGCAGGTCTCGAGACTGGTCTTGGTCTCGGATTCGAGACCGGTCTCAAGACCACTTTTTGCTGGTCGCGGTCTCAGTTTCGGATGCTGTGGTCTCAGTCTTGGTCTTGGTCTCGGATCAATTACTTGCTCGTTGATCATGATGTTGACCTTGTTAACGAATTGCACGTTGGAAAGTCCCCAAAGTACATGTAAAGCTGCAGCAGTACCAGTCATGCAGTGAAGTGAACCATTTTGATTCGGTGTCAAGATGTGTACCGTACATACATCAACATGTACATGTACAGTGCAATGTATGTACGGGTTGCACACTACCAAAACCTAAACATTAGTACGCACGAGCTCATTAATATTTTGTGATCCATCAGGTGATTTCGAATAAGAGCTACTTGCAGCCTATACTTGGGCATTTTGTAGAACATTTTCTGGAGATCAAGCATTTGTGACTTGTGGATGCCAGCTTGGGGGATTTAATTCCGTTCACAAAAAGCCTTAACTTGTGGGGCCTATTTCGCATAGACATAATAGAGGGAGGGGCTACATTTAGACCTTGGCCTAGTGGCAACCATTTTAGGGGCATTTTGGGGGAGGGGAATATAAAAAAAAGATAGATCCGGCTACCAGTAATAAAATTGAAAAGAAAAAATGCCTGGGGTTCACAATCTTTAATTTCCAGCGAATAAAAACCTTGCCGCCTTGCTGTGTAACTATACTTCTTGCTCAAGTGAGGTGTCATGTACTGTACATGTCAGTGTTGTAGTCGAGGAGTCCTCATCCTCATCCGAGTCCGAGTCCGAGTCCTTGAGCAAAGGACTCGAGTCCGAGTCCGAGTCCTTGTCAATTTTTGATGTCCATGTCCGAGTCCGAGTCCGAGTCCTTGAAAAAAGGACTCGAGTCCGAGTCCGAGTCCTTATGTATCAAATTCAAGTCGCGGTTCACCAATACTATATTAACGTTTTCAAAATGTCACTATCAAATGTCAGGTGATAGAGAAGGGGTAATGGTTTTGGCTGTATGCACTATGCAATGCATTCATTATGTTTATAATGTACATTAAAAAAAACTTGCATTAACTTTTACCTTAGTATGCGTAGAAGCCTACAGATATTGACGCAGATACTACAGTAAAGTGACAATTACAATTAGCATATGATCTTCAGTAATTATTCTTCACATTTGTTGCTTTTCTTTATTTCCCTTTCTTACAGTAAAGGTTAAAAAACTTGTAAATAGCATAACTGTTAAACAAACTATCAACAGAAGGCAGAGCCACAGATCAAGTCTACAAAATATGTAAAGACTAAAAGAAACTGAAAAAGTCTTCTGTAATATGAAAAGTTCTAACTAACAAACTTGTAAAGATCATAACTGTTAAACAAATTGCGGCAAGCAACTGAATAACTGATGAATCGATTTATTTGGTGGGCAATTGGCTAGGTTAGGTTGGAATGAATCAATTGATCATTGATCAATCGGCAAGTTATTTTTGCGAGCGGCAGAACTGCGGAATTCGGTTCCACAGCAAAACCAAATCAAGGTGAAAGACATAAAATAATTGAAATAAAACACCTAAAAAAGACCCGATTTTGCCGGACTCGAGCCGGACTCGAAGCCGAGTCCTCGAGTCCTTGAGCAAAGGACTCGAGTCCAAGTCCGAGTCCTTGAAAAAAAGACTCGAGTCCGGACTCGAGTCCGAGTCCCGAGTCCGAGTCCTACAACACTGGTACATGTACAATGTATATCAATTTGTCAACACTGCCACTGGTCAAAATTTGGTCTGTAACCTTCGTGAATAAAAGGTTACAAGTTTACAACTGTAATTACAAAATGTATGCGTCTTGTTTTTTATTTAGATTATTGTATATTTGTTTTCTGCAGTCTTGGTTTTGGACCATATCGGTCTCGGTCCGCCTTGAAGGGAGTGGTCTCGGTGTCGGTTCTAAAACTACAGGTCTCGGTCTTGGTCTCGGACTATCTTGTCTCGACTACAACACTGATGGACAACAAGTCAAATATAGAGACTTGAACGTCATAGCACACTGTTTTAACTCCATCTAATTCTGGGAATTTTACATTTATTTTTTTGAGCAGAGTTCACGAAAATCCATATGAACTCAAACCATATCTGATATGTTTTAGAACTTAAACTTAAGTTCACAGAAGGTGGAATTAAGAATCAACTTTGCAAAAAGATTCAAGTCAAAGTTAATATTTGCCAAAAACCCTAACATTCTAGGGATGTGTGAATGTGTGAAAAATAATATTAAAATTAGAGGATTCAGGGCTGTTTGGGCAAACAAAACAATTTTGTAAAATGGTTGACACAGAGGCGCATGATTGAAGTAACCATTCTAACTTCCAGATGAAACCTTAACATCATGAATTCTGAAAATGGATTCATCAAACAAATAGTTGTGTTTTTAGGATAGTTGGTGTTTTGATTCACAAATTTGTCTACGGCACTTTTTACATTTGACCAGGTGCAAGACCTAAGGAGAGGGTGCTGAAACCACAAGCATGTGTGACTTGGGACGGACAAGAGCTGTCCATCCAACGAGGAGCAGAAAGTGAGATAAAAGTTCCGCTGGAAGGCATAATAGACATTTACACAGGTAAGATACCATGTAAAGTATACATAAAACATTCACATAATGAGGGTCCATATACCTTTGTGCAATGTATATCCTCATTCCTGTTTTTAAATATCACTAATTACAAATTTGATATTTTTTCAAATATTGTGAATACCTGTACATAGACCTTTCTCATGAGACGAGATGCCATCTTAGGAATCAAAGCATGGCAAATATACAAAACGTATCCTTAAACATTTGCATGGCTTGGCAATCACCCATTGCCAAAATATTCCACTTTTGTACCCATCAGTGATGTAGTGCCTTGATGCTGGGCCTTGGCCTTAAGGCTGCCTTAATTAAAACCCTAACTCCCCAGCCTAATTTACTAGGAACCATACCCATTCAGGCAAATTCCAACACCCACATGGGAAATTGTACACACACACTGTTGGACTTAGTTTCTGGAGGTATGCCAACCCCAGTGTAAAAGACCATCTGTTTAGGGGAACTGTACCTATCCCAACAGATTTAAACACTAACCTACTGTTGGAGTTTGATTGGTTATGGGCAGTTAGGGTTAAGGCTGGATTTTAGGGCCTGGGCCTTGACCTCGAGGCTTGAGGGCAAAAGCCTTGGCCTTGGCCTTGGCCTTGGCCTTGAGGGTTCAGGGCCTTGCAATTTTGAGTCAAGGCTCTTCAAGGCCCATAGATTTTTGCACTTTCCAGATAAATCTGTTCGAAATTTTGCTGTTACCATTTTAATCATATTACCATGGAGGAGGGAAGCACCCTATAGATTTGTGTGTTGGGCACACTTCCACTTTTATAGCATCACATTTTGTTACCATTGTAATATATTTGCTGCAAAAGTATTCCGTACACTTTTGGGGCTAATGAGATGATCACTTTAATTGCATATAACTATGGAATAGATCTGATTGGTTGTATATGTCTCCCTGATAAGTGCTAAAGATTTGCATGTATCTGTTTTAGATAATGCTTATATTTCTGACCATGTTGGGCCAGCAAATACAAATTTCCTAAATCAGTTTCTTGGATCCCCTTTTGTTACACTTGGGAGAATTGTGTGTCAATATAGAAGTAAATCATTATTTTGTTTAGTTAAACCATATTGAAGACCTGAACTTATACTTATACAGTGCAGTCATAAAACGGTGTAGGCCTATGCGAGCATGTTGATTGCAATTAAAGAAATGTTGTTCTTCGTAACGAGCAATTCGTGATGATAAGGGCGGATCCAGGGGGCCAAAAGGGGCATAATGCTCATTGTGATTTTTGGCAAGGTATCCGGTACATGTACAGGTATGCACCCCTGTAGTTGGATAATAATACCTGGGGTAGCATTGCAGCGGTGGCAGCTTAATATTGGGTGATATCACTTTAAAAAAAAAAAAAAAAACGACGGCCAAAACATGCGTTTTACCAAATTTTATAATCCAGTAACAAGCATACTGGCGGCCATTTTGAAAGAAAAAAAAAACATTTAAAAGTGATGACACCCAAAAAACTGTCCTCGCTCACATGGCAAAGCTATCACACATTTTCCAACTCTAGATGTGTATAACTTGCAAAAAATCGCTATGAGCATTGCTTCTTTCAATCATTTGATACTGGTGGCCCAATTGTTGGACCGAAGCTGATAGCCTATAACGCATGTTGAGCTTTAGTCACAAATCATACTATTGTACATTGTACATTCGCAAGAGTATGATTCAAACTTAATGTTTATGAACATGCAATGCATACTGTGCATTTCCACAATACATCATCTGTAAATCCTACTCTCCTTGTGGGAAGTCAGTGTTCAGATAAGTATATAAAACCTTTTAAACCCTTCAGGTTGAGGTTAATGAAGTACGGTAAATGTGTCTCAGAGGGTAATTGCACAAACAAAGCACATTGGTGAACGGTGAACGGTGAAGTGTGACAGAATCCACATGCTTGCCCTGAGCTCAACCGCAAAAAAAATTGTGGAGGGATATGAAGTGTTATCCATACTCCACCAATTAATTTGAGAAAAGTGTGGGTGCTACTGTAAACCTGTAAAAGAAAAAAAGGTAAAATATTTAGGGATTTGAAGTGCGAAAGAGTGACTAGGAGAGCTACTAGCATCTTTCTTACTTTTTGCAGAAGAGGGAAGGACATCAGATCATGCGACAATAGCAGATGCCATGCTGACCTCCATCATCAATCCCATTCAGTCAAACAACAAATACAAAATGGAGCTTCCAGACCTGAAGGACCGTTTCCATAGGAAGTTTGGTAAAGAGTTGTCATTTAGAGAGCTCGGTGTAGGGGGGATTGAGCCTTTTGTTAAAGATAAGACGAAATGTCTGAAACTCATTCAGCAGGAAGGAAAAAAGTATATAGTTCAGACTCATATAGGGGGTGGGAAAATAGTACCTAGTACAGATGTGAGTGATTCTGGTAGTGACATTGAAAGTGAAATAGAGGATTATCAGACGGCATCTGAGCCTTCATCAACTTGCCCCTCCCCGTCAGGCTTTGTTAGTCAAGAGGAAATACCTTGGCAACTAACCAAAAAAAGTCCTCGGGCCCTGAAATACAGGCGTGACTCAACTAAACATTTGTGTAACACCCCTGACAGAAAATATTGCCCAAGAGTAGAAGCCGACAAGCTTAGGCTTTTAATGGGAAAGTGTGAGGGAAACCATCTCATATTCAGAACTGAGGATGAGTATGTGGGAGAAGAAGGTTCAAGGGTGTTTACCAAGGATGTTGTGACCTTATGGAATACTCCAAGAAAAGGTAAGGATGATGCATACATTGTTGTAGGTGTAAAAGCTGATTTCTCGCCTCCACATGATTTGCAAGGTCTGAAACAGGTTGGCAGAATAAATGAAGACTACCAGGAGAAGTTCATGAACCGAAGCTTTTCATACAAGCCACAATTTTGTTACTCTGAGGCTGGGTACTCTGATAAAATCTATGGTGTTGTGCGCATTGCAAATGGTAAGGGCTACGGAGATGTTTGTTATGCTAATGATACATGCATCAATGGGGAATGGTCGCAGAATGACATTTTGTACAGAGACGGCAATACATTCGCTTGTGCAACTCGTAAAGATCAAGGTCCAATATACAGATGGTTTAATAAGAGGAACTCCTGTGGCACACCAAGAGATGCAATGGATAGCAACTGGAAAGAATTCATTGATCTAATGGATGTTGAAAACCATCAAAGACGAAGCTACTGCTTACTGGTAAGTCGATGTCCAAGTGAAACATCTGAATTGAGTACCTTGGGCAATTTCCCCTGGATTAAAATTTGGGATTTTGATCCTGATAGCAGAGAGAGTGGCTTGTTGTCAAAGTGTGAGGCAACTATTCAGGACCAGATAAGCATAACAACATGGAAAGATCCTCTACAAACATCTCAATCAAACTCCTTCAGGGAATGGCTCTTTGTACGAGGCTTGAGGAGTATTGAAGAGAGTCTTGTCTTGGGGACGGTCAAAGAGTGGGGTAAACTGGTAGGGGCATCGCTTGATGCACATCGCGACCAGATCAATAGGATCTGTGAAAAGAAGCCACTGACTGTAGTTGTTCTTTGGTATGGCAGCAAGGATTTCCTCAGGCATCTGCACAAAGCCTTGGGAAAGATTGACGAGTGTCCGAGTGGCATAAAATATATCATTTGCATGCAGCAGACCCCGGATGATGAGGACAGTCAAGGTGTGGTCAAAGAACTGTGCATGCAGTTAGAAATACCAAAGGTAATCGAGATACCACTTGAACGACTATGTTTTGAAATGAGCATGCTCCCTTGTTGTCAGAAGCCTTCAGTCAGAAGCCATGAACTGCCAGGTAATACCATCCTTAAAAGCCGTGACTCCGAATGGCTTCACCAAGAACTTGACATACTCTTCAAGGGGGAATTCTCAACAGAAGACGGGTCCAATTACGGAGAGGCTTTTTTGAAGGGTGGAAATCTCACCTGGCAAGAAATAGAACACGGTGTCTATGATGCCAAGCGCTCTGTTGCATCCAAACTCTCTGCTTCCCTTCAGAAACGGCTTTACAAAGGCCTTTCTGGCATTGTTACTCTCTTCCATGAACCAGGTGCAGGTGGGACAACGTTGGGTCGCCGGACACTGTGGGATCTCCATGATGACTTCCCATGTGCATGTGCAATTTCTGATGTCATTGACCCCAGTGCAATATATCAAAGGTTAGAAATGTTGTATCAATGCACCCATCTGCCCATTCTTCTTCTTGTTGATGGTCAAGAATCGAGACTGGTGAAAGAGCTGTTTGAGATGAGTCAGAATATCCATATCATCATCCTGAGCGTACAAAGATACAGAGTGGAAATTAGACACAAGACTAGCCAAGGAGATAAGTTTTGGCTCAAGGGTGAAGTTGATAAGAATGAGGCTAGGCGTTTCAGCCTTGTCTTTTCAAACAAGTGTAGTGGAGATACAAAAAAGAGGTTGGAATATATGGTACAAGATGTGGAAGAGCAAGTAACCCCACACTATGTGTATGAATTCGGCTTGACAGTATATGACACCGCATACATTGGACTAAGATCTTATGTATCAGGGTACTTGAATCTGAACAGTCAAAGTTTGGAATGTTTGGCCAGTTGGCAAAGAGCAGTCGGTTATTTGGCACTTGCATTTTACTATGGACACAAGAGCATTCCCTGCCAATTCTTCTCCATCCTGTTTGATAAGAAGGAATCTGAAGTTGTAAAGGCTGATGACGTCTTGACACACAGTGGAAAGCAGTTTGTTCTGGAAAATGTCAGGAACTGCACCTGGAGGATAACACACCATGCAGTTGCCCAGGAAATCCTAGAGCAGATACTGTATGGCAGGCAGAAAGGCAACAAAAATCTCCGCCTCAGCATAGAAGCATGTAGGAACCTGAAGGAATTTGCCAAAGACTTCCTGACATATGCTAGTGAGAAGCAACAGAAATTAAAGATTGACCCTTCTTCCTCGATCATGCGCATTGTGCGTGGTATCTTCATCCACCGCGATTACAGAGATACTGGGCAGGATGAGTACCATAAGCGTGACCGTCTTTCCCGACTGATGTGTGACATACCTTGCTCCAAATCCTCTACAGACCAGCTGGAGGTAATGGAACATCTTGCATCATGCTTCCCTGAAGATCCAACATGCATCTTGCACTTGGGAAGAGCGCATCTTTTGATTACACAGGACTTTGACCTTGCCAAAAAGTATCTCGTAAAGGCTAAAGATCTTCGTAACAGAGAAAGAAAGGCCAACCAGAAAAAATATGACAGGATGTCTGGTGACAAAGCAAGTGATGGTAGCTCCAAAGATGACAGTACCCTATGCACAATATACCACAACTTAGGCAATCTTTCCCATGAGCAAATACAAAAACTCATTGGTGGTGGGAAACTAGGAGATGGTAAAAAGTACAAATGCACGCTGGATGAAACAAGTGACATACTGGTGGAGGTGATCAGACATGCTCGTACCGCAGTTAACCACTTTACCAACTGTAGACGCTTTCGCAGCAAAGGAATGGATGCTAGTTATGGTTTCATTGGAGAGATAAAGATGCGCCTGCATGTTGCAGACTTTGTGGAGAAATGCTACAAACGGGGTGGATACTATGGATTCTTGTCTGCTGAGCACAATGAAAGTGAACTTAGAGATTTTGTTGAGAGCTGCTTTGGCTGTGTTGAAAATCTTCTCAGAGAGTATCAAGATTTGATGTCTCCAACAGGTCAAGCAGAAACAGAAGAGCTTGACAGTTGTCTGAACTGGTTCTATGCCATTTTTCACGACCCAGAGACTGCTTTGACGTTTTGGCAAGGTAAGGAAGGTGTGGACAGTAACAGAAGCAAAATTGCTGTCTATAAGTTGAAACATCAGAGACAGCTGAAAGCATCAACTCGCAGGACTCCCTCCCAAGTCCTCCGTTGCTTAACAGTTGAAGATATGAAGACAATTATCCAGCTCTATGAGGGAATCTTCCATGATGCCTATATGCGAAGTATCCATACAGACATAAGTACTGATCTGAAAGATTGGATGCTTGCTATACGCCTGCAACCTGACATCTATTCCATTGCAGGAAAAGTACTTCCACAAGTTGAAAAGTGTCGGGCGGTTTCGCCCTCCTCTGACACAGCACTGTACTACCTGTTTGTTCTCAACACAACACTCGCTCTGCTAACCCAAGAAAAGAAGTACTTGGCCGAGTCAAACCGGCTCAGAGAAAAACTCAAGAGGGCACACTCCAAAATCAATCGTCTCCACAGAAAATTTGCCTGGGAGTGGTTAGGAGCCAAAAACGAGGATCACAGTATCCGACGGTTGGTACACAGAAGTTCTCTGGGTGACTGGGACTCGGAGAAACGTTTCTGGCAAGATGAAAGCGCACACGGGAAACTGCAGGTCTGCACAGGGGTGATACGGGACTGTAAGATGCCTCTTCATGGACACATTGGCATCACAACTGGTGGTTTGAGCGCAGGTCATCACAATGGTTCACTTCAGGCGGTGTTTGTACCAAAACAGTACAAACTATATGGCAGGAACTACCTCAACGCAGAAGTCGAGTTCTACATTGGATTCAATATTGAGCATGGTGTTGAAGCTTACAGTGTGTTGCAGAGGAAGAAGTACCAGTGCAGTCACTGTAAAAGTACAGTTACTGTGTCCAGGTTAGTCAAGCCACCAACGAAGATCTGTCAGCGTTGTGGCCATGCTATTCATGTACTTGAGGAGACTGAGTAATGCAAACAATTAAACAAGGAAAATGTTTTCCCATATACATGCATTAGTATCAGAAACATGTACAGTACATGTACATATACTGTACATTTGTAAATGAGCAACAACATTTTATAACAGAGAACACCGGCATTCCTACATGTCACATGTGTGCCTGATGGGATCATTGAATGGTACCGTCTTTCCCCCTTCAAACCCTTTCTTGTGTCGGGATTCTTTTTGTGGTTTCCCCCTACTTTGGCCATCTATGTCCCTCTAAAAAGTTTTCATTTGGGGTTGCTATTGCACACTAAGGCCTAAAAAAGAAAGTGTTATGTTGGCGTAACCCGACCGACCCTAAAAATGCGGCCGACCCTGGAATTTTTTTTTTTTTGGAAGGGAAGAAATGTAATTAAAATCTATAGAAATGAATTTTAAATACGTTTTGAAACCATTTCTGACCGTTTCTCCTCAATTGTATGGCGATCGCGCGCGTGGAACTTTGGAGTGCACAATGTTTTGCACCTTCCTCTTCATGACACAACGAACATGCAGAAGATCGCGCAGGCCTAAGGGCAGTGTGCGTGCGGAGATCGATGCTCCATGCATGTATGATAGATGCACATGTACATGTACAGTACATGTATAGCCTCGTCCTAGACTGTTGCACGGCGCGAACTGCTACATACACTATTGAAAATACTTTGCTATTTATTCCATGTTAAAAAAAAATAGTTTATTATAATATAAATTATTTTATTTAATTTTCCACTATTTTACACGATAACAATTGATATATTTATTCTAAAAATGGTAAACTATTCTGTAACCCCGGCGGCCGACGCATCATGGCGCCCGGTACCGAAGCGTACCGTACAGTGTTTCCATCAAGGGCAAATGGGGATCTTCGGTCATTTTCGACCGTTTAATGCGGATAAATTTGAGTCTAGAGCTGGGGGTTATCGCCCAGAGCTGTGCCGATGGTGTAAATTCGGGTTACACCGTGCTAAAAATACAAACTTCAAAGGAAGAATCGAGTCCATATAAAGATGTCGATGCAGATGAAACGGCTAACATTTTGTCTGATTTTGGATTCCGCTTTTTGATATGTACCTTTGGAAAGGTTGATGATGAGTTTAAAAGTATACAAATATTGTGTGTAGCCTTGTTTTCTTTTGTTATCATGTACTACTACCGGCTTAATGTCATTTTGGTTGCTGGGATTAAAAACAAAAAACAAAAAAAACACCGACCTCCATGTACATGTACCTACCCTATTTTTTCTGGCCCATTACGCCAACATAACTTTTTTTTTTAGGCCTAATGGATCTCCCATGTGAATAGACTTGTTCTTTGTCCCCACATTTCCAATTCTTCACGTACTTGGGCAACAGGAACCAGTCTACCTATCAGTAGCAAAAACTTTATTATTGTCGGACTGCAAAAAGTTCAAAGAACTAAAAATTGTCACATTTTCAGTTGTCTCATTCTAAAGTGAACAATTTTTATATTGCTAGAAAAACAACACACGGAACCTGAAAATTGCACAGATACCAGCATTACGGCATCTTTACAGCTCTGCCATAAATGTAAACTGAAGAATTAGGCATACTTTGCAGATAAAAGCATGATATGCTATCATTTGTTGCTCACTTCTGTACTTGGTACACGTAGTATGCTTCTTGACTATAGAATACATGTACTCAAATTACCCAAAGTCAAACATGTTTCTGCATACATGTAGATCTCAAGATTTATTCCTTAAGGACCAAGACAGTTGACAGTTTTAACTACATTTGTCAAGGTGTTCAATTATTAAATTAAATGATTTACCACATGGGCAATATGGTGCTGCATTATTTTGTACATGGAATCAATTTATTTTTTTTTGGTATTATTCATGTTCATGTACAAACTAACTGGTACTTACATATACTTAAATGTGTACTTGTATTTTCCACTCTTTAGAAACTGAAATTGTGAGCAAGCCATATCAAGTTTTTTATTGTAAACCTTTAAAATTGTGCCACTTTGAGTGGTATGAGTGCTCTGAGCAAAACGTGAATATTTGTACATTTTGGGAATATATAAATTAATGCATTGCCAGACAACATTTAGAGCCATGGTTTGTACACTTTACCAACATACATGTATTCCTGAATCTGAACCCGAGGTTATGATAATTATGGACCTTCCTGAAGTTATGACAATGCATATATGTACATGTACAACACATTCCTGTAATGCAGAATATGTGTCTTTTTCTTTTATACATATACAGATGGCTCACTTACTTACTTTTATGATACATGAAGGTTGTTTTAAAATGGAAAAGTTCATTCAGAAAGTGCATTTGCAAGAATAGGCCTACTGTATGCAAATTAAACAAAGTTTTCATTCCTTTGAAGCTTTTTGATTTAGTACTCAAATGACAATTCTGTTATTAAATTGTATCCAGTTAAAATTCACATCAATCATAAGTTTATACAAAGGGTATTTTCAAACCAGACACAATTTATCGACCGTAAGTTGCACATTTTGAATAAGGCAAAGTGATTAATTTGCAGAGTATCTGTGTTATAGTTAACACAGGATGATATTTTTTTACAGATCAAGAAGTGGGTGTTAGGGCTATGTGTTGAACAAGGCTGTTGTCTGTTTACTTGCACAACTGCACACATGGCAAGTGGAGATCATTTCTGAAAATCTTTCATTTTTAAGAACAATTTTTCAAGGATTTATAATTCTTTCAAGTAACTGTTGGGCAGTCGTACAGAGTCATTAGAAGATCATACATGTGTGCATGTTTTATTTTGATGGACAGGAATTGACCTATCGCCGTTTGCGAGTTGGATATGCCCCTTGGACAACCCTATGTAACTTTTGTAAGCTGACTTTTGTTTGTCTCAGATGTTGGGCGTTCCGCGTCCATTTTGTATATCATGTCATTGGACGATATTCCACAAGCTGCGTTGACTCAATTCTTACGCGATTCTACCGCGATAGGTCAATTCTGCCCTCACTGATGCATTTATAAGCACCATATATTCAGAGCTATCTGAGAGCTTAACTTACTCGGGTGGGAATTGAATCTAAACTACTTGAATCATTTATTAAAATAAGCTCTTATTGTACTATTAAAAAATGAAACTCCAAGGCATCTGCATGTGTATTTTCATACCCATGGCTGTACTGTCTTTAAGAGTACAATGTACTGATGACATGATTTTTCAAATTTAGTTAACATGTACATGCATATACGTATGTATGTGCCGTTGGTTTTGATGTGTTTCTGGAGGACTGCATATGATGTATTCCTTTTTTAAAATGACACCTAAATGTTTTAATTACTGCCTGTCAACCAAACTATAAGTTCCAAGCTGTGATTTATTAGAACCGCTTTACCATTGATTACTTATTAACAAAAATTGTGAGTAAACGTCTTAGCAGTGTACACTGTCTCCAATAATACTACTGATCATGAACATGTTGTAAAGACAATTTTTGAGAAAAAATTTTTTATTTGATGGGCACCAGTATTTTATCTGGTATTCCAAACATGGACAAAAAAAATCAAGAGAACAGACTTCAGTTTATATTGTTACAGATGTTACATATTGATGCTGCCTTTATTTTTACAATAATAAATGAGTATTGTAAACAAATCGTACTTGTCATTTGATTTTTTATAGACTGAAACCCCCAGCCACAATTTCCTTTTTTCTTTCATTCATGCCTGCATTTTCCATTTGAAACGCACTTTTTAATCAATCAATGTAAACATATGCTTAATGTCAAACTTGGCAATTATTTTACAGATATATGGGGCATTATGAACTTAACAGCGAAAAACAATATACTGTAGTCGTATCTAGGAACATATGCAACCTGTAGGATTTCAGCTCCAAAAGCTCACAATGTAACTACAGATTTCAGTTAATTAAATTCTAGCAAGCTCCAAAAACACTTGTGGTCAGTTATAATACAGTTGTAGTCAAGTCAATAGTCGATAACAAGTCAATAGTCGAACACAAGTCAAGTCAATCATAACAGATGAAATTATACAATGCCTGAATAAATTCCCGTCATCTGATTAATTGGTCGTGGATCACTTGTCATTGAATTATTTGTCCCAATGCACGGCCTGGCCGCATCGCAAAATATAAGGTCTATTCCACCGTAACACAATTGGTGGCTGGATCTGACCAATCAGATGAAGAGGATTTATTCAGGTGTTGTCATGTTGTGTAAAACAAATAATGAATGTTTCACATTCGTACAATGGAAAGAATAATTTCATTCGTGCAATGGAAAGAATAATTTTCATAACGTCATGAAATCATTCTTACCATTGCACTCATAAACATTCATTATTTGTAAAACTAGACACAGGAATGCCTTGTAAAGTTCGGTGAATAGCTCGTCATTTGATCACTTGAAAAAGGATAGCTAGTAAAGACTGGGCTCCAAGTCTGAATATTACTACTCGTGCATGTCCCTCTTCAAGTTTTTAAGTTCACAAATGAAGTACCTGTTCATGGAAAGTTCAGCTAGGTAAATCTTGGAAGAAGTGCCGGCTGTCTACTGCTAAGGCAAGAAGATGGGGTGAGACCTGCATTGATGAAAAATATACATGCATTGCTACTTTCTCCTGGCAGGAGCTGCACTGTGACCTGTCAAACTACATGTATTATCATCCTCACTTGGTTGTCTGCATAGTAGACGTTAATAGCCGGTTATGCTTCTTGGATGGTATATTTTGTTACTAATTTATTCACAATGAATGCACAAAATGTTGACTTTCTTTCACCTATCCTAGCAATACAAAACCCTTGTCCTCTAACTTTGCCTTAACGCACAAGTTAGGGAGCATCTTTTTTTGCTCCCAGTGGGAATGTGCTATGACTGGCTTGTGTTCCAAAGGTTCTTGAATACGAAACTGCGTACACATTGTATATATATGTTCCTACTTTCATAAGATGGAAATTTACGTCGGGGTGATGTAAATCAAATATCCTATTTTGGAAAGACCTGGAATTCCTAGTGTGTTGCAAGTGAAAACAGTGGAAGTCCCATGTTTGTGGGGCCTCTCTCAAAGAATTGCGCACTACTTCACTTGCAAACTTTTTTGGAAGGGGGGGGGGGCCAACACTCAATTCTTTGCAGGTTCACAAACTTGATGAAATTTGAATAAAATGTTACAAGTTTGAAGTACTAGGTGTGAATAAAAAGGGGGCTTAAAATCATGCTGAATTGAGAGACCGCTGGCGTTATTCCTTTTTGTCACAAGGTTATAGACTACAAGTCTTTCCTGGAGACAACAAAACTTGGGTAAAAACATTACAAATTTACTGTAGTTATGTTCTCTATGCTGCAGTAGGACCAAATAGACTTGGAAGAAAAAAACCCACAAATATGTCTGTTTTTATTCGCAAGATGGTGACATTTTTTCAACCGGAGTACCTTGAACTTTTTGGCATAGGTACCAACCTGCGTTACTCTGATTGCACATTCCTCTTGTGCATATTCACCCAGAAGAGTCAAGGCACTCCATACTTTCACCAGTGATCTGAAGAAAAAAAGGAATACGGTGATTACAGTTTACCTAAAGGTGCAATGTACACATCATCATGTTCATACTGGAATGTCTTCGGTGGGAATCTCAAGTTATCACCACTTAACGTAGCTTATTAATAATGGAGTCCATTGTTAAATGGGATTCTTTTCTGCATCACCTCTGACTCTGGTAACATTTTTGGCACCTACGGTAGACTGCAGTCTGTCCTTGATGTAAATTGCAATGGGCTTGGTGCATAACATTGCCATCTACAATTGAAATGCAAAACATATATAATGTTACGGATGGAAACCAGCACCATTCCATCCTGTATACTCATGCATGTAAGATGTAATAAGTTTGTGCATATTCAGCTGAAATTGCTTGCACAAACGTCACACGTATGCATCTGAACCATAAGGAACCATTGAAAAATACAGTAATAGGGGTGTGGGCAGTGCTATTATTAAAATGATGCAGCCCTGGAAAAAGTTGCAGATTACATCACTACAGTTACTGCGTGACCAACCTCAAAACAGTGTTTAAATGTTGTCCAAGATTCAGTGGGTTTCTTCAAGAACGTAAGTCTAGAGGCAATATCATTGGTACCAGCAGACAGCCTGCAGTCGTCTTCCTACCTACACGTATCTCACTGGCTGATTGACCGACTCACTCACTCCAACATGTGAGTTAGACATGCTCAAGTCTCACATTGTCCTGAAAATCGGACTACCTATCACACTGACTACCTATCCCTTTGACCAAATCGGTCTGGTACCAGCTTTACTAGATTTTTGCCTAGTTTCGCTATAAATATAAAGGTCTGTACAATTTTACCTGCCTGATACCCTGAGTATAGCTTCCATTGTATCATCCTGGAATCGTAGAATGTCAACTGGGATGGAGGCACCGGTCTCACCATACAGTTGATGCAGAGCCTTGGACACAAGAGCCCTGAATTGCACGCTGTCAATGCGAGTATCTGGGTTCTCAAATTCCCTGGAAGATAAAAAAGAAAAGAAAAAAGAAGCGTGACCCGGGGAACAGAATATCCTCATTGGGGGGGGGGGGGGGAGAGAGAGAGGGGAGAATCTCTTTCCACACCAGCCGACTAGAGTGGAAGAAAATGGACCAGTTCAAGGTACTACTGTTAGCAGTATCAGTAATGTTTAGGACCCCTTTATTTTTTTGTCATTGGGCATGTGCCAACCGAATGGTTCTCTGACATTCGGTGGTCATTATCTTTAGGACCCTGTTCCTATATAAGGTTAAGACTCCCCAAAACAGCTGACTAAATGACACTCAAAAGTGACATTCTGATATTTCGTAACACATCTGGACAGCTGGTGATGACACCTTCTTGAATATCAGCAGGTTTAATTTTGTAGAAAGAAGGCAGGGCTTTGATTTATGAGAGAAAAGGACAACAACGACAACCAAAAAGCATGCTACAAATATCCGTTGTGTACACGCAACAGAGTCCAGGGTTACAAGGTATGAATATGTGCTGCCAAAGTGAAAAAAAATCTAAAACATTTTTTTCATATTTATACCTGATGGAGGAAGCTAAAATTTTGTTTATATATTCCTTGTATCCAGAATTATGCATACGCTGGGTTTAGAAAAGGCAAATATACCTGCGGGCGGCGTTTTTCCCGAAAAATAAACTGCACTTCCACGCATTCTTCAAAGCGTTTTCACTACGAACTCCCGTGTGAAGACTTACGCGCTCGCATGCAAACACACCCCGCATGCGGCCACATACGGCACGCACGTGTGAGTCAGCATGCACGTGTGAGTCTTCACACAGGAAGTTCGTACTGAAAACGAAAGCGTGGAATTGCGATTTATTTTTCTGTAAACACGCCGCCCGCGGACATACATTGCCTTTTCTAAACCCAGCGCATGCATAATTCTGGACACTAGGAATATGTAAACGAAAATTCAGCTTCCACCATCAGGTAAAAATATAAACAAAATGGTTCAGAATTGTGTTTTTTTTGCCATAGTAGTTGAATTAATAGTACCCTGGGCATCAGTCGTATTATCCAAGAAACTAGGACACTGCAAACCGCCTTTTTTAACATTTTGATTGGGGGTACGAGTGAAAATGGTCAACAACAAAAAAATTAGTAACGCAATACGGCTATGTTAGGTTACCGTTGAACCACCGCCACGGACATTGCTGGCGCCATTTTCATGCCCAAAATGACCTAATTTTTTGTGACCGCCTTTTTTGAAAAGGTTTGACATGGAGTATCGGTTACACCTCTATGTTCCGACACCCCTATGATCCGACTGCACATATTCCTTTTCCTAACCCTAACCCTAACCGGGAGTAACACAATCTAGGTTGCGGAACATAGGGGTGTCGGAACATAGAGCAGTCACCGGAGTATCACATACAGAGATACTTTCGCTGAGCTCCAAACATCAATAAAAGAGAATTGCAGGGTGTAGTTGACCTTAGAAAGTTTGGTTTGTTATTAAATCACATTGCCAAAAAAAGTTGTGGATTCCCCAAAAAACAGCAATGTCGTTATTTGTGTGTAAATTTCCCATACGTTGTACACATAATCAACTGACAAGGTCAAATTTATTTCAGCCAAATCGAGCATCATTTTAAGGTAAAAACAAGTAAGGTGTGTTTACAAACACAAATGCCCCGCAACCGTGACTGTTTCCATGACATAACACATACTCTTTTAACATCAACTTACATGTACCTTGGTCACATGGAACATTCATTGACAGCATTAGTGTCTTCTGTAGGTTTTAAATGAATTAATCCCTAATCCCTATGATCTCAGAATAAATACAAGATTTCTATTGTTTTAGCCACTGTGACCTTGACCCTTGACCTTTCGACCCCTAATGTGATAGGCCTATTTGGATTACCAAGAACGATCCACAAACCAAATTTGAAGTTCACTTGTAAAGTATTTCTCAAGTTATTGCGCTGACAAATTTCTTTTGTTTTAGCCACTGTGACCTTGACCCTTGACCTTTTGGCCCCAAATGCAAAAGGCTTCTTAGGATTGCCAAGGACAATCCACAAACCCAATTTGAAGTTCATATGTAAAGTATTTCTCAAGTTATCGCGCTGACAAAATTTCTTTTGTTTTAGTCACTGTGACCTTGACCCTTGACATTTGGGCCCCAAATGCAAAAGGCTTCTTAGGATTGCCAAGGACAATCCACAAACCAAATTTGAAGTTCATATGTAAAGTATTTCTCAAGTTATCGCGCTGACAAAATTTCTATTGTTTCAGCCACTGTGACCTTGACCCTTGACCTTTCGGCCCCAAATGCAAAAGACTTCTTAGGATTACCAAGGACAATCCACAAACCAAATTTGAAGTTCATATGTAAAGTATTTCTCAAGTTATCGCGCTGACAAAATTTCTATTGTTTCAGCCACTGTGACCTTGACCCTTGACCTTTCGGCCCCAAATGCAAAAGACTTCTTAGGATTACCAAGGACAATCCACAAACCAAATTTGAAGTTCATATGTAAAGTATTTCTCAAGTTATCGCGCTGACAAGATTTGTCCGGACACACACACACACACACCCACCCACCCACCCACCCACCCACCCACCCACATCCACCCACCCACCCACCCACCCACGGAAGGACAAGGCGGAAACAGTATGCCCCTTCGGCTTCGCCGCGGGGCATAAAAAACCAACTTTAAAATTGCAATAATGTCAGAACTAACATGAAGTTAGGAGACCTTTTGTTTAATTGCATTTGAAAGCTCTTTAAGATAAAGTAAATTCTACAATACAACTAAACAGCCGTCAATCTGTCCAAGTGACAGGAAGCAGACGGGTAGCTCAGAGGGCTCCGATAATTTTGCACGCAAATGACTCGGGTACTCGTTAAAATCTAATATCTACACATTCGTATGGGTCTTTATTGATGGCAAATTTTGTCGAAATTACACAGCCTGAACAATTGGACGGGCAAATTTAGATTTCTAGGTGAGTACTCAACATCCATACGGAATTATGTATGGCGGATCGATTTCGCTAGGTTCAAAAATACACAACAGCGTGGCATTGCGCATTGTTGGAATGTCAGACAAGTCGACCGTTGAGACAACTCGACTCAGGACAAGTCGACCGTTGAGACAACTCGACTGTTGAGACAGGTCGACCGTTGAGACAACTCGACTCGGGACAACTCGACCAATGAGACTGCTCGACTTAATGGAAATGAATACACGTGGAGCAGAAAAAATTGCACAAATATGTGGCAAGACCGATCACGGGTGCGGCGCGGGCATACTCGATGTACAGAGGGCGTCGCGTCGGGCCGGTGCGCCCCGCCCGCCCGCGAGGACCGGGCCGGGACCGGCACGCGGGCACGTCGACCGGCGCGGCAAATGGGCGCACAGGGCTGGCAAAAACGATGTCACCGTGCACGGTACGGACAAGTTGACCGGCAAATGGGCGCACAGGCCCGGCAAAAACGATGCCACTGTGCACGGAACGGCCAAGTTGACCGGGGATGCGCGCACGTGGCCTTGAAAAAAACGAACGATGTGCACGGACAATCACGCTGCGCTATATCGGCTCTGTTATATGCAAATAAAAACCTCATGTGTCATCAATCCCAAACGGCGATCAGCCGCCGTCAAAATCCCCGAAACTAGGCCCAAAACATGCGAGGCGACTTGTCTCAACAATCGACTTCTCTTTCCATTTATCGCACATACGGTCGAGTTGTCTCAACGGTCGAGTTGTCTCAACGGTCGAGTTGTCTCAACGGTCGAGTTGTCTCAACGGTCGAGTTGTCTCAACGGTCGACTTGTCCCGAGTCGAGTTGTCTCAACGGTCGACTTGTCTGACCCCCCGTTTTTGTATACAACGCCACGTTCACGGTAACGTTGACGTTGTGTCATGCGTGCCAGTGGGGCTACAATGCAGTCTACTTATACTTACAAGGCTACTTTCAAGTAGAATTTCTCCGCCGTGTCTTTACTTACTACTCGCTGAAACCCTGACATGTTAATTACTGATAATGTGGACTTTGTCAACAACAACTAGTACAGGACAGGAGGATTTGTGGTCGACCGGCGCGCGCGACACCCGACATGCCCGATGGGCGCAGACATCTTTGAAACGTCACTTTCATTATTATTTTCAGCAGGTAGTTGGTACCAAAAGCTTCACCAATAATAATTAATACTTTCCTTGAAGAGGTTTGCATATTATTTATTCTGAAGTCATTGGGGAGTTTTAACACACAAAATTACACACGAAAAATACTTCTTGACAATGAAAAAGCCCCAATTAAGGAACCCGACAAAATAGTTTGATGTACTTGTTTTAAATACAACTACTATGAGCATGCGCAAAATGAATACTAGCTGTAGTCTGTTGCGCGGGTGTCTATTTCTTGATTTGTGTATGAGGTTGGGTCTGGAAACAAGACAATACCGTAGCGAGCGAACGTACGTTTGAAAAAGATTTGTCCATGGCATAAGGAAAACAACACGACATTGATTTCGTTGTGATCGCCGTTCAAACGTGCGTTTCGTACTTTAACAGGGCTGCGTAGAATCAAACATTATGGCGAGTGTATTAGTAAGTATTTCGGATTTTGTTAGTAAATAGCTCCGTTACTCACGACGTTGGTTGCAATGGTAGATAGAGCAAGGAACAGAGTAGCTCTACTGAGTGGAGCGTTGAATTACGGGTACCCTCCATACATATGGAGGGGTACCCGTAATTCAACGCTCCACTCAGTAGAGCTAGGAACAGAGACGGGCGCCCTCTTTTATTTTGACTTAGGCCCGGCCCCCAATGCCCCATCATTTAAAAGAGAACAGTGTTTTTATTTTACGAAGTGGCTATCGTTACGGCAGTCGTTGTTTAGCGCCCTCTACGATACTTTTTTGATACGCACGCAGGTATGTAATTATTTGTTTCCACCTGTTCTGGCAAGCTGTGCGACAGCTCAGTCGATAGAGGGTAGGATTTTGTACCGCGAGGTTGCCGGTTCGAGTCTCAGTTTTGCACTCGAATTTTTTTCCTTTTCTAACCTGAGGCTTTGGAGGATTTTTTTTTAAAGGGAAATAAAATCCGAATTTCATAACGTTCAAATTCACTTTTTTCCTTCTAATTTTATATTTTCTTGTCATGTTTTTTTTTTTATAATAGTTGCACTTGCAGTCTACCGTAACGATAGAAAATGGGAAATGCGTTACGGCTGCCGTAATAATAGCCACTGCGTTTATTTTATCATTTCGAAAAGCAAAATAAAAAGTACTTCTTCACTCTAAAGAAGACTTCGGGAAAAGATTTTGCAACCTGACACCACTTCCGCGGTTGTGTACAATTTCTACAAAGTGTATGGAGAGTCAAGAAAAATGTTCTAATCTCAGTGATATTTCTTAACAAAATTGAAAATGTTTCTCAGTCATGTCAGTCCCACTGATTCATGTCTTATCAGATTGAACTTGAAGTGAGACTTATCATTTTTTTTGCAATGACTGTACCTACCTTCATTGTGATAGGGCCTATAATGAAGAAAAAAGTGGCATGAGCACATGATGAGGTTGCATACTCCTAGAACTATGAGGCTCCACGTAGTGGAGCCTCATCGCTCATAGATCAAGAAGCCCGCAAAATTGCCTGCAGCACAAAACACTAATAAAGTACAAAAACGTCCATCAAAATGCAGACATTTCACACAGAACCGCTGCACAGTTTGCCCCTATACTCCATACTTTATCTCTTGACATACTCACGTATCATGCGCAGAACTAGCATAGGTGGATTCTGTCGGTTTTTAGGCCAAAATGATGAAAAATATGCCCTTTCCGCACTGAGCCAACCTGACACTTGAAACGTGCATGCATATGATCGAGCGATGATTTTCGGTTCGCTCGGAGCGCGCCGCGGGGGGTACGGTACATGTACTTGTACGCATGCACATACTATCATTTCGCTTGTACCGTACCCCCCGCGGCGCGCACCGAGCGAATCAAAAGTCATCGCTCGATCATATGCGTGCATGTTTCAAGTGTCAGGTTGGCTCAGTGCGGAAAGGGCATATTTTTCATCATTTTGGCCTAAAAACCGACAGAATCCACCTATGTTAGTTCTGCGCATGATACGTGAGTACATGTATGTCAAGAGATAAAGTACGGAGTATAGGGGCAAACTGTGCAGCGGTTCTGTGTGAAATGGCTTCTACGTGGAGCCTCATAGTTCTAGGAGTAGAGGTTGCAACATTTTTCCACAACTTCTTTAGTTAAATTAGGCCTAGCGGGAAAATTCAGAAAAAAATGTTGCAACCTGACACCACTTCCGTGATTGTGTACAAAGTCTATGGAGAGTCAAGAATTTTTCTTACAAAATTGCAAATATTTCTCAGTCCCAGATTTTATGTCTTATCATCATTTTTGCAATGAATAACCTTCACTGAGATGATATGAAGAAAAAAGTGGCATCAGGTTGCAACATTCTGTCCTTAAATTCTATGACACAAAAAAGAAACAATTTTTTAATTATAATTAAAAGTGTAATTTTTAATTAAAATTTCCTCTCATATTAATGTTGATTTTTTAAAAATTACTCCAAACATGCTTTTTGAACCTAGGAGGAACTTGTATAGTATGGGGAATTTTATCATCCATGTCATCATCAGCCTTTTCATGTCTTGAATTTTACCAGACTGCAATCTCAGGCCATGCAGGCAGGAACAAAATATAAATTCTCTTGCTCAAAAAGGAAAACGGAATCTGATGATGTTTAACTTTAAAGGCATCCCTTCCATACATCTGTAGGCCTATGTCTAAATTCATTAAAAAGTGGGAAATGTAATATTGGTCAAAAATGGCAATGCCCCCCCCCCAATGCTTACTTCTTGACTGTTTGAAATGAAACAAAAAGCCTCAGGAGGTCTTCATAATCCTATCTAGTCAATAAATTCATAGTGTCATTTTTTCCCCTGCCATCTCAGGAGGATCCAACTTTGGAAAGACACTTCAAGGGCCACCGAGACACAGTCACCAACGTAGACTTCAACCCAAATATGAAGCAGTTGGGTAGGTTCAATTTGTACTTTGTGTAGAACTGAACTTGCTTTTGCATTAATGTGAAAGATTGAGCAATAGAGTACAAAATAGCTTGAGTTTTCTCAAAATACAATTGTGTAACAATGTTGAATATTAGGGCTGAATGGCTCAGTCGGTAGAGCACCAGTGCGGAGTTCCAGAGGTGGTTAAATCATGTCCTAGCTAAATCTATTGTTTTTATATAAATGTTGAGGTTTTCTTGTACAATTTCAATTCCTGCTGACAATTCTTCATCAAAATATCAACTTTATCTTCAACAGCATCGGGATCGATGGACTCCTGTTTAATGGTCTGGAATTTCAAGCCCCAGATGAGGGCCTACAGATTTGTTGGTCACAAGGTAACAGTGCATTACCGCGATTGTTTGTTTCACTTTCTTTGTTTGTTTTGTGTCTTGAAAGTCCTGTGATAGAACTTAGATATATGTACCAATCGGTGTTTCAGAACAGCAGTTGAGGGCAGTACCCAATGTACATGTAGCAATTTCCAACTCCTGTGAGGTATAAAACTTTCCTTCCCAAAAGTTGTCTTTCAACCGCACTTTGTACTTTTACCTTGTTTATGCAGGATGCTGTTCTGTCAGTGAACTTCTCTCCCTCTGGTCACTTGGTAGCCTCCGCCTCAAGAGATAAAACAGTCCGGTTATGGATACCCAGTGTGTAAGTTTTCAACTTTTTTTTGTTGTACTTTTAAATGTTTTCTTCATTCGGTTGGGAGTCTAGCCCCCCAAAAATAACAATAATAATAATATATAAAAATCAATCAGAATCATTGTGCTTCCATTATTGGCCACACAAAGTTATTGTGTCAGCTGTTCAGAGTAACCATTAAAGAGCAGTAGCTTTGTACAGTAGTTGGTACAGTATTCTTGCATTGCACTCAGTTAACACAGCCTTGGTACTTCAGCTTGATACACATTAAATATCACTACCATTTTGGATTAAACAAAGGAGTGGCCCCAATAGCATGACTCTGCTCACCACAGTATTCTGTTTTATACAACACCTGAATAAATCCCTGTTATCTGATTGGTGGATCGTTGATCACGTCATTGAATTATTCGTAGAATGCACCTCCACGGCGCATGCCTGCATGCACAGTGCATGCAATATACTATACTACTGACTATTGTGAAGCATTAGAACTGCCACTGCACATATGATAAATTGAATATGATAGTTCTCAACCTGTTTAACAGTTTGCATAAATTAAATATGATAACTCTGAACTTGTCAAAACTTGTACATTTCATACCATCACAATTGTGTGCTTACTTTCTAGTGCAGATATTTTCACCAACAGTCAATAGCAGCACAGAATATGCCAGTTTGGTATTTCAACTACGCAAACGCACAATGATATGGGTCATGGGTCATTTGGGATAATTGAACGCTCATCGAAGGCGCATGAACGCGCACGGAGACGGGCGCACGATTCTCGCGTGTCCATTTCAAGCAGAATGGGCGTCGGCATAACATCGCGGATCATCATGTCAGCGATGGCTTATTCTCAGATAAGAGACGTACACATGTACACATGCCAAATTCTTTGCGAAGCTGTGAAATGTGCGAACCATAAGTGCAGAATTTTCAGCCGTAGTATGAAGAGATTCTTTGCCTAAAGATAGACATGCAATTTTTCCTTGGATTGCTGATTTCCTCATTATTTACTTACTAAAAATTATTACTTATTCGCTTATTTAAAACGGAAAACACCGTACAAAGTCTTGTAAGGCTTGTTGTTAACCCTTTTTTGTTACTTACCAGTCGCTTGACCGTTAAGAGCTATGGAGTCGGGCCCTAGACTCCAACACTGGTTATTTCTAATTGTTTAAGCCAGTCTGCTGGCACCCAACCGAAGCATATGTAATGTGAATGTGGAAATATAAAAATAACAAATGTGGACTCCACAAACGTTCACTTTAATTATATAAGTATGATATATTATTGTGATAATTAAATCCTTTTTGTCTACAGCAAGGGAGAGTCCACTGTATTCAAGGCCCACACGGCGACAGTCCGGAGTGTTGAGTTTTCAAGTGATGGACAGTACCTGCTTACATCATCAGATGACAAAACAGTCAAGGTACCCCAGACTTCTGTCTCATCATTAAGTAGCTGGACAAAGTTCTTACTGCGTGGATACAGCAATTTACACTTAATGCCTAATCCAAAAAGATCACAAGCAGAAGTCACAAATTTTCCAAAACATTTGAACAAAATGAAATTCTTGAAAGTGGGACAATGCATGTATAGATATTCGCTCCAGTTTCATTAAATAGAAAATCAAAATGTGTATGAACTTATTTGATTAACCCTAACCCCCAAAGGGCTGGGGGTCAAGTACCAAATACCACAGAATACTACATGTGTTGTGCACACTTGTATGGAAAAAAGGCATGCTACAGGTTACTATTCAGTAGTATTTTGTAGCTTTAGGTTAAAAGCACCTCAGTGCAAGTACTTGTTCACATTCCAGTACGTTCAATTTAAACTTTTTTTCAACTCCTGGAAATTGTCTTTTCATCGTGCTACGTGTGTTGAATACTATGGCAAGCAGCCTTTATAAATTGTTGGCTAATCAGTCAAATATTGTAATGATGCATGAATGTTTCCCCACATAAGTAAACAGTGATTCCTGTCCTTAGTTGAAAGACAGGCTGAACTGGGAAATGACATCTACTTACCAGGCATGCAACTTTTCCTCGGATCAGCTGATTTCCTCTTTTAAAAAAAATTGAATTTCCTCTTTTTTGTACGACTTCTCAGTTGCATGCCTGACTTACATAAGGAGATTTTTCCTAGTAGCCTAGCTACATACATGTACAAATGTATTACATTGTAACATCGCATAAGAGTCTTTATTTTGCAATTGCAGCCTTACTTTTGTTCCAAACACACGGTTCTTTACAGATAGCTAATACTAAGTCACTGCCATATTTTTGCCTCTTGTTTCGCAATTCTAAACACTTCATTTGCTCTTTCAGGTATGGGCAGTGCACCGCCAACGATTCCAGTTCTCCCTCAGTCAGCACATGAACTGGGTGCGCTGTGCCAAGTGGTCCCCTGACGGCAGGCTCATTGTGTCCGGCAGTGACGACAAGACGGTCAAGATATGGGACCGGACGAGTAAAGACTGCATCCACACCTTCTTTGAGCATGGAGGGTAAAACTGTTATAATCATTCTCATCTTAAAATAGCCCCATAAATATGTCTCAAATACTAGGCTTCTTTCATACTTGAATGCACGAATTACAAATGATGGACTATACCTTTAAAGGGAATATACATCATTTGCTTTTGCCGTAATTTTCAGAAGTGTATGGAATTGGGGGGTTGGAAATATATAGCAAATATAGTTACACTGACTTTTTTGAGGTTTGGGGTTCGAAAATGCTATAAAAACCAAGAAAAACAATCATTTTCCTGTATTCTGGTTCCCTGACTCCATATAAGAAGAAACAGAGCAGTTTACATACATTGGGGAATTGTAAGGTCAGGGAACCAGTCTAGCTGGCTCGTACCCGTTCATAGGTTTGTAATCGATTGCAAACAAGTGCAATGGTCAATTGGGGCCAGTATTTGAAAAAAAGCCAGTTTTTTCCAACGCTGATCGGCTGATCAGCGTTGGAAATTGATACAAAAATACCACTTTTCTTGAAAATGACAGTATACCAGGTGCCATGATTTTACAGGATGCTTTACACTGTCATTCACTAACAGTCCAGCAAGGTATTTCAAAATGATTTGGTAGTTTTATTTTTTGATGTTTGCAAATGTTGTATTTTCCCTTTAACTAACGGATGACCTTTAACTAATGGATGACTGATAGTTCAAATACACATATATGACAGTTTTTAATTAAAACTTTCGCAATGTAACTTGGATTTTTTGCAACCCTACCATCACTGAGGAATTTGTACTTGATCTTCTTGTTATTTTGTTCTGCTCCTCAGCTTTGTTCACAATGTAGCATTCCATCCCAGCGGGACGTGTATAGCAGCTGCAGGGACAGACAGCACTGTTAAAGTATGGGACATCAGAATGAACAAGCTCTTGCAGCACTACCAAGGTAAAACACAAATCCACCGGTATCCACTCCGTTCACAAGTACCATCTCACCGGCAAAGAAAGTAGAGTTGGGGGTGACTGACCGACGCCATTTTGCCTGACGGCAATTTTGACGCGGCCGTACCTCTGCATGTACATAGTACAAATCCCCTAGTGTACGTGCGTCACACACAAGGAACGGTGCGCGTCAACAAGCTAAATGCCCCGCCCATTGGGACGTCGTTGCTAGGTAAAAGGGCGCCCTCTTTCGTTGGCGCACAAAGCCCATAGACCAATTTGGCAAACGGCCATTACCAGGGATGTAGTCGAGTCCCTGCAAGTCCATCACATATCCTCCAGTCCCAATGCAACTCCCAAGCTATTCAAATGAGCTTTGGTAAAGGCATTCCCCTGTTAACTGTTCACCCACTGTTACTTGTGACTGGACTTGTGATGAACCAGACTACATCCCTACATCTGTGGACTTTTAACAATGCGTGCGCCATGTGCGCAATCGTGGTTCCACCTTAGTAAGGGCTTCAAATTTTCCTCTAGTTTTAGGAAGATACCAGTACCATGGAACCACTGACCTCTGTAGACTTACACACTCTCATGCAGTTGGTACCCTTGCACTCAATGCATCTGTGGACTTTTAACAATGCGTGCGCCATGTGCACAATCGTGGTTCCACCTCAGTAAGGGCTTCAGATTTTCCTCTAGTTTTAGGAAGATACTAGTACCATGGGTTGCCCACACATTGGTTTGTGTTGGAGGATTTGGGAAACTTCATAACAAAAAAATGACCGGAAGATTAATTTTAGTTAAGCTTGCCTTTGGACAGCCAAGGGCATAGTTTTCCCCACTGTAATGCTGGTGCCATCCATTGCAGTGTTTAAAGCATTTAGGCCAAAAACAAAAATAGTTCTGCTTCCAGTTTCCCTACCTACCCTATTCTGCCAGCCGCTACCCTAATTTTTTTATGGGAAAAATTGGAAAGAAAAAAACACCAAAAACCATCAGTTTTTACATTTTACCCTTGATTTCACGCAGACGCCTCCATATGATCGTACACACAAAAAATTGCCCAAAAAAAAAAATCCCTACCTACCTACTCTATTTTCAAATGCCATGTAATCGGAAGCAGAACTACTTTTTTCGTTGGCCTAAATGCTTTATATGGCTTTCTGTCTTCAGCTCATACAGCAGCAGTAAACAGCTTATCCTTCCATCCAAGCGGCAACTACCTCATCACAGCCTCCAACGATTCCACCTTGAAGATCTTGGACTTGCTGGAAGGCAGGCTGTTCTATACCTTACATGGCCATCAGGTAAGCAACTCTGGATGACAGGCACAGACTATAGAGGGCGCTCTTTGGCCTAGTCATTCACTTTAAGCCATACTCAACTCCCCTTCATATCGGCAACTCTTCCATCCAGCCGTTTCTTTCTAAGGAAAACCCTGGTGTTACAATGCAACCCAATCTACAAATGGACACACATCATCAATATAGCATCTGTCGGTCTGCATGCCCTTCATAAATCGGAATCGGACAGATCGCCGATTCCACACCACAGAAAAGCTTGCTCAAGCTTTGCTTTGCGTTTATTACTTTTTTTTTACAGTTTACTTCAAGGCACACAGACACAGACAAACAAATCGCCAAACTCAAAACTCAGCTGCAAGACTAGTCAAGACTAGTCACCTCTCCAACCCATATCACCTATTCTCACCTATTCTGCATAATCTGCACTGGCTCCCAGTCAAGAGGAGAAACCCTTCTCCTAACATCCTAACATCTCCAAAATCTCCTCGCCTCTCCTTGCTTACCACTTCCAATTAATCCATATATATGAAGAAATAAAAAGGAAATCTTCACACTCACAAGCTCCTGCTCTCTGCTGCTCAACACGACAAAGGTCATACGGTCGGTCACGTTTTCATCTCCGCCCCACTCCAACCCACACTACTGCCAATCACATCAAGGAAGCCCCAAAGCTGGACATTTCAATGCTAATCTTAAAATAATCTGCAAACCCATCAAAATATATAATATATATGTAATGTTTTGTTAATTTATTGTTCCATTGGGACCCCAAAAATGTGTTTATAAGAATATTTTGTTATTGTTTCACCCACTGCCCTATCCTAGTGTACTGGTGAGCTCTAACTTCTTGAGCTTTCATCTGACAGATTTTGTATGGTTGGTGTGCATGACATCCATGACATTGTATAGAATGTATCTATGTGACCGCACTTCCTGGCAATGCCTGCGTTTTTTAACAAGGTTTTTGTGAAAGGGTTAACTTGTGAGATACAGTGAAACAAAGACTAACTTTTGTGGTACTATTGTTTAGGTCATGGGAATAATCAACAGTGACCTTAAAAACACCTTCGCGCATCTATAGTGCTAAGAGCGCAGAGCTACATGCATGTACCGGTACTTTGAATTTGAATGGCCACAAATCCCTATTTCTCCCCTATGTGAGGTGTTCTGGCCTGGCAAGCGTAGCAAAATGCAAGAAACTGAATGGGGGTGATTTTTTTTGTTGCGATTTTCAGATTTATTAATATTTGTAATCTTTGACATGTGTACTGCACATATTTTAAAGAAATAGTATAAAATCAGGGAATAAAAGTGTTTTTAATGGGAAAACAATTAGCATCTTTCATTTTTACGACTATAAAACTCGAAACTTTAAAGGCCATTTTCTCAGTATTTTATTGTATTGATGTGTTGATAAATGTGAACTTCAAACGGCCATAACTTCTCAAAAGAATATCCGATTGAAGTGCAAGAAACAGAATTGTAAGGAGCATTTTAGTCTCTTTTGTGACTCCTGCAAACCCTTATTTCGACCTCTGCCCAATTCTGTCTCATTGTGCCAGAGTGCCTCAAAAGGGGTGGCGTTTGCCTCATCTCTCTATTTATCCTTGTTGAGAGGGTTCTTGTACATGACCTTTTGCTAACTTATATCAAAAGTTAGCCCAATGTGCGTACGGTTTGCAGTACCCAAGATACATGTTTCAACTGAAGTTGGGCAATGATTTGCATTAACCCTTACCTCCCAAACGTCATCAAAATCCATCCACCCATTTTTGTTGGATTTTGGGGGACTTGGTCCTGCAGGCCTGGTTTGACTAAATATTGATGGAGTATGATGGGCTTGGGCCTGGAGGTCTAAAGCAAAGCATGCATTGGAAGCAGTGTAAGTGGTGGGTTTTGGTCAGTTGGAAGTAGGAAGTTTGGGTTAAATAAATGCCCCGGAGCTTTGGAACCCCAAAATATTGCACTGAAGTGTTGTCGGTTACAGTTACTTGTCATTCTTACCATTGACGGGAATTGAGATGGGGAGAGACGACACACCAAGTCAGTGCACCCTCTCTTGTTTTACTATACTCCCGAGGACAATGCTTTGTGGTTCCCTTTGTCCCTGTAATATAACCCTCTCCCATAGACTAAGCACACAATCCTACTACAGAGGACCGTGTTGAACAAGAGACCCAACTCCCGAGGACTGACAGGATAGGTTGTTCTCCCTTTGTGTGTCGGTCCTTGGGGGTTATGTAGAACAAGTACCTGTACACATATGCTCACTGGTCAAACTTCCATCCTGTATGCTGACTGTTGAAGATGCTTGAGGGCTTAGAGTAACAAGAGAAATTAGTTGGGAGTTACGTTTCAGCTGGTTTTCAAGTATTAAATTTCAAATGCCAAAATTCAGCCTTATGCTTGACTGTTCACACAGCTCATTTCACACCGAATGCATAGGACATGTACATGATACCGTTTACATGTGAGGAACTGGGGGTGTTACCGGTACATGTACGTAGGGAAATAGCTCTGACAGATTAGTGCATACGCACATGGAGCAGGCATTTCATGGTTTTGGCAGTAAAGCGCATCGTCAGAGTTAATGATAAAAAGCACTCACCCACACGTTAAGTACAGAAATAGGTAGTCAATCCCCCTACCCCAGTTACCGAGACCCCTGGCAAAGAATCTATATGTAGCTCACTGCAAAGTGTAAGAGCCAAACTTTAGTAAATATTTGATGTTAATCCCCATGAGCCATATTGACTCACCACAGAAGAAAAAAAAAAGTTTCCATGCTGAAAGGTCATGCCCACGCATTGCCTTGCCAAATTTAGGTAATGGGTTCTTCAGACTGCACTGCCTGCCAAGTTTTTGATATACATTCCAAGAAGTGGGGTCTGTGATTTCATTGTACATTAAAGCTAAATCACAAGAGGCAATGAGCGAATTACTTACTTGAGCAGAGCACGAGATCTCTGGCACCATGTGCAAAGCTGTAGGTAGTATAACTGAAAATGAAAAATAAGAGACACAGTAATATTGGCAAGAGGGAGTTTGCGGGTATATTGGCAGTTACTTGCATCATAATGTGTGGGTGATGCTTGTGCCACAACAGCCCCCAGCAAGACTGGCTCTTTACAGTCCATTGTGAGGTTACAGTGTGCCGTCTTTAAACCCTGGCATTAAGCACTAAGCAGCACCCTGGAGGCCTGGCCTTTGAAGGATAACGAAAGTATTCTGATGTAAACTTAACTAACTCCTTGTTAGGATCATCCAAGGTCCCCCTGTAATTTTTCACTCTGATTGTTTGTCCCGACAGACATACAAGTCCAAATAAAAAAAGGTCATTTTGTTCCTAATCCCTTGTTTTTCCTTGTTGCATGATCCATGTGTACATGTACAACCAAGACAGGGGCAATGCCATGGAGTTGTTGACGACAGAAATATTGTAATTCGTAGAAGCTTTTGCTGAGCAAGTACAGTTTACTTGTCAAATTACCATGTGATGTGTAGTTTGCATGACTGATTCTCATGGCTCATAAGTTTGTGTAGCAATAATTCCCTGCTTAGGGGCTCCATGAAGTGGACCTTGCTCCATAAGCGAGTGCTATTAAAAATAGAAAGACACTGTTGAAAGTCTCATACATCTGGTTCCTCATTTTTGGTTACTTCCGAGTCCCATGTTTTCATAAAGCTGTGCTGTAAGAACTTGTTAAAACAAACAAACAAACAAACAAACAAATATGTGCACTACATCACATACACTTTTGTTTTCCTTTTTTCCCCAAGGCGGATGTGAAACACGCCGTAGGCTCAAACTGCATGTTGGTTGGTTGGTGGGTGGGTTTGGTTGGTTGGTGGACACTTATTTCTGCTATATATTGTATTCATGCAACTCGAGTATTGCAGCTTAACATTCGAAGACCGGTGTCATATGAAAATCCGACTCCTATGAAAATCGGACCCCTTTTCCCTATCATTTGTTAATCCCTCGCACATGACAGGTACCGGGTAGCTCTCCTGTATGTGATCCTAAAAATAGCATATTCTCGTACTTAGGCATGCGCAATACTACCAATGAGTCCACATTTCATGGAGTCGGATATTCACGCTACATTGGCTTTGCAAACACTGATGCGCATTTGTCTAATTTGCATATTTTTGCATATTAGATCATGCCCCACTTGTTTTCATTTGGTGCGGCCCGGGTCAGGGATGGTGCCGTAAGCCGTTTTCACACGTTAACCGGCCACCGTGGGTTGTACCCTTTGGTTCTTGTTTTTGTTGAAGTGTTTATTTGTTTGTTTTTACTTTATAGATCATCATTGCACTTCTTTAATTACAGGAATGCGTAATAGTTATTTGATTTCTCCAATCTAAAAGACATGGATAACTCAACACCGACCTCTTATCACGAGGGACATCATGATAAACATACTTTCATTGAAACTGAAAATTAAAGTTCCACCTCAAACCGCATAGCAAAAACAACCTTGTAATGTTTAGTGCTTTCTTTCTCTCATTGTTTTGTTTTTCAATTTGCAGGGCCCAGCCACAGCTGTTTCATTTTCCAGAACAGGGGAGCATTTTGCCTCAGGAGGGGCAGATGAACAGGTCTGTGCAACCTTCTGAGGTCTTGATTGTGAAAGCTTACATTTAACATCATTAGGGTACATAAAATTAGGGGGGAATTTTTTATTTTTTTTTGGAATAATAACAATTTGTGTTCCATGCTTCTGTCCGTGTATAAATGAAAGTTGAGGGCTTTTTCCCACACACGATCCATGAAATACTTTGGTCAGTATTCAACATAAAAACTTTTCCTAACATTCAGAAATATTAACTGGAGGAAACACAACCATATTGGAAACAACATAGTGAGAACTGGAAGAAAAGAATAGCAAACAGAAAAAAAAACATCAACATGTATCATGCAATATTCCACAACACCAAAGAAAGGGAAAATACAATGTGGGTAGCAAAGAATCCTGACTATTAAATGTACTCAATGTGCTGTCTGCCCTCTCACCCTAATAATTCTGGATGGCAGGAATAGAGGGTTCTCATGTTTACAAGATGTCCCTGAAATTAAAAAAATTAAAAATTACATATTAGAAATGCAAATACATGTAGTTTCTTACTTTTGTTTCAATAATTTAGTCTGCAATATTTTCATGTGTCTCAATGACCCCAATGTTAGGTATATATTCTTAATGTGGGTCTGTCTGTATTCAGGTGATGGTCTGGAAGACCAACTTTGACCAGATAGACTACAACGAGGTCCTGCAGTCCCATCGGGCCCGGTCCCAGACCACTACCGCTCCACCGCACATCCATGACATCCATCCCCGGTCCCCGCACCACAAGCACAGTGTGCGGAGTACCGGCGCAGACATCAATGCCCACAGTGAGCCCAAGAACATGGGTGCCCCAACGCCAAACGTGACCAACCTCGGTCCGGCATTGTTCTCACAGCCCAGGGTGAGTTTACAAATGGTTGTCTTTTCGTTATACTTCTATGGACTCCATCCTCTGGAATCCACCACCCTATCCAAGGGCGCTAGTGACTCCCTCATTGGATGGATTTTGTTCACCTGGTGTCTAGGCATCAACATTATCGCATGTGCACAGAATGTACGTGTTTTGTTCATGGCAAGTGGTTTGGCAATGTCTGCATTTTCATCACAATCCGGTTTGTTAGTAAAAACGTCATACACGCGCTCGCACTACTAGTGCCCATTGGATAAACACTCAAGCTGCGTTAGCTTCTGGTTCCAATGGTTCCAATGCTACTTAATTGCAGTGGACGTGGGGTAAACTGGACTGATGTCACACTAACCAACTAACCAGATATTTTTGAAAGGTATTAGTGTGGTCACTAGTACTCTTGAATGGGGTTTGGTAACCAGAGAAAGGACTAAAAGGATTTGTACTGTAGGTGCTCCTGTTCCTCCCAGTGTAATAGCACAAGAAAGGGACATCAACTGCATGCAATGGACCCCCTCGCAAGCGTATGCTATTGGCTTTCAATGAGCACATTCAGTTTTCGACTCAAAGTAGCGAAACCCATGAACAGATTTGCATGACAGGTGAATGGCACCCAAGTGTACCCTGTGTTGCATTTACCCAATAAATCATTTGGAGAGGTGAGAAGTGAACCCTGGCACTGCACCCTGAGTGCGTTAACATGCGTTTGTTTATGGTGTAAGTCGAGAACACACACATGCAACATCACATCATCGATGAGTCGAGGACAGGAACCAAATCGAGGACGACCTCGATTAGAAAACGTGTACAAAACCAATGAGAGCTGTTGCAAAAAAGTTGGTACAAACAAAGGAAAGGGGAAGAGGAACAAAAGGAAATCCTGGACATACACCTTAAACAAATGTTGGTGTACATGTATATGTACACCCATATTCTGAATCAAGTGTCAATTTTAGGATTTAGATCTTTATGAACATTAGTCATAAATGAAGGCTTGGGCACCGGTAGCTCACCACCAGAATCAGATAAGAATTGATTCAGGAGGCCGAATCAGAATCAATACTGACTTCAGCTCTCTGTTATTCCTAAACAATTCCAAACATTTTTTCGTTGTTCACAGAAAATGGAGTATCAGGATGAGTTTGTCCATGATTTGATTGCCGATGCAGCAAAATCAATTTGATGAGGTTAAGAAACCAGTAGCACTTCTTAAAGAGCACACCAAGATTCTCTCAATGCATTTCATTGGGTAAATGTTGAGTTAATTCCTGAACAGAGTCAGGATTCCTGGACAGAAATGGAAAGAGAGTCAAAAATATATATGCGTGGCCCAAACCTAGATCCAATAAATCTAGCAGGTTAACATGGCTCCTGGAAAGCACCGGAAATTGATTCAAAAGTGTCTGTGCTGCCCAAGCTTACACTGTACATGTGAACATACATTGAACCTTGCAAAATGGACCACACAATGACTGCCAGGTGTTGAAATTGGATCAAAAGCATGGCTTCACTGTGCCTTCTCTCTTTTTTCTGTCAACGCAAATTGAGATTTTTTTCTCCTTTGAGCTCTCCAATTCGTAGCGGTTTTTGACATGGGAAGTATTTTATTGGCTGGGATTTATAAATAGATGGAAGCGTGTCCTTTTGAGCCTATCCCAGTTCCCATGAGTCAACACCGTTATCTGATTTGACGAGAGGAGAAAGTCCAGCAGTGATCCTTTCACACAGCTGATCCTTAAAATAGATCCGGAATACCCGCCTTGCCCCGGAGAAAGCCGTCGAGCGCGCCGCGGGAAACGGTACGCGAGGGGAGATGAAGCAATCCAATAAAGAAGAGGAACCAGTCAATTTGGGCATGATTTCCTTGATTGCGGGCCACCAGGGGCCGGCTCTGTCACAGCGGGTCTGATACATGGAGTTGGCGGATGTTTCACTCAACGGTTTCAAGATGTTATCACAGAGTGTCTTTGAGTACTCATGATTGCCTTGTGGCCCATGTCTCATTTTGATTTATTCAAGTTCAGGTATTAATGTAATACATGTATTTGACACCAAATTAAAGTGGAATACACTGCATATGCATTCATGTATATGTTATTCTGTTCACTCTTTTAGTGCGTATGTATGTAATACTGCGCAAATGTACTTGACAAACAGTTGGCCTCCAAATCCCTCAATTCATGTCTACTGAAGCCTGGGAGATATTGCATTTCAAGAACAAATCATGATCCCATCATCCCAATATCCCAAAGTAGTGTTCAGGACCAAAACAACCCATACTAGTACTTCGACTTTACTTTGCTGTGGGGTAATTTTTGATGGGGGGGGGGGGGCAGTACTTAAACACAAGTACATATACTGTGTATTCTCAGTCCTCGCTAGCCCTTACAAGTTAATCAGTAGTCATTCAGTCCCAAGCAGTCGTCATTCAGTCTCAATCATTTGTCAATTCAAGTCTCAAGCTACATACAAATGTACATGAACATGTACATGAACATGTATTTTAAGTAAACAGTGATGAAGGCATTCCTCCTTGTTCATCCCCTGTTACTTGTGACCGGAATGATTTGACTTGTGATTTGAGAGGTGATAATGACCACTCTTTGAACATTGTATTGGTAGAACTGAAGACGGGCAATAAGCGGATCAATCAGTACTGTTGTCGGGTAAGGATTCACGCACAGGATAAATATGCATGCTTTGTAGACTATCGCATGGGTTACCCATGCTGTAGTCTACTACGCATGCGTTTTATGAAGCAATCGTGGAACTAGCGCAGTGGTAGTGCGCACACACAAACATCGCCCTACCGGTAGCTACAAGAAAAGATGGGGGCACATGCATTGCAATGCTTTGCAGAGATATGATGCCAACATTTTGGTGAATATGTACCAGTATGAGGTATAATAAAACAAATATAACATGGTGTATTTCGGGTGGATAGTTGATATTTCCCACCTCAGTATTGGACATTGACAAACTATAGCTAGTTCCCTGTGCTTCACCTCAGGAACTAGTTTATCAACTTCCAATGCCTGTACTTCCAATATCGACTTTTCATCCTCAAACCATGTTATACATGTATTTGTATACCGTTGTTGGGCTTCTGTTGCACGGTTTTGGCTGTGAGATCTGACTTCAATGGTACCGTTGTTGGTCATCTGTTGCAGAGTTTTGTGATGAAGCCATCCATACATGTTTACCGGTACATGCAGTATGTATTTGTAACATGAAATAACTTGAGTGTAATGTTATCGAAGCATGTGCAGAAATTTGTCCATGTGTACCAGTACAGGAGCCGTAGAACATTATTGGTGATCGAGTAGGAGTGCAGATAAAAAGGACTCCAGGAATAGTATCGTACTGTAAAAACTGAAAACCAAACACAACCTAATACTCAATTGGGCTTCCGTTGCCCAATTCTTAATTGGGCTTCATCCGTTGCTGGATTTTCTATGATCCGATGTGTCCAAGTGGGCGCGGTCCCTATCACTCTCGCCAATACTCCTCGAGGAAAGGAGGATGTTGGTCAGAGTGTAATACCTCACTTCCATGTCGGCACTTCATCCGCAACATCTGTTCCCGACACTTAGCAACAGTTTCGGTTAATACCTTCTGACGTTTGCTGGACTTTTCTTCCTTTCCAGCCTTTGTTTTTAATTAGTGATGACATTTAGACATCCTTATTGGTGGTGACGCACATGTACGTGTTTAATGTTTAGGCGTATATATCTAATTTTACCAGAAATGTATATTCAGACAACTACAATAAACTTTAAAAAAAATATGATTTCAGTTGACTTTTCTCCAAATATTCACAGAATCTGAGAGAAAATGTCAGAACATGATGACAATCAAAGTAAAGGTTAATGCAAATTTATTTGTAGCAACATTTCCATACTGCAATTCCTGGCATTCCCAATTAGGAAAAGCCTGTGTTCCCAAAGAGAACGGAGAACAGCCACACTGAAATGTTCCCAGCATTCCAACTTTGTATGCATAACATTATTTTGTTGTACTTTAAAAATGGACTGATTTGGGGGCTAGTACATGTACATGTGAAATTTACCAGATATCATTCTACTGACCTCCAAAAAAATGTCAATCTCAGAAGTTGCTGTTCAGATTGTTCATAAAGTTCTGCATGATATCGGTGCGCCAGTACGTAAGTTACAAGTGTATAGAGTGAGCTCTTTAGCTTTATGGCAAAAATTGCAACTATCACGAGCATCGTAAACATGGAATTGGTTTTGTTTTCCATGTAGTCTGTCTTTTCATTTTGAAATTTCTCTATCAATGACATTCGATGCTGGTCTTTTTCATTCTCTGAGAAGTTACCGAGTAATTTCTGAAGATGGTTACGGGTACCGGTACTCGATTCCATAATCTGGAACCGGTTCCCGACATTGACACTCGGGTACCCGGTTCCGATGCACAGCTCTACCTATGTCGTCTAGTCCCTGTAAATATACTCCATTATTATCCAACAGCAAAAGGGAATGGTCAATGGCACGTCAGGGTCACCCAAGGGCTTCTCAGGATTGGACATGACCTCGGCGGACATAGAGAGACGAGGCCTAGAGGAGGGGCAGGGTCTAAACGCCTACCAATCCTCCACCGCGCCTTTGGAGGTCAAAGAGATGCCCCCCGCCCTGTCCAAGACCCTGGAGAACTTTGTGGGCCAACTGGATGTTCTAACACAGGTACCCCTTTTAAATGTGATTCAAGTTATAAACTGTTTGCAAATTTTGAGATAAAGAGCCTTCTCCTTCTTGTTGTGTAATGATTAGAGGGGACCAAATGGGGCTCTACCTTTTAGACAGGGGTCAGCTTTTGATTAAAGTTCTGAGTTTTGTTTCTTCACAAAGATAGGAACTAATGCAGATCGGAAATTAAAGGGACACTGCGTCCAGGAACAGCCCAATTTAGCTACAAAACGCGCTTTGAACGAAATGATGTTAATCAGAAAGAACATTTAAAAGTAGGATATAAACATCCACACAACCATCCTTTAAAAACTGGGCGTTTTTGTGTTATTCCTGCATTATGCGTGCAAGAAAGACTTTCGGGGTCCACTTTTACAACCCCAAAAAGTCAAGCTGTTTGGGTGCTAGTTGTGATTTCATCCATAAAGGGTTCGCCTTTTGCGGACGTGTAAGAAACCGCTGTTCGCGAGCACGGTGCTGCATATGTACGTTATAATAGACACACACAACGTGTATACTGTACATTGAAGACGACAGGAAAAACGTAGTCGTCCTCCGTCATGCACGATGTAAACAACCAGGTTTTTGTGTGTCTTTTCTTGGGAACGGTAAGACCGGTATAAGGTTGGTTTCCTTTCAACCAGATGTTTGAAATAGGATAAGTTAACAATCCAAAACATGAAATTTTGGGGGATTTCAGGACCTAGTACCCCTTTATACGGTACTGTACCGGTACATGTAGTTGATTTTGTATTCAAAACCAATGAAACAAATATATTGCAAATTATGAAATACATGTAATGGTCAGAAATTGTGGCTTTTCCCCCCATTTTTAGGACTTTTTAATATCTTTAAGGCCAGACATCTCCAACTTAGGAACCTAAATATATACTTTCCAATTATTCAGTATTGCATTGTGGGTTTTCTTTCCTTCCATATAATTTGAATGTTTTTTTTTTTATAGAACAATTTTACCCAATCAGTTTTCTTTTTCTGTACAGTGTATCAACTCATTTGCCTGATTTCTCTTGTATAGACCACAGACCATTTACACAGTTGGTGTAAATGGTCCGTGTATAGACTCATTCTCTTGTGTATAGACTCGTTTGTCTGCTTTCATTTCTCTCCTGCTAAAAATAAAACATCCTATTACTCCCAACACGGACAAAGACATACTTTTATCTATATATATACCAGTGCATGTAGTGGGTTCTTCGATTGTTTTGTCCGTCTAAATTAAAACTGACGGAAACATAAACATATATGCATACAGATGCCACCCAAGGCCATGAGCTTGTCGCTTCTGATATTTTTTCATGACACTTTCACTCATGACCATACATATTCACATCCTTTATTATTTTATTATTTTTTACTTGCTTGGAAATACCCGTAAGGAGTGGCTCATTTAGGCTATCAGCTTCGGTCCAAAAATTGGGCCACCGGTATCAAATGATCGAAAGGAGCAATAGGCCATGGGCCAAAATCTGTATCGGGTCTAGAAGTTGAGGTGTGTCTTTACTTTCTGGTCACCAGTGGTGTCAACTTGCAAAAAGGTCAACTTTACTAAATCGATAGTGCTGAATCTGAATCTTGTTGTGGGGTGCTGTGGTCCAATGGTTACGGTTTTCGACTCGTGTGCCGTGGTACATGGGTTCGAATCCTGACCGTGGGAACATGGTGCTAGTGCTCTTGAGCAAGGCACTTTACCATTATTGCTTCGTCCTTCGGATGGGACATAAAGCCGTAGGTCCCGTGTGTTGTGTAATGCACGTTAAACAACCAATAACACTTATCGCTAAGGAAGGGGTTTGTCCCGGTGTTTCTGGCAGTGGCTGTAATATGCGCCGCAGCACCATGTAAACCATTATAAGGTGCTACATAATGGGCCTCATATTTCTCATTACCTGTCTTTAATAGACATAATTTCCAGCGCCTTGAGTACCTATTTGATGGTTCATGAAGATATGTGCGCTGTATAAGACTCCGGTATTATCACATTGGCCTAAATTGCACATTAACCTTATGACAACATTTGTTGTCATTATTTTGCCCATGTTTGATACCGATGAAACCCCTGATGGCCTACCGGTAATTGTCTGTTGACAAAAGTACTAGTGCCAAAACAGTAGCACTCTGGTCATATCCATCCAAAATATGTTTTGCAAAGCTTATCTTGTTGGATATTGATGTTAAAACCGAGACAATTTTTGGCATGTCCTTTTCACAAAATGCTAGTGACGGTTTTGTCCAACAGTGCATGCTCATACCGGGGTATATACCGTAGTATCATTTAATTTTCATAATTCCATAGGGTTGATTAATTAATGCTTTATATATTGAGTATTTCCAAACCAAAAATGATAGAGTACATGTAATTCCCTTTTTTGTAAAAAGTACACCACTAAGATTGAAAAAAGGATGCAAAAAAGTGAAATGCGAGTGACGCTGGAATCGCTCTTCTGCCTTAGATAATTAAAATTCACTTTATGGTCATCAAAATGGACAAATAACCTTGCTTACAAATGTGCATGTACACTGCACGTGCTTGAAGATTTCAGTGCTCTTCACCAAATCAGATTTTTTTTTTTCTCTTGAGGAATTTTATATCTGTGTGTGTTACAATGCATTTTAATGAAAACACATGTATAAGTACTTTTTGGTTCTTTTGGGGCATCTGTTAGGCCTACCTTCTGGGCAAGAAGATTGTTTTTTGTTTTCGTGCATTTAATTCTCCAAAACTTTGTGAATTATTAAGTGATTTGATAAGTTATTCAATAAGTAAACAAGGATGGATATTTTGGTTCAACAGGGAATAACTGATGTACTGCTAGAAAATTAGAAGGAACAAAAATGCATGGGGAGAGCACCTATATATATGGGCAAACAGACAAGATTCAGTTTTAACCACTTTCCAGCAGACAAAAAAATAAACATGACTACATGTCAACTGAGTTTTTGTTTTCCTCCTGTGTTTGCGTGTAAATGGCAGCAGTTGATGAGATGGGTGTGCGTTTTCAAATTGTCAACATCAAAGCGTGAATAACGTCAGTAGTTGGTTGTCATCACCGCACAGCAGGACATCGCTAATTAAAAGTAGTCAAGGTCATCTTAAACAGACACGCATCTTGTAAAATCTTTAATTCCGCGCCGGCCCTCACAACATGCAACCATGCGCAACTTCACTGTAACGGTCACGCATTTCCGTGCAGCTCTCCGGCATGTTTGGCCAGCTCTGTCTATCTCTGCACCTTTCTCTCCTCCTCCTTCTCCCCCCCAAAGGAACTTGAAACCCAGTCCAATTACTGGATGAGATTTACTGATCTGTCAGTGGTTTGGCCAGTACGTCATTAGCGTTGGAGGATCAGTGTGTGTTTGTGTATGTGGCAGGGCCCGCATTTACTCTCCACTGCCCTCAGTTCTGGACCACCTCCTTTTCTTTGCTTTTTTCGTGTTTCTTTTCTCCCCCCCCCCCCCTTTTTTTTTTCTTTAAACAAATGTCAAGAAGTCGTCTCTGCGTACGCGCACTAGGATTACACCTGTCCTGGGGTTCCAGCTGGCTTTTAAAACAGCCGGTGAGATTAGCTCTGTTGCCCGCAGGAAAAAAAGTGTAAATCTGAGTGGGTAGTTTGTACGCCCTTCCATCGATAATGCATTTGGTCTCTCCTGAGAAATGCAATATGGGACGGCACTGTGCAGTGATGACAAGTGCAGTTTTAAGTTAAATAACAGGGTTTAGATCTTGTCGCTTCTTGGCATGTACGTGTGCCTAATATGAGTGTAGGGGCTGGACAGTGTATCTGAAGCAATCTACTGTGACTGAAAAAAAAGAAGCTGGAGTGTAAACTGTGTTTCAGATTTTCCCCTTTACATGTGTACATGCACGTCAGTCGGTCAGTCTTTTAAATGTACGTCAGTATGAAGCAGGGTGTGAAATCTCAGCTTTAAAGCTGATTTCTGCTTTTTTTGTCAAATGGATTTCAGTTTTTTTCCCTCACTTGCTGTGTACAAAAGTGTACATGTAGGAGATATCCAAAGTTCAGCGTTTTTACACCTTTTTCAGCTGTTTTCAGCTATTTGTATCAGACGTCACTCACACCCCTGACTAAGTGTAGACAATTTTTTAATCAATCCCTCAATAACCAATTAATCAACCAGCCAATCCGTCAAATTGTCGTTTGGTTAGTCAAGCAACGTATTCAAACTGTAATTTATCATGTACCGGTACCGGTACGTTGTAATTAAAAAGAAATGACATGTACATGGTTATACACATGTACACATGAACCTCAACAGTGTAAAATAATTTTGTATTTAGTGTTTTTTTGCCTCTCTGTTTTTTCTCATTAACAAAAATACTGCCATCCACTTTAGAAACGGAGTGGATTAGGTCACAATTATTTCCACGCACAGGAACCCTCTCCTTTCTTCCTCTAACATCGGTGACTAAAACTTCCCTCCCTACCCCCCCCCCCTCCCTCAAAGTTCTCACTAATCCTTTGCTTCCACAAGATCACCCAACCTTGACAAGCTATTACTCCCATCCGCTTTGGAATTGATGTATCGGTAACTTTTAATTACCTAAATCCTCTTGATTCGGAATCGAGATTCCAAAGTCAAATCCCAGGCACCTGTTCATGATTAGGCGCATGAAAATCGGAGGCAGTAAGAATAGGCATATCTGTAGTTCGATATTAACTGTGTCATAAAGAGACCAATGTAAAGTCGTATGATTAAACAAAATTCAGGGACTTATAATCTAAAGAGCCCACACGATTCTGTGTGTTAAGAAAAACTTGTCATTTGCACATGTAGGTGCTCAATTTAGCATTACCTTTTTGCCATTTTTATGAGTGTTTAACTCCAGTCTCACATATCCCTCAGAATCAGCCAGGAGGTTTTGGGGAATTTTGGGGGAGGTACATTGTAAAAGTCAGCCGCTCATTACTATGCATGAGACTTGGAATGTGATGCTGCCTGGAAGTGTAAATTTATGCAAAATAATGCCATTGGATTCATGAGCTGTGGTTGATTTGGGAAATTGAGGAAGTAGGCATCCCAGGGGTACGTTAGGATGTACAGTAGGCCTATCTTGTTTAGCAATGAGAATTGCTAATTCCATATTCATATAAGCCTTAGATTACAAAAGCTGGTGGAGTGAATTTGCACAATGGATATAAAATAAACAAAAATGGTGGGAAGAGAAAAAGGCACAGAAAGTTGCCTTCTTTTCCAACCTACAGTGCTTTGTACCGGTAGCTATTGTGAGAAATCACTCAAGCAGTACATGTATTTGTGATATAAAGCTAAAAGATCAAAGCAGTGGTGAATTCATCAGTGATGAATTCAAGTAGTAGCTGTCAGTCACAGAAAAAGTGTTCTACAGTCACTGTGATTACATCTGAAAGGATGGTTTATCAGCTTCCTATATTGATGCAAGACTTGCACGCGCCCATGTGGTCATGGATGACTGAGCACCATTTATTTCAAAACAAAAGGTACAAAACGATCTTTTTCCAAGTTGGGATTACGGTGGTAGGTACATCCCCCATGGACCTCCCCTTTCAACACAGAGTCTCTATAGCTCATTGCATTGCTCAGAATCAGCCCAGTTTGAAAAAAAAAGAGATGTTTTTTACCTTCTGTTTTAAAATCAGTGGAGCTCAGTCATGAATCCATAACTGAGGTGTGCAATGGCAGTATGGCAGGCTTATAAACCATCCTGTCAGTTGCCACATGGACATTGTCATGTGCTCAAATTCACACATGTACCGGTAATTTAAACATACATGTTTTTGGATTACTTTTTTAATGTAATACCGTGTGCATGTTCATATATGACACAAGGTCGGGTATCCAGTCTAACTTTCTGGGGGCGTACATTTTAAGGGCTTATTAGCCCAGGGGGTTGAATAGTGTCCTCCGCAATAATGACTGTCATATGAAATGTCAGTCATCATGGGAACTATCTTTCTAAAACTGAAGCATCCAAAACGGACTGTAAACATACCACACCTGGGTATTCAATTCTGGGTCAAAGTGAATGGGGAAATATTATAGTAGCATTGATTCAAATAAGAAGCTGCACATCAAGTAAAAAAAAAGAACTTTATTGATGACAGGTCCGGACCACTTGCCACCATGAGACAAACATTCCCCACTGGTAGTAGTACAGCTATATCTATATTACATGTGAGATTTGAAGGTTTGCATGGTGGAAAGATACTAAGCCAAGATAAGTTTGCGGTAGCACCATGTGAATAAATCTCTTTTGTGAGTATGTGTGGTTCTGAAAAGAACCGGAGGGACTCAACGTTTTGAACAGTATGCTCTGCCCGTCGTCAAGCTCTGCCCGTCGTTTTCCTGACGACGGGCAGAGCATACTGTTCGAAACGTTGAGTCCCTCCGGTTCTTTTCAGAACCACACATACTCACAAAAGAGATTTATTCACATGGTGCTACCGCAAACTTATCTTGTCTTAGTATATTACATGTACCGTACATAGGTCGGATTGTCCCAAATTAGCTGTACATGTGTACATGTAGACAGACTGTGGATTGAAGTAAATGTGTAGGTTGCATATTCGGATCCCAGAGTACCTGAATAATCGACATTAACTCAATACAAGTTAAAAAAAACTACCAAATGTCCATATGTATGCATTATTTTACCCTATACATTCTGTACATGTACAAGGTGCGAAAAAAAAGCAGAACCTAAACCCCCCCCCCCCCCAAAAAAAATACATATTTCATTGTAAAACCAATATGTAGCACCAAAAAAACAGTGACTGGAAATTTCATAAACTACTTTTAGATGAAAAAATTACTGAAATTACTCAAACCGTTATCACTCAAACCAAATATCACCATTTAAATGCAATGAACCTGTTTCGTCCAAAAAAAAAGCAATTTATTGTGTGTTCTGACTGTTTGGAACAAGGAAGAAAATGGCACAGAATACTTGTTTCGACAACTGTCAACAACTGTAGTACACTATATCTTTATGAACGCCCCTGCTTAGGCAAGCAATATGATTTATCAAATCAATTTTTTTTTAAAAGACAGGCCTTCAAAAGGACTTTGTTTAATATTATTAACTTTTAAACTGAGGTGGTATCGCTGGTGATGTTTGAAGACAATTGTGACGACGATTCTTGAAATCGCACTTTTGGATGAGAGAGGTTTTAGGGTCATTGCGTTTAAATGGTGAATATACTTTGAACGGATTGAGCAATTTCAGTCATTTTTTCATTTAAAAGTAGTTTTTGAAATTGGCTTTCCAGTCGTTATTTTTTTTTAGTGCTACTTATTTTTTTAAAATATGAACTATATTTTTGGGGGTTTGGATTCCGCTGTTTTTGCTTCAGCCTGTACAATGTACATGTATCTCCAGCCTGGCCAAAATTTAAAAGACTAATGATGACCAAAATTCATCATTAAAGACTAATGAGGATTAGGACCACCTCATTCAGAAAAAAAACTTGTATCTGAAGATGTGTTGACAATTGAAAACTAAAGGTGTTAGAAGCACTCCAGCAATTAGGGGGAAGCACTCCAACAATTAGGAGTGCCCCTTGCTGAGAAATATTTTAAATTGGAAAAGAAACCATTGAAATACAAATGTCATCCACCTGTAACAGAATATGTACATGTACGGTACCTAACATTTTGACACACAATTTATATCATTTGACAGCAATTTTCAAGTATTTGGCAAAACAAGTTTACATGTTTGTAAATGTACATATGTAATAGCAGTTTTATTTACACCGTACCGGTACATGTACACATCTTCTTTAGGGTACTGGTAGTGGGAGGCATCATCGTGACCCTGGAGGCCTGGGGTTACCCCATAGTTTTCTTTTTGTTGGAAAAAAATCCTGTTCCTGTCAGCATAATCCTCTTCTTGCTGGTTAAATTTGTCAACTTTTCAAAATTTGAAGAGAGGCATTAGTGTCAGATAGCATCCAGACTGCAGACCCATCCATACTGAAGAGTACCCATGGGTCAAATAATGTCACCTCCGCCCCCACCCCATCCACTTTTTGATTCGTCAGCTGGGTAACTTTGAGGGGGAAAAACATTGATGAGTATGTTCCTGTGAGAATTGGTCAGTCCGCATTTTTGTAATCACAATCAATCCCACCCAGGTTTGTCCATCAACCCAGTTAGTTGTAGGGTACAATGTATGTAGTTTGAAGCACATGTAAATGGCAAGTGTACTTTGGGAGCCTTTTGGTAACTGCACCTACTTGTTCCCCCTTCCAACCCCCAAGTCACGGTGGATTAATCAAAGTCCCTTGGAATTCTCTCAGAAGCTATACACACTGCTGTCTGTGCCCACATACAGTACTTGTCTTCCTGAGCTCCATGCATTTATGAACTACGCAATTCTTGCCTTAGCTATATGTACATGTACATTTTCTGTTGCTTTTGCAGACTGTGAACATCTTGGAGCAGAGACTGACGATGACAGAGAACAAGTTACGGGAGGTGCTTGACAACCAGCAGAAGATCACCTTGCAAGTCAGGCCCACGGAATAAACCGCCTGGTATTCCTAGAACCATGTTGTAATATACAAATATAACATGGTTTGAGGGGTAGTAGTGTACAAAATTACTGGAGGGTTGGCTAAATGACGACACAAAGCTGAGGGAAGGAGGCAAAATCCCTGAGGGACCATTCACTGGAGGGACGCATTGGAAAATTGACCAATGAAAGAGTGCATTTAGCTCATACATGTATATGGGTGTGTTCGATTAGCTTACATGTGTAAAGTAATACTTACACGACAGCGTTCGATTAGCCATCACTTGATCCTCGTGTCTGTCCTGGTGTCAACTCCAGCTCGTAAGCGGGTCTCTGGTGGCTGCCCGGGGTGTGACGCCAGTGGAAGATTTCGTTGATAGGAAGGTTAAAGGGAATATACATCATTTGCTTTTGCTGTAATTTTCAGAAATGGATGGAATTGGGGGGTTGAAAATATATAGCAAATATAGTTACACTGACTTTTTTGAGGTTTTGGGTTCGAAAATGCTATAAAAACCAAGAAAACAATCATTTTCCTGTAGTCTGGTTCCCTGACTCCATTTAAGAAGAAACAGAGCAGTTTACATATATTGGGGAATTGTAAGGTCAGGGAACCAGTTTAGCTGGCTTGTACCCGTTCATAGGTGTGTAATCGATTGCAAACAAGTGCGATGGTCAACTGGGGCCAGTATTTGAAAAAAAGCCAGTTTTTTTCCAATGCTGATCGGCCGATCAGCGTTGGAAATTGATACAAAAATACCACTTTTCTTGAAAATGACAGTATACCAGGTGCCAAGATTTTACAGGATGCTTTACACTGTCATTCACTAAGAGTCCAGCAAGGTATTTCAAAATGATTTGGTAGTTTTATTTTTTGATGTTTGCAAATGTTGTATTTTCCCTTTAAAGATGTTGGGCATTTGAATACGAAGTGAGAACATTCAATGGAGAGATTTATGACACAAATATTGCCTATTATTTTATTAACAGTGTTCAATTGGATGGACGTCTTTTTGATAATTCATAGCATATCCTGCCATTTCAGAAATTGTTGATCTGTTTACACTGATAAAACTAATTTACAAGTGAAGCAGACGACAGTATGCCTTGTGTGTTTACATTTTAAAGTCCTGCCCCAAAATAATCTTGGACCTTAATTTTCCAAGAGTGTTTAGGCAAATACACTGCATCGTTCGACAAGCCTCATTTCGTGGCTTCCCAGGGTGTAACCTGGTGTCTAAATGGGGAAGCTAAATCGAACACACCCAATACAAATGAGGTGTAATAACTCTCAAAATCATTCTTATCAGCACTTTGTTCTTATTAAAGGGAATATACATCATTTGCTTTTGCTGTAATTTTCAGAAATGGATGGAATTGGGGGGTTGGAAATATATAGTAAATATAGTTACACTGACTTTTTTGAGGTTTTGGGTTCGAAAATGCTATAAAAACCAAGAAAAACAATCATTTTCCTGTAGTCTGGTTCCCTGACTCCATTTAAGAAGAAACAGAGCAGTTTACATATATTGGGGAATTGTAAGGTCAGGGAACCAGTCTAGCTGGCTTGTACCCGTTCATAGGTGTGTAATCGATTGCAAACAAGTGCGATGGTCAACTGGGGCTAGTATTTGAAAAAAAGCCAGTTTTTTTCCAATGCTGATCGGCCGATCAGCGTTGGAAATTGATACAAAAATACCACTTTTCTTGAAAATGACAGTATACCAGGTGCCAAGATTTTACAGGATGCTTTACACTGTCATTCACTAAGAGTCCAGCAAGGTATTTCAAAATGATTTGGTAGTTTTATTTTTTGATGTTTGCAAATGTTGTATTTTCCCTTTAAAGATGTTGGGCATTTGAATACGAAGTGAGAACATTCAATGGAGAGATTTATGACACAAATATTGCCTATTATTAACAGTGTTCAATTGGATGGACGTCTTTTTGATAATTCATAGCATATCCTGCCATTTCAGAAATTGTTGATCTGTTTACAGTGATAAAACTAATTTACAAGTGAAGCAGACGACAGTATGCCTTGGGTGTTTACATTATAAAGTCCTGCCCCAAAATAATCTTTGCCCTTAATTTTCCCAGAGTGTTTAGGCAAATACACTGCAGCGTTCGACAAGCCTTATTTCGTGGCTTCACCAGGTGTAACCTGGTGTCTAAATGGGGAAGCTAAATCGAACACACCCAATACAAGTGAGGTGTAATAACTCTCAAACTCATTCTTATCAGCACTTTGTTCTTATTAACAGGGGTGTGAAATCTCAGCTTTAAAGCTGATTTCAGCTTCTTTTTTTTGTTGGATTTCAGTTTTGTTTCCAGCTTTTTCCCTCACTTGCTGTGTACAAAAGTATAGGAGATTTCCAAAGTTCAGGTTTTTTACACCTTTTTCAGCTGTTTTCAGCTGTTTTTATCAGTGGTCACTCACACCCCTGTATTAAGAACTTGCTTTGTGTATAGGCCATTCTCTAACCATGTAGGGTCCAAGCAAAAGTGTGACATTTTTCCTTTCCCTGTTACCTTGGTAGTTTGTAATTAGCCATTCAAGTATCATTAAGAACGACTTCAAATGATTTTTTTATTTGTTGCGTTGGTAGTTTGCTATTCATAATCACTCTTTGAGGAACGACTGCATCAAGGAGTGCATCAGAAACTTGAAATCATATGTCAGATGTAACAGGGACAGGAGAAAAAAAAGTGGACCTCAAATTTATAGAATGGACCCGTTTGTTCTCATGTGTATGATTAGACCCTCCATATTCCTCCATGCTTATATTGAAGAACACTTTATAATTAGCACCCAGTCTCAAAGGTACTCCACATGCATACCGATGGTATTGGCATGTGCACATTCAGTTGCAAGTTGTGCCTATGCTCCCTGCTCCTTCAGGTACAAGCAACATATCCCTCGCAGTCTCTCATATCAGTAGGCCACACAGCATCATCTACAAGTACAGTTTCTGAAAAGAGTCTGTGCTCATTCAACTGAATTAAATTACATTCCAACTTCCAAGAATTGAAGTGTCATCAATGTACTTGCACGGTGTTTTTTTTGTCTGTACTCATATTCATCCAACCATACTGAATGACAACATCTGTGTATATAATAAGATAATTATGTACAGTTTTGTAGTATTGTTTGTATATAAATTTTGACTTATCTTATCCTGCAGTTTTGTTTCCTCTTATACATCATAGGTCTAAATGACAAGATGTTGTAATGTATTGATTTGCATGGCAGTGAAGTGTTACAGTGCTCAGACCGCACTTTCGATTTAATTGTTTATTTACAATAGGCTTTTACAAATTGTCTTTGGCTTAAGTACATTTCCAGTTAGATTCCCAAAACATAAAATCTGTTTATACTTTATTATCTGCAGTGGTGTGAAATCTCAGCTTTAAAGCTGATTTCAGCTTTTTTTTGTTTTGGATTTCAGGTTCTTTTCCCCTCAATTGCTGTGTACAAAAGTATAGGAGATTTCCGAAGTTCAGCTTTTTAACAATTAACACCTTTTTCAGGTATTTTTATCAGTGGTCACTCACACCCCTGTATCTGCATAGAGCTATACAATATTTTTTTTGGGGGGGGGGAGATTTCCTTTGCTATTTTCATTTTAAGTATGCGGTTTTTGCTTCATCTTGGGATTTTGATTAACATCATAAAGTCACTTGAGATATAGACTTCTCACAGTACTTTGATTTTGTTTGTGTTCGGTAGGGCATGGAAGTATCAAAAATAGTCTTTCGTACTCAAAATGTTTATCACATTTGAAACATGCAGCTAAATGAAATGAAATTTTTTTAAGAGCAGCGTTGGTGAGTTTGTGTGTTCTGCCTTGCCCCCACTTTTTTTTCCAAAATTCAACACTAAATTCTCAAAACAATATAACTTACCAGTGAATGATTATGCGCATTGAATATGCCACTTCATGCCATTTGAAACGGCCAGGGACCACTTCCCGGAAAGTTCTCCAGAACCTTTAAACAGTGAGCAACAATAACAAAAAATCATTTACTTTAGTGCTGTTGTGGGTTTTCTCTGACGTATCGAACTTAATCTTCTTGATCCCAACTAGTGAAAACTTACATGTAGCTCTTGACTGTGTGTAATGTTTGTGTTACTAAATCATTTACACAGGGGTTTTCTTCACATCAAATACTGTAACTTTATCTTCCAAAAAGAAGACTCTTGCTCTTGTCTGCGTCAGCCTTTGAAAAAAACAAGGCATTGCCCTCCACATCCAGACAAAATCTCTATGAAAATATTATAGTAAAAAAACATGAGTTATTCGGCATCTCACCTTACGAAAAAGAAAAAAAAATCTATAAAAAAAAAAAAAAAAACGTCGATTCACAAGGACTGGGGAAAATTGTAATAAACAGGATATGATGTCACTAAGATGAGTGATCCTTAAGACTGGATTACCCTCTTGTTTCACCACTCCCCTCCTGCATGTTTTTTCACCGACTCCTGTGTTATTTTCCCACTTGCACAAGACAATGACCAGCAGGGTAAGATTATAGCCATCCTGGGTATCGATAAAAATCAACCAGTTCAGAGACTTTGTTGAGAAGAGGACAAGACTGTCGCGAAATATGATCGTCGTTGGAACAGAGTATCGGGACTTGATCTGAAAGGTCTTCCATAGCAGTTGATGTCATTGATATTGGTGTTTGTGCGCAAGTCATTTTGAGTATATGGGTCAGATACAATCCCTTTTAAAGCTACACCGTTCAAAGAGAGAATAACAGCCCTCGTAGTTAATAACAAGCCTATTTGCCTGCTTGGATACCAGTGTCTTATTTTCTTCTTCTTCTTTTAAGTACTACACTTGCATAGGTCACACTTGTTAGTTTGAAATTGATAACTGCAGCTGTTAGTGCAGATGGGATCGGGACTTCATCAAAGTATCGAACGAAACGATAACATTTAATCTCTGGAAGCAAAATTCAGGCATGCAACTGGGACGTTACCAAAAAAAAAGAGGAAACTCCAAAATGAAATCAGCTGATCCCAGGAAAATGTGCATTCCTGAAAACTTGGTGTGGTTTTTGTTCATTCAATGTCCTTTGAAATTCTAACGGATGTAATCTTTTGTATCTGAAAGTCTAACACGGGGTTGAATACGTTATGTAAAGGCATACATAATTTTTAGTTGCAAAAAGATTCAATCACGTTTATTTGTACATAAATAGCACACAAACACGGACAAGTATATATATAATAGTGAAATATTAATGCTGCAGTAACAGTTATGTTCATCACTCCATGTAATTCTAGCAATATTCACTGTATGAATGATTGCTTGGACACTACACCTTATTATTAATTAAAAAGGCAAGAAAATGCACGGATTCGAAATCCACGAACCAACTTGAATTTGGAACTAATTCGAACAAATGTATATTTCAGACTCATAAGAAAGCCTCATGATTAATGCAGAGTGTCTACCCTAACCTCCGCAATCTTTCAATAGTCTTTTGTTTATGTAAATTCCAAGACATGCATGGTCTTTGACCACCCTGCAGTCAGTGTGGCATACCTCAGGGATTACTGTTCTAATATTAATGTTTAGCTGGCGCAGCAGAACACCTGCACAACCATGGCACAACACAATAACGAGCCGACTGCGGTTCAGAAAGTTCACATTCAGAAATGCACTGTCTATCAAATTTTCCGAGTTCAGACATTGAGAATAATGGTCTATTGGGCGTGCCCAATGTTTGCTCTTAATTGATGAGGCGACAATGATTGGTCGACTATTAAAGGTTGTGTTGTGCTGGATGAGTGTCTGCCTCATTGCCTGAACAGAAATGAATTAAGTATACCGCGGTAGTTTACAGGTACTTTCAAGCAATCTTTTATTTATTTTATTTATTGTAATCTTTAACGAGGGTAGTCCATTTCAGTTTTAAAAAACTGCTTTCCAAAGGAGCCCTCACATTAAAATTACATGAAAACAGAATGAAACAAAGAAAATGAAATTACAAAAATAGACAAGACTTAACAACAAAAACTTTACACAAAACATACAAATCTGCAAGTGCAAATCTAGTATGCCGGCATGAGTAACTCATAGCAGTTCTGTGTTTTGCCGTGGTAAAAATAAATGAAGTGATAAAGTGTAATTTAGTATGGAAAGAGAAACCTATATTAGAGTAAGACTTAGTTACTCGAAATAGTTCTGAAAACATACCGAATGCGAAATCTTTTTAGTGACGGTACTTTCCAGTGTATTTAGCAAGCTTGTGGAACCCAAGATGACAAAACTGTACCCTTAATAAACAATGTAGCCGGGCTTTGATTGCTTAATATTAAGTCGTCATATCTGGTTTCTCCAATTTCTCTGACAGTGTCATCAATAAACGTTATTGTTTTGCTGGAACATACACAAAGCCCAGCTGTGTGCTGTACATAGTAGATTAATGTGGTCACTTTGAAATTGGAAGTGTTTAATAAATAAAATTCTTTTGTACAGTTTGTACTTTTGTACAGTTTGCCATGCATTTCAGTCAGGCTATTTTATTTCGTAAAGTTACTTTATTTTTTTTATTTCCAAATCATTTATTAAGTTAGGGTACATTTATTTTGTAATTTAAAAGAACCCACTACGCGAGAAATTAAGTAACAATACCTACTACTACTACAAAGTACTAAGTTTATACTCTGATTGTATAAATTAATTCAACTCTGTGAGTCAGTCAGTCAGTCTTCAATACTCGAATTTGCATCATGCAAACTTCCCTCTTGGAAAAACCAATGTAAATATACCTCAGCATCACAGAGAGGCCAATTATTGTTTGTATATTGTAAATTTCCATCATCGAAATATTTAGAGGTCACATCATCATACCATGTTCATGCCTTGGTCACACACAGTACCATAGGTCACACACACGTCACAAAAACTTTCCAGTATTCATTGCTTCAGTGACGAAACACAATGACCCAAACAATAACAATATGTCTGTAAGAACCGACCTCGGCTAGGCCCACCATGGGATTACAAACGCAGCGTGTGCAATGTCTGTATGCAATTTGTGGATTGTAAGGGAGAAATCCCCTGAGGCAACTTTTTAATATATATTTGCATCCTGGGCGTGTCAATACGGTGTGACCTTGGCGGGCAATGCAGACCGTTCCATTAAAAGAAAATCGGGTCGTGGGGTATGAATGGTTGTAACTATACTCTGACATGAATGTGCGCTTTGGCCGTGTCCCGATGAGTTTGTTGGTTCGAGGAGGAAAATGCGTTATATAGGACCAAAACTATTTCTCTCGCAAAATTATTGTTAAAAGCATTAAGGGGATTATTATTACTTCATTGCGTGGGCATCTTAATGTGAGGAACCCAGGCTACATGAAGCCTACATGCATGTATAATTTTTTTCCAATGCCTATTATGGAACGCTCGTCTATTCCCAGTTTTCTTAATCCTTTGAACTGTATTTGAAAGAATACATGAAAAAGGAATCTACACTATTATACAACCGATAATGTAGTAACCAACGGATAATGTATCACCAACCGATAATGTTACAACAATTAACCGATACTGTATCACTATCCGGTAATGTAACAAAAAATGACCGATATTGTATTAAAATGTACTACACTATCGGTCAATTGTCACATTACCGAAAGTGTAGTAACATTTCCTACACTATTAGTCAAAGTTGTTGTTATATTATCGGTTAGTGATACAATATCGGTTAATTTTTGTGACATTATCGGTTGGTGATACATTATCCGTTGGTTTACTACATTAAGGGCCCATGCAATGCATTTTTTTTTTCAATGCAGTCCTTTCAAATGCACCATTGTTTCCCATTTAACCTTATTTTACATTTTTTGTATTTTCAACTTTTGTTTGATATTTTGCTGGTAATTAATAGTTGGTGATTCAAAGATGTGTATACATGTACGTGGCAGTTTGTAATAAGCCAGTGAACAAACTTTTCTCACAGATGTTTTCAATTCAATGAGCTAAATTGTTGGGTTCACAATTGGAACAGAAAAACCAAAAAAGTGTCTTCCAGACATGACATTACAGCAGCAGTGCCCTCGATTATCCGGAAAAACATGGACATTTTTGGACATAAATGGACATAAATGTTTAAAGAAGTGCACTTTTCAAAAAAATTAACCAAAAAGGGATCTACAATGTACGTCACATAGTTTTCTTTCATACACTTAAGAGCAGAAAGTTGCACAAAATATACAATTCCTCAAAAAAAATTCATTTCATGCCCTTTAAGTTTAAAATTGGGTTATTTGTATTTTTCAAAACTATTACAGCATGTTCCATGTGATTACAGCATGGGGGCCCAGGCTGAGGCAGAAAGACTGTTTTCGTTTTAGTCATCTCTCAGTTTCCCTCATATTTTAGACGTTCTGCTGAATCTGCTCCCCTTTTCTGCGAATGGAATCTTCCTAAAATATATTCTCGGCACTGTCCAATGAGCGTTAAATGTATCCTTGGCAACCATTGCGCCCCACATAATACGCGTATGCGATTGGTTAATGGATAAAAGGATCCTTTGCTACTTCCGATCCTTATCAAATTACCTGTCAATCAATCCTGATCGAGTTTACTGAAGATTTCCCCCCGAATAAAGTGCGCCGTTCATGTTGTTATTCGGTGCACGAAATACTACATTGTAGTTGAGGCTGTCGGCCGGTCGTGTGTACGTACTGTACTGAAATGAGTAATGGAAGTGTGCAACTTGCTTAAAAACTAAGATTTTTGTCTCATCTTCTAATTGCCGATTCCAGGTGTATTGTGATTGAACACACTATTGTTTATACCATGACAGTAGGCACACATGTATTCCTTATTCACGGTAGAAGTTTGAAGTTGAAATCGCGTGTACTCTAAGTACATGTGTGAACACCGCACATACGAGGTCATCGTGTACTGTAAATACGTCTACGGTGCGACTGTTAAGGCTTCTCGAGCAACAGCGCCGGTGAACACGCTGACATCTTGCCTTAGTGTGTTGACGTTGTGTGCGCCGCTCCATAGCATTAACACTGTACATGTGCACCCCATGGCCACATGCACAGCAACCTAGCCAAGGTTTTCTTTCCCATTCTTTTCGTACACCCGTGCCGAGCCCACACCGCGCCAACAACCATATTCTAGTTCCCAGTATGCCTGAACAGTCCGACGTCTTCTTTCGGGACATGATGGCACTAGCTACGAGTCCAGAATGCCTCGGAAAACAACTCTTGGAAGGCGGCGAGGTGATGATTTTGGACTACCGTCCGAACTCGTCCTACACCCGCTCGCACGTCGAAGGCGCCTGGAACCTCTCCGTGCCGGGCCTTTTACTGCGTCGTCTGAAGCGCGGTAAGGTGGCGTTCAAATCTCTGATTCATGGCGACGAAGGCAAGGAGGTGTTCGCCAGGAAGTCGCGGTCCGTGCCTGTGGTGCTTTACGATGAAGGTTCGACGGACGTGAACGCCAACTCAGACTCACCCTTCGTTCTACTACTCAAGAAACTGCAGGAAGAAGGGTGTCGTGCCTCGTATTTGAAAGGTAAAGGAAAATTATGTATAATGATCCACGACATGTCATAACATTTTTAATGTGTGTTGCTTTTTACAGTGTTTTAATGCTACTATGGTCATGATGGTATACTTATATATATGTTTCTCATTTTCAATTTATTTTCCCTTGACATGTTATTTTTAGTTTTACAGATATGAGAAAAACATATTCCTGTATCATTTTCTAACATTGGAACATTTATAAACTTGTTTCACCCATTCAACACTGTTCATTATTTTTATGCGTGACTTGACCATTAGTAATGCATTAGCATTAGTACATTATCAGATGTTTGAACTTATTAAAAAATCAATGTTCATGCTCCATGGTCATGATGATATTCAACATGTTCAACGTTGCGCAAGTCATACTCGTATTCAAACCTTCGAATTGACAATGAATATGATGGTCTGCATCTTGATCTGAATTGTTGTAAAAAAAAAAAAAATGTGCACTATCCCCATGTAGCATTTACAGGCAGACGTTTCAGGTTCATAAAACCATTTTGTGATGAAGTCTGAAAAAAAATTAATACATCACAATAGCCCACAATCACCTGCATGTGATATATTCCTTCCTTCAGCAATAAATGATTTTGAGAAATTGCAATGAAAGCACGGACTGACACACTGGACTTGCATGGTGGGAATGCGGCCACAACACAAATCAAGTGGCAGAGCTTGTCAGATGGCGAATCAGCTGTCATCCATTTCCTGCCTGGCTGTAATGTGACTCCAGCTCATAAATTCCATTCCAAGCAGGGAAGAGTCTTGGCCTCCCCATGGAGATAGGCCCTCCAGGATTAAAGAGGCAGTTTGGCCACTTTTTGTTTTTGCTTCGAGCCAATGGAGTCACTGAACCAGAACAGAGTCCATCCTATGGCTTATTTTACTAATTTTTCTCATAATTATGGTGATCACTTGTCATGTTTGACCGACCAGGGAATATGAAATGACAATGGCATGTGGAACAGTACATGGTCTTGGATGCTTATTGGTGCTTGACTTGGCCACTATTACTTACACCTTACTGTAAAGAAAATCAGAGGTTCAATTTTACTTAAAATTTAAACTGATATTCATTAGCACAAAAACATTCAAACAGAGTATTTGACTACATTGCATACAATGAGATTCCCTTCTCTGGTTGAAAAGTACTATTTACCTTAGAGACCTTACAGTACAACTACATATTAAAATATTTCATTTGATGAACAACATGTGTATATTTCTCTTTATGTCATGACCCACCAGAGTGTGGGAAATTCTTGCTCGTAACCACAGCAACTCCCACATCTTTAAAATAAGACAAGAAGCAATTTCTAGGCTAGTATTTATGAATATGATGAATGAAAACAATTCAAACAAAAGATGTAGTTAAAAAAAAAATACTCTTAGATATGGTACCATGCACTCTAATTTGCACGCAGTGTATGCAAGTTTGTTGTATCTTTAACTGCATGTTTGCTCAACTTAATTTTCATGCTCTCGTTTCGTGCTGATAGCTGACCTGTGACATTTTCTGCAACTTGATTTTGTTGTTGCTCGGAAGTCATCCAGAATTACATGCAGCACATGTTGAAATGTTTGGGTCTGGCTGGTTATTTCATCTTCATTTGGGCATTAACAGCAGGAATGTTTTGTTGCAATGGGCATTGAGTTTCAAGCAGTTACAATATCAATAGTCAAAACAGCATATTCTCTTTCATTTCAATATACTAGCATCCTGTCTTTATTGTGGGTTCAGAGAGCGATACTGCATACCTTCCCCACAATGTATACAAATGTGGATAAATTAATACATTCACATCCTCTTTGGCTGAAATGGTTTAACACATTGTAACAATTTACATGTCTTGTTGACTTCAGACTCTAGTAACACCTGGTTTTGCAACAGCTGCACATTAAAATCAACATGTGCTGTTTGCAGAATTGAATTTATCATGTGTTCTGACCCTAAAAATGACTTATCTGGACTCCTCTGAATGTGAAATCATTTCTACTATTATTTGGGGAAAGTTTCTTCTTTCTGTAGAAAAAAAAAATTAGGAAATTTCAAATATAATTAAAACACAGGATTGATTGCTTGAGTTCCCTTTAATGATTCGCACCATGCAAATACATGCATTTCCTGTCACATCACAGCAGGGGGTGACAAACCAAACAGGATTAACCCCACCAGACATAATTCCCAATAAGAAGGTTTGAATTTGTGCTCAGACCCCCTCCATATCATAAGAGGATGATTAGGGCGATAAAGCTGGGGTTGTTTGAAGAGGAACATGTGGGGGAAAGAGTAAACAAAAGGCTTGCCCAAACATTGTCAATGGAGTCATACAGTTAATGGAAAGAGGAGTGACTCAAAATGTCAAATTAGAAATGCACACAGATACTAGTTCGAATCAACTTACTTCATCTTGAGAAAATAGTTTTCTTTGATTTGAAGTGTAACTTTTCAAATTTCACAATACTTCACAAACAAAACGTTTATTGCTGTGCACAATGACTTTTATCAAATGTTGCATTGGCTGCTTAACGTTCAACAATAAATTATGCATTCCACAACTTCACAAGCAGATTTGACTTGGCACATGTTGAATTTCAGAGAAACTTTTGATATTCAAAGTGTTCTCATTGTTAGCGTCAATTGAAAATAAAGGCTTGTTATCAGTAAACTTTGACTTGATTTGCTATAATTAGCCTTCTTGGCATGTAAATGTACATAATGTTCATGCTTTCATTTTTCAAAGTGAAAGAATCCATGACTGTATTTGATAACCATAGTGATAACACAGCTGACTAAATAGTTCAGATTTATTCATTAGTCAGAGAGTGCTGTTGTTTCTGTAGTCACAATTGCTTTATTGATCCCACGCATTGATACGAACCTTCAGTCACTGATAACAGTTCCATGCCTTGCAAAGGAAAAAAAAAATTGTTTCTTCAACCATCACTCAATTTCAATGGTGGGGTTGTTTTTGCTTAAGTTAAATTGACCAGAGGATTTGATGTGACCCTTCTTTTTGTAAGTAACATGTACCAGGAATGCTGTACATTTTCCATGTATGTACATACATCTCGAGCAAACATTGTATGGAGGTGCATTATACACATACACATTTGAAACTGAGTAGAAGAAATGTTCTTTGCCTATTTTGACTGCAATTTGTTCATGTACATGTACATGTACTATTTTGTACACTGTTATTAAGTGTGCATGTACAGTTGCATTGGACAGACGTGTACATTTAATGCAACCCCAATACATGTATGTAAAAAGACGTCGGCTACTGTGTACAGTGTACATGTACATGTACACAGATAATGTACATGTACAAAAATGTACATGTACATGTATGTATTTGGATCAAGACAACAAATCCATATTTTAAAAGTAAGTGTGATTTGTTGTACATGTACCGGTATGGTGAAATGAATTTGGCAATTCATTTCATGAGAAATATATTAAAGATAAATATAAAGGAATCGATAAGAAGTTATTGTACCGGTAATTTACTCGAACTACTGTACTTGTCTACAGAATCTTGCTCATGTAACATAATAAAACAAAAACAAAAATCTGCATCATACTATGGGTAAACACTGGCCCACTCTAAACCGCCTACATGTCCAGGCATGAATTGAAGAGGCGGCAATACAATTAATGGCCGGAACTCTCTGATCAAACTGAGCAAATACAATCTTTGCCCTTGTGGACTTTGGGCTGTCGGTTCTCTTTGCTATCTGATTATTTTGATTATGCTGCTGCTGTTGTCTGCATTTAAATACTGATTCATTTTTTAATTGAGATAATTTGATTTTTTTTTTCTTCAAATTTAATGTTATTTGCATGAATTATCAATCAAATTTATCAATTTAAATTGGTGTAATTAGTACCCGTCTTGTGCATTCAATCAGGCAATACAAGCATACATGTACTTTGTTTTTCAAAAAAAAATGTCCAGATATTTGTGTGTGGTAAAGACTGCAATGAACATTTTTTTTAATCAACTTTTCATTCCCACTTTGGTTAAAATTTAGATTGAGCAAATGGCCAATTTTGATTGGTAAAACAAATTGCTGACACAGTGACAGTGACAACAGCAGTTTCCATATTTTCTAGAATGTTGGTCCTTACATTATTTTATCAAGTAGGCCTATCTGTTTTTGTGCTTGTCCAACTTCCTTGTAATGAATTTTTCGTAGAATGTTTGAGGTTTTTTTGATCGACATTTTCCTTTGCAGATTTTTGCCCTCTTAAAAGAAGCTAGCCTTTACAACAAATGGTTTCAATTACATGTAATTGATTAGGCCTATTTGTTACTAAAAGTTATTGACAAATCAACAAAACAATTGATTATTTAAATAACCGATCAACTGTTGTGAGCCAAATGTGGTCAAACAAAACAGTGGGCCATCCTCCATGAGTCCTCGCTCCGATCCTCAGCACCCTGCATCGACTTTTGAAAAAATTTGACAGTTGGAATAATTAATCCTTAAAGTTAACTTGATGATCTTTGACTTCTCATATCCAGGTGGCTTCAACCGATTCAAGGAGCAGTATCCGACTCTGTGTGTGAACCAGCAGGACGACAACAGCGACTCGGACTCGGGCTGCATCAACGACCTGGGTTTTGACAAGCTCAAGATAGACACCTGCCGGGAGACGGACTCGGAAACGCCCTTGGACAACAGATACCCCGTGGAGATCTTGCCCCACCTCTTCCTGGGCTCCAAGCAGGATTCAGAGAACTTGGAGCTCCTGCACAAGCTGGGCATCAAGTGCATCCTGAACGTCACGCCCAACATCCCAAACTGTTTTGAGAGCAACGGCCTCAAGTACATGCAGATCCCCATCCCGGACCACTGGAGTCAGAATCTGGCCAAGTTCTTTCCTGAAGCAATAGAATTTATCGGTGAGAACCAAGCGTTCCTTGTTTGTGTCTGTTGGCTTTAATACTCATTCATTATTTTCTTCTCTCTTTTCCTTCTGTTTCCCCACTACATTTTTATTTTAGTTTAATTTGTTTTCGGTCTGATGTGTAATACTTTCCTGACATGTTATAATCAAGCTCCTGATGTCATACACAGTTCAGTATCTGCTCAACTTCCAACCTCATTCATGTCACATGAAGTCCTTCCCATCTCAAATTTCAGTAAATTACCAAAGACATGTGGTAAAAGTGTCAACGTTGTAATTTGCCACGGAGAGTAGTTATTTTGGGCCTCAGACCAGATACAGGCATATATCTGTGTGCATGTATTTCCCAGAGATGATGAAGATTCCAGACCACAGCATTCCATATGCATTAACAGTGGAACCGCCAAGCAGTTGATAGCATATTGACTTAGCCAACTGACCACTGCCTTATCAAATAAGCCAACTGACAAAGAAGTGAAAGATTTTCTGTTCTGGGAATTCTCTACAGGCTTGAATCTCTGATGAATTAAAACTGCGAATATTTATTTTTGGTTCTTGGAATTGAACAAGTTGAAGAATGTAATGCAAATAGAGAGCTTTCGAATCAAGCTGGTATAAACTGAGTCTGGAAATCTTAGACTGTCATTTGAGTGTATTGAAACGATACATGTTCTGAAACAAAACAAGAACAATATAACTCCAGCATGTTCTTCAGGATTGCAAACACACAGTGCCCAGTCTCTATTACCATGAATTTCTGCCACATGTTATTGAATGGTCCAACATACTTGTACCAGTCTAGAACAGTGTTTCAAATTGCAAATTAGGGTTACAGAATAGTCTGTTGTCAAGTTTGATTCAGGACCCTTAAACCTTGCCTGGTGAAGCACACTTCACTTTTTTCAGATAATTTTTTTGGCCCAGTTTTGTTCAGTCAGTCTCGTACATGTGCACTGTTTGTTCTGGATTTGCTTGTTAGCCAAGCCTGTATTGCAAATGTGCTAGATTTGCCTTGCCTTTTTGGCAGGATTTTGTTCATTATCAAGCCATGCGTTGCTAAATCTTGTGACCTCGGGGAGAGTTTTGTCCACACAATTTCCACCGGATTTTTTCTCCCGATTTGTTCCTGGTCATGTGGGTTTTTGGGTGTATGAATGGAATATTTCTATAAGCTCTAGTTCCAACAATGCACCATTCATCTTTGGTGTGCTGTTTTTTTGTCTGGGTAGGGTGCATTATCCTCAACTTTGAATACACATAAAAGCTGGTGCACACAAGTTCAGTATTTTTTTGTACAGATTTGGCCTACACAGAAGTTCTTTTGTGTGGGGAGCAAAATTGAAAAGATGTGGGTGTTTTTGCTCATCAGATTTGCCATACGGTACATTTTACATACAGGTCCAAAGGAAGGATAATGTTGAACTGCCACGTGGCATGATATACAGAGGAAATATTGGAAAGGCATTCAGAAATGGCCAACAAATGCGTACACACATGTACGCATTCTTTAACTGTATATTTTAACAAAAATAACGTTCAATGGGGGTTTGAGACACAGTCACGCACAAGTGCTCATGCGTAACAAAAACCTTTTGGGTCCTGTTTAACAACACCCACGCTCCCTTTTTCCAAGTGCTTCCTCCAGAGTTCCAATTGTTCAATGTGTCTGGGCCACTAGCGACTCATCAATTTCTCCATATTTCATGAATAGACAGGAAATCACCTTTTTTTTTTCAAACGAAGGAGTGGGCCGGATTCAGGCTGATTGTAGGCCTACTGTTAGTGTTTGTACTGTTGCAAGTGTATAGAAGTTTCAAGAATACGTATTTACTGACAATGGATCCTTCTGCTCCATACCACTCCATTACAAAGTTTTGCAAGTAAATGTGCAGTCAACCTACATGTGTATACATTGTACATTGGTACATGTCCACTGCACAAATACAGGAATGTAAATCTTGTTAAACTATTATTCCATGTAATATTACATTACATGTTGAGATTAAAATTCAAGAAACTAGTAAATTGTAATACTTACATAGTGTACATACAGTGTACCGGTTGGTACAATGTACCAGTAGGGCTATATTTTACTCTTGTTAATCTGAACTTTATATAGTTGAGTTACAACTTTGTCCTGTTTGTTTTTGAGGATGGTAATTGGCAGAACAGAAATTTTACTTAACAACTTTCCATCATCCACTGATGTACTTTTTATGAATGATGATTGGTTGGATGAGGTTTATGCAGCCTTTACGTGTGATGAACTCTGTACTAACTCAGTTTTATTGTACTACATGTAAATAGTAGTTACCTTTCCTCCAATTTAATCTTGGTAATTATGCCTACAACATCATGTGCATGTGGGTCACTGTTGTTGGCACTCACTGTCACTATGAAATATGTTCCATACTATTATTACCCAGTCTTAACAAAATAATCAACTGAAAAAACGTAATACGGTACTTAATAATAGCACTCTTGGGGTGTGTTTTTTTTGGGGGGGGGGATGCTTGTCATTAAAAGGACAGTAAATCATATAGTCAGGTTAAGTGGTACACAGTCATATCCTGTCAGATCGTGGGCCATTCATGGCAGTGGACAAGGATATCCGCTGTATCCTTGTTGTCAACCGCAGCCATCCACTCATGCGTCCAATCTGACACACATTTTCAAAAGAAGGGGGGGGGGGAACATTCAAAGAAATTCCAGACCTTGTATTCTTCTCAATAAAAATAAGAAGAGAAGAGAAACCTGAACAAAAGCATAATACATTGTAACGCACCCATGTATTGTGTGGCCAGTTTTGTATTTGAGTAGCAAAATATTATGTTGGAAAATTGTCCTTTATTGTTAAATTTGTGTACTTTTAAGGTGGGGTTGTACGTGTAACTGTGCACTTACATTGTATTCAGTCTTATTTCAAATATTTACGCCCGTTTCAATGTTTTTCCACAACATGTACGTGAACTTTTCAATTTGGCAAAGTTTACTGAAATACAATGCGTACAGATTTTTTAATGTCTTTTTTGTTTTGGTACAGAAACAGTTTTTACAAAGTATGAATACAAAAGTTTTCCTGTTTTTTCGAATGGTTTACATACACGTGACAATGTGAACATTCAGGATTACCACAAGTACAAAATATGTGTCAGTTTATCCACTCAGACTGTGGAAAATGAACAGAATTTATGCCAGACTTCCCCTCTTGAAGTACAATTCGGAGAAGAAAACACACTATATAGTGCAAACCTATACATGCCTAAGACTCAGTGTACATGTTAACATGATTCATAATTTAACCATCATCTATAGTATGTATGTATATATTGTATGATTAGTGGCAAACTGATATGTGCGAACAACAAGCCTAGCCATAACTAGCCTGTCTGACTACACACAAGCCAAACCCGCTGTATGCAATGCCAACAGGGATGTTCCCCTCACCGTTATGCGTACATATTTAGAAGCTCACCAATGAGCAAGGGAGGCTTACGTCAGAGCGCGATCCATCAGCAAATTAAACCATCGGCCTCGGCTGTTCGCGACAGGAAATTAAATAAATCCGACCAGCCGAGAAAAATGCTGACATGAAATCGAGTAAAATAAGAATGCACTGTCAATAAAACCAGTTAGGATGAATCTTCATATCACTTGTGAGCTGTGATGAAATTTGGCCATGATAACAAATGCATTCAGTTACATGTTCATATTACAAGTTGTTTGTTGTACAAAAATACCATAATTTCCAAAGTCTTTCTTTTGTTAATCCTGAGAAAGATTATTGCATTTGAATTGTAAATTTGTATTTTTCTCATGACACTTTTACACATAAGAATACATGATGAGTGGACTCTAAATGGCATGATTCACACTTGGTGTGTTTTTTTTTGGTTAAAAACTTGAACATCAGATTTAAATAGAAACTTCTTTAAAAAAAAAAAGAAAAAAAAGGAATTCCTTACATATTCATGTATCTATGTATATAATCACATTATTCCTGTCTTTTGTTGAAACAATTTTTATTGTCCTGTATTTCAATAGTCCTGGAGTGATGAACATAATTATTTACTGCACCGTTCCTTAATTTGTAATCCGAAGTTCTCGGTATTGGTGAACTTAATCCGCAATTCGCATAATTTTCTGCTCTAATCTGCTCTTGTGCATACATGTATATACGATGAGCACACATTATATGAACAGTATAAAATGTACCAGTGTTATCAAGTCATTGCAGTGAGCATTTTCGTCTCAGAAATATTGTTAAGCAAACGGCTAAGCATTAAGAAAAACACGGCTTAAATTCTGGAATTTTGTATCCACAGTAAACGGCTGACTGTGAATCTAGGAATATCCAAAAAGTTTAGGCCTATAGATGTTTTTATTTGACTACCAAACATGTGGATATGAAGTTATTCAACAAAACCCCTCAGAGTTTGTTTCACACTTACATTACATCCAAATAGCCACACTTACATTTTTGCAGAGAGTTCAATCATTGCACACATTAAATACACAATACATGAATTTAAATACATTTAGTGCAATGCACATGGAGATTGTCATTGAGACAGAGTGTAAAAAGAAGTTTAGGTTTTTTGTTACAAAATGCTTCCAGAGGAACTGCTGTATAGACAACCCCCAGCTGCGTTGAACTTTTCTGTTTACATTAAGTCTGAAGGTTTCCAGTTACATTTTCCTGAACTTCTGAAGAAATCCTATATTTGTGATTTCACCACCTGCTTGTTGCCTGACTTTTTTTTTTAAAGTGTTGAGTTGGTCCATTCAGAAGATTGAATTACAAAACTGGTTTTTAAAAGTGTTCTTGGCATTGGATTGGTAGGCCATGCATATTTACACTTCAGTACAATGTGGCCAGCTTGGACCGAACTCACACGTGTCATGTACATGTACAGGTTTACATTACATATTTTTTAAACAATGAACATAATGTACAAATGCACACTACCCATTCTGTGCTATCTGCAGTTTCACAGCTTTAATTTTCATAGAAATGTATATTTTGCATACAATTTACTATTACATTTCTTGGTTGCAGCCAAAGTTTACAGACAATATAATTAAATTAAAAATACAAACTGAAAATGTAGAGTTATTTATTCGTACAAGTACATGTTACCCTCTCACTCTTTTGTTGTGAAACGGCCATTGAAAGTACCATTATTTTGAAGGTTATTTACTGTACATGTACATGTAGTTCAGCTTGCACATAAATGCATGTATGTTCACACTTGCACACAAACAGTGTAGGCCCTTTGCTGAACGTACAGTACAGTTTGTGTGTGACCTGGCCTACATGGTTCAAGCAGCCATCTTTCTTTGACTTGAGTGCCTTGTACGTGGGTGCGTGGGTGTACGACTATGAGGGCAGGCATGAACATAATACACTTGGCAAACACATCCAAAGTACACAGCAAGGATCTATTGAATGAATAAAGTTTGCGGGGGTGGCAAGGGGATACCATGTGGAAAGATTACTGGAAGAAATGAATTGATTGAAAGTCTGCATTCTTTATCATGCCACGAAATCAATATATGTACATGTATGTTTTCGGTTTGGATTTGTTTTCAAAATTTCCTTTCTGGTTACGTTTACATGTGTATGTGGGGACAATGTCCTTAAAGCTATCAATGCATTATGAGCATTTATTATTAACCCTAACCGCCATGAATCCTTCAAAGTTCTCTAACCAAAGCGGAGGAATTTAGAGGATTGAGGTTACATGGCAAAAGTGCTTTACTGATTTCATAGGATGCACTTTGTCAAGGTCTTGGGCCGGACCTTGTGTTGTTTTGCTCAGCCATGCATAAATATAGGCCTGGATTATGCTTGAAATCCTCCGCACTGCTCCAGGATGTCACTGGCCAAGCCTCAACATATTGACAGTCACTGCCGCAGGATTTTTTGCAGGATTCAGGCAGTGGTCACCCCTCCATGGACCATATTCAAGAAATAATGGAGGAATTTGCAGGATTGAGGCTATTTATACTATTTTTCCATGAGGCCAATTGAAGGATTTTGCAGGGTTGAGGCTACATCCTAGCAAAAAGGCTGGGGGTAAGGGTTAATTATCATTCTGTAGGATTTTGTTTTAGGGTTTTGGAGATAATATCCACATCATGACAACAAAAACTTATAGGCCTATGGTTTTGAAAAATGTTTCCAGTCTCATACTACAAACCTTGTTGAACCTGGAAAAACTTCGTAAATGTAACCCCCCCCCCCTCCCTCCCCCTTCAAAAAATACCTTTGTATGCCTCTGCGTATTTGGGATATTACTTTAGAAAGCAGTGGTACAGAAGCACTAGCAGTCCCACAGGAGTGTGTAAAATTAAAAAGTGACCACAACACATCCAGCAATCTTCTTGCTTACGACTAGTCTGTGTTTGCGCACAGTCTGCAAAACATGTTTGTATCCTGCTTCCTCTCTTCATGCCCGCTGCCCGCACCACATGATAATGTGCTTGAACAGCAACAACATGATCACAGTATATTCATTACCAGAGAAGATCAATAATGGGGAAGCGGTGAGGGGAAAAAAAGAGCAAGATGCGAAGTGGGGCTGAGAGAGGGAGAATGTGCTGCAAGGCCAATCAATAAGGAGACTTCCGCAGTTGACACTGTTTGTCCATTTTTGTTGTGTAGTGTGGGGGGATTCAGTCTTGTCTGCCTAGGCTAACTGCCCAAAACTCTTTTGTCAGTTCAGCAGAACTTCAGCCAATTGCTAGAGAAATTCTTAAGAAGGAAGGGCAGGTCGTTATGTAACTCCCCTCTTCAAGGTGCTAGCCAACAATAGGTTGTTGTCAGGATGATTCTCACAAACCATGCCCCTATTGTCATCCCTTAATGCAGTCAGGAAGTGGCCTTGATTAAAGTTTTCCTGTCCTATGCCTCATCACAGCATTAGCTTTTGTGATGAAGTCTGAAGTAGAGTCATTATTTTCATTGCTGGATTGACGGACACTTTGGGTTCTTACACAAAGGGTGTGAATTTACTTCAAAGGGCAACATTTTAATAGACAGGAAGCAATACTAAGTTCTACACACACGTGTACATGTACTTGCAAATGCATGTGTACAGAATGTGACACTAAAACATGAATTAAAATATGGCTCAGTAACCTTAGCACAGTTACAGACACAAATAACATTTTGCTTAGACTCTGGCACCAGTTATCAAAACAGCGTACAAATACAAGACTGCATAAACACATTTTTTGGTAGACCAGACCATTTACTTATGATTACACAGTGTCTCTTTTGACTGTTTATCCTTTTAGTTGTCATTTGAAATATTGCAAAATATTGTCTGCAAAGGTGATATATTTAGGCAAATTTTGGCAGTAGAAAACACATTGTATTGTCCCAAACTTCAGGTACATATTTGCCTTCTTGTTCTATGTAGATCACCAAGAATTTTTTTGGTAGAATACATGATAAGTTTTGGGAAGATTTGGAATGATCATTCCTTACCTCCACGGAATACATACATTCATGTACATCACACGAAGCCTATCCGTGTATCTCAGAGCCTAAGCTTACACTGTATAATCCTGTTCAAACAACAATCTACCATCCAGTCTCATGTCATGTATTTTTATGTGTAAAATTTGCATTAAGTCAGTTATGGTATGCCACAGATAGCCCTTACATCCTGTTTGCTTGTAAGTCGATTTGATTATAACGCCATGCTCGCAATTCATTTTGTGAATTCCTAATGACGTAGGACCAGACGTCACGTTTCTTTGATGTCAGAACAGAAGCGTGTTCGTCAGTCAACCGCCTTGGCTTAATAGCTGAATTGTTAACTAAAATCCAATCAAAAGTGAATCCAAGGATTTTGTTGTCATTGGCAACCAATCAGCCTGAGAATTAGTGAGATAACTCGACAGCCAGAATGGCCACAAAAATAATTTGAACTGCCCAGGCTGTTGGATAAGTTTAGTTAAAAACAGACCTGGACAAAAGGCATTGACAGAAAAGTTTTGCAATCATCTGAGCCGAAACTGCTTTTCTACACTTGATTTCAATATCGGGTTTTGTCCCTCACCCACATATTTTGTCAACACCGTATACTCAGTGTTGTCCCGAGTGATTGTGAGAAACAAACCACTCCAGTGGGACTCGAACCCACCTCCTGCTTACAATCACTCGGGACAACACCGAGTATAGGCCTACAGCATTAATCAAATACGTGGATGAAGGGCAAAACCCAATATACATCACCTCAACGCAAATTCCATCCTATGAATAGTACAGTTGATTTGTTTGTGGAAAACGTTGATCAATTTGGGGTATTTCTTTCTGAACGTGAAAAGAAAATTCTGCACTCAGTGAGTTTTATCTATTCTAGACATTGTTATTTCACACATGTATGCACCTGTAGTCCCGAATTACAGTTGCAACATGCTTAACCTAGAAATTGATAAACAGTTTAAGTGATTACTAAGAGAGGTTAGTACCGGGGTAGAGGACACTTGCCTTATCAGTATAAAAACATGTAGCTCCAACAGAATTCTTCAGTTCAAGAGAACAATTCTATTAACTTATTATTATGAAATCCATCTATTATTTTTTTTTTTAAGAAAAAAAAATATATTTGCACGTCACAGGATGTCAACAAGAGTTGGACAGTGCTTTCAGGATTCGTGCTTTAGGGCAGATGCATGTACAGTTCGTGCTACAACACTAATGATCGTCCATCAGTTTGGACTGGAATTCCCCCACTGAGGGTTTTATCCCCTATTCAAGGAGAAAGACACAAAAGTCATTTCAGGAATTTCGCAGACCCGAAGGATGATTTGCCTGACATTTCCTTTGAAAGTATTATTTGCCACATGGCAGAACGTGACACTGTTGTTAAGCAGTGGCCTTTACTTGTTGGACCCTCTTTTAAATAAAGTCTGGCCATCCTCCTGAGCTTTTATTTTCATGGCCAGAGAGATTAGCGTGCTTATTTGTGCCCATTTATACATGAAGTAGAGGTCACGCAGGGAACAAACATCCAGATTCTTGTCCATAGATAGATGATGATCACCTTTGAAAGATTCCAAGACTGTGCAAAGTTATATAATTTGACACTTATTAATCTCATCACAGGTTAAGTCATTTTATTTCCCCATGAAATTCAAATTTCCAGAAACGGTATTTCAGTACATGTGACACTGAGACTGCTGTTTACCATGACAATTAAACTTCACACATTCACTCTTCAAAGCAGCTTGGAAGGAAGAACTGAAAACTTTAAGGTTATGTGTGAAAACAAAACCCCATGCTCTGAAAAACGGGTGATGAATACTTTTGGGGTAGTTAATCTTTTTTGTGTAAGTTTGTTTACCAGAGCCTTGTGCATTTTTGTTCATAAAATGTGGAAGTACCCAGTACATGTAAAAATTGTGCTGTCTTTGAGCCACAACTTTATTCATAAAAGTGTTTGATAATGTCATTTAATTTTTTTTTCACTTTCTCTTTCTCTCTTGTCCACAAAGATGAAGCTCGCAGGGTCAACGAAGGCATCCTGGTGCACTGTTTAGCTGGTGTCAGCCGCTCTGTCACCGTCACCGTAGCCTACCTCATGCAGAAGCTGTGCATGACGCTGAACGATGCCTATGACTTCGTCAAGAAGCGGAAGAACAACATCTCGCCCAACTTCAACTTCATGGGCCAGCTGCTGGAGTTTGAGCAGCAGCTGAGAGACAGCCCCTGCCGGGGCGGAGACTGCAGCTGTGCCAAGGAGGGGCGGCGGCTGTGCATGAGCCCGGACCCTGTCCTGCAGTCGCTCATCCCCCAGACTGCCCTTTCTTCCTCCTCCTCAACATCCACCTCATCTGCTTCCTCCTGGGAGCAGACGCCGGAAACCTCGTCTAGGAGAATGGAATTCAATTTCACAGTCGACAGCTGAGTATGAGCTCAGTAGAGATTCAGGAGGACACCGGTCTTTACAGTAACTTCACAAACAGGTGGAGGAATCAGGGAAGAGTTTCCCAACTAACTGCACTGTAAGTGATGGGAAACGTACCTCTCGGACAGAGAAGACAAGTTTTGAAATGTTTGAACCCATCATCGTAATGTATGATGTTTGACAGTGCACTCACCTGACAAGAGGAGGAAGCAGCACATTGATGAGTCTGATGTATTTCATAAGAGAGGAAGTTCAAAATGAGGAAGGAAATGTTATAAACACCAAGAGCCGTTGAGAACGGAAATTAAGGCTTGTGTTGGTTTCTGTTTCGTCGGTCATATTTACTCAGAATTTGCATTATAAGATTTATAGTTAGTTGCATACGTGTACATGGGCACGTAAGGTCATTTTATGTGCACACATATAATTCAGGTACATGTTTTATAAAGAACTGCAGATGCGACAGCGACACATTCTTTTTAAGCTTGGATATAAACGCCTGTCCTTTATCAGTGTCATATTATTTGAGAATTAGGGGTGTGGCTTTTATGTTCATTCAGGTACATTGTATGTAGAGTGTTTATCAGGGATGATGGGGTTGGACTCCCACATGTACATATTGTACACGTGCATGCCATAACCAAGAAACCATGTTGGCGTGTTGAAGTTTGGTAAGTTGGCTACATGCCAAAATAGGCTATTGTGATAACCCTGGCTCTTGCACAATAGGAAGTATTTATACATTTGATACACAGCAGATAGCAAAGCCCATTTCCCCTGTAATGAAAAACAAATCTCTATACAGGATTGTCTTTTGTAGTCCACAACTTTGTAATTGCAGTGCTTGTACCCAACACCTTTTTTGTGTGTACTGTTTGCCTTTACATTATGAATTACTCCCACAAACATGTATAATTCTTACACTACAACACTGAAACAAAAGGCAGAAGTGAAGGTTAACTTTGACACAAAATATTTGTTGTACAGTTGTGTATATATTTATATTCTATACCCAATGTACAGTTAAAGGAGTACATTAAGTGATTTTTGTATATAAAAACTGTAAATAGTATGTAAAGAAAACATAGAAGGTGCAGATTTGTACAGACTGTCCCTTTTGACATACATGTAATTATTCCAATGATATTAACTGCTCAGATTGTTCGGTTTGTTTGACTAGACTGACTTGTTTTGAATTCAGTTTGAATGGATATTAATCTTTTTAGACAAATCATCACTCATGTGTGAAATGGAAATTTTGTAAAGAGGGGGTGTTATTTTTGAAGAATGGAGATTCATGAAACCATTTTTCAGACCTGAAGTGATAGGTGCATTCATGCAGCACACTGGTTACATGATTCCACATCAAGTGCTCACAAGTCACATGTAGCCAAATTCATGCAAGGAGACATACAATGTATTCGTTTCCTACCTACATGTCCGTTCACGTTCACGGTAGATAAGGTTCAAGAGTTCACATGTCGTATGTTTTGTCCTGCACAGAGCCAGTGTACATTTCTGTCGGAAGAAGTACTTCCTGATAAAAAAAGGAACATTTTGTGCTGAACAAAACAAATCAGCCTTAATCGATTTCATGTGTACATGAAAAAGATGAAAAACATTCATGTGAGCTTTTTGAAAACTACCGGGCATCTGTCACTAAATTCAAGGTACATTCATGTGTATAGAAAACGTTTTTCTGTGTGACGATTCAGGATCTCCAATGAACAAATTACCTCAAGCTTTTGTCTAATTTTACGTAAGATTCTTAGGTTTTGACAGTGTAAAAACAACTCAGTTATATAAAGCTTATTTCGTGTGCGGACATTTTGAAAATGAAAATCTTGTTCATTGTTTTGCTATAACAGGCTGAATTAACAAGTCTCTAAAGTAGTTGTTCCAAAAATAAAGAAAAGAAAAAGATGTCAAGTACTTAAATAGTTTTTGAGACTCGGGAGATCTGAACACAGATCATGAAGTGTGTGTTTTGTAACTCTTATTCACATGTTTAAAGTATACCCTGAAGTATCATACCTCCCCTCCCATTTGGGTTTTTATACATTCTGAAAATGTAGCTTAGGTACATGTAGGCATGATGTCAGAGAATTAAGGTTCACATCATAAACATAAAAATTAAACATGTTCAATAAGTGTCAGCCATTTGAGCAAAAGGACAGTTATACAGGTCCTGCCTGATGTTGTACATGTACATGATTTTGAAATAATATCCATTTCCATTTAATGGATATTTTACTGTGTTGATCTCAAAGTGTTCTACACATTCCCTGTACTTAAGAGATGAACCCACAATCTGCAATGGTGACATGTGAAGGTTTAAATAGTAACTTACCTCAAACTAAGGTCCTTAACATAGTCGAGCCTCCTTGCTCTATGGTCTAAAGGACAAACAAGACAATAGCATAAAAAGATTAGTTTATTTCTAATGTAGTATAGACCTGACCTGTGGAGTGCTAACACTGCATTTTTATGTTGAGCATCGACAATTTTGTACAACAGATTATAATTCTCTTTGTGCGACCAAACTTGCCCCATTTGATAGGCACTTTAATCCATCGCTATGCATCATGATTCATTGGTTGCTACTTGCTAGGCATTCAGACAAGCATTATGAAATATGAAAGGTGTTTTTTTACGAGAATATGAAGACATTATTTATGAATGTTTATTATTAAGTGTTTTTGTTTATTTATTTTTTTACAAATTTATGGATACAATCCTCCTAGTCCAGTGAACAAATGGCTTTTAAACACAAAATGCAAAAACAGCCTGGAAATGATTTGCTTTGTGTAGACATCAGCAAAGTTTACATTGAAGATTGGTGTTTTGCATTTCTTTATTCCAGTGGCTGGTATTCAGGAGAGCAATTGTTATCAGTGTAAGTACCAAAATGATCATAATGTAGTCATCACACCGAGAGAAGTCTGTTGATTCTTCGTTCATCCTACAAAAAAATAATTGTGAATATGATTTATATTTTTATATTTCTCATATCCTCAATTTTATCACAATATGAATATTCACAGGGGATGTTTAAAGATGTGATGGGTTTGGATGAAACCGTATGCTGAATATGACTTACGGAAGTGAAACTCTTACATGTACAGCTCGCTTCGTCAAGTTAGTCAGCTCTGTGGATATACCATATTTGATAAGGCAGAGAAAAACAAAGGTTCTCATCCCTGCCTTCTTCATTTTTCCCGGCTGCCTCCTTTTTTTAAAGTTATGTTACATTTGTAATATATTTTACATGTGTATTGTCAGTATACAGTAAAATCTTGATAAGTCAAACCTCAAGGGAACAGGTTCAAAATCTGACTGAAGCAGAGTTTTGAGTTAAGCAGCGTTGAATATTATACTACTGATGGCCGTGAATTCCTTGACTAAACGGTTGTGTGAGTTATCAGAATTGGACTTATCAAGATTTCATTGTCTTTTTATTTGTTTCCACAATATTGTGGCTACATATGCGTGTAATGGACATTGGCTCCTTTGCACACAATTTTGTATCAGTAAAATAGTCGAGAGAATTGAAGAATCCATCCGCCGTGCTGGAAAATCCGCCATCTTGGGAAGAAAAACAAGCGCCCGCCTACTTCATTTTTTTCAAAAACACCGGAAGAGAAACTACTTATTTTTTTTTTTTACTCGGCCTAATGTACAACATACAGCTTTGGAAATAATTAAAACTGTTGGTTTATAACGGGAGATTGATTTTGCTCCACCAGCTAATGGCTATCAGACTTAGCATGAATTTGTTTGTTTGTTTTTTGATCAGGTTTTTGTGTGTGTATGTGGTGAATATTATCTTTATTTCAAGTCATGTCTAGCCTACATGTACTTAGCAAACATAAAGTATCAAGTACAATCTTAATGTACCGGTACTCTAATTTGTAGTAAATTCTGTCCCATTTTGGGCTCCAGACATATTCATACGATTGGAACTGTAAAAAAAAAAAAAATAAGTGTTTTACAGTGTCAATTTTGCACCTGTTTTGCAGCTGAAAACTGAGGACAGTTGCTGAAACAAGGGGTTTTGATAGCGTAACATGTACCACTATGAAATGTTGCTTTGTTTTGAGGATCAGCTTCACACATACATGTATGCATTTTTTTTTTCATCATTTCTCAAATGTATTTTAAAGCATAGTTCCAAGAATTTCCTTGCTAATTAAAACACAAGATCTGTGCCTAAATTACTTGGCACTTAACCTCTTGCTTCAGTCATATGTCCTCAATTTTTACACCTTTTTTATACTTGTAAAATAGTGTAACACAGTTCACAATCTGTACCCATTGTACATGTGTTCCATCATGTATGTCATTCGGCGCATGATTCTGAATTGGTTGTTTGCCAACCTACTTCAAATCTAGGAATAAAAGATTATAGTTTTTACAAAAAAAATATGGACAAGGAAAAAGGGTATCTTTTTTGCCTGGTGAAATATATTTTGAATAACCAGAAGAGTGTATTTAAATCCATTTAAAATGATTAAAATACGTAGACTTATGTAAGTGTTTATTAAAGACATATATCAATCAAGTAAGCTGTAAAAAAAATGAAACATATTCATGACTGTGCTAATTTTCAATCGATGAAGATGGTGGTTACACCTATGTAATTTTTATTTACGGTGAATAAATATTTTTTAAACTGGATGTAGTGAAGCAAAAGTGTGGTTTGTTCAGTTCGCCAATAACTTTCCATTCGTTACCCCGATTGATACCAACATACCCTCAAAATCCAAATCCTTCCAAAACAACTTTAATTTGCAGCCTCAAGCAGTCTTTTGTCTTCAGATTAACTCATGCTTTTTGTAATTATAATAAGTACTTTTGAAGAAAATGTGGCTTTTCTTTACCTTTGTTGGCACTTAGACGTGTCACTGTGCATGTCGGAGAAGTTCTCACCTTTATTTGAGCTGAGACCGGTCGGAGCTGCTGTTCCAAGTTGTGGAATTACTCCGCAAGTGCATGGAAGTCCCTCTGTTGAGAAGACACACTCAAACACACAAACATTTTAGACAGCCTGATTTTTATTCCGATGAAACTTGCGCCTTTTTTTATTTACCTTGCCGCTATGTAAAGAAATCAGAAGCAGTGTTCTAAAAAATGTGAAAATCTAATCATCCAATGAGAAATCGCCTTTCATACAATAGTTATGTCAAAGTATCGTGCGCTTTTGGCTATTCTATCTAACAACCCTATTCCCCCTGTTATTCTCAACCAATCAAACGCCATGTTATTTGTCACTTAAAAAAAGTAGCCAATCAGATAATAGCCTGACCCCTTTGGTTTGGGTAAGTTTTTGTAAATAAACTAGGGCCAAGTTCGGGCAAGGACCATTAGTCGACTAGTGGTTGATTTATGACGTACCTTACACCTGCGCACTAATAGCAACGTGCGAACGTCTCTAGTCGAACGCTGGTCAAAATGTCATTGCAAAACGTCTGGATCCTGGCTCCCTGGTGTACGTTATGAACGCGCGCGGCTATGGTTACCAGCGAAGCAACCAACCCCAGTAGGTTGGTTCCAAATAGTCGACTAGCGTAGTTAACTATCCTCGACTAGACAGAGTTCGGGCAAGCGTTAGTCGACCAATGGTTAACTATAGTCCTTGCGCGAACTTGCCCCAAGTCGCAACTATAATAGTCGTGTTCCCTAACGTGGCGCACTTCGAAGCTTACCCGACTTTCCTCGTGTGGTGTTGCCAAACCTCTTTGTTGACAAACCTCAAATTCATGCAGTAAAATACTTGTACTTTTACCTTATTAATGCTTGCTATTTAACCTCTGTGAACAATTTTGATTTCATAAAATTTAATCCGAAATTAAAATAAGCTGGCGTCCGGAAATTGGGCACAAATTGGCGGAGTGTTCCCTAACGTGGCGCACTTGAATAAATCTCGGAAAATTCCAAATTAACATTTAAGAATTTCTGTAAACTTGATAAATTCAGATAAATAATTATTATTTCTACTTACGTACCAAGCCAGATGTTTGTCAGAAAATTATTTTCTTATTTTTCGGGGCATTTTCAAAGGGTTCACTTTGCACTTGAAAATAAAATCGGAAAATTACGCCAAAATAAATTGTTCTTCTAACTTTGTGACGGGTAAATAAACTGGCGATTTATGAACAGGAGTGTTTCAGAACTTGATGAAATTTCACTTTCTGTGAAATTTCAGTTAAAACTTTTGCTCTAGGTAGGCGCTACAGGCAAAAAATCAAAGTGTGCCACGTTGGGGGCCGCGCCACGTTAGGGTACATCAACAATAATCACGATGCGCAATTTTGTTTACAGGTGGCGGCAGCATCAACCGATTATATACGTACAGACTTAGGATAGCTTTACGTATGCACGCATGCGCAAAAACGATTGTCGGATCAGGAGGCAAGAGAACAAGAAGTAGGAGCACGAACATCGTTGGCTCTTTTTCTCACTTATGTACGTATTTTAGCAGTTCCAAGGGTGACAAACGTCAGCATCAACTGTAGAAACGATATACAGTCAAAACGGGTGCAAGAGAGACAAAACAACCAATAAAAGGAGCAAGTGTCTTGTGTAATTGTTACGGAAGCTTAGAGGGGCCACGAGAAATATATTTTTTAAAAAGAACAAAATCGCCGCGTAGGTGGGTGAAGCCATTTCATGAATAATTCAGCACTTTGGATGGAACCATTGCAAGACACTTTAGTACGTATTCGGACTCTTTTCCTTAAATTGAAATTATCACAACGATAAATTGAATTGGAGGGGAAAAAACAGTCGGTAAAAAAAGGGGCATCATTCGAACCATGGATGTTTGGATACTCATCTCAATATCCATATAGGTGAGCTACTGGGCAGCTTGACAATATCTGCTTGTAACTAGTCGACCAAATAATAACAATAATAGTATTGACGTCATAGTTCTTTGCTCACGAATAAACATACTTTTCCAATCAAAAACTGACTTATTCATGATTGCTTCACCCGCCTACGGACAAAAACATAAACGCCGGCGGCAATTTGGAACTCGCCGCGGTATGTTATCATGTCGTCTGTGTCTCACGTATACGAAAGAAAATGGATGCTCAATGGAGGATGTCTGCCACCAGTTTGGTAAAATCATGGGTCGAGACCATGACATTGTAAAACCAATTTTCTTTTCGTAAATTTGTCCCATTGACGATTGGGGCCCTTTTTTTTTATCATACAATAGAAATAATAAATGGTGTTTACAGCCGCGTTTCCGCATTAAATGTCATCCATGCACTTTTTACCGTTAAATTTATAAACATACAATCGCCGTCAGGCCTCTACGTTCGACTCTTTGAATTTTTATTTTAGTGGGGAAAAATAAACAAATAAAAACTTGACACCCCAACAAACAAACAAACAAACAAACAAACAAACGCCGTGGGAACTACATATATATATTAACAATGTTTTATTGATTTGTAGTATTACTAAAAGTCGCATGGTAATCTTAATTCACTGTCAGCCACAATGCAGACAAGAAGGTCTTTCCCCGAACTGCGTTACAATGATCAACTCCAATAATGAATCAGGGACGTCTTCGAAATCGCTTTCATGGGAAACGATGGAAATTACTCAAAGTCAAAAATTCCCCTGAAAATTATGAAACAATTTTCAGATGATTAGCAATTAGGATGTTCGGCAGAACCATAAGGCCACAAAGGCCGAACCGAATCGTTGGAAAAAAACAAATGTGCGGTGGATGTATAGCATTTCCTGTGGTTTCATATCCTGGTTGCTCAATCCATATCTGCATGTAGTGTATGAACTTGAACCGGGTTAAAGGGAATGTACATCATTTGCTTTTGCTTCAATTTTCAGAAATATATGGATTTGGAGGATAAGTATGTTATAGAAAATATTGTTAAACTGACTTGTTTCACGTTTTGGGCTTGTAGATGCTGGAAAAACCAAGAAAACGTATCATGTTCTTGTAGTCTGGTTCCCTGACCCCACTTAAGATGAAACTCCGAGAGCAATTAATACACTTTGGGGAATTGTAAGGTCAGAGAATCAGTCTAGCAGGCTTGTACCCCTTTACAGGTGTGTAATCAATTGCAAAGAATAGTCAGAATAACTAAATATGGACAATTAAGAACAGTTTTTGAAAAATAGCCAGTTTTCTCCAACGCTGGTCGGCCGACCAGTGTTGGAAAAATACAGTTTTTCTTGAAAATAATACAGTTTTTCTTAGACTGTCAGTCCCTAACAATCCAGTGAGGTATTTCGTGATAATTTGATCATTTTGTTTTTCGATGTTTGCAAATGTTGTATTTCCCCTTTAACTGGAGCGGCAAATGAGGCGACAGAAATAAACCAGTGGAAATGCTACTTCCTTTTTGGCTGGCTAATTTTGACCCAAGTGGTTTCCGACTTTCGAAAACAAGCATCAGATGACAAAGGAAGTAAAACAAAAAAATCGTTAATGAAATAGATTAAAGATAATAATTTGGCTCCGAAAACAATCCTGTTTTTTTGGGGGGGGGGCAGGGGGGGATTTGGTTAACTCGTAATTTTCATTGGGTCACATAATGAATTTATATATTGAAAGGCCCGGTCGATGCAATGTGAACATACTTTGACAAAATAGTATTCATTTCAGTATGAAATCAACAAGAGAGTGTTTTCTGGGGGGGGGGGGAGACTTTTAAGTACACTTTTTTCACTGCAAACCCCATGCTATTTCCTGACAACTGAGGGCGTGGTTGCTGTGAGGTCATGGTACACCATCTACAACAAGCGACTCTATCTATTATCCAAAATAGACTCTATCTACCCAGAAGTGCAGTTCATTGAAATCGGCTGCAGAAGTAGAGAGTTGACCATAGCACCCAAAAATGATGCCGGAGCTACAGTACGACACTGATGAAGGTCTATCTGCCTTACAATGACATCACATTGCCATGAATATGGTAAATGTACTATTAGCATAACAAACCGAACATGCACAATGAAACACTCTTAGAAATGACGTTAAAAAAAAAAAAACTGTCCATGTTTTTTTTTACGAATTCGACTTTTTGCTTTCCTGAAGATGTTCTAAACATGTATCTGTTACTTAAACTAAAGAAAACTCTCTTCTTGTTCGTTAAAAAGGTTCTACATTGTATCATGTTTTTCTTTCGCGTACGAGCAGATCCGCCCTATAGACTGGTTCTTGGTCCCTACATTCGAATCTGAAATCGAGGCGGGAACCTGTCCTTCCTGTGATAACTGAATTATTGTCGGCCCACAAATAATTCGAAGTTTGTAAATTACATGTGATGATTCCATGAACGCGGGCCGAGTTTTTCTTCGAAATCTCGTCTAACCATTGTAGGACTATATTTCTAAAATAAAAACCAGCAATTTAAAAGCTTAATCTGAATTTTGGGCCGGTGAAACTCAAAAACAACATAAATACGGACAGTACATCAGTTAAGAAGGAAGCTGAGAGGTATACTTTAAGAATTCCATTAAAATATATTAGGGCCCACACCCACATAACCGTTAAAGAGTAAAATATCGCCGTTGCACAACATCATCGGGCGTCACTTTGATGTGTTGTGGTTGTGCACGGTGGAGTGTTTGTTTTTGGTTTGAATTTAAACATTTTTTCCACCCGAAACCTGAACGGTAAAACAAATGCTATAAGAAATTTCCTTTATACCAAGCAGTTAGAATCAGGGCCAAAAGGCGTTGTGTTCTTGCATAACTTATTTTCTGTAAAAGGTTGACGCTGAATTTTAGAAGACACATGCAATACGAAATAAACTCTCTTCGAAAATTCACTACATCAGATAGAACAAGTCGATTTAGAAAGATATTTATTCAATAGTACAGATCAGGTTGTCCCTGTTTTCTCTATAGAGTAATTCTGTTTAAATTTGAATCTAAAATTAGAGCGATTTTCACACTAAATCGTCTGGTCCTATCGGAACTACGAGAGGCATCCCTTCAGACATCCGTAGACCCTATTTCTAGAAATGTATAGGAAACCTCTCCGACGAATTGGTTAGTCTAAGTTATTAACCACCCCCCCCCCCCCCCCCAAAAAAAAGAGATGATGATGATGACGACGACGAAGAAGAAGAGGAGGAGAAGAAGAGTCTACCAACAACACAACGGACTTTCGGAGAACTTTTAGGGTAAGGTAGAGTTAGCGAGATTTTGTAATTGAACGACCATTGGATCTCGCGCGGGAATGTTCTTGAGTTGAGAGGTTTGTGCTGTTATTGGAACTTTTGCTGCTACTTAAACTTCAAGTGCTAATGAGAGGGAAAGGAAACAAAAACAAAATGTCGAATTGAGACGACTAGTTGGTGCTTTAAAACAGGAAGTCGTAACCGAATCAGCATTAGAAAGGCAACCACTTCAGGGCGAGCAACCGCAAAAAAGTGGCAACATTTGACACGGTGTTTAAATAAATAAATCACTTGGGAAACCTGGCACTGGAATTACTTTCTTCGCAATGGATAAGATTACTCAGACTGCCCACGCCTGCCGGGATGCAGGGACATAGTATATTCTGAGAGTCTTAAATCGTCATAACATCGATGTACGTCATTTTGTTTTGTCGCGCACTTTAGACCGTCTTAACCCACGCACATTCCGCTTTGCGTATAAGGCGAAACTTAACTATAGGGGCCTACAATTTTTTTATACATTTTTTTTTTCAAGTAGAGGGCGAGAAGAGATGACTTTAGTTCTGTAACCATGGAAACAACAGCTGGGGGAGGTGAGGGGGTCAGTGACATTGGAAAATGAAGACATAACAGCCTAAGCAAGACTACTAACAACTTGGGGACTTTGCTTGTATTGTTGCACCGAAGTTGTGGCGGGAAGCGGGGAAGGGGTGGGGTGCCACGGGGATACGCCCCCGCTGCTCGGAGGCATGCCTCCCCCATCCGCGCTCATAATTTTGGACAGTAGGCCCTACAAAATGCTTGTTAGTAGCCTATATTTTAAAGCCCTCTCTAGAAAACAAATTTCCCTGTGACGCTTACAAATTGGGCCGTGAATACGTCACTAAGAATAAGACTAATTTAAAAAACCACAGAATATGAGCATGCCTCCACAAAACCGCATTTACAAAATCTGAACCTGGTATACGTATACCTCAATTAAACCCTATAGCTTTTTCCCGCGCGTTCCCAACGAACGGGGCCTTAGAACCTATAGAATTCATGTTTACGACAACCTTGTTCGCGTGAGGGGGAAGGAAAAATGTTCTCCATATTAGTTTATAGTAGGAGAAAAAATGTTTCATTTGATCTTTGTTTTTTTTCTCGAAAATTAGACCTTGCGTTGCTAATTTTATAAATGGAATCAGTCCCCAAATACTACACCAAGCTTCGTGGGAATCTTAACAGAAAACTGATGATATCTGCTCCATGAAAACAAAGACATATTTATGCCGTGGTATGTGTTACGCATAGGCCTAACCTGTCTTGGGTGCATTTTTCGCAACATGCAACAAAGATGGTCATGTCGTTACAAAAAACCTACCGACACTGCAACGGATCTGTTGCGGATCGAGTACTACTCTGGGACAATACAAACATTTCCCCCTCGCACCCCTGAACATTCATCTCCTCTAAAAAGAAACTTTGAGTAAAGGGCGGGGGACACCCACGAACTCATACGGAAATAAAGGAAATCAGTCGTACAAAATCACCGACAACTATCAAAATCAGACATAGGCCTAAAATGAACACACTACAAACTTAGGTAATAAAGCTCCCTATCGAAAGGCAACGTCTTAGCATAAACCTGGAGAATTGTTCACAACAAAACATTGGGGAATATCCCCTGCTATTTCGTCATTAGGGATAGATTGCATAGAACTTTTGAAAACATCGCGGAGATCAGGTCCCGTGTTTGCTCCGAGGTTATACAAGATAATAACAAGGCCTACATTATACCTCTCGAGTAATGACCAGCCAACCCGTCGGTTACGATAATCGGCAGGCTAGTACCATAACAACAACGGACTTGAACAATCATGGACGAATTGGACTTTTTGGAAAGGCGGATTCGATCTAATAAGTGTTTCCGCACCCAGTAACTACATTGTTGCTTGGGATGTTTCAATGGTCTTTTATTGTTGAACGCCCGAGGGCGCTGTTCGAATTGCACACGCTGTTTGAAGTGCACACGGAGTATGATCACCGCAAAAGGCAACCGTCACTCTACACTTAACGTTGGTCGAGGCGTTCCTCATTTTTCGTCCGTACGCGGTAAACGATCGGCCGCGGAATATACTCGCTATGCAGTGCATTAAAAATACACTTTTTTATGCAAATCATTTAGGCCATGGAGCTCAACCAAGACCCACTGATTTTTATGGAGGTCAACAGAGAGACCTCATTTTATCTCGGACGGGGGCTAAGGGCGTTCAGCGTGCCGTAGCGCGGCATTTGCGCAACCTAGACCGGGAAGCAAGGCGTCCATGATCCATCTTTGAAAAAAAACTAGGGGGAATCTCCTTATCTCCTGGTCCCCTCAAAGACGGATCAAGAGGGGGAGGGGGGGCAACGGAGGTCATGCCCCCCCCCCAAAAAAAAGAACCCAATTTGTTTTAAGTGACGTCGCACCGCGTACACCACCATCTTTTCCTTTAATGGTTAAAATGGTCAGAAATTGACCCAGATCGCACCAGAGAGCATCTAGAATACATTTTAAAAACCTCCTCATAATTTTTTAGACTCACTTTTTGGGATCAAACAATTTTTTGGCCTCCCCAAAAAATTGTGTTCTGCATGGATCCACCCTTGGGTCCCATCCTGGATCCACCCACTATAGTATGACGCTTCCTTGCCGGATGTAATTCCGTCCCTCCTAGGTTCCCCCGGACTGCGACCCAGTAAATCTTTCCGGGTGGACAGATCTATAGGTAATTTGTACCCCTCTAGGTTATTCTGTCCCCTAGTTTGCAACGAGTAAGTCTAACACCAAGACTGTGCACATTTGCTACCGTGCTTTCGCTCGCAGCACAGGCTACCCATATAGACAAACAAATTGCATGAATGTTCGTGACGTGCAAAGCTCAACAATAATGTAGAGTTGGCCACGGTTTTGATTGTTTTTTCTGTTCTGGATAATTTAGGTTTCGTTGCAGGAAGTTGAGGGATTTCTGAGCTTTACCGGTGATGTTGTTTATGTAGGCCCCAATCCAAGTTTGAGGTGAATTCCACACCAAGATCATAGTAGGTTTTGGAACTGCATGAAGCTGCGCCTGAGGTTTTCAACCTCAGGCGCAGCTTCATGCAGTTCCTAACATATTGTAGGTATCTTGATACTGTTACACGGCTTGAAGATGTGGAGCAAGGAGCACTTGGCAGGATTAAATCTCATCTGCCAATCGAGGGACCATTTGGTCAAGGTGTTGAGGTCCTCTTGCCGACGGGCTGCAGCATCATTTTCGGACTGTATCTGTCGATAAATGAGGCAGTCGTCCGCAAATAATCTGATGGAAGATAAGATGTTGGCAACAATATCATTGACGAACAATATATAAGGAGGAATGGTCCTAACACCATGCCTTGACGGGACCCCGGAAATAGCAGCATCAGACGATCTCTCACCATCCACAGCTACAGCTTGAGTACGATTGGTTGCTTTGGAGAAGTCTATAGGATAAGGCAGTTAATCTGTTGTTTCTGATCAATGGCGCCATTTAGATCGTCCATGGATCGTCCGAGGTTGCTAGAAGTTGGGCTTCACAACTCATGATATTTACGGAATCCATGTTGTCATTAAATGTGATGATCAAGATGAGCTCTGATGTTACAACAGAATGATACGCTCCAGCACTTTATTACATGCAGTATACTGGTCCTTTTTATATGGGTGTTGAGTAGTATCCTACCAGAACCAGAACCAGAAGGAGACAAGTCTATGGTTTGATGGCTGGCTTATTCTTGAAAACTGCTGTCACGTTGGCCTGTCCAATCGTCTGGTATGTCACTATAGCTGTACCAATTGACTGCCGGTATACAACAGGCTAGAATAGAAGCATGGTCTTTCAATATCTTGGTATTTAATTATTGATCTGCACCGGTATAGCTTTCCTAGGACCGAGGAAAGCAGCTTCTCAACGTTGTACTATTCATTGCAATATCAGGAATGACTGCATGGAAAGGGACCCTTTCATGGCATGGAGGCAACGTCTTCTTTTGTGAAAACTTAGCTGTCGTTTTGGACAGCACGGCCCTTGTCTTCAGGCGAGCTAGGTCGCACCCGGTTTCCTAAGAAGAAATACCCATCATCGATTTAACCATCTTCCACATTATTCTTCTCGTTCTCAAACATGATATTGGTGTAATAGGTCTGCGACTGTGCACAAGCAATTCTGCTCGATGTGCGTCTGGAGCGCTCTACACCTAATAAAGATATTTGTTCTCATTTTAATGACGGGCAGAAAAGTAAAAAAATGTATACTCTGTGGAGTGAATTTGCCATAATATGAAACGGGCATTATGCGTGGCAAAACTAAGGGGACTAAATAACCTAGGGGCAGAATATCCTGGAGGTGGAAAGAAATAACGGGCCGGGGAACACTTTTAGGCCTACCTAGTAATTCTGTCCCCGGACAGTTTTCAGGGGGAAAGAAACAGGCGGTTCGGCTGCAGAGATTCCACTGCATGGGTCTATGAGCCCTCCGCAATGTGTGGCAGGTGTAGGTGTAGCGTGAATTTAGGTGTGGTTTTTTTAAAAAAAAATTATGAAATACGGATCATTGTTGGTATTGCGTGTGCTCATGCATAGATAATTAGGAGAGGGCCCGGTCACGTAAGGGGCTTTAACCATACTGAAGAAAAAAGGGGTCTGATTTTCGCAGGAGTCCGATTTTCATATCACGTATATAGTCTGCTTCAGCCTTCGGGCATATTAAATCGTACGAGTCCAAAAGTTGGAGTGTTTCATTTGCATGAAGATATTAAAATCAATCTCAAAGACTGAGGCCAAAATGCCACAGGTGCAGACGAAGCAACGGTAATTACTTACGACCTCCCCCGACTCATTTTTAGAAGGTGTCAATAGCGTGCACCCTCTTCCATCACCTTTTTGCACATTCCTAATCGTACGTACGTTGCGTACGGTGGGGTAGCCGGGGGGGGGGGTCCATTGCGATAAATAATTCCTGTTTGTCATGTGTCCACAAACATGGGAAAACTTGCTGGTAAGTTTTCTACCACTGACATTTGAAGAATAATGGAAATCTGATTCGTACTGTATAGCCAGCGTCCGTCATCTTGTGCCAAACGGTACGAGTGGTGGCTGATATGATCATGTCGTTGCACTTTTTCCGACAACTTAATTCGGCAATTAAATTTAGAATTGCTGCAATAGGGCGACCGATTTTTCGATTAGGGCGACACACCCTATTGGGGCGACAATTTGGTGTCGCCCTATTGCTGAAACGACCCTTAGGATAAGGAATTTTAATGTCGCGACCCATCCAGATCAATTCCTCGTCGTTCAATCAGCCTAACTACCATGGAAGAAGGAATACGCAAGGTATAGGTTAGGCGACAGTTTATGGGAGTGTCGGCCTATTATAGCATTAGTAAGAATAATAGGGAGACACGTAAAGTCTCCCTAATGACCCATTCCCGGTTATTATTATTATTATTATCATTATTATTATCATTATATGTTGAAAGTCGCATTGCTTCCGAATAACAGTGGACGAATTCTTTACGAATAAGCAAAATTCCTCTCAGTGCCCACTTCCGTAATATAAAAAACCCTGATGTTACGGCCCAAAAACCGGTACCGTGTATACTGCCCTCTATTGTTTAGTCTTTTCGATCGGCCATTTTTATTGAAAGGAAAAGGGCTTGACAAGAGTTGGTATGAATCCGTTTAAATCTTCAGCATCTGAACTCCTTGAAACATAGTAGATGTATTTTATTTAATTTGAGGTATATGTAGGAGTTTCCTTGGGAACAACTGAATTATTACTTGAGTTTTTGGTGTGAAAATTGTATGGTGAAATTATCACTCTTGCGAAGCTACTACATGTACATGTACATGTGTACATGTATACATTCCATTCCGGTTTTCGCACAGCATAAACCAATACTAATACTATACTATAACATAGGATGTACTGCACTGACGTGAAGCTGAAACACGTCTCTCCTGTCTAGTATTGGAGTAATTGCAGAATACCCCGCCACTCAGAAATACCCCCCTAGTAAAATATCTGGCTATGTGGTTGGTTGGATTCGCTGGAAAAGAAACAATTCAAGTTGAAACCAATTGTTGCCAGCTACGCAGATAGTGAGATACTGAGCGAAGCAACACAAAGGGAATGGGAGTCATGGGAGTTGCTGAAAAAAATCTTAAGTCCAAACCGACTATCCTGTTGCCGGCTACGCGGATACGGAGTGACGCATAGTACGTACATGTAGGCTAGCGTTGAGAAGGTTTATTGAGGGCAATCAACTGTGACTCCGTAGCCTGCTACGAGGTGCATAAATGGAGTGGCGGGTATTCTGCAATGGTGCCCTAGTATAAAACTAGGCTTTTGCTGACGGTGACAGTGACAACCTTGGTATTACAATAATTATTTCCCTCCCATGCAATTGCAATTTAAAGCAAGTTAAACATGTACCGGTAAGGCATGTTGGTTTTTTAGGAAAAATGATGAGAAATGATTATGTTCACCGTTACCGATGCACAGAATCGACAGTTGAATGTTAAGAAGTAGCATCGAGTACATTTACTAGTCTGGTGCCCTCTATGTATTTACCCTAACCGCCCTGAATCTTTCAAAATTCTCTTTGCCAAAGTGGAGGAATTTGGAGGATTGAAGTAACATGGCAAAAGTATGTCACTGATTTTGTAGGATGCAATCAAGGTCTTGGGCCGTGCCTTGTGTTGTTTTTGCTCAGCCATGCATAACTAGGCCCGGATTATGCTTGAAATCCTCCGCACTGCTCCAGGATGTCACTGGCCAAGCCTCAACATATTGACAGTCACTGCCACAGGATTTTGCAGTATTCAGGTAGTGGTCACCCTTCCACGGACCATATTCAAGAAATAATGTCCAGAGGAATTTGCAGGATTGAGGCTATGCTATTTTTTCATGAGGCCAATTGGAGGATTTTGCAGGATTGAGGCTACATGTATCCTAGCAAAAAGGCCTAGGGAGTTACGGTTAAGAGACGTTTAGCTACTGTAGTTGGGGGGAAAAGGCAGGCATCTTTGTACCAGATGGCTGTTTATAGTATTTTAGAGATATTCAAAATACTTAAAAACAGCCGTCTGGTACAAATATGTTGGTCTTGTTCCATGAACTTACAATCGCCATATGTCATACAGCACCAGACTAGTAAACATGCTTGAATGCTGTCATCATGCCCAATCATCCATTCTATGAGAGTTCGAATTTAGTGGTCTTATTTTCTCCTCATTTTTCATGCAAAGGCAGCATTCTTTAGCAGCCGACTAAACAATTAAAGAATGCATGCTGATAAGACAACTGTAGGAGGGAGTTACAACATGTGAAAGGGCTCAGGAAAAAAATCCATTTTGGCAACTACTTCGGAAGATTTGTGAGACTGAATGTTGTGGCCTTCTTAACGGAGGGATTCCAGTAAAGTGGCCACAGAGCAGGAATACAGAAAAATCAGCTCATGCCCATCAGCCATCAGACATTCCCCAATTAGAGCTTGTTCTGACTTAACTCGTCTAATCTCCTACCCTTTGTCACATTTCTTACAGGAATCTCTTGTGTCAGTTGCACATCATGGCCAAGTCCAAGAATCACACCAGTCATAACAACAGTGAGTTTTTATTTTATTTGTTGTTTTGTTTTGGATTAGTACGCTTAATCCTTTTGTAGTGTTTCAATGTGAGTGAATTTGACAGATATTTATATTTTCATGATCCCGAAGAGCAGCATATTACTGAAAACAAAAAAATTATCTACAGTAAACTCCGGCTAAACCGGCACTCTCGGGACCCGAGAATTTGTGACGACTTACGCGAATGCCGATATATGCTATAAGTCGTCATTTTGCCGACTTACATGAATGGTCTTTTGCGCACATGATTCATTGCACTAATTGGCTTCGATTTACCCTGGATTATCTCCTTAATGCTTGAGTTGAATCCAGCAAATTAATCCTCGAATTGTATCATCACGTTTGGGGTATTGATAGTGGAGACCACGATACATACATGTATGTACGTGCACAGTAACGAATTAAATGCGTGCGTGGTCCGGTATATACCACGCACGCATTGACTGCAGCAGTAGTCATTTAATAAGACGAACCCCAAAATGGACAGAGCGCATGCGTACAGCCTAGAGGGGGTACTGGTATTGATATGCTCGCGATGCATATATATGTGATGCATGCAGCAAAGATCCTATAGCGCCACGTAGTGGTGTGCAGTAGGACACCCTTTTTCGACACCGATGCATGCAGCGATCACAGGCCGTGCGAAACCACTTTTCACTCGACACTAACTTTGCCAACCGCGCGCAGTACAGGAAGTCGATGCCAATGTGTGATTTGTTGAATGCCGACTTACACAAAGGATTTTGTAATGCTTTTTATGGAAAGGGGACCGAGAGTAACACGACGACTTGAGCGAAATGGCGACTTATAAAAGCCGACTTAGCAATAAAAAATTCAATGGAAATGCATTACGGACAATCGGGACTTAAGTCAGACGGCCGACTTCAGTGATTTGACGAGTTGTACGATGTCGGTTTGGCCGGAGTTTACTGTACTTCATTATAATTGGCCACAGTTAATTTCCAGTAGACTTGCAATGTATGGAGGAAGCTTATGGTGGAAATATAAGTACATGCATGTACATAGTAATTCTCTTCATAAATTTTTTTGTTCAGGCCGCAAGAACCACCGCAATGGTATCAAGAGACCCAAGAAGACAAAGGTTCCTTCTCTTAAAGGGGTGAGTGTTATCCATATTCTTGAAAGGTACAGATTAATGTTGGCACAATACAAAAAGATGTTTTAAAATATGCAGCCTGTTCCCGACAGGCTGACCTGTGTGAAGTTACGACGTCGTGCGCGTCCCGATCATCTTATTTCATTTTGTAGCCAGTGTGTGGCAAATGCATAGTTTTACAACAATCACGGCGGCCGAATGAACAGACGTGGCTGTGGAAGATCATTTGATTGTTATCAACACAGCACCGCCATTTTGAAGAAGTCACAAGATCACGTCTAACCCTCAAACTCTTTGTCGTACGTGACATAAACATGGTTGCGATTATTTTGTGTCGAGATGCCGCTTGTTTCACAATTATCGCACATGACTTTTGTGCTTAATGCCAATGGTTCTGTCGCGGCGCAAGCGAATCGCAGGCCTACCTGAGGGTGGCTTTAGATGTGAAAAGGGCTTACATGCAACTGCTATGTGGGTTTTTGTTCTATGGTTTCTGGACAGTGTGATCTGTTTCCAAAAGAATATTCACCAACCTGGATTTCAAAATGCATTTTTTTTATGATGTACTTTTATGTCCATGGAAAACTCAGTACCGTCAGAGGGCTTAGAGAAATCAAAAATCACATTGCTAGGGTGACACTCGAACCCTGGACCTCCCGTTATTAATGCAGACATAACTTGATCATTGAGCTTGCCAAAGTTGGCTGGATTTTGTACTCATGAACCTTAGCAGAACCATTTCCCTGTGTCCAGTCGTTTAACACTTTATAAAACAGAAAAGAACCATGCAGTAAATTTGAATTCAGGTGAACAAGAAAATCAGCATTGGATAACTGCCAACAGGTATGCAGCTTTTTCCTGGAATCAGCTGAAATTTAATAGTTCTCTTGTAAATTGGAAACAATGCAATAAATTTGAATTTTCTTGTTAACCTAAATTTGAATTTTCTTGTTAACCTAAATTTGAATTGAGGTTAACAAGAAAATCAGCATTGGATAAATGCCAACAGGCATGCTGCTTTTCCTGGAATCAGCTGAAATTTAATAGTTCTCTTGTAAATTGGAAACAATGCAATAAATTTGAATTTTCTTGTTAACCTAAATTTGAATTTTCTTGTTAACCTAAATTTGAATTGAGGTTAACAAGAAAAGCAACATTGGATAACTGCCAAAAGGCATGCTGCTTTTCCTGGAATCAGCTGAAATTTAATAGTTCTCTTGTAAATTGGAAACAATGCAATACATTTGAATTTTCTTGTTAACCTAAATTTGAATTTTCTTGTTAACCTAAATTTGAAATGAGGTTAACAAGAAAATCAGCATTGGAAAAATGCCAACAGGCGTGCAGCTTTTCCTGGAATCAGCTGAAATGTAATAGTTCTCTTGTAAATTGGAAACCACAGCAGGGAGTTTTGTAAACCTCAGCATTTCCACTTTGTGGGGGATGACTCCCCAGTTGCATGCCTGCGTCACGTGAGAACCTAGTCACTTGGTCATTGTACTTCACTGTAACATCACATAACTTTGGATTGTTTTTAGTTATTAGGGAGGTTTCGCAAGCGAACGGATACGCTTACACTTACGTTTAGCTATCCGTATCCGTTTTTTACTTACGTGTAGCGAGCGAGATATGCGTGTCGTCTGCACGTTTAGCGGATAGTGAGTGGCGTATGACGTCATACGTGCAGACGACCCGCATATCTCGCTCGCTACACGTAAGTAAAAAACGGTTACGGATAGCTAAACGTAAGTGTAAGCGTATCCGTTCGCTTGCGAAACCTCCCTAATAACTAAAAACAATCCAAAGTTATGTGATGTTACAGTGAAGTACAATGACCAAGTGACTAGGTAAGCTAAACGTATTTGTAAGCGTATCCGTTCGCTTGCGAAACCTCCCTAATAACTCTTTCCAGTTTGCATCGTTAGAAAAGGGCTGTGTATAGTTTGCTTTTAATTATCGTTTCTCTCTCTCTCTCTCTCTTTCTTTGAAGGTTGATGCAAAGTTCTTGAAGAACATGCGGTTTGCCAAGAAGCACAACAAAAGGCACCCCAAGCCCAAGGCTGAAGCATAAACTGGATGTCAAGCGGCTTATATACATGTATATTTAAAACAAAAAAATGTCTGGAAGTGACTTGTTTTGGAAACTCAGCGACCTTACAAGCATTTTGGTGTTGGAAAATAAGCCCTACATTAAAGATATGAGTTCGTCAGAGCTTTGCCCAATTCAACCCACTCGGGGGACGTGTCGTGGTTTCTTCACCACAAGTTAAAGGGATGGATCACAGGAGATTGCAAAGGGAAGCACCTACACTTGTCCATCCTTGATCTTTTATTTCTCCCTTTACCCAATGGATGAAAGACCAGTGTCTTTTTTGGAGATGTGTTGAATAAAATGGAGGGTCACACCTAACCCAGGAGAAAAAAAAAACAGCCTAGCTTTGCTTTGTTTTTGTTTAGTTTGCTTGTGTGTTGCTCTCTTCAATTTTAGAAGTTTCTGAAAATGTGAAGATCAGATGAACCAAAAGAAAGTAGGGAGTTCTGTTCCCCCCTTTTCCTTGGTTTTGCTGTCTTTACAGGGTGTTTCAGAAAAAGGAAACGCAACTTCAAAGAATGAGTATGGACAGAAGATATGTTTACTGGCTATAAAACTGGTATAATCTGAAAGCGTAATCTCTATGCTTTTTAATGATACCATGTTTCTGAGTCGTGCATCACTGAGCATCAGTGTCTTGAAAACTGGATGCGAAAATGCAGTTGGTTCACTTTCAAAAAAAAAAAAATACCCACTGGGCATGGTGTGCCTATTGTTAACGGAAATGTCTGTGAAATGGCTTGAATGTTAATCCTCGGGAAAATGGCTCATTGTTTTGAACGTGGCTTGGTCAAAATGAGAAATTCATGACAAACAAATTCCAGTTTTGAAACCAACCCGACTTGTTTTTGTTTTTTGGTTTCTTTTCATGCACTCGTGTCTTCTTGAAGACCTATTCTCATGCACACCATGTCTATTGTGTTTAACATGAAAGTGAACCAACTGCAATTTTGCATCAAAATCTCATGACAGTGGCGCTCAGTGATGCATGACCCTGGAAATGTAAACAAGGTGTCATTGAAAAGCATAGAGATTACGCTTTCAGATGATACCAGTTTTATAGCCAGTAAACATTTAGTCTGTCCATACTGGTTCTTCAAAGTTGGGTTTCCTTTTTATTGAAACGCCCTGTATGGCATTCTATAAATTTCCCTGCCATTTTGAAAGTATCCTTCGGCTCGACCACATAGCAGTGTTCTTCGCACTTCAGCTTCTCAGCTGGGAGTAAAGATTGTTGGGCCCCTCCCCCCCCCCCCCTTATAAAATTATGATATTCTGTAAATCCATATCTGGTACACTGTAAATGTTGGAAAGCTTCATTTTGGACCACCGTGTTGTATTACATGTACATGTATATCGTAAATGGAAAAAAGAACTTCCAAAGTATTGGTCGTCAGTTAATTAGAGACTAGTGAACAAGAGCATATGGTTGACAAGTTATTTGGATAATTGATTCAGGGAACTTTTCAAATGCAAATTCCATGTATATTTTAATTTGTGTCCCCGGCCCCGCATATCACTGAAAAATTCAATTCAGTGGATTTCCCAGAAAAACTATTGCACAATACATATAATTTTATTACTTGTATGGGCTATGAGTCAGGCTTCAAAGTTTGAAATGAAAATGTGCGCGCTATACACATACATGTACGTTATGCATTGTGGGCCAATTTTGTGCGATGTTGCATTCCAAATTTCACCATTGACTAATAATACTTCAGTGTGCCACTCGCATTAAAATTGAAAAGGGGGTCCGCAAATCTCATTAAACATAAATCATCTCTTGTTAATTATTGTGGAGATGGTGAAATACATTAATGTATACTTGGGGGGGGGGCGCTTTGTTTTTCTTCTGATTTGTTTGTCATTTTTTTGTTCAATCCCAAATCCCATAGATTCGCAAATGTTTGTTTTTTCTCACGGCCACTTAAGTTTTGTGACAGAAAAAGTTACATTCTAATGAAAATGTACACAAACATTGACCCCACAGTAAAATCGTGTCTCGAAGTGTGATGTCGTCTTGATAGTTACATAATTACATTAAAAGTGAATTTTTCGAAGCACAATATCTACATATATAACTACTGGTGCGATTATCGAGTTCATACGTGGTATGTACATAGGAACGTGTTATAGATGAAAATTGAAGTGAGGTCATGATGATGCCACCAGGTGCCGAGTAACATTAAAGGTGCATTTTCGAAACCCAATGTCTACTTACAGGTGAAATGATACTTGGAATGTGCATAGACCGGTATGTTATGGATGCAACCATGGAGCTATGTGTTTATAGCTCCATGATGCAACTGAAGATCATCAGGATCAGGTATCATGTTACATCGGTGTTTTTTTTAATTGATTTTTTCAGCATATTGTAACAACAGATTTACAGATTTACAGAACATACTAAATTTAATACAGTTATAATATCCGATGACAGTACCACGAAATGAATCTGCACAGTCTTGAAAAGCCCGTGTTCTGTTTCAAAACGGACGTCTTCTATTGTTTCAAGTGCATGGATGATAACATGTGGTTGAAATGGATTCGATGGGGAATAATAAAGGAACCTCCTCCAGGATATTTCACAATTATGATATCATTTTCCAATGCATGGATGATACAATTTGGTTGAAATTATAGATGGTGCATGTTAAAGGAATCCAGGATATTTCGCAATAATTCTTCCATTTTTCAATACATGGAAAATGAAATTTTGTTATGGAAAGTAGTTACTAGGAACTGCCTCCACATTTCGCATTTGTTGTGGCGTATATATCAGGGGAGTGAGTAACCACTGATAAAAATAGCCGAAAACAGCTGAAAACTTCCGTAAAAAGGCTGATTTTTGGAAATCTCCTATACTTTTGTACACAGCAAGTTGGGGAAAAAAAAGCTGAAATCCAAAACAATAAAAAACCTGAATTCATCACTGAGATTTCACATCCTTGACATATGCACTTTCATTTTTCGTTGATACTTAAAATTCTGGTTACGGAGAATGGCACTGCATGAGAAAGGCGGGGGAGTCTGTCGCCTTAAATTATGGAGTAGGTAAACTGAGGGAGTCGGCACAAACCAAAACGAAAGGGTCAAAGCGCTTTAATTCGGTAAAGTGGGGCAATTTCCTTTTGATTTAATACAGTGCACGGTAAGAACGCGCATTATACTGCAATCCCCAACACTCGCACACAAATTTAACAAAAATATGTTTTTTCCTGTAGATGTCCGTCGTTTGCATTTGGTCGTGGGACGGCTTCAGGTTTGAGTCCTAAAGTTTTAACAGCGCCCCCATTGGACCCGGTGTTCGCGTACCCTTCCCCTCTCAACCGTGCAGCTCATGTGAAAGGACAAAAAGGTGTCTTCATGACATTACTGCAATTACCGTTTAAAAGCATATCAATAAAAACAAGTGGAATTCTTATTAATCTGGTAGGCCTTAACAGTAATAATCGGTCATCGTGCAGCATGTTGCCGAAATATTTCAGTTGCGTCCTGGATGAAACTGGTTTTTGTGCAAGCTATAAATCTTCCTTGCCCTATGGCTCAATTAAACAGGTGATCGATCTGAGCAAAAGTATGAAGAACAAAATAAGAAATAGCTGAAGTGAAAATTTCTAATTTCTGTTAAGGCCTTAACATTGCGAAACCTTTCACTTCCAGTTTCATGTCATCCATTTATTTGTACCTTTAGTTCAATTAAAAGAATTGTCAAAAAATAGTATACCAAATCCTCTTTTGAAAAAAAGAGACATCTCCCCCCCCCCTCAGAGATTACATAGGGGCCTGCTAATTTTATCTAAAGTGCTGACCAATAGAGGTTGCTCTGCTCAGTGTGTAACGGTTTTTGACAGATCAACCGTAACAAAAATTGTCAGCTGCTTACTCAACGCATTTAAATTTTCAATGCGATGCGGCGTGTACAGCGATCGACCACAAACAACTTATTTGCATAATAAATAGAGGGCTAGGCGCGGGCACAGCTCAGACATTCATGCCCGGCGCCCATTGTTCGATTGGCTGACGCGACGGCGCTTGGGTGAATTTTACATATTTTTTGTACACACGCTACTCAGCTGGCGTGCTCGTCTTCTACGAAGTTCGAACTTTTGGAGTGAGTTTTCATCTTTTCCAAAGAAGCTATAGACGGTTTTTATTGGATTTTCAAAATCACTTTCGCCATCGAAATCCATTGGTAAGTTTTTTATATTACATGGTGATGGGATCTACAGAAAAAAAACATCTTTTTGAGTGAACGTTTCAAAACAAAATGTGTACAAATACCGGTACTGCGGTAGATTCACCGGTACGGAACGCTGTACCGTAGGTGAGCCTGCACCAACGGTAGTGCAGCGTGCGTTTAGCTAGTTAATGTGCGATTTACCTTAACCAGTTGTGTTATGAATGGTAATCAGTGGATGTCTTTTCTGATGGGAATTTATTTTAAAAGATTAAAAATATATTGTAGGCATAATGTTTTAATAATAATAACAAAAATGTTTTTCATGTATAAATTAACCTGCACTATAGCCTAGGCATGATATCAGCGTAGGCATGATATCGGCCTAGGCATGCTAGGCCTTCATGGCCTTGGGCTGTGGTTTATCCATTTTTGTCTGCTGTCTGCAGACAAGACTCAAGACTGCATACAATCGTCAATCGCAACCAATATGAAATTATGGATATGACCTATACGCTATTGATTAAAACTAAAGTGTGCAGAGAAGGAAAGCGGACTTTTCCACTTCTAATCTAAGTAAATCCACATTATCCACTATCCTGACTATCCAGCGGTACAAACGGTACACAACTACAACTAAAGTACAAGTCCCTTTTCTATAGGTTTTTGTGTTTAGAGTCCATCAAAATATCTCAAAAGTTGTGAAAAATCTGGTTGAACTTGGCACAGATAAAGAGGTGTTTGCTTTGGACTGTTTGAATTTAAACAAATCTTCAATTCAGACAATTGATGCAAATGTTTTTGGGGGCCAAGAAACTTGGGAATTTGTTGTATGCCCCTAAGTTGTTCCTCCATGGTTGTACAAAACAAAGTACGTATTTCCTTTTGGCAAGACTCTTGTTCAAGGTTGATTCTCACATTTGGTTTAATACCTATTTATAATTAATTACGTACATGTGTAAGATTCCCATGAGAATGGAAACGCATTGTGATGTTTTGCACATTGTATATGTAAACAGCTGGTTAAGGACAGATTAAATTTTTCTTTTTGATTCATAATGGCTCTGAAGCATTTTTTTTTAAAGGAACTATAAGTCCAAGAACCATTCGCCTGACTTCTATAAAAATATAAGGGTCCTTGAAGTAATTATTGTTAACATGCCCTTTAATAACAAAGTGTCAACAAACAGGATCAGCGTCAACAAGCTCAAAATAACAATTTATTAAAGCTTCCCAAAAGCTGTCCTCGTAATACAACGTCATATTCAAGAAACTCTCACACCTCGTATTATGTAAGAAATTCGGAAAATTTTCTCATTCAAAATCCCACATAACAAAAATTAATATGACTGGGCGCCGCCATCTTTGTATTCTTGTTTGCACCATGTTTCAGAAAAACAAGATGGCTGCTGGAAAAAGCATGATTGATATCGTACTTTTTCGCAAAAAAATCACACAAGTTTTAAATACTATACGATTAAAATAATCATAGGAGCCCACTGAATATTGTGAACATAATTTTTAAGCTTAAAACTGCTAGAATTACAACTTGTTGATGCTTTGTTGAGACTTAATAGCACAACCCACTGTACAAAGCTAGTTACCAATTCAGTACTTTTCTTTTATTTTTAGGGTGAACACTCACGAGAGGACATGTATACAGGACCACACATTTTACAGAGTGTTAAATAAGGTTCCTTTTTATTTGTAAACTTTTTCTTCAGATTTTCAATTCAGTGTGTGTATTTATTTGAAAGGGTCAAAGGAATGTTAATTGTTCTTTCAATAGAGCTAATAAACAGCCAAATGAAAAATATTTGTGTACAGTTAAAAATCATTCTTCACAGCTTTGTAAGTTCCCATGTATGTACATGTACGTTGTACAACTAGAAGAATTAACACTGTGTACAAGTTTGTAAAATGTAAGAGGTTTGGTAGACTAAGGTTCCAAAATGTGAAGAATTATTCCCATTCCCTCTGCACTAGGAATATAGATGTAGCTGAACTAAGTGTTGCTTGGGGCAATTCAAGTCACAAATGAGTAAATGTATAGAAATTCCTAGAGGTTTTAGGAAGAACCCCCCCCCCTCCTTTTAAAAAAAATCTGAGGTGAAATTTGTGTCAAGTGGTGGCACGGTCAGTGCATAAACACACAGCCACGGAATCCCTTGACAAGGGCTGCAGATGGAATAGGGAGATTATGAAAACACCAATATAACTGAATTAAGACAGAATTACCTACTCATGCCCTGCGGGCTCACAAAATGGAACCAGCCGTGGGAATGCATAAACTGCCAGGGACGAATAATTCAAGAGGAAGAAAATGAGGCATGCGTACTTCACCGTGGAATATCTAATAAAAGGGTTTGAAAGACTGGACAAATATCGCACTCTTGGGAAAGAGATTATTCAGAGATAACAGGAGAGAGTTGTAAAGGTGAATAATATTGAGCCAATTATTTTCCAGTATATCAAAAAGTTTGTTTTATTTTCTATTTGGGATTTATCTTCAATTCCATTTCAACTTTCAACACAGTGCAAAAGAGTACTGATTTAAACCAAAAAAGAATAAGATTTGCCTTAAAAGCTACACGGACTGGTACAATTAGTCAAGTACTTTTGATAAAAAATATGCATGTAATATACCGGTACCTCAAGTTACATGTACATGTACATATTGATGGCCACTCTTGAGCCAATTATTTTAACGTACATAAAAAAGTCTGGGTTTTTTTTCCATTTGGTTTATCTTGAATTCTAACACAAGACAAGAAAGTACAGATTTCTCAAAAAAACCCCAAAGATTCTGACATATATATTAACATTTGCTGAAAATATGATACCTGAAGTTAAAATATCGATGGCAGCTCCTAATGAAAACCCTTATAATATATGGTACATGTAGGTTGTGCTTGCAGTGTGAAATAAACAACTCCATCTGCCCTTTTACAATGATGAGAAGTCATTACAGTTTGAATTACATTTTGGCCGGGCAGTGAATGAGACTATACACTTGTGAAGTGATTGCACGTTATGGGATGGAGCAAAGGACTGTAATGCGATGAGCAATTGATGAGTCACACTTCATACAAATTGAAATTACTGCTAACCTTTTCTGTATATCATGTACATGTATACAATGTTCATCATTTTGATCTCTCAACAACTGAACCAGATGTGGAATTTGCATAATGTGTGTAAAATGCAGTCACAGTATTAAAACAATTTAAGATGTTGGCCTGCAGAATGTATATATTTTGCAATTGAACCTTTTTTTTTTACCTTTTGTATTTTACATTGAACCTTGGACTTAAAAAACAACCACAACCAGAATTGCTTTGTGATAAGATTAATATTGCTGTTTTTATGTCAATGAGTGGAAGAGATGCACGTTTGTGATTGGATTGGAGCCTGCTAAATCAAACATGAGTTGTCATTGTATAAACCATATCAGTTTTGCACATCATTAGGATTCTCAGAAATGGTTTATTTTACACAGGAATTGGTCCGTCATTTGTGGGAAAGTTCATATGGGCAATTCTACGGAAGTTTCATTACATTTTAAGTAATGTGGCTCAGCTCTAAGCTACAATGTACATGTATGTAACATTGTACTGGGTAGCTACAGGTACATGTATCAATTCTAGACTACCGGTACATGTATTAGGGCACTATCAATGCATGCACATCAGGAATTATAACACAGCCCATGCGAAATACGGGTTATTTAGACATGTTTTGTGAGTTGTAATGGGAAATGTAATCTCGCTTAGTTAAATTACAAAGAAAACATAAAATACGCATCTTTGCATTGACAGATGTTTGATATCATTTTCTCACATCAGTTGAAACCATTGCCAAATTTGTTTAGTAGTTTATTACATTGCAGTTTGCCTGCCATGTTTGGTACTTAAGTTACGGGTACCAGTAAAACAAAAAAAAAACCCTTGTTTTGGCATAGAATAGGAACTTTCCTCTCAGCTGTACTAAATAAAAGAATGACAATAACCCTTGAAGTTACCGGTAGGTGAAGAACAAGATGCCAAACTGACTACTTAAAATCCATAATTTTAGGCCCCCCCCCCCACACTGCCATTTTTTGGACAAAAAATAATTCGACCATTCCATCTCACTGGCACACCACTCATAATGAAAGGTCTTTTTGCCCCCTTTAATTTGATGTATGGTTGTGATGCAGTACTACAATATACGTAGAACTTGTGAAGATTTTATTTAATTTTCCTCTTTTCAAAAAAAAGATGCAAAAAATGCTCAAAATCTAAAATCTAGTGCTTTTCAACTAACTTTATGAAGTTTTAGCTCTGAATTCTGTACACACATTATGACACATACAATAAAAATGTACGTGTATATTCCGAGAAAACAATATTATAGTGTCTCGGTTTCAATTCAAAAGTTGCCGAGTCATGTTTTTAATTGCGCCCCAAATTAGCGTCCTGGACACGTTCTCATTCAGATGATTACAGAGCTGTACATGATGTCACGCACTGAACTGACAAATAATAACAACTGCACGTGTGTGCGTCGTGTCAATGCTTGCGCACACCCATTCACGGATTTGCCAAATTACAAACCAACTACTAACGAAAATTTCCAAAAATGCGTCACATGATGCATCCTTGGAAGTGGCTTTTTTTAAAATTATTTTCTTCAAAATGACAGCATGCCAGAAAGAATAATTTCACAGGGAGTTATTATAGTGTCATTACCACCGGTATCTTTAAACCAAATTAGCTTTTCAACAATAATTTTGTCAGTTACTTTTTGGACAGCTGCAAATGACCAACTCTATTTTTAACCATCAGAAATGTAGAATTTACAACTCATGTTAATATGTTATGTAGTCAGATTTGTTTCAAAATATAATTGTTCCCGGTACAGTGTAATAAATAATACTTACATGTAGCTAAAATAGTGGTGGGGGAGGAAAACAAAAACAACCCAGAAAGAATCTCAGGACTTCCTTTTGAAAATGTTTTGTTTTTTATTTATTTATTTAGAGAAGATACATGTACACGTGTACGGCCAGTTGTACTTTTGTGGTGAGGGATCCTTCAAACTGTTGCATGTATTTATGTAGCTCGTTAAAGGAAATGGAAGTGTGATAGAGGTAATAGGGAAATATAATTTCCTGAATGACTTTGCGCAGTGTAATATGACCAGCCATGTATTCAAAATTAAAGAGAGACTATACAGTTCTATCTGTATTATGTAAAAAACTTCTCTCAAAAACAGAAATTGTTGCCCTTAGAAGTCAGTTTGGGGATAGAAGTTTGCAAACAGTTAGCGGTATATACGTATGTAGGCTGCATGTGTTTGAGTTTTACAATGTCAGTGACATGAATTCCTTGAAAATTATACAATTGTAATACATGTAAAAGACAGTGACTGACAGTTTTTGTATACTAGCCTTCCTTGTAGCGATAAAAAAGGACATTGTTACAGTGAATGCAATTTACAAGAAATACATTTTGTACTGTACATGTACATGTACGGTACACTGACGGTAGTGTGGCCATGTTTGATAAGTTTGTTGGGAATCAAATTGGAATGCAATGTATGTTGTAAATTTATAAACAGTACAGTGTAGAAAAGTGGGGAAAACAAAAATTATGTTGCTTCAGTTTTGTTTTTGTTGTCACTGTCAGTGGTGGTATGAACTTTGTGATTTCGAACCAATAAAAACCCCTTTTCACCCTTCATGCTTTGATAATGTACAAGATAGATTGACGAATGGTGACAGTATTCAAATATCATGGATTTGGAGCATCCTTCGTGAATTAACCAGACCATCCCTGGTTAATCACATGATGTCTCTGCAATCTGCATACCACTATCCCCAGCCTTGATGCCTTCGCAGTCTGTGGGACATTGATCATAGGATTCGTCTGAAGGTTTCCAGCTGCAACAACATGGGTATTGGGACCGATGTTAACATGTGTACAAATATGGAGAACAAATTCTCATGTTGAACACTTTGTGTGTGGGGAGATGTTGTACATAATGTGTAAGGGTCTGTTGTCAGTGGTGGAGTTCAATTTGAACCCTAAACCCAGATTTGTCTAAATCCAGCAGCCTGACGTTTAGGAGGATTTCACAAGATTGATTGCAGTACGTTTAGAGCTCATGATCTATGGGACTTGATTCCATGTGAAATTTAGAGTACAAAATAAGATCAAGATTTACTGTAGCACCATGTGACAAATCTCGTTTGTGAGGTTCTGAAGAGAAGGGAAGGCCGGGGCCTAAACATTTTAGACAATGCATTTACGCAGCTGCCCATCGTCAGGAGACGAGACTGAAGGGATTCCAATGTTGGAGGGATGTTACTGGAAGCAGTGAAGTTTTGTTCAAAACGAGAATTAAGAAAATTTTGAGTGAAATGCCTGGAGAGTTTGGGTTAAAGTTCTAAGTATTTCTAATACACCTTGTTGATAACGATAATACAAAATAATAGTTTTTCATTGATAACTCTAATTCAGAACAGAAACATGCTCATAATGTACATTTTGTGCATTCGTTTATAGTTAAATTACACTGGCAGTAACGTAGTGTGCATGATACAATGTATGGCAGACATACATGTACATGTACACAGGCCTACAGGTATTTTGTTGGCCAAATTGCTGACATTGAATGACTCTGCGTTCAATTGCTGTCCGTAATGATTTTCATGCTGTGCTACCAACAGCTACAAATGGCAAAAAAAAAAGAAGTTATGAAAAGGTTATGCAGAAAGCAAATATACGTGTGTGACTGTGTGTTTGTTCTGAGTCTTGGCAAATTTTCCTCACTATCAACAGTGGTACGCAAGTCAAGTGCAGTGGTGTTTGCCAAATTTGTACCCCTTCTGGTTCAGTCTAGCTTCTGCATGCTGTCTGGTCCATTGAAGGACAGCCACTAGTAATAATGGGAAATCAGAGGTCACAAATTGCCCTTTTGTCATTGGGGGACCATGGTGCACAATGGAGGATTTTCTAGAACTCACTCATCCATTCATTCATTTCTTTGCATGCTGGTCCCCTGTGGGCTTTGGTTGTTCTTTTTCCCAGGGTTGTCAAGAAAAGCAGTATTTTCCTGTTTTGTAAATGGGTCGTGTTTTATAAAGGAAATGGTAGCTTTGCATGGAAGGCTGAGCATTGAAAATGGTGAATACACCACAGTGTGTGAACCTATACCCGTACATTATGTACAGAACTTTTACAGGTATTTAAAACAGTACAGTACTGAAAATACATTGCACATGTACCGGTATATCGTACATGGATGTAAATAGACAGTATATTGCAACGTGTGATGGGGGAGAGGCGGGAGGCGGACAGAAAAAAGTAAGCGGGCGGGGAAAAGAAACTGGTTTAATGTTTTTCACTTGGCCTAATGGTACTGGGTACGAAATCTGCATGAACATGCTCTTCCTATTTCCTTTCGTCAGAATGGAGTCGTACAATGTCCAGCAGGATTCCTCGTACATGTACACGCGTGCACACAGGCATGGATATAATTATCAGCAACAAAAACTTACATCACAATTCACATTCATAATTTGCCCATATAACGCGTTCGATTACTCCCCTCGTGCCTACCCGTACTTTTGTCTTGGGTAAAGATGCACATCATTGCGCAATCTGTACACGAATGATCTTGGGTTTTTGGAGGTCCAGCCATAGCAACCGGACCGGGTCAAGAGGTCATGTGGCGATTTAAAAATCCCCTTTGCCTATGATTCGAGCCATCGAAAGCAAGCAGTGGTGGCGACTGTACTATGTGCCCTTCCAGGCTTCCCAAGTGAACATAAAATGCTGGGTATATCCTTACTCTGACTTTCCTCCCTTCATCTAGTACATTACTTGTGTTATTGAATCCCCCACCGCTGCAGCATTAGAGTTAGCCTCCATGTTTTCACATTGTATTGTGGGATACATACTTGTTCAAGTAACCAGCTCAGCAGGTTGGATTACTTGGGCCAGCGCGAGAAGTCACATGAGAGTCAAATGAAACGCAGTCGCGATTGCACTAGTAAGTGCGGAGGAAGTAATGTACATTAAATTGAACACGCTCCTTGTAACATTATTTAAAGTAGAGAAATGCAAATTGGAACCTTTATGTATACATTGTACCGTAGCTCCTTTTTTTTGTAGACATTTGTAAAATAATTGTAATTTTGTAACAGTAACACTGATTTGTAACAATTGTGTTATTTGTTTGTGACATATTTGCACTAATTGCAGTGGCGTGACCTCTAACAATGTTTTAAACTCCCCTCCAAAAAAACCAAAAAGGAAATAAAGGAAAAAAAGAAAGAAGAAAAAAGGACATTGTAATTTGCTTTAAAAAGAGAAATTGTAAAAATACCATACTCTAGACGTCTGTGCATTTTTTATTAGTTTTCACATTGAATTCTTTACCCGCGTGATATCACGTCGGAGTTATTTATTGCCGGGACAGCGGTCTGTCCTACAGGGCGAGGGTCTAATCAGCAATGCGTCTCTCACAATTTACTGTTGATGCTGTAGTATAGTGGCTTGTTTTTTACGAGCTCGCCATTCTCTGCGTCTGACTGTTATGGATGAGTCACGAAGCTCGTAATCAGTATGCAGCAATAGTGTGTCTTTAAAAATGCGCCTCAGTCTGGGGTCTTTATACATGTTATACAAGCATTACTGTGGGACAAGTGAGTTATTATTCATGGTCATCACACAGACTTGACATGCTGTGCTATGCTTCACCAACCAATTAAATTGCAAGTGGAATTTTCAGTTAGTTCAACTCAGTTGATTTCAGTGCTTTATAAGGTAGGCTCATACAGTACGTGTGTATATTTGTATATATTTTTATATATAATGAGACAAATAAATTTTTACAACCGTCTCGTAAAGTGTCACGTACATACCGTGTTTTCATGCAGTTAGGTACATGTACATGTACCGGTAGGTACATTAAGGGGCACTGCATTTGTGTTATGTATTTGTGTCATGGGCAATTCAGAAATCTATAAGTATTATTTGCATGTTTGTACATGTACATGTACCACATGTACCGGTACATTACATACGTGTACACATAATTTTGTATGTTTACCGGAAAAAAAGTGGGTTTGACATCTACATTTTGTGTAAAACTTTGTTTTTTATGCGGAACAATGGATACTCTTGAATGTTTGAAACACTGAAAACATTGTCTGGCGACTTGCGGGCAAACGTAAATTTCATCAGACAAGAGGTTTACAGTCAATGAATGTATGACTGTCGCCTAAAGAATGTTCTAGATCTTGTGGTTCTATGTCTGGCCGCAGCTTGTGCTTTGTGACTTGACCTCATCATCAGGGACAAGGAGTGGAATGGTGGAATGAATTTAGGGGACACAGCCCCGCACCTGTCCAGTGCCACTCAGTCCCTCTTGCCTGACCAGATTTGTTAGTTCTAAGTGTTCAATTCTAATTTTAAACTGGACAAGATGTTTGTACTGGTACAATGTATTAACGTAACATGTACATGTATTTAGTGCAGTATTGCAGTGTACACATGGCTAGGGGTGGGATCTGAAATTAATTTTGTAGTCTGGCTCTGGTCTGCTGATAACCTTAATCCTCCGGGATCCTCCAAAATCCATAGGGAGGAGGATTGAGAAGGGGCATTGATAAAGTTCAGCTGCTGTGCAATTCCCCTTTGAGGTACATGTACATGTATTTGTACATGCCACGTACATTTGTACATGTACGTGTACATGTATCAGTACAGTGTACATGTGTATGTAAAGGCATTAAATTGAGGGTTGAGAAGTGTAAGTTTCCTTCAATGTATTTTGTGTGTACCGGTAGTTGACATCACTACTGGTATGTGCAGAATTATTTGGTGCCAGAAGCACACGTGGTATATGACAAGTATAAAATAGCAGAGTCACTTGTCAGCCAAGCCCTCCCCCCAACTTTGGAATTTGAAAAGTCATCATTGAAGAATGGAGCATCTCAAATGTATTACGTTATATTGATATTGATAATGCAAACTTATTTTCACATTGTCTGGTCCATACAATACGTATTGAGCTTTTGATCCAACTAATCCAATTACATGTACATGTACTATGCATAAATTTATAAATTTGGATGTCTCCTTTTTGAATGAAGTCATTCCGTCTAATCCTACACTACAGGATCAGGTTGGCATGTTTAGCGGTACTTTCCTTGTCTTCCACCGCTGTGACCCGGGTTCGAATCCCACATGGGCTGTTATGTTGATTTGGTTTTCAGTCCCTACCTGGGCCATTATGTGGATTTGGTTTTCAGTCCCTGGGTTTTCCCTAGATAAAAATATCATTCTGGGGTTTTCCTCCGTCTGTGTTAACTTCCTTCCACATCGTCTACCAAGGGACCCCACTGGAATTAAGTTAAGTCTCATGGGCCATCCCGTCCAGTTGCTGAATAATTAGAAACAACCACTTCTGTATAACTTTTTTTGTGAAATTGCATTGAATAGAACAAAATCTAATAAACCAGAGCTAGTTTTTTTGTAACAAATTGTTCATTTCCTACGAATAATCCGGTTGGATCTTGTTTTAAGTTTAAAAGCGTTATGATTTATGAAACAATTTATTTTGCTGGTACCGTATGTGTACATGTGTACCGGTATATAATTTCAAGTGATTGTCCGAGACAAATACTAAGCTGCTACAAGATCCGCCATCAACAATGTGAATGTAGCTCTCGTGTGGGGAGACACGATCAGAAATATGTGTAATGCGAAAAGTAAGCCCTAGATGCTGGATTCTAGATTACTGGATTCTTCATTTTGGATTCTAGATGGTGCGTGGTGCGTAACTAGAGGCTTTCTCTAACCTTTTTTAAATTTTTTTTTTTTAAAATTTTCATTATTTAAAAACCTCCATATTTGCTACGTGGGTTTTCGGGTCAATTATTATATACTTATATGATATCCCTCCTCCCACTTTAAAAAGTGAGAGATAGGGACATGCCCTCCCCCCTCCCTGCAGATATGGACGCCCATGGCCACGTTAAGAAAGAATAGTCACATACCCATCAAAATAGTCAAAGCATCACTGTTTCACTGGCGCATTGGCGCACAAAGACAAGAATTTGAAAGTGTATATTTATAAAATGTATAATATATAAAATAAATATTATAATGAATAATTTGATAAAATGATTTGCAATTTGCAACAATAAATACAGTTCCTGGAATGGTTACATGTTGAATGGGAAATAAATGTTGGCATGATGGATAATAATAACAAGGTAATAAACAAAACAATGAAAACAAAATTACATACATCACTCTCAAACCACATGTATGTCTCACAAGGAGGATTCATTTCTCATAAATTATGCAATTTTTGAAGGTTTTTCCCCCTGTCCACCATCACTCTTCAGTTTTGTTGTTTGTCTAAAGGCAGCTGCCAGAGTATGATGAGTGAATATTTGTGACAACTCGGCATTCAGGCCCTCATATAGCGCACTGTAGTACTTATGATCAGAGAGAATAACAACAGCCTGAACTGTCTCATAAGTAAGGCCATTAGAGCGTGCCACTTAGTGTGCGGTGGAGGGTAATTACCTGGTAAATTGCCTCACTTTTGGATGGGTCAACAAGCCAGGGCTTGCACTATGGATCTGGTCTTGGGAAGGCCTGCATACACAGTATGTCACTGTCAATGTGCCAATCCGGATACTGTCAGCTTGGCCATGCACTCAGGATTCATTGAAATATGAACTAATATGGAGTACAGATAGAAATTTACCAAATATGGTGTCCATAATCCATGATGTCATTAGCATGTTCCTGTCTATATTGAAGTACCATGGGGGAATAAAAACAAAATAAAATGAAATAAAATGTGTTTTTATTCCTCTATGGTAGTGCACAAACAGCATGTACAAACTCATAAATGTACCATTACAAACTTACATGATCAACATGTAGTTACATGATCAACATGTAGTTTGTTATAAAAAAAAAAAAAGTATTATATATCAAGCCTACAACTTGTGGATAGTTTTCTAACAAATTACGCTGGACCATAGGTGACTGCTCTATGTTCCGACACCCCTATGTTCCGACAACCTAGATTGTGTTACTCCCAGTTAGGGTTAGGGTTAGGGTTAGCAATAGGAATATGTGCAGTCGGAACATAGGGGTGTCGGAACATAGAGGTGTAACCGGACCATACATCCTGTCAGTATTTTAATTAGGGTACAAACGTATTGTACATTTACACAATGTTATAAACTTTAACTGTTTTTTTTCTGAACCATGAACCCTGTAATTTACATGTACTGTACATGTATGCCCCTTTACGAAAAATGACATCATACATGTGTACTAGACTACAAGTGCCATTAACCTACATTTTACAGTGGTCAATAACATAATGAAATTTTGAGGTCAGTCCATCAGTCTGTGCCCCGCTTCTTGGAAGTTTCATGAATCCTCAACAAAAGCCTCTTGTCATACATCAACTCTCCTGTGGCAGTGTTAACCAGCGGTTTGTCCAAAAATCCTAAACCAATGAATCAAACTGCCACTGAGCTCATAAGACCACAATATGCAGACCTGTATTGTCTAGATTGCTTTCAAGTGTTTTCAATAGGCAATTTATGTGCGTGTTCATGTTTCCCGTACATTACGTGCGTTACAACTGATACTATAAAGTTAAACACTGTACGGGTACATTACTTAAAATACAAGTTGCTGATTTAGAGGGTACATCCCCAAAAGCAGTGATGAAAGTTTTGTACTTGTTGAGGGGATTTCCATTGGAAATTCCACTGTCGCAATCTCAATTTAGACAATGATTAATGCACAAGTAATGCAGGATTGACGTGACACCACTCCCACACATACAACATGTGTCCAACCAGATAATCCTTTGTCCCAATATAACCACACTTTGACACTATTATGGGCCATAGTAAACCACATGGTTAAATCCCTCTTCTACAAAATGTACATACCGGTATATATATTTTTTTATACAGGTTTTCTGAGGTTAGTGCGTATAGAGTGTTGTTATTTTTACCACTTCCTGTCTCTTGGTATTTGAAGTAAAGTATTTTCAAATTGGTTGTCATTTTTAGTGAAAGGCACGTACGTGTACTGTACCGGTACTGTACTGTACTATATGTTGTATTAATTAGTTTCACTCTCGTGCTTGTCAAGTTTGTGATAAAGTGAACTTGGAGTTAATTTTGTGTCACCATCAAAGCAAGTTTACTACTAATTAACTACACTGTACATTATATATTTTTATGCTCCATAAAAGTAAGTACATGTGCAAGTAAGTATTTAAATAAATGGCAGCAATTTCATTCTTGCTGTCATGATGGTTTATTTGATGCATGTCAAATGGGCTGTGGGCATTTTCATTGCAGGAGTGTTTTGCACAATGTGTGTATCACTATCATTTACCATGTTCACTGATGTACATAATTTGTACATGTACCTTACATTCTTTGCATTTTTATGGGAAATTTACACGTACCAATCAAACGAAAACTGCCCATGCACATGAATGCAGTATACATGTACATGTACATTGTACAGTGTACTGCAGTACGATGCACATGTAGAATTTTCAAGTGATGGTTGGGATATACTGATAAAGATGTTTGTATGTGTTCCTGGAATGGGTTATCTTAGATAACAGCCCTTGGCATGTGTGGCCTGCGGCAATAGCCTATCGATTTGATACCACGAAATATAATATGTTCAAAATAAATACCTTGTCTGTGTCGCACATGTTTTGAGGTTTTTCCTGGTCATACATAATAGATGATTGCATGGTTACACTTGCTGATCACTACATTGTTTGAAGATTCCACAAGTGTTTTTTTGGGGAAAACATTTAAAAAAAAAATGGAATGTGGTCGGGGATAATAAACTTGGAGTGTTCATTGATGTATTTGATTTCCGTGAATGAATGGATTAAATGATCTTTCAAATCAAAAACATATTTCAAATTTTGTCTTTAAATTTATTTCCCTGATATTGTTCTTATCTGTTTATTAGGTTTCCTTTGAAGAGCAGGACATCAGGTGAAAGTCAGGTGTGTGTGATCAGTAGTAACAGGTATGTATGTAGTTTGTATACATTTTGAGAGTTAGTGTGGACTCTCCCCCTACTAGTAGTTATGAGAAAGGCAAAGCATTTAGTCTGAAACATTGATTTTCATTGAGCAGCGTATACTGTTTGTATCATTAGTCATGGCGTGGAGTGGGTACCGGTACATAGAAAAAAAAAATTGTTAAATGTCTTTCATTTAACTTGAACTTTTAAAATTATCTTGAGTAAATAAAAAGAAAATTAGATACACTGTAAAAAAAGTAGTGTTTTCTCAATAGGGCCAATTCATTTTCATCTTCATGTTTTTGCAATACCACATAAGTGTGTTAAAGGGCATGTCGGAAAATATTTTTTCTTATTCCTTCGAGGTACAATGAACATTGTACATACATCAACGTACCGGTACATGTACCAGGTACCTGTACCATCCGTCATGTTTAGTTGGCTTTGTCCATCTTCCAAGTCCCTCCAAAGGAACAAAGTAGGCCTCACAGAAATGTTGATTGATCGTTGGCAAACAAGAGAGCTTCTTCAGGATAGAAAGTATATTTACTTGTGAGAATGTCACTCATCCTCTGCATGGATAAATTTATTAATCGGATTGTCCAGTTCATTTATTGAAAGCAACGTAAAAAAAAATCCTCTAAACAGTTGAAATGTGTTCAGCTTTTGGGAATTTGCAGTGCTACCTGTACGTGCAAGGTGGCATATTGTACAAGGTCACTAATTTGTATTTTGCATAATGTTCATCCACTTTGTGCGTCTTTAACCGTTGACTTGATTCATCCTGTCAGAATAAAGTACCCTGGTAGTACATGCAGTAAATACTCATTCTGATCATCTGTGTGAATGTTATATTTTTTTTTTTTTATTTCAATTGATTTCTGTATTTTTCCACAGTGTTTTTTTTTAATTTTAAGTTGTTTGTTTGTCAGTGGAGTTTCGACCCACACTTGATTGACAGAACTTTGTTGCTTTCCAAATTTTGTTTGACCAGGATCTTCCTGGGTGACTAAGATTAAATGCAAACTTTCACTTTGAGGACATCAGATGATTGGATCTGTTTTTTTCCCCTCTCATACCATTACGCTGTAAACAGAGATTGCACAATTCCCATCCCCGTTCAAAACACAGGATGCAGACTGCAGTCACAAGATACGTACGGTATAATGTTGATCTGTTTGTAATGAACTTGGCTCCAGTCCAGCATCATGGTATTATGTGTGCAATTACTCATTGGAATATTTTGGTCAGTACGTTTTTCAGCGCCATAAAATACATACATCCATACGGTACATGTACTGACCATGTGCTTGCTAATTCAAATAAAATTGTATGCACTGTTTGTTCTTTTTAACAGGTCTGTCTGAGTAGATTATGTTTTGTGTTACCGAGTTTGATAAAATTATAAAATTACTCAGCCTTATTCATATGTTGTGAATATGGTATTTAAAAAAAAAATAGTACAATGATCACAAAAAATAAAACAGACTAAAAAAATAACAAGGAAGTATTAAGTAGAGAAAATTACACAAATATGTACTGTATTTTTGGTAAATGGAGATCTGAATTTAAGGATGCGGTACGTGGTGTACATTGGTTGTGCATTGGCAGGCATTAGAGCTGAACAGTTTTTAAAATGAAAAGCAATCACATCCCAGCAAATCACACATTCAAGTTACGTACATCATCTGCGAGATTATTTGAATGACATGCATGTGTGGACATTGTGCATTCATGCAGCTAAAATTAGATTACAGAGCTGAATGAGCTTGGATTAAAGTTTTGTTCAGTAAAGGCCAGTGGTCTGAACAGATGCCTACATGTACCGGTACATCAATCTCAGTGTTATTACCATGTAGCTAAGTGAGGAAAATGGAACCGTGTTAATCAATAGTCTTAAAAATAACTTTTACAGACAAAAGTTCTGCATCATGTATGCAGAGTCTTAAAACTAGTACAGTATGTGCGTACGTGTACAGAAGCAGTGGGGTTGCATACATGTATTATTGCACCAGTCAGTACAAGTGGTTCACATTTATGACTTTGTCTTCAACATGGTGACACTCAAGAAGTCTCTAATGCTTTGAATTTACAAAAAGTACATTGAAATGCCTGGGGTGGTTTGTATGCTGGCTGTACGGTACATGTGTACATGTTTGCGCTGATCCCGGTTGTAAAACTCATAGTGTACTGTACCGGTACCACTTCACAGCAGTCCACAGACAATATCTGTCACTGTTGCCTGAACTTATCACTCTAGTATTGGTGACATGGCTAGGCTGAAATACCACTTCACGTGCCAAAGTACTGTGTAACATGCTAACATGAGCTTGTAAACCTCAACAAAGAGCTTTTTTTTTTTGCAAGGAAGATTATTTATTCAACTGAAGTTCAGCTGTCAGCATTGGCCCTGTTGATTTGATGATATTCAGCATCAACTGGTTGGTATTCTCCTGTTTGTACAAAATGTATGCGTGGGCGTCCAAGTGCATGGCATCTCGTGCATTTTATAATGGGATGCAGACTGACATTGGAGCAGTGTGCTGAGCTGAGACAGATCCATCATGCCCCAGGCATTGCTAATGGGTTTCCTTGACGACAGACGAAATGGGGAGAAAGTCCATGAATGTCAATTAAAGATAAACTGAATTTCACGCAAACCCTTGCTGGGGGAGGGGGACCTCTCAGACACAGACCGGCATGCAAGACTAAGCCTGACTGTGTGACATAACAAAATGTCTATCAAATGGAATAATATAAATTTTTTAATACGGATAATTGGCAGTCATGCAAAATAACCAAAGTCTGATCAATAGGCCTACATAAAATTTAAATACATTTTGATTTTTTACAATATTTTATTGCCTGTTACTCTCATCTTTTTTCCACAGAAACCTGGAATATATACACCCAAAGTGCAATTAATTTGTCGGCAGACCTGTTGTCAGAGAGCCATCAATATCCAGTGTTGATGTTGTATTGTTAAAATGATATGATACCAGTACCTGTACGTAATTTACCACTGATATATGATATAACACTTATCAATTAACAAACATGCATTGTGAGGTTTTTTCTCATTATGTCACCCATCAGAATAAAAACATGTGTAATTTCACAGAACTGCGTGGTTCATATCGGAGGTAATTTGGAAATCATACTAGTTGGGCAATTGAAAATGAAACAAAAACCATCAGAGAATCTAGCACGCAAAGTGACATCGATTGAAAGCAATATGGCCTCGCTGCTTGGGTTTCGGTATCATCCAAAATTGATGTCTGGTTGTCAGACAGACAGGACAGCACTATGTAATTCTAGCATCATGCCAAGTTTAAAGGGACACACTCACGAACGTAGTGGAAACTTTCACTTCATTTCTATGAAGCAAGATACAGGCCTTAAATGTATGTAATTGTTGGACTGGATGAGTTAATTTGTGAAGTACATTTGTATTTCAGCTCTGTTCAGTTCAAAGTACCGGTACATGTACCCGAAACAAAAGATGCAATATAGCAGCTTTTGTGGACATGTATTTTTTTATTATGTACCCATGTTCATGTTACATGTACCGGTAATAACCTACATTTAGAATACTTTACGGAATGAAAGCACCCAAAATCTTAGGTTATTTTCTTTTACACGTATATTATTTCTTTATGTAATGTGAACACTATTCGATACGTACATACATGTAAACTGTATGCTAGATTGTTTTATAAATGTACGTTTACAATGTGCACTAGTATATTTCCAATCCACATTTTCTAGTGAAATAAGAGATGTTGCCTCATGACTTCTAAGTTCTATTCCACAGGTTTGTTAGGTGCCTGTCTCCCAGCTTTCAGTATAGAGATTTCGGGTTTGTAAGATGAGTAACTTGAATTCCAGATCCATTGCATTTTCTGGAAGCAAAATTTTAACGCAAAAATTCCCTTGGATTATTTCCTGAAGCCTCCTTCTGTGGCTTTGTTTGGTAATTTCATCTTGGCACTGACTTCGAGTTGTAACGCACACTGACAGACGGGCCGTGTTTTGGTATCAGTACTGTCGCCTGTCCTACAGGGTGCCGAGAGCAGGAATGCCACGGCTTTGCCCCGCCTGGATTCTTCAAGTCCAGGAGATTCTTGGATCCGTGATCATCTTGTAAATTACCCGCATTTGGAATGAGAAATGTGCCAGCGTGTACGTACCGGTACGTGTAGCTGCTTGTGGAATGAAGTGAACCAGAGAAATGGCAACAGGCCAAACGGTTTTCACACATGTGTACGATACAGAAGTCAAAACTACAAATGTGTACTCCACGGATTCAGAGTGTGCATACATTACAAAAATTGTATTTGTTTATTTGCTGTTCAAGTCAGAGAACAGGCGGAAATTGCATTCTTTTTCATGCACTTTACATACAGTTAGTTTTAGTACTTAACCCTAACTCCTGAGGAATTTTTGCTAGGATGCAACCTTAATCCTGTAAAATCCTCCAACTGCTTCTGATATGTAAAAATTTGATACAGACTCAATCCTCTAAACTATCCCGTTGTTTCTTGAATGTTGTCCTCGGAAGGCTGACCACTGCCTCATTCCTGCAAAATCCTCCAGCAATCACTGCCAACAGTAAGGCAGAGCCAGTGACATCCTGGAGCAGTGCGGAGGTTTTCAAGTATAGTCTTGGCTACAGTTAATTATCCACCACTGAGCATTATTTATAAACAACACAAGATGCGGCGTAATTGCCTTGACACAGTGCAACCTCCAAAATCAGCCACACAGTTTTGCCATATCATCCTCAATCCTGCAAAATTGCAAATTTTAAAGAGGATATTGGTGGATTTAAGAATGTTAGGGTTAAAGGGTGTTGAATTGTTTGTACAACAGTTTGAAATCAAGCCATCGTAAGTCAGTGGACAATTTCTCTTGGATAAACTCTACTGCAATAAAAAAAAATGGTAAGCACTTGAAGTTGACGGGTTGGATCCTGCTGGATTCACCCTGGTTTGCATTCATCAGGAGATCATGTATTTGGAAGGTGGAAACAATTAACTGATGAAATACATGCACCGGTACATATATGTACATGTACCGGTACATGTACAACATTACATACATGCATACAATGTACATGTACGGTATGTACCTGTATCACAGAACAACAGACTAAACTAGAACTGTAAGCACCGGTATCATGAGTGTTAAAATGTCAGAAATTGCTTTCCCTATCGGCAGATTCCTCAAGATCTGGTTTAAACCCCTATGTGATGATAAGAAAGAATGACACCTTAACTTTTAGTTTAAAGTGTATGATACTGCACATGTACTGGTACCGATATATACCGGTATGTACAGAGTTATGCAGTGTTAGAAGAACAAGACCCATGCTGACTGAAGTGGGATCTTGTCGTGGAATTGATAGAAGGAAGATGATACCTTCTCACATCGGACTGCGTCGCGGTGTGACACCTCCAAGATCTATCCTCCACTGAGATGCATTCATGTATTTTCTTCCAGACATTTGTGATGTTCTCACGTGCATCCTGAAGATTACATATCCATACATGTACACATGCCACAGGGCCCTTGAGAAATGTATTGGAAGATTTTGTGTGTATTCAGATCTCTTCGAAAATTGCCAATGCACGACCAAGAAATTTACTGGTCAATGACATTGGTACATGTAATGTAAGTCTTTAGTGTTCTTTCACAAGATTGCTTTTTTATGAGATAGCTGAAGCATTCATGAGCAAGTTTCTCAGGCCTTGTGAATTTGTTTTATCATGTGCAATTCAAGGCCTTAGCTTTGAAAATCCTGCATTGTGTGTTCTCCCAACACCTGTTTAAGGCCCCTAGTGTACTGTCAAGGAGAGGCATTCAGTGAATGTTGAGGTTTGTCAATGCTGACATGATTGATGTACATGTACGTGTACATTCATGTACATGTACACCTTTGTGTTAGAACATCTGGATGTACAATGTTGGGCCTTTACACATACAAAGAAGGTCACTACCAGTACCAGTATCTGTAAACAGGTTTTACCCGTTGAAGGGTGTGATGCATTGAGTATTTACTGACCATTCTCATTTTTTAATACCCTGAAACCAAAGCATTGTGTTCCCTGGAATTGATGGAAAACAAAAAAAATGACAAATAAAATTTGAATTTATCCTCTTGGCAATGAACCTGTTGTCATTTCCTGTGGAAACTTGTCTGTAATTTTCACACTCTTCACATTGTTGGTCCAAATTTTTACTGTAAGGTTTTTAATTGATGCTTTGCAAATTTTCTCCATATCCAGCTTGATTAAGGTTCCTAAAAATGCACGCACTTTAAAAAATTCAGACTTTCACAAAATTTAGAATTAATGAAGTTTGATGATGGTTTACTGTATTCATCGAAGAGTACTGGTACTAAGATAACAATCTTTCAGTTATTAAAAACATAACTGTATCCACTCGGCCCCAGATTGTATAATCAGGATTTTATAATTGTGCATCAGAAAGCTTAAGCAAACATCATTGGCATTTACTCAACCGAATAATATGTTGACTGAAGGGTAGAGCACGCTTCGAGTCCAAGTGAGACATGGGGTCTAGGTAAACATTGGGAGAACTACATGTAGGGGACGTTAAAATTAACATTAACAATGAGGCAATTATGTATAGAAGGATATTACTTTTGTACAGGGAGGGATTGCATTAAACGGAGTGGTGCTCTTTGGGGAATACTGGGTAATTAAGTGCTTTCCAAAAAGTGGAGAGGGGATGGCAGACGATCTTGCCAATATTTTCGCCTGTTGACTTTTCTTCTGTTATGTCACAGCCGTACTTTTTGCCAAACAGTAATTTTGCAAACTACAGTTGCCTGTCTTTTGGAAAAAAAGAAGACAACATGTCTTACATGTATGTGTGTCCATTTGTATTATGGTTCAATTACTGTAATATTTTTAAATTCATATTTAATGCATTTTGTTGTATTGTATTTTGTATACTTACATCATTTACATGTATACATGTATAAGTTGTTTGGATTAATTTGTATGTGGTTTTAAATTGTTAAGTTTGTGTCATGGTTTTAACACGGATAATTTCACTTTTTTTAATCGTGATGAACAATAAATGAAATGCAGTATTGTGCAGTTGTCGTCAACCACTTACATGTAAAATGCTACAAAGGTAGAGATTTAAAATTAATCACATTTTAGTCATGAATCCTCCAGGTAGCCTAATACGTGTATACAGTGGTAGCTTCATTATCACTTAAAGCGTGTAAAAGACTACAAGACTCATGAGCTACTGTAAGACTAAATTTAGGGACACAGCTTCATATACCGGGTACAATGTATTCAACCTGAAGCTGACAATCTGTTTTACTTGTGTTTGGTGGATTCAGTAACTGTGGAGGACTCACGCTGGGATTTGAAATCTACATTCTTTCATAGTGTTGGATTTGTCAAAATCTGTCCATGGCACATGTCTTGTGCATTTGGGGGTGGGGGAGTGCAGAGGTGAAGTGCTGAGTGGGGTGTAAAGTAGTGAGAAAGGGTTAAAGTTGAAATTCACATTTTGTACATGAACTGATGCAGTCAGTAGCATACATACAATCACACATCCCTACAAATTGTGTACTTGCTCTGGCGAGCTGGATGGCTTATTACATGCAGGCTAACCTTGTCCATGGGATTGGATGGTACCTATTTCTGTGGCATTAAGGTGATGAAAGTTCCCTCGACCTAAAGAAGTACCTTTTGGAGGACTCTTTGTTTGATAATTTCTGTGGAGTTGAGGTCAAGTTGTCTGCAGTAGATCCCCTGTTGTGTAAACAGAAGGTAATCGAGCTGGATTAATTTTTTCTCTTTGTAGCATTCCTTATTGTTTTTCGCTGACAGGATGTTTACAACTTGTTGAAAGTAACAATGTGCAATGTTTATGTCAGCAAAATATATGTTTGGAATACCTCACTATTTTCGTAACTCCGTTCAAAAGCAGAGTGCATAATTCAGAAATGTTGTTCTTTGGGGAAAAATAACGTGAAACTATCATGTTGAACTCCACTAATTAGTAATGGGCTGATTAAGCCTGCTTAAGATTGGCCTTTCAACAACAATTTTCATTGGATGCCTGAAGGATTTGTTTTTATCAAAAGGGAAAAGTATTGAATTTTTCACGGTCAAGTGCTATGGGACTGCATTTCAAGTCAACAGGATTTTGTCCATTGCCCACTGTACAATGCTTCTCATGGCCAGATTCCCTCGGGTATTATATCGATGTGCCCTCTTACAACTGCATCAAGGAAATTGGAAGTTCAAGAAATAAAGACTGGATGGCCCAGGGCATGGAACTACAGCACCTATAAACAAGCGATAAAGACAGCTGTTCATTTGTACATGTGTAAATGTTCATGACCAACGCCTGTGTACTGAATAGTCATGATGCTATTTTTAAAAATTTGTATTAGGCCTATATGACGAGTTATACAATGAATTGTTTATGCGATCAGACCAGTTGGTCATTCCACAGTCCACACAAAATTCCAGCTCATAAAAAAAAAATGCAGGTCGTTAGTTAAGAGACATTTGTGATTGTGAGTGATTATTTAATGCCAGTCTCTACACATTTTATTACGTTATTCTGCTTGAAGGTCAAGTGCTGACATTTTGGAAATACCCCATCAACAAAACAATTGGCTTCATACATCAGACCAGCCTTGGACAACAATAGACTTGGGAAAATAATGAGACATTTGGACTCCAGACATTTCAAGTGGTCTATGAGTACATGAGTATTAAAGGGGCACTAGGTCCTGAAATCCCCGAAAATTTCATGTTTTGGATTGTTTACTTATCCTATTTCAAACGTGTGGTTGAAAGGAAACCAACCTAATGTCTTACCGTTCCCGAGAAAAGACGAAAAATCCCCGGTTGTTCACATCGGACATGATGGAGTACGAATACGTTTTTCGTGTCATTCTCATACAGTGTACGATATGTACGTATCACCAATGCAAAAATGTGGTTTCTTCAACGTCCGCAAAAGGCGAACACTTTACGAATGAAATCACAACTACATGTACCGGTAGCATCCAAACAGCTCGAATTTATGGGGTCGCAAAAGTGGACCCGAAATTCGTTCTCGCACGCATAATACAGGAATAACACAAAAACGCCCAGTTTTGAAAGGATAGTTGTGTGGATATTTATGTCCTACTTTTAAATGTTATTTCTGATAAACATCATCTCGTTCAAAGCGCGTTTTATAGCCCAATGGGGCTGTTCCAGGACCTAGTGTCCCTTTAACCATTTTAGTACTGCAAATAGTCCTTTTAATTGCTTGTAACAGCACAGTGTTAAATTGTTACATGTAGGCCTGTATGTATACATTTAATTCATCTCAATACAGTGTATAAAGATTTTTTTGTCTTGTATTTTATCTTAAAGAAACAGAGCAAATTCAGTTTAACTTTTTCACTAGAGGTATCCTCAAATTATTACTCTACAGGTATAGTAGAGCTATAAATACACACCTTTGTACTTAATTGTACGTACATGTACAGCACATGTACATGTACCTGCTTCAATATTTATTATTACAGAGACAAGGCCATTAAATAATGGCTAATACCGGTACTATAGCAATTTTCCCATTAGGACTATTTGTATCTACTCACTCCATTATAATTTTAATGCTGGTACTAAAAGAAGACCTTGGAAATGCCACGATCATGTCTAATCTGTGGATTAGTCATTTAAATTCTAATTGATGCATGCTAATCTGTATTTTCCTCCCTTTGTTTATTGAGAGAATCTGATGTGTACACGTACATGTAATGTACATTTTATACATGTACTGGTAAATGTATATTTACCGGTTTGTATTTGATTTCAGAATTTGCGCGATGGATCTACAGGTACATGTACATGTGTGCAGTAAACTAAGTTTTTCAGTGATGATGGTTTAGATTTTGGAAAGAAGGCATGTTGAGTATGGAGATTTCTTACGTGTTCAGACTGTACATGGACAATTGGACATGTGAAACTAATGCTTTATTATAAAAACCAGTTGTTTCCCTTAAAGGAATCCTGTTTAATAGTATTGGTCACTTTCAAAACCACAATTCAAACAATTTTTTAACAAATTGTCACACAAAGGGAAATTGAACAAAGAGAAATAATCCTTGTGGTTGTCAGTCTCCCGAGTTCAAGTTGACAGCTGTACGGGTATAGTACCGGTGTGATTGTGAAATGGCAATGATCATGCAAGGAACAAGGAATGCCTGGATCAAATCTATCATTTGCAGCCGCCCACGCTTGTTGGGAGAACTTTTGAGCACTGTTTGGTTGGGCCTCTGCAAAGGTGTGACCATGTTGTCTCAGGTCAAAGGGTTAGTTGACTGAGTCTGCATACAATCCTGCTTTTCATCTAGTACTGTGGGTGTGACTGTTCAGTGTATTTGAATATGACCATAGAGGCTCTGATATGACAGACTGGTGGTTTTTTTTTTCATATGAAGTCGGCCATTCAGGCATACAGTACAGAGTGGGCAGACTTCACCTTTTTGACAGGCCTCAATGAGGCCGAACAAATTACAAAAGTCTTACAGACAGTAATATTTCACGCCAAGTTTCACTCCATTGATCTCTTAATTAATTGATGAACAGATGTATACGTACATAAGCCTGTACATTTGAGTTTTGTCTGCACAGAGGGTGAAATTTGACACGCAAAAAATAGTCACAATATATATAATGGCCCAACGCATTCAATTTGAGCTGTGTAAATGCAGCTTCCTAATACATGGTCCAGAAGTTGTAAGAACAAACACGGCAAATGGTCAGTGAATGTCCTTCCAAGTTCTAATGGACTTTAAGTCCATGGTTGTGGTTTTTGTGGTGTACTGACTACTGAGCTATACATGTACAGCATGGACAGTGTGGTACCGGTATGTGTCCCAGTACATATACCGGTACATGTGTACATGTACCGGTAGCATACATGTACGCACCAAATACATGCAGGTGAAATCTTTGTGTCTATTTGTTTTGATGTAATATTAAAGCCTGCATGTTCCTCAATTAATTTCTTAACACAAAAGGATTTTGAATTCTCACTTTTTTTTTCAATGAGCAACCCTCTCGTAACTTGTTTTTAACAAATCTAGAACAGGTTGGAAGAAGAAACTAAGGAATTAAAGTGGCAGATGGTGTGGGCGACGTGGGACCATCCATCATCATGATACATGCCGTTTATATTTCACTGGGGTTGTAAATAAGTAGAATTTTGCAATATTACACATGTTATGTTAACCCAAATCTGACACCAAATTAATTACCAGCCTAGGTTGAGGGAGGATGCCTTCTGGAGAGCCTGAAATTATTATTATTATTTTTTTTTTGCACAGCACTAACCAGATGTACTTTATTCAGTCACAGAAAAACTTTTTTTTAGAGACTATGACTAAAAGGGGACACTTTTTGGTTGGAGTAATTCAATGGAAAAAATACAAACAAAAATGCCCCCTCCCAATATCATGTACACTGTATGTATCTCAAAACAGGCTATAATATTATGACATACATGAAATCATTTTATTTGGATCAAAGTCATGCGTAAGTTCGTGTGAACCCCCCCCCCCCCCTTGTTTCCCCCGGGTGGTGTGTCAAGAGTGCGTCATGTTCTACATGGCTGTGACACAGGGGTGCTTCAAGCCATGATTTGGTGAGTCTAACAATTTATAGGGTGCGTCACTTTTCCTCAGTGGGTGAATGACAATCGATCTGTTGCATGTAAATGGTGGGTCAAAAATTTTTTTGCTCAATAGCGTCAAATTCCTCAAAACTATACATGGATACATTTTGTGCGTCTCTCCTCTGACGCAGTGGGTGTATAGATTCTAGAAAAGAATGCCCCACTGTTGGACAATGACACCATGCATTCCCAGGGATCATGGGGTGTGCCATACAGCAAATTTTCTTTTACAGTCGACTCTCATTAGTACAAACTCTGTTAATACAAATTCTGGTTATAACAAACATAAAGCCTTAGTCCCGACTGTGCATTTACAGAATGTATGTGCACAATGAGTGGGACTGATGTTTCTCTTATTACAAAATTCTGATATAACAAACTATTTGGCTTGGTCCGAACAAGTTATAACGAGACTCGACTGTATTTGGGTTAAAGGACAGGAATGCAGAAACCCAATACAATGTACTTTACCCTATCTACATGTACATACATGTACAGTTTTCTCAGTTGCAGCTCATGAATGAATGGCAAAAAATAGCAACTGGTGAAAATTTCCCTGCTACTGAATCATGTACAGTCGAATACAAACTCGTTCGGACCTAGTCAAATTGTTTGTTATATCAGAGTTTTGTGTTAAGAGGAACATCAGTCCCATTCATTGTGCACATAAATGCACAGTCGGGACTAGGCTTTATGTTTGTTATAACCAGAATTTTGTATTAACTGAGTTTGTACTACATGTAAGTGATTCGACTGTACATGTTATGTAGATCTTTTCATCACCGACATTTATAACCCACCCACGCTTATTGGCTCAGTTTACTCCCTGAAGTGAGTATTTGGAGTAACCTTCATTAATTCATCTGACATCACACTGCCTGACTTCTTGCCCTGTCAGTCTGAGTAATATGGTCAAGGTCAAGGCTAATTCTGGTACAGTGGCCCAGCATGATTCACACATTAGTTACACTGCATCACTGAACCAATACCTTACTTGTCATCAGTCACATTTGGCCATTCAACAGTGCCACATCAATACCTGTTACCCCTCAATATTGTAGGCCATGAACAATGAAGCGGGGAACTCCTAAACATGCACATCATGGTGTACAATTTGTAAACAGTACATGTATACAAGTACATTTACAGATCCAACTAATTCTTTCAAACATCAACTATTTTTCATGTATTTCTTTGAAAGATTATGTACATGTACAGTGTACAAAGACCTTCGATCCTTTTGACTAGTTTCTGAGAATCGTTCATCAAGTGTACATGTAGTTCAGATCTCCCATTAGTCATACTAATGTTTACCCTACTTTTTGTGAAGTTGCATTGTACTGTGGATGCATAAATTGTGCAAATAGACTCGATCAATAAAAACAAATTGACTAGTTTAGACTTTTGGCTAGTTTCTGAAAATTGTTTATCAAGTGTAGTTCAGATCTCCAATTAGTCATACTGACGTTTACCCCACTTATGTACATTACATTGTACTGTGGATGCATAAATTGTACAAATAGACTCTATCAATAAAACAAAATTGTGGTGCTATTTATAAACATTTTATTTTCAATTTTGTATGTTGAACTTTTTCTTTGAATGCACACAATTATGGGTGCCTTGTTCAAACTGGCTAGTAATGAGTATCATTATTTTTTCTGTGAATGCTAAATGTCATGGTTATTGTCTTTTCCATATTCCATATGTAATAAAGGTCATGTTTGTGGAGATTAATTTACAGGAGTTAGGGAGTTTCCATTAGTGTACAAGAAAAAGTGGCCCCTAACTTATGTCCACCATTTGTACACGTTTACAGTATTTCAAATAAAAAACAAATCAACTTAAAACATATTAACAGTATTCTCAATGTGACAAATATCTCAAGGCAAAAGATTGAGCTGGCTAAACGTGAATGGCTCATGCAGACTTTTGTCTGAATAACCCATCTAATAATCATTAGTCTGAACTCCCGGTAGAGTAGGAAATTAACGGGCCGACAAAACGCACATTCATAAAGCACACACAAACCGCCACACGCAGACTGCCGATCAATATATTATGATAATCTCCCCAGGTCCAGTCATACTGCATCATCGAACAGAGTGCTGCGCATGCCCACACACTCTGCAGCCTAACCACAAGAGAGCAGTGTGTACAGCAGCATTCAAATCCATACACTGTCTTTCCTCTACCTTGCATGGCTGGATGATATTAAGGAAGGCATCTTCAGTGTGTGTGTGTGGTTATTTTTTTATCTTCTCCGCCCGGACTAGCCCGGCTTACGGCCTAGCATACTACAGGTCAGGTGTGGTACGGTAGTTAGTGTCTGTAGTCCAGTCCTTTGATAACGCAGTGTGTTATTTTTGTAGTATTGGGCCATGTGCGTGAGAAGAAAGCTTGGCATTGGAAATAATCAGACAGAGGAAAACAGGTTTTGAGTGCAGTGCAGTCTTGCAGCATTGCCTGTGTGTGGAATGAATGCCACACCCCTCTCAGTGTGTGTCTGTACGTGCGATACCGAGCAGCGTGCATGGCCTCTTTCAAGGAGGCTGCGACAGCCATCAGTCCAGGCTGAAAGCACTTGGAAGAGGCATTTATATCATACTGCCCCATATCTCCTGCTGGGCAAGTCAAGGCTGAATTGGATGTATTCCAGACTGAAACCAGTTTATTATTATTCTCCACATATGCGCTGTTCTTTTTGTGAAAAAAAAAAACTGGGCCATGGGGATAGTGTATTGAGGCTGCGCAGCTGTGGTGTACTACCCTTATTGTTCATTCGGCCTGCATGGACCAAATGCACAAAGAAAGCCCAGCACCTTTTGCCAGTTTGAAGGAAAGAATAATAATGGGTTGATGTTATTCCATAGCTTGTAATGTGTTGATATAAGAACTTATAAATAGATTTGTTTTTCCCCTTTTGTGATCCGTCCCTGCACTGCAAATATTGCTCAATGGATGGCGTGTTGGGTGGGCATATTTTGTTTCTTGATACTTGAAAATGCACATGTGTGTGCATATGTTATCAACATCAGCGTGTGTTTGTGCTCTAAAAACACAGATGATTGTAAAATGTATGCAGATGTACAATTTGTCCATTGTACAGTTGTCGACAAGGAGGAATCTATGTAAAATAATTTGTTCAAGATCGTTCCAATTGTCGGTACAATTTTTTCCTCGTCAATTTTTTTAGTAAAACGTTTGTATCCGCAATGAAATGAAAGTCGGTAAATTATGAAAGTCTATTTTATTATTTTTTTCCATTATATCCTGTTAGTCTGTTGTGATGGCCATGTTTTTCCCATGGTTGCACCACAATGAAAATATGATATGTGTCTATTGGGTTCCAGCCTTTTTTGATTTTCAGTTCCTATTCAAATGACATAATATTTGGTTTACAAATAAATGACATACATGTACACACTTGTACATGTATGCGTGTATTACGGGTATTTGGAATTCTTTTTCCGATCCAAAAAATTGAAAGTATACATATAAGGAGCGTGTACAAAATGTGTATGTATGTACCGGTACACAGTTTTAAGTAGGGCTGTGCATCACAACCGTGTACCCGAGTACCCGACCATTGATGTCAGACAGTTGTTCCATACTGCAGTTTATGGGTTCGGGTACTGGTCCGTAACCAACTTTACAAATTACATGGTTACTTCTCAGACAATAAAAAGAAAAGTTTTGAATGTCATTTGTGAGAGCTTAAAAAAAAACTACCAGATAATACATAGAAACACAAAAGAAGTTTCACATTTATGACGTTCGCGAAAGTTGCAGTTTACATCGTAAAGGTACTACCTCACTGTACACACTCGTATCTTGCTGTATTGACGCACTGATGTGGTGGTACTATTTTGGTTCTAGGTTCTTGGTTGGTTCTTCTCCTAAATACTCCACGTGGGAGTTTATACAGGAGGCCAGAAACACCGGGGCAAACCCCTTCTCTTAGCGATAAGTGTTTACTGGGTTCTTTTACGTTCATTTATACAACACACGGGACCTAAGGCTTAACGTCCCATCCGAAGGACGAAGCAATAATGGTTAAGTGCCTTGCTTAAGAGCACAAGTGTCCACCGGCGGGCTCGAACCCACGTCACTGTTGCCTCTGAAACACCAGAACGTGAGTCCGGTGTTCTTAACCGCTAGGCCATCACACTCCACTGTGTGGACCTTTGTGAACAATCTGGATAGCAACTTCCAGGATTTGACTTTGAGGGTTGAGTTTCTTTAACGGGTATGCGAGTACCCATATTATTTTTCAATCGGGTACCTAGTTCCCGTACTACCCTGTAAATGTACACCCGTATAATTTCTAAGATGTGCACACATGTACATGTGTGTTTTTGTACTATTCTATCCAGAGAAGGGTGTCAACAATTACATATGTACATGTACATGTAACGGTATACATGTAGATTTATATCCAAGACCTCTTGGCTAAATAGATTAAAATGAATTCTCATAATAGTTTTTAATACGTACACATGTACAGAATGTATACATGCCGGTACCTGATACATTGCACATGTGGTTTGCAAATTACATTATAGAGTGGTTATATTGATGGAGAATTTGTTTTTTCTTTTTTCTTTTTTCTTCCAACATGTGAAACATTAAACCTGACATTTGAACCCATGCATGGTGTTACTGCAGGGCTCCAAGCCTCCTGCAAAATGTGGCCATTCTGGCTTTGTGTATATTTATACAAAATTGACTTTCAGATATCAATCACCTTGAACTGGTAATTGAAGTCACTCCTCAGAATTCCAAACATCTCTTAAAGTTACATTTCTTGATGCTGCTAGTGCATGACCTGTGTGGGCATCTAAAATACAAGTCGAAAATTTCAAACGTTCTCATGCACTGGAGTCGTATCAGCCTTGTGGATTCAGTCTGTGGGTGTATTTGAAACCCCATTCCTGTGTTAAATTCCGGTTTCAAATGACGAGAACCTACACGCGAACGGTGTTCCCAAACACGAGAAATGGGGTTTTAAATGACTAGAGCCAACACAATGGTGTTAGCAAACAGGATTTACACTGCCCGCTTATTGGGGAGTAGATGAAGAACATCAAAAACAAAGATGGCGGACTGCGACTTGCGTTAATTCTTTGAGCATAAAATTGAAAGCACTCTCCTTCAGGACCATTGTGATAAAAAATGATATTGTACATGTTCATAGAGTGGGCTCTGTCTTTGCCAACATTTATTGCTGTTCCAGGATTTAAATTATTTTCGTCAGATCATTACTTTCCCTTCTTTTCATTTGGCGTTTTGATATGCAGCTGCCATATTGAATTTTCGCCCAGCTGCACTCCACATGCACTTGGGCGTTGGTAATCGGCAGCCTGAGAACAGTGCTGATAGCAGGTCACTCAAGAACTTGGTGTTGAATAAGCCCTGTGTGTACCTGGTATGAACAAAAGATGATGCTTATGTGTACATGTCTGTGAGTACATAACATGTACATTTGTACATTCAAAAGCCTCTCATTGGTCCACACGTTTATTCCACAAAATTTCGCACAACTACGGGGTAATGTCATTATGAATGCACACAAACCCGTAGTGTCTTCTTCTTCGGCAATGTGTTCCAGTGTCGCTTCAGTTGGTCTCCCCAACTCTCCCTCTGTAACCGTTCAGGGGGTACTTGTGCACAGAGTCTATTGGTCCACAATTGCTACTCTGTTTTGAATTACATGAGTTTTGTTATGGAGTTGTATGAAGAACTTGTCTGTGACAAAAAAAACAAGTTTTGTTTTGTTTTGTTGTGTGAAAACACACAAAAAAGCCACTGTAGGACTGAAATGTTCAGTGCAAAGTATTTTCACCTGCCTTGATGCAGAACTTGGTTTAACGAGCAAAAATTGGTATTGTGTCTTTACAGTGATTGCATGTTTAATTATAGCAACTTTTGCTGTGAAGTGCATTTTTGGTGGGTTGCATTACGACAGTGTCTAGTTGTGTACATATGCATGTACATGTACATTTGTGTACAAGAAGTTGTACAGGCTAGCTTTATTGGGAAACTCTTTTTGCAGCAGACTAGATATTGATTAGTTGTAACGATTTGTTTAGAGATCAATGGAATTCATTGGTCTTTATACTGGTGTATAAAGCTTTCTTAACTACATGTACCTGTTCTATTTTGTTCATGCCTGAATTCATTAATCCAGTTATTCACAGCCAAAAGTACATGTGGTAACATCATTTGAATAAAGGTGAAGCAAACCTGTAGTAGGCATGGTGGACTTGCACAATACATGCATCATTAACTGGCCCTACATGTAACTCCCAAGGCATTTTTGCTAGAATGCAACCTCAATCCTGCAATTAATCCTCCATTACCTACGGTACCGGTATCTTGAATGTGGTCCTTAGAGGGGTGACCATCACTGCCTCAATCCTGCAAAAAAACGTTCTTTGACATTCCACTTTCAAAGGATATATCAAAACACTATGTAATTATTAAACAGTACATGTAGTTGGGCTTATACATTTTTGTATCCTTACTAAGTCCTGCAAAATCCTCCAAAACATCCTAGTGATTTTTTTTTTAATTTTGAAGAGTCAAATTTGTTGGCCTTTTTTTATGTTATTCTCAGTTATCAGCAATATCCATTTCCATTTATTAAAAAAAAAGGTTTTCTGTTTGTTTTTTTTGTGTGCAGGTTTTTGGGTGGAAAGAGAGCCAACACAATGGACAGGACACGCCTACTGAGTGTTGCTGTCTGCCTTCTTGCCCTGACAGCTCTTTCATTTGCACGTAAGCTTCCTACAAGTTTTTTACTTAATTTACCGAACTTTTTACTGTACAGTACACTTAGTCCATATATTTTATTATATTTAGACATTGCAAATGCTTTTTATTTTATTTTGGGAGTTTTCTTTGAAGGAACTAATGATATATCGAATTGTCATTCCTTTTACTGAATTGTTGAGTTTTGTCTTTTGTTTTGTTTACGTACACATGTGCAGAATTATCAGGATATAGACCGGCAGCCCAGAGCATTTTGATCAAACGAACGAGGTACCAATATCCGAGCACAGAAATATTTATTGTGTAACCTAACATATTCAGATATGGATGTCTGCCGGGAACCCCCTGCTGTATGTGGCCCCTGGGGCCCAAAAGAAGGGGGCAAATAATGGGCTGGATCAAACATTCGAGGTACCACATAAAACCAAGTTTAAATGAACAATTACACCCTACTAGGTATAAAATATCAATTGCCAGACAAATTGTCTGCTGCATAGGGCCCGCCAGACACACCCAAAGTGGATGGAGGAGGGGCGTGACCGTCACCCCCTCCTTTTCATTTTCGCTGATACGGTTACAACGTGATGATTACGAAAAAAATGAAACTAGTTTATATTGATGCCTTAGCACTTGTAGAAAATGAAAATGTAACTTAAGAGTGATTTCAGGTCAGGCTAATTAGTTAAAGAGTGGGGCAGAAAGCGCGAAGGGGGGCGTGGCCGCCACCCCCTCCGTATACATTTCGGCTTATATCGTCGCAATGCAATTTTCAAATAATGCCAAATTTCTCTGACAGGTGTGCTAATGTCTTGCAGTTATTTTGACACCAGTTGTATGCCATTAGGGCATACCTTCTTTAACAAATGTTCATTTTCCAGAACAGGTAGGCCTAAGTTAACTTTTCCCATTGAAAATGTACACGTATGCACACATGCATGGAAGTGCACTTGAGAGTGGCTCAGGCTAACAGATCGAATTTAAACTTCCCAGATGCATTACAAATTTAAGAGTATGAAAGTAAAACCATGTTTTATTGGTGCCTTGGTAGTTTTAGAAAATTACATCGTAAGAATGATTTCAGGTTAGACAAAATTAACTTAAGAAAAAAGTGGAGGGGGCGTGTTTGTTTTTAATCCTGCCAAGTTTCTCTGACATATTTACTGATGTATTTCAGTTGCTTTGAAACCAATATTATGAAAAAAGAGCACACCTTCGTCGCCAAACATCCGTTTTCCAAAACAGGGAAGCCTAATGTTAACTTTTCCATGATCATGTTTAATGTCTATGACAGTGCGCATGAGAGTGCCGACTTTAGATGACCATGGCAACTAAATATTTTTAGAGGTTCATTTGAAAAGTTCACATAATTATGTACTTCAGATGTCCGGTGGTGTTTTTTTTTTTTATCTAAGTACCGGTAATTACATTGCAACATACAGGACTAGCAGGAAATGACTAGTCATAGAACAGTAACGGCTTTGTGGATTGGGCTGAAGATAAAATTGAATCTTAATGGGCAGCAGTGCAGGGCGGTTAAGGTCAAATATTTTGTACAAAATTGAGCACATTTTAACACATTTTTCAATGGAATATATAGCAGTATTCACTATTACACCAGTTGTATCCATATCGACTTGGGTAAACCACGTGTTAACTCTTTATCAATCCAACTGGTCACCGTCAGAGTGCGACGTTTGCCCGATGTGCCTGTTGTAAATATTCATTTGCACCTGCTTAGGCATTAAAAAAGGGGGGGGGGTGGAGACCAGAGGATGTGAGAAAATTGTCTCAGGGGTCTAAATTCTTAACAAGAAAAAGGTCGCATTTTGAAGTAAAGTGGGTATACAAAGTTCACTCAGTGACCTCTTAAATGTCACCAGAGGTCAGACATGACCTGTCCATATAGCCTATGTGGAAATTCATATCATGGCACGAAGACTAGAAGTTTAGATGTGGGTCGTGAAAAAGTAGGGTTTACTTAGTTAATACATAGTCTACCTGATGTTCCCCAATACCGATGTTTCCCGAGATCCTTAGGATAGAGGGCTAGGGTTAGGCGTAGGGTTAAGGTTAGGGTTAGGATAAGGGTTAGGGTTATAGGGTAAGGATTTCGGGGAACATTGGTATTGGGGAACAGCTGTATTGGGGAACAGAAGTATGCACCTGCTCCATGGTTAATATCACCATATTGAGGTTTTTCTACCCTCATGATATCACCAAAAACCTTGGGCATTTGAACATTGATCTCTTGAAGCACACCAGAGGTCAGAGATGGAATGTCCTGCACGAAAATTCTTTTCATAGCATAAACACCTGCAATTAGAATTGGGTTCTGAAAAAAATTGCCCAAGTTAAATACTTGTAGTTGTCGAATAAATAGCCTATAAATGTACACAAAAGCCATGACCTCTGCCAATTATGAATTTTTCCATATCTGATCATTACTTATATTGTATATAGAACTTAAATTGTATATATATTGTATCGAATTGTTTGATCTCAAAGTAAACAACTGTTTAAGATGTTTGACTTTAACAGTCGATACTGCTCAATAAGATTCAATTCCATCTTCAGACTCAAGTCCCAAAACCACTTTGACTAGTCATCTGCTACCTGTGTGTTGTAATTACTTATAAAGTTTTATAATAAGAGGACCACTTGACATCTGTAGTGTAAGTTTTAACTCAACCTTTTATAATGCATAGCAAACATGTCAGAGAAACTTGGTACGATCAAAACATGCATTGTGACAATATACAAATGTAGGCACAAATGCACATGGAGGGGGTGGCGGCCAACTCTTTTTGCACCACTCTTAAGTTAATTTGTCTACTCTAAAACCGGCACATTGTAATTTTCTAAAACTACCAATTAAGGCATATCAAAAACTGGTTATTTTTTCGTACTCTTAATTTTAATGCATCTTGGAAGTTTCAAATGAATTCAATCTGCCACTCTCATGCACACTACCGGTACCATGCACATGTGCATGTGTGTACATTATCAATGGAAACAGTTGTTCAATTATGAATGGGAGCTCTGTTTTCATGGTTTCAAAACAACTAAAATACATCAGTAAACATGTCAGAGGAACTTGGCGCCATTAAAAACAAACACAATGTGACGATATAGACGAAAATACACATGGAGGGGGTGGCGGCCACGCCCCCTCCATTCTTTTCTTAAGTTAATTTGTCTAACCTAAAATCATTATTAAGATGTAATTTTCTACCAAGGCACCAATAAAACATGGGTTTATTTTCATACTCTTAAATTTGTAATGCATCTGGGAAGTTTTAATTCGATCTGTTAGCCTGAGCCACTCTCAAGTGCACTTCCATGCATATGTGCATACGTGTACATTTTCAATGGGAAAAGTTAACTTAGGCCTACCTGTTCTGGAAAATGAACATTTGTTGACGAAGGTACGCACCAATTTCATACAACTGGCGTCAAAATAACTGCAAGACATTAGCACACTTGTCAGAGAAATTTGGCATGATTTAAAACTTGCATTGCGACGATATAAGCGGAAATGTACACGGAGGGGGTGGCGGCCACGCCCCCCTTCGCGCTTTCTGCCCCACTCTTAAACTAATTAGCCTGACCTGAAATCACTCTTAAGTTACATTTTCATTTTCTACAAGTGCTAAGGCATCAATATAAACTAGTTTCATTTTTTTCGTAATCATCACGTTGCAACCGTATCAGCGAAAATGAAAAGGAGGGGGTGACGGCCACGCCCCTCCTCCATCCACTTTGGGTGTGTCTGGCGGGCCCTATGCAGCAGACCATTTGTCTGGCAATTGATATTTTATACCTAGTAGGGTGTAATTGTTCATTTAAACTTGGTTTTATGTGGTACCTCCAATGTTTGATCCAGCCTATTATTTGCCCCCTTCTTTTGGGCCCCAGGGGCCACATACAGCAGGGGGTTCCCGGCAGACATCCATATCTGAATATGTTAGGTTACACAATAAATGTTTCTGTGCTCGGACATTGGTACCTTGTTCGTTTGACCAAAATGCTCTGGGCTGCTGCTCTAATATCGTTTGTATCATTTGATAAGTTTGTCAAAACAATCTTCAAAGATAGGCCTATCTTCTGCACAGTCTTTAATTTGTACACCTACTGTACAAAGCAATCAAATAATCTTTGCTGTATTTTTGTTAGTGGGTGTATATTTGATGTGTCTCCAACGATCAACCAATAAAGTTTTAATCAGGCAAACGGTGTGAAAATCTCTGTAATACCATACATTGATGCATAGCATATACCCCAGTGCAAGTGTAGTGGTAACAATTCAAAATGGTTCCCAATGGGGTTAATTACATGTACCGTTCGGCTGTCTATCATCACTTAACCTGGTCCTTTTCCTACAGTGGGGATCCAGATTCTGTTACTCTACCCTCTTGCAAATTGAAATTGAATCACTTGTCAACGTGGGGGATTTTTCTCAGTCCTGGCATTTTCTTGACTTCAGCAGCAATGTGGCAAGTTGTCATGGGACCACACTTCTCTCAAACCTAGAACAAATACCGGTAGAAAGCTTGGGCGCACTTTCAGTTACCACATATTAGTGTGTTTGCTACTGGTATGCATATAAGTGCTCCATGCGCAGACAAGTGAGGGCACTTTTTTATCAGTTTCGAGAGCCCCTTGGATGGAACACACATAGCGCAAATATGCACGGGAAGTGCGCATTACTTTCTTTATTCGGAATACGTCTTCACTTGAGCATCAGGCGTCTTCAGCAATGCGTTTTTGAATGTCTCTCCCAGTTGGTCTCCCCCCATCTCTCCCTTTCTTACGGTTCAGGGGGTAAAAGTTTGCGTTTGGAGCCTATGCTGAGTAGAAATGCTCCAAAATTCACTTTACATGTACATGGGTAATTCCACGGTTACTCACGTTACGAAAATGTAACATGAGTACATTTAACAATAAACCGATTTTGTGCGTCTTGTTTGTCATACATAACACATTTTTCTGGATGTCATCTTTGGTGCTTAGGTAGGTCTAGGTCTACTCTATCTACCATGGGGATAACAGTTAATAAACCTTTTCAGTATGGTAATTACAGGCCAAGGAAACTCGAAAGTACATCAAAAATGTAACGTGAGTAACCGTGGAATTGCCCACATACACGCATGTGTACAGTGTACATGCAGGAGCCAACATTCAATGCACACCAAGTCCCATTTCAAGTTAAAACCTCCAAACTCTTGGGGAAGTTGAAAGAATCTGAGAAACTTACTCGCAGGTTTAAACCATGGTTTAACCTTACGTATGTTTTTATGTACATGAAATTATAGTTGAAGCTGTTGTAGCTGTTGTAGCTGATCCCAACAACATTACACATGGGCATTTATTTTTATTCTGGGATTGTGTTTATCCGAGACCTATATTTCTACTTATTGTATTGAAAACAACATCCCATTTCTTGGATTTTCAATTTGATTAAAGTCAACAGGCTGCTACAGAAATGATTAAGGAGCTGAATTGGATAAGTTGTCAATTATTTTTGTGCAAGGAGTTGTGAAAAGCAAAACAATTCGAGTGATTCACAATGCAGTGCGCCACCAAGAGTTTGCCATGGAGAGCTCATTTTTTCCCAGTGCATTGTGGGAGATGGTCGACAAATTTGCAGCGCGGGACATTTGAAATTGTTCGTTTTTCCAGTCAGGAGTTTTGTAAGCTTATGATTCGAGTATCTGTTTACCCTTTTCTTTTCTCTTCATCAATAATGGTGTTTTTTGTAAGGTGGCAGAATGCTATGCCCCAATCTATGAAAAATTAGCTCAAATTGTCTACAGACACTAATTCAAATGGGCCATGTTTTGTCGACCGTAAACTTGAAAAATTGACTCTCCATGGCAAACTCTTGGTGGCGCACTGCATTGTGAATGGCCTGAATTAAAACAGAAATATGGCATATGCATAGCCTGATAGCTCAATGTTAGGGTGAAAGTAATTCTGTGCCTTTGTTTCTATCCCAAAAGAGGCCAGTGGGACACTGAGTAAGTCCAGCAATTTTTTCAGAACTACCGTACATGTATTTATTCCCCTCACCTTTTGATTCATTTAGGAATGCTACAGTTAACTCACAATCACTTGCATTAATGTAGTCTCCTTGTAATTTATTTTAATGAATGTAGTGGATGTACATGTACAGTATGTACCGGTATGCTTTCAGTTTAATATTTTGCAAAATGCCTCGAATGACGAAACATTTTCACTAAATTTACATTGTAAGTACCGGTATGTAATGTATTGTGTCAGTGTTGTTACGTTTTCCTTAACTCAGATCTAAAAGGAATGACAGATTTTGTTCATTTTGTGTCAGAAATGGCATGCTCTCTATGTCTTGTTGTTCTATTTTGTGGCATGTTTTGTATTTTTTGACACATTTATTGTAAACAAGCTGATTTACCCGATCATAGATCGGGTAGGGCGTAGTGTTGGGGTTGGAAATTTGGGGAGTTAAATGTAAATGGGGATATAGTGAAGGAGACATGCAGTTATAGAAAAGCAATTTCTGTGATGTGATCCGAGGCAATTTCTGACCACTAAAACCAATTTCAGCATGAGATCATCTTTTAAAGTTGTGAGTTTGGAGTAATTGAATCAGCTACATGTATTCTGAGCAATAGAATCATTGTTGTAGGATACAATTTTTATTCGGGGAAAAAAAGGTGTGTGTGTGGGGAACCAAACAATGTCCCCCGCTTTAAAATGGGGGGGGGGGGGTCCCCCTGTCCCCCGTCGATTTACGCGCATGATAATTATGTACCATGGCAACTGTCTGTAAATGTTCCCGTTGGTCTGTAAAATTGGCATTTTGTGAGGCAGTCGCATTTGGAATACGCAATGAAAAGGTTACCGTAGTACACAGGCGAAGGCTGATTGTACAGTTTTGACAATAAACCATAATGCAATAAAACATAAAGGTGTCATTTGAAATGAAAATGTTGAGGGTTACCATAACATTACAAACGGTCTGAATCATGGAGGAAGGTCATAATTAAGTTTCAGTATTGGACTCTTCAACAAACGTAAACTTGAACTTCTTACAATTTGCGAGACCGTCTGCGAGGAAAAAGTCGATTTAACTTTTATTGAAGTTGGTTCAACCATCTATATAAGAGCAAGTTTTACTCGGCCTCCTTGAAAGGATCCAAGACCGCGGTCTCCCGCGACACCAAAATGGCTCCACGTCCGTGGAAAAATGTGGGTGTCTTCCGCCGGGTTGGACACTTTTTCGTCGATTTTTTTGTGAATGCATCGATCCTTCGTTGACCCCAAACAGGCCCCCGAAATTATAACACGACACTGAATTATACGTGGCGGGCAGCGAACTCACAACGCTCAGCCTTGGTGGTGGAAGCATGGAGCTGTAAACACATTATGGAAGCAACAGCACTCTATCACGCGACGTCACATGCTTGCGCTTCAAATAGCGAGCACCGTAGACCCAACCTCGTTTCCAGGGTGTGGAGCAGGCTGCAGTACGCGTTGCCATCGACAGTTTTGCATAGCCCGGAAATACTACGCAGTGTAGACTTTCAATTGGTCAGACCGCGCAAGGCATACTTAATGTGTAGTCCTTCTGAGTATTCGTTGCACTCGGCGCAGGGGCGGCAAGCGAAGCATATGGAAAGAATAGGGGAACTTGGTGGCCACGCACCATGGAGAAAAAATATTTTACCAAGGTCACCCCATACCACAATTTGGTGAACGCTTTTGCAGAACGGCCGAGTAGAACACGTAAACGGAACCCCTACGTCGAAGCCGCTGACCTCGCACAGTCTAGACACGCAGAAAAGCCAGCACAGGGGGCGGCCAGGCAGTCAATGTGAAAGCGCACACGACGGCAAATTCCTGCGCAAAATGCAGTCACGAAAAATAGACGAAAAGGATCGCTGGTCCGTACGGGAAAATCAGGACGACCTGAAGCGTCCGACCCGGCGGAAGACACCCTCCGCATTTTACCACGGACGTGGAGCGATTTTGGCGCCGCGGGAGCCCGCGGTCTCGGATCCTTTCATGAGCAAACATCGTCTCGGAGGCCGAGTTAAACTCTCTCTTATAGATGTTCAGAAAAGAAAAGTAAAATGTACACCTTAAATTTGCCTTTTATGGCTGTCATAAGGATCTGCTTTACATTTGGTATACTTACATACCTACATGTACATTTATGTACATGTACATGTATATGTACATGTATGGATGCAGGTTGTGTGTTATGTTTTCCAATGTCCCAATGTCTACAGTTGAGTGAGCACAGACCATCTTTAACCACAGCAGATTTTATCACTTCAATAGCAATTAAATAGGAAGTCATAAGCATTGACTTCCTGCTCAAGTGAACTGATTGTAATACAGTGTAGCAAAAGTTAGCTTCTGTGCATTTATTGTTATACATTGTATTTAATAACTGATACATGAGAATGTGTATGAATAATCCACTACCTAGAAGTACATGTATACACATAGATTATGGGATCTAATATTTTTGAAGTTGGCCAGTATTGGCATTGGTTGAGGGTTTGAAAGAAAAAGGGCTGATGCTTATGTGATGCATTGATGTGGTGCTGTTACATTTGTATCTTGTTTGTTTTCATATTTCTTGCACTGCTTTTTGTGCCTTTCCAAATTTTGGGGAAAAATATAACCTTCTTAGATAATTTTTGCTTCTGAATTAATCTTCACCAGCTGGCTTTTAATGCAATCTTTGCACCATAGGGCAAATGCACCTACCTGAAATGAGCAAGCTAATCAAAAAAAAAATCATGCTTTTTTCACAGTTTGTCAATTACATGTATGTGAAGGGATTCGGATAATTCCTGCTGTATTGATGATTGCTTTTTCTTCAGAAACCTAAAAAAAAAATTATAGTATTTTCCCCAAAGGTGTTTTTTTTTTTTATCAAGGAATACTTCAGTAATTCAGTACTGTAGCCTTGATCTTCAGGTCTTCCTCTTAAAACAGCATTCATGAGATGATTTGTAGTGATCTCTGCAAGTTCTCAGATGGAACATGCAAGTGTTGACCTACCTGTGTATGGGAGCACTTTGAGTAACCCAAACAGAGAATTGCATGCATTCCCAATTGGGAACAGTCAACCATGGAATAAGCATACATGCTCAGAAGAATGCTCCAAACATGTGTAATTTGCTTCCAGACGCTTCTCACAGGTACAGGTATAAGTGCTTGAGAGTGAATGGCAGCTGCATTTGATCTTTAAACTACATGTACACATTATTTCCATTCCAATAAGTTGGTAAAGAACTTGTTCGAAATAACATCTGCAACCAGTTGGAATGTGCATACTAGAGCCTTCAATTCCTAAAATAAAAAAAAAATAAAAAAAATAAAATTGGGCTTGTAAATTGTTGGCTTGTGAACTGCTCTAAGAAGATGTACATTTACATGAACATTGTAGTGCTAATTATGGGTTGTGCATATTTGATTTTTTTTTGTCAGTTATGTACCGGTACCAGCTCGTTAGAAAATTTAAAAAAAGTACTTAGTGAGGAAAATTTAGCACCAGGTTTACCATACTCTTACGAAAAAAAAAGTGTTTCTGTACCTATCATTACATGAATGCACCTGGCAAACCTTCCGGTAATTGTACATGACATGCCTGCATGCTGTCTAGTGCAATGCCATATTTCCAAATATAGCAGTCATCAATGCACATTTTATTGATTTATATCCAATCAGTCCACGCCCGGCAATTACTAGGATTCACATGACAAGGAAGTTCGTGCAATTCATTGGAACAGTCTTGTGATCTTCGTCGGAAGCATCTTAGGATCCATGACTCGCCTTGTTTCTAATCGTTATTCGGAAAGAGTAGTTCATGTACGCTCATGTACTGTTTTCTGTGTAGTACGTGTGTTTCACGTAATGAATCAAGATGTCACTTTTAGAAGTTACAAGTACTTCACATTTAGTACTGTATAGTATTACAGGTACCGGTATGCACTGAGTTTTGTTTAATACACATTCATGTAGATGTATTTCTTTCAGAAACCATGAACTTAGAGATGCTACATGTATCTTTCATCCAGAAAATTGTGTCTACACACTGAATCTGTAGTTCATTTAGTTCCTGCGGCAGAACATTTTATTTTGGTTTTCATTTTGCAGTTTTATCGCTTTTAGTTTAAACAGCAATCTTTCCTTGCTTTTATTTTGCTTGGCTTTCAAGATTCCTGTGTGCACTTTGCTTCTTTTTGTTTTCTTTCCCCTTCTTTGCTTGTTGTCATGCATGCACATTGTAGAAGATGCTCCTGACACCGCTGCCGCAACACAAGACTCGACCAATCCCCCGGGTAATGTTAAACGCTGCTGTTACACTCTTGAGCAGTTTCCACAAGGCAGTATAATATGGCACGAAATACCTCTCTCCTACCAACTCCCAGAACCTAACACTTACCCCTAACCTCCTAGGCCCTTTTTGCTAGGAACCATCCTCAATCCTCAAACCCTCCAAAATGTTGCACAGTTTACAATGTATGTTCAAATAAAGGATACCCACTGCCTTTAGCCCTGCCTCTCAAACTGCATTCAGCCTCAATCTTCCAAAATTCGCTGCTTCTTTAAACACCACTCGGCCTCAATCCCCCAAAATCCACTGATACTGAATGTCCATGTTCCCTCAATCCTCCACAATGCTCCAAGATTGTATGTTGCTGAAGCATTTTTCTCGGAATTGTATTTCTGTCACATGCTTGCGTTTCAGGTTTTGAAAACCAAAATTATTTACGAGTCAGTGTACGAAGGGTCCACGCACACCTGCCTGTCAGTTTGTGAAATCGAAATTTTTGATGACGCGGTTTTCACAACTTGAAAGCACATGCGCGCGTGTCAGTTCTTGAAATCTGTGACGAAGGACACATCTATGTACTTCTTTTAAGGTGCATCAAGCATCATGCACGTACCGGTACTTGTGAACATACATGTACATGTACCGTAAGTTTCGGAATATAAGCCGCGCGGAGTATAAGCCGCAGCACGCAAAATCTGCAAATTAAGATTTGAAGTCGGCGTATAAGCCGCACCGGCATATAAGCCGCACCGACCGCAGCGGTTTCAAGGCCTCTAAATTCTAGTCAAAATGCTCTGAACCAGTTCCATTTACACTACAGAAGCTATAAAAAGAACCACAAAAGTTATATCAAATCATTAACAGTCGATACTCTTACAAACAAATATGGAAATTGATGAGAAATAAACACCGGGAATTGCTTCCGGCTGCCCCGTCCCGACCGTCCCCGGCCTTAAAAGTTAGTGCATGGCCCGGCGGCCGCGCCGGTGAATGACAACATTTTGCCCCAGCACTTGAGAGAGCATGCAACCCACCATGTATGCGTGGCTGGGCTCTCCATCCTGCAACATCAAGCAAACCCTGTCAGTGGATTTTGAAAGGATTTTGAGGGGTTCCGGTTAAAAATATAGGTTTGAGTTTCAGAGTCAAGCCTGCATGGGCTAATTGAGCCAAAGTCTGGACATTAACATGTTTATTATTTTTGGATTCAAAGGAAGTTTTGGTATAGCCTACAGGTAGCTTTTGTGCAGTTTGGTGCGAGAACAAAGACTTGACTATTACACTGCCTCATCTTCCCAGCTTGCAGCTTCTTAACATCTTATTATTTGTTCCTGACCTGTACCGCTGACCCCTTTTATCGAAAAGACCTTTCTAGGTGTACATCATAGTGCCATGTTTACTGCCTTGTGGATTCTGCCATCTCTTGCCATTAAAAGGTGTTCTGGTTTGTGTTCCATATAAAAAAAAACCACCAAGTGACCGCTGTTTTCATCGGTTTTGATGCATTGCACTGTGTTAAGGCCTTTTCACACTAGAACCCGGGTTGAACTCCACCCTGGGTGAACCAAGTGCCACCCCGGATAGAGTTTTTTATATTTTAATTTTGAGTCTAATCCCGCATCATTCCACACTTGTTTCATGCAAAGCAAGCTTATTTCTCCCGGTTACTACTGTTTCCAACCCTGGCAAGAGTTTCAACCCAGGTTGAAAATCTCAACCCTGGTTGAAAATCTCAAACCTGGTGTGGAGCAGGGTTGAGTTCAACCCTTGGCAAAGTCAATCTCTGGGTTGATGCAGGTTTGGCGCAGAGTTGAACATTTTCAAGTATGAAACGCCACATGTTTTCAACCCTGCGTCAACACCTTGTCGACCCGGAGATTTGTGTCTATTGTGAAAAGGCCTTCAAAGAACTGAGGTCAATTTCATGGGACTGCTTTAAGCAGTCAGCAAAACCGTGTTAACATTTAAGTAAAAAAGTGTTAATTTCTGTCCTTGCAGGGTCTCTATTAAATTAACCCTAGAACCATCATGACTGATTTAACAGGACCGATCCTTCCTCTTACAAAATCCAACACTATATGGTAGATGTGAAAGAATGGTGCATACATACTATGTACAAATGTCCATTTTAAGTCCAGCTACCGGTAAGGTTCCCAAAGTCAAATTGATATTAATGAGTCCCTTCTTAACTCGAACATATGTTGTGAACATGTCCTTGTTTTACTTGTATTTGTTATTTTATGTACTCAGATGCATGTGTGTCATGTACACATGCACATATGTTACTAAATGTATTTTGGAGCCTTTGAAGAGATGTACATGTATGTACACGTGTACATGTTCTTGCATATTAATTACAGTACCAACAGTGTTTGTTGATGTTATCAGTCAGTTTTGAAAGTATTGAATTTTGTGGTCTTGTGTGTCTACATGTAATTCAGTATGATATGTGTGAGAATGCCCCATGCAATCACCAATTTTTCTGTAGCATTTCCAGACTACATGTACATGTAGACAGTAAATCTAACTAAAGTAATTATCATTTGATTTAGTAGAGAGCCACCTCTTGCTAGCCTGGATAGAATACATGTATCTTCTCTATTTGCATCGGCCCTTCCCAGTGTGACAGTGCCTGACCAGTGGTTTTGAAGGGGGATAATTGAAGGGGGGGGGGCATCCCTGGTATGAATCAACCCTTGAAGAAACCAGATGACATAACTTTGGACCATCAAAAGTTGAGAGTGATTTACTACATGCAGGAACCATCCCCACTCCTGCAAATTCCAACACCACACCACATGTTGAAACTGTTCACAAAAACTGTTGGACTCTGATAATTGGTGTTATGCCTTCATGTATAACCCCACGAAAAGCATTTAAAAAAAAAAATCAGTTTACAAGTGCAGTACTCGCTCTAACAGATTCCAATGGTGTTGGAGTTTGACTGGATTTGGATTGTTAAAAGTACATTGTATTGTACATGGAGGCACCTGTCACTATATGTACGTGTACATGTACACATCGTACGTCTCCCATAATAGGCCTGGTACATGCACAGAGGATAGTCAGCAAGAAAACACCAGAACTTTGTAGTTTATTACATGCCAAACTCACTATAGTGTATCATGAAGAGATTTGGATTTAACACTGTTAACTTCATGTAACACAGACAGTTTGATTAAATATTAATGTACATACTGGTAGATCAATCACTTCATGATAATAATGATAAAGTGTTGTTTTGACCAAAGTCTTGTGTTCTTCTAACCAAACTCGTGTTTTTGTGGGTTACTAAACTTAACCTCTTGCTTACAAATGGCAACTTTGCAGGGACATCGCCACCAAAGATAACGGGACAGTCACCTTCCTATTACGTGGTATTACCAAAAGAGCCGACAGAAATCGAATGTGTGGCAGAAGGGACTCCAGCGCCAACGTAAGTATTGCTACTAACTAAGCTCATGACAAAAACCTCTAATCTGACAAAAGCTCATCATTAAATAAGCACATTTGAAATTAAACACATTTTCAAATGACCTTTTCGACCACTTCACTTTAACAGAATTCCGAACTGTTTGCATTGGCCAATAGCATTGTCTTGCGGTAGCTCTTTGCTAATTCATAGTTGATTGTTAAAAACCTCGCTTAAGTAAACAGCACTTCCCTAACAGTCCTGAATCCTCCAATTTTAATATGATTTTGCACACCCCCTAGGTTTTTAGGGTTTTAAACTACGGCTTTTTAGGTGTTGATTTTAGTTGAGCGCATGCACGTCTGTTCTCTTTCAACATTATTCTTGCGTGCTTGAATATATGTACGCGTACGCTGCCATCCTAACCCGTGCAGACCAATGTATGATTCCTCTGGCCCTGCTAACAAGGTGACTTTTGGTCACTTGGTGAAAACATGTTACTCTTTTTGCACTTTGTAGAAACGAAAAACATGGAGTTCAGGCATTTTGTCATGTTTATTGTAAATGTGAATTTGATAATTTACGAAAGTAAACACTATTTTTCGCTTTAAAACTTGGTCAAATTGTTCCTCGAGACAAATGCAGTAAAAAGGTTAGGTACAACTCAAAATAGAAAAATTATCGGTTTTCAAGGTCTTTGTTACTTTGTGAGCAAAGCGATGACTCTGAGTGAACAAGATGAGAGAGTACAAGAGTGAGTATTGAGTGCTGCGTTTGAGTACTTGGCCACGAGTGTGAGTAAGAAGTTTGGGGTAATTTGCCTTGAGTTTCATGTACCAGATACATGTAGGGTAGTAATTGGAACATATAGGCACAATGGTACAAATTCTAGAAGATAGTATTTTGACGAAAGTTAGAAAATAGCAAGATTCACAAGTTGGAGTACTTCACAATTCCTGTGAGCATGCCAGGGTACATGTGTAAGTCAAAATATGAGTGAACAATTTATAAGGAGTACCAATCTTCTCCCATGAGTATGAGCATTGTACAATTATGCTACTATATTTGTAAATTCATTCATTCATTCATTCATTCTTTATTATTTTTACCACATCTCATTTCATTAAGTGACAAGGCATAAATACATACATGTAGTTTTGGGTATTACAAAGTTCGAGCTTGTTTTACAAAATATATTTATACACTTTGGGCGCATTATTTTCTAATTAGAGATGGTGGAAGGGGATCCCCAAAAAGCGGAGCTTGTCGAGTAGGGATCCCCTTTAACATGAATTAATACAAACATTTAATGAAAAACAATTGAACGTATAAATTTCAAATCACTTGTTGTATCCCTCACAGGTACCACTGGCAGAAAAACGGTGCAGATTTGAAAATTACAGGCGTGTATGCCCTCAATGGAGGCAACTTACAAGTACGACGGCCGACTGAAGAGACCAATGGGATATACAGATGTTATGCCACCAATGCGTATGGGGTGGCCATGTCGAACAAGATCGACTTCCAGGTCGCATGTAAGTATAGGCCTCGTTTATCTATCCTGACGGTACCCGTAGTTACATGTAAAACAGATCTGGCTGGGCAACACCCCCAGTTTGAAATGGACAAGTAGTTCATGTGTATTTACGCTTTCAAACACATGTGTGATGTGCAAACTATAATCAGCATTTGACAGTTTATAACTTAGTTCCAAAGGTTAAGCTCATGTGGAACTTATTTTGCCAACTTCCAATTCTGAGACGAGCTGTTGGAAATTCACATACCCAAGCCCCCCCCCCCAATGGCAGCTGCAACACATTTAGACTAAAAAGAAAGGTTTATCATTCTTTTCTCTGTAACCCCCAAACATGTTATGCTATACTTTTGTCATTCATGCACCTTTAAAATCTGACTCCTCTTCTCCCCCGCCCCAGTCACTGATCCATTCGTAGACAAGGTGAAGACAACCTACACCTTTCGCGAGGGCGACGTGGCCACCATCCCCTGCAACCAGCCGGACAGCGTGCCACTTCCCTCCATCTTCTGGACGGACGATGCAAATCCCGGCAACAAGATCCCCCTGAACAACCGCGTCAGCATTGACCCCGACTTCAACCTGCGGTTCTCTAACATCAATACGACGGATACCGGCAACTACCAGTGTAACGTCAAGAATGACAAGATGCGACTCCAGCTCTTGTCCCCAGTCAAGGAGGTTGTGGTCACACCAGGTATTAGAGGAGTATTTTTTTCTCTCTCCAAGGGCCGATATACACAGAAGTGCTGCACTGGAAATGCAGAAAGTGAAAATCAACATATTGCGCTGTACATACAATGTAGTAAACATAATACACGGGGCGAAACACCACCAAAATTTTGTTAACTTTTTGCAAATTAATGAAAGTTTGCTGGGTGAAGTCATGACCGAGCTCCATAACATTCAATAGACCATTATCATGATGGGGCCATCTTGATATTTTCCCATTCAAATCAACGTAACCAAAGCGAGGCTGGAAGGAAAAATAGTCTGGTTCCTTTTTGCACAAAAACAATATCATTCACTATTGTTATTGGATACAGGGAACATGACTGAAATGGTGGCAGCATTATAAAGGTCTATACGTTGATTTGTCAAAATGCATATCATTTATTATAACACCTCACCCACAGATTCTGTGTCTTGATTGGCCAAGAGCGAGTCACATGATACTTTCTATTTTTGCAATCTTTCTGTGCACGGCCAAAAGTACTATACCCGTAGCAACCAAAGAACTATACCATTAGCAACCAAAGTACTATTTCCACCGCGCGGTATTTGTGTACAAATGCATGCTGGTGTACGCGTTGCGCGTAGCACGGTTTGTTCCAAAGAGAGCACGCCGCAGAGTTGGGTTCAAACATTTCGTGAAGGGGTAGTTTGGAAGACAGAAATACATTTTCCACCAATTTTTTATTGGAATTGAAGTTTATTCCAACTGTGTTCAGATTTAGATAGTTTAAAATATTAAAACCAAGCAGAATCTGTGGGTGAAGTGTTGTAAAACAAATATTGAATGCTTTATCTCGTGGTGAAGTAAAACTAGCCTCCCTCGGTGATCTATGGAGCATTCTATTTTAATGTCCACGGATAACCTCGGGAGGCTAGTTTTACTACACCACTCGAAGCATTCAATATTTGTATACTAGTCTATGTAATGGACCCTTGCGAAAGCAGTCGTGTCTAGGTTTTGCAGATCTATGCGTGCCCATCCGTTGTTTTATTTCAAAAACACTGTTTCACTTAACCATTATTGCTTCGTCCTTCGGATGGGACGTAAAACCATACCAGTAGGTCCTGTTTGTTGTGTAGTGCAATGCATGTAAAAGAACCCAGTGATGCTTATCGCTAAGAAAAGGGGTTTGCCCTGGTGTTTCTGGCCTCCTGTTAAAACTCCCACGTGGAGTATTTAGGAGAAGAACCAACCAAGAACCCCAAGAATAGTTGTATTGTGAACATGTTCATTTCTCTCTCTCTCTCTCTCTTTCTCTCTGTCTGTAGTTGAGAACATTGAACACAGGCCGGCCACATTTGTTTACACTCCGCCAGCTTCAGTGGATGCCTTCCGCACGGAGAAGCTTCGTCTGAAATGCATGGCTGAAGGATAGTAAGTATTGACATGGGTTAATTAAAGGTACTATACAGCACCAGGTGTGCTGTCCTTTTAAAGAAGAGTGGAATTTTTGTATCAATTTCCAACGATGGTCGGCCGACCATCGTTGGGAAAAATCTTCCCTTTTTTAAAGTACTGTCACTCTCGGGACCTGAGAAAATTGACGTCTTACGTGAATGCCGATGTATGCTATAAGTCGTCATTTTGCCAACTTACACGAATCTTTTGCGCACATGATTCATTGCACCAATTGGCTTCGATTTACCCTGGATTATCTCCATAGTGCTTTAGTTGAATCCAGCAAAATTAGTCCTCTAATTGTATCATCACGTTTGGGGTATTGATAGTGGAGACCACAATACATATTTACGTGCACAGTAATGAATTACATGCGTGCGTGTTCCGGTATACACCACGCACACATTGACTGCAGCAGTCGTCATTCAATAAAACGACCCCCAAAATGGACAGAGCGCATGCGTACAGCCTAGAGGGGGTACTGGTACCTGTATTGATATGCTCGCGATGCATATACATGTATGCGATGCATGCAGCAAAGATCGTATAGTGCAGCGTAGTGGTATGCAGTAGGACACCCTTTTTCGACACCGATGCATGCAGTGATCACGGGTCGTGCGAAACCACTTTTCACTCAAGCAGTACAGGAAGTCGATGCCAATGCGTGATTTGTTGAATGCCAACTGCACAAAGGATTTTGTAATGCTTTTTATGGAAGGGGACCAAGAGTAACATGACGACGACTTGAGCGAAATGGCGACTTATAAAAGCCGACTTAGACATAAAAAATTCAATGGAAATGCATTACGGACAATCAGGACTTTAGTCAGACGGCCGACTTGAGTGATTTGACGAGTTGTACGATGTCGGTTTAGCCGGAGTTAACTGTAGTTCGTTTTTAATTCGGCGAAGCCGTGAATAAGTGTGTGCAAGCATTGACACAACTGTTGAATTGCAATTGAGATCCTAGAATATTGTTTTTCTCGGAATTTTCAGCATTCACAGATCTGAGAACGAAAAGAAATTCACAAATGACAAATGATCTACTCTGCCATTAATGAGATGACCCCTAAGAAATGATAAGGCATGGGTGTATGTTAGTTTTACCATCAATGCTGCATTCATCAACTCTGAATGAGTTTTTAGAAGTTTGGTTAAGTTTCAGGGTATTGTGGTGATGTAAATTTCGATATTCAAGTCTTCAAGAGCTCAACTGTGATGTCATAAAGTGAGCAGCCACTTTTTGCAGACAGGTTCTGCATACCGATGAGCTTTAAATTTGTGGTATTTTCTCGGGGTATGACAAGTTCTTATTGTGAGTTAATGCGTTCGTGGTGAAAAGTTACTCGCTGTTATGCAATGTATTTGGGAACCAATATCTTCATACAAAGACGTAGCTTTGGCATTTTTTGAATGGTGAATTTGTGTGTCTTATTTCTTTGCAGTCCAACACCAGCTATCACTTTCACGAAAGACGGCGAGTCGCTGCCTGCCGATCGCACGACTTATGAGAGCTACGGCCAGGAACTGGTCATCAGTGATGTTATGGCATCAGACGTTGGCTCCTACACGTGCACGGCTAGCAACGGAGGCGGTACCCCTACCACTTTCACCATCACTGTCACTGTAAAGTGTAAGTGTTCCCTGGACTTGGGTTTGATAGCATTTAATATTCAGAACAAGAAAAACAAAGTGGTTTTGCTGACTCGCCCGTTGGGAAGGGGCGATGCATTAATGGCACGAACATAAACAAACTATTGTGTACAAATACAACTGGAGAAACCTGGAGTAGGAAAAATAGTATTTGCAGTCCATTTGTAATAAAGAATACTAATAATGATAAAACAGTCAATAATGACGTCGTCATGACCTCACTACATATTTGTCATTTTAGGATACCAAAAGTCTTGATGATCGTATTTTGTCGATAAAAAAAAAAATTTGCGATTTTGATGACCTCATGAAATCACACAAATGTCACGGCTACCCACTTTCAAAATTAGCTGTAACAGATAACCCAACTATTTTTCCCCTGAACAAATATCAATTTAAGGATGTTCTGCACTTTCTTCTCAGCAAAACCATATTGGGAGAACAAACCAGAGGACACAAACATTGTGATCAACGAGGGCGGTGTGTTAGATTGCGCAGCTGAGGGCATCCCGGTTCCCATGGTAACCTGGCTTATTAACGGTGTGCCCTTTAAAGAGGCAGGTGAGTTGAAGAGGACAATATTGTCCGAAATTGTTTATAAACATACTACATTGTACATTGCAACTGATGACTAGGCTGTACCGTTGCACAATTTGTAATAAAATAATCTTCAAAGTGCCACAAAATCCCCCAAGAAGTTAAAGGTATAGTCCATCATTTGTAATTAGTGCATTTTGTTCGTTTGAAGCAACAAAAGTGCTCAAAATCTAAAGAAGGGTGCTGAACAACGAACCTGATAAAGTTTCAGCTCAGCATCAGCTGTACATTTGGAGAAAAACAACATTCTGGGATGTGGATTTCAAATCAAAAGATGCTGAATCATGTTTTGAATTGGGCCTGAATTCAGCTTCCGAGACACGTTCTCACTGTGCTGATTGCAGCTACGCGATGTCGCGCACCAATCCGATGAATTATAGCAGCCACGCCCGCGTGTGCATCTTGTCAACGCTTGCGCACGCTTTGCCGAATAAAAAAAAAACGAACTCGATTACAGAAATTTCCAACGGTGCTTCTTGGAAAGGCCTTCTTTTGCTGATTTCTTCAAAATGACAGCTTGCCAGAAAGAATAATTTCACAGGGAGTTTAGCCCCCTTACTATCTTTCAACCAAGTATGTTTTTCAACAATAATTACGTCAGTTAGTTTGTGGATAGCTGCAAATGATGGACTCTGGCTTTAATTTATTTTCGTGCCCAACACTCTCACTAGAAAAAAATATGGACATAGATCCCATAACTTGATGAACTTCTGTATCAGCCTGGCATTCAAGCTTTTCACTCTGTCACTTTAATACGTGTATTTCAAAAGGCCAAAGACCTCATGATGTCATGCTTTGTTGACAGACGGTTGGCAGGCGGTCCCTACTTCGTCTGGCGTCCCGACTCTGCTCCCATATGCAAACAGAGCCCTTTGGTCTTTAAGTTTTTGGTCTTTAAGTCTTTGGTCTATTGAGGTTAATATGCCACCTAATGCTGTCCATGATGCCTTTTATGTCATAGGGACGCTATGTATTTTGCTTGAGGCCTGTAGGAGTTTTTTTTTTCAATTCTGTATCTGGATCTTGACCTGGATCATTATACTTCCGACAAAACGGCTACCCGCATCAGGGTTATTAACCCACTAGCCCCTGCACCACCCAAAAGAGCCATGCCTGTTATTCCTTTAACTGTCCAAAACTGCTATAGCACTGTAGATGGTGTTGTGGATATCATCAATGAGTTACTGCAGTGTAGTACACTGTAACAAAAGTTATAATGGGTTAAGTGATCCCATGGTATTCCCAATTGCGTGATCTCGCGCTGTTTCCAACTAGGTGATCTGATGCGATTTCCAATTCAATCCGTTGCTGTCTCATATCAAGAGATCCCATCTTTCCCAATTGGTCAATCTGAAGCTGTTTCTCATCAGGATGTCTCATCTTATTCCCAATTGGGCAATCTGAAGCTGTTGGTTATCAGCAGATCTCAATTGCTTCCCGAATGGGCAGTCTCATGTTGTTTCCAATCAGGAGACGTCATTTTGTTCCCAATTTGGCAATGTCATGTTAATACTAATCCGGATAACTCATTCTGTTCTCAATTGGGCAGCATCATTTTGCTTCCAATCAGGAGATCGCATCACATTCCTAATTGGGCAATCTGTTTCTAATCAGAAGATCTCATTTTGTTCCCAATTAGGCAATCTCAAGCTGTTTCTAATCAGGAGAACGCATTTTGTTTCGTATAGGGCAATCGCATGTTGTTTCCAATCAGGTGATCTCTTACTGTCCCCAACTGGGCGATTTCAATTTTGCTCCCAAGACAGGTGGTGTACCTAATGGGACATTTCAGGCACACGTATTGTAAGGCCACGGGGAGGAAAGGGGTTGCTATTTTAATTCATTAATCAATCTGTATTTATTTGTGTCTCACCATAAATTATTTGTTATGCATCTGAACGACAACCTTTTTCACTTTTTTCACTTGTTCCATGCATGAAGAGGCCAATCCTCGTCTCACCATCACCGAGGGTAGAGGAGGGGGCAGGGTGGAATTAACAAATGCCATTACGGAGGATAGCGCCGTCTTCGTGTGTGTAGCATCCAACGAGTATGGCGAGATATTCGCCAGTGGCTTCGTCAATGTGGAATGTAAGCCTCCTCTTTAACATGAAACCCAACTCTCTCCAAATCTGAAATCACTGCCCAATTTATTGTGCTCCTCTGATGTGGTCAATATTAGAGTTGAAACGATGCGCCTATGACATGAAACAATTTGATCACAATATACACCTCAAAATACGATTTTATGCAAATCCCGCTACTGTAAAAAATGGAATAATGAGCCAAAAACATGCATGTACATGAACAGACATTCTGTAGCATTTCCTTTTTGTTTGCAAAGTATATACCTAGGCAGTGTATTAGAAATGAAGATTAATGCCAGTGAAGGAGGGGGGGGGCTTAGAAGATATTATGTGAGGCGTTCTGGCAAAATGAGACGGAAATGGGCACAGGCCGTAGTGGAGAAAATGCCCAAAAAAAAAGATTGAATGGGGGCAATTTTTTGTCTTCGATTTTCAGATTTATTGATATTTGTAATCTGTGAATTGTGTTCTATGCATAGTTTACACAGATAGATAAATCATGGAATATAAGTGTTTTTATGGGGAAAAAACACAATTAGCATTGTTCTTTTTACAAATACAAAACTGGAAACATAAAAGGCCTTTTTTTCCTCTCAGTGTTGTACTTTTTGACATTTTGATAAATGTGATCTTTATCAATGCCATAACTTGTCAATCGAATATCCAGTTGAAGTGCAACAAACAATATTGTAAGAAGCATTTTATTCTCTTTCCTAAGACCTGCAAAACCTCAGTAAACCTCTGCTCAGTGGTGTCCCATTTTGCCAGAACGCCTCACATTATATTCAATAAATCTCTCCATCACCTGAACCACCAGTTTACCCAACACACTTTGAACATGCAAGATGTTGCATTCAAGTATGAAATAGTAATATATCAATATTGTAACATCCAATAACGTAGTGCAATACATTGATGTATTATCGATCAGCTGTTGCTCTGTTGTCTAACTCTTCTTTTTTTTTAATACAATTTAGCAATCCCGGCTGAAATGACCGATGCACCCCAGCGGAACCTGAACAGCATCGAAGGCAGAGCCTTTGAGTTGACCTGCGCAGGGCAGGGCTCACCGAAGCCCACCATCCAGTGGACATTTCAAAACAATCCGGTAAACACCAATCCTCTTGAAAGTCCTGTCGCTCCCACCAGCAGGGGTGTGAAATCTCAGCTTTAAAGATGATTTCAGCTTTTTTGGTTTTGGATTTCAGCTTTTTTTTCTCAGCTTTTTCCCCAGTTTTTTCCCTCACTTGCTGTGTACAAAAGTATAAGAGATCTCAAAAATTCAGCTTGTTTACACCTTTTTTCAGCTGTTTTCAGCTATTTTTTGCTATTTTTTATCAGTGGTCACTCACACCCCTGCACCAGTCAACTAGTGTCCTACTTAAAAACATACAGTGAAAAAAACTTCTCATTTTTTTTTTTTTTAATCCATTAAAGGGAATGTACAGCATTTGCTTTTGCTTCAATTTTCAGAAATAAATGGATTTGGAGGACTGGTATGTTTTAGAAAATATTGTTAAACTGACTTGTTTCACGTTTTGGGCTTGTAGATGCTGGAAAATCCACGAAAACCTATCATATTCTTGTAGTCTGTTTCCCTGACCCCACTTAAGATGAAACGGAGCAATGGGAATTGTAAGGTCAGAGAATCAGTCTAGCAGGGCCAAGCAGGCTTGTACCATTTCACAGGTGTGTAATCAATTCCAAAGAAAAGTCAGAATAACTAAACATGAAAAATTAAGAACAGTTTTTGAAAAAAAACACAGTTTTCTCCAACGCTGGTCGGCTGACCAGTGTTGGAAAAATACAACTTTTCTTGAAAATGTCAGCACACCAGGAGCCACGATTTTGCAGGATGCTTTAGACTGCAAGTCCCAAACAAAGCAGTAAGGTTTTTCATTATATTTTGATCATTTCGTTTTATGTTGTTTGCAAATGTTGTATTTTCCCATTAACCCTCCTTCTGCTACTGTTTGAACAGTCACAGACAGTCAAAAAAAATTCCATCCACTTCCCCTGCCATGCCTTTTACACAGGCTAGTCACCGACAGTCAGATCACATTTCAGTCAAATTTAGTCAACAGACAGAAGCAGTCATTTGGTGGCGCAGCTGTCTCATCAATCACCTACAGTCAATGCGCAGCCGTATGAAGTTACGGTACATAAACAGTCACAGCCAGTCAAGCCTGCTTATGTGAGCTGGGGACTCTTAACTGTTGAAAACAGTCACTTGATTGATTTGGACTGAAAGGACAACTAGGCACAGAATTTATGTTTGCATTGGAGGGTTAATTTAAAAAACAAAAACCCACCGCTGATAAATGATCCATTGTCCTGACCAGAATTTGCTATCAATTCCGACCTTGATTGTGGTATGCAGTGTTTACAAATATGAAATTACACAGTTGAAGGGTAAAACCATAGAGCTATATTAAATTACTAGAGTGTTATTTCCTTGTTCTTGCACCTGGAGACACTTTGAACCGCAGACATCTTGAATTCATGTGCATGTTTGTAGAACATAATGAAATAAGATGGATTGAATTTTAAAAGTGTACTCCACATGCAACGTGCGAGTAGAACGTACGCAAGCTTCTTAAAGCTAGAGTCCATCATTTGCAGCCATCCAAAAAGTAACTGGCGTAATTATTGCTGAAAAACAACCTTGGTTGAAAGATAGTAAGGGAACTAAACTCCCTGTGAAATTATTCTTCCTGGGAAGTTGTCATTTTGAAGTAATCAACGAAAGAAGGCATTTCCAACGGTGATTCTTAAGAAGCACCGTAGGAAAATTTAAATTAGTAGTTCGTTTTGTTATTCAGCGCAGCGCGCGGCAAGTTTGGAACGACGCACACGCGCGCGCGGTTGTTATAATTCGTCGGATCAGTGCACGACGTCGCGTATAGCTGCAATTCAAAACAATTCAAAACATGATTTAGTAACTTTTGATATGAAATTGAGATCTTAGAATGCTGTTTTTCTCGGAATGTACAGCTAAAGCTTAGCTGAAACTTCATCAGGTTAGTTGCTCAGTATCCTTCATTAGATTTTGAACTCTCTTGTTGCTTCAAAAGAACAAAATGCACAAATTACAAATGATGGACTATAGCTTTAAGCGCGTGTTCCGGTCTAAAAAAAAAACACGGTTAATCATCTGCAGCGGATACACACACACACGTTGCGCTGTTGTTTGCGTAGAGCAAAATGTCACGCTCATTTGCTGATCGTGCGTTTCGGTTTTGGGCGTATTGGCTTCGATGACGCACCGGTATGGAATACAAACACAGATATGCAAATAGCCGGACCAAAAACGTGCGAAATGTCTAGCCTTCGATAGGTTTGTGCACAAACATGGATGCGCCCATCGGGCATTACTTTGTACGTGAGTCAGCGCTCTAGTAATTTAAAGGGAATATACAACATTTGCAAACATCAAAAAATAAAACTACCAAATCATTTTGAAATACCTTGCTGGACTGTTAGTGAATGACAGCGTAAAACATCCTGTAAAATCACGGCACCTGGTATACTGTCATTTTAAAGAAAAGTGCTATTTTTGTATCAATTTCCAACGCTGATCGGCCGAGCAGCGTTTGAAAAAACTGGCTTTTTTTCAATTACTGGCCCCAATTGACCATCGCACTTGTTTGCAATCGATTACAAACCTATGAACGGGTACGAGCCAGCTGGGCGCAGGCGCGGTTCTACGGGGGGGCTAGGTGGGGGCTGTAGCCCCCCCCCCAAATTTTGTCTAGCCCCCCCAAAATTAATTTCTTAAAAAAAGAAAATGCATTAGCAAAAAGAAGGATTGTGATGTACATGCGAACGGTCTCCCCTTAAAGAAGAAGTAGCCGTGGCAAGGGTGCATTAGTTAATTTAGTGTGAATGATTTTATGATTTTATTGGCGCTCCCCATTGAAAATATGGCATGAGCCCCCTTTTGATTTTCGGAGGCCTAAGTGTCTGGAAAAAATAACCGGTCTACATTTCAGCAGGCTTCCTTGAAAAAATTCTGGATCCACCGTGCTAGCCCCCCCAAAATATTGGTTCTAGAACCGCGCCTGGCTGGGCTGCATGGTTCCCTGACCTTACAATTCCCCAATGTATGTAAACTGTTCTGTTTCTTCTTATATGGAGTCAGGGAACCAGACTACAGGAAAATGATTGTTTTTCTTGGTTTTTATAGCATTTTCGAACCCAAAACCTCAAAAAAGTCAGTGTAACTAAATTTGTTATATATTTCCAACCCCCCAATTCCATCCATTTCTGAAAATTACAACAAAAGCAAATGATGTATATTCCCTAGCTTTATGGGTAAAACCCAACTTTCAAGTGATTTTATCTCATTGATATCACAACCAGATTGTCCATGGTGAATCAAAGTACAGCATCGTGGAAGATGGCAATACGAGAAGCACAACCAGCACTCTAACAGTCACAGGAGTGGCTGTGGAAGATAGCGGCGACTACAAGTGCATTATTGAGAACGGCTTCGCAGCAGTTGATGCCACATCAACGGTGAATGTCAGAAGTAAGTGGATGAGTGTAGTTTTCGTCAGGATGGTTGTATAGTTGAGTGGAGCCTTGAGGACAATTTCACGCTGAGCAAAAGCTTTACAGAGAATGAACAAGCAAATACCTCAGTCAAGGTTCTTTTGAGTAGCTTGCCAGTTGCCTCGAGACTAGATGAATTGTGATGGTTTGACAACTTTGCCTTTGTTGTGTTAAAGGTAGAGTAGATCATTTGCAGCTACTTGTATTCAAAAAGTAACTTACAAAAAAGTAACAAAATTATTATTGAAAACGTTACTTGGTTTAAAGATGGGGATGTCAGTCAATTCCCTGTGAAATTAGTCTTTCTGGTGTGTTGCCATTTTGAAACAAAAAAAAGAAGAAGGCCATTTCCAAAGATGCGTCAACTGATGCATTTTTGGAAATTTCCGTTAATGGATGTGGGCAAGCGCTGACACGATGCACACATGCGCGCGGTTATTAGTTGGTTCAGTGCGTGGTATTGCGTAGCTGCAATTGGCTAAATTAGAACGTGTCCCGGATGCTCATTTCAGGCGCAATTCAAAACAGGACTCGGCAAGTTTTGAATTTAAATTAAGATCCTAGAATACACAGGGCTAAAACTTCATCAACTTAGTTGTTAAGCACCCATCTTTAGATTTTGAGCACTTTGTTGCTCCAAACGAAAAAAAATGCACAAATGACATATGATCTACCCTTCCTTTAAGTAATCTTGTTGAGCAACGCAGTCACTTCAAGATTAGTTGGCATTAAAAATGGCACCTAGATTTTCTAGAATTTGAAGAAGAGAAATTTCTCACCTATTTTTAGGTATACCCATTATTCCCGGTATGAAGATATTTTTCTCCATATCTTGACTCCAATCAACTTTGTAAAATGTGCATATTCATTGTCTTTCAGGAGGTACAACAATCGTCGTGGGTCCAGGGGCTGAGGTGAGTGTAGAGCTGGGTGCAGACGCCATCATTGCATGCGAGGTGGATCACGATGTCGCGCTGGAACCCACAGTTACCTGGTACCGTAACGTTGGAGCCGGCGAAGAAGAGCTGGACCTGACGGTGCCGGGCGGACGCTTCCGACGGGCCAAAACGGGCTCGGACAACCTGAAAGTGGTGGCTACTGTCGTGGAGGACACTGGAACGTACAAGTGCAAAGCTGTGACATCTGAAGACGAGGCCTCAGCATCCACAGAGCTGGTCATTAAGAGTAAGTTGGTTTTTAACCTCGTCTCTGCCTTTTCCATCACAGTGTTGTTAGACACGTATGGATTGCGCTTCTCACAGCAACCAATTCAGCCGTTTCTTGATGAATGACCAACCGCGTGGTGATTGATTGCCATCTTTGTCGGTGCGCGATATCAGTGCTGTGCCAATACACCCAACTGTAGAGGGTGCTGTGCCGCCTACAAAGTAACAATGAAGGACACATGACAGGAATGCACCTGATCCCATGACAAAAATCCCATTACAGTCAAGGGACTGTTAATTACAGTATAATTATTTTTAGTTTTACTACTAACGGCTTTAATAGGCATGCAGACCTATTACCCCTAACCCCCTAGTAGTTCCTCAGGACTACCCTGTTACGGTAAATCCAACATAGTCCAACAGGAGTTCCCTGCTCAATCCACTGTGCGTTATTTTCAGTTGTTTGCTGAATCCAACAGAGTCCAACTTGGCATTATAATGCGGTTCAGTTGCCTGCTGAATCCAACATTTTGCATCAGGAATGTTCACAAGGGGTTTACTGCTCAATCCAACAGGCTCCATCGGGTATATGACATAGTTGGATCCTGTTGGATTCAGCAGGGTTAGGGTTTATGCAAAAAGTTTTTGTCAGATTCTCTTGGTCGACTACACATGTACATACCTGTAGATAAGCTAAAGGTTGGTGATTCTTGTACTCTTACAAGATACATGTACCTCAGTAGAAAGAAGAGGAAAAATATATCACCTCAAAGGTTTCAATTTAACATACTAGTTTGAAAGGAAAATAAATCGGTGTATCCTGATCAGTGCAAAACTATTAGTGCAGTACATTTCAGGCGAAAAGACTGCCACTTGCAAGATGCTAGAAAGCTGAAGCAAGATATCAGTGAAAAAATAAAAATTATGTAGGAGGGAAGGATACCCCAGAATCTGGCCAGGACTGAAAGCCCAAATCAACGTGTTGGCCTGGGTTGTGTTCGATCCAGGGCCACAGTGGTGAAGGAGCGTGCCTATTATGAATGGATGTACCACTGCTTCATCCCGACTCTTCCCAAAATCCTATAATTTTCTCTTTTTAATGGTTTTTGTTCTTGATTTTTGATTAGCTGTGCCTGCCCCTCCGTCGAAACCGACAGTCAGCAAGCGCTCTGACATCTCCGATACCATGGTTGCTGTGGCGTGGAACAGTGGGGACGATGGCAACTCCCAAATCACTGATTACATTGTCTCACGCATGACCAACTTCCCCGACCTTGGCTGGGTAGTTGAGTCTACTGTGCCAGCTACCTCCACCCAGGCTTCCTTAGACCTCTCCCCCTACGTCACCTACCGGTTCCGCGTGGTGGCCGTCAATGATATCGGAGAGTCTCAGCCCAGCGAGTTGTCTGATGAGTACACGACTGCAGCCGCAGCTATCACTAAGACCCCAGACGAGGTGGGACTTGAAGCCACGGATCCTGGCAAGTTGAAAGTGACATGGCCGGTAAGTTTAGACAACAGGGCCCAACTTCAACAAAGGAAATGGCATGGTTGGATAACTTTCTGCTACCAGTGATTAGATACCAGTGAACTTCATGGAACTTGGCAATCATAGTAAGATGTGTGTGAAGTGGTCAGACAATAAGCCTGTACTTGGTCTGCCGCCTTCAGAAAGACAATTGCTTAAGCATTACAGTGTATTTCACCAGCAGTTGCGTAGTTAATTACAGAAATTGCTGCCGTTGCTACCTTTGAATATCGTCTTTTAAAACAACCTCTTTGTGTTAAAAAAAAAACCAATGTAGATGAACAGGAAACTAATGTGAAGTGTTCTGGCAAATTGAGATGGAACTGGACACAGGCCGTAGTGGAGAAAAGTGCAACAAAACAACTTAATTCAGGACTAAGCCCGTGATTTTTTTTTGATTTTTTTTTCTATTTTGAGATTTATTGGTCTTTTTTTCAGATTTTTCGGTAATCTTTGATATGTCTACTACACATTTTAAAGAAATTTTATAAAAATGGTTGATTTAAAGTGTTTTTAAGGAAAAACAATTGGCATTTTTTCGTTTTCATGAATGCAAACCATCGAAATTTTTAAGGGCCTAACTTTACTTTACTTTGCTTTTTAGACACATGTCGATAATCAGCCATAACGTGTCTGTTGTATTCCGATTGAAGTACAACAAACAGTCTTGTTAGGAGAATTTTATTCTTCTTCCTTCCGACCGCAAACCTTCGTTTCGACCTCTGCCCAGTTCTGCCTCATTTTGCCAGAACGTCTCACAAAATATGTTCAACAATATTTGTGAGACGTTCACAAATGGCCCTAATATGTTCTAAAGTTGTTGACCTTTACCCGAATTGCCACCCTTTCCAGGAAGTGCACCCGTATGACCAGAACGGCCCCGGATTCAAGTACGTGGTCAGATGGAGGGAGGCAGGCACCAATGATGAGTGGACACCCCACGACATTGACGACTACAGGACGACCAGCTACGAGATCGACGGCGGCGATATCTACAAAGAGCTGGAGGTGCAGGTGGTGTACGAGAATGACCTAGGGGAAGGACCAGCCTCAGAAAAGTCAGGTTACACTGGAGAAGGAAGTGAGTATTGGCTCAATAAGATTTTGAAGGTTTGCATGGTGACGATAGCAATAGGATGAAGTCTGCGGTAGCACCATGTCACAAATCTGTTTGGTGGGTTTGTGAGGTTCGGAGAAGAACTTGGGGAAACTCAATGTTTTCAAAAGTATACTCTTCCTGTCGTCCCGAGACTCCGGCTGACGGGCAGTATAACAGCCTAAACGTTGCGGTTCCTCCTGGTTCTTTTCAGAACCCCACAAGCTGACCAAAGAGATTTGTTACATTGTTACAAATTTTTGTTGGTGTAAATTAATTCTATCTTATTGAGTATTGGCTCCAAATGACACAGAGCTGCTTGTTACAGAAATTGGCTGACTGTTTGCTGATTTTTTGTATAAGTACAGAATGCCATGGTACTGTAGTTACGGTGTTTGACTCATGTACAATGGTGCGTGGGTTTCGAACCCTGCCAGGAACATGGTGTTTGTGCCCTTTGGGCTAGACACTTGACTACAATTGCCTCTCTCCACCCAGGAGTATGAATGGGTGCCTGTGAGGGTCGAGGACTGAAAGGTGCGCTGATATCGGCTGCCACGTGGTCTCGTGGCCTGATGAAAAAAAGTAGTAAAGTCTGTCTCGAGCCAATGTGGCTCATCAGGCCTGTGTTTATCTCCGGTTTCCTTGGCATGAAACGACTGAGAATATTTCTACTCCCCCTGAATGCCATGCATACAGTTCCAGCCCAGCTAATGCAATGCCCATTTATACTCCTGGGGTGGAGGAGAGCAAGTGGGGGGGTGTGCCTGCCTGCCCAAGGACACAATATATGGCCAGTGGCTGGATGGATCCCCCCTCATGTCACGAACCACCCCAACCACTACCCCACTAGGCCACACACTCCCCTAATGTGGCCTGATGAACGGGGAAATAATTGTAAAGCGCTTTGAGATTTTTGACATTATTGATACGAGGGAAAGCGCTATTACTATTACATGTATACAGGTTACAAACCAAAATATTATGTAATAATCAATTGTGATTTGGTTTTAAGCTTTGCTTTTCTTTAGTTTTAGTCTGGACATAAATTTGCAAAGCAATACATTCTGCTTTAATAGCAGATAAAGACTGCCAGACAGAAATAAAGACTTGTGAAAATTGACGATTAAGCACATCGTGAAAACGGCTGTTTTGAGTGAACCAAAAAAAAGAAAAATTAAACTGCGTCATAACAGCTCCTTTTTGGGCCAAAATTTAAGGATTTTCCCTTCCTCCTTCGGTGACTGTTGTAATTATTTTATGTTTTTTTTTAATGACGCCAGCTCCTACACAAGCACCACAGAATGTACAGGTGGTCGCTGACAGCCCAACGGAAGTCATCATAACCTGGGATGAAGTGCCTGCCTCGTCTATTAACGGCATGCTCCAGAAGTTCATGGTAAACATTTCATTTGATAAAATTTGTATTGAGCAACAGTGTTCTCAATAAAGAGTAATTTACTTTTTGTGTGTTATTCATTGGTTTTGTCAAACTGAGCATTATTGTAAATCAGTTAAATTTCTAAATACTGAATGTGCATGTATGTGTTACTTGCTGCAAAGTCCCATTGATGATTTTTTTTTTTTACACTGAACATTTATTTCAACTTTGTTATGACACTACAAACATAAAATAATTATGTGAACATTTAACCCTAAAGGGCCCGGGGGGGGGGGGGGATGAGAAGAATTACCATTCGTGCATATGAATAATTATTTTGCCATAATTCCAAAACCCTTTGACCTATAGTGATGAAATTTCTTAGGTATGTTCATGAAGAGTTGTTCTGTGCATGTACCGAGTTTCAAAAAAGTCTGAAGAAACCTAGAGAGAGAAGACAATGAGAAGAAATTGCAGTTTTAGAGGTGGGAGGAAAACCCCAGAAGAATATTCTGGGGAAAACCCACGGAAGCATGTATTGACTGAAAACCATATCCACATGTGGGCTGGGCAGGTGGCAGGAATCGAACCTGGGCCTTAACAGTGGAAGGCGCGGAGAGAAACCACTGCGCCAACCTCACTCCCGAACCCGACTCCCCTACCTGAATGGACTTTTACATTCTTTGACTACCGACCAGTAAGCCAGGGGGTGTGGGTTCGATTCCTTCCTCAGCCTGTGAAGATTTGTTCTGTTTAAAAAAAAATCTTGCATGGGCTCCAGGAAAGCACTCAGCTGTGCAAAGGGTATTTTGTTAATTAAAGACACATACATGTATGTTAGATTTCAAGTTGGAGCAGAGATTAGAATAAACATGTAACAATGTTGGCAAATTTCTGCAAAATCAGTTAAAAAACCCCACCAGAAACAAAGAAACTAGAAAGCACTCAGAGAGCGCACACCTCCACTAAGGCTAAACAATTCCCCACCATATTGTCATCACACTCAAAAGAAATACTTGCATAAATGGTGAAGAATCCTTAAAAAAAAATAATAATGGATCCAGACCTGGATCACTTCCAAAATCTAATCGATTTTTACTCGTACCATGGACCACCCTTGCACTTGTACCAAGGACCATCTCCTGAGTTATCTTGTTAATGGTATAGTCCGTCATTTGTAATTTGTGCATTTTGTTCGTTTGAAGCAACAAAAGTGTTCAAAATCTAAAGAAGGGTACTGAACAAGTAACCTGATGAAGTTTCAGTTCAGCTTCAGCTGTATATTCCGAGAAAAACAGCATTCTAGGATCTCAATTTCAAATCAAAAGTTGCTGAATCATGTTTTGAATTGCAGCTGTACGCGATGTCGCGCACTGATCCGACGAATTATAGCAACTTGCGCGCCTGTGCGTCGTGCCAATGCTTGCGCGCGCTGCGCCGAATAACAAAACGAACGACTAATTTAAGCTTTCCTACGGTGCGTCTTGGAAAGGCCTTCTTTCGTTGATTACTTCAAAATGATAGCTTGCCAGAAAGATTAATTACACAGGGAGTTTAGTCCACTTACTATCTTTCAACCAAGTACGTTTTTCAACAATAATACGCCAGTTAATTTTTCGGATGGCTGCAACTGATGGACTATAGCTTTAATAGACGAACCAACCAACCAACCAACCAGCTAACCATCAAAATCCAATGAAAACATAACCTCTTTAGCAGAGGTAATACAACAGCTGAAATTCTGAGGACATTGGTTTGTATTGATCTCCTACAGATTTACTATACCATGGAAGAGGCACAGGCCCAGGGCCAGGAGCCTGCCGAGTGCCTGCCCAACACCGACTGTCGTGTGAGCAACCTCAACCCGTACATGAACTACCAATTCCAGGTGGCGGTCCGAAATGGTCAACGCGAGGGCGAAAAGTCGGCTCCTGTCTCATTTCAGATGCCTGAAGGAGGTAAATAATATGTACTGACAAAATCGGTGTGTAATGCTGTGTCACATTGGCCAGTACATGTCAGATGAAATCACATACCTCGGTGCTCAATGTATTGAGTCTTGCAAGCAGATGGGAGAGTTTGGTTCATTTTTAGAGGGGTGCATGCAAATTGAATTTTTTTTTAATTGAATCCTTAAATCTCGAGGGTTTGAAAAGGTGAATTTCCAATCTTAATGAGCACATAAATGATGCCATCTGAGGCAGAAGCATCGGTGTTATAGCCGAGTGCAAAAAAAAAACTTGCTAGAATTTGGGGTGTTTTGGACTGGGGTCGATTTTATATTTTTTTGTTTAAGCAGTTATCATTTAATTCTCAACGATCAGTCATTGAGCAAACTGCTTCAGTGAGCTCAACTTTTTGGTTTCAAATTTGTACAGACAAAAGTTACTGTAGGCCTACATGTACAATGGGTTTAAATACCAATTGACATAACAGCAGTTGCGCCCTCAGGTGTCAGAAAATAACACAGACGATGTAAATGTAGAAAAAGTAGACATGTAATTAAAAACAAGTATAAAAAAACAGCAAAAGAAGCAATGGGTGTTCCATGATTTGTATACAAGTCAGAGGCAATTGATTTCGCAGTGCAATTTAACCCCACGTCTGTTTGATTCACTCTGTAGAGTCTGGACCTGTATATGATATGTCCGTTGTCCCACTGTCCGACCGTATAATGGTGAAGTGGGGCAAGCCGGCTTCCCCCAACGGTGTCATCAAGGGATACAACCTCAGCTACAACACCTGTAAGTATTGGAGCAGCTCTGCTCCTACACTTGAGAACAAGTCGCTAGACAGTCTTGTTTTGTCTGTTCGCACCACTAGTATTTACCAGCATGGCGCTGTGTAACGTGTTATAATTTGTTGGCCTCGACATGTCTAATGATATGGTTTCAGATGGATACTCATTTATGCGCCCAATGAATTGCACATGCATTACATTTCCATAGAGATGGCCAATGACAGCTGACCTGTACCGCTGAGAAAGCATCCATTATTAGATTGGGGATATCTTTTTCTTGTTTGGTGTACATTTCTCTCTTTTTTTCTGCATGATTTTCATTAAAATATTAAAATTTGAAATGTAATATTCCAATTATTGTTTTGTAAGTAATAAAATAATATGATGAAATACAAGTACCAAACGGCCTCGAAATTAGGTCTTGACCTCTCGAAGAATGGGATTTGTTCCATGTTGTATTGCATTCACCGCACACGTGTCTAATCACGTACATGTACATGACTTTGCACAAGCATGCAAGCATATTCATTTCCTTCCAAAAGTATTATCTGCCTGCGCCGTTACGCGGTGGGCGAACTAAACCCGGCCAGTTTACTGACTTGCTTTCAAGTCTACTCCGCTCTATTCTTCGCATTCAGGCACCCCTGCTAAGTACCGGTAAGGGCCAAGTCATACAGGTAACAGCGGCCGATTTCACGAAATGGAGCATAACTTTCGCCACGAGTAGGATTTATGCAACAAATATGTGCAGTTGCGCTGTGAACTGACTATTGATTTTGGGAAACTTGGCGTTGCTGCGCAACGTTATAAATTTATGTAAACATTTTGGATGAAGATAACAATGGCTGTTCTTGAAGTAATTATTAGTTACGCAACGTGAGATGTTGCCTAACTTATGCAATAAAATGTGGCGTAAGTGAAGTTACGTTATTGCGTAAAGTTTCGTGACATCAGCTGCGGGCAATTCTGAGGCAACCGAGTATGTACTGCAATTTGGACAAACCGTCTCGCAGAGCAGAAAACCTTTTTAATAACAGTTCGTGGAAATGCCTCATGGAATAAACACAATATAAAGCTTACCTGTGATTTTCTTCTTGGCGATTGCCTTAAACCAATACATTGCAGAGTACTTGCTAAGTTCCTTATTAATACTAATTGTGAAAATGTCTCATAAAAAAAATAAGCAATAAAAAAGTGTCGTGATAGAGATTGCCTTTAAAGAGGTAAGTTGAGGCATTGAAAAAAAAGACATACTGAGAAATATTGATTATTACCAATAACTTTTCTTTCTCTCTGTGACTGTAGTCGATGGCGAAGATTTGGGAGAGACGACCAGTGTTCCCATTGGGGACCCAGAGGCCGATTCCTACAAGGTGGAGTCCGCACAGCCCGACACCAACTACCGCATCTCAGTCTACGCCACCAACGGGTATGGCGGCGGCCAAGCGAGCATCCAGGAGGTCAAGACGCGAGTCGGTGGAGGTAGGTGGAATCGCAGAATTACAATCTCAAGACCCAATTTTTTTTGCCTCTGTCTCGACTTGGTCTTCAATAGTCAAGTCCATCACAGTTCTGGTCAAAGTAATTCACAGATCCCCTTTCACAAGTCCGGTCAACGGTAACAGGGGATGCCAATTGTCACAGTTCACGTGAAGAACTTGTGAATTCACTGGAAGAGACATGATGGACTTTGAAGGATTCGTGAGGACTTTTGAGGAGTTGTGAGGACCTGTAATGGGTTTAACTATAACTCTCATCTTAAAATGCAAATGCCTTGGTCTTGGTGTCTTGCTCAGCGTCTCAGGACTCGATGGTTAGTCTGAGACTTGGCAGAGTTCTTGTCATTTAATATTAGATTAATTTGTCAATTTCAGTGGAACTGGAATCCATCTATTACGGCTTACACAAAACAAATGTCTAAAGATGATCCACCTCTTGATTGTTGTCAGTAGAACATGACCACTCGCGTCCTCTGTGTTACGGTACATGAACTGTTTAGGGTCATTGCATGTGTACATTTTTATGTTGGTCTCTTTCCCTGTGCACGTCGCAAATGGTCCCTCCACAGTGCACAGGTAAAAAAGTAAAGTCTGTCCCGAGCCAATGTGGCTCATCAGGCCGGTGTTTATCTCCTGTTTCCTTGGCATGAAACAACTGAGAATATTTCTACTCCCCCTGGATGGGATGCTAGTCCATCGCAGGTTACTCCCCAGCTAATGCCGGTACCCATTTATACTCCTGAGTGGAGAGGGGCAAGTTGGGGTGAAGTGCCTTGCCCAAGGACACAATGTATAGCCAGCGGCTGGATTCGAACCCCGGACCCTCTGATCATGAGTCACGAACCCTAACCACTAGGCCACACACTCCCCCACAGTGCACAGGTACTGTGGCTGAAAAACCTGAGGGATCCTCTAAAGAGAGAACACGACAATAAGTTTAAGCAGTCGGAGGAAAAAACCTGGAAAGACATTCAAAGGAGCTCCCATGAAATCAGGCAGGGACTGAACACCCCAGTCCATATATCAGCCTGGATTATATTATAATCTAGGTCACTGTGGTGGAAGGTGAGGTATGTTGTATACCACTGCATCAGCCTTAAGCCCAGGGCTCAGATTTGTTAAAGTGTGTCTTTTTTTTCTTTCTATTGCGATTTTACAGTGCCACCCAAGCCTCTTTTCGCTGATGCCCAGATCGCGCCAGGAAAGACCTACATCAACGTGACCTTTGTCCAAAAGGATGAGGGCGCCGCAGCCAACGAGTTCTACGTTTTGTACAAGGAAGCAAGTAAGTCTCTATAAAAGTTTCTGTGGCAAAAACTCTAGGAAACTAACTGCATGTTCATTCAATCATGTCGTCACATCACTGCAATATGGTCAATGGTATCCAAATTGGGCACAAATGTGTATATATTATACAGATTTGGGTTACTCATGGCTCACACATGATTGGATTTTTAATCAGTCCTCTTACTAGGGATATATTCCAAACTTGGTTTCACCCATTCTGTGCTCACAGCCAAAAAAACCCAGGGGATATGATGTGTATATAACGAATGTGGAGCCTGGAGCCCACTATGGAATTGTGATGGGCTACAAAATCTGGTTTATATGGTTGCCCTCCTTGCAATGATATGATACATGTTAATATTTTCATGCATTTAAATACTGATATCAACTTTTCACACAGAGTAGTTCAGCTGTTAAAGACCATTATCATGTTGCAGCCATTTGATTTTTTCCCCATTCAGATCAATGTAACCAAAGCGAGGCAGGAAGGAAAAATAGTCTGGTTCCTTTTTGCACACAAACATTATCATTCAGTACTGTTATTGGATACAGGGAACATGACTAAAATGGTGGAAGCATGATAAAGGTCTATTCAGCACCAGTTTCATGGAGCTGCCAAGTAGGAAATGTGCAGTGACAGGAAATTTCTGCTATAACGAAGCACATTTTACCAGCAACACATAAAGCAATGTGTTGGCTCCGTTCAGCAATAGAGAGCTTTTACTTTTTTACCAGCCCCCACGGACTAATACATGCCTATAGTGTGAAGTACGCACAACCAATTTTTATTCTGAGTGTGCACAAAGCCATAGCGTCTTCATGTCAACTTGAGGCGTTGTCGGCAATGCGTTCAAATGCCTCTTCCAGTTGTCCCCCCACTCTTCCGTTCTTGACATTGAGGGGATACTTGTGCACAGAGCCCAGTTTTCTGCTAAAGTTCCATGAAATTTGGTCGAGACTAGACGTCACAGAACACATCTCATCCCATTCAACTCTAGGTTTTCCTCTCTCTTTCCATGTGCCTTCCTTACATTTAGATCAAGGTGTGCTTATGCTTGTTCCGATTTTAAGTAGAGAAGAAAATCCTACTACTTCCACTTGATTTTCATTAACACTTTTATACACGTATGTCCTTTTTCTTCATGTCACATACGGAAGTTGCCATATTTTTTGTTCAGCCCTTCTTGGAATCCAGCCAGCGTACCGTGGGCAGACATATTTCGGGCACTATTCTGAATTGGGCAACAATTTGCAGTTGGGCTCGGAGTCTTTCGAGCTCATATCACGTTTTCCTAGCTCATCAAAATTCCTTTTTGGGGGTTTAGGTTTTGGTATTCATTTATTTCCTATATAATAATTTGGTTATCAACTTAACAGTCTAGTACATTAACCCTTGAGTCTATAAGTACCCTAAACCAACACTGCCTGGGTACCCTAGTGTTTCATTGATTCTTTAGTGAATAAGTACAATGTAATACATTGTAGTACAGGTGCGAACTAATGGGTTTCTTTTCTTTAACTACATAATCATCGCAAATACTAATAACATAACAATTCGTGTGGGTATTCTCCTTGCAGTAGAATAAAGAACACCGAAACTCATGAATATCTTAGAGGGCTTCAGTTTTGTGTGGGACATAGCGTGCGCAAATTCTTGGACTTGCCTTTTACATTTTTACCTTAATTCAGATTTATCTGTCCCTTTTCTTAATTGCCAGTCCGTTTTCCCCCGATATGTAGCACAGCCATTTGCAAGCAGCCATCAGTGATGTAATGAAGTCTTTGTCTCATTAAAAATGTTCTAGTTTTCAGTTTCAGTCCAAAAATAATCACTGTATATTTGCATCTCATCCTCTCCTAGTTTATTTTGATAGTTCCTACTTTTTGTATTTTGAGAGATTGTAGTTTATTTTAACCCGTGCTCCAAAATGATTAACTATAATTCTGTGCTCAGATTTCAGCCAACTGGACGTCAAGTCAGTATCCTGTATGTTTAATTTGCTTTTCAATTTTGGTCGGAGTTGTTCAGATGTTCGCTGTTGCAACGTATCTTGAGGATGTGCTTAATAATGAATGCTATGAACTTGATGCATTACTGTTGCATAGGATCCAGATCCAGATCCCTCATTAGGCCATTCCAGTCAATTCGTGGTGGTGTTTGTTTATGGGGGGGGGGTCCAATTTTGTAGAGCTGACAAGCGCATGGGTATGCAGAGCTTGAACGTTTTGCTGGATCAGAACAGGATAAGCCAAACTGTATACGTGACTTTTTTATCAATGTTTTCCGTTACACATTCGGTACTAGATTTATACCGAGCCCCCCCCCCCCACCCCCACCATCTGTCAGATTATATCAGACATGCAGCTATACTGGACTGTCTGTAGTGTAGGGGTTAATGGCCACTTATCTGAAAATGCAACTCACAGCAATCACCACAGCAGCAAACTGCCAAATGACGTTGCTCCATGATAAAGATAATGCTGAATGATAAAGACAGCAGGATGGTGTCGCAAGCTCCTGATACCAGCTCTATAACTGAAGTCCCAAAAACGTGTAGTCTATTTACTTGACATTGCTCCAACTTCAAATTATACTTCAACAAACGAGGCTAGCATGGAAATGTGATGCCAAGGCTCTTGCCATCAAATTATAGCATGGGATTGCGTTTACACTTTGGCGCGTGACGCATTAAAAATAGTGTGACACAGTGTATTACGTGGCATCAAACTTGTAAGGCTCAAAGATTTGCCCCACTTTATGACATTTAGTTGTTCATCAAATTGGGTTTTGCCCTGCACCGACGTTTAAACACTGTATACTCAGTGTGTTACCTCCCGAATGAAAGTTGGGAAAAATCACTCGGGTGGGACTCGAACCCACGACCTCCTGCTTTCTAGTGCAGACGTCTTACCACTCAGCTAACCACTCGACCACCGAGCTAACGGGATCGGTTGGCCGGTTCGAATCTGATGTACATAGCAGCGGGTACCGCATAAATTATTTTAAGATGGAAATAATGGTAAATGTACCTGTCACCAGAAAATGAGCCTAAAGTCAGAACTTTAAAGAATTGAGACGCTTTAATTTATGGATTCTGCAGAGGAAGAGCTTTTTAACAGTTAGGGGTACTGAGTTCAGGTCGGGAGCTTACGCCAACTAAATTGCAGTTTTAAAACTAAATTTTGAGAAAAGATACAATGGTTATTACAGTGAATGAACGGTCAATTAATAGGATGAAAGCAGGTTTGAAAGATGTAGAACAGTTCAGATTGAGGTTCACCTGAAAACAAAAAGTCGACCACCTCTCAAATTTTGGCTTTTCGAAAAATGCAATTTTTCGCCTTGATGCTCATTTCTTGGTGACAGGTCGCGCATTTATGTTGTTTTTTTCTTGTCTCAACCCTTTAAAATGGAGAAATTGCTTTTATTTGAGATACCTGTACATGTAATGAATACCAAACCCCATTGGCGTTCTGTGTGTTAATGTTTCTGTGCTGAAGAATGGTAAATATAGGAATGAACGTCCGTCAGGGAGACTCTTGATACATTGGAATGACTGCTGCCTGTAACTTGATGACAAGCGTCAGTTTCAATCTGTAATGACTGGAATGGCCTGGTCTGGCTTGAGTCTGCATTACACTTGTATCACCCTGCAACGGTTTGTGATGACATTGTGCAAGATTGAATTTCAATTAAATTTGATGTTGGCAAAGAAGGAGTTTTAGCTGGAACTATATGATGTGCTGGTAGTGAAATGCCACTTACATGTAAGCACTATGCCAAATATTCGGAGGAAATCACTAGACACCAAGTCAGCATGGTTGAGAATGTAAGAAATGTTCAGATGCTGTATTCCGGAGTGTGGCATCACGTACACAGGTGTATATGTACATGTTTTGCATCTAAGACAAACTTGAATGGTTCTTTGCATGTTGGTATCAACACGTGAAACGTCAATATGAATTTGTGTGTACATGTACTGCATTACTACTAACCATTAATATTATTTGCACAGGATCAATCCAAAGTGAGAATTTGTCAAAAACAATTTTGATATTGGTTGTTATTAGTACATGTAGTCCTTTCTACCAAACTCTGCAATATGGCCCTGTAAGAGTCATACTGCAACTGACAGATTCAGTTCATGCATAGATTAAATGACAATTTTTGACATGAATACTTAGCGTTTATTGATTTAGGATCTGACCATGATTATACAAATACTGTACAGTTACAGAAATAGAAGTAGAAAAACAAATATATGGCTGTTAAACAGTGATGATGATATTGTGGTACATTATTTTATCAAGACTTGATGAGACAGAAGAGAATCTGTCCTCGCGGTCGCGGGCTCGTGCGCACAAGGAAAAAAAAAATTACTTACTGATATCAGCAGCAAAATAAACCATAGGTTATTATCTGCCCTGAAGACATGTAAACTGTGAATTTTGTACTGTCCTGCAACATTGCTCATTGGACCTACATATTTCTGGAGTACACATTTTTCAGACTTCCCCGAAACCAACTTTGACTGAGCGTAAGAGCAAGGTTATTTTGACCTTTACAGCTGCACTGGTCCTGTAACTGATCACCTAGCCGCTTGTTAATTAGATCACCAGGGACGAGCCCTGCATATACATGTAAGGGAAAGGTGCTGCACATGGCTGGTCATGTAAAGAGAAATAAAACCCCAAAGCATATGGCATCAGATGCCACACATGCTAATTATCTTTAGTATCTAGTAACAATAGCCCCATGGCATACTGCCCAGTAGCCATTTGTGTAAGCTGGTTGTAGATGACATTTTATCTGTGTGCGTGTGGCAGCTGTGTACATGTACATCACAATATATTGACAGTGTACTTGGACATTGTTGGAAGTGCTGGTAGAAAAACCGGACAGAGCTTTGCTGGCTTGTCATTTTGGATTTTTATGCAGGCAAGTCCTTTCTTTAACTTGTAATTTGGTTAACTCTGCACTATTTTTTGCCCAGATATCACGCCTGTGTGTTTTTAATGTCTTCTTCAGGAGTTAGCTAAGTTGACAGACATCAGTGTCTGAAGAGACTTGAGTTGAAGATGCCATTAACACTTCGGGCAAGAGTTTGGAATGAAAGACATTCTTGTGAAGCTTCTTTTTTTTTAGGGGGGATTGCAGATATTCCAACATGTTTAGACGGCGTAGTAATTAACTCCTTCTGTGTATGAATTTAAAGCATATGGATCAGGATAGATGAGTTCTGCTTGTCATGCTCATGGACATTTTGCATTAATTGTAAACAGTCTAGACTTTGAATAATGAATTCAACAGAACTGTACAGTTGTAGAGCAGTCAGTCACAAAATGTGGCGTGTTCTGTCAAAACCAGGCACTTCTTGGCAGAGCTCGAAATAGAGACACATGTACAATGTATACGACCACAAAACGCTGTGGGGCTTGTTAATTTTTGCCTCTAAAGTCAACTTTTGTATGTTGAGAGGTTGCAATTTGAGGAATGCAGAACCTTATGAATTCAGAATTGGAGCATAATGTCAAAAAATAACCGCAATTGTAAAGATACGGGTATTTTAACAAAATTGAATAAAAAAAAAAACAAATAAGAAAAAATGAAGTAGTTCAGTATTTAAAGATATGGAATTTTTTACATCTGAAACAAATACTGGAAACAAATTAGTGATATTGTTTTAGGCAATTTAAGAGTTAGTTTTGTTACATTTTAGGCAATGTAGCCAGCTCGTTGGGCTTAAGGTCGGTTTTCACGGGGCACGCGAACGATTTGCGAAGGATACGAATGTCGAGAAAATGGCAAAGTCCAACATTCAGAGAAGTTTTTCTCCGAATGTCTCCCGACAATGGAGTCGTAAGCCATTCTTGCGCAGTTTGTGCGAAGTTCTCACAACGTATGTGCGAATGTCGTGTGTACCGTGACTGAACTACGGCCAGTCCACATACATGTACACGAAGATCACGCGACTTAAATGCGAACAACGCGAATGTTCCAAGAATCACGGGCGAAATTCTTGCGGATATGTAGTGACACATGCGAACTTTTTCCGCATATTTCGCGAACGCCGTGCGACATTCCTGTGACATTCATACGACATTCATACATATGTCGCGCGATTATCTTGCGACTGGTGATCCGACCGACAATTGGGCAGTATCTAAATGCCTTGAAAAGCATTGCCACCATTGTTGTTGTCCAGAGGTCAATGATATCTGACCAGCAAGCCCATGGATGAAGAGGAAGTTTTTGATTTTCTAGAGGAAGCTGTGTGGTTGTGGCGGTGGGACTGTGTTTGAAGCGAAAGTGTGAAGAGGACGAAGAAAAAGCAACAAAGAAAAAAAAGGAAAGCAGTATGTGAAGACTGTGTGGGTCCATAATTTGTTGCTGGAGCAACAGAGTAGCAAATGGGCGAACCAGTCGTGCGCTTTATATACCAGTAGGTCAAACGTGGTGTGGATTTGCCGCCAAACGTGCACCAAACGTTCGTGAGAAGTACGCAAAATGTTTGCGGAAAGGTAGAGAAATAATCAGGCGAACTTCTTTGACTGGGCAGGGCAGGGCATTCCATTCTACGCGTCGGTATATAAACCAGGAGCACATGCTTTCACCACCCCACTACTTCGCTGTGTAGAGACTTAGCAGTGTTTTATATAGTCGTCTACTCTACAGTTCCAGTCGCCGTTTTTATGCCATATGTGTCCGGATACGGGAATAGGAACCATTAGGTAGTGTTTACTCCTTACAGTGACTGTTCCCGTGGAAGGACACACTAGTTTTTTGTATATACGCCTGTAAATAAATATCATCTACCAAACCAAGAGAAGTTTGACCAACAACCAAGAGTCCAGAAGAAGCCGCTGCAAGTTTAGAGCGCAGACTCCAGATATTAATTTAGGGTAAATATTTATAATATAACTTAGTCCCTAAATAGTTACATGTATGTTACGGTTAGTTATGTTAGAGTTTGTCCACCCATCTTTGGTACAAGCTCATAATAAAAAAAAAATTCTCTTTTGGCATAGAATATCAACCTTTCTCTGTGCCTTATAAACAAAACCTCACAATAACACTCAAATTTTGCATGTTAAAACAAGGTGACAAACTGACTACTGAAGATCCATGTATTTAGCCCAAAATATGTGTTCTTCTTTTACTAAAAAAAACCCCACACCTTTAACATAACATTCCATCTCAATGGCACTGTGCCACACCACTCAAATAAAAAGTCTTGTTGTCCCCTTTTATTTAATTTCATAACACATTTCAGGTTGTGGCGTTTGTAGTTCCTCAAATTTAATCAACTTTCCACTTTCCAGCGGTGTCCACTTCTTCGTGGAATTGCCTTTTTGCTTATAAATAGGAATTGCTGTTGATGAATAAAACTGACCATCCCTAAGCTAAGGTCTTTGCTATTCATGTGCATTTGTATTTCTGTCTACATTTGGTACTTAGCTTGAGCTGCGGTGTCTGCATACATGTACACGTATGTAGGCACCACCCATTCATGTTAACTACATGTATCATAGAGTGATAGCAGGGCAAGTGTATGTCATCTAGTGAAATGTTTAAAGGGAATGTACATCATTGGCTTTTGCTGTAATTTTCAGAAATGAAGTATTTGAGGGGTTAGTATAATAGATCAAATATTGTTACACTGACATGTTTGAAATTTTGGGTTCGAAAATGCGGGGATAACCAAGAAAAACAAAAATGTTGAAGAAGTCTGGTTCCCTGACTCCCCTAAAGATAAAATGGATTAATTTATAGATGCCAGAAAATTGTAAGCTAAGAGAACCAGTCTAGCTGGCCTGCACCTGTTCATTAACATGTAACCAATAGCAAACAAAATTTTGACTGAAAATAAGGTAAATTCGGAACAGTAGTTGAAAAATAGTTAGGTTTTTCCAACGGTGGTCAGCCGACCTCCATTGGAAATGTATACAAAAATACAATTTTCTTGAAAATGACTTCACTCCAGAGGCCATAATTTTACAGGATGCTTTAGACTGTCATTTACCAACATCTCAGTAAGGTATTTCGAAAAACTTGGTAGTTTTATTTTTCGATCTTTGCAAATGTTGCATATTCCCTTTAAATGTCACTCCAAAACATGTTCACAATAATGTATAGCGTTGATTCTGAAAGGAACAGGAAGTTCCAAAGCAAAATGAAATGCTATAGGGATGAATCCTTAATCACTGTTTGGCACGAAACCACCCAAGCTCTCTGCGGTTTGATTCATTCTTCAATGAACAAACACAATGTTATACTATGTAGACCAGGTGACAAAATACACAAATTACAAATGATGGACTATACTATACCTTTAATAAAGGTATAGTCCATCATTTGTAATTTGTGCATTTTGTTCTTTTGAAGCAACAAAAGTGCTCAAAATCTAAAGAAGGGTGCTGAACAACTGACCTGACGAAGTTTCAGCTCAGCTTAAGCTGTATATTTCGAGAGAAACAACATTCTAGGATCTCGATTTCAAATCAAAAGTTGCTGAATCATGTTTTGAATTGGGCCTGACTCCAGCGTCCGAGACACGTTCTCACTGAGCCAATTGCAGCTACGCGATGTCGCGCGCTGATCCGAAGAATTATAGCAACCGTGTGTGTCGTGTCAACGCTTGCGCGTGCTTCGCCGAATAACAAAACAAACTACTAATTTGAATTTCCTACGGTGCTTCTTAAGACGCACCGTTGGAAAGGCCTTCTTTCGCTGATTTCTTCAAAATGACAGCTTGCCAGAAAGAATAATTTCACAGGGAGTTTAGTCCCCTTACTATCTTTCAACCAATGTTTTTCAACAATAATTACGCCAGTTACCTTTTTTATAGCTGCAAATGATGGACTCTAGCTTTAAGATTATTACCATGAAATGACAGTCTTTGCATTAGGACCAGATGTATATTATTAATTACCAATGCAGAGGGTGCAAAGTTTCTGGTGTCATTGACGTATTAGCACAGAGATAACATATTAAGATAGTAATTAGATCACAAGTCTGGGTTTGTGTTGCTTCATTTCTTTTCTCACTTGGACCCAGCTGTACATGTACGTGGTACTCAATTAAACACTCAAGGTGATACATGCAGTTATTTGTAAATGAAAGGGTATTACATGTACGGTACCGGTACCTTTATGCATCGGTACATATGTATGGTATCAAGAGGGAAAATCTTGTAGAGAAATGAGTCATTTAAAATGACGGTTTCATCAGTATGTGTATGTATTAACATGAGTTCTTCTTCATTCGGAATGATTAGCCATGCGTTTCTCCTACCTTCTGTAGTTGCAAGTGTGTTCTATTTGATATCACACACTATTTGTATGCATCTTGGACATGCCACAAATCGTTTCCATGTGTATCATGTGTTGTCTTGACATTTCACGGTAGTTGCATCCTCTGCCATTTCTCTCATCATATTGATATTTTTAACCTTGTCACTAATGAACATATTGCTTTTGTCCCGATTGAGTGCTGTCCTTTTGACCTGCAGAGCTCTAGGCAATTTTGCTAATCACGTGCACCACGCATTGGTTATTGCAGTTCAAAAGGATTGTATTGTTTGTTAACAGCGTATGCCCTTGATCCTTTTAATAAACAAATTAAAAGCAAATCAGAAGAGGATGTGCTTTAAAAAAAAACTAGCTTGTTTATGGAAAATTGAGTGTCCAGAACTGTTGGTCACATCATGCACAGTTTATTAGCAGTGGTTTTGAACTGAGCCTGCTCGTGCTCTGAAAAAAAAAGGTTTTTATTATTGAATCGCACAATTGAAAGGGAAAAGAGATGTTTGTGGTTCTACTCGGCCAAGGGTTAAAAACTATGTGATGTACAGCGCAGTTAAAAGGCGAAGATCTTTCAAAAATTATGTTGTAACGTTAAGTAATTTGAAAACAGTGTATTAAACACGATATACATGTAGCATGTTGCAAATTACATTTCAAATTCTGGACTCCCTTTCACGTTGTCTCTGACCATGTTTCGGCGGGTAGCAACCGCCGTCTTCTGGTGACCTCCGATGTAAAAGATATAGCATGTGATATTTAACATAATCCAGTGCTTGCTTCAATAGCAAAAGGTGTAGGACAAGGTTTCTAAGAGGAAAATCATAACTATGTACATTATAACTAACAACACTACACCAAACATTTGGCTAAAATGAACATTCTGAGTTGTTGCACATTTTGTGTGCAATTCGCTCTTTGCAAGCTCCCCCATATACATGCAGAGCTCGATCGGGCACTTTCACACAATAAAAATAGAATTCCCGTGTAGAGACGGGAATCACTGAACCCCGACACGGGAATCACTAAACCGGCTATATTCATTGTGTAAAGTAATACCAGATCGAGGCTCTGCATGCTTATGGTGGGAGCGTGCAAAGAGCGAATGAAACTAAAGCATTAACAGCGAAAATTACTACAACAAATCCTTTGCCGATGTTAGTGTGTGGGTTGTAACAAAATTCTACTGTGCTTGATCAGTGTTAATGTTTTTGTGTGTTTTTTCTCTGTACCCCAAAGACAACGCAGAGGCAGAAACTCTGAAGACTAAGCGCGTAGACCTGCTGGATAAAAGCATGACCAATGTACCTGAACTGGAGCCCGGCACAGAGTATCTGCTGACGATTGTGGCTGTGAATGATGCAGGAGAGGTATCCGGAGACGAAGAAAAAGTCAAGACACTTGCGGGCGGTAAGAGCATGGGGCATTGTTGTTAGTTTAATTTCTGTTTTTAAAAAGTCCATGAGATCAGTTTTTCTGAGGAACATATTTTGTGCAACTTTCTACTCCTTTAAACGTACCGGTATGTTCATTATTTGAAATTACTCTTCTTCTTTTTTTTGGGGGGGGGTAATTTTAGTGAGTGTATTTCTCTGCAAAGTGGCAATAAAAGTTATGGAAATTGTCATATTTTAGTCCTGGAAAGTCTTGGAAAAGTCAAGGAGTTTGGTTTGCAGATTTTTGTGGGGACCCTGCACTGTTCAGTTCATGGATTTTCTGGTCACATTGTGAACCCAAAAATGTGTTCTTTGAAAACATTTGTGAGAAAAGTTGGCTCATTGGCTTACTTCCATGTACTGACACGACAATGAATCACCAACGAAAAGAAACTACAATGTTCAGTAAAATATCCAGAATTCTGGCAACTTTTGGTGCTGAAATATCTATAACATGGAAGTTTCTGCCTGAAATGAAATGACTTCACACTTTTGCTCATGAATATGGAAATTGGCATGAGCAGAAAAACAAAAGGCATCCGGTTCTGCTGACGATGGAGCTGTGTTGTTTTTAAGAGACGATGGTGTGAAAATGCCTTTTGAGTGTCTGCAAAAAAATGCAGCAAAAGTAGTTAAGAAGCACTCACTCTACATGAAACAATGAAACAATTCAAGTGACTCACTTACGGTAGCTAAAACGTAATTCAAGTAACCTTTCATATATTACGTAATATTTCACTTCTAATCACTCGTTACACTTGAATTAAAAAAGGACATAAATAGCACATTCGGTTTCATAGGATCTGAGATGTACATGTACATGTACATGTACATACCAGGCCATATACACAGGGGAACAGTGGTCATCATCAGATATAAACTGATCATTTGTTGAGAAGACTGGGTGCACACTAGAGATTTTTGCAATAACTCTGTCCTGTAGATACTGGTACCGGTGTAGCGTGAATATCCAACTCCATGAAATGTGGACTCATTGGTAGTACTGCGCACGCGTGAGTACGATACTGTGCTATTTTTAGGATCGTTTCGGGAGAGTGACCTGTCACGTGCGAGGGATTAACCAATAATAGGGAAATAGGGGTCCGATTTTCATAGGAGTCGGATTTTCATGTGACACCGGTACAAATTCTAAGCACATGGACATAAGGCCAAAAAAAAAGTCTCCGGTTTCTGGTATGGAGCTTGCCCCAAAAGTGGTGCGGCGACGCGGCTTTTTTTTTTTTTTTACCTGTTTTTTTTTTTTTTTGGCTTCAAATGTCGGCTGATGACTGCAAATGGTGCCCGACTAAACTTAGTGCAAATATATGGGAGTCCAGAGAGGCCACATAAATCTTATTCTCGATCATAACCCCTTCTAAATACACGTTAAAATTGTGCAGCAGCAGAATTCCAGTCAAACCAGTGAGTTTGGCGGTTTTGAAACATCATCTTGTATTGAAAAAAAAACTTTTTCATTTTGCCGACGCGCATGGCTACGGCGACGCGAGCGCATACCAGAAACCGGAGACTTTTTTTTTTTGGCTGGGTACTGGGTACTGTTCATGCCTGCCAGACAAATTTCCACATTTTTTTTTACTTCTCTTTAGTCAGATGTTTCCTGGGCAATTTGTACATACATGTAGTATGAACGAGTTGTAAACAAGTCATTACGAGTCAATCCCAAGTCATCTTGGCTGAAAAGAGGTGACAGGCATATATAAAATGAAGCAGACATAATTCCAATGTCATTGTTCCTTCCCTGTTACTTGTAAACTGACTTGTGATGATTGACTTATTTGGACCATGATTAATTTGTGATTTGACATTAAAGGTAGAGTTTATCATTGATCATTTCTGCATGTTTTTCGTTTAAAGGGAAGATACAACATTTGCAAACATCAACAAACGAAATGATTAAAATTATCACGTAATACCTTACTGAATTGTTAGGGATTGACAGTCTAAAGCATCCTGTAAAATCATGGCTCCTGGTGTGCTGACATTTTCAAGAAAAACTGTATTTTTCCAACGCTGGTCGGCCGACCAGCGTTGGAAAAAACTGGCTTTTTTCAAAAACTGCTCCTATTTTTTTCATATTTAGTTATTCCGCATTTTCTTTGCAATAGATTACACACCTGTGAAGGGGTACAAACCTGCTAGAGTGATTCTTGACCTTACAATTCCCCAAAGTCTTTACGTTTCTCCGTTTCATCTCAAGTGGGGTCGGGGAACCAGCCTACAAGAAAATGACTGGTTTTCTTGTTTTTCCAGCATAAACAAGCCCAAAATGTGAAACAAGTCAGTTTAACAATATTTGCTTTAACATGCTAATCCTCCAAATCCATTTATTTCTGAAAATAGCAGCAAAAGCAAATATTGTACATTCCCTTTAAGCAACAGAAGTGCTCAAAATGTAAAGAAGGGTGCCTATAAACAACTAACCTGATGAACATTTAGCTCAGTGAATGCTGTTTATTCTGGGAAAATAAATTCGATCAACCAATCAATATCAATTCAAAAGTTAGCGAGTCATGTTTTGAATTGATATCGAAATCATAATTGTCCGGGACACGTTCTCATTCATTGATGCTACAATCTTGGTATGTCTTTCGAAAGACCCTTGAGACATATTTATTTGATTGAGATTCATGTTTTCATAATTTTCTTGTTAATGTTCAGCATATTTTGTGTGTATGTGATTTATTTATTGTTCAGCGCTGTGAAATCATCTTTGAGTAAGAGCGCTATATAAATGACTTTATTGTATTGTATTGTATTGTATGTATTGTATGTATTGTATGTATTTATCTAGTTTGTTGATTTTATTTGTTTGTTCTTCCCGTCACTGACACAGCTGCTCAGAGGGCCTCTCCCATCTATGTTCAGGGATGGTTCATCGTCCTTCTCATCATCATCGTCGCTCTCCTCTGCATCCTGCTGGTGCTTTGCATCCTCAAGAGCCAGAGAGGAGGAAAGTACAATGGTAAGGACCACAATGTCTGAGGAAGCAGGAATCACAACCTAGTCCACTTGTTAGTAGTAGGGCTGTGCAGTGGAACCAGGTTCCCAAGGACCCGACCGTTGATGTTAAGAACCGGTTCCAGGTTGTTGGATCCGGTACCCGTATTAACTAACTATACAGCCTGTCTAAAAAAAAAATGGTACAATCGAAAACGATTTTTTTTTTTTCAATATTAAATCTCAACATAAGTAAGTCATTTTGAGCATCACATTAAAGAAAAAAGACCAGTCTTTCCAATACTTTTTGTTTCATCTCATTTGCTTTTGTCAGTCCAGAGATAACTCCAGTTTACTGCTGAACACAAAAATCGAGTTTGTTTCTTTTGCCAAGTTGCAATCTTTTGTGAGCTTCAAGACAGCATGGCACAGTACTCGAAACAACTCTGCCCATGCGTAAAAGTGGCACAAAATCGATTTTGGTATAGCGCACTAAATTGATTATATCTCTGAATTGACAAAAGCAAATAAGATCAAAGAAACATTATTGGAAAGCCCAGTCTTTGTTCTTTAATATTATGCCAAGTAAGAATGACTTATTTTGAAATTTCATATTTAACCAATTTTTTTTCTGATTGTACCATTTTTTTGGAGACAGGCTGTACAAATTACTTTATAATTTCTCAGACATTGAAAAAGAAACGTTTCGAATGTCATTTGTGGGGAATTTTTGAGATAAAAACCAGGCCACATGGGAAATTAAAACATGTTTCACGTTTATGATGCTCGCGAACGTTATTTTATCATTATTATTATTATTATTCTGGTTTATTTTTAAAAAAAACACCAAGTCGGCAGCCACTATAATGTGTCTGAAGAGACCGGCTTACAATAGAAAAACACTATTGATACACATAAAACATATAAATATAAGACATATAAAACATATAAATAAAAGGAGATTCATCTAAAAAGTACGAGAACCTGGATTATACAATATTTTAAAAAGTTGATAAGGTATTAAAAAAAAAAATTAAAAAAAATTATTTAAATATCTGAAATAATGATAGCATAAAAACTGGATCAGGCTTATTAAAAAACTAGAGCGATGGAATCATCAGGGTACAAATATGCTCATTGTACACGTTATTGTGCGCACATTTATGAACAATCTGAACTTCAATATCCGAGATTTGAATGTTGGGGTTGGGTTTCTCAACAGGCACCTGTTTTTTTTTCCTTCAAATTGGGTACCTAGTTCCCACTCTACCCCACTTGAAAGATTGATACTGGTTCTTTGAAATCTTCAATAAAATGTGGATTAAAGCGTTTCATGTAGTGAAACTAAAGCAAAGCTTTCTAGCACCGTTTCAGTGCTCAAGGTTTTAGGCAACAGTTACAAAGCCTGCTGCCTGTCCCAGTAAGTGTGCAATTGCATCTAGGCAAGGCGCCGAGTATTAATCTTGGCCAAGTGGTGCATTGAAACCGTCAAAAAACATGAGTTGTATACTGTTATGATTGACACAAAAGATACATGTGATGATCCTTCATTGACATTGTTGTTTCAATTAACATCCTCGGTTAGAGGTTTAGCTGCTTCTAGTACATAATCAATTGAACAGGATTATGGATATTCTTTCTAAATTGAACTCCAGGGTAGGTGGCATAAACACAAGGTCTCATTTTGAAAATCTGAGGTGCATTTAATTGTATCTAAACAATTTCAAAAAACGTTTTGTTGAAATGTCAAAATGTGTGAACATCACATCTGTATTGTGGAATAATTTTCCAGATTGCAACCCACCGTTTGGGTATTGATTAATTAAGTATTCTTCTGTGATGAGGCCACTGTAATCAACACAAACTTACGAGTACTCCAACTTGATATTTTTCCAATGCAAAATTTGTTTTTGTACCCAGTCAAATGAATACCTACCCTTGTGGCAACAGTTCTCGTTACTCAAACTTTAAGGCACTTATCTTGGAATTTGCATAGTGTATTCTTCAGGCTCAGGTCGCCTGAGTGTTCTTTTCTTTCTCTTGGTTGAGTCGTTCTGACATGAAGTTAAATATTATTGTCCAACAGTGTCGGACAAGGAGCAGCAGCGTAAGGGTGACATAGAGAGCACGCCTCTCAAAGATGAGGATGGATTTGAGGAGTTTGAACCTAGCAAGTAAGTTTGTGTTCATCTTAGACAAACAGTAGAGAAGACTTATACAGACCTACACGTGTACCTAAAGTGCTATTGAAGCTGCTGCTACAGATGCATGCACTTAATTGCATGATAGTGTGTGTTAGCGTATCGATTTGTACCAAATGAAATCTAACATTTTAATGCAGCTATTATTGAATGCAGGAACTACATATTGCACATAAAACACAGTATTAACTGTCTGTGTTTACTCTATGAACAATAAAAAGTCATAAGATCTTCAGCTAAGAGTCATGGCTCATATAGTTTGGTGGAATATTTTCATAATTTGACTGACTAATGAGCCCTTGTTAAAAAGTTAAATTTAGCATCAAGTGATTTTTTTTTTACCAAGACTTGTCATTATTACGCTGAGTGCCGCATTGTTGCCCTGGCCCTTCACTCATTCGTTGGGTGCCCGGCAGAAGGGCATATGAGCGTTCTGAAGCAAAAAAACTCATTTTCAGGAAAATTGCATTGAAAGATTCCATTGTTCCCCTGCGCGTATTATGAATCCAATGTTCTCCCACACGTAATACAAATCGTACAAATTTGAAATTTGTCCCGCGTATGAATCATAAGTTTTGGAACAACTGGTATTAATTTCTGACGAAAATGTTTAAATTTCATTAAAATAGAGGCATTTTTCTGCATATGCCCTTTTGCTGGGAACATTTTGGTGATTATGCGCTATTGCATAAGGGCATATGCACATATGCCCTTCTGCCGGGCACACGACGCATTATTCTTTGAAATCATTTATAAGTAATATCGTAAGTTACTTTGGATTGTCCATTGGAATTTGAGATACAATTGATTGTTATGCCCTTGTATCATGAAATTGATGCTTGGTATAAATAATTAATCAATTGTATCGTTTCCTTCCGTGATTCAGGGATAATAAAGATGGGGAACTGCCACGTGGCTCTCAGGGCAGTCTGCAACCGAGCGAGCCGGGCAGCAGCGACACAGACAGCCTGAAGGAGTATGCTGACGGCGAGCTGGGCAAGTTCAACGAGGAAGGCTCCTTCATCGGCCAATATGGCGACAAGAAACAACGACCGACTGATGACACCGATCAAGGCGGGGCAGCCTACTCAACATTCGTCTGAGGAATGAGAGCGTGCTCCCCTCCCCTCCCAAAAAAACCCTTAACCAGTAGCTCAACTAAGTGCTTTGCAGATGTGTGTCCTGTGGTGATGATATGGAAGAAGGGGGGTTGTTCTTTTAGTCTCTGCCCGTCCCTTTTTATCTTTTTTCCATTTACCTGAACTACTGGAGTATGCTGTGCTGTGCCGTGGAGGGACGCGTGTGTCTGTCTCTCCTTCAAAAGGGAGACAATTTTATTCTTAAAAGTCTTAGATGAAATCTGACTAAGCAAGGTCTCAACTGTAAAGTATTCTCGGTTTCTCACGTATTCTAAAACTGCATCTGTCATTGTGTGTACATGTATTTGGTTTTATCTTATAAAGGCAAAGTAAAGGTTTGATTTTGTGTTTCACGTGTTAGTCTTGGCTCCGAAGTAGATGCAATGGGACACTAAAGTGACATTCCTAGAAATGCCAAATTGAAACAAAAGTTTGAGATTTCCGATGTCTAATCCAAAAGTGTTAAAAATAAAATCAGTGTTAGATGTAACATATTTTAAAATTTATTTTATTTGTTTCGATTATTTTTACTGTTATATTCCCGATAAGATATTAAAAGGAAATGGTTTGCTCCAGTTTCTAGTAAAGTACTGAAAATCCAGTACTGTAATATCTATGGCGAGATTCATGTGATTATTGCCTTTAGTAGTGGCGTTGTCGCTTTTTATAGCAGTGTGTGGACACTGTATGGTATTGAATTCCACTTTTTCCATTTACATTTTTGGTGTTGAGAAACCAATTCCTTATGTTTTTGTAAAAAGTAGCAAAATTTTCTAGAGGACTTTTTTTAAAATTCCGCTTGGCCTTTAGGGGGATATTCTTTTATTTTAATGTGACACTCTTAAAGCAACGTTTAGACTGTTTGCAGTTGAAATATTAACCTTCGCATACTTACTAGAATTGTATTTTAAAACCTGTATGGTACAAACATTATGACAGCCTTATCTTTTTTTAGGGAGATATTAGCATCTTCAGCTTGGCCACTGTTGTCATTTAACTTGAAATCTTATTTCCAAACAATACTGAGTGACTGTTTAGAAATATTTGTAGAAAGGCACTTGTTTGTATGCCAAAACGTGTTGAACGTGTTACATGTTAGTTACCCTAGATTTTGGAAAGGTACCCACTGATTGAAAAGCTGTTACCTTTTGTTGCGGTGATGGAGGTAGATGTATTTTTAGATTCTTTTGTAACGTTGCACCATATATAATCTCTAGGGTTAACATTCAAGCTAGCAGAATTGTTTGCAAGCATTGTTTTGTAGGAGGTCCTTTTTAGATTCCCTGTACAAAGTTGAGATTCTACCATGTCTACATGTACATGTACCATGCAACGGTGTGTGACTGGTTTTGAAATCAAGATCATATATGCAATCAAGACTTGAAAACCAAGTTGTTCTGGAATGGGCCAACCAACCCAAAGAAGCTTGTTGGCTTTGTGAACACATCTGCACTATTACGGGAAATTGTACCTTAGGGAGACATCCCCATAGGATTGTGCACAAATTTTGTCCAACTTTAGTGACCCCGGACCCCAGTTTTTCCCTTATCCTACCCCCACGCGAATATTGGTATATTTATGATTTGGACCACAGGCAATTGATCTAGCCTATTTGAGACATAGAATTCTGTCTCTGAGGAGTTGAGACTTTAAGGAGAGATTGAAATAATGTCCGGTGTCTCCCTAACTTAAGGTATAACTTATGACAAAAAAACTGTCTCCTTTACCTTAACATTAACAGGAATTAAAGATGTCTTAGGAAAGTTATTATTTTGCAGGATGTTACTGTATGAGACTTGCAAACAGCCCTGTATACAGTTAGCTAAATGTATAAAGAGCTTCAAACCTTGTAATGGAGAATTTGTAGACCTCTAAGGCCATTTCTTGGAGCAGGTTAGCACACGATTCTATTGAGCCAAAACAAATATTGCTAAAATGTCATGTGATATACACTGTATTATGCTTGTGACAGTTTCTCTGCTGATAGTGGCTTTGCAATGCAGAGTTGCTTATCGCTATATTTTTAATGAGCTGCTTCGGGCCCTGTTGACTGGTGCGGAGAGCTGTGACATGTCAACTGAAAGCTTATTATGCACCAAGCTGTACTAACAAGATATTGGCACAGAAGAATTTGGTTTGCCTGGCGTTTGAGAAATGGTAACCTCATGGAGCGTTGCTATACTATTCATTGATCATGATAAGTCAAACCAGAATTTTTGAAAGGATTTGTAAAGCTGTATTGATGGAGACATGAAAATAAAAACCTTTTTTTTTTTAATTTGAATACATTTTAAAAAGTACTTGGTGTCTTGAAACTTCAACAAAAATTAAACACTTAAATCTTTCTTCTAATAATAAAAATTGATTTTAATAAAAATAAAAAATTGATTTTGATGATGTAAAAAGTAAAGGCCTATTAGGCAAATATGAACGTAACTAATCGTAGTTTTAGTGTACTCTATTGAATGGTCAACTTAGAACCATAATGTACTTAGATTTAGATGCTGTATATTAAAAGAACCACTGTATATTGTACTGTGAAGTTACACAACTTTCTTGCATGCAGTCAAGAGCGTTCTCAGTGAACGGCAAAACATTTTTATGAATAAAAATTGCGCTGTTTTGATGTTTGTGTACACTGTATTAAATTAATGACGTTTTATCCTAACTAGTCGTGTAAAAGCTAGCTTGTAGTAATGCGTGTGTTCTTCTATACATTTAAGCAAAGTTGTATAATATTTGAAAAAGCCCCATTTGTTGGGCTCCCGTAATGGGTGCCTCTGGACAAATTGAAAGGTGTCTATATGTTGAAACATTTGCAAAGTTTGTTTTTCGTTTTGTAGTCTTTTTAAAGGAATTATAATGGTAACACGTGCTTTGTAGATTATTTTTTAATTTGTGAATGATCTCTGTACTTGCCAAGCTAAAAGTCCAGGCTCACACAAATAGATACTTGCAATCGTAGGATGTATTTCCAGTTAGTTACCAATTCTTAGTGTGTTTTAAACCAAGTAATTTTTTTGTGATATTCGGCAGATTGGCTACGCGTGGAAATATAAATATTTAGGTTTGTCTTTGATGAAGAAATTGTCCCTTTCCCATGATGCAATTGGGTGGTTGTTCGACAACCGTCCGTAATGGGAACGATAGGATGCTATTTATCAATACGCATGTATTATATTTTGATTTGTAACTGAATTATCGTATGCTTTATTAATCGGTAGCTTTGTAATTTTAGGTAAATGTCTACCTTTTTTAATGAGGTATGGTTTTGTTGCATTTTAAGTTGTCTTTTTATTTTTAAACTAAAACCATTGTAAATTTATTAACACTGGCAATCATCAGCATAGAAAACCGCAGTTAGGCCATCAGCCTCAGTCAGAAATGTTGGCCACCGGTATCAAATGAGGGGAATAATCGTCATAGCGATTTTTGGCAATCTCCAGAGTTGGAAAATATGTGATAGCATTGCAACGGTGGCAGCTTTTTGGGTGTTACCACCTTTTTTCAAGATGTCCATCAAAATGCTTGTTACCACTCTAGGGGCGGTATACCTTAGGCATGCGCACTATAATCATTTATGCCCTGATTTGATACTGACCAGACCCCCAGGCTGATGGCCCAAGTTAGAGAAAAGGTAGTTGCGTATTATCACCCTTCATTAAAATCACAAATAAAAAACACCAAAGGGACACAGAATTGCTATACATGAAGGTGAGAAAATTTGAAATGTAATAAAATTGCAGTTGCAGGTTCACTCGTACATATTCCAGTAACACAGAGCCATTGCCCTCTAAGATGGCTGCTACGCGTAAGGTTTATTGACATCAGAGCAATTTTTTAAAGGTAGTAATTACTGGGATTGCAAAATGTGTAAAAAAAAAAGCTAAATATCAGTGTGTCGCTTATAACTTTTTGGACTGGCTCTTTTTTAATCAATTCAAATAAGTGCTAATGTATACAGCTTCAATAATTAGTTATAAATCCCTGTCATTGCCACCTATACTAGTTGTTGCAAAATTTCCTGTGTTAATCAGTACTGTCCAACATGGCTTTTTTCATTATCTGTTGTTGAAATAAATCAGTTTAAGAAACATTACTCAGAGTATGCAATGTTAACTGAAGTACGTTTGCACCACATAACTACAGAGTATATTTAAGTAATTATTAGAGAGCTAACTCGCAACACAAAAGTAGCCAGCATATACTGCAGCACTATATGTGACAGAGGAGGTCCCCCCCCCCCAATGTCCGTAAACAAACCCTGGACTATCTATGCTACCCAGCACACCCCTTGGATACCAGCACAAAAGAGGGGGGGAGGGGCTCTGACATATCGTGCTACATTTTTGGAAAAAGTTTGCAACCTGACGCCACTTCAGCAAACAGGACGCCGGGATACTTTGATGAATTCACGCTCTGATTGGTTGGATTTTGCGTGACCAGTGACCTGCGCGTCATCAAGGTCATGACTCTGCAAGGTTTGAAACGGCCGCTAAGACTGATTCATTACTCTTTTATTCCAGTTAAGAGATTTTTTTTCTCGGTGAAAAGAAAAGCGTAATAATGTAGGAAATTCTGTAAAACCTATCTGTGTTGTAAATTTACGATTCCCGTCACTTGCTCAGGCTCCGTTTCGAATCACGAACGGTTGGATTACATAATGCGACGCTCAAAATTTTGTCCACATGGTCCGCAATGAAACAGAAATCGCATCCGGTATGGAATGTGTGCAATTCTATGGGAAGTTTTGTATAGCATTTGCGCACATTGTATAACAGTTCCAGCCAGATGCTTTATTCATAGGTCATAGGCCACCTCCTTCACAAGATTCTGTGAAGCTCATCAGAGTATCCCAGCGTCCTGTTTGCAGGGTGGGGGTACGAGCAACCTCGTCCCCAGGATGTCGAGCAGTACGCGCCCACCACTACCTGCTCTCTCACCCTGGTATTGGATCATTTGCATGTGCAAGATTTTTGAACAAGTATGCAAATTAGGAGTAGTCTGGTGCCTGCCTGTGCGTTACATTTGCGATTGTTTTTGTATGCGGTGTCTGGGGTAAAAATAGAATCAATTCGTCGCAGCGCGAGCATGGCGTGAGTTACGAAAACATGATTTTATTTTAATTAAACTGTTACGATCTTAACGAGACAACATGCAGTATCACATTTCATATTAATATTAACAAACTGGAAAGGAAATTAATATTTTCGAGAAGGCGTGGACGAATGATCGCGAAAACACGTACTGCACGTTGTGAATAACAACACCAAGTACACGATATAAATCCATTTCTAGCCAATTGCGGTATCGAATCAGGATGCAGGAAGGAAGTTTCCTATCCAGGGTTTACTATTAGAAACAACGTTGGAAATAAAGTAAGCACTGGGGACGAGGTCGGGGGTACGAGCGAATCGAACGCACTCATTATGAGTTATAGGGGTGCACACCGGTAAATAGTCCAAAATCCATCCGCCGAGCTCATGAATAAAAGTTATACCCTCAAAATATTCTATATTAGGAGTTCTGAGCGCCGTAAAATTGTGGAATTCAGTTGAAGAGATATGGTGATGAACCTCTGGCCCGGACTTGGGGCTTCCAATTCTGAGCATTTTGGATGCTATTGGGCTCGAAAGTAGCGCTATTTTGCCATGTTGTGGAGGGATCGTTTTTCAAGATGGCTACTTTTCCGCTTTGGGTAAAATAGGGGTCGTCTTCTTTTGGTGAGAATGTCTCGAAAAGTCAGTGGTCAACCCACCAAAAAATGAAAAGAAAACGAAAGATGACTTGTTGATTATCATTTTTCTGTGCAGCTTGAATACCTGTGAGGGTTCTGAGTATTTTAAAAAGAATTTTGAAGTATGAGCATTTAGCACTAGTGTCTATGGGAATTTATTTGCAGGGTTGCATCCATCCTTCGTCTTACCGTACAGTGGTGCAAACTTTCTTGTATAAAGTGCCCTCTAATGTAGCGCCCTCTGTTGCCATTCCGTTGTGTCATAGCTTCGCTTGTTCCCCTTCGCGCTCGTACCCCCGCCCTGCAAACAGGATGCTGAGATACTCTGATGAATTCGCGCTCTGATTGGTTGGATTTTGCGTGACCTGTGACCTGCAAGTCATCAACGGCAATGACCCTGCAAGGTTTTAAAGCGTTATTTATTCCAATTTATAGATTTTTTTTTGTATGTAGGAAAATCTGAAAAAACTATCTGTACAAAATTTGCAATTCCCTTCACTTGCTCAGGCTCCGTTTCGAATTCACGAAGGGTCAATGATTGCATTATGCTCAAAATTTGTCCACATGGTCCGCAATGAAAAAGAATTCACATCCGGTATGGATTGTGTGCATTTCTATGAGAAGTTTTCGGATAGCATTTGCGCGCATTGGCTAACTACTGTCTTTAACAGCTGCAGCAGGATGCTTTATACATAGGTCGTGATAAATTACCGCCGTGAGTTATGAAAACACGATTTTTTTTTACAACCTGGCCCGCCAATATGCAGTATCACATTTCATATTGATATGAGCAAGTTGGAAAGGAAAGGAAAGGAGTATTTTTGAGAAGGCGTGGACGTTAATATTATAATAATTGTGAAAACACGTAATGCACGTAAATAACAACACCAACTACACGATATAAATCAATTACTAGCAAATTGCGGTACCGAATCAGGAAGCAGGAAGCGTCCTGTTTCGCTCGTACCCCCCCCCCCCCCCCGCCCTGCAAAACAGGGCAGGAAGGATAGATGAGTTTCAAAGAAGCTGTAGACCGCGGTTAGCGCCATGCACGCAAATGCTATCCGAAAAGTTTGCCATAGCACACACCATATACCGGATGGCGCTACCGGATGTGATTTCTTTTTCATTGCGGACCATGTGTATACATTTTCAGCGTCGAATATAGGCGTCGAATGATATGCATTTCGACCCTTCGTGAATTCGAAACGGAGCCTGCAGCATGAGCAACTGACGGGAGTTGAACATTTACAAAACAGACAAGTTTTACAGATTTTCCTACATTATGCTTTTTCAACCAAAAAAGGGCGCCGCATTTATGAATGGAAATAACAGAGTGATGAATGACTGTCTTTTAACGGCCGTTTCAAACCTTGCAGGGTCGGGGCCGTGATGACTTGCAGGTCACAGGTCACGCAAAATCTATCCAATCAGAGCGTTAATTCGTCAGCCCTTCCCAGCGTCCTGTTTGCAGGGCGGGGTACGAGCGAAGCGTCCTGTTTGCAACCTCGTCCCCAGGGTGTCGAGCAGTACGCGCCCATCACTACCTGCTCTCTCACCCTGGTATTGGATCATTTGCATGTGCAAGATTTTTGAACACGTATGCAAATGAGGAACAGTCTGGTACCTGGATATGCGTTACAATAGCGTTTGTTTTTGTATTCGGTGTCTGGGGTGAAACAGAGCAATTATGTCGCAGCGCGAGCACGGCGTGAGTTACGAAAACATGATTTTTTTTTTTAAATTAAACTGTTGCGATTGTATCGAGACAACATGCAGTATTCATTCATTCATTCATTCATTAATTCATTATTTCAATCCATTATCGCAGTTAAAAACTGAATTGCAATGGATTTAACAAAATAATAAATTATTTAAACCAAATCAACAAATTATATTTCATATTAATATGAACAAATTGGAAAGGAAGTTAGTATTTTCGAGAAGGCGTGGACGAATGATCCCGAAAACACGTAATGCACGTTGTGAATAATAATACCAAGTACACGATAAAAATCCATTTACTAGCCAATTACGGTATCCAATCAGGATACAGGAAGAAAGTTTCCTATCCAGGGCTTACTAGTACTATTGGAAACGAGGTTGGAAATAAAGTAAGCACTGGTGACGAGGTTGTCCTGTTTGCAATTTTGCAGTGCGGGGGGTTCGCTCGTACCCCCGCCCTGCAAACAGGGCGCTGGGAAGGGCAGATGAGCTTCACAGAATCTTGTGAAGAAAGCGGGGATGGCATTCTGGGTAATTTATCGTGATCTATGTATAAAGCATCTGGCTGCAGCTGTAGACTGCGGTTAGTCAATGCGCGCAAATGCTATCCGAAAAGTTTGCCATAGAAATGCACACACCATACCGGATGTGATTTCTTTTTCCTTACGGACTGGCGGATGGCCATGTGGACAAATTTTGAGCGTCAAATGATATGCATTTCGACTCAACTGACGGGAGTTGAAAATTTACTAAAACAGATAAGTTTTACAGATTTTCCTACATTTTTATGTGCTTTTCGACCAAAAAAGGACGCCGCATTTAATGGGAATAAAAGCAGAGTCCTTGCAGGGTCGTGGTCGTGATAACTTGCAGGTCACAGGTCAGGCAAAATCTATCCAATCAGAGCGTTAATTCGTCAGCCCGCATGCCCAGCGTCCTGTTTGCAGGGCGGGGGGTACGAGCGAATGCTGGGGGTACGAGCGAAATGTTATAGCTAGCTTCGCTCGTACCCCCCGCCCTGTAAACAGGACGCTGGGATACTCTGATGAGCTTCTAATCACAGAATCTTGTGAAGGAAGTGGCCTATGACCTATGTATAAAGCATCTGGCTGCAGCTGTTCAAGACCGCAGTTAGACAATTGTGCGCAAATGCCATCCGGAAACTTCCCATAGACTTGCGCACATTCCATACCGGATGTGATTTCTGTTTCAATGCGGACCATGTGGACAAAATTTTGAGCGTCGCATAATGCAATCCGACCGTTCGTGATTCGAAACGGAGCCTGAGCGAGTGATGGGAATTGTAAATTTACATCACAGATAAGTTTTACAGAATTTCCTACATTATTACGCTTTTCAACGAAAAAAAAAACATTTCTAAAGTGGAATAAAAGGGTAATGAATCAGTCTTAGGCCAACTTAAAAAAAAAAAAATAGTCTGTCTCTGGTCAGACCGAAGTTTCTGAATTGATGCGGCGACGCGGGTTTTTTTTTTTTTTTGGTGTTTTTTTTTTAAAGCTTGTATTTTACAGACAAGGTGGGTACTATTTTGCTTTTTTGAGTCCTCATTATACATTGGTGTCCTCCATAATTTGCCTTGGTGCCCTTTATCATTTGCCTTGGTGCAATTTCCCCATTCCTTGGTGCTCCTTGGTACAAAAATGTGAGGAGGCGAGGCAATAGAGGGCGCTGTTGTAGCTTCCGTATTAATTTGAAGAAAAAAAAGGTTGACGCGCATGATTAAAATCGACGCGCGCGCTGACCAGAGACCGAGTTTTTTTTTTTTTTGGCCTTAGAGGCCGTCTCAAACCTTGCAGATGCGCAGGTCACTGGTCACGCAAAATCCAACCAATCAGAGCGTGAATTCATCAGAGTATCCGCGCCCCGCGTCCTGTTTGCAGGGCGGGGGGTACGAGCGAAATGTTATAGCATGCACACACGCCGACTATTGGGGGCGCTCTTCTGAACTATAACAGCCATGACAGTTTCGTCATTATTCGAAAAACACGAAACGTCAACTTCAAGTTTTCCATCAAGATACTGTGGCATCAATATCACTTCGGATGTTGTAAGTAGGAAGGGAAAGAATGTTGCAACCTGACGCTACTTAAGCGGTTGTGTACAAAGTCAATGGAGAGTCAAGAACATTTTCTAAGTAGGGGCCTAGGCTATTGGGAAAGATTCCCATATCTGGCCATATCACTTGTTGTGCACAAACCCTATGGGGGTAGGCTAATCCTAGGTCTACTGAGTGGAGCGTTGAATTACGGGTACCCCTCCGGGCTACCCGTAATTCAACGCTCCACTCAGTAGAGCTAGGCTAATCCTTACTTTAGGACACCTCTATTTTTTACGAGTTCTGTTCAAAACTGACTTTTGCAGATGTCTGTCCAGTACCAAAGTGACTTTTGGGTAATCCTTATGGAAAAATTTCCGTACTCGGACGTCACTTTTTTCAATTAATTTTCTAGCGCCAAAAGTTACATCTCTTATGGTTGTTCCTCCACTTTCCCTCCTCTACTCTCACCCTCTCCTTTCCCTAATTTCTATTTATTAATCAGTCAGTTACTTCATCGGGATTCGAACCTCTGACGCCTGCTTGATACACGAGACTCTTAACCACTAGGCCGCGCACGATCGCTGTTGCAATAATCAATCTCTGGACGTTTTTGAAGTAGCCATTGAAATAAACTAAATATTCATGAGAAAATAAATATTCATAATGACGTATTGCACTATCATTGGCAGGCTCATGCGACGTCATGGTTGTTGATGTCACGTGTATAACGTACCGCTGTCTTTTCAGCCACTTCAATCAGTTTTGACCGGCTGCTTCAAGTTAGTTCTGCACGACGTATGCATCCAAAATGTGCTCTAAAAACACATTTTGAGTAAATTTTTTTCACCTGTACACAGCTTCCTGGATTTCTCTTGGTTCAAATGACAACGTGAGGTGACAATTAATATGTTTGGTAGCAGATAAATTGACATCCGAGTATGGAACTTTTTCCATCCTTATCTTTAGGACACCTCTATTTTTACGAGTTCTGTTCAAAAACTGACTTTTGAAGGTGACTGCCCAGTACCAAAGTGACTTTTGCAGGCTAAAGCGGTCTTGTTTCTTCAGATAAACTCATGTTAGTTGTAATTTTGAAAGCACTTTCAAAGAAAATGTGACTTTTCTACCTTTTTTTGCAGTTCGCCATCTTGCTTTTTTAAAATATATTTTGTTTGTCATCGTCATCTTTAACCCCTCATAAATCAAAGCCCTACCCTCTTTCTACAAAATTGAACCTGCTGATATTCAAGAAGGTGTCATTGGCAACAGTTCAAATGTGTCAAAAATATCAGAATGTCACTTTTGAGTGTCATTTAGTCGGCTGTTTTGGTGAGTCTTTTAACCTTATATAGGAGCGGGGTCCTAAAGGTAAGGATTACCCACTTTTGCAGGCTAAAGCAGTCTTTTTTCTTCATATTAAAAACTCATGTTAGTTGTAATTTTGAAAGCACTTTCAAAAAGAAAATGTGACTTTCCTACCTTTTTTCGCAGTCAGACGTGCATCATGCATGTTGTAGTTCTCACAACACAGTGAAAGCCCTAAATAATGAAAGCCCGAACTGCCCGATGCTGATTGGCTGCTAAAAAAAACAAAATAAGATGTTTATTTTTTATCAGCCAATCAGCATCGAGCTTTCATCGCATCGAGCTTTCACGTTTGCCATCTTGGTTTTTGAGTCTGTTTTCTGGTTGTCATCGTCGTCTTTTACCCCTGAATTTCCCTCATAAATCAAAGCCCTGCCCTCTTTCCACAAAATTAAACCTGCTGATATTCAAGAAGGTGTCATTGCCAAATTATTCAGATGTGCCAAGAAGTATCAGAATGTCAATTTTGGGAACAAATCCCCTGATTGTCTTAAGTTAAAGCATAGTATTATCGACCCTGATCACAGAATGGCCAGTCTTAAGTTTCGCTAGATCAGACAAAGGCCCATTGGCGCCATGCCAAATGTGGCCAATTTTGTATTTAATCAAAATGTTGAGAACAAGAACAACACCAGTATCATTTGATAGCTTGGAACTTGTAGATTATGGAAATATAACTTAAGAGCGATTTTAGATCAGACTAATTAACTTAAGAGCGGCCCGAAAAGTGCGGAGGGTGGGCGTGGCCGTCACCCCCTCTTTTTCCTTTTCGCTGATACCGTTGCAATGCAACGGTAGAGGAGAAAATGAAAGCAGTTTGTATTGATGCCTTGGCACTTGTGGAACATGAAAATATTACTTAAGAGGGCTTTTAGGTCAGACTAATTGTATGCTTTGCATTGCGCAATAGTGCATATGTACTTCATTTTGGCGCGCTGAATACACTGCACGGTATCGTAACAAGTTGTCAGTTTTGGTGGACGAGATCTTACAGGGGGGTGAAATACGCCCCCCCCCCCAAAAATTTTTTTTTTTTATAATTATGTTCAACTTGGTAAATCATAATGTTATAAAATGCAAATCCACAAGTAAATTGACATGTACAGTACACCATTATTTTGTTGCATTTGTAGCTGATGACTTTGATGCAACACACAGTAACATGGCAGGCTCGGACCAACAACCAGTGAACAACATGAAGCCAACGACAGCCTCACGTCTGGAATCTCACAAGCTGACTTACACCATTGAGAAATGGTCCAGTTATTCTTCCAATTATGTGCCAGAGTAAGTCACCCATGCATGTTCCTTTCTTCTGAAAAAAATGTAAGTTTTATGTATATTTCACCATGTCTTGGCCAAAATTTATGGTGCTACGTATTCTGTGAGGGTACAACTAGAGCCCTGCTATACCGGGACATGTACATTGCATATTGTCCTTTTTTAATATATGACCAAATAATTGGTGACAAGATTTTCGAAACAAAAACCTGCTGTTCTTCTGACCATGGTGTTTTCACACATGAAAATAATAAACATATTATTGAAAAGAACGCTTTCTATTTCACAGGGAAATCACAAAGCGCCATGTTCAATTATACAGAAATACACAAATTCTTACAAAACTTGGTACTTGGTTGGTTCTTGTCGTAAAGACTCCCTGGGGAGTTTTAACAGGAGGCCAGAAACACTGGGGAAACCCCTTGTCTTAGCGATAAGTATTACTGGGTTCTTTTACGTGCATTGCAACTTACCCAACACACGGGACCTACATTTGTACGGCTTTGTGTCCCGTCCGAAGGACGAAACAATGATGGTTAAGTGCCTTGCTTAAGGGCACAAGTGTCCAGACCGGGCTCGAACCCACATTGTGCTACCTCTAAAACACCAGAGATTCCAGTGTGGTACTCTTAACCTTAAATGCTGGGCCATGACACTCCACAACTGTCAAAAAAAAAATTAAAAAAATTATTACGAAAAATTAAAACTTTAGTAAATTATAAACACTCTTTAAAAAGATTAGTTTTCAAAGTGCCCTTTTAATAACAGCTTAGATACATAACTGCATAATATGAGGAGCAGAATTGAACAAATGAATTTACATACCGGTATCTACGTATACAATGAACATCTGTAGAATGGCAAATGAGCTTTTGTTCTGTTTGTATAATTAGTGACATTTTATGCTCTTGCAGGAATATTTTGGTAGATGCACCCAACGATCAGTCTTCCCGATGGTCTTCAGACAGCAACTGTCCTCCCCAGGTAAGAACGTGTATATTAACCCTAAAATGTCCTTGAGGACGGTGGGGGGGGGGGGGGAATGCTTGGGTTGTATCTTACCAGCCTGCCACCCCCATACATGTTTGTTTCAATATCCCCATGCAATTTTGAGTTTATTAGTATTAATCACATTCAGTTTATGTAATTTGCATGCAGATAAGGCTTTTTTTAATTGATGAATACTGATGCAACTGTCATGGCTATGAAACTCTTTTCCATTCACCTGTATTATCCTGTACATTTTGTGCCTTCCCTCCAAACTTCCAGTAGTACAGCCCATCCACAACTTCAATTTATGTACGTGTTGTAAATGATAAAACTACATTTTTGTACATGTATCAAACTCTTTGCCAATGATGTTCCCAATCATGTTTTAGTCAGAGGATCATTCGTTTATGTGTGTATAGAAGCCACACTATGAACATTTGTAAGCATGTAAGCATACAAATTGTATACACCAGCCAATCAGAGTCAACTTTAGAAATTTTGGCATGTAGTTATGCTCATAAATGTGGACTAAGCTGATGATTGGTCAATGTGGCTGCCATGTTTTTGCAATGCAACAACAGGTTATCGAAGACCCGATCCAAGGCGCCCGCTGAATGGTCAGAATCTGGAGGTCAAGACGCAGTCTTGTTTTGCATAATCAATCGCAAATCTGCTTGTACATATCATTCAGTTGAACACCCTTCCTTTGGAGGGGGGACATTTCATAGACTAATGATGTCATCTTGCCCTTCCAAACTTCTGGCAGTACCTGACCCTGAAACTGGAGAAGTGTTCCTTGATTGACGCCATCTCCTTTGGCAAGTACGAGAAGACGCACGTCTGCAACCTCAAGAAGTTCAAGATCTATGCAGGGATGACCGAGGAGCATATGGTGGAACTCCTCACGAGGTATGTAGTCTGGTTTCCGCACCAAAAGATTGTATGCAAAGCAGTGTTTTTGAGTCGATGATCTGACATGTACACTTAAATTATTACCTCCAACTTATTTTCCTATTTTCCCCTGTGTTTTTACTACTTTAGCGGTTTAGAAAATGACAGTAATATGGAGACGTTTACACTGAAACATGTGGTCAACGGCTCTCAAGTCCCTTGCAGATTCATCAAAATAGGTATGCAAACTACGTGTAGAATCCCCCAAAGTAAATCCTCATCCTTGACAGATTCATTTTATTCCATTTCTGTCTGGAAGGTTTTGTAAAACAACCGACATCTTGAGACTAATACTAAGAAAACTGTTTTTTTGTGTGAAGTTCACTAAAAAAAATAAATCTGGTGTTTTTATTTACGCCACGTTTACGGGTCCATCTCATTTGCTGAAAAAATGTGGCTTTTGTTCACTAATTGCTGCACAGGGATGTGAAGCTCAGTTTGGTTTAGCATTTATGTGTCTGATTGTCTGGGACCTGTAACAAAAAAAATCTCATACCAAACACATCTCAGATTTTTATGAAAGAAATTTGCATCCGTTAAGCTGAACTTTGAACTTGGTTAGTTCTTGACAATGTTGCGTACTCTGTCTACAGTGCCTATGTTATCCTGCGGGCCTAGCTTCAACTTCAGCATCTGGTATGTTGCAATAAATGGCATCGATGACCCTGATACAGTTCAGCCATGCCTGATCAAGTACAACAAAGTGAGTGGCATATGTGAGGCGTTCTGGCAAAATAAGACGAAAAAGGGGCAGAGATCAAACTAAGCATTTGTGGGTATTAAGACTATAGGAAGGGAATAGAATTCGCCGTGCAAAACTGTTTGTACCGGTAGCACTTCAACTGGACATTTTCTTGACAAGTTATGGCTGTTTAAAGTTCACATTTATCGACATGTCAAGAAAGTATAATACTGAGAAAAAGTCCCTTGAAGTTTTGAGGTTCCGAACATTTTGCAAGAAGCCCGTTCAGTATTTAAACTGTACATGTGCGCAATGATATTGGTCAAAGATCATTTGGGATAATTGAACGCTCATTGAAGGCGCATGAACGTGCAAGGAGATGGTCGCACGACACTCGCACGTTAATTGTGAGCAGAGTGGGCATTCGCATAACGTCGCATCAATGATATTATCCTGAATAACCTTTGACCTGGACTGCTTCATCGAGATATTGAACCTGTCTTGAGACCAAGAATTTTACATTATTTCTCCTCAAACCATAACTAATGCTTTTCCCTTTGTTGTGTGCAGTATCGTGAGCGAGAAGCAATCCGTCTCTGCTTGAAGCATCTAAGACAACACAACTACAGCGAGGCCTTCGAGACATTGCAGAAGAAAACCAAGATCAGCTTGGAGCATCCAACCATATCAGAACTACATGAGAAACTGGTGAGGGGGAATAACAGAAATGTACTTTAAATTCCATCCTGTGTTTTTTTTGCCGACATATTCCAACATGACCATGAGTTTAAACAGGATAAGGCTTGCCTAGTCAATTTGGACCTAGAGAGTCTCCCAGTGTTGTAGTCGAGTATTTTTTTCCAAGTGAGTACTGCCGAGTACTTAAGTTACCGAGTACAAGTACGAGTACCTCTGAGTACAAGAACGGGTCTCCGAGTACAAGTACTTCTGAGTACGAGTACGAGTAGGAGTACTCACATTTCCGAATACGGCCATACGGCAAATGGTTCATTGTGCGTAATTGGCCCAGGCCCAGTCAGACCGATATACAGACCCACTCACGGCTAGCTGTTAAATGTGTTTGTCCGGACTTGCACAGAAGAAAATCAGGAAATCTCGATTTCTCAACAAGCCAATCAACCATTTCAAACTGAAAGTATCGATAAAATAAGGCCATGGTAAGTGAAGCTATAACATTTTTTCCCCCGAGTACTGCTATTCGAGTACGAGTACTTTTATGATCGAGTACAATTTCAACATGTCGAGTACAAGTACTTTGCTGCCCGAGTACGAGTACCTTCATTTCGAGTACAAGTACTTTGACATTCGAGTACGAGTACGAGTACTCCAAAAAAAAGTACTGGAGTAGTACTCGAGTATGAGTACCAAGTACGAGTACTACAACACTGGAGTCTCCCAACCTGTAGTCACTGAGTGCATAATCTGGAAGTTGGGCCAGTATTTGTAGTGTCATGCCCGACCTAATTGCCATCCCCAGGTAGTGAACGGTGACTTTGACTGCTGCGAGCACATCATCGAGCGAGCCTCGGAGGAGGGCCACTTTGAGCAGTACATCAGCATGCAGGACTACCTGCCGCAATGGAAGCTGCTCTGCCAGCATGGCTCCCTGGAGGACGATGCCAAGCCTGGCAAGAGGGGTGGTCACCAGATGTGCATAGACATTGATACAGGTCAGGAGAATACAATCACTTCATTGCGGTATAAAGACATTCTTTAAAGGGAATATACAACATTTGCTTTTGCTACAATTTTCAAAAATAAATGAATTTGGAGGATAAGTGTGCTATAGAAAATATTGTTAAACTAGCTTGTTTCACGTTTTGAGTTCGGAGATGCTGGAAAATCAAAGAAAACCAACCATATTCTTGTAGTCTGGTTCTCTGACCCCACTTAAGATGAGACGTTGCAATTTATAGACATTGGGAATTGTTAGGTGAGAGAATCAGTCTAGCAGGCTTGTACCCCTTCACAGATGTTGTAATCAATTGCAAGGTTAATGCAGAATGACTAAAGATGGAAAAAAAGCCAGTTTTCTCCAACGATGGTTGGCCGACCAGCGTTGGAAAAATACAAGTTTTCTTGAAAATGTCAGCACACAAGCAGCCACAATTTTACAGTTTGCTTTAAACGATCATTCACTAACAGTCCAGTAAGATATTTTGTTATAATTTGATCATTTCGTTTTTTGATGTTTGCAAATTTTGTATCTGTTCTTTAAACTAACCCCCTTGATTGATTTACTAGGAACCTTCCTCACCATGGTAATCTCCACGCCTAAACTGTTGGACTCTGATTATGGTGGGATGCCTGACTCCATGTAAAACATAATCAGTTTTACTAGTGCAGTACTCACTCCAACAGATTCCAACAAAACAGAGATGCAGTTGGATGTTAAAGCATTAGTTAGGATGTATGTAACACAAATACCAGGGTTTTGAGGAATGCGAGGTGGGAAAAGTTAACCGGACTGCCATGACTTATTTGCGTGCTGTAAAATGCGTAAACTCTTTGTGCGCATGCAAAGGACCTGCCATTTTTGTTGCCAAATTTTTACAAATTTGTTGTTTACATGCTATATAATTATTTTTGCTTTATTTATTATTCAAAAAGAAAAAAAATAATTTAATGTAATTGAAAATGCTGAGCCTTTCAAGAACAACACAATTTACAGTTTCATGGCAAGGGGCCTTTCCTTCCTTTTGTTTGAGATAATAATAATAATAATAGCAGGTTCTTATAAAGTTATATAGCTCAAGGCGCTTCACAAAAATATTACATAAAATTAATGAATTAATGAGCTCTGAATAGTTCCATTTTTATTTTCACATATTTTATTCTTACTAAATAAACTAGGTCTAACATGCCTAATGAATATTTAATATGGATGCTTACTGTTTTCACTGATGATTTACAGTTAAGTGAATATTCGTTCAGAATTGAAAACAAGTAAATTAGAATCATTACCTTTTCACACCTTGCATACAAAAATCTATAGGAGAGCATTGAGATCAGGCCTTATTGAAAATCATTTTAGCGAATGCTATTGCATGCTGAGAAGTTTGTTGTCACGTGCTCGCTGTCAACCAACTTGGCTAAGGCTCCACTCGTGTAACACCAAGGGCCTCAGAACATTCAGTCACGCGTATGCCGTGTTGTACAAAAAAAGTCTGTAACACTTTCGTTGACAACAAAATGAATAGAGACAATATTATGGTGAAACGCTTTGAATCCTTTGGAATTACGGGCTTAATAAGGCCAAAAAAAAAAAGTCTCCGGTTTCTGGTATGGAGCTTGCCCCAAAAGTGGTGCGGCGACGCGGCTTTTTTTTTTTTTTTTTTTTGTTGCTCGATGATGATGACTGTGCCCGCCCCCCGACTACTTAGTGCAAAAATATATGGAGTCAGAGAGGCATAAATCTTATTATTCTCTTCTAACCCCCCTTCTAAAAACACGTTAAAATTGTGCAGCAGCAGAATTCCAGTCGAACCAGTGAGTTTGGCGGTTTTGAAACATCATCTTGTATTGAAAAAAAAACTTTTTCATTTTGCCGACGCGCATGGCTACGGCGACGCGCGCGCATACCAGAAACCGGAGACTTTTTTTTTTTGGCCTAAGCGCCGTATTATTGTTATTATTTTGTACATGTAATGCAAGGATGTAGATTCATCGTTTATGTTGGTCTTGAATGTTTTGTCTTGATATTGTAGAAACTGTGTATTTATACGGCGGTTGGGACGGCGCACAGGATCTGTCAGACTTTTGGGCTTTCAGTGCGGCGACGGGCCAGTGGACCTGCCTGTTTAAGGACACAGCAAAGGAGGTTTGCTGCAAACTTGTGACTTCATTTTCAATCCAGTCAACCTGATACTTTGCATGTACATGTACAAGGTGCCATCTAGAGAAAATGTGGCACTGTGATGATGTCATTTTGTGTCGATCAATTCACCACCTTGAATTTAAACTTTTCAATATCATCTTGGCAGTTTACCTGCATAAATTCCACGTTCCAACATTCATACCATACATGCCATAACCGCAAAAAAAAAAATAACCCAATATCCTATATCCTAGAAAAATAGGCGACACAGCAAGGTTATTCTTCACCATCAAAGACACGTTCTAGATGAACATGTAGTTGAACCTTTCCCTCCTTGATTTAGGGTGGTCCCTCCGCCCGATCCTGCCACAAGATGTGCCTGGATCCACAACGCAGGCAGATCTTCACATTAGGACGGTACCTTGACTCCTCTGTCCGAAATGTGTATCCACTTAAGGTAAGTAGTAAACTGAAAAGCTCAAATACTTTTCTCAGCTTTTTTTAACAACAGTACCCAGGCATGCAACTTTGCCTCAGATCAGCTGATTTCCTCTTTCTTTACTTCCTATGTGTGCCATTAAAAATAAAAAAATACTGTACAAGGTTTTGGAAAGACTTGAATTTACTCTCTATTTTTTGGTGACTTCCCAGTTGCATACCTGAATACCTGAGCCGATCAAGCACAAGCTGCACAGATCACAATATTCTTTTGTCAAGGGTAAAAGGGAATTTCCTTTTTTTCCTTTTTTTTTTTTTAAAGAGGAACATGTCATAACTTTTTTGTTGTTGTCATCTTCTCTAGAGTGACTTTTATGTGTACGACATTGACACCAACAAGTGGCTTCTTATATGTGAAGATACGGGTACAGAGGGGGGCCCCAAGCTCATTTATGACCACCAGATGAGCATGGACTCACAGAACTCCACCATCTATGTGTTTGGCGGCAGAATTCTAACAAGGTTTGCTGCAGTAGAGGATGTTTTAGTTATTCACAGCTTTTAGGCCAAAAAAAAATATTCGGTCTCTGGTCAGACCAAAGTTCTGGAATTGACGCGGCCACGCGGCTTCTTTTTTTTTTTTCTCAATCTTGGATTGTACAGACAAGGTGGGGTACTATTTTGCTTTTTTGGTGTCCTCATGTGCATTGGTGTCCTCCATAATTTGCCTTGGTGCTTTTGATCATTTGCCTTGGTGCAATTTCCCATTCCTTGGTGCTCTTTGGTAAAAAAAATTGAGGAGGTGCGGAAATAGAGGGCGCTGTTGGAGCTACCGCGGAACATTTTGAAGGGAAAAAAAGATCGACGTGCATGATTAAAATCGACGCGAGCACTGACCAGAGACCGACTTATTTTTTTTTGGCCTTAAGGTAATTGACACCATTGGCACACATTCAAAAATTAAACTTGATTACTTGATTGGACATGTTAGTAAATAGGATCAAGCAACCTGTGAAGTTAAAGCGCCTAAAGTACATGTTATATATGTTGTCGTTTTCGAGAAAAGAGGAATTCATCTTTTCCTCGCGATGGTTAGGACCAAATCATCATGCTTTCATTGGAAACCAGGGTTTTGGGTCGAGAAAAATGAAGATGCATTTTCACAGTTTTCTCAAAAACTTTAATATCTACTCAGCAGATTTCTCAACAGGTTTGTGTTTTAATTATCTGCTTCAGATTTATCGTGTTGTTCCTTGAATCGGCAAAAGCACATTTGTTTGCAAATGGTGTCTATTATTTTTAAAGTTTGATATTAAGCTGACATAATTTTGAAAACATGTAGTTTGGCAGTGTTCAAGTCTGTCACAAACATGGTGAGTGGTGGTCAGCCGATGTCTGAAATTTGACCCTTATTTCATCCTGTGTTCGAGTGCAGACATCTCACAACTAACTTGTAAGTGTAAATTTTTACTTGGGATTTTGCTATGAACGTACACCTATGTAATCTTGTAAGCCCAGTGCTGTCCAAGAGCTTGTGAGAAAATAATTCACAGATTGGGTGGGACTCGAACCCACAACATCCTGCTTACTTGTGCAGATGTGTTAAACCACTCAGCCACCGAACTTTCAGGGGTCAGCTGGCTAGTTCAAATCTGATGTAGCAGCGGTTGCCACAATAATGTTCTTTAAAATGGAACTTTGTGTCTGTCATTTTATCATTTCTGACTCCTTTTCCATCATTGTCCTCCCTTCAGTACCTTACTGTCTGAGGAGAGGCCCAGTGAGGGTTCGTTCAGCGGTCTCTACTCCTACCATGTACCCACCAACACCTGGAAGTTACTACGCAGGGATTGCGCCAGTAGTCTGGGGGGAAGGGACATCAAATCTAGGATAGGGCACTCCATGCTTCTACATCCAGTAAGCAAACCCAGACGTGTACATGATGCAGGGACAAGTATGGATGGGACGTTGGCATTGTAACCGACCCTTCCACCTTTTCAGTCGCAAACAGTAAAACATTGAATGCGCATCCCCTCACATCACATCACTTTTATGGTGAACACAGTAACTAGGGATGCTTGCGTTCTCCCAAATTTCATGTACAACTGAACCGAACATTCCTGAAGTCTTCAAAAACGCATTCATTTGATTTGTCTAACCGAGAATGCCTCTCAACTGCATTGGAACGTCAAAAATAAAATGTTGTCGCCAGGTTTTCAGGCATATGTGTTGGTCGTTTTTGTTACATGACTATAGATACATTTACGTGACTAAAATTTTCCTTCATTTTCAGTCAGTTAATGAAATTAAACGAAAGAACATTTTGATAATTATCTCATTATTTATTCAAAGCGGGAAGTACATGTACGTACATGTACATGTACATTTAAACAGGCATCATCTTGGCAACTTTACGTGTCATAGTGGCGGCCGAATTTTGCTATAACGCACAAACGCTATACCAAACCTTTTTTTATAGCTTTTATTGTTTGCTATAGCAACGTTTTACTGTATTCGTTCAAAAGTTTTAAAGGAAGTCAAATTGTAGATATGGGACCTTGTGTTTTATGTGGGGCGCTGTGGTCCAATGGTTACGGTGTTCGACTCGTGTGCCGTGGTACACGGGTTCGAATCCTGACCGTGGGAACATGGTGCTTGTGCTCTTGAGCAAGGCACTTTACCATTATTGCTTCGTCCTTCGGATGGGACGTAAAGCCGTAGGTCCCGTGTGTTGTGTAATGCACGTTAAAGAACCCAGTAACACTTGTTGCTAAGAGAAGGGGTTTGCCCCGGTGTTTCTGGCAGTGGCAGCAATTATGCGCCGCAGCACCTAGCAAAAAGGTGCTACATAATGGGTCTCATAATGTTCATATACTTCATTTACCTGGCTTTGGTTGCATTCTCCCCCAGCGCTTTGTATCCTCTGGCAAAAAGCGCTATATAAATACAGTTATTATTATTATTATTATGTAGTCTGCCTTCCAAGGTAAGTTTCCAAGCCACTGACAGTATTATCTGCTGTGTGTTTCCAGGTTCTTCAGAAGCTGTACATCATTGCCGGCCAGCGAGGGAAAGACTACCTGAGTGACTTTTTCACCTACAATATTGAAACGGATGAGATTGAGGTCATATCAGATGGCAACAAGAAAGACAGTGCCAGTACGTTGGAAGCAGGAATTTGTTTTGGCCAACTGAATATCACATTGTTATTTACCTTTTGTCACTCTAGCACAGGTCAAGTGTATAGTGAAATGTAGGTTACATGTCAAAACAAAACAAAAATCCCTTTTTCATCAGTGTAGGTGAGCACTTTTCAAGAAATGAGCTGTAGACAGCAAAATAAGGACTCGCGGTTGTCTAAACTTTCAGGACAATGTAACTCAGCCTAGTTCTTTTTTAGTACTTTTATCATAAAAGCTGAGATATTATAGAAATTTGATTGTCTTAAATCTTGAACTTAATTTGTAAGTGTTCTCTTAGTTTGTTCACATCAGATGTGCTCTATATTTTGCAGCAAACGCTAGACTCAAAATTGGTCAGCTTCACGTAAAGCAATAATGTTGACCCTCTCCAAATTGAAAATTGAATTGTTGTACAGCACTACAAAACAGGCCTAGCAAGTCCTTTTAGCAAACGTTATGTTCACTTAGGTAACAAAAGTTTAACACGCGACTTTAACCTCTACAGTACCAGCGGCAGGTTTCACCCAGCGAGCAACAATCAATCCAGACTTGAATGAAATCCATGTTTTATCGGTAAGTGCAAAGTTGTTTCTTTTGCCAACACTTTGATAGATGCCCTCACATGCCCATAAGATGGGCAAGTTATAGTTCTACTTCTGCTGTAAATGATGTCACGACTTCTAAAGGCCGCTCTGATTGGCTGGCACGCGGGGTTGCATGACATTTATATGCACTGATATATCAGACATTTTGTAGTGTGGCTCGGCTGCACACTTGACGTCTGATCCTCAGACTACTAAATAGTATGGTAATTTTGCATTATAGGTATAGTCCATTATTTGTAATTTGTGCATTTTGTTTGTTTGAAGAAACAAACATGATGCTCAAAATCTAAAGAAGGGTGCTGAACAACTAACCTGATGAAGTTTCAGCTCGGCTTCAGCTGTATATTTCGAGAAAAACAGCATTCTAAGATCTCAATTTCAAATCAAAAGTTGCTGAATCATGTTTTGAATTGGGCCTGAATTCAGCGTCTGAGACACCTTCTCACTGAGCCGATGGCAGCTATGCGATGTCGCGCACTGATCCGACGAATTATAGCAACTGCGCGCGCATGAGCGTCGTGTCAACGCTTCGCCGAATAATAAAACGAACTACTAATAGAAAATTTTTAGACGCGCCGGTGGAAAGGCCTTCTTTCGTTGATTTCTTAAAAATGACAGCTTGCCAGACAGAATAATTTCACAGGGAGTTTAGTCCCCCTACTATCTTTCAACCAAGTATGTTTCCAGCAATAATTACGTCACTTACTTTTTGGATACCTGCAAATGATGGACTATAGCTTTAACGTTTTACTTGTCTTCTTATTTTGTGGGTGTGTTCAGGGCTTGAGCAAAGACAAAGAGAAGAAGGATGATAGTGTCAAGAACTCTTTCTGGGTTTATTACATCAATCAGAACAGATGGTGAGTTGCTGACAAGACTACATGGAGGGCACAGGGTTTTACGACGATAACTATGGCATGTAAGGGGGTGTGGGAATATTTACACTGAGAAACTGCGCCACAAGAATCGTGTCAGCTGTTCAAATGGAAAACAGTTAAGCAATATGAGACAATAGGGAGGTTTCGCAAGCGAACGGATACGCTTACAAATACGTTTAGCTATCCGTATCCGTTTTTTACTTACGTGTAGCGAGCGAGATATGCGTGTCGTCTGCACGTATGACGTCATACGCCACTCACTATCTGCTAAACGTGCAGACGACACGCATATCTCGCTCGCTACACGTAAGTAAAAAATGGATACGGATAGCTAAACGTAAGTGTAAGCGTATCTGTTCGCTTGCGAAACCTCCCTAGTATCCTGGTTATTACAATCACTCATTACAGCTACATGCCAGGCAGATTGTATGCGTACACTGGTTCACACAAGAATGGCACAAATACGCACCACTATTGGATGAACACAAAACTGAAGCATGGTCATAGGGCAGCAACGCATTCAAGAGTCGTGCCCAACTCTCGTATTAACTGTTGAATCGGTACTTGTGAACAGAGTCCATGAGGTAATGTGACAATGGGGGTTTTCCAGGTGATGTTGAAACTCTGAAAAGGAGGTACTTCAGCTCATGAGTTAGGGCTGTTGGACTAGTTAGGCTAGTTGGGGCTTTGCATTCTTAAATTGTTTTCGATTGAAGTTTAATCATTGAATTGCAGTAGGAACTTAATTACCGAGAAAATGTTGATTGCATGTATATTGCAAACTTCACCTTTGTCCAGGTCCTGCGTGTACAAGAATGAGAACAGTGACCAGCAGTACTGGAGCAGCCGTCAGTGTGTGGAGCCCTGCCCCCGGTTTGCCCACCAGCTAGCCTACGACCACAAGCACAAGAGGCATTACTTGTTCGGGGGCAACCCGGGCCGGTCTACGGCACAGCGCATCCGCCTTGATGACTTCTGGTCTCTGGAGGTAGGCCTGTGTGCAATGAGGCCTGTAGAATTCCTTCAAGTTAACTCCTCAAGACGGGAAAATTCTTAAGACAAATGATACAAATCAACATTTCAATTTGTTTTGTATGACCAGCTGCTTGGCCTGCTGGGCACTGTGCTCTGTATCACAGCTGCCAATAAAAAAAAGTCAGAAATATACTTCACTGATGCTAAACGTTTATTGTTTTGAAAATGTATTTTGTGTATGCCTTGTGGAGGTTGGAGAGTTGTACAACAACATCTGCAATAATTCTTCTGTTTTAAAGCAAGGCTCGATCAAGAACCATTGGTGGTCTACGGGTTGTTCTGTGATGTTAACTTACCCCAGGCACTAATAGTAACATGCGAATGTCTTTAGTCCAATGATGGTCATATTCACAAAACTTATTTGTCCTGGCTCCCTACCATGCATTATGATGGCACTGCTATAGAGCACCGAAGTATTTCTGCATATTCTGGTTCACGCACTGACGCACATAGCTTAAGTGTATGTTGACATCAACACGCTAACCAGCGTGTGAACCGAAACAAAGACATCAAGCTTTGGTACTCTGTTGTAACCTGTGATGCAACCAATCTCATTAGGCTTGTCGCATATACATGTAGTTGACAAGATTAAGTTCAAATATCATTGATGAACCAGTGTTCAATCAGAGTTTCCCAAACTGTGGTCAAGTATCGTTCCTGATCATACTTTCTCTTTGATTTTGCCAATAGCTTGTCAGGCCGCTGAAAGACCAGGTAGTAATGCGCTGCAAGCATGTGATACGCAAACACCGCTTCCAAGAAATTGCCATGTCTAATCCCGTCCAGGCCCTGAGATACCTGCAAACGGAGCTGTACGAGACGGTCAATCACAAAGACAAGCAAGAAACCAAAGAGGTGAGGAGTATGGAATGCCAAAGCTGCCTTTAAGGCCAACAAAAAAAAGTCTCCGGTTTCTGGTATGCGCGCGCATCGCCGTAGCCATGCGCGTCGGCAAAATGAAAAAGTTTTTTTGTCAATAAAAGATGATGTCCTAAAACCGCCAAACTCACTGGTTTGCCTGGAATCCTGCTGCTGCAAAGTTTTAACGTGCTTTTAGATGGGGTTATGATCGAGAATAAGCTTTATGTGGCCTCTCTGGACTCTCATTATATTTGCACTAAGTTTAGTCGGGCGCCATTTGCAGTCATCAGCCGACATTTGAAGCAAAAAAAACAGGCCCCCCCCAAAAAAAAGCCGCGTCGCTGCACCACTTTTTGGGCAAGCTCCATACCAGAAACCGGGACTTTTTTTTTTGGCCTAATCAACAACTGATTTATTTTCTTCATCATTTTGTAGACAAAATGATGCTGACACAGAAATGAGAATTGGCAGTGATCACGTACCTTTTCAAAAAATGTGTCATCATTTTTTCATCAAGTATACATCCGTTGTGTGCTAATCCCTCTTTCTTTGTTGAAAGAGTTTTGGGGTTTAAGGCGGGAGAAATTTTAAATTCATACTCATCAGCCTTCTGAAATACAGCCTTGATTTTCACATAGTCGCATGGTTTTTGATGATGTATCAAACTGGACACATTTTGCCAAATGTATGTAAGCTACATTTCAATCAATTAAGCGAGAATAAATTACAAATCCGGTCACAAGATAAACATTTTTGATAAACAAGAAATTGCCCAATCCTGCTGACAAGCCGTGGTTGTCAGTGACAATTTTCACTGTGGCCCTTGACTAGTGCTTGCTTTGTGTTGAGCTGTTAGTCTGGTGTCTGTCTTTTTATCAATAGTTCCAGCTGCTAGCCTCAAGTCTTTTCAGGCCACGACTCGAGGTACCAGACCACCTGCTGACCGTGCACATAGAAGAATCCCAGCCACATTATTCCACTAGAACTCAGGTATGAGGATCCATATGTGTGACTGGATCTCACTAAAGCACTTTCTTTCACTAATTGTTTACACGTGAATTTAAGGATCAGAATGAGCTATCTATTTGATCCGTAGGATCACTGACGATGATTATTTCTTGTGAACGATATCCTGACTGAGCACTTGGCACAGGATTTCTGATCAGCCAGTCAGTCCAAAACTGTGTAAGGTTTAGTATATTCAATCAGCCCGATTTATGATAACACGGGGATACATGATGTCCGGGTCCTACGGGATGAGTAATCTTCGCAGTATTGGCCCCCCTTTTTTAAGCATCTTCCAAGATTGCTACCTTCAAAGCGATACCATTTCACATAGTATTTTGTACCAATCCTTCGCTCTCAGAAATGTTTTTCTCATTAAATCAATAGGCTTGTTTCCGGGTATTTACTAATGTTCCCAAAATGTTGTCAGGTGCATTGATTTCTTTTGTGCAAGAATGTACACGTAGCACAAAATGGTCTTGCAACTTTCAAGTCATCTTGGTTTGGTCAGGTTTTGTTTGGTCACATATTGGTTCACCTTCCTCATTACCCTTCCAAACCTGATTATAATTAATTAGCTATTAAATGTATAGTCCATCATTTGTTATTTGTGCATTTTGTTCGTTTGAAGCAACAGAAGTGCTAAAAATCTAAAAAAGGGTGCTGAACAACCAACCTGATGGAGTTTCAGCTCAGCTTCAGCTGTATATTTCGAGACAAACAGCATTCTAGGATCTCAATTTCAAATCAAAAGTTACTGAATCATGTTTTGAATCGGGCCTGAATTCAGCGCTCAAGACACCTTCTCACTGAGCCGATTGCAGCTATGCGATGTCGTGCACCGATTCGACGAATTATAGCAACCATGCGCGCGCATGCGTCATGTCAGCGCTTGCGCTTAGCCGAATAAAAAAAACGAACTACACACGGAAATTTCCAACGCTGCGTCTTAAGACGCAGCGTTGGAAAGGCCTTCTTTCATTGATTTCTTTAAAATTACTGCTTGCCAGGAAGAATAATTTCACAGGAAGTTTAATCCCATTACTATCTTTCAACCAAGTATGTTTTTCAACAATAATTACGTCAGTTAGTTTTTGAATAGCTGCAAATGATGGACTCTGGCTTTAACATAGGGCAATAGGTTGACTTTTTTGTCTCTGATGTGTTGCATTTAAAAACCACTTTTTTATTTATTTGTTTTTTTGTTTTTTTGGTTTTTTTTGGCAGCTGTTTGACACATTAGTCAATTTCTTCCCCGACAACATGTCCCAGCCGAAGGGAAACCTGGTGGATCTCATCATCTAGAGGGCGCCACATGTCACAACCACTTGTAGAAAACAGTGTACGGACTCCGTGCACAAAGTGCCCCTCAACGGTTACCGAGAGAGTTGGGGGAGACCACTGGTAGGGACATTCAAAACGCATTGCTGGCAACGCCTGACGCTCTCATAGTAATAATAATAATGTGGTGCTCCTATAGCGCTTTATACCTAAGGTTTCAAAGCGCTTTACAATTATTACCCCTGTTCATCAGGAATGAGACCATTTTTCTGCAGCAGCTCGAGATCAGCGCATTATGGTCTCTACCTTCACAGGTACCCATTTGTACTCCTGGGTGGAGAGAGGCAATTGTAGTAAAGTGTCTTGCCCAAGAGCACAGGCATCATGTTCCCGGTCAGGCATGTCAGGGTTCAAACCCACGGAACATGAGTCAAACACCGCAACCATTGGATGATGGTATGGGCTTGTGCACGTTTGGAATAAAATAACTCATGCATGCTTTACGTCATACATGTGCAAACCAGTACATGTGTTGTGTCACTCTCACCGGTGCTCTCGAAAGTGGTTAGAAGTAAGCACCATCTACAGCAACTGTGCAGGCTCTATATCTGTAATGAGCTGCTAACTAAACCAGCAAGGCTTTGGCTTGCTGAGTGTGCTGTTTTCACCCGAGCGACATATGTGAGGCGTTCTTGCAAAATGAGATGGAACTGGGCACAAGCCGTAGTGGAGAGAAATGCAAAACCGAATGGGGATGAATTATTTTCGATATTCAGATTTATTGATATTTGTTATCTTTGATATGTCTACTACATGTACACATATTTTAAAGAAATAGTATAAAATCGTGGAATAAAAGTTTTGGGGAAAAAACAATTGGCATCTTTCATTTTCACGAGAACAAAACTCGATACTTTAATTAAAGGCCTTTTTCTCTGTATTTTTCCTTTTTGTTGTTGACATGTCGTTTCATGTGAAATTTAAGCAGCCATAACTTGTCAACAGAATGTCCGATTGAAGTGCAACAAACAGTTTTGCAAGGAGAATTTTATTCTCTTTCACAATACCCGCAAACCCTCATTTTGACCTCTGCCCAGTTCTGTCTCGTTTTGCAAGAACCCCTCACATGCTCCGTGTGTACCTTCAACATTTTTCTGTAATATTTTATTGAAGTTGGCATAGTGATATGACAACTTAAAAAACGATCACTGCCTTTGTACCTGTACGTATATTAGCAAAATCACATTGAAAATGTACTGACATCACTAAAGTGCATTAAAGGGCACATGAAATGAACTTCAACAAAAAACAAAAATCATATTCTTGTGCCATATCTATGCCTCTACATTGTACAAAAACATGGGACACTCGTTTGACTTTCAGTATACATGTGTTTCATTGAAAATTATCCTTTTCACTGTTTGCAAAGGTAAAGCTATTTTATGAAAACTTGGTGCATTGCTTACTTTAGGTACACAGTGTAGAGTTTCAGAATTCTCACTTTAAAATTCAAGTCTGAACTTTGAATCGTTCTGTCAGTTTCTGTGCTCCTTTTTTTCCCTATTTGATTGGCAATTATTTTGAACAGGACAACTGTAACACTAAAATATAGCATAGGGGTTTGTGCCATAGGATTTACATTTAATACCAATTGCAAAATAATGTCCCCACACTGTTGGAAAAACGTTACAATATCATTACCATGTGGCAATTTACAGAAAGTACTTTGTGAAATGGGCATTGTTTCATGCAAAGTAATTCAATACGGTATAACAGGATTTTATTCAGAAACCTTTAATGGAAATTACGTGTTATATACTTTTGTTGAATTTTGTTTTCCCTCCTGATTATTTTAACAAGGTTTCATTCGAACATTCTGCGTTCCTGCCATGTTTTTAACAAGGAAATATTCCAATATTCACTGTTTGGGAAATAACTTTTGATGAAAGGTTTCCGAAATCTTCACATTTTTGATCTTTTTATTTGTTTTTATATTTTAAAGACTTTTGACATTTTTTTTCTCTCTTAAAAATGTTTTCTGTCATTAAGTGAAAATAATGCAATATCTATATTTAAAAGCCTCTTTTGTCATGCCCTATTTGTATGGATTTAAGGAACTATGCATATTATGGAATTGTAGATACTTACTTTTTATTCCTCATTTTGGAAAGCGCTGTGTTGACCCTCCTGAAAATGTGACAGTTTGTTTTCATTAGTTTTAATTTGTTTCATGTTCTTGCTCAGTTTCTGTCCTAGTATGCCAACTCATAACTTTCAATCCACTTACCCATTCGTTTGCGAATTAGAAGTTTGATGGTATGGGTTGCAGCTCCAGAAAGAAGCTAAATTCTGGCCGATTTCTATATTGTTGCTCATTGCATTCATATTGCATGGAAAACTTTCAGAAGTATTTATTACGTTAACTAAAAACAAACAAGGGTTGGGGAAAAGGTTCGCCAGTAAGAGGTAATGATTAGCCCCAAAGCTTAGAATGATTTCTGAACGTTTTCAATATTGTCTCCAGAAAATGATCTTGTGAAAATGAAATCAGGTTTTTAATGAAACAATAACTGCCTGGAAACTTGTGTTTTATTTCCTGAATCAATACTGAATATCTTTATTCAGCTATTTATTTTCGTCACTTTGTGCTAATCAACTTTGAATAAAATGCTGAACATTTTGCACAGAATCCCAACACGGTTGTGCCGGCAAAATACAAGACGTCATATGAACTGCGTTCAATGCGACCGAAATATGATCATGTGGAACCCTGCACCGCGTCAAATATATTGTGAACGGCAGTGCCTTTGGGCTCAAGACTGCCGCATGCCAGCTGTCGAACTATGCCCGCTATGTCATGGCTGTAATATTGATTCAGGCGGCAGGGAGTCGTTGGTGTGTTGACAGTTCCTCGGCCCCATTTCACTTTGTTATATTTCCCCCCCATCGATGCCGTAGATTCGAGCGGATGTGACGGCTAGAATTCCCTTTCGTTCAGGGAACACATTGAGGTCGTTCTAATGACGCCATTGAGTCGTGAACAAAATCAAGAACGAAAGTTATGATGCAGACGTACTTTAGCACCGAATAGGCCTAAAGGGTGATTACTGAATCCGTTTTTCTGCATATATTTTGGTAGATACTACTGCGCATTATTAAATCAAGAGGTTTTCACATGTTTGTTTCAACACGAAAACTATAGTCTAAATTCCACCAAATCATTTCGTTCCATATCAGTCCCTTCCCAGATGTCCTACTAAATAGAACAATATACGTTGACTAATATAGGCTTTATATGCATTCATCTTTCACGTAGAAGTTATAGGCCCATATTGCCTGAGGATGTTGCATAATATTATTATGATCATGGGGTCATATTATTATGAACATCTAGTACAGACTCTAGATCGCATGTACCTCCTGCAATAATTTCCAAGCAGCTACATTTGTATAATGCTTGTTAACAAATAATTGCCAACTCGTCTCTCATTGAGGTAACCTATTTACTCTTGCGTATTTGTGAACGAAAACTGTAAAGATCGTATTATGAATCCGAAACAACATGTTACGGCAAGCAACGCAAATTCGGCAATTTTTGGTATCCAAAGTATCAAACTTCGAAAGTTTTACTGGCTTAATCAGAAGCTACTAGTGCAGCCAATTCGGTTATATTGGCCCAACAATATTAATATAATGTACTGATATTTTCCCTTTTCAAAGACTCGATTATGGGGACTTTGGTATATAGCCACCACGAAATCAAATACATAAAGTAGTGTCCAGCGAAATCCGTCAAACACATTCGCACATGGAGGGATTACAAAAACACATCGTCTGAATAGGCCCGTTAGAAACATTGAACTTGTTTACCATCGTGTGATCGTAGTCTTTTGCAGTAAGCGCTAGGCCTACAGTGCCAACTAGGGCCTATCATGTACTTACTCGAGACTAAAATTCATGCCCACTCTACTAAGCATGCTGGGAATCCAATATGGCCGAGTGAGAGGAATGGTGGTTGTAGCCCATCCAGAGACGTTTCTCTTACAGATTGACTTGAGTACCGGTACCTGCATCAAAAAGATATTAAGCTATACTCATTACGAAAGGCGATCATATATTTTATGCCCCGCGGCGAAGCCGAAGGGGCATACTGTTTTCGCCTTGTCCTTCCGTGGGTGGGTGTGTGCGTGGGTGGGTGTGTGTGTCCGGACAAATCTTGTCAGCGCGATAACTTGAGAAATACTAAACATATGAACTTCAAATTTGGTTTGTGGATTGTTCTTGGTAATCCTAAGAAGCCTATTGCATTTGGTTGCGGGGCATTTGTGTTTGTTAACACACCTGACTTGTTCACCTAGTGGCCGGTGGACACAGAAATTAACACCATTAAAATGATGTTACCTACGTGGTACGAAAATCTGATCTGGCCCATGGACTATATCTGGACATGCAAGTGGCATGATGAACAATACGTCCATTAGGCCTACTTCCCGTTCGAACGGCAATCAAGTACCGAAGAAACGGATCGACCTTTAAATTGCAAGACCTTGAGAGTATTCCTTTGTCCCAGTTTGGGACACTGTCAAAGTATTGCAAAGGTCGATCATTAACGTTAAAGACCTACGCAAGCGGGCGGAACATAAACATGCAAGGACTTCGGTCATGATTTATACAGTTTACAAAGAAGTGCAGCAAACTATCCGACCTACCGAGATAGCCGAGTGAGTCTATAGGCTATTATTCGAGGATGATCAATTTTCTGAGCTGTTGATTGAGGAATTGGCGCTGGTGTGGGTGCACCATTTTAATTACAACTTTACTTTCCATTTCCATTGGTCGAAACCACGATTATTTGCGGAGGATGTCGCAAAGGATTGTGGGCACTCCGGAATAGAAACCGGTTCGAAACCCCCATCACCATACGTAGTCAAACCATTCTGAGCATGCTATAACTGTATAGGCCTACACTCACAGTGGCCCCCTACAATGGCGACAGCATTGTGCCAGCAATTGTGAAAATAATCCGTTATCGGGTATATAATGTAGTTGTTTTGTGTTGTTGCTAACTTTCGCCTTGAAGGGGGCGTCCGCAGTGAATGTACAGCGTATTAGTTTTAGCGCGTTCGGAATGGCCACGTGTGCCCGCGCTCAACATCGGATCTTTTGCAATTATGGTAGGCTGATACGAATTGCAAAACAGGGGAAATGGAGAGGTTCCCAGTGTAAAATAATATTGTGCAGGACAGACAATTTTTGTTTTCTGTTGATGCTTTAGGCTAGAATGTGGAATCTATCCCGGTACATTCAATCACGTACTTTTGTACTTGCATTATATTCCGCCTTGTATAGTGTTAATTGTCTCATGAGGGCGCTATAATTAAGGTGGGTTAGCGAGTTACCAGCGCCCTTGGATTCAAAAAGCTGGGCACGTGGACGTAATGTAAAAAAAAATCGAGCGAATAAAGTATGCACGTCGTGGCACAGCAATTGATGATGTGTGCTGTACTACTCTTGATCTGGGATCCAACGGTTGTAGGTCTAGTCGTTGATTAGTCCGATGCCGATGTACTTCCCCGACCGTTTGGTCGTTTATCATGAGCTGCTGGACTGAAACTGTAAATTTGTCACTGTTAATGATGAAAACCGTCAGAGGTTTACAGCACTGAGTAATTTTTGGTACGAATTGCAAATTACTCTGAAGTGGACAGTGCGCGAACCCATTAGGCCTATTTGCGCCTTTATATGCACCTTTATAATGTAGCTCTGCTCATAAACTACGGATTCAATGCTGGAGTTAGGTACTTTGGAGCAGAGTACCAGACAGCTTACCTCCAGACTTACGATTTCTATGACATCGCGTATGCGCGATTTCGTATGTGGAGGGGATTTTCTCCTATAAGGTAAGTCTTGTTCAGTCTTCCACGTGATTCCTGATTGGATTGCTATTGCAAGAGTAACATTTGAGATTTAAACTTTTGTTCTGTAGACCTTGAAAAGTATGTAGTTATTCATTAACCTTTCGAGTTCGAGGGGTGGTGAGCATACTGGGGGCTAATTTTCTGGAGGGGTATTGTAGAAGGGTTCAGATAAACCCAATCAGTCCCTGAGGGGGGAGGGGTGAGGGGCTGATACTCACCTCCGTAATTATGCTACGGATTGAACAGTAAAATATGTTGGTAATCAACGATAGGCCTATCATACTCCTCCGTCACCTTGATGTCACAATGGGCACTCATTGGAGATGCTGAACAATTTTAGTTATCAGATTTTTTGATCACACAAAACACTGAATGCACGCCGAATTGTGGAACGGAACTCTTCGTATTGTGACCGAAAGAAAGTGAACCGCTTGGACGCAGTGACCTATGGTTCTTACTTTGAGATGCAAAACCTGCCCCAACAGTCGTGAAAATGGCCAAATGCAATTATAGATTGGAAAGTCTTAATGCCCCTGATATTAAAGACGGCCCAGATAATAGTCCTAATATCTCACCCAATATGTAATTGTCATTCCCTCAGCTTATGGTAAGCCATAAAGGTCGTTGCACATTATGATACAGTGCCGGCAATGAAAGTACAGTGACGGCAATGATGACATGGGAATGATTACTACAGGTTTTGTTTTTTAAACGAGGATCCGATATCACAAGTCTCATTTCTCAATGTCCGCGTGGCCTATTGATGCCTTCGTTATAAACTAGACGTGGGGTTGTAATAATTATAAACCTGGATTCTTGGAGTGGAGATAGTTGCCTTGGTGGACTGGGGACATCTTCTGATAATGATCTACAATCCTGGCAGCCAGAGAACGGCGCCAACTCTTGTCGCAGGCGGGCCTCGAGGCACAGCATGCCGCGATGTCGTGCCTGTACAGGACGCCAGGTTTATATAGAGAAGTGAGCCGGACGAGCATTATATAGAAGGATAATGAAGGTTGATTTGAATTCCAACTGATATATCGTCTTGTATTGTATTGTGAAAAAGAAAGATATTATGAATTCCTTTGATGTGCTCCTGTCCCGGTATTAATGATTCATAAGATCTCTTGAAGTGATTTTCCGTCTTTAAAACAGAAATGAAGGTCAACCGAGTGCAATTTCGAAAAGCATTAACTTGACGTCAGAACTTCAATTTAAGGTTGTAGATCAGTCGCATTGATCAATCCTTGGACCATGGTGTCAGTTCGTGTATGTTGTTTTTGTATGCTGAAAATCAGTGAGAATTGCTATCACATGTAAAATATACGCCCATATAGTCTGGCTCTGCTATGTTTAGTTCACCCGGCCAATTGGAATCGCCACAATGCACCCGACGAATGGACGCCATCGAAAGCCAGTTTCGCGACGATGGCCAAATTAATGGATATGGGGAGGTCTGTAGTATATTGGCTTTGGTTGTAAATGTACTGATGTATTGGCCCTTACATGGCCTTCTAATATATGACATCCGCAATAGAGATATTATTCACTTCAATGCATTCTTAGCCTAATTTTGGCCGGTTTAAACTTCCAAAGGTGTGGGATGTTGACACTCGCAGTGTCCTTGACGGAAAACACGAGGTGCCATCAAAAATCAATATTTTATTTCGCAGGCCATGTTTTGATATTTGTGCCGAGTAAGTCAAAATTATATTCAAGGAACAACATGCATTTTAATTTTATGGTTTACTATTGGTGGAAGCAGCCAGCTACAACGAAAAATATTTTGTTAATATGAGCCTTCGGTTTGCGGTTTCATCTATTATTTAGATAGGTCTAAGCGTTTTACCAGCTGGAAGTTTGTCCAATTTAGTCGGCTTTGTCTACTGCATAAATTATTACAGAACCACGGGTGTCGTGAAAATATTATGCACCGGTGTTTATATGAGATGGTTCGGAACATAATTTCAACCAGATCCTTTTCAGTGTTCTTGGTTACACATAGTTCTTGTTTACATTACAATTTACCAACTGTCTCGGTTAACCTATGGAGGAAGAAGGCTAATGGATCTTTCTAACGAGCGATGTTCATCTTGTTCATCGAAAATCGGATCGGTCCGACGTTCGGTGCCGTCTTTCCCCGTCGATCGTAACCCGATCTTCCCTCCTGACCGACCTGCTGCGTTCTCGGGCAACGGTCGTTTTAATCTTTTCCTTTGCTCCTTGTTTGGGAGTTTGTCGTTTTGTATTCTACACGGGCTTGGGGTTCTCTAGTCATTAACGCAAATTAGAATCCGAGAAGTGAGCCCCGGGCTTTTTAGCCCCATTAATGGAACAGGCTTTTCCCTTCCAGTAGAAAGGAAAAATTGACTTTAATATGGAGGGAAAAGTCAACCTCATCCCCAGGGGTTACTTTGCGATTTGACATTACTTTATTTTCAACTGCGTTTCCAATAGTAACCCCTGGGTGGGAAACTTGCTTCCTGAAGCCCGATTCGATGCAGCAATAACAAGTAATGCATGTATATCATGCACTTGGTGTTTTTATTTCCAGCGTGTATTACGTAATATTTTAACTTTCAATGTGAATTATTACGTCCACTTCACCTCAAAGCCACCGCATACAAAAATAAACACTGATTTAAAGCGCAGCCAGGCACTGGATTATTCTTAAATTGATCCAATACAAGGGTGAGATCAGGTAGTGGTGGGAGCGTACTGCTCGACACCCTTGGAACGAGGTTGGGGACAAGCAGGTCAGTGTTGTCAGTCTATATTTAGTGCGTCTTATACCTAGATGGGTGCTGCGTTTAACAATATGACTGATAATTGACACCATATTGGTATTTTTTTCGCATTCGAATGATAACTATACATTATACCTCGAATGTGGCAAAGCTCTGAAGCACAAAGCATGTTTGCTTATTGGGTAATTGCGATTTAAAAAATGTACTTGTTTTCCGTATGCTAAATTCCTACTTCGATAAAAGAAAAAGGACTACAGTCTGCCTTTACGGTCTGCCTTTACGGTCTGCCTTTACGGTCTGCCTTTACGGTCTGCCTTTACGGTCTGCCTTTACGGTCTGCCTTTACGGTCTGCCTTTACGGTCCGCCTTTACGGTCCGCCTTTACGGTCCGCCTTTACGGTCCGCCTTTACGGTCCGCCTTTACGGTCCGCCTTTACGGTCCGCCTTTACGGTCCGCCTTTACGGTCCGCCTTTACGGTCCGCCTTTACGGTCCGCCTTTACGGTCCGCCTTTACGGTCCGCCTTTACGGTCCGCCTTTACGGTCCGCCTTTACGGTCCGCCTTTACGGTCCGCCTTTACGGTCCGCCTTTACGGTCCGCCTTTACGGTCCGCCTTTACGGTCCGCCTTTACGGTCCGCCTTTACGGTCCGCCTTTACGGTCCGCCTTTACGGTCCGCCTTTACGGTCCGCCTTTTCTATTATCATTGGCGGCAATATTGTAAGTTGCTTAAAGCCAATGTCTGCGTTCCCTAATCCACTGTAGATGTAATCTACATTTCAATAGAGAGAGGGAAGAAACAACTATGTAAGAAAACCACTCCGCCAATGGACTGACGATGGCGACGACCTAGCAACATTCGAATCAAGTCAGTCTTCCTTGTTAAATCAAAGATCTCTTGAATTTTTTGTCTGGTGGTTATTCAGGGAGACGGGGGAAGTATGGCAAGTATATTAAGCGGTCTACTCGACGTGTAAAAAAAATCGGTTGGCACCCAAACACCTGCAGACCAAGGACGCAGGTGGACAGTTAGGGGCAAGTTCAAACGAGTTTGATTGATTGACTTTTGGTGGATCTGTTTTCACCTTTAAAAAAAATGACAGAAATGTTGATTTTGGCTGGCCGGTAACCACAATATGGCGTAATTTAGTTGCACTGCGGTCACCACAAGAGGGCGCTTAACTACATTTTTACCCAGTTTTGGTCAAAAACAACATTTTTGATAGAATTTCTACATTCTCTTTCAAATACCTTCACATTTGGTACAAACAGTTCTGGGGTCATTATCCACCAAATTAAATAACCTCAGCCTCCAACGTCACCGAGCACTATTACCACTTGGGCAAAATTGGGGGGGGGGGGGTTTGTGCAAAAATCGGATATTTGGTTTATATCATTCAAATTGTCAGCAATAAAGTGCTTATGATTATTATTTTTTTAATGTATTTTTTTTTCAAGGACGATCTCAGTGTGAAAAAATGTACCAATGCCGTATTTGATTCCCAGCAAGCATTGTATTTGGTCACTTGAATCTGAGTTTTTCTCTGAAGTTGATATAGGTTCAGACAACGTGGTTTTGGCTCACAAACAAAATGTCAATTTCTGGTTTCATAAAAACAAGTCCAAATTCTATGACCACAATGTGCTTTTTTAAAATGTATATAGTACCATTTCATGTCGATCGGCCAAAGCGTTCGAAAACTATTATAAAAAGTTTAATAGGGGAACACACTGTGCCTCCAGGTCCTGATAGGGTTATTAAAGTGCAATCGTTTCTAGTCAACCGACATGGCCGGACGTCACCGAGAAACTTCTTGATCCTGGCTCCCTGCTGTACGTCATCATAGCGAGTGCGGTTATTGGCATGATAACCGCCGATGCGATCATAATGTTAAATGCAATCGGCTAGTGACTAGTTCAACTATGGTTCGATGTTGGTTTTGTAGTCGAATCACTGGGTAATTATAATAGTCTTTGCTGATCGAACTTACGCTGATTCTACATGCTTAAAAATATACTAACTTATTGAAATCATGATTTACCTTTACATTGTCCCAAGCCAACTGAAAGGTAGGACGTGCACTTCAAACTCATGGGAGAAACATTTTGGGCGTTAAAAAAATGGAGTAACGGATAGGTAAGCTGAGCATTTTGAGCACGCCTGGAGGGCTATAGTTTCTTATCCTCTCGTAGATGATGTATTCCTACGGAGCTCAAATTGCCACTTCGACGCGATTATCGAGACTGCCGAGCGGCAATGTTTTGCCAAACATGTCGACAAATTCCACACCCGATCCCGAGTCCGTTCAAACCAGACAAGTTCATGCTTTTGGAGAGTTTGAGATCGGCGTGCGCCAGACGAGGGCTGCGGTGTCAAGCATCCGATACCTCAGGGAAATAATGCAATCTACTTTTTTGCACGTTCATTTCACCGTCTGCACAAAAGAAAATGAAGGAGAATGCTTTTCCCCTCTTTCTGGTAGTTAACGGTCTAGTGAAATTCACCTGTTCGTATTATATCAACATTTCTGACTGCATTAAGGTAATGAAATGGAATAGGACAACAAACTATATAGGGGACCATGCTTATAGCACATAGTAGGCCCTACCAGCCTCAACGAGGCACGGGCCCAGATTCCGGACTGATTTGAAACTTTATAGTATTATTGCGCTTCAGGCTGACATTGGCAACCTAATGGGTAGAATATCTCATCGGAAAAAAGGAAAGCTTGCAGTTAACCGCACCCATTAGCTCGGTACTGGTTGATTAGTTGAAGTAATGAAACGCAAACTTATACGAGCTGCGTATGAGAGCAGGTTGGTAGACGTGATGTGATTAATAGGGACAATCCATCAGGTCTTACAAGGGTTATTTACATGGAACGGGTAACACACAAGTTTGCTGAAGAAAACATATTAGGGCTGGTCTACTAGCGGAACGGACGTGCGAATTGTATTGCGTTTAGATGCTGAGCGCATTTTAATCTTTCAAAAACCTTTCAAATAATAACATTATATTGAGTGTATTTCTATGCCACGAAGTATACTTGATTGGTATACTTCGTGACGTATTTGCAGAGCATCGGGTAGGTGGCAGCACGGCGACAACTTTAGTAAACAAAAGTTTAACCGAATTTTGGTATACTAATTTATTAGCTAAATATAAACGAGCCCATGGACAATTAAATACGTACATTGTGATGGTGTACACGATGTAGACCTACAAGTATATAGGAGAAACCAGCGGCGTAAATCCGTGTCGGTGACTGGGGGGGGGGGGGGGGGTTGGGGAAGACCAAAAACAACGAAAATTGCGCGGCCGTTGACATTCGAAAAGCGACGGGGGGGGGGCTGAAAACCACTTGACACTAGGGGCCGCTGTGTAAGCGACAAATGCACATCGTATGGATTCAGACCAGTAAATAGGTCCAACATTGCCTACGCCGGCCAAATCATGATGTGCATGCCCTCAAATTCTTCGTTATGCTGAGCATTTTGTGGGCCATGAACTTGAGGAGGGTCGAAGCCGTGCACAGGACTGTGAGCGTGTATATTTTCTTCGAAATTTGGATGAAATTGGGCCCTAAATGCGCTCTATTTTGCAATGGAGCGTATAGGCGTCCATTTTCAAAATGGCGATGGGCTTCAAGACTATTTTTAGAGGTGATCATCTTCGGATGGAATTTAATTTGATGCGTTTCTTGAACACCTCAGAGAGTTGTGAGTATTTTTTTTAATTATTAATTTGGGAAGTGCGCGTAATTACCACTTAGGTCTATGTCAGTCTATTTACTGGTCTGGACCCTTATGCAAGCTCGTCCCTTGGAAGAAAGGACACCCGGGCAAGTTCGATGCAAAAAAAATTGAGCACTATTATCGGATCGTTTTTAAAACCTGACAGTGAGAAATATGAACCCTCGGTCGTTTCCATCGGTTGTAGAAAAGGGCTGCCTTTAAGATCTTCAAATTCAGACCCTGTGCAGTGCTCACTTGAATAATTGGCAGGAGCGTTGTATATGGAGATGTCGCGCACAAGTGATCAACAGCTGTATTACTGGGAAGGATTTACACTTTAAGATCAGCAGTCTGCGCCTTCGGAAGCAGCCCAATATTAAAATCAACGAGGAGGATGCGATAAGATCGGGTCAACTTCATTCCCAATCATCACACATCAATAACAATAATGATCGATGCTCGTGAATAAAGACAAGAATCTGCATTAAATGTTCTTATCAAACCGCTTTTAGGGGGGGGGGGGTATTTGTTTGTTGATTGGTTTGGCTTGTTTGCTTGCTTGTGTTCGTGGTGCATTTTGGAGAATTCAAAAATATAGGTGTAACGGTTAAATATCAAACTAGGATTGGTATGCCCATTTAACATACATGTACTGCCTTAATATCAGGGAACATTACGAGTGGGATAACATTTTCACGTGGCGGCGGATGATTTAAGGTAAAAGAGATTACATAAGTCCAAATTGCACATGGCGATGGATCTTTGCCAGCATAATGAAGAAGCTTTTATTTATCGAAATGTAAATCTGAATGATTGAATCATCATGTTTTCCTGGCAAACTCTAATTTTATCATGTCTCAAAGTCTATTCTCTCTGATCTAGAAAAAAAATTTTTTTCCTGAGAACATAAGCCGTCGACGTATATTCGGTTTCAGCGCAATGCTTGAATGTGGGCGCCAGAAACGAGGAAGCCTTTTGTCGGCAGAAAAAAAAACAGCTGCGAAAAGAGAGGAATTTGTATGCGGAGGATTTTCGTTCATCCTGATTATTCTCAGCGTGTATTTCTCTTGGGTCTCTCGCTTGGTATTGTGCTACAAATGAAGAAAAGAGAGAGATTTGCAAATTAATTTGGTTTCTCTGGGTTGACTATAGGGTAGTGAACCTTCTTTCGGGCAGTGCTCCTGGCCAGCTGAATTCAAATCAGGCGAAGGCAAACAACTGACGAGATACGTACGATAGCTGATAATGACCGTTATTTGGTTCTGTGTGGGCTGCCGTGATGCCTGACCAGCTAGACGCTTCGTTAGTTAGCTACAATCATTTTGTAGCCTTTGCTCCAGAAAAAGAAAATAAGACGATTCAAGTCATTCGTCACACTTAGGAATTAAATAGAACACGGTGACAAATGTGAACCAACGTGTTTGTTGAAGTCTGGCCATTACGATTGGCGTCATTTGAATTGCAGGGAATTGGCTTCTCTTTCTTGGTATTGCAAAGCATCACAAATTCTTGTGTACCTTATTCTTGCTTAACTTGGTTTTAAAGGATACACATGTATTACGCAATTGTATTACGCTAATGTTAAGCAAAAGTATTTGATATGTTAACAGGAACATCATCAAGGGTAGCTATAGTGAGGTATTGTGTTGGCTAGTTATATATGTTAAAAGCTAAATCAGTTGCATATTTATTTCACACATTCACTCACTCATTTTGCTCATTCAAATATATTGGACACCGGATGGTCCAATCATATTTCATAATTGCTATTTGCATGCGACTCGATACATTTTGGATCTTAGCAATGACGTCATGGGCGTCGCGAGGGGGGGGGGGAAGAGGGGGCACTTGCCTCCCCCCCCCCCTGGAAAAGCAAAAAAAAAAAGAAAAAAAAAAAAAAGAGGCGCGAAGACAAAGTGGTGTAAATTTAATGAGTTGTTTTTTTTGGGGGGGGGGGGGCAAAATGTCCCTGCCCCCCTCTAAAACTGATAAATCGAGAATGTGTTGAGAAATACAAGCATTTTTTGGCAATTTTTTTTTTTTTGCCCCCCTCTAGAAAAAATCCTGGCGACGCCCATGAATGACGTGCGCTTCGTATGCACGTTTATGGGCTTTGTTCGTAATGTAGGCCTAAACTATACATTTTTTTCATAAAATACAACTGTCGTTACGTGCTACAGGCGACTGCGACGCTGAATTTCTTTTCATTTATTCTGAACTTGCTCGTTAAAATACCGTCTTGACTTTCGAGGAAATTTTGGTGTTACACTGAGCTACGGTGAAGTTTGCATACGGTGCCTTATGGTACGTCGATACACCGCGGCAAAACCACAATAACAACCGTCCTCTCTCAGAAACCAGATCCAGTGAAGAGTAAAACCATCCCTCCTGCCTTCAGGAGAGCTTGGATGGCTTGAAGCACATCTAGAAATCTGATCACAACCTGAAGTTCTCTATTTGCTAACAAGTGCATCATATTTACATGTCCGCTATTTCACAAGCATGTCAACACAGCCATAGGCCTATGTCATCACTATCTGATTCAAGAATCCTTTTACCACAAGCTTCTCCTCCTTGCCTTGACCGGAATCCCTGTCCGGAAATCAGGCCCCGCCCTTCTTTTGAGAAAATTCAATCCTGAAAGTATTGATTAGGTCTACGTCAGTGGTACAGTAGGTCTGCCGTGGTCAGAATACGAGGATCACTTTCCCTCGCGCGTGCGGCCCATCGATTGAAAACGAGGAGCTGGCACCTGGCGCAGACGACATTACAGGCACACTGAGATAACTAACTGCAGAAACTTAAAACATTGCAGATCCGCCAAAGACGAGTTGCACTCTAAAAAGTCCCGGATGGAATTTGACCAGGAATTCAGGCCATATTTGTCAAAATGACGTTTCTCTGGATCATTTTCCGGGTCATGATGAACCGGAAAGTTTCATTTGGACCCGGAAAATTATCAGGTCAAATCTGACCCGCATCCCGGGTCAATTCTGACCTGGGACTTTTTAGAGTGTGTAGTCAAATGATTCTTCGTATTTGGTAAAACATTATTTTTTTAAAGTATTTCTGAGCATAAAAGACAACAAGGCAGTTGGGTAACCGATTGAAGGGTGTGCGAAAGAGGAAACGTTTTTTTTTTGCACAAATGAGCAGAACAATGATACTCGCCATGCAGTACTCATTGTGTTTAAGTACACCCTAATGCTGAAGCACTTAAAAGCGCTTTTGTAAAGATTTTTCCTTATCAAAGGAATTTCGTCATACATGTATAGCGCCACTCATTCAGGAAACCTCACAACAGGCCTGAACACAAACATTTGTGGCCGATCAGCTTTAACAAAAAAAAAATGTAAATGAGCCTTTTTGTACTGAGATAGATACAATGTAGCCCGCTCCTCGTCCAGGCTAGTTTGGCGATGCTATTTTTTTTTATAGATATATCATTGAAGCGTTAAAGGATGCAGACTAGTGCATAGGCCCAAAATTGCATATCCCGACTAAATCCTTATTGAGTTTGCCATCGGTTGTCTTTTGTAATTTGCCTTTGCATTTGCGGTTTTGTAGTAGGTAGGATCCAAGCTCCGATCCCGACTTGCTTATTATTGGCTGAGGCAAAATGTTCATGAAGTTGGACTAAGTCGCTCTATGTTTGTAGTGGATGGATTATTTGCAAAATGGTGATGGACTTCAGGACTGCTTTTTATAAGAAGGGGTCACCTTGGAGGATCACCCAAAAGTCATCGGTAAAACCCACTAAAACTGAACGGACTAAAAAAGAGGGTTAATCAAGCTTTAATTAAATAGGGTTCAGCGATTCTTTGTGCAAGTTTTAGTGGTAACAGCCAATGCGCTCCAAGAAATTTAGTCCGTATGACTGATGCCTTTGCGGTGAAAAAAAACCCCATTCTTTCTTCATGGTCTAAATTTGTAAAGCGTAATAACAACATATTTAGAACCAATTGAACAGATTGGTAACAGGAAAGTTTAAAATGCTACATCAATCACGAGGTTTCATGTGATTGGAACGTTTAAAACGAAGTAACGCTCATACTCAGATAACAGTCTAGTATAACCAAGAACGTTCCATTAGAACAAGGAGATATACAATATGGTTATCGCAATGAGCCATCAAGCGCCGAATGGACAAAAATATGGTTGAACAAACAACTTTAAAAGACATCAAAACGGAGGGGCGTCGGGTAGAATAACAGAAATGGTTCGGGTGTTTTCTCGACTGGTGATCGGTGATGCGAGTCACGTAGCGCCAGTTCCTGTTCCATGCGTCGTAGTATGTGAAGAATGCAGCTCTTTACATTTTTCAACAGAATAAAAAAAGTCGTCATAATGGGTCCTTATGAAGCGCTCTGTCGCAGAATTGTTTTCCTTCCATCTTCGGAATTGTGTTTTACAGACGGCGTATAGAAAGGGTGAATACAGAAACGTGCTCAGTCCTATCAAGAAGCGTGCTTACAACAGTCCAGAAGAAAAACACTTCCGGAATGCACAGATATATAAAGTGCTCTTAAGAGCAGGTTCACTTTAGTATAAAACCCAACAGATGTATATTTCCTTGCAGCAGTTAACCACGACCTTTCTACTGAAGCCATACCGACCCTCGGTCGTATTAGCTTGAGACGTGGGCCTTCCTTGATATGTATAGCAACTATTCCTCTATCACGTCCCTGTAGCAATTTCCCCTTCGCTAATTTACGTGCAAGGGCAGTATCAATTGCCTTGTTTAATACGAATACATTCAATACAGCGAAGGCCGTACAATGTAATAAAAAAACCACGTCGGCCCATAACACTTCAGAAATCAGAGCGACATTGCCAATTATTTGCTTTGAGTTCAATACACAAGGAACGGTCGTTTATTTTTAACGGAGTCCTAGAGTCGAAGATGTCCATCAATTCAGTCAAAGGAAATATCCTGGAAAATTCTCCGCTCTTAATTAAAATAGGCCTACATTCGTTAGCGTTGAAGCTGTATCAGATTCTCGTACGAAGATATAATTGCAAGTCTGGAGTGAACTGAAACACGAAACTTGTTTGTCATCTGCAATGACCGCAGGATCATGCCAAGTCCCGATATGAGCCGCGCATTTTGTACATTGTTTTCTTCATGCTTGAATTTTTCATAAGCACTGTCCTATTAGCCAAGTCTATAGGATAAAAACACACTGATATAGTAGCCTGGACTTCGCTATTAGACATCAAATCAGCAGCCCTTGGTGGATTAAGTTTGACAAACGATAAACCTCAAGGAATGCTGATTAGGTGCGTCACTAGATCTATCAGAACTACAGCTGACTCTTTAAATCCTTTAAGATTGCCACGTCATGTTTCGGAGAAAACTTTGGAAAAACAAATCAGATTTAGGAATAATTATGAAGTAAATGTGTGGTATGTTGTGGCGAATCCTTGTTCTTTACAATGACATCGATTATCCGAATAACTCAAGAAACAGCGGTAAATAAAATCATGAAATTGGATAAAAAAAAATCGCCAATGTGAACCAAGGTTGCATGGTGAATGGTATAGGATAGATATGTAAAGTAGCACATGGGGGTAAAGGCTGTAATATTGCACTCTATTACATTAGAATAGACCTTTCTGTTCGAAAACATTGAACAAACATGAATAGCCACCGATTGTATATAACTCCCGCTAAATTTTTGCAACAGCTTTTGACCCACGAAGTTGCCCATTTTGAATATTTTTATGATATTTTGTAAGTTAACGTTTTTCTTGCTATTTCCATTGGCAGCCAACCATATTCTACCATCAAACGGATGGCAAAATCCACGGTTGCGACGTGGCATAATAGACAGGTCTTATAATGTTTCATAGCCACAGGCGAGCATTCTGGTCATTCAACTGCCTGTTCGAATTTGGTGCACAAGAAAAGTAATCGTTAGACTCCCCTCGGGCGTAACATAATCCGCCTAAAACTTATCATCCTCTGCTATAATAAGAATACGTTAATCGTTCTCCCTTGCTGGATATCGTATTTTTCACAGACCATCTAACGAGATCTATACCCACACACCTGCCTTCTATTATTAACAGTGACCAGTCGACACCCGTGTTTATATGACTTTGTAATAGTGAATACTTATATGGATTTAAGGCACCTGTTGTATCAACACGGAATCAATTACCAAATGAAACAGATTGAAGCAGTCATTCTGGGGATAATTAAACTGTAAAATGATTTTGCTTTAAAAAGAGTACGTATACATTTCAACTTTCTGCATGAGCAAAATATATGATGCAAAGAGCCGGCATATGTGTTTGCGTTTTCAATAAACTGGCAAACGTGTGTTCCCCTTCAACGCACACAAAACGTAAATACAGAATACTGTAGAAAAACGGAAAAATACAGTTGGGTAAAACAATGTTGGGCAAAGTCACCATAATATTCGTTAACTCGGGTAAATATTGACTATCTTTTGGGGAAAATTTGCTCAAGAATGTCGGCAGTTGGTATGTTGACCAACACTTGGCAAAATACCAACTCGTTTGCCCAATTTAAGTAAAGCCTGGTTTCATCAATAATGACGTTAAGCTTAATGCAGACTGCACACACTGCGCAGACATGCTGTGCGCTTATACCGTCGGCACGGATTCAACCGATCGTCTGCGAGATAGTTTGCGTCTGTTTGGGTTGTCGGTGACATTCGCGGATGAAATGTTTCCATATGTCTGCGTTGCAATTTGGGTCTTGTTTGCGTTGTTCTCTGCGTTTCTTACCTTGATATGGAAACAAGACTTTACAGTAAAGGGCGTAAAATCAACTGCGAATTAGTTTTCACGAAAGGACGGTCTTTTGCAGCTGCGACGTACGTGCACGCCCTTTTCCATTGCAAAACGCGTTGTGCATTATTTAGGACAACTTATTTGTTTTCGTTTTCACTACGTAAATTATTTTTAACTTTATAATTGTGACATATCCTTTGTAAATATATATGATAATGAATATGTGCCAAGTTTAACTTGGCAAGATTATGTTAAATGTTATGTTCCATTTAAGTATATTTACAATCTTCTGTTGCATTTGAAGGGCGTTTTGATGGCTTTTTGGTTTTTATGCTAATGTAAATTTTCCATAGGCCTATTTATGAGCAAAACTGTGATGCAAGGGTAGAAACTTCAGCATGGAAAGTCACCAGAATTTTAGGGGTTTGCTGTTTTTATTTTTCTGCGTTCAGTGGTTAACTGTTGTTTCAGTATATCAAAAAACTTTACACACAAACACCTTCAATAAGCATAATTGTGTTTACAATTTGAAGAGAAAAACCCTGATATTAGTGTGTTCCTAAAGTGTCATCATAGCAACATCGCCCTCGGTTGTCAGGACAAGCATGACACAATTTGTCAAAAAAGAGCACTCTGCAAACGTTTTCACCAAAAAGGTATTTCTCATAGTTTGTATACAGTTCAGAGGAATGTATAGGCCTATTTGCTACAAATATGCTTCAGTGTAAAAATTCATTTCATGGACCCTTTAAGGTTTGTACAGAATATTTATGGAGTTGTTCCACAGTTATGCATTTCAGTTTCCAAATTGCGAAGAAGATCCCTTGAGATTATCTCAACCTTTTTGACTGTACATCTGTGATCGATTTTCGACCTACAAACACAGATTATAAATCGGTTTCTTTATGTCTACATATTAAACACTTTTGTTTGCCACGAGGGATCTGCGTGATGCAAGGCATTCCGCAATTTCGTTTGCACCTGTACTGCTTGGGGTGGTTAAAAAAAACATCAAGTTGTATCCATCTTCCGCGGAAAATGTCAAGAGGCTGTTGTGTGTGTAGTCCAATATTCAAGGAAGAAACTGGTGGGATTTGTTTTAGTCCGTGCTTACTTTCTTGAAGGGGGGAGGTTGTCATATCAGGTTGACGGAATGGCAGTCTTCTTGTCTGTAGCCCCTCTATATTATTTGACATTGGTTTTCCAATTTAGCCGATGATTGGATTACACTTACTTTTCCAAACATCTGCAGGACAAGCCCTCATGCATAGTAAACCTAGACAGCATCGTCTCCGCCTTAACCTAATATGCCTCTCTTCTTTCTTTCATTGTCGTGTTGGGACCGACAGCGCCATACATTTCGGCTTTGTGAGCAAATCCTTGGTCCATATCAGCAGGAATGTTAGCCATAACAGTGGAATGAACTCTAAAATACTTTTCTCAGGTCCAATGCTACACTTGCTTTGAAGATGGAACCCAACTCGAATTTACATTCTTAGACAGTCCCACCGAATTGATTACAACAGAATACTTGCCGGTTGCCGGCGAAGAAAATGAAACCGAAATTTTACTTTGATGCTTCCGGCAGGGGGTGAGGGCGCAGTCGAAGTCTCAAACATAACCTTCGACCGATGCTAAAGTGGTACACTATTAGTCAGTTGGCGTATGGCCAAAAATATAATCTCCCGTATGCAATATTTGGTACATTCTTTGAAAAGTTCAGCGATTATTAATGAAACACTGGCAAACCCGAATCCACTTAATCCATTTTTTCTATCATCCGAAGATTGTTTTCGGGGTATTGTTTTTTTAGCCACAAACGAAGAATGTAGAATTGAACAATATTTACTCTGACCTTTTTTTGTGGGCAGGGTGTCCACTTGGAAGAAAAAAAATGGCGAAATAGACTTTTGGCAGTAGATGAAAAAGCATGAGTTGAGAATTACATGTTGAAACACATTTTCAGACAAACTTTCTCTTTGAGGGGCGGGGACACCTTTAATAATTGGGGGAACAAAAAGGATATTACAACATTTATACAATTTACTTACGCCAGTGTTTTTCTGAATTTGGCCTTTAGCAGTCTAAGTAGCAAATTAGAAAGCAGAATTCCAAATTGTATTTCGCTTTTATACAAGAGGAGTTCATTTGTTTTAAAACGGGCAATAAAAAAGGACAATTTTGTCCTTGAAATCCAATTTGTTTCACTACAATTAGAAAACAGAGCTGAAACGTCTTGTCTTTGAAGCAAATTTGGCCCATAAAAGAGATACTTTAGGATGGATTATAAAGTATTTAATATGGCAAGGGACAAACAAAAACAGAAATGTGTGAATTGGAGTAAACAATCAAAGTTGGGTCAATTTGTTCTCAAATGAACATAACAATTTGACGCTTAGTAGAATAAACTTTTATCGCTCATTTCAGACCAAACAAAAACATACCCATTTTCCCTGTCATGAGAAATCACTCTTTTCCTATCACTGCCACAGAGTTTCCCAGAGTGTTCCCAAAAATGCGTATGGGCCCCCACAAACCCACTGACTATGCTATCAACGATGATGGTTGTTTTCTTTGAAGAGTAGCGGAACGTTACCGTTAATTGTAAATGAATTGTTCAGTAAGCTTGATTTTAAACAGTTTTCAAACATTCTTATTTGGTTTTGTCGCTTTTTTTATATTGAATTTCAACAGACTCCAAGGGGTCTACCCGATGTTCCCCAATACCTGTGTTCCCCGAAATCCTTAGGATAAGCGTTAGGATTAGGGTTAGGGTAAGGATTTCGGGGAACATCGGTATTGTGGAACGTAGGTATTAAGAACATAGGTATGCACCCAACCCCAATAATTTTCCACACGTGCGTGAAAATTCCTAGTCTATGTAATAGACTATGGCGAAACGAAGAGCCATGGTCTATGATATGTGAGCAGATTCGCTGATTAATTATGCAAGACAACCGCCTCTTGACCTCTAGATTTTGAGCAATCAGCGGGCGCTTTCTATATCAGGTCTTCAGTCATTCATCCGTTATCGCGTCACAGACTTGGATGGAAAAAAAAATAGACACAGCAAACAAAGGCTGTGGTCACACGCTCTGTATTATGTTACGCGATACGCGCCAATCTTGTCTTGGTTTTATAGATCTATGCGGCCGTTGTTGTATTACAAAACACTGCATTCGGATTGACCAATCAAACATTTAGTCCTGATTTGGGAATGAAATAACGCTATGATTTAGTAAAGTCTACGCCAATTGGCTGATGAACGGGATTGTATAAATCTGCATGCTTATAATATCAGACGTTAGACAGGAGACTGGGCTCCTTGGATAACGGAAAATACCTAGACTAGAAAATTCCCGTGTACTCACAAATTTCTCTGCCGCTCCTTCCTGAAATGTTCATTTCCGCCTTCGTTTACCGTTGGATAACCACAAGCGTATTACTTCCACTTCAGTCAATTTGAGCGTCCAATATTGCACGATTTAAGTGCTGGGGAGACACTTGAAACACCGAAAGAGTGGCTGTTGGAGACGCTTATTTGGTTACCATGAAAACAATCATGTGCTGGGTTCAGTGATGTGAGTATAAAGTCCGGCGTGAAGTACTTTTGATTTTAATTTCGTTAGAAAAAGGTTTAAACATTTGAATTTTTTGTCAGATTAGAAAAGAGCAAGAATAAAATCATATCTAGACAATTTCCTTTTCTACATCTAATTGTTTTCAGATGAATTTCTTTTAACTTCAATTTTACTAGACATTTTTGTTTGTGCAACTGTGATAACCAAATGATATCCGATTGGACATTGCTTGACCTATGTTTATTATATCTTATATCTTTGCAATCGTGTTGATTTGTCAGAGGCAAGAGCTACAAAAGGGGCATCGTGAATTGATATTCAGCAACATTCGGCTACATTTCGTAATACCAAAAAAAACACACCAACACCCACTGCAGTGCACCTAGCTCAAGTTGTTCATTGTCTGTTAGTATATGTAGATACCAAATAATTTCAAATTGCATTCGACAAAAGATTGAATCATTTTATACCACTTACAATCTTTCATTATTAATCCTGTCCTTATTTTTTCGAATATTGAAGTCGGTTTTATCTCTTCGTTATGATTGGTGAAGTATCCACAGACGACGAAATTCCATTATAAACCCAAGAAACCACTCCAGACAGGAGTCGTAGACCAATTGGCAAAACGAATTCTGGCGAGGCACTTCACGTATTGAAGACAAACTGTTTGATTCAATTTCAGCCAGCTGAAATACTAGGATTTGATAAAGGCATCTTATTGGCCCTGTGCTCCAAGCGCCCATTGCTCGATCAACGCCCCGGCTTTTGGCTGTTATGCATCTGCCGGTATATCCAGAGTACAGCTGACGGCATTGGGCTAAGCATGGGTTCGTCGTAGTGCGGGGTTCCTTGTACTTTGAAGCATGATAATATTCATGATAAATATACAATCATCCATCACAACGCCGTTGTCTTATGAACAACTGTAGAGGATGCTAAGTAGTTTACGGGCATTTCGTTTCATTGCATTCTTTTTTTCCATAACTGTGTCCGGTCTCAGAAGGTCAGCCTGTGCTAAAGTCTCACTTGATTCAAAAGTTAGACTTAGGGGACGTGTTAATTGATTGAACCACGTATATGAGTTTTAATGCTCCATTCGTACACTGTAAAAACTGTGTTTAGCAAGTAAACACTTTTCTAAACACTTTCTTGCTATCAGTACGTAAACATGTTTAAATACTAAACATGTTTAGCGTAAGGATGGATAGTGTTTAGCCATTGAACATTGGTGTTTAGGAATTGGACACGTAATGTTTAGCGTCTAAACATGTTTACAAAGTGATACGTGATATTGGGTCAACAATGGATAGACCGATAAAAGGTTTTTTATGCTTCCATTGAATAGCCATTCTAAATCAAAGAATTGAATTTTTGCCCTCTCTGGGGTCAACTTTACTAGGCCTTATATATAGGCTTGCCTTATGTTTTTGTTTTCGTTATTTCAGATAAATAAATAACAAGATATTTTTTTACACTGACGTTGATGTTTGTTGGTTTGAAGTTTGGAAATCAGTTTGTTTTAAACATGTCGCTTTAGTTATTAAAGGTTAAATACTGATGCCGTAAGCCTTGAACGTATTTCCATCAATAAAAAAAAATCTGAAGAATGTTCGCTACCTAAAAACTATCGCCACACAGGCACATTTACCGTTTGAACATTGAGGAAACAGGTTTGAACTTCTTACTTTGACACAAATTAACGTGACTGCACAGAACCTTGATAAACAGTGTGCACCAAGTGTAATGTTGACTGTAACGTTGTTACAAACGCAATTATGCAGTTAACTCAAGTCTTTAGGAGTTAATCACGAGTCATCAAATGTGACCTACCATAGCATAATGAGGAATAACAGCTTTGACTTTTCACGTTATGTACATCATGTTGAAGCAATATCAAATTTATTTCTGTAGCTTAATTTATTCCTAAGATATGACGCAGGAACTTCAACAGTGTCCCGCCAATCTTCGCCAACCTCTTTCGAGAAAAACGGCTTTGAAAAAAATACGCATTGCGCCGCCAATGGCAGTGAAAAACGTTCTTCCGTTTTTCCACTTTTGTGGGTATTTTTTCCCCAACAAAAAGGCATCGTGTGAATTTTCTCAAAAATACAAAACAATCAATATCGATTTTGACATAATTTTTCTAGTATATCCGACTTCAGGCGTCGATTACGCAAAACAAGGTTTTGGACGACATTCCTCATTTTGCTTTACAAATTCTACATCATGTAAGTCACATGATGTAGTCAAGTCATGAAGCTATTTCAATGAAGTGTTTCTGTTAGTGACCTTACCTTTTAATGACTTTTGATGTGACATGTCACCGAGATTATGATCTGACTTGCTATATACGCTCAACTTCATTATGCGTGTTTACTACCCCTCCATTGTGGTACTTATTTTGGTTACTACAGTATTCAGATTTTTGATCTAAAAATAATCATCGCATTGTTGTGAAACTAAACAATTCTGATATTTTATCTAAAAATAATCATCGCATTGTTGTGAAACTAAACACCCAGATGAGAGGAGACAAGCATATTAAAAACATTTAATTTAAACATTTTTTACGATTTAAAAAAAAAAGCTTGGACAACATTAATAGCAAACAACGTTTTTAGATAATTCAGGCGTCGATTACGCAAAACAAGGTTTTGGACGACATTCCTCATTTTGCTTTACAAATTCTACATCATGTAGGCCTAAGTCACATGATGTAGTCAAGTCATGAAGCTATTTCAATGAAGTGTGTCTATCAGCGACCTTACCTTTTAATGACTTTTGATGTGACATGTCACCGAGATTATGATTTGATTTGTGATATACGCTCGACTTCAACTATGCTATTATGCGTGTTATACCCCTCCATTGTGGTACTTATTCTGGTTACTACAGTATTCTGATTGTTGATCTAAAAATAATCATCGCATTGTTGTGAAACTAAACACCCAGATGAGAGGAGACAAGCATATTAAAAACATTTAATTTAAACATTTTTTACAATTTAAAAAAGCTTGGACAACATTAAAAGCAAACAACGTTTTTAAATAATTCATCTCTACAGCTCAACAAAGAAACCTCCTGAATGTCTGGCTATTATAGAGTCCCTGCATCAGAAAAAAAAGCCAACGTTTATTCGATGTGAAGGAATTCAGTCGCAAGTATGACGTTTTTTCCGAGTCGTTTGTTTGGATTGCACCAGCGGACCGTGACGAAGAGCTTCTGGCGGTGTAAAATCCATCGATCTACGGCGGAAAACTCTTCAACTTCGTGTCGCTGACATCTTCGCTAACCTAAACGGATGAATGATCGTGCGTGCTTTGGACTTGCTTTGGACGTGTTTTCGACAACGACTGTATGCATGACGTTGTCGTTGATGCACACTTCGCTGGTCATTTCACAGGCGAGTAGTTATGCGCTTTTCTTCGGGCACCTTTAGGCCCACTACACTCCGTTCTTTTAATGTCAAATCCGGTCTATTTTTACCAGAGAAAGTTCTTCAGTGTTACTTTTTTCAATACACAGGAGCATAGCTCCCAAGAGGTTGTCATTTTTTTTCTTTGTATTTTATATTTTAGTCCCACGATTTGGCCTTGGTGATATATGAATGTGGCCTGTTTTGGAGTAGTATAATAGGGGTGTAATTGGCGCCAACGTCAAAATAGGCCGCCCCTTAAAGAAAACCCCATTTTTTTTTTCTGCGGCCAAAAATTTTAGGAAAAAAATCTACTTTTAACAAATTTGTAAAAAAAAAATTTGAGCCCCCCCCCCCAACCAAATCCTGGGTGCGCCACTGTATCATACAGTGTACACGATATTAACCGGCACTGTATGTTTTGCACAAATTACAAAATCTTCTGTTTAATCATCTGTAGTTAATTGAGGCTTTGCAGAATTCTCATGTTTTGATTTATCATCGAGCAAGTCGCATTGTAAGAGGATTATTATTTCAATCAAAATGGATTTTCATTATACATGTAATGCGTTGTTCAGACAGGCTTCCAAAGAAACACAGCTGTCGTATTTACCTTAAAGTAAATTTTGCAATAACATACCTGGTAATCACTCAAGTTTATTTTAAAAATAAAATAGTATTTCGCGTGCGCATGTGGCAGCGCAGATAAGCTGGTTGTCAAAACCCTGTGTCCTCCACGAAAAAAATTGTTTTGGTCGTATTCCCTCATTCGCTTATTTCTTCCCTGCTATTAACGCGTTCAATGAAAATCCACACTATTCGCGTGCAGCATCCAATTAATTCTTTATCATGACATTTGCATAGGCTGTATTCAAACATGACATGCATAATATATATATTTTTTTAAATAAGGATATATTCAGTACAACTTGAACAGGTTTTATTTTCTACTAATTACAAGTTTTTGGTCATGCACGATTAAATCGGTCTGCAAAGTAATTAATCGGTGCTGAATTGTAGAGGAGAGTACACCTGCGCCGTGCAGAAAGAAATTCACCATCACGGCTTCAAGTTCATTTCTATGCTTGTTTGCCCCTTAGTGTATCACACTTGCATGCGTTGGCGATGCATCATTAATTGACAGTCTACGCCAGTGAATTCTCACTATTCTTTAAATAGAAACTACGTTGGTGGGTAGATGTAACTCACGTGGGTGGTATAATTCACTGCTGAGCTCTGTGAGCCAGACTGAATGCCAAGAGATATTTTTGATTGAAATTGCTTCTGATAGAAAAAAAATATATATAAAAATATACATTAAAAAGGTACAAATAGTGACGGTACAAATATTAGACGCCACGATTGACCTTATTTAGCACTTTAACGTAATTCATTTAAACTGTTTTTCTCCGTGAATGAATAAATCGATATTACCTTTTTGAAGATCATTCCTACATCATTGAACACATTGGTATAGTCTCATATGAAAGATGTTATTTTGCTTTAAGATATTCCTCCACGCATAGCTGGCCTAATCCGATAAACCTTGTTGAAATATGATAACATAAGATATGTCATTAGAAATATGAGGGATAAAAGAGGTCGCTCTCTTTTTGAAAACTAGCTCCCTATAACTTGATACGCGGGAGTGATATAGCTTCCAGGATGCCAACATGTCAACGGATACGCTCGTTGATGTCTTGTTGACGGTATAAGCTGATCGTGATGGTATGCAATGTAGTGTATAACACATTTTCTCGGCATGGTGTAACCAAGTTAAAGATGTAATGGCCCTGTTTTCCGGGGTTTTTGTTCTCTCTTCGATTTTCAAATTGTATATGTTTTATTTTGGGCGTCTGCAAACCTCTAAAAAAGGTTTTTATTTTTGGTTGCTCCGGCGTGACAATAAGTTTCTCCCTGCGAGTACAACTGGTTCACTGTCCTACATTATCGATTCTAAAAGGGGACAGCAACCAGTCTACGCTGCAAGAACTAATTGATTTGACAGACCGCTAATAATTCGAAAGTTAGAAGGTAATTATTCCATTAGCAAACGTCGGCAGATTTCTCGATCGATGTATCATTCAAAAGTAAATAACTTTGGTATTGCTGTGGTGAATTATTCATTACAGACAAAACAACATTTATTTTTCGACTTTAAACTCGCAAACGTCATGGACAGTTCATCTTCAGTTACAGACATTGTGACGACTACGACTCGAAAATACGGTATTCCTATACAGGGGTTACTGTTTCAGACACAAATCACGTTTCTCTGTTCTTTTTAAGCAATTTCTACCCATTAGACATTCCGTTCGTCTCCGATGGCTAAAAGCCTGCATGTATTTTGTTCAATACTCCGCGCATGTTTCCGATGGTCTGTGTTGACTGTTTGAATGAAACGTACGTGCTTTTTCACTTATTTAGTGAACACGATTTACCCGACTATATGTACAGTCATTACCATAATACTTCATTTATAGGAGGACTTCGTTCGGTTCTATTTTTAGAATAAGGTCGTGTAGATATTGCGGGAACAACTAAAGATGCAGCCCTCTCAAATACTTTACCGTGGAATAAGCCTTCATCAAATTTGCTTCATTGCCCTATTAGAACAGCATTGGCGCAAGGGCTTACTCGTTCGGTATATGTCCAGCCTCCAAACAGTATCCCTTACATAAAATATTTAATTTGCGGCGGATAAGTATACCATGGAAATTCCTAATTTTTGAGTAAAATCCACATATCTTTTTCGTGAAATCTTTGTGGAGACCTAATACCCAGGTCTCCACAAGGCATCATTTTTCGAAACATTATACATCATATTATGTATACAGTTTGTAGGTTTGAAATGTCAAAATTAACACAATTATGAGAATTCCGTTCAGAAAGTGTTGTGATTTATAGATTGTTCGGGTATTCTGAGTGTCCATAAATTATGCATTGCTTAAAGATTTGGTTCGATTTTAGTATTCGCATTGCCTGTCTGTAACATACTAGCGAAAGTATAATGAAGGTGGTTATGCGGTGCAAGTCTATCCCTGAGAGAATGAAACCTAGGAGAAGACGTCGACCGTCATGTTTGTTCTTAATTTTGACAGGTCCGAATCTTCTGTTGACTTGGGGCCGGAAAGACCTTTCTGCAACACGAAAATCCCTGTCCTGTGCGATTTTAATCTTTTCTGATCAGCCTGACTCTGTTGGAGGGTGCGCGTCGGGAGAATTATCGAGATTCATCTGAAATTCTCTCTCGGTATATTTTCACCCCGTGCACAGAGTATTCACAATCCTTTGAAGGATGTGTCATTAGAGTACAGATGCATTTGCCAGCGACTTTGTTTTTTTCTTCCGGCTATCTCTTTCCCCCCAAAGACGTAACGCTGCTGGATTGACGAATACTGTTATATGCATTTTTGCCCCGATATGCGTGAAAGCTAACGTCATGATTCTTATACAGATAAGCCTTCGTTCAGGGAGGCATAACAAAAATAGTAACAAAGTAATCGTTTTCTTTTTCTTTTTCATATCAGATTTTCAGAAATGCCTTGTGCGAAGTTAATTTTGAGCAGCTTAGAATATTTGTAAGACTTCCTTCTTAATATTAATAATGACAAAAATAACGTTCCTCCAATGGAGTGAAGATTGTTATGGTTGATGTCATGGCAATTGTTTTTGTTGTGAATTGTCGGTTAAAATATAACATTACACACTTTAATTGTGAAGTGAGACAAAAATAGATGACATTTTGTTTTCAATAATGCGATCAGTATCAATTTTGAGTTTTTTTTTGTGGGGTTGATGGTTAGGGTTTTTAGGGAAAGAGAGAAAAAAGAAGTGGGTTTAATTTTCAAACTTCTTCGGCCGTGGTTTGTGTGTGTGTGTGTTTTAAATCTTTTTCCCAAATGCTTCTACAGTGAAGTTATCAAATTTAAGCATTATATATCATGCCCCTTTTATTTTCCCTTTTGTTAATTTAAATCAAAATCCCCGCCCTTTTTAGGGGTCGGACGGGAGTAAACCCTTCGTTGCAACCTTCAGTAAGCATATTGTATTTTTGTTTGCATGGATGCTTTGTGGAATGAATGCGCCGAGACTGTAATCATCGACCTTGTATTTCAAATCAGTGCGTGTCTGTTTTAACAGTTACCGGATGTCGTCTTTCCCTGCTGTTTTGACAAGACTTGTTATAATTATGGCCAAACCACGCTACTGTTCTTGTGTGTCTTTACCACACAGCTTAAAAGCCTGTGGCGGTATTCATTTGGGGAATAAAAGAGTATACAATATACATCGCCTTCATTATGTCGTGCTCAATATATTGCTTTTAAGAATCAAGCCAACGATGTTTGTGAATAATCATGTTTTATTTTTAAAATATATTTAATTAATATCTCGCAACGAGTTTTGTTCTCTGAGTGTTTTATTTAAACGATTAAAAACTGATTTGTTTCTATCTTGGGCGTTTGCAACCCTCTTGACTTTTTTTATTTTGCCAACAAACAGATCCTCCCTGCCGAGTAGAACTGACCTCGAGGTATCATTTCAAACTGAGAAGCGGTAACTGTTGTATTGCTACAACATAATTTAAAACGGAAATAGTCACAGACGGCACATCTCTTAAGTTTTACCAATGCTGACAAGCCAATATTATTTCGAGTTGTATTTACCCATTCGCTGTGGGGTACTCTTCGCCAGCATTGGTCATCTTGAGGCCTATCAGTGATATCCTTTTCTACCTTGCATAGCCTCAAGCACTATTCGTCTCCGTGATCTTCGCAATACATATCAGCATCATTATCGCCGCCGTAATCGTGCTCATCAATATCACTACCATCATCGTCATCATGCTCATCGTTAGGCTATAGTAATCGACCCCCAAACGAAGCCTTTTATAATCGGCACATTCACCGCCGCCACTCCATCCCTATTACCACAATCATCATCGTAAGTACTATAAATTCATCAATATCTCCACCACATCACCATTACCACTATCACATCCACACCATCACCCAAACCTCTTCCACTAATCATCACCACAAATTCATCAATATCTCCACCACATCACCATACCAGTATCACCATCCACACCATCACCCAAACCTCTTCCACTAATCATCACCATAAATTCATCAATATCTCCACCACATCACCATACCAGTATCACCATCCACACCATCACCCAAACCACTTCCACTAATCATCACCATAAATTCATCAATATCTCCACCACATCACCATTACCAGTATCACCATCCACACCATCACCCAAACCACTTCCACTAATCATCACCATAAATTCATCAATATCTCCACCACATCACCATTACCAGTATCACCATCCACACCATCACCCAAACCACTTCCACTAATCATCACCATAAATTCATCAATATCTCCACCACATCACCATACCAGTATCACCATCCACACCATCACCCAAACCTCTTCCACTAATCATCACCATAGCTAGATCCATCACCATCAGACCCAATGGCTCATTGTCATCATCTTCAGCAGTATAACCCTTCTCCAATTTTCAATATTTCATAATATCATATCTCTCATCGCCACCCATATCACAGACACAGAAAATTTCTTTCAAACCCCCTCCTTCTTAAAAATTAACTTCCAACGTGTTTCCCATAAACATCTCTGATATACACAATCCGATAGGCCCCACATTTAATTGCACCCTGCTGTTTCAATTTAATTAATCCTCCGTTCGACCTAGAAAATTAAAATCAGTTTTAATTGCTTCCCAGTTCTCTCAAATTTAATTTCATCACTGCATAGAAGTATTTGTCTCCCAGCTGTTGTGTCATTCATTCCACTCAACCGATTCGCGAATGGGCACGATAAAGGACCCTCACTACTGGGCATGAAAATACACGTTTATACCGTGCGCCTGTAGACTATAGAAGGAGCGGATGCGCTTGTCAGTACTTTCGGCTCTCCTGTACGTTTGGTACAGTGTTTATAGAGGGAACATAAATCACCACGATCTTTTTTCTCTACAGGATGGCAGTATGCTGTCAGACCTCGTCAAGGAAATGCAGCCAGGCATGCATCATGAGGACAAGATGAATGGACAGAGAGAGGATAACTTGGCAGACAGACGATGTGTTGACAAACGATGTGTTGATATCAACGTGGCTAGATGGTAGCGGTGAACGTGCGAGGATAAAGCCTTACGCTACATGACCAGCAGTATTTAAACAGCGTGAACGAGAACACTGTCATCATTATGGACATCAATAGCTATCGCCATAAGATAGCACACATTGGAAGAACAGTTATTACTCCATGTGGGGAATTATAGGTACTCGATTAAGAGGTAAGTTTTGAATGTCATAAACTTGTATTGCTTTGTTTTTTTTATAGATATAGTTCAATTTGACGAATATGAAAGATTTCGGGATATAGAGTATCATCACTCAGAAGACCGTTGAGACTGTATAATATTCCCGTTTATCGGTTACTAAAAAGTTATGTGAGATAAGCTTCAGTTCCGTGGAAGATAATTTGAGAGCCGCATACGGCTTATGTAAGTACGATAAACCATTAAATTAATATATCCATCAATTTGAACGTTTCGATTTTCTGACCTCAATGTGAAATTTTCGAATTATTCAGGTTTTCTTTTCACATTTTTTTCTGCACGTATTTTATTCATTCCATGGCAGAAGAATGCAATGTTAAATTACACCAAGGAATCTCTTGTGAAGCTGGTTTGGTTTGTGTTTTGTCTGCTTTTGTTTGTATTTTTGTGTACGTTCACATGCGTACTTTTCGAGTGCGTGTGATATTGGTTCAACATGCAGTCCTCGAAGCATGCAATGTATGATCCTTGGCGCGTGCACTGCACCGCAAGTTCTCTTAAAATTTCGCACGTTATTAAATTTCTGGCTCAATTGTGCCCTTACGCTGCACCCAACACCTTCAGCCGTTATATCTGTATGGAGATGTTGTTATTTAAGGAGCCTGTAAACCCGATTTACCCAGAGAGTAATATCCCACGGCAGGCCTCATTTATATAGGGCACCATCTTTCATCCGGACAACACCTTAAGCAAAATATATACTTAATCAATTTCAAGTGCCCTTTTCATGAAAACCGCCGATTCCAAATCTTGGGTGCGGATCTTGCCAAAATTTCAGTTGCTGGAATTTTTCTCGCACAATATTGCCTTTCGGCTGCATGTAGGTCAGTCGTGCATGGCAAATTCCCGACCAGTTTGACTATTAGGAAAGGTGCAATAGAATCTTAGTTTTGTTTTTATGGTGTATATTATGTGTTAAATAGTGCTTGTTTGGTGAATATGATTCTGTGGATGCACAACTTGATCCAATTAAAATGCTTGACATTTTCATGGTAAAAAATATCTTCTCTTTCACAAAGTAGGCTGCTATACCTTGATGCACCTTCATGGTATATAGGAAGCAACACAAATTAATTGTTCGTAATGCTTGGAAGTTCATGGTAACTGTTAATGTATGCATCATGCATGCATCATGCATGGTCTATACTTATGCCATAATCATGGAGCATTTGGCGTTTGATCAAAACAGTCTTTGTTTTATAGTTTTAAGAAAAACAATAAACTCGCCGAGTTTTCCCTGTAGGTTACTACCCATTGGTAAATTATACGGGGGCCACCCGATAGTCCGATGGTTCAATAGTCCAAAGGATAATGATCCGAAGGTACAATGGTCGATCTGAACGCACAAATTTCCCGTACTCGGGGTTTATTAGATCAAAAATGAAATTAAGGTTCGTTAATCCGAACATTTGATGCGATAGTCAGAAGGTTCGTTAGTCCGAAGATTTGATAAACAAAAGGTTCGGTATTCTGAACTTAGAATAAGGTGAATTAGTCCGCCTTCAATAGTCCGAAACGAAAATAAAGTTTAATATGGCCTACATGTAGTCCGAAGGTTCATTACTCCGAAAACACACAAGGTTCGATAGTCCGAATTGGCAATAATGTTCAATGCTGTCAATTCGGACTAGAGAGCCTTCGGATTGTTTAAGCTTATTCCATTTTTTTGACAAATGGGCCCTTCGGACTATTGAAACCTCGGAATAACGAGCCTTCGGACTAAAACGAACCTTCGGACAATCGGGCTGTCACCAATTGTACAACTGGGATCCTAGACCGAACCGACAAAAGACAATCGTAGATGTCTTGGACTATTAAACAAACAGACACCAATGAATGGGAGACTGTCCACAAGTATCTAATATAGTACAGTAATAAAGTAAATAATAACTGCATACCCGTCGAATGACAGCTGTCACTTCCCCGTCCACTTCCCGAAGCGTTTAGTAACTCATCACTATTCAACTCAATTAACTACCAAGGAATTCAATACTCTAACGAATCGTTCGTGCTCCTTGTTATGCCATTGCAGTGCTTTTAACGTCTGTTTTTAATTGTTTGGTTTTGTCAGTTTAGTTTCACACTGGCTTAATAATAATGTTGCACCTTTGAAAACTCGGTTCTGATAGCATTGCCTTCCAAGCAAGATATTCCATCAAAGAATGCCTAATCAACTTGATATACAAAAACCCAACCCCGGTTAAATGAAGTACCACCCTGGTCCCGATTCACTCATCAAACACTCGTAACTGTCTTTAAATGTTCAGTTCCTATAAATATTGGTAACAATTGATAGTTGGCACATTATGCGAAATTGCTTCCTACAGTTACTAATGGCGGTGGCTAAAATCCAAAGCCTCTATACCAAGATGAGTTTCGATCGTGTTCAATTTCATTATTTAGTATTCATTAATTAATGCATCTCACAAATATCACTTGGGCTCTGAGAACTAATTGGTCTACTGTTTTGCTTAGGACTCTCGGTCAAGTGGGACAGCCACGCTTATCCAATTCAGCCTCGGGGATAAATCGTAAATAGGAACATGTGTTTTGTCCTTGCTAATCGATAAACGAATTACCAAGCTTCTGCATGGATGATCACAGTACAATTCTAGCTCAAATATTTGTGAGGTTGTTGAGTTGTTTGTCGATGCTGAGGCCAACATTTTGTGCGACGGAATACTGCACATAAATTAAACAATGTAGACAAAAACTTGTAACGGATATAATAATAATACACCGGTCAATATCTAAGCATACGATGCAGTCGTTTAAAACGCTTTCAGTGCGTCACTCACGTTATATATTATGTTAATTCATTGTATTGCTGGAAATCGTTCTTGTTGAGCGCGGTGTCACATTCACTCCGAAACAAACAGGTCAATAATGACATAATGGCTTGTTGACGAGTATACTGTTGCATTTGTCAACGTCAGCGTGCATATATTTTCTTTAAATTTCGTGTTACATGTACATCTATATGATTTATATTAATTTCAAACACATTTTTATTATTTAAATTCGTTTACGAATCAAGGTCATGCATTTGTAAATTGGTTACAATTTACAATGCCATTTTGTCTCCTATTGGTTCAGGGCAGGCATTTGTTTTCTCCAAATATCCAGGGAAAGTAGAATCTCCAGAACCTGTTAAATCGGATTTGTAAAACAAGACGATATTTTCCAGATTCGATTATCGGGAGATGTATAGACAAAAAGTTGAGGACAAAAAGAAAAACTTACAAAACAAAAAAACAGAATGCAATGACACCAATGAACTTTTATTACATGCGAGACAGCCGTAAATGTTTCTTTGGCAATCGCACGTTGGTTTTTCTTCTTCTGTTTGGAGTTCACCCTTTTTTGAAATGCAATTTGAGTTTGACTTCATATACATGTAGCATTACATGTACGTACAAACCGAGGCGATGAATGCCAAGCACTCTTGTTCATTTGTAATCCCTACGGACGGCGTAATGTATTTTACACCAACGCAAATTTGGTTTTACTCGGATTTCTTTGGAATGACGCATTCAAAATGCACTCATATCGTTGTGCAAATACAGAGTGGTGTTGTTTTTACCGTGCCCTGCAAATTCCAAATCAAACCTTTCGAATGAAAGGAGAAAAATTACATAATGGTTACATTATTCATATCCCAGAGGACAGAGCCTCGGATTGCTTTATATTAAACATGCCACATCGGTCCAAGCAACAAAAATATGGTGTTTTTTTTTGTTGCAGTACTTTGACGAACTGAGCACAACCGTCTGTTTAGGGCTTTACGACTGTTCCATGAATGTTATAGCTATTTCTTTTCTTTATTTTTTGGTATAACAAAACTTTTGTGTGATTTGCTGTTGCGGTACTACTTGGTTTTTTCGGGGATGAGGGATTACTTTTGAGTTTTAGAAACTGGCTTTCTAATTTTAATTTAGAAAGCAAGCTTGCTAATTTGTGTGTTAAAGATACCTCAAACAAATTCCTAGATTTCGCCATTTTACTATTGGCTTCAATCGGTCTTCTTAAAGGGAGAATGTAATATCAGACATTTGAATGGAATGCTTGACATGTACCTTTATGGTCCGTTTAACTTTATTCTTTCCATTTCTGAGATTGTTTCAGAACTTTTGGGGATTTGTGCTAATGAAATGTTTCCGCACTCATGAGAGTACTTTGATGTCATGTCATGTACGTCTGTGATCACTTTTTATTTTGGTGTTCTTTGTTGCTCGGAACATGACGGTCAGTCAATTAGCAAACTGTATTCACAAAAATTTCCAATGAACTGAATTTGAATGTTTAAGTAATCTTATAAAAAAAGTCCCTCAATTGTTGAGTGTATATCTAAACTGATAGCAGAGTTATATACCATGGAGATATAAAACAAAGTGCTCTTTCCACAACGAATATATTGCCCATTTATTTTCAGTTGGACGGATATTAACCGAAAATACATTTTGGGACAAAATTCACTGTATGTCCTCTGAAAAGGGCACGCTGCATAAGGTAAAGTGTCAAAGCACGGACCATTTACAAATGGTCCGTGGTCAAAGTCAACTCCACCACGTAACGGCCGTCCAGCCGGTGTCCCGGCGTTCGCGTGAATTGCCAGTTTGCCATTCTCTGCTCGTCAACATCGCTTCATCGCCATCATCGCGTTCGATGACACAACAATCAAGATATATCTGTTCGTCGTATATTCTCGGTGCGTGACAACCCGAGAGAACCTCGTCCCGTTGGGGGCCCGGTAGAGCACGGCATCGATTCCCTCTCATTCGTCATCAGCAACAACAGCTCCCCTGCGTACGGTTGGCAATTACTTTATCCACATAAGTATAGTCACTGCCACTCACTGATCATATAGTGCGCATGCTCCTTCAGAGCCATGAATCGGATATGTAAAACGTGAAATAACTTTCATTGAAAAGTTGGACATGATTAAACATTATGTGGGGGAAAAAAATAACAGTTTTGGGAAAAATGAAAAGTTGAGTTGCCGGGAATGAACACCAGCCTGCACTACGGAGTCACTTCAAATTTTTGCCTGGAAACTAACCGTATGAAGCCATCCCAAATCACACGTATTTTATCATATAATTATTTCAATCATGTGATATGTTTAACGCATGCGTGTTATGGTTATTGACTATATTAGGTTGCAAAAGAAGACAAATGTCAACGGCTAGGCTCAGGCTGCAGATGTGTTTTCCATTCCGGCGCGATATTGTAACAGTTACTTTCCAGCTATCTGTCGATAAACTTTTGGGTGATTTTTTTTCTAAGTACGGTGTCAGGTGTAACCCCCAAAAAACTTATAACAGTTCTTGAATTGGTGCATATGCGTTAGAGGGGTTGTACGTCGTTTTTTTCAACGCATAGGCCTATGTACAAACAAATTAATGTACTGCCTCATGATGTTTGACTGTTCTCTGACACATTGCACTCAAATGAAATTAAACTTTTTGTACAAAAAAATAATTTCATATTCATAGCTGTTTAGAATAATGATGAAATGGTCGCCGAAAAAACCCCAAATGTTAGTGAAATTATTAGCGTTCTGAATACGATATCCACATGCAAAGCGATGCATCGTCCAAAAAAGTAACCCTCACCTTGTTTTACTGAAATGTCTGTTAATGGTACTTGATAGAGGGGCTTTTTTTTTCGATTTAAACTTTCACCTTTCTGTGCTTCTCCCACTTGAATTCGCATAAAACCTTTGGATCCCTGCTGGAAGGGTCTCTGATGTATTGGTCGGGAAATAAGTCAACGATCACTCTTTTTAAGTGCAGTTCTCTATTTGTATTCTACCCTGCTTGCACTCTGTAGCCAGGGGTTCACAAATGCATTGCCAGGTAATCTTGCCATCATTCTTTCTTTGACGTCTTCCCGATAAGGATCTTACTCCCAGGCCAAGACTAAGCCAAGGGACTCTACACGAATCTAACCCGTGTTGTGGCAATGATTCCTATATGTGTGAGTTCCAGGAGACTCGAAAACCTTTCCATACACCGTCTTCATTTTCGGTTTTTTTTCTCTGAACGTTAGTCGTCCTTCTTGGCTGGCATCAATCTTTAACGAAGGAACATTGAAAGGGTTCTTACGGCAGAAGTTTAACGGATTGAACAGGTCCGCTTTATGTTACCTTCTTTCTCTGTATGGCCAGTGCAAAGATCGCTGTTTCCGGGATTTTTGTTTGTTTTTGTTTTGTGCTAATGCGAATTTCCATATGCATGAGCAAACCGTGAGGGAGAAGAAAATGTGTATATTGGGTTTCTCTTCACCAACGTGTTGTACTCAGTGATTTCTGGGGGCCGGCGAGAAATACAAATCACAATCTGAATAATATTGTTAATTAATATAAATTGACGTCGAATCCATCTGCATATTTTTGCCAGCTTGAAAACAAGACAAAACGTATCTGACAACTTTAGATACATTCTTGCATAATTTGCAGTCTATTCTCCAAATGACATGTGGACTCAGGTCTGGTCTCTAATGGCACTTACAGTCACGATCTCTCATCCTCAACACTTGCAATTGTGAACTCATCATTGTGTACTGAGACCTGAGCAATCCCAACAAGAGATATAAATCACAAAAGCCAGTTGCCTGTCAACTGAAAAGGTTGATTTTTAACTGATTTGAATCGATTTATTTTAAGTCATCCATTCTTTTTACCTTGAGTTTTTTTTTTAAAACGCGAGGCTGGCTTGGTCATGGTCAAATATTACTCTTCTTGCATCGATCCGTCCCCTGACGTTGCAATTTTTTTCACTATTTAAGAAAAACAACCTCGACATGTACGCTTGAGCGACTGAGTTCAGCGGCTGTTAAATACAAAAAGCTACTGAAACTACCTCGACACCCCAACGCCAGCGGTGTTTTGATCGATGTGCGCGCGGTTGTTTTCCCGCTTGCGTGTTTGCTCGGTGATTATGCTTGTTTCTGCCAATATTGAACGAGTATGAAATGTCAGCCGGATTTGGTAATAGCCTATTCAGAGAATAGCCTGTACACAGCGGCTGGCCCTTTGTTTGCAGTGACGGAGCTTTGCTGCAACGTTGCATATAGAATGGCGCAAAACCAACGCTGATTTGAATTTGCGCAATATGTAACATTTTATCATATTAACCGAATTAAATATAACCCCTTAGGGCGTATGGATTTTTTTCATCATAATAGCAGTCTGCATGACTGTGAGAATAACGATAACGATTTCGTCGGATAAAGGCGTGTTGATGGAAACATGTTCAACTGTTCACCCACATAATACACTCACAGTGTTATACGCTTTGCTCAACCCTCCCCACCCCTTGACAGAACGCATAATGTTTAGCTTTCAGTGTCCGCAGCGGCCAGATTTGGCGAGAACTGAAATGCCCGATGCGTAGACGGTAAACATTAACATTAATTTTGTTCGTAAGCACTGCAGTTCAGAAGCACTGTAAGAACAGTTCAATGATCTACAGGACAAGAAATCCAGGTGTTTTTAAATACTTATAGGTAGTGGCATGGTGTTTTTGTAGATTGTTTCAATAGGGCCTAGGCCTAATACAAGTTCATCGAAACACCTTCCATAATAAGCTCTACACATAGAGTGTTATGTAAGAACTTTGCCGTGTCTTAAATTTCCTACACCGCATTGTCTGTTGTCATTGGATTCATATTCTTCTGTTTTTTCTTGTGGTTTTTATACTACAGGTTAAAATGGAACCTTCCTTGCGAATCCGAAGGGAGACGTTCCTCGCCCTCTTGGTGATACATCTGATAACAGCTGTTGGGTTCCTGCACTACCGCTGCCCGGATTACTGCCGCTGTGACAGGAGGACAAAGACCGTAACTTGTAAGGGAAACTTATTTGCCGAGGTTCCCCCGAATCTTCCCATCAATACCAAAACACTCGACCTCCAGGGGCAACGCTTCACCAACTTGCAAAGGATATCTCTCTACCCGATCCGCACCTTGAGGAAATTAAATTTAGCGGACGACAACATCCACAGCATTGCGGACGACGCTCTGAGAAATACGCCCAAGCTGAAGCGGCTTAACCTGAGCTTCAACTACTTGAACGAGATCCCTACGGCTGTCTCGGCAGGAAATTCAATCAAAGAACTCATCATGAACTACAATAACATCCGATCCCTCCATCCGGACGACTTTGCCAATTTGACTCAGCTAGAGATCCTGGATCTCGACAATAACTTCATCAGTTCCCTACCCTCCGGAGTCTTCAGCCATTTGAAAAAGTTGGCCATCCTCTATCTCTCTAACAATTCCATACGTTCCCTCTCCGGTGCCATATTTGGAAACCTGTCCAAGTTGGAAGAGCTGCACCTGACGCACAATCGCATTCAGGTGGTGTCGAGCGGCTGGCTGAATAGTGTGCCAAACGCTTGGGTGCTGGAGCTTGGGTTCGCCGTGGAGGAGGGGAATCACACTGCTGCCGCTAATCTGCTGACGACCGTCGGCACCGATGTGTACTTGCAGAACGTGGAGCGCTTAGTGGTCAGTGGAAACGACATGCTTGATATCCCTTGTGAAGACTTTTTGGTATTTCCATCCCTGAAACACCTAGACCTCAGTCTGAACTCTTTTACACACATTCCGCAGGCATGTTTCAGCATGCTCAGCGAACTGGAAACACTTATACTGAATAACAACGCAATCAACACGCTGAAACAAGGAGCCTTTTCCAATTCCACTAGCATCTGGACCCTGGACCTTTCATTTAATCATCTCCAGGAACTGCCACCAGGAGCCTTCCTTGGTACTTACCTTGAGACCCTGGACCTCAGCAGTAACAAAATCCGTAGACTCAACAACGGGAGCTTCATTGGCTTGGAACACCTTCCATACTTATATCTAATGGGGAACAGAATCGAGAGACTGACTAGAACCATTCTAAGACCACTCAAAAACCTGTACATCCTGGACCTTCGGATGAACCGCCTGACGCGGGTGTCCAATCAGTTCTGCAACATGTCCAGCCTGACGAACTTAGCCCTGACCGGCAACTTAATCGAGTATATTTCACCGGGAGCCTTTCGGGGCTCTGATAACCTCAGGGGTCTCTTCCTGGACGGCAACCGCATCCAGACGGTTGCAGAGGAGACCTTCAGTCTGCCCAACCTTGTGGACGTAAAACTCAACAACAATCCTTGGCACTGTGACTGCCGGATGCGATGGATCCGAGAGGCAATGTTTCCGGACAGCAAGCGGCACACGTGGATGCTCTACACGGACGTCGAAGGAGTAAACTCCTACATGGGCATCACCTGCGCCTCACCAACGTCCTTCGCGAACTTCTCCCTCTTCCAGATCAAGGAGACAGAAATCTTCAGGTTGATTTGTACGAGTTACGTGTCGCCCTTGGCGATCGAGATCATCGTGGGTATCTCCTTTGCCATCATCGCCTCTAGCACGCTGTGCTATGTGGCTAAACTGTACTGCAAGGTCAGGGAGATGGAAAGGACGGGTGCCGAAACTGCCAAGTCATTGTCGTAGTAATCATCCACCTGTATGTACATGTCCTTGGATCTTTTCCAGTGTATCGTCATTACTGATCACATGTAGTTACTAAACATTGGACGTTTCACAGCAAAGAAAAGTTACGCGTTGGTGGAGAAAGCCCTGCCAAACCCACAGAGTGCAAATGGTACAAGTAGTACACTTTGCACTTAGCCACAAACTTGTAACGGCTTTCAGTTTGCTGAGAGAAAGGACTGTAAAACTGTTAATTTTGGGGAGGTGGGATTGTTATAAAATCAAGTGAAATGGCCACCGAGAAGATGGGAATAGCACCTCGGTGTCAACCGCATGTTGACGCCCTTTGTAATGTATTGCAGTAATCGCAAGGCCTATGTGCCACCCCATAGGATCATCAGGGTCAGGATTAAGTTTTGAAAGATCAGTCACATTACTGTGGAAGACATTGACTAGTTATAAAGATAATATATTATTTGAAACAATCTACAACATACATCAAAATTCAATGAAGGGAGTTTCAACCGTAGAAAAAGGTTAAAAAGCTGCCCCACCCCTCTACTAAAAGCCACTGTGTAAAGTTGCGTCAATGGGGGCAGCAAACAGAAAAGACCAGTTTGCTTACCCCACGGTACGGCACTAGCACTCCCACAAAAATCAAAGCTGCTTGGCCTGTATTGCTTTTCCGCAGCATTATAAATTCACGATGCGTGGATGCTTCTTTTGTCGCTGAATTCTCAAGATTCGAAACATTTTATTGATTCTGCCAGAGGGAAGGTCTTTGTGAAAACTGCGCCTCTATGGTAAATCGAAATGTGTGAAATGCTTAATTTCACTAGGTCTATGCGCATATAAAAGTTTATTACAAAACAGTCGTTTGATTGTAAGGCTGTACATTGACGTCATCAAAATGGGCTTGCGCCAGATGCTCCAGACGGCTTTTTGTTTTCCTTCTGGGTTTTTTTTAGCAGAGCTTATTCACATTTATATATTTATTTTTACGGCTGAAATTCCCCTTATTAAATTTTTGATGCTGTAGATTGTTTCAAAAATATATTATTCAAATTAGTCGAATTTTGCCACTGAAATATGACTGATCTTTAAAGTACAAATTATACGTTTGGTCCTCAGTTTAAGATACTTCACCCTATCCGGAATGGATGCCATTGGAAAGAAGGGTGCATAGGGAAATCACTCGTTGTTCCATATTGCATGAATAATCACTCTTAAAACAATTTGTTCCCTTATTCAATTTTAAACATTTTAAATTTTAAACCTATGTAAATATTGTCCTCCAACGAGACTGCTTTTACTTTTTATACGATTCTGCTCTTAGTCACGCTTGCGACATCTCTATCATGCACAGAACACAAAAATGAATTCGATATTAGTACACATATCACATGAAAATATAAAGGTCGTTTGATTGCTGCACGTCAGATAAATTCTTTGTTCAGAATTTGAGAAACAAAATCTGTTTTCACAAACTCAGTCTACGGCTCTCACGGTAATCATTCACAGACGCGAGTAAGTACACAAAGTGTAAAAGACTGAACAACGTATAACTTAAGCGCCGTGTTTACAAGAAATTACACACTAGAAGGAGCACACCAAGTCCCATCCATGAAGCTCATTCCATTGGCCTCTAAGTTCAATCGTTATCCATATATGAACTGAATCTGTTTAAAAAAAAAATTGTGAGACGAATTTGTTTCTTAAGATTGTTTCTTTTAATGTTAAGGGTTGGTAGCCCCGAAAATGGGAGGAGTGTGGCAAATTATATGTTAATGTATGGATGGAAAGAGACAACGCGTTATAAAATATCGAGGAAACAAAATGGCGTCTGTAAGTCACGTGGCACGTTTATCCAATCCGATTAATGTCGACTAAAACAGAGTAATTAGCTAAGTATGTTTAGACGGCACTGTAATGCATACCATGGTTAATCCTTCTAATGTACACAAAAGAGCACAAAACCCCACATCAACTTACATTTCATTAGAATAATGCACCATTCAACCATACGCCAAAACCAAAGATGTCAGTAATACGACGAAGTAGAACTACAATACAGACCGAGGCACACTGAGATTTTACTTGTGGAAAAGGTGAAGTATTTTTGGAAGTCGAGAGCGTGCTCCTGGCATTAAGGCTCGCAAGCTTCAATCAGCATGGGATATAATGCGTACTGAAAGAACCAAAGATTTTGACAGCTAATGGACGGTATTTAAGGTATTGCATTTATATGAGTATTATGGAAATAAATATTTTCTAAATACAGAAAATATGAAGGCCGATAAGGGAGATGTGTATAAAATGTAGGACCTATTAAATTTTAAAAGGAAAACATGATCCAGCTTGAAACAAATTGTTGGCATCGTTCTTAATGTGTTTACGACGCCACATCAATGTAAAATATTGGATTGAGCACAGTCGTAAACAGTATAGTTAGCATATGTGATGACGGTTTGAAGATTTGATATCTCCCCCTCCCCCACACTCCCAATGCATAGCAACAACCTAGGTAACAAAACCATTCCCCCCCCATCGACTTTTCTTAATAAATTTAAACTCTCCCTCGAAGAAATTATTTATTTCAGTCCGGAGTCTCCATAAATATTCCATCGGGAAGCATGAGCTGTGCAGGAAATCTAATCCCACAGCTCAGTGATTATGCTACAACCTTCTCAGACTTGTGTTTCGGAGTCGCACCGGACTAAGTATCCTCTACATTGGATTGTAGTGAAAGGATTTATTGAGGTCGACGTTTGAATCAACAGCGGAGTTTCATGTGAGATAAATAAAGAGATTGAATGTTGCAGTCGTTCGAAACTGTTTGGTCGACTTGTATAATTATAAATACGTTTTGCCTTAGGTAAGCGAGTGTGAAACAGGTGTTACGGATTATGTGCTTTACTCCTTTCTTTTTGGAAAGGTTCTTTTACCAGACTACGTATTAACGCATATAGAGCGTTTTCGAAACGACTCGCTTTGTCTTCGTCTTCGGCTTAATGATACAGCGTGTCCCAATAAACATTGTGCATGAAGAAATCGCTGATTTTCTCAAAAGTTGGTCGGACTAGCTAATCAAATTTTATGGCATTTTCAAGCCTATGGTCTTGTTCATAATTGGTGAAAAAAATCAAGAAAATTCAACCATGCAAACCGGAGATATCTTTGATTTGGTAAGGCTATGTATTTTTCGACCTGCACAATGTAATTTCCACACTATTTGCTTGTATATACCAAATAGTGGGTTATTGGTATGTGTTAAGCAGTGCTTGAAATATTGCATGGCTTTTATGTAAAACGTTTTCATTTGTAAATATTTAAATGAAGAAACAGCATAGCTAGAGGGTGTTTATTGGATCGTTCATCGAGGAAGTTTATTCAAAAGCGTTACTGCTCTAATTGCAAATTACTCGAGCGTCAACGTTGTATGGACCCTTTTGACGTTCTTTGTTAAAATGCTTCAAGTTAACTACAGGATTCTAATTGTACAGGAGGAAAATAATATAGCTTACAAAATCAACGATATCTCTGGTTTGCATTGATGAATGTTCTTGATATCTTCACTCATTATAAACACGACCATGGCTTTAAAATATTATAAAATTTGATAAGCTAGTATGACCACCTTTTGAGCAAATCAACGACTTCTACTTCGGGAACTCCAGCGACATTTTGGTGCCTGCAGGAACATTCAATCGGTTGATACGAAGCCAAAAGTTGGAATATTTTTGTTTAGTTTGGCTCTCAGTGATTCAGAAGTCGAAGCCGAAGCAAAAGACAAAGGTTTCGAAACAAAATAATATTCCTAAATACATGTGACATTTAACCCATTCCTGTTGGTCGAGAGCCCGCCACGTGGGCGGTTTTAAACCGCCGGTAAAGCACCGCTGCGTCGTGCGCCACGTCGCGCAGGATGCGCCGCACGCGAGCCAACTTCTATAAAAAGAGATTTTTAGCACTACGCGCGCGAGGCACATACCATACACAATCCTGAGGGGTGTGCCACACAACCTGAAGAAAAATTATTGAACAAAATCGTTGAAAAATTTTATATTTATATTTGTTTAGACTCTTTGATCGAAAGGTATTTATGAATGGGAATAAATATGTGCTTGGCCGGTATTAAACACGTACGTTGTGACCGGCTAGAGACATGGACGCAGATAAAGCAGAGCCGAAACGGCCAAGGACATATGGATAAAAACTGTATACTGGCAATTTCGCAGCAAATTGAATGTGTACAAAATGTTCATTTAAATATGTTTACAAAATGTTCATTTTATTTATATACATATAATGTATAAAAGGCCTGAAGCATTTTCATTTGATCTGACTCTGAATAAAAGCCCGCGAAAGCAAAGTGTGTCGTGTTTTTAAAAAAAATATATGTAGCTTTATTATGCTTTACTTGTCTAATGTATAATTCTAGCAATCTCTATGTCTTTGTGTTGTTTGTTTTTCTGCTTGGTTCTTTTCGTTGTTTTACAAGTTTTAATTTTTAAGCCGTTAATCTGCCAAAAACTGTTATGGTTTTATGTCCGGTCTTCATCAGTTTGAAAACCGGTGTTTTTTTTAGAGGAGCGGCTGAAAGCTGCAGACTACGTGTTACTTTTGAGCGATGCGATTGAAATTGTTTGGCTAATAATAATCGGGACCATAAGTAATGATGCGACGGTACGGGAGGCGTAAGCGATCGAAAAAGTCGCCTGTCCACTCACCATTTTGCGTCGTTATTGTCGGCCACATTATCGGTAGCTGAGAATCTCTTTATCAAAATATTAAGATGTACATTGTAGATATTATGTGGGCCTGATGAAATGAGCACATTGATCCAGTAGGCCAGTTTTTTCCCGGCCCGTATGTGCATTATAATCAAATGGTCCTTATTAGTACCTTCCTTGCAGCCTTATCCATGCACTGTACCAAGTACTGCAATCTCCATGCAATTAAGAAACCCTCGGCATGCACCTGCATGATAGATGCCTTCAGTTGGGCAAACTGGCAGCCGAACCTGTGTGAGTCAAATATAATCTGCCTACAGCAACCCGTCGCGTAATACTGCACTCGTAGTATCCAAATATTTCGCTAGTAATGAGGATGCCCAACTAGCGGCAGCGGGGTAACCGGGGGTGCATTTGCCCCCCCCCCCCCGCCCCGTTTTCCCTTGCCCCACCCCCAATTTTCTCCCAACACTTTATCAACACATAGATTAATTATGTTTATTTTCTTCATTAAGATTCGTAAAATGTGGACACATTTTGGACGGATGAAAGCATTATGAAAGCATTATAAACATTGGTACTTGGACAAAACAAGCCACACATGCACTTATACAGCCGTAGATAGTGCATCTAACGTCTTTGTACATGGCACATGTTATACACCATTCTGCGGTTTGATACATTTCTCATTCGTGAAAGCGACTGCACTTCTAAGTTGCTCTAGTGGCTTATTTCCGGACCATCAGCAATGGGCACGCGCGCGCACGGCTTTTTTTTTTACTGCCCCCCAAAATATTTCCTTCCCCCCGGTATTGCAATTTCCCCCATCACAATTAAAGAGTCTGGCGACGCCACTGGGAAGTGGCATAAAAAATCGTGGCCTCTCCCAGTGCCCCCCCCCCCCCTGGAAATTTGATAGTCCTTTTTCCACGAGTGACTTTTGTTAACGAGTGCTCCTTTTTAACGTCGCGCGAACAGCTTTCATTGTGCCGCCATGAAGGGCGCCACTATAAATGCTATAAACTAGAGAGTTCTGAGAGCCATGGAATTGGGAAATTGAAAATATGGCAACACACCTGTGGCTCGGACTTGGGGCTTCCAAATCAGAGCATTTTGGATGTAATCGGGCCCGATAGTGGCGCTATTTAGCCATGTTGTGGATCGCATCCGTTTTCAAGGTGGCTACTTTTCCACTTTGGGAACATCGCTCGTCGTTTTCTTTTAGGCCGCGAACATTTCTCAAAAAGTCATCGGTCAACCCACCAAAAATGGAGAAAAAAGAAAGAAAGATGAAATGTTAATCACCATTTTTCTCTGCAGCCTAAATACCTTTGAGAGTTCTGAGTATTTTAAAACGAAATTTGAAGTGTGGGTATTTAGCACTGGTGTCTATGGGAATTTTAATACTTGGATGCACCCACAGAAGTCGGCATGCTGATGAGCAGTGGTTATGTAGCGCGCCCTCTTTTGGAAGAATTTGTGAGGAGTGTCGTCACAATGCAATTTCCTTAAATTAGATTTATGTCATTCTTTGACGGTTCCTGTAAATGAAATTAAAGATTCTTGTGTCAAGTATCATGGCAAAATATTGGACGAGATTTAATTTTAATGCAAAGTGTATATCTTGAGATTTCGTCCATACAATAACTTTGCTCACATCGCGAATGGACAGAAGTGCTTGTCGGCGCGCAGTTAGCAGTGTATATATAGTGCGCCCTCTTTGGGAAAAAAATTATGACGATAGCATACGCAGTGTCCGAAAAATGCAATTTCCGTTAATTATAATCAATTCATTCTTCCACGGAAATTGAAGAGAAATGGCAATACACCTCTGGCCCGGATTTGGGGCTTCCAATTCAGACCATTTTGGATGCAATCGGGCCCGAAAGTGGCGCTATTTAGCCATGTTGTGTATGAATCCGTTTTCAAGATGGCTACCTTTCCAGTGGGAAACTTCACTTGTTTTAGGGGGCGTCCTCTTTGGGTGAGAATTTCTCGAAATTGTCATCGGTCAATCCACCAAAAAAAGAAAAGAAAATGAAAGGTGACATGTTGATCATCACTTTATCTCATATCTTGAGATTTCGTATTTACAATAACTTTGTTTACATCGCGAATGGACAGAAGTCGGCGCGCGATGCTCTGCATGCCCTAGCTGGAGTTACCCAGCCCTGAGTTTTATCATTGGGTTGTCATCTAGGGCTGGAGCTCATTTTTCTCGAAAACGATAGTATAGGCAAAAAAAATTTGGAAAATGTTGAATTTTGTCCCCGTTACACACTAATTGCAACTGCAACTCACCCCAAACTTGCCTGGAATAACCATTACACAGGTCCTTGAAGTAAAAAACGATCCACGATGAAGATTCAGCCTACAATTGCAGTGAAAACAGGAGGAATAACCGCTAACCTGACAACCTTGCGAGCATGGCCAGGATCGTCAATGGTTTGTGCACAAAAATTTTTTTTGTACAATGAATGGCGGTCGGTTACCGGTACCAGGCTGTCAACTAGTCGTTTTTGCCGGCTGGCTGTTGGCTGTTGGCGCATGACGTCACGCGGAAGCGTAACACCCGATGACTGTTTCATGCACTCATATGAAGTTTACCACTCGCATCACAGCTGCGGTACTGGAACCGCAACCGATAGTGCATGAAACAGTCATCGGGTGTTACGCTTCCGCGTGACGTCATGCGCCAACAGCCAATCGCCAGCCGGCAAAAACGACTAGTTGACAGCCTGGTACCGGTAACCGACCGCCATTCATTGTACACAATTTTTTTTGTGCACAAACCATTGACGATCCTGGCCATGCTCGCAAGGTTGTCAGGTTAGCGGTTATTCCTCCTGTTTTCACTGCAATTGTAGGCTGAATCTTCATCGTGGATCGTTTTTTACTTCAAGGACCTGTGTAATGGTTATTCCAGGCAAGTTTGGGGTGAGTTGCAGTTGCAATTAGTGTGTAACGGGGACAAAATTCAACATTTTCCAATTTTGTTTTGCCTATACTATCGTTTTCGAGAAAATTGAGCTCCAGCCCTAGATGACAACCCAATGATAAAACTCAGGGCTGGGTAACTCCAGCTATGCATGCCCAATGGCGGAGCGTGAAAAGAGCGAATCTCGCTCTTGTCACGCTTCGCCATTGGGCATGCAGAGCCGCAATCTGGCAACCTTACACAATACACATACATGTAGCCGATTCAGTGATCTTAACCCCGACACGGGAATCACTGAACCGGCTACATTTATTGTGTAAAGTTGCCAGATCGAGGCTCTGCATGCCCATGGCGGAAGTGTGAACAAAGCGAATGGTTTCCAGTATAGGACTATACATTGTAATTATACATCCCATGCACACTTCCACTAGGTGAATGGGTCTCACTTTACGACCGTCCACCTCAAAGCTAATTTCATCATGCTACATGTATTTTGCTCTCGTGCAAAACTGAAAAACCACCTAATCTTGAACTTTGAAGGGAAACAATGAAACGAAAAATTCACGTTATTTTAATTTGATCCTTTATTACAGTAGGCCTATTTCGAAGAGTTACAGACATACGAAAATACAGCATTAGGCCCTATATATGGGCAATATACATTTCTTGTCACTCTAAATAATATATGCACGTGTACACATTTTAATTAGTCTATAAATGCTGGTCATCTGATCATCTTTTCCCAACATTACTATGTTGTGGGCTCATTAATAATCTCCCTAATTTACTTCTGCTAGAGTTTTTATATACATGCAAAAGATCCCATATACCTGTAACATAATCGTTCAGTTTTAATTCCTAGTCTGTAATGGCTCGTATATAGTTACATGCTGATTAAAAAACTGTTTGTAGAATCGTTTCATTGCAAACGTCAAATCAAGACAGATTCGTCTAATTCAAATCAATGCAGTGTGTGTATATGCCACACAAAATGAATGATGCTCTGCATTCGAATTATTTATAAATCCCTCACATAATTGCATTGTCAATTCCGTTTGATCTATTCAGCCCTGTTCCACAATGAACGGAGATATTAGGCCAGAAGTGAAATTTATCGGCGCCGAATATGATAAGGTGTTTGTAAAATGGAAATAAGGTATCGCTATGTCTGAAAAGATTTGCGTTATTAGGATCAAGTCGAAGGAATAACCATATAGGCCTATTCCACATAATAATTGTCAGATAAACAAGACGGTACATGCACTAGTACATTACTATTCAGCACTATAAGCATTTAAATGGTACATATGGAATCGGCAATGTCAATTGTAAGGCACGTTGTTAGTTGGATCGCCCAGGTGGATATGCAACTGGGGATACAGGTTGTGGGGTATCTGGGATGCGGGTTTCCATGGAGGGCGCTCTAGCAGAGAGATGCGTCCCTTGTACTTCTCGTCCATCTTGTCGGCTACATTGAGAGAGACAAAAAAACAAGGTTGTAATTTTTGAACAGGTAATGTACACGTGTGCACGCGCAACATACTTTTAAATTACAACAAACGTTGTTCTTCAAAGTTAAAGGAGATCCAAGCCTGGACAAATTATTCAGCAAGACTGATGCATCCAAGTGTGAGGGAAGAGGTATGAGGTATGTTCAGTTACGCATGGCTTAAAAAAACGGTCCCGCCTTGCGAGGGAATCAGTGCACGCCCTGGAAAAGTGTGAGGTTATGATGATAAAGTACCCCCTGCATTAATGGTTGGGCATCTTTTCGTGTTGTTTCAAGTCATTTGAAGTCACATGTTCACAATACGATTGGGACGTGTCTTGATATTATTTTTGACTTGACACATTGTAAAAAAGTTGGGCAAAATGGGTTGATAATTCGACCAATGATGGTCGAATTATCAACTGCCTACACTCTTGGGCAAATTTTTTTCTCAATAGTTTGATAGTTTTTACCCAATTCAACCCAATATATGTATGAGGTTATTTCACACCAATGCTGGGTAAACTACTTTGCCCAACAGTGTTTTTATCCAACCTTTTTACAGTGCACGCGCGTGAGTTGTGAGAAGCACTCGACTAGAACACTATACCGGTACATCTGTAATTGGGCATTTTCTTTGGCCTGTGTGTGGTGGGTGAGGGCAAAAGGAGCTTTCATATTGCCACATGAACGAAAGCAACAACGAAAGGTTGTTCCATTTTTCCTTTTAAGTATAAGTACATAGCTAAAGACGAACATACCGTATGTCTTCCTCTGGCTTGACCCGCCGCCAGTGCCCGATCTCTCGGGCGTTTTCTTGGCTCCGGCGCTGCGTGAGGCCGGTCTCTGGCCACCCGTAGCCGAACCGCCCCTAGTACGGGACTCCGGGCGACTACCCGCCTGTGCTCCTGACGATGGTCGCTGCTCATAGATGCCCATGCCTAAACGGTGTGTTGTGGAGCACCACTTGGCCGACTGCGAAGATAGTTGAAAACAATACATACATACATCGATATTTGTTTCCTATTAATGAATCGGTGCAATATTTTCTGTGAGATCTCGGGCATTTTGTCATTTAGGTATAGAACTTGGTCGTGGCCTGGTTGTTTCACCTTGGGAACTACGTAGAGACTAGACGTAGCAGCTTGAAAAACATGTTGTTGACTTGATCCCTATAATAATCACCATTTGGTATGGCTATTTTATTGAGCACAACATGATCACATCGACAGTGTCCATCTAACATCCAACTGGTGAGATGCTGATACTGGCCTGGGGAAATAACCACATAACACACAAACTCGTTGTATGACCGAGGCATAGGCCAAGTCTCCACACATCATTTCCATTTGGTACAACGATGATGCTCACCGGTCCAATTCAGTAAAAAAAACAAAAAAACCCGGTTTTTGAAGTAAACTTGGCCATATAGATTACATTCTGTACCCAAATTATGCTTCATGCCTTCGCTGAATCTTGGGAAATGGCATGCAATGTAAATCATCCGTGCACCTTGCAGCTTTGAACTATGTTTGTACATATAACCTTGAGTAAGGAATATGCATACATGGACTAAAACATTTTGTTCTACGTCTGTACTCGTGTTCTGGTTTTTGCTGTGTGAACATTTTTTTTGTGACGATTTTCCACCAAAAATAATTACTTACAGACCTACCTGCTATCTTCGCGAGTTCTAGAATGAGAAATCGAAGGAAATTCTCACTTATCTACCAGTGTGCCTTCCAACGGCAGCAACCTACTTGGCCTACGGGATGTGCATAGAACCACAGGCTATGCCCCTAAACTGATCAAGTATTCTAACAAAACCCGGTACCTGGTTACCTGATGTGGTTGGCTAGTTCCTAACAAAGGACAGTTCTGCGGGGTGTCCCGATCGTTTCACTACGCGTACATTTGTACGTACGGCACCCATGTCTTGTTTGTGTATCGATCATTGAAATCTGTTAACTTGGCCCTACTCATGAGATGGAATTTGCGTTGGGGTATATGTAGCTCTTTGCATATTTGCACCTTGATTTCTGCTATATTCGCAGAGTAAAACAGGGCAAACAGCGAGTGCTGTTTGCTACGGATTTCTTGGCGTCTCTATAGCCAACCCCCGTAACTTCGTCTTGAACAAAGATACGCCCATTGACATTTTGCAACCACGTACCTTTTTGCAGCCACAAAGCTAAAGGAAAACAAACAGACCACTATATGGTTGCATATTTTGACTTAGTCCACAAAAAAATAAATAAAATATAAAATAAAACAAAATTGCGGGCGAGTGTGGTGATTGTGTCAATGCGCTTTGATGTTTCATCAATTTCTATATAGCGTGGAAACTAACAATAAGAGGTCAAGATTTTTCATTGTGCAAGAAACGAATAACCACACAAAAATGGGCAAAGTCATGACCACTTACGATCCACTGGTAACCCTACAATTTGATTTTGTGTTTTAAACAAAAAGTCAACATTATTACTGCTCAGTGGACAATGGTTCAACTTCAAGGGAAGAACGAATAGCTGATGTACGTGGATATGTACTCACCAGATCGGCGATGCCGTCCGCCGTTTTGAGCAGCACTGGCACGAGGTTGACCACGGCGCCCCACAGCGGAACCTCCCCAGTGTTCAACCCCCGGAACTCCTCCAGCGTCTTGTGCTTGTGCAGGTCCGTGAAGTCGTTGTGCTCACCAAGAAACATCTCCCAGAACTCGATCTCCGACTTGATCTTCCTTGCCGTCTCCCTCTGCCGGTCGTGGACAGTGAGCTCCCCGATTGGGTCCCCGATCCACTCTCGGACCCGCTGTGCTAAGGTCCGGAGTGCGTCCACCAGGGCCAGGAAGTAGCCGATCACGGTGGTGAAGTGCGTGGGCCGGTCCTTGTCCAGTCTCTTGGAGTCCTCGTAGCAGTCTCGTACACTGCCGATAGTCGTAACCGACGGACCGTATGTGGTCGTCCGGCCCTTGGGCGATCGCTGCAGGCCGTCGATAAAGCTCCGGCTCTGCTTGAACAGCTTGGTGTAGTCACCCTGACGCAGCTGGCGAATTTCCTCGCTGAGTTGGCCGTTGACTTCTTCGATGTACCTGAGGGTTGCTGAGGGATCCTTCTTGGCCATGGCAAATATTTGGCGGGACGGTTTCGTACGATGAGTTGTATATTAATAAACTGTGAACGTTTCCTCCTTTACCACCAGTGTACCATTCGAACCTGAGAAGAAAATTGAGGTTGATCTTAAGGAAACGATGAGCGAATGTTTTCCAACAATCTATAAGGCCCCCCAAAAAGTCTCCGGTTTCTGCTATGGAGCTTGCCCCAAAAGTGGTGCGGCGACGCGGCTTTTTTTTTTTACCTGTTTTTTTTTTTTTTTTGGCGGTCGGTCGATGACTGCAAATGCCCGACTACTAAACTTGCAAATATATGGGAGTCAGAGGAGCCACCACATAAATCTTATTCTCGATCATAACCCCTAACAAAAAAAAAAATTGTGTAATTCCAGAATTGCCAGTGAGTTCCAGTGTTTTGGTGAGTTTGGCATCTTTGAAATTGTGAAAAAAATTTCATTTTTGCATGCGCGCATGGCGGGCGACGCGGCGCGCAGAAACCGGAGCCTTTTTTTGGCCTAAATGTGAAACCGTACGTGTCAAAATCGCATAAAAAACACACGTTTTCTCACGAGAGCCTTCGTATGTTTACAAGTGTCTCAACACTTTTCGCAGAATGCCAATTTCTACAGTGATCATAAAAATTGTAAGAAAGATGAGGTGGTTAGATCTGATGCGTAGATTTGGCTGAATGATGTGATCTTGGAGACCTACAATCCCGGCCAAATCTTTCTGGGCCCCAACCCACCGGCCCCCACTCAATGTTGTCTCTCATTGTGCGATGTGTGCTCCATCAGCTGGAGAGAACAACATTAATGACCGGGAGAGCGGGGGATCGGAGTGGGTGACCGTTTTGGCCAGGATTGTAGTTTGCATGTCATGGAAGTAAAGAGGCAGCGCCCACATAGGCCTTCCAGAACTATAAGTAATGCACCTTTTATAGGCGTTATGCCGAGTTAGACGGCAATGGTTTTGTATCGCAAGTATATAGGCAAAGGTAACCTTATGTGCATTTATTATAAATCTAAGTTAAAATAATGCACACGTCGGATGCAGACGGCAAGTCCTCTGCCCCACCACCAACGGTATATAAACATCGGTACAGGGAGGGGGGCGGGGTCCCCCACCACGCCCTCCCCCTAATTACAGCCATACATGTACATGTATATGGAGTGCCCCTCGGAAACGCCAATTGGACCCTCAGGCTATGTTCGCTTCTTGTCGGCCCCAATGAGATAAAAAAAAAACCAACGAATTCAAGAGATTGACGGTAAACTGCCGATTTTAATGGATAAAAAACAAATGTGATTTATATCACCCCGACGCAAAATTCCATCTTATAATTGCCGATTTGCTGCTCCGAGTCAACGTCTTGCCCAAGTTTCAACTGTCGACATTGTTTGGCAAATTCTTCCAAAAAGTAGGTTTTTCTCAGCCACCAACTGTCGTGTGGAATATTGCCCATCGTCATATTTGTTTCACCAAAGTGTTGGTGGTGCACGGCTAACACACATTTGCTGTATTAAAGCTAGAAAGCAAGTCCCCGAAACAGGATACTGTTGATATTGTCGGTAGAATTCAGTTCGCCTGATAGCTTACAACATGAAGCACAAACATATGGCAAAAACGGGTAAGATTTCGTCCATAAATGGAGGAAGGAATATAGCTGTTGTGTTTAGGTTAGGCCTATATCCGTCTGGCTGACCGCTGACTAGGCAATAGACCATGGTATATGATATGTGAGCAGATTCGTTGAGTAATTAGGCAAGACAAGCGCCCTGACCCCTAGATTTTGACCAATCAGCGGGCGTTTTCTATGTCGTCATAGATAATGGATAAAAAAATGTGTCCACACACTCTGTATCATGTTTCGCGATAAACACCCGACTGTTGAATTACAAAACACTCGAATTGACCAATCAAACCATTTAGTGCTGATTTGGGAATTAAATGACGTCACGATGTAGTAAAGTCGACTCCGATTGGCTGGCGCGCGGCTTGCATATATTTGCATGTCTAAACATATGAGACGTTGTATATGAGACTTGGCTCCGTGGACCGGGTGATACTTAGACTAATTACCTCTGACGTGCTAAGAAAAAAAAACTCCTCGGAAGTACTCTTATTTTTGAAAAAAAAATCGTTCATTTTATCTCTACATAATACAGGCAACGGTGCTAAAATCCAATATTCGCGATTTTTTTCCCCAATTCCCTCTTTGCCCCTATGCATAATGTATGGGCCTATAAACCTGCACCCAAAATCCGGAACCGCACTACTCCGTGTATCATTTTACAACCGAGGGCCCACGGTCATGACCGCATGTCGAATATTGCAATCACAATGTCATGGCAATTATCAGGACCTATGCAGCTTATAAATTAGCTACAACTGGAAGCATCATTCTTAACAGAAAAGTGCTAGACCGGTGTCCTACTGTTAACAGTCATCACAAATTTCGGAATGAGGGTCCGTGAATGTACGAGTCAAGGGGAATAATTTCTCAATGTAGTATAGTAACTTACCTGATGGATACGGGCAGGTTTACTTCACACCCAGTACGGCGACGTACAGTCAAGAAGTCTAGATGAGCAGGTGTAATTTGCTTTTTTTTCTATAGACTCCGGAGCACACGAAAAATGTACCAGTTACAACCCCAAAGGTGCACGAAAATTGTGTACGTTAACAACAGATATGATTACAAGGCACGCTTGAGATATTTTACAAGTATAAACACATGGCACTGACACTGATTTACCCGTACAACTCTGTATATTGTACAAGGCCATTGATTGTAAGTGAACACAAAAAGCCCGACTGCCGTAGCGACGACCCCCGGCCCTTAGAAACGGGGTAAATAAAAACAAACCCTGGCCGTACGTGGCCGGGACTCTCATGCATATTATGTACGTACACATGATGTCACATGCACAGTGCACTTTGTTCAGGCGATTAGGCGGGGGCGTGTACTATGTCGTTCACATAGGGTATTTACATACATGGGTTGTTATAAAGCATAATCTGATATGTGGGAAACCATGATAATTGAGTCTCAGTCTCATACAAAGAGTGCAAGAATTACACCTGCACAGGAAAATACATTTTGATTGAAATCGTCTGGAACACATGGCAAATCAATTTATATAAAGGAGGGAATGCCTTTTTTCCCTGTTTGCACTACGAAACTATTTCGCACTGTACAGTCAACTAAAATGTGTTGGAGTTATCGTAATTGATAAACTGACGTGAAATGACGATAATATAACTTTTATAGCAGGGTTCGACCTAAACTTTTTTCCACAAGCCAGCCGGCTTCTGAAACGGACTCTTATACTATCCCGCGGGCTAATTCACTAACCCGCATGTTTTCCTTTTATAAAGTGTCTCATAACAATGTGCATACATCTAAAACGTCTATCCTGTGAGGCAATCTTGTCAGTGCTTTTGATAAACAGATCTAATAATTAAAATTTAACCCCGAAACAGTTAATAAAATCAGACACAAATTGATACAGGGTTGCTCTCTGAATTTAATGATTAATTTCTTCCTGTCCTTTCATCTTTGCCGTAGCCTAATAATTTTGACTTGCCAGCCGGGCTACTTAAGGAATATGTATAGTTTGACTTGCCCGCCGCTGTTTTGACTAGCATTTAGCTAGCCGGGCTACCGCTATTAAAGTCGAACCCTGTATTGCTAAAACCAGTTCTCTGCAACTGAAACTTCGGATGTTTCTTCCCCGGCCCTCCAATTACGATTTAGGCCTATACATTCTTCCTTATCTCACTCCAACATTGTCTGGGCGCGCTTTAAGTAACGGTCAACTTTACCCTCTTATTATAGGTTTTCCCGGCTGTATAAAAACGTTTATCATTCGAATTTACCGTTTCTAATAATACAATTCGTCCATCAAAATCGATTTAGTGCACTTCCAATGTTTAATTTCGTCTTTAGTCAGACAATTTCAATTCAGTTCAAGCAAATTCAAACAATGATGATACGTTTTCGTCCCGGAGTATTCGATTTCGTCTCGTCAATGCCAAACTGTATTATTCAAAAATCAAATTTGTTTAATTGATTTATATTAGACGAATTCGATCTCTGAATAAGGCAATTGGGCAACAGCTTATTTAGACGAATAAATCTGCAATGACGAATATTCTCGACCCGGTGACTAAAGTGGGTAACCAAACTTTAAAATCGAATGGTAAATGGCTAAAATTGGTTTTGTTAATTAAAAGCGTGTGAAATTGTCCGTGGGTGAAATTGGGTGACAGCGTTTTGGTTATTTTGAATGATTTTGAATACCTATTCTATCCAAAAACGAGAGCCATTACAATATGCACCTTTGCTTCTCCCCGGGAACATAGTAGTGCACGTATACACTAGCTCTCACAAACATTAACAAATTTCAAACAGGAATATTCATGTATTTTACCGGTATATTATCAAACTAATTCTTCCCCGGATATTTTCATCATGTTTTCTAACTGGTTCACCACATCGATATGGCCACAGGACAAGATCATCTTACAATCTTTACGTTCCGTAGGCCCGCACATATCATATTCCATGAACACAATTCGATTTCACAACAATTTGTTGTTCGATGTCTCATCCAAAAGTGAATAATTTTTGTATTGCTAGATAATTAACAATTTAAAAACCATACTACATGTATATTTTTCGGTGTGAAACTCAAAAATAGCAGGGGGGGGGGCAACTTTGAACATCTATCCAAAACCTGTTTAAAACTGTGGGTTTAATAATACAGACAATCTTGTTAGTGTGCCCATTCCGTGATGGAATCATTATTTGCATTTTACATAAGATCTGCACTCTTTTGGTCTTCCAACACTCTACGTGAAGATTGGTATTTTACAGACTGATCGACATTAATATAATGCAACTAGTACGGTCCCTATTCAAAATTTTAAAACTTAGTGTTAGCCGATGTTTTAGACCAATCTTTCCAAGGATCATATGGGTGGAATTGGCAATTTAGGAATTTATATTTCAGTGTGCCACACCCAAAAATTCAAGGACAAACATACCAATTTTCACCAAAAAAAATGCAAATAAAAACAATCGTTGGATGAAACGGAACACACTAATATCAAAATTTGTCGCCAAGCAGCGCCTTGTGTAAAGTAAAAACCAAAAAAACAAAAAACAAAACACAAACAAACAAAAAGAAAAATACGAACACAAAACAGACAAATGTTCAGTACGAATAGTGTTCTATTTATTTATTACAAAACTACATGTTTGTACAATAAAAGTGACAAAAGTGACCATGCAACATCAAAGGTGAGTAAAAATACAAAAAAATATGATAAGTGAAGATATGAACTTTCTGATGAACAAGATTTTTTTCCGACCAGCGGATCGATCACGAGTACAAAAAAAATAAGGACACTTTGTTGATTGGAATGTAACATTATTTGCTTTGCACCTGTATTAAAATATTTTAAATTTAAATGTACCCCTGATCCAATATGCAAAAGGATGTTTTGTATTAAGCCACCAACATATACATTATCTAAATGTTACATTTGATAATACAGCAATACAACAATTTTTTTTCATTCTTAAAATATATATCTGCGTTTACAACTCCATTCTCGAAGTACTGCAATATGAAAGACGCTTTCAAGAAAGTTTAAAGGATCACTTTATGGAAAATATACACGAAAATTACTAGATATTTATTTAAAACTGCACAATAAAATAATCAAGACTTCTTATTGTATAAGTTAAACGTGACAAAACTATGAAAATAAGTTTTAGTAACAAGAAGGGAAAAATTATGCACTGCAAATTAAAATGCTGCTGAGAGATTTTGAAGGTACAAAAGGATGGCTTTAAAATCCCATTGCTGTTTATATATATATAAAAAAACATATACTTCATAAAAACGTAGGCCTAAAGTCTTTTCCTAATTAGATACCATATTAAAAAAAAGAGAACTTGAGACCTATAAAGACCATTTGCACAAGCAAAAGAGGAAAAACACAAAGTAACATAATGATAGAAGTGACTTAATATAATGAGGTGGGGTATTAAATGGTAACCACGTGTCATGGCAAAATTAAAAAATTTACATCGTATCCTCAATCAAAGTTACTGTTAGTTTTCAAGGAGCAAATGTATATTAACCCTAACCTTCCCAACTCCTCCAAAATCCTCTGTGCAAAATGGAGGATTTTGCTGGATTGAGGCAATATGGCAAAAAGGTGTGGCTGATGTGTCAAGGTCTTAGGCCGGACGTTGTTTATGCACAGTCATGCATAAATTTAAGTCTAGATTATAATTGAAATCCTCCGCACTGCTCCAGGATGACACTGGCTGTGCCTCAACATATTGACAGTACTTGCTGGATGATTTTGCAGGATTCAGGCAGTGGTCACCCCTCCAAGGACCACATTCAATAAATTGTGGATGATTTTGGAGGATCAAGGCTGTATGTAATTTTTACATGGAGGCATTTGGAGGATTTTGCAGGATTGAGGTTACATCCTAGCAAAAATGCATACATGTAAGGAGTTAGGGGTAAGTTGAACTGTTAATGCTGTGTAAGTAAAATGAATTATACACGTAATTATAAAATACTTTGAACAAAATAACTTCACATACAACATTACCACAGAAACTCTAAAGAAATTGTAATATTAAATTGGCATGCAGTGACAAATATTTGGACTAAGGACTAATCAACCATAACAGGCTGTAAAGGTCGATTTTGCACCAAGGTATAAAAAGCTCTGAAACCCCAGTTGACTGGTAGTTTTAACATGTGTTTTTAATCATAAATGAATAGTTTGACGCATTTTGCTCTGGTTGTGAAACAATAAGGATTGATTGATAATTTCATGAACAGTGAACAAATCGAAGTAGGTCATTTTAAAGAGGCGGTTATATGGCAGTGTAAGTGAATAGTTGGGTGACTTTGAAAAAAATAACAACTTCGCACAGGAGGCTAGGAATGCGTTCAGTTTGGTGTAATGTTGAAGTTGATGATTACTCTGCTACAGCCCATTAATGGTGGATAGGTACAATTTGATATTATTCTTCACAATCAATTTTACCCAGGTTTTCAATGCACTGGTATTTTAGACGCGGCCACCAGCTCCGCGGCAAGAGGAGGTCATACTTTCCCACTTATCCGGGTTCTTCCTAAAGTAGAAAACTGAGCCTCCCACAATGACAACAAGCACTACGAGGGCGATGACCACTCCGGCAACGAACCCCCCACTGACTGTGCCTCGGGCCACGTAGGCCCCGCCCTTGTCCACCGAAAACACCAGCTCCTGCCCCTCCGTCTTGGCGTCCATCCTTACCCAGTTGACCAGGTTGTCCGGGTCGCTGCGGTAGACCCCGACCATGTCCGTGTTGGACTCCAGCAGCTTGATGCGCACCTCAAACTTGCGGTCGCCCACGGTGAACTTCTCCACGGGGGTGATGACCACGAAGTTGGTCTCGTAGTAAGTGCCGGGGAGGTTGTCTGCACCGCCTTTGGCCGTGACAGCCTCGTGGCCGCGCTCCGGGCTCCATTCCTCCATCTTGATGTCTTCAAGGTGATCCAAGGTTCCCTGGGTGAAGGCCAGAACTCTGCATGCAATCAAAAGCCAAGATCCACATCAAATTTCCCCACAAAAATTTAACACAAATTTCATAAAAAGGTCGGATCTGTGCCGACAGCCTCCTGTTTTACATGTACTAGAGGTCACGTGTCTTAAGAACTGGATTTCCAGACAGGTTTCAGCTGGCCAGTTAAAGATAAACATGTATGCACAATATTTATCTGAAGTCCTAGCTTCAAGGGAATAACGAAACCAAAACTGGACACATCGGTGGAAAAACATTTTTCTTATGCGCCCCGAGGGTGTTCATAACATCATATCCCACATCACAGCAGTCAATAGTTGTTAAATGACTTTCGAGCTGATATAACAAGCTCAATGTCTCTAGCGATGATATACCTTGTACATGCATCGACTCAACGCACCAAACACAAGACTTAATTCATCCCATTCAGCTATAATCTAGGACATTCAGTGTATAAACTCACCCAGTTTGAGACTCCACCTGACCCCCTGTCCATCCAATGGAGGTGTACGCCACCGGCTCAGACTTACTGATGATGCGGCCCTTCTGGCTCCGATTGGAGAAGTTGTTGTTGCGCGTGCACATGTAGTGGTAGTGACCAGTCATGGTGACGGCCAGTGGCTTGGCATCGTAGAAGGTTCCCGCGTCATCCAGCTCCGACATCTCACCTCGGAATTGATCTGTATGGGGAGGATAACATCCAAATTTAGTTACGACAGTTGAAAACCTTAAATGTGACCATGACAATAGAGAGAGAGGTTTCTTTATATCTGAACAGATATATGTGTTCGAATGTGCATGTTCCATCGTGTACGCATACTCTTATACTATTTCAGTCATGTGACTGGTCCTACCTCAAGTAAGATGGCTGCTACACATTAGGCCAAAAAAAAAAAGTCTCCAGTTTCTGGTATGGAGCTTGCCCAAAAAGTGGTGCGGCGACGCGGCTTTTTTTTTTTTTTTTACCTGATTTTTTTGCTTCAAATGTCGGCTGATGACTGCAAATGGTGCCCGACTAAACTTAGTGCAAATATATGGGAGTCCAGAGATGCCACATAAAGCATATTCTCGACCATAACCCAATCCAAAAACACGTTAAAATTGTGCAGCAGCAGGATTCCAGTCAAACCAGTGAGTTTGGCGGTTTGAGACATCATCTTTCATTGAAAAAAAAAACGTTTTCATTTTGCCGACGCGTATGGCTACGGCGACGCGCACGCATACCAGAAACCGGAGACTTTTTTTTGTTGGCCTTAGCAGCCAATTTAACAATACTTTACGCAAAGGCATAACTCTATTGCACCAAAATTGATTGTGTAAGTTACGCGACATTTCATTCCGTGCAACATTTCACTAATGGCACTTTTCACGAACGTTTCATAGTGTGTCAGTCCGCGACATGCACATCAAATTATGGCCTAACTTGCGCAATCATTTATGTGGCGTAAGTTGTGGCGTAGCGACTGGAAACGAACTATTTCACAAGCAAATCGGGCTCGTCGAGGAGCCTGTTATTGCGCAACTAATCAAGGTTGACATAAGACACTCAATGTTTTGTGTCTGAGGTAAATGAATGCTATTTCAATTGTGACCAAATTTTTAGAGTAACCACACGTTTGCCGCACGATTCCAGAAGAAATATGGACAAAGCTTTTTGTTCCAAAATGGCGGGCAGGGGTGACTATCAAAATCCTACACAAACAGCCGTTAAAAATGCTTTAATTATCCTCGTCCAAGATGTTTAGATTATTCAAAACACTACGCAGTTACACCAAGTTTCATGAAATCGATTGTCCATTTATTTTGCAGCTGTGCAACAAATTTGCTGCGTAAGTCCCATGTATGGCATAAGCTATGCACCGTTTCATACAATTGGCTGCAGGTCTACAATGAATAACATTACAAATATTAACATGAGGATTCACGACTGAGTGCTTACGACTGCTGAGCACGGCCATATCTTGCAAGTCTGCCCGGCTGAAGCCCAGGAAAGTTGTCTCGTCCAGGTTGCGTGGGTAGTTCCTGCCCAGTTGGCCGTTCTTAGTGTAGGGGGCGTAGTATGACAGCCCGCCCTCCGCGTAGGCTGGACTCTCCAGCATGACGATATTGGAGCGGTCGGTACCCGGTAGGCCCTGGCCGTCATTATTATTGGGGTTGGTGTTGGAACCAGTCCATCTGGGAAAAGAAAATGCAACAGTGATGATCGGGCGAGAGTGCTTTTTACATGAAGTCCAGGTATATCCTGGTTTTTGTCAAACATGGTCCGGAAGATATCTTCGTCTGATATCATGAACTCTTCATAACATACGATACATCGCAGCGCTATGAAATAACTTACAAGCAGCTCTTCAAATCATTTAATAAAACTCGGTTCAAGTGGCGGTGTTTTGTTTGAGTCTTAAAAGCACAATACGGTAATTACTTGTACATAAAACAGGCATATAGTAGATGATCCGTCTAAAATTCAACAATGAGTCTTCCGATCTCCTGATTCTTTTTTGTTTGTTTTTTTAACAGGACAAAACTGCATATAAGTATAAATATTGCGGAAGAGTATGCGCCTATGATCCAAAAACAGAATGTCAGATCATTGAGATAACGATTGATACTAAAATACTTTGCAAATACTTTTAGTTGATACTAAAATACTTTGCAAATACTTTTAGTTGATACGAAAATACTTTGCAAACATATTTTACAAAACTGTACATGAATTACTCACTGAATATGGATGTATTCCCCAGGCACGGTCTCTATAGTGTTTGGCACAAAGTCATACTCCACTCCTGGGTAGACCTGCACGATGTTCCCACGCTTGCCGCGGACGTTCAGATTGCGAATGGTGGCGGTTGCCGGGACATCCGCTGGACGCTTGCGGATGGCAAACGTGTGGGACCTGCAAGGGAAAATCTATGTTAATATGGCTTGGCATTATCCACTGGACTTTTAAAACACTCTCCCTGTGCTCAATGCATTCCATTTCCTATGCAGGGTCTGTGATGTCCAGTATGTCCGCGAGACCAAGAACACTCTCAAGAAGTGTTCCTATGGCCATCGATCAAATGTCAACATTACCCCTAACCCACGGCCATGGGGTATTCTCTAGGCACCCTGCCAAAAGTGCAACAGAATGCAGTGAGCTAATACATGCCAGCCTTGGTACCAAGTTCTTACCCTGCCAAATGCAACGGAATGCAGGGGTGGAATGCATCAGATCAGGAGACTGCTAAATGCAACAACTTGCAACAACTTTTTACTACTGGTGCATTCTGTTGCATTTAGCAGGGTTAGGGTTTAGAGAATGGATGCCCTCGTCGGTTACTACTTCAACCTGCCTAAACTCATTCCATTTCTCATATTTACAAGTCAAAGAATCACTGGGCAATCACACTCGCACTGTCTGCACTCTGCAGGGAAAAAGTGTGGATGAAGCGTCTTCCGACTACTACTCAACCATGTAAACTCTACATTCAGGAAGGGAATGGCTAACATGGCTTACCATTTAAATTTCTCCTCCATTGTAATTTGTTACAGATACTCTTCCTGGCAAACTCTCCTTGGGTTGATCTTCTCATTTGTTGTCCTCCCTTTGATCTTTACCCACTGCAACATCACTTTGCCCCCCCCCCCCTCGCCTTATTAACCACTCCGCGCCGGGATTTATTTTGCCAAAAATTTTGATTTTCGCAAGAAGAAAAATTTTCTAGCCAACTTCTGATATACAGCCAAAAACAAAACGCTACAAATACTGATTCGCAGGAGTCATTTCAACAGTATTTGTACGATATTTCTTGATGAAACCTCATGTTTGAATTCTCCAGGGTGTGCACTGGAGCGCACATTGTACAATATGGGTCGTGCACAACGGCCAGTTCAAGATCAACACACTGTCCGCCTCCACAGACTTTGTTTGTGTATAGACACAAGGGATGTTTAGATATCACCTGGAGGCGAGTCAAGGCAATCTTGACATTTTAACCCGTTGGCCGTGCCTATGTACCAAACAGCCAGTGCGTGTTATCACATCCTCCGACGTGAACTTGTTAATTACTCCTTTTTTCAATCCTTTCTTCAACCACTGCCATGCCCCTTTGGATCTTTCCCTGCATCGTCCCCTCTTTTCACAAGCCCTGCTCCCTCTTTGATCTTTACCTACTGCCTCATGAGAGTACATCTTTCATAATCCTGAGGGTATTTATAGCATGTACCTGTCTTGAAAGGTCCTGCCCGTTTGAGCCGTGTTGATGGCAAGGCGCAGCTCAAAGTTTCTATTGTTGGTGCCCTCCACATTGCCAAACACATCGACTTCGGGGTTGTTTTCAAAGACATACCCACGATCATCCCCTGCTTCAAGATTTGCAAATCCATACCTGGAGCGATGAAAAATAGACACAATAAGGAAACTTACTCCATAAGCACCTGTGTTATATTATAATACATTGTATTTAATAATCCTTGATATTTAGCATAAAATATCTGCTCATTAAAGGGAATATACAACATTTGCAAACACCGAAAAATAAAACTACCAAGTTTTTATGAAATACCTTACTAGGATGTTGGTAAATGACAGTCTAAAGCATCCTGTAAAATTATGGCACCTGGTGTCGAGTCATTTTCAAGAAAATGGTATTTTTGTATACATTTCCAACAGTGGTCGGCCGACCACCATTGGAACCTAACTATTTTTCAATTACTGCTCCAAATTTACAAATTTTTTTCAGTCCAAATTTTGTTTGCTATTGGTTACATGTTCATGAACGGGTGCAGGCCAGCTAGACTGGTTCCCTTAATATCTTACAATTTTCCAACATCTATAATTGATCCATTTTATCTTTAGTGGAGTCAGGGAGCCAGACTACATAAACAGTTGTGTTTTTCTTGGTTTTTCAAGCATTTTTGAACACAAAACTTCAAACATGTCAGTTAAACAATATTTGATCTTTTATACTAACCCCTCAAATAGTTCATTTCTGAAAATTACAGCAAAAGCCAATGATGTACATTCCCTTTAAGCGCCAATATTAAACTGGTAAGCAAAATAATTTAGACCCTTTTTTTTTGGCTTATTCAAAGTTAAATGCGCACTCAGAAGAAATATGTGCATGGGCATCATGTCGGTATTATTCTTCTACATGCCCAGAAAGCTGGTCCAAGAGTGCACACAATTCTATTCAACTGGTTTAGAATGACTATGCACTGCAAGTCTGTTCATGCATCTGGTCTCAACTATGGGCTGGGTTTAGCCCATTGATTGGCGTTATAGGGTAATCCTCCACAATAGCACTGCCCGACTCTCTTCTTGAATCTTCCACTACACCAAGTCATGAGCAAAGCAATGATCAGATAGGTACAGTATACAAATATTGAATGCTTCGAGTGGTGTAGTAAAACTAGCCTCCCGAGGTGATCCATGGACATTCTATTTTCCCGAGGCGAAGCCGAGGGAAAATAGAATGATCCATGGATCACCGAGGGAGGCTAGTTTTACTTCACCACGAGATAAAGCATTCAGTATTTGTTTTATAACACTTCACCCACAGATTCTGCTTGATTTTAATATTTTAAATTATTTAAATCTGAACACAGCTGAAATAAACTTCAATTTGAATACAAAATTGGTGGAAAATGTATCTCTCTTTTAAAAACTACCCCTTCACGAAATGTTTGAACCCAAGTCTGCGGCGCGCTCTCTTTGGAATAATACGCGCTACGCACAACGCGCACACCAGCATGCATTTGCACACAAATACCGCGCCGTGGAAATAGTACTTTGGTTGCTAATGGTATAGTACTTTGGTTGCTATGCGCATAGTACTTTTGGCCGTGCACAGAACGATAGCAAAATTAGAAAGTAACATGTGACTCGCTCTCGGCCAATCAAGACACAGAATCTGTGGGTGAGGTGTTATAAAGGATTCTATGTTAGCCGACTGGGTCCAGCACAAATCAATACTGCTTTTCTATTTGAGCTTGTATTTAACCTGCAACAAATCTGGCAAAAAAAAGGTGGCGTGAGGTCAAGCTACCGGTACGTACTTTGTTGCGACATCCAATGTGCTTTCTTGATTTCCCTGTTTATTGAGGGAGGCATTCACGTTACCGGACCATCCGTTATATTCACCTGTTGAAATGTTGTACCTATAAACATGGGTTAAAACAAAAAGCTTGTATGAATATAAATTGAGCACTCACTTGAACTAATAACATAATTTGAAGGGAAAAAAATGTCTTGTGTAATATCAGCCCAAAATATTGAATTTGGACAATAGATTCCTCCACTTTCTTTAGTGTTGTAATTCAGAACAGGTGGGATAACTTGTCTATTGTAAAACAAAATCCAATCATTCGTATCACACACGAACATGTACATAGCTTTGCTGATCTTTTTGTTAGTGGCTCAAACCCCTGCTTTGCCTGAATAACAAAGGAAAAGACTACCCTTTTGTCTAGAAAACAGGACGACAATTGTGAGGCTTTCTGGCAAAATGAAATGGGACTCGGCACAGGCTGCAGTAGAGAAATATGCAAAATTTGAAAGTGGTGATATTTTGGGGAATTTTCAGATTTACTGACATCTGTAATCATATTAAAATTTAAAATATAGTATAACATTGTAGAATAAAAGTGTTTTTAATGAAACATAATCGATATCTTTTATTTTCATGACTACTAAACTCTAATCTTTAAATGCTTTTTCTAAGGATTCTACTTTTTTGCCATGTCCATACATGTAAACTTTAAATAGTCATAACTTGTCAACGGAAAGTTCGATTGAAGTGCAACAAACAGTATTGTAAGAAGAATTTCATTCTCTTTCCTAGTACCCGCAAAACCTCATATCAAACTCTGCCCAATTCTGTACTCATTTTGCCAGAACGCCTCACAATTGTTAACTGATACAATATGAGACAGGGTCATGTGTGTTACACTGTTGGGGGGGCATGACACCCCCCCCCCCCCTTTGCAATTTCCAAATACTGACATTTGACAAACAGAATTCCTTACGACAACGGAACACCTACCGTATTCTCATGACACATCTTTCGTGATCGATGTCAGGAATGGTCCAGTTGTACGACAGCGTCTGGCCGTAGATGCCGTTGCCGAGGTGATTGTCACGTGACCAGTGGCTCTCCCTGCAGTCTGGTGCCGCAATGCCGTGGGCGGCAACTTCGGCCCAGACTCCTCGGGTGCCAGTGCCATCCTGTGCATCCGCTGGATACACAATGGCCTGAGGTTTTTTTGGGGGGGGGGGGGGAGGAGGGGGAGGTCAGCAGAAAGCGAAACCGATGATACATGAGTTACACTAAAGTGAGTATAGTATTTTCAATATTTCTCATATTATCATTAGCAAGGTGAAATTCAATAGTGTGTATTATAACACACCTCTTGTTTGTTCTTTATCCTGGTTGGCTGAAACCTGGTCACGTGTGATTCACTGATATAGGCTAGATAATATAGACGGGCACTAGTGACCTCATTGCCAGTCTATATGTGTATACTAGTACACGTAACAACTCTATAGGCATTTTTTTTTAAACCTTCATGAATTCTCCCAAATTTACAACTGTGCTTGAAACAAATTCCCGTTTTTTATTATTATTCTTCTTTAAACTTTTTAAGGTGCATGAAGTCTACACCACATGTAACTCAACTGTTGTGCAATATTTTTGAAAAATGTCGTGGATGATTTTGAGAATTTGGTAAGGTAGCGTTAAACTACATGTATGAGTAAAAACTTAAACAGGGGTTTAATATCTTCCCAGGAAAACTATCAAATGCACACCTTGTTCTGATGGTTGATTTAGGCCAAATAAAAAAAAAACATGTTTAGCATCCCCACCCGCTTCCTTTTTGGAGGCCGCCTCCTTTTTTCTTTTTTTAAACATGAAAAAAGGATACATTTTAAACAGTAACATCATTCTGGCCTCTTTGACTGTTGCATCTAGCCCATATAAAGCTGGTATGTCATTCCTGAGTCCAAGTGGCGGCCATTTAAAAAAAAAAGCTGGCGGCCATCTTAAAAAATAGCCCAGTTGGGTGGCCATTTTGGAAGGAAAAAGAAAAAAAGAAGGGGCCTCCTCCTTCCTTTTGTTAAAAAAGCAAGACGCTTTTTTCACTTGGCTTTATTGTCTCGTTTCCCACAAAGATAAATTTAATGAAGTGACGGAAACAAAACTTGTCCTTTGGAGAAAAACTGTGATGACAACAAATTGGGCAATATTCACAGAATATGAAATCAACATTAAATAAAACTTATGCCTGTTTTGGGGCTTTGTTGCTTTTGTTTGGAAAGGGTGTTTTTCAGATGGCCAGGGTCTACATGAAACCAATAATGCTTCTCCCCGCATCAGACTTCAGGTATTACCTCGCATTCTTCCTTAGTGATGGGAATGATGGGCTGACGTGAGCTCATGTTCTCTTCAATCATCTCCCGTGGCAGGGTGCAGGCATAGCGAGCCTTGACGTTAGCGCTCTCGGCCTGGTAGTAAGGGCACCGCGTGGCATCGTTGGTCAGGATTGCAATGTCCTGTAAATTTCAATGACAACTTATTAACAGTGGTGGGAATTTACATGTCATTCAAAACAGGCTTTTTCTGCCTGTCTGAAATCGAAGAGGGCACTGACCAATTAGATCATGACTTTTTGTCATGTGACCACAAGAGTTCGGTCAACGTTCGTCGCAAGCTCTGTACGAAATGTGCACAAACCAATTTGTGGGCAGGGCTTGGGGCCAAATGTGAGATGGTAGGGCCATTTTCATCAGTTGGTATCCAACACGTACATGTAGGCTGTTCACAGCACGAGAATTTCTCTGAGAACCAAAACAAAATCTTGCGCTGGCCAAAAGTTAAAGACAGTTACTTGAAGGTATGGGATCATGGATCGTACTTGTCCATTTCTTTTGGTTTCTAAGCAGATATCTGCAATGCATACTGGGGTTTATGTCCTTTGGATAGCAGGTGTACTCATCTGTGCATGAACATGGAATAATACTATCCAAAAAAGAAATGCAACTTTATCATAAAACATACTCAACATGAATTCATCAGGATTACAGAAAACCATGTTTACTTTTTTCAGCACATGGCTTCTCATTGGGAGTCACTGAGGCGTGAGCCTGACAACATGGATCAAATGTTTTTTGTGAGGTTTAAGGCAAATTAAGGCATTATTGTGTATCACAAGCAAGATTACATGTTGAAAGCTACCTTCTTTGGCTAGTGTGTCATCTGGAAAAAATTTTTTGGGAGTAACAGCACAGGTGCAATGTGTGCATTTCAGGTGAAATACATAAATTTACATGTACACTGTTTTTGTTTTCAATTTCACTGACTTGATTCTTGCCCCAAACTGCAGCGATCGAATTCATTTCCCTTTAATACTAGCAGACTCCCTGGTAAATGCCAATTCATGTTCATTCTCAGAAATGAATACAAAAGAGGGGGAGGGTGTTTATATCAACGACAATTTTGCGGAAAGTGGGCAAGGACAAAGGAAATGTTTTCAGGAAATTATTTTTCAATGCCAACTCTAAAAAACAGGTGCACTCTTCTACCAGAACGTTAACATGTTTAATTCTTTGATTCAATAAAAAAAACCGTGCTAAATAACGTTTATCTTGAATCTTTCAAAACTTAAATTGGATTTTTAATTTTGTGTTCTCTACAGTCCGCTCTGGTTGAATACAAACTCAGCCAGACCTGGTCAAAATGTTGTTTGAATGTTTAATATGTAAGTGGAGCACTACACAATGTCATTCCAGTCATGGCGCACATAAATGAATGCTCAGTAGTCAGATCAAGGATTTCTGTTCACTATTGACTGTAGGTCTCGTTCAAATGGCGTCATTTCCTATAGACCATCCAATAACGCACATCGGCTGCATCATATTTCAACCACATTTCGGGAAACAAATGCACGTGTTTGGAACTTTTTCAACACTGCGCAATGCGTGCTTGCGTAAAATACGAGTTCTCCTACAGAGATGGCCGTCAGTGAGCAAGCCCTAGAATTTACGTTGCTGTGAGTCAACTGAATTGTTTTTGGTTCAATACCTTCATTGTACTTTTACATTACTATGTAACTGAACCTGGCAATAATCCCACTGATAAGGTGATTTGATAAATGCCCCCAAATACGCGATATAACTATGGGCCTTACAGGCTTACACTACTACATGTAAATCAGTACCCTTTATCCAATATACATGTACGCAGACTTTATGGGACTACCAGCTTACAATCAGCTGTAAAATATTTTGGATATCATTGAATAAATACTTGTGATAAATCTGTAAATGTACATGTACAGTGAATGCACCAACCTACCAACCAAGCCCCTTTATCTACATCTGATAAAACTGAACAATCCAGAAAACTTGTTGTACCCTCCTTGAAAGATTGTGCAGTGTTGTACAAGTTAAAAAAACTGAATGACCTGAAAAGTTGTGAACTTTATTTGAACACAATAAATCTTGCATGTACATATGTACATCATGTACATGACATTTTTTCTTAAACATTTTTTCTTAGAATGGGACTACCGGTACCAGTACCACATGTACTTGTAATGAATTGTGTCAATTTGACATAAATTACACTAACAGTGACGGATTATCCTACTCTGATGCTTTAAAATGGGATTTAAATTTGTTTCAAAAGTGAAACGAATTCAAACGTCTATGCACCTCTCAGTGTGCCTTCCACTAAGATCTACTTGGAACTAGCGGTACACTGTACATTATGTATACATGTGGATACAATGTACCAGTAGCTTCAAAAATAGAAGCAGGCCCAGTCAGTTTGTCCCCCAATTCATTTTGTTGTGCTCAAATTTTACCAGTACAGTGCGCATGTTTGTGTGCTTGACGAAAGGCGGTTGCACCCACGTCTTTTGATGTGTACTGATGCAAATCGGTTCAAGTGAATCGTTTGTCAACAAAATCACAAGCGATGCATTTGCTCTTTTGAACCTGTAAATTCTCCCCAGCCCAAGGCAAGTGCACAGTTAACATGGTTAAGTCGGAAGGCTTAGAACTGAGAAATGAAGCACTGTTAAGTGTATTTAGAATTTTGTCCCAACTGTATTGCTATTGATCAATTGAAGTTGGTACCGTACTGTTTAGGCATTACTCTGTACCGCCCAAACTCCCCAAGGGTAGATGGTTTTGTGGATAACTCGGGGAATAAATACATTGTAAATACATACATTGAAGTAACACACCTGTGCTAATGGGTGTTTAAAATAAACGTAGCCTCCATTTTGCTACCATGTCTAGAAATGGGTTGCATACAACATAGTGGTGGGATTGTGCGCTTGGGCAAGGCACTTTACTACGATTGCCTCTCTCCACCCAGGTGTAGTAAATGGGTACCTGGAAGGAAGAAATTCCTTCAATGCTGGAGCACCGTAATGGCAGCCGTGCTAAAGCCAGGGTAATAATAGAGCGCCAGGGGCGTCAGTTCTTGACGGACATGAGCGCTATACAAGAAGCCATTATTATTATTATTATTTAAATCCAAATTTTTTTAATTTTAGTTTTGCGAACAGGGTATTCGAAAGTAAACTTCAAAAAATTAAGTCTTCTTTTTTTGTGTGACACAAGCTCAAGAAAACAACTGAAGCATACCCCAATTTGCTCCGCGGTCTCCACGGTAACTGCACTCATTTGCTAGTGGTCTTCTTGGTATATGAATAGCCTGCCATTTGACTTATCAAGAGAGTTCCTATCCATTTATTTTTGCTTCAACATTACAGCTCTTTGAGTGTTTTTGTAACTAGGCCAAATGGTGATTGAAGCCAACAAATTATACCCCTCGCAGTCAATGGGAGGGCGTTTCACGCGACACCTCACTCGTCACCTTTTGTTGGCATGACTGTGAGCTGGATCATAACTATCCGTGAAATGATATAACCGTTATATGGTTTCAAAACAATTAGGATAACCAGATTTTGAAATCTCCGATTTCTCTCACCACTAATACCACAGAATGCAAACAATAGTTAAAGTAGCTATCTTTTTGTGCCTATCCAAACGTGGACAATGATCACCACATGGATGGAACCGACCCCATTAGATTCAGCTTACCCTCCAAGGCGACGGCCCCCAGTATGGGTAATAGTCCCTCTCCTCAGGGCACTCGTAGCCCCTCCTGGTACCCCCTGGGTTCTGACGGGTGTACTTGGCAGAGTTGCCTTTCAGATTCTGTTGGAAAAATCATCAGATGATGTGGAAATTGAATGTACATGCTAGGGCTAACATGCCAGTAGCAAAATATCAGGCCATCTTTGCGCAATGCTTTGGTACTTAAAATTATGTATTTCAGTCACGTTCAAAAAGCCTAAAAAATCAGACAAATTTCAACTTTTTTCCATGAGCGGTTTTGCTAATGATTTCACCCACAGATAGCCCATACATGAACATACACATGTACTGTACTTACATGTATTATGCAACTTTTAAAGCTTACGTGTACAATTCTAACTTTTATTGTTGTTTTATTGGCGAGACATGTCTGATACCATTAATTTGGTTCTCCGTTTTTTCTTTCCGGTTATGCCACATTTACTACTACCATAAAGACAGAAACATTTGTTTAAAATTCACTCAAGTATTTCAGACACCAGAAAGGAGTTTTAACTATGCTTTTAATGGTTAAAGTACAGTTTATGTCCCTTGGTAAAAAACAATAACGTCAAAATTAAAACAGAAAAACACCCAAAAAAAAAAACATGTGTAAATGGCCTTGAAAATACGTTGATAGCGCTTGGATAACACTGTTCCACAAAAACACCCAACCCATTACAGGAACTGGAGTTGTTTGTTACATCAAGTTACCGCACCAGGAAGATGCATATCATTTCCTCATACCTGGAAAGTAACAACTTCCTGCTATCTGCCAACGTAAGCTGATCAGCTTATCAACAGGGAATGGCAAAAAGAAAAAGAGAACAGAAAAGAAAAGGAAAGGAAAGGAAGAAAGAAAGAAAAGAAAGGGAAGAAAAATGGACAGAGTAGAGATAACACCATGGCTTAATGATTCTTAAGATCCCACACAGATAACAAACAAATTGGGTCTTCTTGTCCTCAGAACTACAAATTTACGCATGCTTTAGCGCAGTACTGCAGATTCATTGTTACATGTTTACCAGTAAGAATTGTGCAGTGGTTCACAGTACTTTCTGGTAATGATGCAATTGACTGACTGTGGGCGTTCTGCATCAGGATTAACACCACAATGACTGTTTAAAGGTTGTTTGTGTATTGAAATTAGATTTTGCCTGTCATTGAAAACTAAAATTCCACTTGCTTCCTGGTTCAGGATCATTATTGCTTTCCCATGAAATAGTACAACTGTGACTATACAAGAATCAAACTTTCTTTCACAGGAACAGTTGCAAAACAAATGACACAATAGGGGCTCTAGTGCTTTCAGATTTTCAGGGTTCAACTCACAGTGAACTTTCCATGTCCGGGTTTGAGCAAAAACAAGTTAGAAATAGGAATACGCAATGACATTTTATATATTTGTTGAACGTGTTTAAAACATCAACAGTGACACTCACAAAATGAGTTCCTTGGTGGTGGGAATGAATATTTCCAACTTAATCTGCACCACTCAGCATTGAAGTTGAACTCCAAATATCGACTTCCATCCCAAAATTCAGAATGGGTTTGGATTTTGGAAACCTCATATTCACAACCAACCCCATAAAAATGAAGCCTTCCCTTTTTTTGAGACACAAGTTGAAGAAAAAATCTGGAACATCTCCAATGTGCTCCAAATTGTCTCTGAGCGTGAATTTACTTTTCAATGGTCTTCTAGGTTCAAGATTAGCATGCTCATTCGGCTGATCAAAGAGTCCCCATCCAGCTTGTCACCATTACAACTCTGCATTATTTTTGGAACGGCCAACTGGACAATGAATCTCGCAAACTGTACCCAATATTTGTGGAGGGCATTGCATACAGCACGGCACTGCACTCCTCACTTAAGTTGTCATGACTATGAGCTGGATGGGAACTTCCAGTGAATCAGATAACCGTTACTTGGTTTAAAAAAAAATAGGATAACCGGATTTTAAAATCTCTGATTTCTCCAACCATTATTTTTTTAGAGGGTTGCAGTTGCCTAAAATTGGGGGAAAGGGCATTTTTCCTCTCTTAGATTATAAATAGTAGAAGAACACAGGGACAGCAACTTTAATGTACATCGATCTACTGTAAATATACATGTATTGCACTGCAAAAATGAGCACATTTACTTTAAATATCCTGCAACCCTCCCTCTTTCAGAGACAAAATGGAGAGAGATACCTTACCCTATCTGGCAGGTGACAGGTTTTAACAGTTCTGTAAATTGGGCTCATATTGGTACAATTAACAGGCTGTGGTAGTTTTGTTAACTGAGGGTACCCTGCCTTGACTGACATTGATGGTGGGTCAGTGCTGGCGATCTATGAGTGCCTGTCAATGACGGATTTAGTGCAGTAACAATGAATGCATAAAAGGTTCACTCATGCATACATCCCAGCAAAACAAAGGCATTGCCCTCTAAGATGGGTGCTATGCAAGTTGTAGCAGAAGTCAAGGTCACCCAACATGTATCTTACAAACCCCTTCAACAGGTTATGACAGTTTATAAATGTGGTTTAATTCATGGGGGTTCTGGCAGTTGATGACCAGCCTGCACGAAAGCTATGGGAGAGGAAGTTGATAGATTTGTTGGTGGTTTGTGACAGTTCTATCAGCAGGAAGGTTAAACAGGGTAAAGCAAGACACACAACTGAGAAAGGTTAACCCTAACTCCCTAGGCCTTTTTGCTAGGATGTATGTAGCCTCAATCCTGCAAAATCCTCCAATTGGCCTCATGGAAAAATAGCATACAGCCCAATCCTGCAAATTCCTCCATTATTTCTTGAATATGGTCCTTGGAGAGGTGACCACTACCTGAATCCTGCAAAATCCTCCGGCTATGACTGTCAATAGGCAGAGGCAGAGGCAGTGACATCCTGGAACAGTGCGGAGGATTTCCAGTATAATCAAGGACTAAATTTATGCACAGCTGAGCATAAACAACACAAGGTCCGGCCTAAGACCTTGACACAGTACGTCCTCCGAAATCAGCAACGCACTTTTGCCATGTAACCTCAATCCTGCTAATTCCTCCAATTTGCAGGAAGGATTTTGGAGGATTTGGGATGGTTAGGGTTAAATATGGTGGCTAGACAAGAATGGGATATGAAAGTTTACATCAGTAGACCACTTTACCTGGTCAGCAGTGAAGAGATTTGCCTGTCGTTGTCGCAACTTGCAGTTGAGGTAGTGATCGTAGGGTTCGTGCATGCCGTACTCAATGTCCTGATTGCAGTCGTACTCTGCACAGTTACTGGGCCATTCGGGTATGGTACTGAAAAAAAAACCCATGTGATATCATATTGGGGCAATAGTTGATTCAAGATCAAGAACATCAGATTCAATGTGGATATACAAAACTGACCCTTGGTGGTTAAAAGTTTCAGATTCTGAAAACGGGTACGCAACAGGTCATAGGTTCGAGTCCTATGGAGCCATTCCACAGTACAGTATTTTATCCAAAAATGTTGGAAACTCAGTGATAATGCTGTACATGTACTTGTATAAAAGAGTAACATCCTTTTGTGTAAATACAGTGCATCACTAGGTTATGCACAGGAAATGGCACGTTTGTAGGGATGATTCTAGCGGGCATGCAACTGTACATTCACAAAAAAAAGAGAAAATTCCAAAATTCAGAAGACTTTGTACAGTGTTTTTCTATTTTGAATGGCTAAAATGGGAATAAAAAAAGAGGAAATCAGCTGATCCTAGGAAAAGTTGCATGCCTGTTTAGAAAGCTAGTCAGTGACGAAAAGCTGGCGAGAGATTCAAACTGGCATCACAGCGACATTGAAAAACGAGGACTTAAGATGAATGTGCATTTGAGTCACATGTCACGTATGTCAAAAAATTGCCAGCAACGGACCAGCGTATTACTTCTGACTGAGTCACTGACTGACTGAATTATCGAGTATGCAAAATGATGTCCTAAACTTCTCTGGCAAGTGAGGTCTGTCACGAGCCAGTATGGCCCATCAGTCTGGCATTTCTCTCAAGTTTCCGTGGCATGAAACAATTGAGAACATTCCTGTTCCCCCCTGGATGGCATTCCAGTCCTCACAAGTTATACTCCCCAGCTAATCTTGGTACCCATTTATACTCAAGTTTGAGAGAGGCAAGTGGGGGTGGAGTGGCTTGCCCAAGGGCACAATGTATGGCCAGCTGCTGGATTCGAACCCCTGACCATCTGATCATGAGTCCAGACCCTTAAGCACTGGGCCACACTCCCAACTTTTAGGCCAGCCCAGTCTTTGTTCCTAATACTGTAGACTTTAGTGCTAATGTCATTCCTCCTTGTGCTTCTTGTGAACACTTCTAATTGTCAGTTTTGGCTTTGTGTTTTTACCTGGTTGTAGATCCATCCCGGACTAAGTCCCCACACATGTACTGCAGGATGATTTCACAGTTGGAATTCGGGTCCGAACAGCTGTGCTGGTTAGTCCTACATGAACATGTACACAAATGTAGAAACATTTTTTTTCCCCCGAAGAAATAGATGCATCCGTTTAAAATAAAAGCGTGATATTTTACATTGTAGCGGTATATAGGCCTTCATGTACGTAAGTAAAAGGTTTTTGTTTTCATATCTACGTACATTATTGCAATTTGGGAAATGATTATCATATTAACGACTTTTTTATTTAAACAAAAAAAAAAATGTTAATTTTGAGCTTGGCAATTTTGCCGCAAAAAAATAATCATGTACATGTAAGTTAAAGATACTATACACAGACCACATTTTTCAGCCCAGATGGAAAAGCCTTCAATATTCATTTAGATTTACTGTTTTGTTTTCTCGGTTTCTTTTTAATTTAATAACGTGATTTAGTTTTCATTAATTGGTCACACGAGTGCCGAAAGAATCAAATCACAGCCACAATATGTACATACTTTTATGCATTGGCAGAAACAGCACTTGGCATTCATTTCTGATATCCAGTCACAAAGTCCTTAAAATCCTATTTTAACCATTGGAAGTGTGCGAAGAAAAACAAATTAATTTAATCAGGGGTGTAAGTGACCACTGATAAAAATAGCTGAAAACAGCTGAAAAAGGTGTAAAAACTTTGGAAATCTCCTATACTTTTGTACACAGTAAGTGAGGAAAAGAGCTGAAAAAGAGCTGAAATCCAATCAAAAAAAAAGCTGAAATCAGCTTTAAAGCCGAGATTACACACCCCTGTTTTAATTGTCTCACAATTTTGCAACTGAATTGAAATAAATGAAACCATCAAAAGTGGTGCAATCCCCTGAACATGCTGAAAATCCTTAAAATATTCAAGGTTTTTACTATGCTGTTTCTCTTATGTGAATATGCACACTATGTACTGTACATTACAAGTATGCATACTTCAAGTTAAAGGGTGTTTCAGTCAATTGTATGGAAAGATTTCCATATACGAAGTTCACTCAACACCCTGTGTACAAACCCTATGAGATTGGACTGAAAAATTCTAAGTGTTTTCTAAGAAAATGCTTGTATTTTCTCACTGCTCAAATTGACTTTGATGACATGAAATTGCTATCTGGGGGCTTGTTAGTCAATACAGAGGAAAATTAGTGAACTTCGTATATGGAAATCTTTCCAATTGTATTTATCAAATTATCTATCCAACAAACACAGCAATAATTGGGAAATGTAAAACTTTTTGCAGGTGCTGCGGTGCATACCATTCAACTTGCAGCACTGATCCAGCCATGTATGCCAGACTGCCAACATTGTAGCCGCCGCGGTTGTTATTCTGGGAGTCAAATAACCTGATGGAAGAATCGCAAAGTTGTGTTTAGGCAAATTATTGATTGATTTTTTTTCTTACTTTCATGTGTAGGCCCTAACTACGTACCATTAGGAATTTGAATGCTCCCCCCCCCCAAAAAAAAACCCCAAAGAAACAAACATGACAAACGTAATAACAAAACACAACAAAACCACCAAACCCTCCCCCCCAAAAAAAGCGCCACTCTGTGAGAAATTTCTGTCACAAGTTGTTCTCAGCAGTAACACCCCCAACCCCTCCCCCCACAACCACACACAACTTGCCAAGATACAAACAAAAAGTTCCAAGTTTCTGGAGCCTATTCATTTACTGACATCATGAACAGGTGTTTTTTGTTTTATATAAATTATATCATTCATACAAATTTATTTCATGATTGAGAATTTGATATTTTGATTATTATTAAAGGGAATGTACAACATTGGCTTTTGCTGGAATTTTTAGAAATAAGTGCATTTGGAGGATGTATTTCTGGCAAATATTGTTAAACTGAGAAAACCAATTATATTCTTGTAGTCTGGTTCCCTGACCCCACTTAAGATGAAATGGAGCAATTTATAGACTTTGGGGAATTGTACGGTCAGAGTATCAATTTAGCTGGCTTGTACCCGTTCATCACAGGTGAGTAATAAATTGCAAAGAAAATGCGGAATAACTAAATATAAGAAATATGGAGCAGTTTTTGAAAATAGCAGGTTTCCTCCAGCGCTGGTCGGCACCAGCGTTGGAAAAATTCAATTTTTCTTGAAAATGTCAGCACACCAGGAGCCACAATTTTACAGGATGCTTTAGACTGTCATTCCCTAAGAATCCAGTAGGGTATTTCGTGATAATTGGATCATTTCGTTTTTTGATGTAGGCAAATGTTGTATCTTCCCTTTAATGACATGTAATTGGCTATTTACGATTGAAAATATATCTAACATTAAATTGGACGATTTATTATGAAAAGTACTTGTGAGGATTCACACTGCTGACCTATTTCCATTGTTTCGTTCCCTTTTCGCCTCATCAAGCCGATTGTTGCTGCCCCTGAAGTGGGAATTAAAAAACACAGTTTACGAAAGTGTTTGAAATTGAATGGAAAAGTTAATTGTATTTTTAAATGTAAAGAATCAATTATTCATTGGTCAAGTTATTCATTTATTATGAACAAATATAAATAATAACCGTCACTGATTGATACTTACTTGAAGTTGAGTTATATTAATTTAAAAACAGTCATAAAGAATGTTTTTGGCTCATTTATTTACTAACACTTAGCAAACGTTATTAAAAGGTATAGTCCATCAATTGTAATATGTGCATTTTGTTCGTTTGAAGTAACAAAAGTGCTCAAGATCTAAAGAAGGGTGCTGAAAAACTAACCTGATGAAGTTTCAGCTCAGCTTCAGCTGTATATTTCGAGAAAAACAACATTCTAGGATCTCTATTTCAAATCAAAAGTTGCTGAAACATGTTTTAAATTGAGCCTGAATTCAGCATACGAGACAAGTTCTCACTGAGCCGATTGCAGCTACGCGATGTCGTGCACTGATCCGACGAATTATAGCAACTGCGCGCGCGTGTGCGTCGTGCCAATGCTTGCACGCGCTTCGCCGAATAACAAAACGAACTAGTACTAATTTGAATTTCCTACAGTGCTTCTTAAGAAGCACTGTTGGAACATGTTCTAAGGCCAGTTTTGTTGATTTCTTCAAAATGACAGCTTGCCAGAAAGAATAATTTCACAGGGAGTTTAGTCCCCTTACTATCTTTCAACCTGGTATTTTTTTTCAACAATAATTACGCCAGATACTTTTTGGATAGCTGCAAATGATGGACTCTGGCTTTAATATTTGTGAAGGAAAGAATCGATGTTTTAACTCATACTAGGTCTTGACTAGGCCCCCATACTTTGCAATCATTGAACCCCGAATCAACACTGTCTGGTCGCCGTATATAAACTACGTTACCTCGGGTTGTGCAGATACATGTCACAATACACTCCCATCACACACAGCAAAAGCGGTACCAACACCACCAGCTTCATTTTCAACGTATTCTTCAGGACACAAGACACGAATAAAGTTATTGTTCGTCTTCCTCCTCTTGATGAAAACGGAGATTTTGATCGCGATCCAGCGCGATATCAGAAAACTTCTTCACGCAGGTGTTATGTCAATGTCTGACGGTGACCTGTGACCTTGCGTACACTGCGCGCATGCTAATGAGCAAAGTATGAGCTACATGAGAAGTCCTCCGCCATATAGTGCCAATGAAAGAAAAACACCCCGCAAATTCAACAATTAAATAGTAGAAATACTCTTTAAAACCTTATTTGTAGACCAACATATTCAAAGTGTTGATTTTGCAGGGACCAATTATTCAACTCAGTAAGTCATAATAAGTGCATGAACGAGAATTTTAGCCCACTGCGGATTAATATTGAGTTGATCATGAATTATGTATTATGTCACGTAATGAACTATTTGAGGAAATAGTGAGTCAGCTCCCTGCATGATGAACTGGGCGGGTGATATAATTTAATACCTTCGAACAACATTCGGAGGTTCCAGTTAATTGTGTGCAAACGCAACCCAAAATTGAAGACGCTCCGTGAGAGTTTCTGTTTCGTTAAAATAAACCCTACTATATTGGACCTCTTAACCCTAAAGGGGCCGGGGCGGACTCCCCCCCCCCCCGCCCTGCCCCCTCAACTTTTTCCGTGATAGCCCTGAATTTCACGAGTTTTTCGCGACCCATGAGCTGTTCTGACTTTTTAGCCTCGAGCCTTGCGCATCGTTTGATACCATTTGAATAATTAATTAGCCATAATTCCAAAACCCTTTGACCTATAATTTACATGAAATTTCTTGGGTATGTTCATGAACCGATAAGATGTTATATACATGCAATTCCTGACCACTTTAACCAATTATTTTGAGCAAACGATCATCATTTTTAAACATCATTTTCGAATTCGGAGTAATTGAATTGGCTATAGTCTGAGCTATAGAATCATATAGATTACAAATTTTATTCGGGGACAAAAAAATGGGGGAGGGGGACAAACGATATCGGATATCCCTCGTCCCCATTGACGCCAAACTGAAGGACAAATGACTGACTATGCATTGTTGCAAAAATACAAAATAAACTGAACAAAATAACTAAAAGAAAGTCTATTAAACATTGAAGAAAACCCTCACCCCAAATGAACTTTATAAATGACAATTGAAAAATCGGCACTTATTTTGAATTGGCCATAAATCAATAATTAAGATTTACCTGTGATTGGAGCCATGGGCGTCAATCCTGGGGGGATTTCCCCCCCCCCCCCCTTTTGAAGGATGGGGGACACAATGTCCCCCCCCCAGAACTCGCGTCTCATTTACAGGGCCCTATTATGTACTACAATGTATCTTTTTCTAAGAAAATATATTGGTTAAAGTGGTCAGAAATTGCCTCAGATCGCACCACAGAGAATTTAAAATCCAGCCTTCAGCTGAGAATAATATAATAGCTAATCCAATGACTTCAACCTCGAGAATGATGTTTAAATTATATTAAAAAATAAAAAATATTGATTAAAGCATAGAGGAAAGTGGTCAGAAATATTGCCTCAGATGAACCACAGAGCATCTAGAATAATTTTTATCTTCGGGGCCCTTGGCCTTAAGCGGGCCCCAAACCCCACACCTATAGCTCAGAATAGCTAATTCAACGATTCCAACCTCGGAAACGATGTTCTAATTATTATCTTTTGCTATAAGAAAATGTTGGTTAAAGCATGGAGAAAAGTGGTCAGAAATTGTCTCAGATCAAAGCACATAGCATCTACTGACAATCCATTTTGTTGGGGGGGGGGGGCGCTTGAACCCCACGCCGTGGCCGGGCTTCGCGCTTTGCACTCGCATCAGTTCTGAAGGTATGATCCCGGATCTCCCCCCCCCCCCCCACACACACTTTTGAGAAGCAATTGACGCCCCTGATTGGAACTTAAAAGTTTTGTTGTTGAAAAGCCTACGATGTATAGCTTTGCGACTCGGATGTATGAAAGCTTTGAAAAAAGAGAGGACGCTTCGTTTTATGTTTTATGACACTCCTATAGTAAGTATCATTTCCCCTTGAAAATCTTGATGTCTTTTGGTGACGATGATTCAGGTTTATTTTGACCATACCCGGTACGTGCTCCCCCAGTTTTCTTTCATCAGTTTCCTGTAATTTAAGATGAAAGCGTCGACAGCACGGACGGCAAGCCGGAAAATGTGAACCACATCCAGAGGATTTGGTGTTAGTGCGTATTGATGATTCGCCTTACTGAAGTTGGGGTTCATGACCACAGTGCCTCCTGTAGGCCGCCGAGTCCTTGAACTCCTTTAAAACCAACTGGCTTTGGTTATTTGAATCATATCATTTTTCTTTCTTGAATTTATCGCTAATAATGTGCTGAAAAAAAGTTCCGAATCCCCGTTTCCCGTGCTTCTTTGAGTTTCACATCGCCTCGGTTTTTTTTTATTGTTCTTTTAAGCAATATAAAAGTTTTTCAATTTTGAACAAAACATGGAACGAAAAAAATCCACGCACGGCTTATTTATTGAATTATTTCTAGTTTCCATTTGTGCGTAAAATGATTTTTTCAGAGAGTTGCAGAAGCCCTTAAACGGGGAAAAAATGTTTTCGTTAAAACAAAACAAAACAAACAAATAGAAAATTTGGTTTTCCAAATTTTTTTTTAAGAGTACGGGTTAAATTTGTAAATAGCCGAGTCATGCGAAAACTTTGAACCAGCCATAGTTAATTACAAGCGGATTATTGTTTTGAGCTTAATTACAACTTCACTAATGCTATAAACTTACGTCACTTTTTTTTGGGGGGGGGTGTTTTGTAACTGTTTGATATAGTATACGGCCAGAGACATTGGGCTATAATAGACCATGACTAAAATACTTCATATCATTGTGGTTGTAAATGAAGTCATTGTTTCCAAAAATAAAATCAAAAACACTTATTCTGAACTGTGCGTCATCGACATCTCTGACAATAGTGATGTTTGAACTAATCAGTCCTTATTTGGAATATGTATTATTTCAATGACGTCGGTTTTGAGACCTGCATATTCATCAACTGGAACTACTTTTTTGGTTGACCTTCCGGCTTGCGCTGAACAGTTACATATGCCGAAATCATTGAAGCATATCACTCATGCATCGGCAAAAACACCTGCAGCTACGCTAGCGCTGCTTGCCCGTGAACAGTTTTGGTAAAAGCTTTTGACGATCGTACACAACCTACATGCATCTGTTGAGTGAAGAGTAACTACATACATTTGTAAGCATTACTTCAATATTGTACTTGGTAAGTATATTCTCAGCACATAATGTGGTTTTAACATCGAAGGATAAAACACAAGTTAAGTAGGCCTAGGCCTAATTTAGTTGAAATGACTCGACCCTCAATTTAAGGCATTATCTGCGCGCACAAATTGAAGGTGAGTGCGTAAAAAAAGGACTGCGTAGCTTTAGGGTCTGTGATGACGGCTCGTGTGACCATTTTTTTCGCGTATGGATGCATTTGCCAAATCTACTGAGCTTTTTTAGAGCTGGTTTTCTAAATATAATTATTACTCATGCAATGGAACTTCGGCAAAAACTGTTCCTAGTAAAAAAAAAAAAATGAGGCGTTCTCCAAACATTTTAAATAGGCCTACATGATATTAAGTAGGCTAGGGCATAATTAATATAACCATGGACTGGAGCTATAAAAAGGATCCTTTTTATACTTATAGCTCCATGATACATGTATAACGTGGCGCACTTTGACATTACCCGGACTTTCCACATGCAGTGTTGCCAAACTTTTTTGTTGCCAAACATAAATTCATTCACTGATTCAGTGAAATTCTGGTCATTGCTACCTGTGCACTGTAATAATTCACTGTGCACTTCGCAATAAAATCGGAAAATCACGCCGAAATAAATGTTTCTGTATTGACTAACAAGCCCCCAGATTGACTAACAAGCCCCATCAAAGTCAATGAAGTGTGAGAAAATACAAGCATTTTCTTAGAAAACACTTAGAATTGTTCAGTCCAATCTCAGAGGGTTTGTACACAGGGTGTTGAGTGAACTTCGTATATGGAAATCTTTCCAAAGTCGTGATTTGAAAACTGAAGTGTTTAGAACTTGATGAAATTTCTCTTTTTGTGAAATTTCAGTTAAAACTTTTGCTCTTACTAGGCGCTACAGGCCAGAAATCAAATTGCACCACGTTGTAATGTTGGGGGCCACGCCACATTTTTAGGGTACATCAATAACTTTAAATACTCTCAAAATCTATAGCGCCTACAAAACCAAGTTGTACATCATATTAAAGCTCTTTGAATGGCCTTCCTTTCATAATACAAAACCAAAATCGTAGCATGAAGCGCAGAGAAAATGCGTAATGGAATGACCTTTGACGTTGAATTACGAAAATCAATATGCTTCAAGTTTTGTACCCCCGCCCTGCAAACAGGACGCTGGAAAGGGCTGATCTCTTTGATCGAGCACTCACTGGATGGATTTTGCGTGACCTGTAGCATGGAGCACTGCCGCTGTTTATCATACGTAGCGCGTACTAGCTGCATGCGAAGGTCATGATAAGTTACCCATAATGTCATTCGTACTTCCTTCACAAGATTCTGTGAGTGTGAAGCTGCATCAGCCCTTCCCAGCGCCTTGTTTGCAGGGGGGGGGGGGGGGAGCATGGGGGACGAGTGAACTCCACAACAATCATGTACGTTTTTAATTGTATTTATTAACTCACTGGGTTTTTGTTCTTCAAATTTAAGCAACAAGTACAGATTTACACCACTGCAATCATGATGCGCTGTGTAGCAGTGCTCCTGCTGGCAGCGTGTGTCAGCGTTCAGGCAGACACGTACATGCACAACCCCAGAGGCTCCAACAACAGACTGAATGAGAGGTCGGCAAATCGCAACAACGGCAACAGAATGTTTGACTCGCAGGTAAGTGAGAAACGGAGATCAAATCAGCAATAAGGAGAGACCTGTACATGTACTGTGAAATGTGAGATCTTTGGAAGGTTCAATCCAGGAGTGGGCTCATGATCAGGGGCTGTTAACCCGAACCCTCCTCAATCCTCCAAAAATGGATGATTTTAGAGGATTGAGGATGAATAGGAAAGATGTAGGGCCTATCGCTTTTTTGTGTGGAGGATGCATTACGTCAAGCCAGTGGGCCACATCCTGCATTGGTTATGTTCAGCCATGCATAAATCAGCCCTGTGTTTTTCTCGTACGTTTCATCCGCACTGCTTTTTAATGCCATTCGCACTGCCTCAAACCACAGCAGTAATTGGCAGAGGATTTTGGAGGATTTAGACACTTGGTCGCCCTCCACTGACTAAATTCAAGAAAGGACGGATGATTTTGGAGGATTGAGGCTGAATCCATTGTTTTCTTGGTGGTAATTAGAGGATTTTGCAGGATTGAGGTTGCATCCTAGCCAGAGGGCCTGTTGCATGACTACATGTAGCTCCTCTGATGAGGCCCTCTACAACCCTGGTTGGACTGAAACCTTGAGTGCAGAAAACCAAAAACAAAAACTGGCCAAGTTTACGCCCCCTTTACCCGACAAAATTCTCCGAAATTTTCAGGAGGCAAAGACAAAGTCCTCCGTATTACACCAGCGAAGTTTGAGATCTCATATCAGATTTTAAAGGAGACTTTTCTTAAACGATTTGCACTTGAGAGTGAAGCGAAGTGATGTACATGTCCAGAGTTTTGAAAAGATTGACCATTCAAAACTATCAGAATGTTCAAAGACTATCAGAATGTTCAAAGATAGATGCTGGTCACCAGATGTTGCTTTTGACATACATGTAGTTGATTGATACTAGGTACTAAAGTGGTGTTAAGCCCGGTTCATACACTTAATTCGTAAAAGTTGAACATACATGTATTTCAACTCTGGCGAATTTTTCACAACGTCAAAATTCTCTTCGCATTCGCATGAAGTATGAACCGGGCTTTAGACAGTGCCAGTCTATTTTCTTGTGTTGCAATTTTTTCAATACTTTTTGAGTTTGGGACTCTCATACACAGTATTGAGAGTCCCATATTTTCTCCATCCCCCAAACCCCGAAGCACCACAACCCCAACCTCCTCAGAGGGCCAAGGCGTCATGAGCTACATTCTTGATCCAACATTGCAAAGAAGAATCGGTGACTAGTGATGAGGTCTTCCTGTTTTTTTTCCATGGTTCTCATATTTTTTTTTTTTACCTCTTAAGTGGGGTCAGTTGGTCAACAAACAAATCCAAAGAAAAACAAATTGCATTGCACCTTAATACATTAAAGATGACTAATAATCAAATGATGCCAAGTGCGTTTGTCTCCATTTTTTATTGCAATGAGTTTATCAAGAGTTGATACAATGTACAGGTAAAACCATATTCGGCAAGATGTCGTTGTCATCTCATCTTCTGGTGTCCCACTGTTTCCTAAAAGCTGTTCTGCGCATACTAATGTGGTATTCATTTTCAGAGCCGGGTTGCCTGAATTTTGTATTCATTTTTTCCCCTGGCTCGAACACAAATTACCCTAGCACTTTGCAGTACAAGGAAAGTTTTAAAGGTCTGTCAATTATCACTGATTCCTAATCACCATCATCTATAGAATATACTGTACCGGTACTTGTAGCCAACAAGGAAGTAATAAGTTTCAAATGTGCACACCTGGATTGCCAGTGTGCTGTTCTGTTGTATTTCCTGCTGGGAGGATTACTGGTTATTTTAATGAAATAATCAGGACCATTGACAGGGGCTTCAGAGGAGGAAATCTGGGTATTGTTCCAAATCAAAAGATAGGCCTAATCTCCGGGAAATGTGACATGTTTTTTTCCTAGCTACATGTAGATTTGGATGTACAGTGTACATGTGTACGTTATACAGACTAGTAAACAAATCAAGGAAATGGCCATGTACTGTGAGATTTTGCTGATGTAACTTCATGTACGTTTGTTATACAATAAATTATCAGATGAAAAACGTGTGTAAATTTTCTTAAATAAACATACAACAAACTGTACATGCTACATCATGTAAATCGTCACCATTTTTGACGACATCATCACAAAAAAACAGATTTTTTTCTTTCTGATTTTTTTTTTATTCTAACTAGGCTAATAATGCTAATTGTTAAAGTGTTGAAAGTGCTACACACTAGTTTTTGGTAATTAATAGGCCTATATTCTAATTAAACACAATTTTATGAACAGAGAGAATTGTTTTTAGCTAATTAACTCCTGGGCTATTGTCTGAGTTATATATTTTTTTTCTCTTGGTGACAAAATGTGCCATCATGTGTTGTGAAAATGTTGTGATGGTACCCGTACATTGTGTACATTCTAGGCCTATTCGGGCTGGGGTTACCTACCGGTACATGTATAGGCCTACATGTTATTTACCACAAATAATAATTTGCTTTAAAATGTACAGTAGACATCAAACAGCGTCAACAAACATTTTATTACCGGCGCCTCAATAGAAAACCTCCATGCGTGATGTGTGTGGGTGTCTCCCTGCAATCACAATGAGCACAAGCAATGCACCTACTGATCATTCTGAATAAAGCTTGTGAATTTGTTAGGCATGCAATGCTGTTACAGGTTCTTAAACGCTGTAATAACAAATGTTCAATTAGTTTTAATAGAACTTTACATGTAACATACACTGCCTTATGGAACAATGATAAAAGGTCATTCCACTGATATGACTGACTGCCTCACACAGAAAATTGAATTCCATGTTTGAAAAATGCAATTCTTCACACACTCCTACAGCTTAGGCTTGAAACTTCTGGCTAAAAACCAGAAGTGTACACGTATGTACATGTATACATACGTGTAGTAAGATTGTAAAATTTTAGAAATAAGTAACCATTGTCCTTCCCCCTTCAATAGCTTGGGTTGTGTCAGATGCCGAACTTTTGTTGAAAAGCAACTTAACACATACCGGTATGAATGAGTTCTTTTAGTGTTAAATATTTGCTTATCATTCTGCTACCAGAAAAAAAAATGTCGATAAATAATGCTCTTTATCACTGTTTATTACATTGTATTTTAATACTGTACATGTACATACATGTACATGTATGTATGTCAATTTTCAACTTGTGCAGGCATACGCAAATCGGATGGATGACAAGCTTTGGCTTGCGCATGTAAAACTTCCATCAAGTCAAAATTAGAATTTATGATCAAATATTAAATTATATTTAAAAAATGCACAGCACTGTCAATAAAGAGCACATTTAAAAAAAACAACTCAAAAATTTAACTGGTTTTGATAATTTATTTTCCCGTCTTTCTTTTTCTCCATGTCCTTTTGTTAGAACAACAACAGAGGTGGTTACAATGTGGGTGATTCAACGGACCAAGCATCCGGGACTGAGGCCCAGCAGTATAGAATGGTAAGCAGGCATTAGTGCAGTGCGTGAAATATTTAAACCTACCGGGGTATTAGTCTAACATTACATAACCTTGGTCAGGATATGTATACATGTACCTGCAGATAAGTTTAGTCGCAAAAAAGATTAGGAACTTTTTCCTACTGGTTCCCACAGTATGATTCTCTTGTGGCAGTATACAAGTACACATTGTAATCGGTTTTTGACAATTGTCCTAATATCTATAGGCCTACATGTACACTGTACATTGTTCATCTGCAGATATATACATTGTACATGTATACATACATGTACAACAAACTGTGTTCTTATGTACCGACATGTCAGCTTTAAAAAAAAAAAAATTAAAAAGACTATTTTTAAGTCAAATTTGTAAAATTTAAAAACCAGCGTCATTCCGTGCCAATTCAACGGGCCATGGCACCATACGTCACAGATTTTGTTCAATCTCAAGACATGGGCCCTTAAAGTCAGCGATATATATTCTATGGGCCAGTCAGTTCCCCCTTTTTTTTGGCAAAATTCATTGAACTTTGTGCTACCATAACACCTCAACGGAAAACAATATGAATTTTTGCTTTCGACCTCATCTAAAGAACAACTAACAGAACCTTTCCACCAAGTTTGAACAAAATCTGTGACGTATGGTGCCATGGCCCGTTTAATCGGCACGGAATGACCCACCAGTTCATTTATACACATGTGTGTAAAATGAGGATCAATTAATTAATTGGCAATAGACTAATCCGTCGACGGCCCTTTTCATGAACTTGCTCACAGTGACCAAAAATGTTGTGATCAATTGACCATTGTGCAGTGAGGCATTGGGGAAATGAAATGACACTCAAACATACATTTTTACATCATAATGGTTTTGTTGTTATTTCACAAATATTTAGACAGACACTTTTTCTAGACGTACCGGTATACTGTATATTGAAGGAAAAAATAATGATTTTGTGGTTGGTTCCCAACCTGTAAACTGGTCCGTGGATATATACATGTACATGTACACCATCTTTGTGGTCACGTGATTATCTCAGGGAGCACTTCATTGAAAATACATGTTGAGGATATGAGGAGACGTACATGTACATTGTATTTTATGTAAATGCCAAGTTTTATATTCCTCAACCATGGTAGCTGCCATGCTAATGTACATGCACATTCCACCCTGACCTTCCCAGAAATATTTTGAAAGCGGCCCCTACAAGACTATGGTGGCTGACGGTCAGCTGACAGGCCAGGGCCAGAGCCTGATGACCATTGAATGGACCAATCAGCATGGCTGTGGGGGCGATGAGGACACAGACCCACACAAGCTCAACTGCAACATTGTCCTGCAGTACATGTGCCAAGAGGATAGCGTCACAGGTAGTGTATGATGACTCAATTAAAGCCCAGAGTCCATCATTTGCAGCTATCCAGAAAGTAACTGGCGTAATTATTGTTGAAAAATAAACTTGGTTGAAAGATAGTAAGGGGACTAAACTCCCTGTGAAATTATTCTTTCTAGCATGCTGTCATTTTGAAGAAATCAACAAAAGAAGGCCTTTCTAACGGTGCTTCTTAAGAAGCACCGGTGCTTCTTAAGAAGCACCGTAGGAAATTCAAATTAGTTGTTCCTTTTGTTATTCGGCGAAGCGCGCAAGCATTGGCATGACGCACACGCGCGCGGTTGCTAAAATTCGTCGGGTCGGTGCGAGACATCGCGTAGCTGCAATCGGCTCAGTGAAAATGTTCTCGACGCTGAATTCAGGCCCAATTCAAATCATGATTCAGCAACTTTTGATTTGAAATCGAGATTCCGAATGTTGTTTTTCTCGAAATATACAGCTAAAGTTGAGCTGAAACTTCATCAGGTTAGTTGTTCAGCACCCTTCTTTAGATTTTGAGCACTTTTGTTGCTTCAAACAAACAAAATGCACAAATTACAAATGATGGACTATATTTTTAACCCAACCCCCATCAGGTGAAGTGAGGAATATCCACTTGCAAAGCAAGTAGTGCCATGATGCAGATTCGTCGCAAATTATGCAAAACAAGATTGTGTCTTTACCTCCAGTTTCTGACCATTCAGTGGGCGCCTTCTATCGGGGATTCGGTAACCCGTTGTTGTTTTACTAAAACATACCAGCCATTTGACCAGTCAACAGCTTAAGTCAATTTTCTGCTCGAAATGACGTCACACAATTTCTGGACTGAGACATCCAGCCTGGTCCACTCTGCACGTGGGTATCAACAAATGCACCCTTCATGTGCTCCTTGCAAGATCCGTGCATGTTCCGTACATCATGCTTTTGCTTTTGTGCCAAATTTTGCACAGTGGTTAATGAATCAATCTGTTTTGCGTAGTTAGGCTTGGTCATTGCTATGTGTTTTGGTTTTCTTCCCAATGCTCTTTAGGTGACGACGCAATTCGTAACGGGCGGAACACCCAAACACAGAACCACCAACGCATCAACAACCTCAACGAAAACCAGAACACGGCTAATAATCGCAAGAACAATGCCGTACAGGACGATCGCGGTCTGCATGAGATGTGGGACTGGTACGACAAGTGCTATAACAGGGAGCGTAATATGGGTAAGCAAGGGCCACAATTTTTTGGAACAAAGCGTGCTATTGACAAAATTGTGTTTCATGATCAAAATGTTGTGCAGTTTTTTTTACCATTTTCTCGAAATTTGTAATATTCACTGAGATGAATTCTCAATGTCGTGAACATGCTTCTTTGGATTTTGAGTGGTTTTATTATTGGAAATGAACAAAATGCATGCAAAGCAAATGATTCTGTATGCCTTTAAAGGGAATGTACATTTGCTTTTGCTGCAAATTTTTAGAAATGAATGGATTTGGAATCTAGGAGGTCACAACGAGTGTCCTATACAGTCATGCATGTGTATCGTATGGTCCGAATAGCTTCGCGTTGAATTAGTACCAACTTAAAACAAAAAAAAAAATTAATGAAAATGTCCCAGAAGAATTTTCCTTTTGGATTTCAGTTCCAAATATTAACCTAAAATGACTTCAGTTTCCTCAAATATGGGTTATTCTATGACACAAGAGTGCAGAGGAGTTTTTGTAAATAAAAGAAAGTGATTTATAATTCAAGGGTCACTAGGTCTTTCAATAATTACAATCCGACTTTTGGTTCATATGTTACAAATAAAACAAATATTCATTCAAATAAAGTAAATAATATAATATTATTTTTATTATTTTTTTTTATATCATTTTTTAAAGAGTTTCATTAAATTAATTAATATTTGGATAATTTCTCTTCGCACAACGCTTGGTCGGAAAACGTGTGAGCGAACAATGACTATGAGCAGCAAGCCTGGCAGCGTTGTGGCAAGCGGCGACAGAAATGGCGGTCTCAAATTGTTACTAGATTCAATTTATAGAGCTGGGGACATCAATTGAAATCTACGACCAGGTAATTATTCAGTCTTTTATTTTATACAAATATCAGGAGATGGCTTATTTCTCATTATCAAACTTCCTAAAGTATTGTGATAGGGATAATAACCAGATTTTATAAATATAAAGCATGACAAAAACATCAAATGTTGTACATTTTGCAGTTTCATCATCGTGGTGGTTGGTACACTTTCAGTGATATTGTCTGCACTTTCCATCAGAAAATATTTAGTTTTTAAAAATTGTTCCATATATAATTTTATATAAGTGTGTTGCATTTTTTCTCATATTTTCCATATTGTCTACCTATTTTACCTATTGGCTGAGTCCAAAAAAAAAAATCCCATTATATATAAAAAAACTTGTTTTGACAGGTTTTTATATAGCTTTAGGCTACTACACTAGCCTAGGTCTAGGGTGAATGAAAACATGCCAACCACCTGCCGAAAAAATAAAGGTGAAATGCATATAATTAGTATTATTATGTGATTGTGAAAACCTTCTTCCCAAAAAAAAATTTTTATTATATATTGTCATTTTTTTTTCAATATTGCATCCCACACACAATGACACAAGTCATATTTAATTATTGAAATTAAATTATTCAACAATAAAAAAAAACAATTGTTCTACTTGTGAGTTTTTTTTTTTTCTTATTCACTTTTCACTTGGGACGCAGCCACTTGGACTCTGAAGATGACACTTCTGCTTTTAACTTGTGATGGATATCTTTATTATGAAATGTAACATGACAGTACTTACACATTTCTGCTCATCTGAGTGTAAAACTGATGATTTTATTGTGTTCAGCACCCCAAAACCCCCTATGACATTACATTTTTAAAAATATCTGGTACGTTGAGCTCGACATAGCCAATTTCCTGACGACCCATTTTTGCCGGCTGCTGAATTTGACACAAAGTATTTTTGAAATAATATTAAACACATGCTTTCTGCTTTATTTTCTTGATTTATGTATCAAATACTTTACATACACTTAATATTGACACTTTCAAATAAAGTAATTCCCAGCATTTTCTGGGAATGTTTAAAAAATAGTGTGTCCCCCTATAATCAAATAATGTTCAACTGACTTGTTTCACGTTTTTGGGCTTGTAGATGCTGAAAAAAACCCCACAATCATGTTCTTGTAGGCTGGTTCCCTGACCCCACTTAAGATGAAATGATGAAATGGAACAATTTATAGACTTTGGGGAATTGTAAGGTCAGAGAATTCATCTGGCAGGCTTGTACCCCTTCACAGGTGTGTAATCAATTGTAAAGAAAATGTGGAATAACTAAATATGACAAAGTAGGGGCAGTTTTTGAAAATAAGCCAGTTTTTTTCCCAACGCTGGTTGACTGACCAGCGTTGGTAAAATGTCAGCACACCCATGAGCCATGATTTTACAGGATGCTTTAGACTGTCATTCCCTAACAGTGCAGTAATATATTTCATGATAATTTGATCATTTCATATTTTGATGTTTGCAAATGTTGTATCTTCCCTTTAAGAATCTTTCAAGAAACTATAGAATGGCAATAACCATAAGAACAATCATCAGTTGTACATATTATCATAATTACGTCTCAACTAAGCACGTACATGTACTGAACTAAATCAGTATTTTGATATTTGTGACCTGTTCTGTCAGAAGCAGACGCTTCTGGGCAGAGGTTGAACTTAAGATAGGGCCAAAAAACGCTGTGGGGGTGATTTTTTTCGATTTTCTAATTTTTGCATATTTGTAATCTTGAACATGTCTAAAATATACAATAAAAGTTTGAAACCCTAATTCGAACTCTAAATATAGTATTTTTGATGATTCGTTAAGGTATATCAGTTAAAGAAACGTCACTTGAAACAGGTCTTAAAATAGACCCCAAACTTTAACTGCCATTTTCTCTGATTTTTACTCTTTTTTTTTACCACCTATTAAAAGGAAAATGTTAATATTTTAATAATATGCAGAAATCTTATTTTTCACCTTATGCCCAGAAAAGTCTGATTTTGACAGAACAGGTCACATTTTGCAGCCAATGGTTAACTCACATCTGCTGTTCTAATTATCAGGGCTGTTCACGGCCGACCAGAAGCTGAAAACCAATAACGGCAACGGCTACAGCTCAGCTATCTACACCCGCCAGAACCCCAACGGCAACCGGCGTGGCTACGAGTGCCCTGAGGAGAGGGACTATTACCCTTACTGGCACCCCTCCCCCTGGAAGGACATGGCCATCCTCGTCAGTAATCAAAGTCTGTGCGAGTAAGTTGTAATCACACAAGCATCGTAATTACGGCTAGGAGGTGATACAAAGCATTGGAATCAAGGATACCAGTATACAGGCTGAAGCCCGAATTCAGGCTTTTTCCTGTTTTGGAAAAACAGGCTCAGGCATTCTATCCCTTTCAGGCCGGAAAAAATAAAGGCTTGTGTAGCATGCACAGAGGAAACAGTTGTCACAAATTTATGAATTATAAGTTCAATGTAGCCACACATGTACATGTTTTTGTACACATGTGTGGTATTACAATGTGTTTATGGATTATTGCAAGTCGTTGTGAGCATTTGTCCGTCTTTCGTGTTTCAAATATTTCAGGCCGAGGAGTGCAAATCCACTTTCATCCCTGAATTAAAAAATGCCTTGTTGAAGTGAGAGTATATTTTAACCCTAACTCCCCAGCCTAATTTACTAGGAGCCATACCCATTCAGGCAAATTCCAACACCCACATGGGAAATTGTACACACACACGGTTGGACTTAGTTTCTGGAGGTATGCCAACCCCAGTGTAAAAGACCATCTGTTTAGGGGAATTAGGGAACTGCACTAATCCAGATTTTAAACACTACTGTTTTGATTTGGTTGGTTATGGATTGTTTGTTTTGATCCCTTAACCCCTACGCCCGTTTTTGCTAGGAACCATCCTCAATCATCCAAAATTGTGCACTTACATGTATGTTCAAATGAACGATACCCAATTCAAAATCCTCCACCAGCCCTGCCTCAAAATACATTCAGCCTCAATCTTTAAAAACACCATTCATCCTCAAGTTTTCCAAAATCAACCAATACTGAATGTCCATGTGCCTTCAATCCTCAAAAAGTGTATTTTGCATTCAACCGTAATCCTCCAAAATCCTGCAAATGGCGTTGGAGGATTGAGGAAGGTTAAGGTTACTCTAACTCCCTGGGGGTGTGCAAAATCGTATAAAAAATGAAGGATTCAGGACTGTTAGGGCTATTGAAAGTTTGTTGTTTCAATCCAAGTGCATAAACTGGCATAAAATGTCACGCACACTGATGACTTCCCCATCCTTTGCATATTATATTGGTTATGTAAATGTTCAGGTATGCATTCATATTGTTTGGAACATCCAATGTGAATAAAACCTGAACGTGTAAGTTACACAATGGACACAAGAATGTGAATCTGATTAAGTAAATTTTTAGAAAAGGTTCACTTGGTGTGTACTTCCCTACTCTAGGCTCATACTTGGTGCAAAAGTGAAAGTGCATATTCACACTGCAAATTTGCGAAAGTTCAACACATTTCAACTCCTGCAAATTTCGCAGTGATGTTTTATGACGTCAAATTCACTTTCATTCACATTGGCTTACAAAATCTGTTTGATTTGCACAGTCTCAAGGCTAAACCCAGCTCCTGGCTGGATTTTTGATTTAATCTGAATAGGTTCTACCAGTCGGAGAGCTTCAATGTCAAACAGAAGTACGAGTGCGTGGAAACTTACGGCGCTGGAAACACTGGAAACGCCAAGCACTGGTCTCGATGGAACAATGAAGCAGAGTGCACTGAGAATGGTGGCCAGTGGCTGGCCTTCACAAACTACCTGGAGAAAGCCCCTCGTATGTACCTCCATTCAGCTTGACCAAATACCCAAAATGGCTCATTTGTTTACGCCAGCTAGTCTGTGTGCACAGTGTGTCAGCTTTGAGGTCTTTCTAATTTACAAAGCCTGCAACTCTGTTGGGCAGCAGTATACAAATATAACATGGTTTGAGGGTGGACAGTCGATATTTGCTCCCCGAGGTATTGGAAGTTGACAAACTATTCGCCTCGGGAACTAGTTTGTCAACTTCCAATACCGAGGGGAGCTAATATCGACTGTCCACCCGAAATAAACCATGTTATATTTGTTTTACTATACCTCATACATATTCAGTTGCCGAATTTTGTTTTATTATTATGCACCTAAAACAAAATTCGGGGAAACTTGTACAGCTCACCAAAAGATTCAACTTCAATTACTAGTTCGGTTCGTTTGCAATATAATACAGTTACTACAGTTGTAAATACAGTTGTTTGCAATGTGTACAACTTTCTTTTGTACAGGAGACATCTTTACACGGTCTATACATTTTCTTCAGTACGGCATCATTGAGCTCTGGAAATTAACATTTACGCGAACCGTGCAACCATGCATCTCTCCTGTGCGATGTTCGCGCGTGCGTACTGCACCCGTGCGACAGTTCCTCGATTGCTCTGTAAAGCGCATGCGTAGTAGACTGTCGCACGGGTAACCCATGCGACAGTCTACTACGCATGCGTATTTACAATGTGTGTGAATCCTCGCGCGCGCGTTTGGTAAACAGCAAGAATAACATCTGGCACGTGATGGTGAATTGACCAGTGAACGTTCGGCTCTCGATCATGAATATGTATGAGGTATAGTAATAGTTTCTGTAGGGTTAAGGTATAAATTAATTGAAATGTCTCGGGTCTGAGTGATAGTGTTCACAATACTGATTAATGATTCACCTTGTTGATAGCGGCATTTATGACACTGCAAGCATTTTTGTACATGACCAACTGGCACTCCATACCTCAAATTGTACGTAGGTACATCTGGCGCAGCTTTCGAAACGCTTGTTGAAATGGTAACGCTATGAATAAACTCCCCCATTAGAACAATCTGAAAATACTCTTTTACATGTAGCTGGTACCATTATGGCAGATGTATGGGCAGCAAAGCATACATGCCAGCTTGTTCAAAACCACTGTATCTGTTACATGCATGCTCTGTGTAAGGTTTACTTGTCGTCTAAAGTCTATGGTAAGCAATGGGGTTGATGAGTCTTGTTGACTTCAGCCATCCATGGTAGGGAAAAGTTCAAAGGTAATATTCAAATCTGGTCTTGTATGAGGCTGATAATTAGTTATCCGTAACCACTGTTTGCTGGTCGGATACATTTATGCAGAGCTCACCACCCAGGCAGCCTGTGAAGCGAATTCAGGCACCGACGGGATGCGGTACGTGTGGGGCCGGCCTGAGGGCGAGACAGCCGAACAATGCCTGGTGGCGCTGGATCCCCCAGACTGCCAGCCAGCACCCTGGACACGAGTCAACCATCTGGGGAACACCAGAGGCGGGCAGGCCAGCCGCTACGAGTGGACCATGCCTTACTTCCCATCGGACAACACCCAGCGCTGCGTGATGCGTCTCAGGTACAGTATTGTGGGGTTGGAGATGGTGGGGCGCTGAAATCGGTACGTCTACACGTATAGAGATGAGAAAGGATACCCTGTGCATTATGTTTCTTTGTCAGGGGTTTGCATTTCTGTGTCTGTTGAATGTATTTTGCAAAGGATCCCAGGGGAATCATCACACCAACTTGTGTCGTCTTGTGTGGGACTCGGCAGTTTATAACACCCATTCTGTAATTTTTTTTGATTCTGGATGCCTTCTGCGGTCGTCCTCCAAGAGTGCTGGAAAATGACCTACCCAACAAATAAAAATCAGTTTGAAATTGGTTTTATTGACACTGTAATGGCAAACTACAAACCGCAGACGTAACGGGGAAAACAAAAATAATGTCACACTTTGGACCCTAAATTTAAGTGTGATTATATATTTATCTTTACAAAATGGTCTTACTAAATAGGTCAGGGAAAGTGCTAGAATTCTCTAATGCAAAATGCAAAATTGATGGAACATTTTTAATAAAATGCCAGTAATATTTTAGTGTATCTTGTATTTTGCAGATACAATATCACCACTGATGACTACGATCCGATAAATACTGATGCAAGTCAAAACCAAAACATGTAAGTATCTGTTAGGCCCACAGTGGTTATTCAGTTATAAGATTTGATTCATAAAACTGGTTACTTTTAACGTTTTGATTAAACCCTCCCATTGTTTAATCAGTCACAGACAGTCAAAAAGGGAATCCATTTCCCCTGCCAAGTATTTTACACAGGCTAGGCCCAATTTCACGGCGCTGCTAAGCACATAATTTTCTTCTAACAAAACCTTCGTCTATTTCTTGGAGACCGTAAGCATTAGCACAGCAGAAGGCACGCTTACCTCGGAGGAAAAATTTGCTTAACTTAGTGACGTGACAATAGAAATCCCCATGCACGCGCGACCATTAGCACGTCCACGCCGTGAGTCACCAACAGTCAGATTATATTTTGTGTAGGCACTGTGACGGTCAGATTCCATCAACAGACCAAATCAAGTAGCTGGTAGACACAGCTGGCTTGTCAATCTTCTACAGTCAAAACATTACTGTATCAAGTTTCATAACAGTCACAGCCAGTTAATCTTGTTTTTTTTTTGTGGGTCAGGAGTACTCAACTGCTAAAAACAGTCACTTGGTGTATTTCGACTGCTTGGTTGGCTTCATTGAATTTGCCAGACAGAAGAGCAAGTTATAAAAACATATTCTAAAAAGTTTAAAGATTACATGCACAAAAGCTGCAGATTATATTGGCTTCCCTTTACAACGACTGTGTATTGTTTGAACTTTGGGCAGCTCATCTCACTGCACAGTGGTGCTTCGTTGCCCTTGGAAGCAGGGGTGTAAATGAGGTATCAATGGAAATTCGAAAAGTCAGTAAGATACAACCAAACTGAATGTTTTTTTCAAGTTAACCCGCCTATTGTTTGATCAGTCACAGACAGTCAAACATTTTTCCACTTTCCCAGCCGTGCATTTTTATACAGAGTAGTCAGATTACATTCAGTCAGATTACATTCATGTAAACACAGTGACTAGTCAAATTCCATCATCAGACAAAAGAGGTACAGACAAAAGAGGTACAGACAAAAGAGGTACAGACAAAAGAGGTATACACAAAAGAGGTACATATAAAAGAGGTAATGACAAAAGAGGTATACACAAAAGAGGTACATATAAAAGAGGTAATGACAAAAGAGGTACAGACAAAAGAGGTATACACAAAAGAGGTACATATAAAAGAGGTAATGACAAAAGAGGTACAGACAAAAGAGGTATACACAAAAGAGGTACATATAAAAGAGGTACAGACAAAAGAGGTACAGACAAAAGAGGTATACACAAAAGAGGTACATATAAAAGAGGTACGGACAAAAGAGGTAATGACAAAAGAGGTACAGACAAAAGAGGCACAGACAAAAGAGGTAAACACAAAAGAGGTAAACACAAAAGAGGTAAACACAAAAGAGGTACACACAAAAGAGGTACACACAAAAGAGGTACACACAAAAGCGGTGCAGCTGGCATATCAATCACCTCCAGTCAAAGCATGGCTATCTCAAATTAACAAGGGAATCCGTGACTATTAAAAAACAGTCACATGATTGATTTTGACTGCTGTAATGGCGTAGCTGAATTTGTCAGCTAGAGAGGGAATGATATAGTATGGGCTTTATTCACGAGTCGGCCATTTTTGTCCAGTTCCCTGAATGTACTTCATTAATTGTTAACTGTTGAATGGGATGGCGCCTGACTATTTATGCAGGCTTAATGCAGCCTTATTTTACTGTCATTTTTTTTTTTAAATATGGCTTTAAACATTAGGGAATGTTTAATTACACATTTTAAATTATGAATTGAAGCAGACTGGAATTTATTATAAATTATCTTGCTTTCATTTATCTTCGCAAGTTCCAAAATTCAAGATTTTACCTAAATTTCAGTTCAATATGGCTGACTCGTGAATAAGGCCCATATTATCCAGTTAGGTTTGGATACCCTTGTGCATACTGTACCTTGTACATTGCTAGCTGTCATTTTCTTTGATGGACTACAGAAACAGTTTATATCAACTTGTAATTGTCAAGGAGATAAATGTACATTGTACTTTCTGGATAGAAATGCTGGTGTGCTGTCGCCGATAGAGCAGAATCCCTACGTAGACATCGGAGCCGACAGACTGGCCCTACGCCTGGCTATCAACACAGCCCAATATGGCCGCACCTTCCAGGACCGCTCCCATGCTTTCCTTATCATGCAACGCCCTGCTGGTGCAGGTCAGTATTAAAGGGAAAATACAACATTTGCAAACATCAAAAAATAAAACTACCAAATCATTTTGAAATACCTTGCTGGACTGTTAGTGAATGACAGTGTAAAGCATCCTGTAAAATCATGGCACCTGGTATACTGTCATTTTCAAGAAAAGTGGTATTTTTGTATCAATTTCCAACGCTGGTCGGCCGACCAGCGTTGGAAAAAAACTGGCCTTTTTTCAAATACTGGCCCCAATTGACCATCGCACTTGTTTGCAATCGATTACACACCTATGAACGGGTACAAGCCAGCTAGACTGGTTCCCTGACCTTACAATTCCCCAATGTATGTAAACTGCTCTGTTTCTTCTTATATGGAGTCAGGAAACCAGACTACAGGGAAATGATTGTTTTTCTTGGTTTTTATAGCATTTTTGAACCCAAAACGTCAAAAAAGTCAGTGTAACTATATTTGCTATATATTTCCAACCCCCCAATTCCATCCATTTCTGAAAATTACAGCAAAAGCAAATGATGTGTATTCCCTTTAACCCTAACCTCCCCAACTCCATCAAAATCCATCCCTCAAAAATCTCATTTTTTTCCCCTGATTGTTATCAGTAAAATAACACAGCCTGCAGGCTCTCGTTACCAGAGTCATGTGGGTCATTCTGTAAATTTGGGGTCCACTTTTTTGTTGCATCTATGATTTCACCATTCTGATGCACTCCTTAATGCAGTCATTTTCCAAGAGTGATTTTGAGTACTAAACTACTTACCCAACAAGTAATACAAAAAATGTTTGATGCGAAGTACCAATGAACAGAGACAGAAAAACTCGCACTTTGGCCCCTAAATTTAATGAAGGACCCATTGTACAAATCTGTTTCAGTAATTTATCGATTGTTGAAATGCCCAGACTTTCCAATCAAACTTCACATGCACACCCTAACAATTGTTGCTTTGTGATAAGCGCCATTCCCCTTAAACTTGAACCAAAAGGTTCACATCTTAACCCTTTCATGCCCACATTGTTTATTGACTTGGCTCTCCCCAGGACCAAATTGTTTGCTCAGTCATGAGGAAATCACTAGAGCGTGAAAAAAATGAGCACGAGTCGAAAACTCACTCTTTTCAACCCAGATTTTCACTGCCAAGGAGTGATTAAAATCATAGGTGTTGTGTGTAAAGTTTGTTCCTTGAACCTTACTCTCTTATGTGATGTAAAAATAAAGTCCATACGTGCAAATATAAGAAAGTTATGCCTTTTTGTTCATCTGGTCCCAATTATCAAACTGCAAGCCATTTCACCACATGACCCAATGCCACTCCATACCTCAAATTGTGGGTGGATACTTCTGAAGCACTTTTCTCATTTTTTTGTATGGTAACACCTTGAATAAACCACACCAATAGAAAGATCCAAAAACAGTCTTTCAGCTGGTATATAGTTGATGTATGGGCGGCCAAACATATCAACATGCTGCCTTTCTGAAAAGTAGTGAATATATCTGTGTTGAGGGTGTTTTGTGTGTGGTTTCCTGGTCGACTAAAGTCGCCCATGGGAACCAGCAGGGGAGTACTTCTTGTCGACAAAAGTCGCCCATGGGAAGGAAAGGGTTAACTATTTTGACCACCCATCTTCCCCATTTGCACACAGACATGGCGGCGGCCAAGATCTTCAATCTGAATGTGCGGGGGAAGCGGGGCAACATTGTCCAGGTGTACCCGGCCGTGGAGTACGACTTCATCCCCAATGACTTGGAGATCAACCAAGGGGATCTGGTACATATTCAGTGGACAGGTGGGTTGAATTAGAACGGAGCAAGTGACGGGCAGACTGGGTAAAGCCAACGCGGCCCATCAGGCCGGCGTTTATCTCCGTTTTCAGTAGCATGGAAACAACTAAGAATATTTCCACTCTCCCTGGATGGGATGCTAGTCCATCACAGGTTACTTACTCCCCAGCTAATGCAGGTACCCATTTATGCTCCTGGGTGGAGAGAGGCAAGTGGGGGTAAGAAGTGGCTTGCCCAAGGACACAACATGTGACCAGCATGCCCATTTATGTGCATTTTAATGTGCAACAGATGATGAAAGTCGCACTTTACAACGTAAAGCTGTAAAGCCCTTTAGACAACTTCCGGGATTTGGATTTTGGGGCACTTGGGTACCCGTGTGTTCCTTCAGTAGGGTAACCGGTTCCCGTAAAATAGGTACCTATAAGTGCACACCTCTATGTTATTCCATCCTATCAGAGCGGGCTCACCTAGAAATGTAGTTCAGTATCAACAGGAAGCCTGCTGTTTAAAACCCTCGGAGCAGCTTATCAAAAAAAATCACACCGTGGAACCACGTGGAGAATTTTATTACCACATGTGTTTATAGGTCAATAACCCTGGCATGCCTGTACATGCACAAGATATAGGTCATTCACATGGAAAGGGATTGTTTACAACCTGTCTGGGCTCCGGGCGGCACGAGGGGTTGACACAAAGGGATCGGCGGCACTTAGGGGTTGGCCACTAAGATCTACAATTACTGCACAAAGGCATTGGGCACCATCTTGGCTTCTGTCTTTCAAAACTCCTTACTCCGGAGTGGCTAGGGTCTGGCCAATGGGAGTCTACAGGCTTGTGGTGTATAGTAGGGGTGAGGATTACATGGAAGCCTGGCCTAATTGGCCCGTTGAAAAAAAAATTATGCCCATATTTGGAAAATGTGGACTATAAAACTACCGGCGGGCTACTCGGAGGGTTAAAATATCTAAATGTCTTTCCTGTTGGCTTTCTGCGCAGGTTCCAATACCCACAACAACAATGCACCGGGGGGTGATGGACAGACTGGGGATGCTGGTGAAGGGAGAGGAGGTAAGTTGGCCCCGCCCCTGGCCCCACCCCCACAAATGCTGGCCAATAGACCGATCCATGAGGCCCCGCCCCCTGACAGTTGACCAATCACAGCTAGGGCTGAGTCAATTCGAATAATTGAATATTCGAATATTCGACCTTCCAATCGATCGAATATTCGAATATTCGCTTATTTGGCCATTCCAAATTCCCTCAAAAGCAAAAATATGCCATACATGTACATGTACATGTAGTCAACGTACGTGCGCACGTCAGCATGCCATGCATGATTTCTTCACAGGTAAGTCAGGTATTTGACAACAATCAGTTGTTCTTCAGTCGTCAGTAATTTAAAGATTAACAATAACCAGAGAAGCTAGAGTGAAGGATTCCTTGTTTGCATGGGGGACGTATTAAGCCGTGAACCCCAAACACGGCGGGTGGCGTCAGCTATTGTGACTCTCCGACCCTTGACTCGCAAACAAGAACCGAACATATTTATTACTGGAAGCTTCTTGAAATCTACAAAACGGTGTACTTCCTGGTCACAGTATTGAGGATAAAAAAATCACTTTTATAATAATAACTCGCACTTTTGTCACCAAGAATTGAGGAAATGATTTTATATCATTTTAAATAAACTTATTCTCAACAACCAAAAACTCCAAGAAAAAAACCTATGATATTTAATGTCTTTATTCAATGAAATATGGGTCTTTGAATTGTAAATGCATATTTAAGTTTATGCAAATAATGGGCGTGGGCGCGGCATACACACGCCCCAGCTTGACACGTGCAAAGCATTTCCTTGTTTGCCCACAGGGGATGTATTATAAGCTGTGTACCCAAAACACGAAGGGTGACATTTCAGCAAAAAAAAAAAAAAATCGCCAGCCGAGCTCCGGCGGGCGCATTGTTGGCGGGCTAATTAGGGCACAGGTGCGCTGACCCGGTTCTTTTGTCTGGCTAAGTGCGTGCTCTGGAGATAACTTTCTAACAAATAGGCCACTAAAAGGTTTGGATGTTCCAACTTGCAACATTTTGATACATTTTGTCTAGCTGTGGTTTTCTATGCTGGGAATCAGGGGTACGGTGCGGTGAGTTGACTGCAAAGTCTGTCTGGCGAAATAAATGAGAGCTCTTTTGAGTTTGAAATCCTCTCTGTTGTCTGCCCTTTTTCTTGCGTTTTGCTCGACTTGGAGGACATAAGCCAGAGGTTCCCGCTATTATTACTGAAAGTACAATTGCTGAACTAGTTTTTGAAGTGTTTATGTATGTTTTATTTGTGCAAATATTGGGTGCGACTAGCAGACTAACCCAGCGAACAAAGCTGACGGACAGCGAACGAAAATGTGTTCGATAAAAGGGTGCTCTGATCAGTTGAGAGAACTAGATTATTTTGTACATGTACATGTATATAATTACGGAGGCATTGAGGCGAACATCTAACAGCCATAATAAATTTACCCCTAAAAGTAAACAAGAAATTCTTTTAGAAAAATCCCAGAGTCCGTAACGTAAATGAACCAAGGTTTTCAAAACGTTTTAATGTAATGTTGGGGTTCATGACAAGATTTCTACAACACCGCTACGTGCTGTGGGCAGCATACTGCGTGCAAGGCGATTCCCTATAACCACGTGCATTCGACACGATTGAACAGGCGATGGAAAACTTTGGGGGGGAATTGGCTTCGCTGTATCAGTGTAATGTACCGCTTCTTGTGCGACCCTGTGCGAGCAGTACGTCCTCAAAATAAGTACATGAAAACGGAAAAAACAAAGGCCCACACAGAAAAAAAGAAATCAAGTTCTTTGCATGAGATTGCAGAGGTCTTCTACATCGATGTTGGCATGCCATTTTCGCGATGTCAATAGCTGATCCAGTAAGCCCCTCCCACTGCGCACGTGGGCAAATTAACACGTGCTCCTCTCCAATGCCACGCTGCATTTTCCTATGCTGCACACATGTACATGTAACACCAACGCGTGGGGAAACTTGCCAGGATCGCATCGGGGAAAACAGCGGCGGTTTTCTTTTGAAAGTAGGGATTGTAAGTAGGACAACAACAAACAAAAATACGGACAACGGAAACGTTACTACTCATGCTAGAAGTTTGATATGAAAAGGTGTCAGGAAGTGTTTTGTAAAGACATGAAAGACAAAATGTCTTGTTTATCTTGTCGGAAGCATCAGCGATTGGTGTTGCAGTCCGGCGTTAAAAAAATGGGTTGGCTTTACTGCAAGCACTCCCAAAGCAGAAGTAATATATGTATGGCATTATTGCTTGGCATATATACAAGCTACTTTTATGGGTTTTTTTGGCAGCAACTTGAAACTTAACTTTGAGAATACACTTTTGTTGTTTAAAAAAAGAAGTTTTTTCCACCTTTTTATTTCATTGCATATCACCACCGAATATTCTTATTCGAAAATAAATATTCGAATATTCGATTATCGATCGAATAACCGAATATTCGAATATTCGGCACAGCCCTAATCACAGCCGTGGTTAAAGAGGCATTACGGCCTGAAATCCTCAAAAACTTTTTGTTTTTGGATTGTTTACACAAAGCAATACCTCGAAACAAAGATAGGGCGCAAAAAAAAAATTGCTTAGTAAAATCAGGATATGGGCCTTATTCACGAGTCGGCCATGTTGGATTGAAAGTGAGGTAAAATCTTGATTTTTGGAACTTGGGTAGAGAAATGAAACCAAGTTAATTTCTGATTAATTTCAGTCTGCTTCAATGAATAATTTAAAATGTGTAATTAAACCATTCCCTAATGTTCAAAGCCAGATTATTGAAAAAAAAATATGACAGTAAATAAGGCTGCATTGTGCCTTCATAGATAGTCTGGCGCCATCCCATTCAAAAGTTAACAATTAATGAAATATTTTCAGGGACTCGACAAAAATGGCCAACTCGTGAATAAGGCCCATTGTTATGCAAAGTGAACAACAGCTAAATACCAGTCACAAGCAATGTACATTGCATGGCGTTTTGGCCGGTGACCGGATTATATTGAGCAAGGGTTTTTTGTGCTTAAGCAAATATTGTGCTGAAGCAAAAATAAGCAGCTACATGAAATTGGCCCCACCTGGTTGATAGGAAACTGGCCTAATGTCATACCATTCCAGAGAAAAGATGAAAAACCCAGTAGTTTAGATCGGACGCAGCGGACAGTATTTTACGTTTTAGTTATCATTTTTTTCTTCACATGCGTGGATTACATGTTCGTTTAATACATGCTTCAATGGCGTATCAAATGTAATTGCTTTTCAAGGAAAGGAAATCATTCATCCAGGTCATTTGTGTTCTGACTCACCCTGTATATCTGTTCGAACTGCAATTTCATACTTCACTTTGTCAGCTGTGACCATGTATGTATGTTTCCTCTTTGCTTTCCTGCAGGCACGGATCGCTCTAACATTGTGCAGATGCTAGACAGACTGGAGAACTTCCCCATGCCCTTTGAGCAGACTACCATGTGGACCGGGGCACAGGTCAAGTGGATCTACACCGGCACCACTACCATGGAGCCCATGGATCTAGCTGTCAACATTGCCAGCTCCGGTTACTACGAGTAAGTCAGAATATCTAAAGATAACTGCTCGTGCTTGTTCTTGTTTGTTTTTTATGCTATTTTTTGTGTGCAATACTGAAGTTAGTCACTTGCATATGAGAATCAGCCCACATTTAGTTATGGAATATTAAAGTTTTGTACAACTTCCAAATTAGTTTGGGCTGGACACTAACTCAGTTCTCATGGGGTAGATTGGTTCTCGCCTCCCTTTTACAATGGATAGTGTGGGAATGAGAATACAGCGTACTCAAAAGGGCAGATTCGTTTGTGTGCACAAGCAGGCTAAATTAAAAACTTTTTTTGAGGGGGGGGGGGCAAGACCGTCTGTAAATTTAGACAATCCAAAAGTAAAAATTTGTTTAGAGAAAAAACTGGAATTTGTTTAAGGGCATTGACGTTGTAAAGGTTAAATCCCATGTAAAGTTGCAGTCATTCGTACATTGCCAGTGAAGTAGGCAACTACTGGCTGTCCCCCCCCCCCCCCCATGAAAGGTCCCTCTGGAGTGTGCACAGAATTCTCATAATTTATGAGGAAAAAAAGATAGAATTCATTTAGAGAATTGATGAGCCCTGCCAACCAAAAGCAAAGTAACAGGACTGCCCAAGTTGTTCCTTCAGAGGCTGAGACAAAAGTGACAGCATAGCAACTTTTCATTCCTGCCTTAACGTTCTCCAGCTAGGATGTAAAGAACCAACCCGACTTCTAATTGGCTCACAGAGCAAGATTTTTGATTGGCTGGTCACCCCTCCAAGCCTTCTCGGCCATTGGTTAAAATTTGTGGCTCTTGATTGGCTATTTTCCCGATTACCGGATCCCGCTCTTTTGTCATAACATTTTCTATGGGTTTTCGTGTACAAACGTTCTCCATAACGAAGTTCATGTTACGCAGTCACGGTGTAGCGAATCGTTGTAGTGATTTTGTACAACACATAATGAATAGGGGAACGTCAATTGTAAAATTTGATCATTCGGTGATAAAATTGATTATAAGCAGACAAAAATATACTACAATCAATCACCGAAAGCTTGTAGTTGGTGTACACCTCAGCCAGAAGTTTTAAAGTTCCTACAGGAATTGAACCTGGAACCTCCAGCATTCAGAGCAGCGATTTAACATATGGTACACGCCACAGCGAGACCACACTTGTAGCTACCCTGCAAACTACATTTTTCATGTTAATCATACAATGCCATTATCTGTTCATGCACATCAGAAAGATTTTTTAAGCCTGCTTCTGCTAAGATTACAGACCTTTGTGTATAATTTATGAATTTATGTTGATTATTCACAATTATGCAAACTGTCCTTTCCATCGCACAGGTGCATGAAAGCCGCCACGTGCCAGGGCCAGTCGGTCCAAAACAAGAACAAGATGAACAACCTGTTGAACAACGCCCCGGCGTCCTATGGGGGCGCCCTGATCGAGTTTGCGCAGGGCGAGTACTTCTACATGGGCAGCCGCAACAACAACTTCAGCAACCGAAGCCAAAAGGGAAGGCTCATGATCAAGTAGGCGCTCCGAAGACATTGCTGACAGCAACGTCTGATTTCAAAGAACACTTTCTTGAAGCTGGGGTTGTGTCTAAATTATAGACCATTGTCATGTTGCGGCCATCTTGATTTGTCCCATTAAAATCAACGTAACCAAAGCGAGATTGGTAGGAAAATTAGTCTGGTTCCTTTTTGCAAACAAAAGTTATCATTCAGTACTGTTGTTGGATACAGGGCACATGATCGAAATGGTGACAGCATGACAAGGGTCTATTGAGGTACCTCCAGCAGTAACACACTAGCCGAAAGTTTTGACCAGGGAACATGAACTTTGTATGTTATCATTACCCATGGTGACTGGATTTACCACGTAGCTAAATTGTTCAGTTGAATTCCGATAGTGGTTTTCAATAAACTCTCAATTATTCTGCCCAAATGTATCAATGAAGATATCAAAATTATTATGATTTGTATTTGTATATTTTAGATCACACGTCACTCATCTACATGTACTTATAGATAATATAAACTAATCCACTTTTTAGTACTGTCACATGTGCCTTGTTTTTATATGTTGTATGTCTTTCATATCAGAGTTATGCATTATTCTAGTAATAACGTCTTTATATTTCACATGAATGTATATACCATGTCATATACATGTACTTCGGTTAAAAACAAAGTTAAAGCGAAAAAAAAAGGAATCCACAAAATCAAGTAATTATAATAAAATGAAACATTCCTTGTCTACTGTTAATACCGATCAGCATTTTATAATTGCACTGATACTTAATTTTGCTAGTATATTTTTTATTTTCCTATAAAATTAGGTAATGATTGTAAAGTAACACAGAGATAAAGGGCTACATGCAGTGCTTTGCTTTAATGAATATATTTTAAGTACAAGTCTTCACAGATTATATTAGATTATAAATCTCAGTCGAAATGAGTATAAAGTTTGTCTTGGCAGTAGGAACGTTTAAATTACATCTGTATCTAGATCAAATCGAAATGTATTCCTCATGCACTATTAGGCTGTTTTCTAGAAACTTTGAAGGCATGTTCTGCCTTGAATTTTCATTTCATTGACTTACATATTCACACCTTCAGAAACTGGTGATACTGCCAAGAATACTGATTATAATGATTCAAATCCCCATTAGGTTACAATGATTTTATAAGTATAAAATAAGTTGTGCAAGGCATTCTTTTGGGTACTTTTTGATGTACAAGTCTGCTGGTTCAGACGTTTTGGAAGTTGGAATAAAGCTCACGCAATATTAACGTGTCTTACTTAATTAAACTTTTGTTGTGTGAACTGTGAATAGTCAGGTTGCATACGGTTGGAATCGTGACCGACTGGTCCAAAGCACTAAACTTGGCAGATAGATTCTTATAGCCCCAGAGAAGATATTTAGAAGGGGTGACACCTGAAATTCGTTTGGGAAGGGTGCCTAATTTGCATAAAGCGTTAATCCCTGCCGTGTAATATATTTATTCCCATATTTGATTAAATGTAAATTTTTTATTTTTTGAAAAGTATATTTTGGGGATTTTACTTACATATCCTTACTTAAATAACATTTTCTAAAGCATATCAGAGACTTGAAGATTTTGAGGACATAATAAAGATCCAAAATGGCTGCCATTATACCCTAAAGTTGCGCGCATTTCCTTTTCCCTCTTATATCACCAAGTAGTCTTGCCAAACCTCAGTATTGATGAGCTTCAAATTCACAAAGATACTTACTGGCATAGTTACCCCAACAAAAATAAATGGGAAATCATGTGAAAAATTATATCATCTTGATATTTAGCCCACAAAAACAAAGAGAGAGGAAATGAGGTGTCCGTAAATAAGGCTAAACATTAGGCGAAGCCTGCCTAACGTGAGGGACTTGATCAAGTTCCCCGTTTTTGTTTTCTGGGCTAAATATCACAATTTTATCATTGTTCACATGATTTTCCATGAAGTTTTAATCGAGTTACTGTGCCAGTAAGCAACTTGGTGAATTTGAAGCTCATCAATACTAAGGTTTGGTAAGACAACTTGATGATATCTGGAGACAAGATAAATGCGCGCAACTTTATGGTATAATAATAGCCATTTTGGATCGTTACTTTGTCCTCATAATTATTCAGTCAGTCTTAAATGCTTTAGAAAATTTTAGTGAAGTAAGGATGTGTAAGTGGAATCACCCAAAAAAAAATTCAAAAAAAAAAAAAAATATATATACTCAAATATGGGAGTAAATATATTACACGGAAGGGATTAATGATTTATGCAAATTAGGCACCCTTCCCAAAAGAATTTCAGGTGTCACCCCTTCTAAATATCTTCTCCAAGGCTATAACAATATATCTGCCAAGTTTGGTGCTTTGGACCAGTCGGTCACGATCTTGTCAAAAATTGGGCCTAAGCCACCTGACTAGAACACTGGGGTTAATCGTTGCAAGGGACTCTCCAAAGCGACTTTGCCAGTACATCAACCGAATAGAACCAACAACTACATGTACATGTATGTATAAGATTTGTTGCAGATTGAAGACATTACATATTTCATAACTTGTTCCTTATTTTAATGCAGGCTTGTATACAGAGTTTTACTGTCACTATATCGTGCAATACTTGCATTACCTACTGCGGCAAGCGTACTTCAAAAGCTAGTTCAATATGCAGGGCCAGCTATATGCCTACATGCGCTGTTTAAAGATATTTGCTTTTCTTATCAAATTGTCTTTAAATCGAGCAAAGTCATACCAATGCAATTTTTAAAAGCCAATTCACATGAAAGCTATAAAAGCAATTGGAAACTATTACGAAATGAACTTGCAGTGTCACTGATCTGAGGCTCTCGAAAGTTTTCGTTTAATCGTTTTTGTCACTGTATCAGATCCGATTAGTCATGGAGGTTGATATAGTGTAAACCTCTGTTCAAAAATGCGGTGACTTCCAGTGGTTCGAGTGAATCCTTGAGACATTCACCTGATGTCCAGTCGAGAAGGCGTTTATCATCATCCAGTTTTCGATGTAGGTGTGTCAGGTAAAGTGTTTTGCAAAGCTTGTATTTAACAAGGCCAATTTAATTAAACAGAAGTCGTTGGGATTACATGTTTCAGTAGGGCACACTAAATCAGGCTAAAAGACCCAGTAAATATTTCACAAACTAAGATTCGTTGCGTGTCGATTGGCATTTCTGATAAAGGTTATGGTATTGCCTTTACAATTAACACGTTAATGTTTCACCATCTGTCATGTATAGCGGTCGTTTACCCCTTTACTGCTCTCTGTTCTAATATGAGGGCATCTTGCAAATGTATGGGAGGGCCAAACCGCAACCTTCATCATTCCATCCAACCTGCTCGGTGGTCCTCCAGAAACAGCCGCAGTCCTCAGCTTGTCCACCGTCGTCCGGTTGGCCAGTACGCCAACCAGCGTTGTAGTCATTTAAGCTCGCCCCGTCACTCCAGGTGAATCGTCCTTCATTCGCCAGGTCGTTGAGCCCAATCCAGACGCTAGCACCCACAACGCCATCGTTTGATACCAGAGAGGTACTCCACATCTGGAGCAGGAAGTTGTTTTCCCCTGAGCTATGGGCGGACGCCAGGTGACCCTGGCCGTTACGGGTGAAGAACTCTCCGCAGTGCTCCTCTGCCGATTGCCAGGTCTTGGGAGGACCGAAGAAACGGTAGCAGTAGTTACCGTAGCGTGTCCAGAACGGTGGACAGTCATCCGCGGATACTAAACCGAGGACCAGAAAGAACATCACGCACGAAATCTTACGGAAAGCCATGATGACGATCTTCAAGTCAGTTGTTGTGTTCACAGGCCAATTTGCCGCGGTGAATGAATGTGTAAATGTTCCTCTTTACTATTCGCTTTATCGTTTTTTTCTATTCGCTTTCAATTTAACGTTCTTGTTTTGTCCTCTATTTGGCATTTCATTGCTTTCCGGGCAACAGAGTGACGTGTGAACCCGGATGCACCCGACATTCACTTTGTGCGTTCGAGTAGCTCACCCGGATGCCGGCTCGGGTTTGCTACGTACGGTTCGAATTAGCTCTTAGCAGAAAATCGTGTGCTCAGCAGCGCCATGAAATTGGGCCCCGATGTAAGTAATACGCCCTTTGTGCACAACAATCCTTCGTTGGCCTGTAAGCAACCAATTCACATGCATGTAAGACCAACACCATAGGCCTACAATAGCCGAGAAGTTTGACTTTGGGGTTGACATCCCCCCCCCCCGCCCAAAAAAAATCATAGACATGTGTTTGTCAAGTGATCGGAACTAAGTTGAAGTGTAGTCAAGTTTCTGGATCTTATTTTTATGAACCCGGATCTTCCAACCGAATATTCAAGAAATGGATCATGTTTTGCTAATAATACGGATGTGATGAGTGAGGCGAATCTGAGAAGGAGGTCAAAGGTGCACATTCGCCCCGGATTGCCATTTTTTTAAAGACTGTTTAGGCCTATTAACTTTATTTCAAAGGACTTGTGAACAGGATGTTGTGTTGTTTGCTTCCCAAAATGTATCCTCTAAAGAAATCATCATATTATATGGGGCCATGTGACGTACAATACGCAACCAGAGCGGTGAAAAAAAGCAGATTGAAGCTTGCCGCGTATTTTGCATGTACATAAGGCCTACATGTATATCATGCAGTCACAGTCATGTACAGGACCCTGGGAGAGGGTCGACACGAACACATCAATAATGTCGGCAGATGACAACAAGTCGTACCTCCAGTTGAGACGACTCGTACCGTCCGACACGCTTAAGTCAAGTCGTACCGTCGTCAGTCAGGCAGGCAGGACACTGACTCTGAGGCTGGGCTGGAATGGACCGGCCCGTAACTCATTGAAAGTTGATATACACGCGGATCCAGGAATTTTCGCAGGGTGGGTTTTTTATCGGCAAAAAAAAAATCTGAAATGTAGACACGTTTTGTTTCTCCGGACACTTGGCCTATGTAACATCAAAAAGCGGGGGTTCAAATCTGACGATTATCAACACTATAATAATGTACATATACCCCCTAACAAGCTGGCTCTGTACGCAAGGCAGACATTATTACAAGCAAAATAATTTGGGTGTCGGAGCAGGGGGTAGGGGCGGGGTTCAGGAATTTCTATGACAAAAAAATTGACAGAGCTAGCTGGATCTGGATCCGCGCCTGGAATCGGCTCTCTATCACGAAATAAACCCCGTAGTTGACGCATTCACTTTTTTGCGCCAAAGAAAGATGCTGCACGAAAGATGCATCAGCATCGCACTATACACATGAATGATGTTGCCCGGCCGTGGACATTCGAAAAGGGGGTGGGGGGGGGGGCTGGACACATTATACTGGGACGCTCTTTATGATACTCGCGCTAACATTTTTAAATGCTTTTGTACTTTGTTTCTCCACTTTCCAGTGCTATTATTATAAATACATTTTAGTTGCTGAAACGTTCGGAAAATTCCTTTAAAAATCCTCATTTTTTTTCCTCATCACAAAAATGCGGGGGGTGATTCAATAGCCTATCCCTGCGGTCAAAAACCACTCCGGGAATTACGCCCCTGATGACGGCGCACGGAGTCAACGAGCCTGCCACTCGCATGGTCTTTTTTTTCGTGTCCGGGTTGCCATACGCCTTGACTCAAGTCTACGGTCACAAGGCCTTTGAGAATGAAACAAAAATCCATGAAACTTTTGGCGACTGAACGATCTAAATTGGGTTCGTATTGTGTACTTAATAATTTTTACTAACACTTGCACATGTAATTCGCCAATCGGCGGCGGCGGAACGTTTTTACAACTGGTGACATCACCAAAAAGAGGCATTTGCTCAGACAAAAAAGGCACCTTCCGTTGGTGTGACAGATGAGAAAATTGTGCACGGAATAGTTACCCAAAACAAAATTTAATACCAACATTGATATACACTTTTTAAAATGTTTGCATTACATGAAAAGCGCAAGGAGCATTATTATTTCTTGACAGGCCAGTTTTCCATTTTTGAGAGGGGCAATAGTTTTCCATCTCGAGAGAGGGTTTACAATATTTTTAATGCGCGAGGGGTATTTGTGTTTTTGAGAGACACTTTTGCATTACAAGAGAGGAGATCATTTTTAAATGCAACCAATCATAATGCTTTCTTGTGCGTTTGAGGGCAGTCTTATTTTCATCTCGAGGGGCCACATTTTGTGGCAAAATGAGGAATGTCCCCCAAAAGGCATGTTATGAGTAATCACGACTGGAGTTGGATACACTAGGAAAACCATGTAATAAGAACCGGAAAATGTCCCTGACTAAAAAGAAACACATAATAAAAATCTGTGGCTATAGCTTATCCTATTGGGAGTGGGGGTACAAGGACGGATCCAGAACACACTTTTGTTGGAGGGGTGGGGGGTTACAAATCAAGCTAGGCCAAAATGGTATAGGTCCTAAACAGCCTGTTGGCACCAATCTAGAGGGCGTCATTCGCTTCTCAAAGTGGAAGTGGTAGTTTTACATGTGTATCAATCAGTATACTAATTGTGGGAGTGCGAAGCCGAGGGCCCCTGAATTTTTTTTTAGATTCTATGGGCGCCCTGTGGTGCGATCTGAGGCAATTTCTGATGACTGCCAAAGTTTTGGCACAAGAACATCATTTAAACATCTTTTTCGAGTTTACCAATGCATAGGCCTACATGCTGTTCATTCTGAGAGAGACCCTTTCGTTGGCCCTTCCCCAAGTTTTCGTAGGCCCCCAAATTAAAAAAAGACCCCCCCAATAAAAAAGGTACTTAAAAGAACAATAAATAAAATTCCCAAAAAAACTTTTCTTAAAATGATCACTAAAACGTCTTGGCAGCAATAACAATAATGAGTGCCAATTCACAAGTCTTCGTCAGTAGGCCTAACTTCTCGCTCTGAAACTGAATAATCTTGCACTGTCGATTAGAATATATTTGACAAAATCAAACCGTTGGTGAATATATACACAAGGAATGGCAGTGCCGCGCGCGCCGGCCGTTTCACCGGCACCACACCGTGCACGACCAAGGTACGAGTTGACCAAGGTACGAGTTGACTCGAAAGCGACGGCTGTTACATGTGAATGTTTACATGAAAGGCTAGGCAAACACCTCTTAGGCCAAAAAAAAAGTCTGCGGTTTCTGGTATGGAGCTTGCCCCAAAAGTGGTGCGGCGACGCGGCTTTTTGTTTTTTTTACCTGTTTTTTTTGTTTTTTTTGGCTTCAAATATCGGCTGATGACTGCAAATGGTGCCCTACTAAACTTAGTGCAAATATCATGATGGGAGTCCAGAGACGCCACATAAATCTTATTCTCGATCATAACCCCTTCTAAAAACACGTAAAAATTGTGCAGCAGGAGAATTCCAGTCAAACCAGTGAGTTTGGCGGTTTTGAAACATCATCTTGTATTGAATAAAATACTTTTTCATTTTGCCGATGCGCATGGCTACGGCGACGCGCGCGCATACCAGAAACCGGAGACTTTTTTTTGGGCCTTAAGTGGTTATCTCGCACAGGTCGGAGTGGTTGGCGCAGTGAACTAAATTTTAAAGTGGGCCTTATTAACTAAGCTGAGGAGATCTAGGTGCTCAATTCCCTCTTTGAAAGCTTTGACATTGGGAGCAGAGCGAATGTTGGATGGTAGCAGGTTCCATTTCCTTCAGTGTAGTTCTTGGGTAGAGTGAATATTGATAGCACATGAGTTTGTTGAAATTTGGCGGGACAATGATATGAGGACCGAAGTTCTGTCTTGTTGCATGATTTTTCTTAGTGACACCTTGTTTTTATTAATCTGTCTAGGCCTACTCCTCTTAAATCTATGAGAACTATTTGATATCCCTTTGAGTTCATTTTATTGGGAAGTGCACTTCATTTTAAACAGTAAAAACTGTCCATGCTTTTCCGGACGCTTGAGTTGACTCGTACCTTTCATGTGAACATTCACATGTAACAGCCGTTAGTAGTCCTTTTCATAATTCACCAAGAACACCATTGGCGTCATCATCAAACAATATGGCGTCGTTAGAGTCGTAGTCGGTAGTCTCACTCGACTGTGAAACTGTGATGATTTTTAGGAACGATAGGGATTGTTTTCCATTTGCAAACTATTTCCAAATCATTATAATTCTTGTTCCCAAGCCATCTAACATATATTGAGGTTACTATTAGATACAGAAACACCAAAAGGAAGGAGAGACAGTTTTCGAAATGGGTGGCGCAAACTCAAGTGAGGACGCGACACAACAACGGCCGCCCCAGGCGTCCAGGAAGATTTCCACGCGGTCCAAGGCGGCGGACTCCAAAGTGAATGCCGACAACGAGCGGGTGTCGAGATTGGTGCAAGCCATGACGGCACACCCAAGGAAGAGGAGGCAGGGTGCTTGGACTACACAAGCTGCTGACGAAGGATTTGATGGTTACAAAGTATGTTATTGCCTCTTAGTCTTACATTCAAAATGGCTGCCAAGTGCCATTGTTACGCCCCAACTATCGCATCGGTCCCAACTATAGTTGGGCCTGTCCCAACTGTAGTTCCACAGTTGGGCTGGCCCAACTATAGTTGGGCCTGTCCCAACTAGAGTTGGGACGGTCCCAACTGTAAGTTCCACCGTTTAACTCTCTATTATTATTTTCATTTACTGATTACTGTTGTAGTTCTCTATTGTATTTCAGCATAAAGACACAAAGAAACAAACACAGATGTAAAGAAAAGGACAAAGGGAAAGAAAGAATAAATCACGCTGAAACTTTATCGGCCAGAAGTAACAGTTAGTGGAATCAAGTTCACATTCATGAGATTAAAATCCACCCAGCTACCTCAGTTCAGAACATAATTTGGTCCTTCGAGCCGGATCTCTTGATCGTGATTTCCATTGAAAAGGCTCCATATGCATCATGGAAAACAATGTTGACACGCCCGTGTCTGTACCATCGGCAGTCCCCCTCCTCCCACGTAATACGTGTGACGAACATGAAGGTCTGACTCGGGGGGGGGTGTAAAACTAAATCTTTTCTTTTAATTTTTTTTTTTTAATTTAGAAAAACAGACGATTTTCATGAAATTCGCCCCTTCGTGAAAACGGTGACAATATTCTCGATTGATCATGTTTCGATGATAGGCAGGGACATTATTTTGGCCCCCCCCCCCATTAAATTAACAGCAATATGATTTTGCGCCTCTTTTTCTTTCTTTTTCCCCCTTTTCCCCCTCCTTTTTATTTTTGCTTTTGTTTGCTTTTCCAGGGGGAAAGGAGAGGGGCGGGCGCTTGCCCTCCCCTTGTCCCCCCTCGCGACGCCCATGGATATATAGTGACAGGTGTATGGAAGCCCCCATTAGACCCCTCTCACACCAATACGTGAAGCCATTTCGTGGCCACTTCGAGGTGTCCGTGGGCGCAAAAGAAAATCGAAGTAACCACGAAATGGAATCGGATCTCACGGGTGGCCACGAACTAACCACGAATTAAAGACGTGTCGATTCCTTCTGTGGGCCGATTCTCACGGATGCTCCACGGATCACCAAAAAAGTTTTTTGATATGTTGAAAAACTGAAACGTGTGCACTTGGGAAATTTATTGCCGAATTGAAAACGTGTTCAATACGGCTTATTCGAAGTACTCTCGTAGTGTTCTCGAGGTTGGGCTGAAGTTACATCGGATTTTTCGGGATGGCCCCGGATTGATTGTTGGACTGTTTTGCGGCCGTTTTCATTACGCGGTACTCGATGGTACTACGGGGTATCTCGTGGCAACTACGTCAACATGTCTTTTCCACTTCGGGAAAAAAGCTACCGTTTTTCGTCACGTGGGAAACGTTCTTACATCGACCTGTACGTTTTTTTTATTACGTTTTAATGTCGTGGTCATAACGTGGTCCCCCTCGTCGCCGTTTCCATTACGTGCTCTTCTCGTTGTTATCTCGTTTTTTGGGCTCTCGGGTCCATCCTTGGTGTCCGTTTTTGCTATAAAAAGCCCGACATCTCTCATTTTGCATCTTGCTGTCGGGGAGAGAACATATCTACGATCATCTTCACGAGTTGGCCACGAAGTGCTCACGGACTACACGTAGTACTCTCGAGCTGGCGCCGTAGTCACCACTGACACCACGTAGAAGTCTCGAGCTGGCGCCAAAGTCATCACGGGATGCACAATCGGGATGGCCACGAGATGTCGCCGGCGTGCAGTCCGTGAATTCCAGGAAACGGACCCGTGGTGTTTCCGAGGTGGCCACGGATTACTCACAAAGTAAAAACGGGCACCATGAAATAAAAACGTGCTGGCACCAAAAAATGGACAAAAAAAATCGGAGACCATGGATACTGTTGAAAAAATTGCATTTCTGAAGTGACCTCCCACTGGTCTTGGATTGGTGTGAGAGGGGCATAACTTCCTAAGTTCGTAGCGCACTACCACGTGACTGTAACATTACCACACATTATCTTGCTTCCATTAAAAAAAGCATAAACAATGTCACGAATTGTTGTTTTTTAACAAGTATTTAATGTATTTTGTTTGCTTTTTTTGGACAGTTACAATTTGGTACTTACAGTTTTGTGGGTGAGTTATAAGGGGTTCGTTTTGGGTCAATAGTTTAGGGGGACCGACCGACCGACCGACCGACACCCGAGTGACTCGTATAGAAGCGCTGTTGCCAGAGCTTAAAAAAACCCCACCATGATCCGTTATTGAGAATTCGGTTGGAAGATCCGGGTTCATACCAATACGATCCAGAAACTTTAATGCAATTGCCATATGATGCAGGGATCCAAAGTCACAGAAGTCAACCTTGTTTACAGCAAGTAGGATTCAGATTCAAACTCGTCCCCAGGGCCCACTTCAACTTCGGTTTCTTCAGTTTACAAACCTTAATAGGTGGGACCTAGTTCCTTTAGTTCTGATCACTTGACAAACATATTTCTATACTTGATTTACCCAGGCATTATAGTCACGGTGAGTCTGATGTTTTCATCCCTGTAAGAACCGACAATGAGATTCGACAAAAGGGGAAAGGGTGGGGGTGTCGTCAACCCGAAAGTCGAACTTTTCGGCTTTTGTAGGCCTACGGTGTTCGGCTTATGCATGTGAATTGCTTGCTTATATCTTCAGGCCAACAAAGGAGATTTGTGCACAAAGGGCGTATATTACTCAGTCAGAAGTCAGAAGAGTTATAATTAGGCATGTAGGACCTATATAGCGGCTCTAACAGTCGCTATCTACAAGATCAATCAAATCCAGTCTTGGGAACTTTGGCAGTGCTACCCAGGAAATTCCAAGCATACTGTTTTTCAAGCGAATGCATGTGCATGAGGTATGCTCAGAATTTCAGTAGCACTGCCAAAATACACAAGACTGGATTTGATTGATCTTGTTGGTAGCGATCCGCTACGGCCCAATTCAAAACATGATTCAGCAACTTTTGATTTGAAATCGAGATCCTAGAATGTTGTGTTTCTTGAAATACACAGCTGTAAAGCTGAGCTGAAACTTCATCAGGTTAGTTGTTCATCACCCTTCTTTAGATTTTGAGCAGTTTTGTTGCTTCAAACGAAAAAAATGCACAAATTACAAATGATGGACTATACCTTTAATTTTTTTGCAGCTTCGCTGAGAACCGCTGATGCAAACAACTTCAAACTTGACACTGCACATTCTTGGGTTCTAAGCAATACACGTGGTGATTGTCAACTTCGAAATACAGACAGACACACAGAGATTCCTGAAATTACAGTTAGATGAAATGCAGTTACTGGACCCGGGGAGAGGGATCGAAGTCGGCACAAACATCACCATCAGGGCCCAATTTCACGGCGCTGCTACACAGTTAGCAGAAAATATGTGTTTAGCATAGCAGAACATTTTGCTAACTTTAAACACTATTTCACGGCGTGTGTGTGCTAACGGCAGCGCGTGCATGGAGACTTCTATTGTTACGTCACTAAGTTAAGCAAATATATCCTTACGGTCTCCATGAAATAGACGGAGGCTCTGTTAGCAGAAAATCGTGTGCTTACCAGCGCCGTGAAATTGGGCCCAGGTGTACATCATGTCTTAGCTCGTTTTTGTCATCAGAGCAAAAGAACTTATTGTACCTATATGTGTACATACACTGTTTTTATACTGCTTTATCAGAAATTGACAACATTAATACCTACCAAGGTTCGGTCTGCTTTCTTCCCTGTGGTTGCGTATTGGGCGTCACGTACATGACCCCATGTATGAGAATACTGCTCGACACCCTGGGGACGCTCGAGGTTGCTTTAAAATACATTTCACAAACAGAACCCCCGAAAAGTGGTGATACCCAGACAAATGAACTTTTAACCACCTTCTCTGATTGGCACTTCCATAATGTTAGCAAACATAATATTATGATGCGACTTATCGTGAGAATTAGATCCAAAAACTTTAATACGTTTACCATGCAGGGATCAAAAGTCACCGAAGTCAAACTTGTTTACAGCAAGTAGGATTCTGATTCAAACTCGTCCCCGGGGCCTACTTCAACTTCGGTTTCTTCAGTTTACAAACCTTGAGGTATATACATGTATAACCTAGTTCTTTTATTTCCGATTTGTTACCACAAGCAACAAGCAAATGTGTTTTACCGTATTCTTGGTGATAGGAGAGTTTTTAACTCTAGCCCTACTTTAACCGTCCTGAAAATGTGCACCCTAGCTATATGCATTGTTTTCACTTAATTTACCCTGAGGTTATAAGAAAAAGACACCATTTAGCCGAAAGTATTGACCAGGAAACTTGAACTTGAAGTAGGCTATATTATCACTCATGGTAAATGAAGTTACCACGTAGCTAAAGTGTTCAGTTGAAGTCGGATGATAGTTTTCAATAAACTCTCAATTATTCTGCCCAAATGAATGAATGAATATATAAAACTTGAAGGATATTTTGAATTGTATCTGTTTAGTACATTTTAGATCACACTTCACTCCTGTATTGATAGATATACCAAAAAAGGCTTTTCTATATGTTGCATGTCTTTCATATCAATTTATACGTGCTTAGTAACTTCTTTTTATTTCACATAAATGCATATTACCCATTTACGTAGCTCCATCATGTTATATGTTGCTCTTTAAAGGTTTAAGCGCAATATAGGGAATGCGTATTACTGTAAGTAAGTATTTAAACTAATTTGAAAACATTCCATTTATACTTTTAGCACCAAGCAGCATTTAATATTGAACACAGTCTATGTTTTGATCTGTTTCTATTTTCCACATAAATTTGTTTTGCAGGTAATAATAATTGTCAATGTAATACATAATGAGAAACACAATACAACCAAAACAATAAAGATGAAGTGCTATAATGAATATATTTTTAGTATACATGAAAAAGATTATAGCCAGATTTTTTGGGATTTTAAATTCACAATCCAATTCAGTGCTAAGGTGTCTTGGCAACAGGAACATTTAAATCAAATCGGTATCTAGATTCAATCAAAATGTATTCCTCATGAACCACAGTATGTCCCCAAAAAGTGTCCGTCTGGCTGTTTGTTTTTAAAATAACTATAAAACCACGAGGTCAAGTTTTGAAATTGTTGGTTGTGCAGATACTCCTACGCCTTGGCCTCAACCCCTATGAGTTCCATTTAATTTCATTATCGCATCACTGCACAATTGTCAATTGATCACAAAACATTTTTGGACATGCCTCATAATCAATTTCAATGCTGTTTTATGTAAGTTGTGTAAAATCCTTCATGTTGTGAAAAAAGGCTGATGTGGTTTGGGATTGGAATCATTTGCCCTTGAGCATTACACTGAGGTCTTGTCATGATGACTGATAGTCAGGCAAAGGATTCCAATCCCAACTGCAGCCCTTTTTACAACATGAAGGATTTTACACAGCTTACTTAACACAGTACTGAAATGGAATAATCCAAGGACAGTGTCCAAACATGTTGTTGTGATCAATTGACAATTGAGTAGTGATGCGTGACTGAAATTAAATGAAACCCATAAGGGTTGAGGCCAAGGCTTAGGAGTATCTGCACAACCAAACAAATTTCAAAATTGACTTCATGGTTTGTAATTATTTCAAAAATAGTCAGACTGACACCTGTTTGGGACATACTGTATATTAGGTTGTTTTATATATTACAATATTAAACCCTTCAGAAATTGGTGATACTGTCAAGAATACTGATTGCAACGATTACAGTTCATGATATTATATGGGGAAAACACCTTTAGGGTACAATATAGGTGGGTATTGTGCAAGGCATTCTTTTGTGTACTTTTTGATACAAGAAAAGCTGCTAGTTCATACGTTTTGGAAGGTGGAATAAAACAAGCAATATTAAAGTTTCTTACTCAGTTAAACTTTTTGTGTGTGAACTGTGAACACTTCAGTTAATCGTTACGGGGGGGGGGGGGGAAGGTGTCTCCCAAGCGACTTTGCCATTAGATCTATCATGTAGGACCAATATCAGATTTGTTGAAGATCAAAGACATGAAATATTTAATATCTTGTTTCTTTTTTAATGCAGGCTTCAAAAATAATTACCTACTGCTTGAAGCGTAATCCAAAAGCTATAAGTTCAGTATGCAGGGCTAGCTAGCTACATATACACGTGCTGTCTATAGATATTTGCTTTTCTTATCAAACCGTCTTAATGTCGAGCAAAGTCATACCAATGCAATTTTTAAAAGCCAATTCACATGAAAGCTATAAAATCAACTGGAAATTATTAAGAAATGAACTTGAAGTGTCACTGATCTGAGGCTGTCGAAAGTATTTAAGTCGTTTTGTCACTTGTATCAGATCCAAAGAGTCAGTGAGGTTAATAATATAGTAGAACAAAAATCCAGTGTGAACCGATGCGAGAATTAAAGTGTTTATGAAACATGATCATCAGGCACCGAATTGACTGAAATTACCTTCATTCAAAAATGCGGTGATTATGTAGTGAAATGGTTCGAAGGAATGCTTAGAAAGCGCTCATCATTGAGAGAACATCATGCAGTCATTCATCCAGTTTTCAGTGTGGGTGCGTCGGCTAAGGTTGATGTTTCGCAACGTTTGTAAACAAGACCATTTCCGATTAAACCGAAATCGTCACCTAACTGTCGTTATGATATCATGTTTCCGCAGGGCACGCAAAGCCAGGCTACAAGACCCAGTGAATTGTTCATAAGACCCAGTGAATTGTTCGTAATTGTCTTTGCAAGTCAGTGATTCCGCCTGGTGACAGGATAACAGGTTAGTCACTGTTGTATCATCTGGGAATAGCGGTCGTTTACCCCTTTACTTCTCTCTGTTCTAATCTGAGGGCATCTTGCAAAGGTATGGGAGGGTCAAACTGCAACGGTCATCATTCCATCCAACCCGCTCGGCGTCTCTCCAGAAAGAGCCGCAGTCCTCGTCACCTCCAGAGTCGTCCGGTTGGCCAGTAAGCCATCCGGCGTCGTAGTCAAAGCTCGTCCCGTCACTCCAGGTGAAGCTTCCTTCGTTCGCCAGGTCGCTGTGCCCAATCCAGACGTGAGCTCCCACAAATTCCTCATTTGGTACCAGAGAGGTACTCCACATCTGGAGCATTAAGTAGTTCTCCCCGGAACTGTGGATGGACGCCAGGTGCCCCTGGCCGTTTTGGGTGAAGAACTCTTGGCAGTGCTCCTCTGCCGATTGCCAGGTCTTGGGAGGACCGAAGAAACGGTAGCAGTAGTTACCGTAGCCTGTCCAGAGCGGTGGACAGCAGGCATCCGCGGATACTAAACCGAGGACCACAAAGAACATCACGCACGAAATCTTACGGAAAACCATGATGACGATCTTCAAGTCAGGTTTGCTGTGTGTTCTTACCGAGGCTAGTTGCAGTCGATGAATGATCTGGAAACATGAAGTACTCCGCTATTCAACATCCCATATTAAGGTTTCCCGACTTGCTGCATGACATGAGTTTTAAGTAGGTTTCCACCCCATTGAACTTTGGATCACGTGACACTGTGTAGGGCCTATTCCACAGAACAACATGTACGTGGTTCTGTCGAAGTTTGGTAATGGATTTTGGACGATTCCCAAAAAGGTTCAACATTACGGCAAAGGGGACAACCCAAGCGACGTGAAACGTGACTCGAGCTCAGAGTCTGGGGCAAAAGATGTAAAACTAAATTCTGTCCAAACTTATGTATAATACATTGCCCAACATGTACTTCATGCTAAAGCTTAAGAAGTTGCACGGTACAGTCAATTATAAGTGAAGGGGTTTGGGGGGGGGGAGGGGGAGAAATATTGAGGGACTAACGAAATAGCCTTAATGTGCTCGTGACTTATGTCTTGTGCGCGTTTTAACATCAGTTGCATATTAAATTAGGGCCCGTCTGACGCTCTTCACACAACAACGCAAGTCAAAGTGCATGCAGACTGGCCAGTCTTTGATGTTTAATATGGTAACCCTCTCCCTTGGTGCACCGACTGCATGCTATTATATACATGTACATGTAGTCACCTAATTGCAGTATTCGCGGCATGGTTCACTCTGCTTTCTTCTCTGTGGTTGCTTATTGTGCGTCACATTGCCTAATATTTGTGACGAATTTTTTAAGAGTATAATAATATTTTTTTCTAAGCGATTTTATAGGAAGCATATCGTGTTCACAAGTACTTTTAAATACAGTTAAACAGTCTTTAAACCCATGATGATCCCGCACCGAATGTTTTTCTTTGCCACCCACCTCTGATTCGCCTCACTTCACATCCGTATTGTTAGAGGAGGGGGGGGGGGATATGATCCGTTCTTGAGAATTCGGTTGGAAGATCCGGGTTCATACAAATAAAATCCAGAAACTTTGATGCAATTGCCAAGTGATGCAGGGATCAAAATGTCACAGAAGTCAACCTTGTTTACAGCAAGTAGGATTCTGATTCAAACTCGTCCCCGGGGCCCGGGGCCTACTTCAACTTCGGTTTATTCAAGTTTACAAACCTTAGGTGGGACTTTAGTTCCTTAAGTTCTGATCACTTGACAAATACATTTCTAGTTTTACTTGTTTTACCCAGGCATTATGATCAGGATGAGTTTGTTGTTTTCATCCCCGTAAGACCCGTTCCCTGACCAAAGTCGAACTTTTCGGCTTTTGTGAGCGGTGTTTGGCTTATGTGAATTGCTTGCTTATAATCTCTATAGGCCAACAAAGGAGATTTGATTGTGCACACTGAGCGCATTATAATTACTTTACAGTCAGAAGTCAGAAGAGCTATAAGACATTAAGGACCCGTACGGCTGTAGCGGTCGCATTCAACAAAGATCAATCAAATCCTGTCTTGGGCCGGACTTTGGCAGTGCTACCTGGGAAATTACAAGCATACTGTTTTTCAAGCGAATGCAATCATGTGCATGAGGTATATGCTCAGAATTTTCCGGGTAGCACTGCCAAAATACTCAAGACTGGATTTTATTGATCTTGTTGGTAGTGAACGCTACAGCTGGTATAGGCCTACATGTCTTATAACTCCTTTGATTGTGAAGGGTGGTCGTCTTTAGTAGAAAAAAAATGAGGCTTTTGATCAGGAAACCTGATCGTTTGTGTGTTATGGCGACTGAAGTTACCACGCAGCTAAAGTGTTCAGTTGAAATCGGATAATGTTTCAATAAAGTCTCAATTATTCTGCCCAAGATGAGTGAATGAAAATACATGTATAAAAACTTGAAGGCTATTATGATTTGTATCTGTATTTTTTTTTAGATCAGACGTCACTCATCTACTTATAGATAATATACACAAATCCACTTTAGAAGTGTCACATGTGCCTTGTTTTTATATATTGTATGTCTGTCATATCAGAGTTATGCATTATTCGAGTGAAAACGTCTTTTTATTTCACATGAATGTATATTACCCATTTCTGTAACTCCATGATCTTATATAATTCGGTTAAAAAAAGGTTTAAGCGAAAAAGTGAATCCACAAAAGCAATTATTTGAAAATGAAATATTCCTTTTCTATTGTTAATACAGATCAGCATTTTTAATTGTACTGAAATTTTGCTGGTTTGTTTTTCATTTGCATATTAAATTAGGTAATGATTGTAAAGTAACACAGAGATAAGGGCTATATGCAGTGATTTAATTTAATTAATACATTTTCAGTACAAGTCTTCACAGATTATATTAGATTATAAATCTCAGTCGAAATGAGTATAAAGTTTGTCTTGGCAGTAGGAACGTTTAAATTACATCTGTATCTAGATCAAATCGAAATGTATTCCTCATGCACTATTAGGTTGTTTTCTAGAAACTTTGAAGGCATGTTTTGCCTTGAATTTCCATTTCATTGACTTACATATTCACACCTTCAGAAACTGGTGATACTGCCAAGAATACTGATTACAATGATTCAAATTCCCATCAGGTTACAATGATTATAGTATAATATAAATTGTGCAAATCATTCTTTTTATGTCATTTTTGATACAACTGGTCTGCTGGTTCAGACGTTTTGGAAGTTGGAATAAAGCTCACGCAATATTAAAGTGTCTTACTCAGTTAAACTTTTCCTGTGTGACCTAGCGACTTTGCCATTACATCAACCGCATAAGATTTGTTGAAGATCGGAGACATTATATATTTAATAACTTGTTCCTTATTTTAATACAGAGTATTATTGTCACGATATCGTGCCATATTTATTATTACCTACTGCGGCAAGCATACTCCAAAACCTATAAGTTCCATATGCAGGGCCAGCTATATAGCCTACATGCGCTTTTGCTTTTCTTATCAAACCGTCTTTAAATCGAGCAAAGTCATACAATGCAGGTTTTTAAACGAGTCAATTTACACATGAAAGTTATAAAAGCCATTTGGAAATTATTACGAAATGAACTTGCAGTGTCTCTGGTCTGAGGCTCCCAAAGTATTTTAAGTCGTTTTTTGGTCACTGTTTCAGATCCGAAGAGTTAGGGAGGTTAATAATTAGTAGAACAAAAAAAACAGTGTCAACTGATGCGAGATCTTAAATGAAACATGATCGTCAGGCACCGAAATTACTGAAATTACTTATTTTCAAATGGCTTTTATAGCTTTCATGTGTGAATTGGCTCGTTTAAAATCTGCACTGGTATGACTTTGCTTCTGCCGTTCTATATACTGGACCGATTCTGGGCCAACACATTATACCGGACATAATCCAATACAATCCATTACTGGGCTACAACGACAAAAAAATACACTGCAAGCAAATCATCTCATATATGTATATACCCTAATGCGTGCGGTGGCTTGAGGTACGGGACTGAAACTGAATACCTACAAGAAAAACAAACTATAAATCAAAATCCGGTCGAAACTTCAGGACTTTCGTGCTGTCAATTTGAAGGGAGGCGTTTGGGAGGGAAATTATGAAGACAGAAAATGGTATGGACAGAACACGAAACAATCATGGTCCCCCTGTTTCGGCCGATGTCTTGTTAAGATTTTTACACCAAGTGTATGCTTATTGTGACCAACACACTGAAAACAACAAAATCGAAATACATACGTCTCAGCATGGGCGTCGCGGGGGGGGGGGGCACTTGCACCCTCCCTCTCTCTACTGGAAAAGCAAAGGGAAAAAGACAAAAAGAGGCGTAAAATTTAAATGGAGAATATGCTAGCGAAAGTACAAGGATTTTTTTGGGGGGGGGATGTGCTTTGCCCCCTCCCCCCAAAAAAATCCTAACGACGCCCATGCACCTCGGTATTTCTTGAGACGTGACTCGAGATCTCTTCACAGCAAACCCGACTTTAAAATCATCGTGGTTTTTGGTAGATTACCCAAGTGAACTTGAATTAAATTGTCTGCACTCAAAATAGGCCAACTTGTTTGTCTGAGGTGTTGTTTGAGGTCGTATATTTAGAGGGTAAACGGACTGCGCACTATAAATACTCGCGTCCAACCAACTTTCTTCTTCTATAAACTGGGATATTGGGACTTGTCATAAGTTGACTTCTTGTGAGATTTGGATTAAGCATAAGCAAGTAGTACAGTGGATTAATGGCCTTTGTTAGTTTGTATACTCCACGTTTTTCCGAAATGTTTAAAAGCTGGGGGAATGGAAAACATGTGTCTGAAATGCTAAAATGTGGGAGGCACGTGCCAGCCCGTGTCTGGTAGAGCCCTGTTCTTCCGGTACTGCCTTCATAGAAATGATGATTATCTTTAAAGGTACAAGTGGAACCTTTGGGAGATGTTGTGCCAGGCACAAACGTCGACTGTTTCACAAAACCACCTGCTGTTCTAGGAAAGCAATACGTAGCTCATACCGTAAATCTGGACATGAGCCAAATTTTAATAGCTGAGCTAAGTCTTATAAATAAAACTCAATTATAACCGAGAATAATATTGTCTGGTATCCGGGTTTAACCATAACTGTTACCCAGAAAGTATATTGAGATGCAAAATAGCGGCCAAGAATTTTGCAAATAAAAAGAGGCACATCTCGTGTCTCCAGATCATTCATCCATTGCAATTTGGCCTGTGAACACAACAAAACTGACTTGATGATCGTCATCATGGCTTTCCGTAAGATTTCGTGCGTGATGTTCTTTCTGGTCCTCGGTTTAGTATCCGCGGATGACTGTCCACCGCTCTGGACAGGCTACGGTAACTACTGCTACCGTTTCTTCGGTCCTCCAAAGACCTGGCAATCGGCCGAGGAGCACTGCCAAAAGTTCTTCATCCGTAACGGTCAGGGGCACCTGGCGTCCATCCACAGCTCCGAGGAGAACGACTTCTTGATACAGATGTGGAGTAGCTCTCTGGTACCAAACGAGAACCGTGTGGGAAATAGCGTCTGGATTGGGCACAGCGACCAGGCGAACGAAGGAAGCTTCACCTGGAGTGACGGGACGGGCGTTGGTTACACCGGCGGGTGGCTTACTGGCCAACCAGACGACCACGGACAAGGCGAGGACTGCGGCTCGCTCTGGAGGACCAGCCAGCAGGTTGGATGGAATGATTGGCCATGCGGTTTGGCCCTCCCACACCTTTGCAAGATGCCCTCATATTAGAACAGAGAGCAGTAAAGGGGTAAACGACCGCTTTTCCCAGATGGTAAAACAATAACTAACCTGTTATCCTGTCACCAAGAGGATTCACTGACTTGCAAAGACAATAACCAACAATTCACTGGGTCATTTAGCCTGGCTTTGTGTGTCGTATGGAAACATGTGATCATAGCGACAGTTAGGTGACGATTTCGGTTTAATAAAATTGGTCTGGCTTACAAACTTGCGAAACATCAACTTAAACCGACACACCCACATTGAAAATTGGATGAAAGACTGCATGATGTTCTCCGAATGATGAACGCTTTCTAAGTATCCCTTTGAACCTGAGATAGATATTTTGAGTAAAGGTAATTGCAGTAATTTCGGTGACTGATAATCATGTTTCATCAACAAGTTGGATCGCATTAAAGTTTACACTGTATTTTGTTTGTACTACATGTATATCATTAACCTCTCTAACTCAAACAGTGACAAAAACCGACTTAAAATACTTTCGAGAGCCTCAGATCAGTGACACTGCAAGTTCATTTCGTAATAATTTCCAATTGCTTTTAGAGCTTTAATTTGTGAATTGGCTTTTTAAAAACTGCATTGGTATGACTTTGCTCGATTTAAAGACGGTTTGATAAGAAAAGCAAATATCTTTGAACAGCGCATGTAGGCCTTTAGTTGGCCCTGCATATTGAACTGATAACTTTTGGAGTACGTTAGCCGCAGTAGGTAATGCTAAATATGGTGCCTGATATGACAGTAATACTGTGTATAAAAGCCTGCATTAAATATGTAATATCTTTGACCTTTAACCCATAACCAGTGTTCACAGTCCTCACAAGAGTAAGAAACTTTTAATATTACGTGAGTTTTATTCCAACTTTCAAAACGTCTAAACCAGCAGACGTGCTTGTATTAAAAGTACACAAAGGGATGTCTTGCACAATGAGTTGTAACTCGTGGCTGAAGTTACCACGCAGCTGAAGTTCCAAAGCCTCAGTTTTTTCTCTCTCCTCAAGACAACCACCCTTTACAATCAAACAGTTATAATACATGTATGCCTATAACAGCTGTAACAGTCGCTGTCAATAGAACTTTGGCAGTGCTATATCCGGGAAATTGCATGTGCATGACCAAACTCATACGCATGCATTAGCTTGAATACAGTATGCTTGGGATTTCCTGGGTAGCACTGCCAAAGTTCCCAAGACTGGATTTGATTGATCTCATTGATAGCGGTGCTGCTACAGCCACTATAACTCTTCTTTGCCCAACTTCACTGCGCTGCCTGAAAGTTAGCAGACAAGTTGTGCTTAGCATAGCAGAAATTATTACTAACCTTAAGCACTATTTCACGGCGTGGATGTGCTAACGGTCGCGCGTGCATGGAGTTTTCTAGTGTTACGTTAAGCAAATTTCTCCTCTGAAGTCAGCGCGCCTTCTACTGTGCTAGTATACTTACGGTCTCCATAAAAGAGACAGAGGCTCTTAGCAGAAAATCGTGTGCTCAGCAGCGCCATAAAATTGGGCCCTGATGTAAGTAATACGCCCTTTGTGCACAACAATCCTTCGTTGGCCTGTAAACAACCAATTCACTTGCATGTAAGCCAGGGGTGGCAGAACCGGGGGCTGGGGGGGCGTTCCCCCCCGATTTTCCCAAGTGCCCCTTTTGCGGCCATAAATGTGCCCCCTCGAGCATTAAAGTGTTCCCTCGAGATGAAATAAAAATGCCCTGAAAGTATCTTACTATGTTTGAGAAGAAATCATTTTCCAATAATGGTAATAGATATTTTTGATATAAACGAGGAATATATAAACCAAGTCCCAAAACCCATACAATACGCCCTGAAACTGGGCACATAATGCATATTTAGCATATAATTATTGGTTTTGAAGAGCGCTCCCTTTGTTGGAAGATGGAACCAGCCCCCCCCCCCTCTTTCACATATTATGTGAAAGAGCGTGAGCCCGAATATTATGCAACTGATGATATTAAAACGCGCACACCCCCTGCACACAAACTGCCACTAGCACAAGGGCTATTTCGTTAGTCTCTCAACATTTCCTCCCTCCGGCCCCCATCCCCCAACTCCCTTCACTGTACCGTGCAACTTCTTAAGCTTTAGCATGAATTTAGTTGATCAAAAGGATTTAGTTTTGCACAAGGTTTTTTTTCCTCCAGACTCTTAGCTTGAGTCACGTATTTCACGTCGCTGGGACTGTCCCCTTTCCCCTTTTATTTTATTTTGACAGCTATTCGTTCGCAACGGGATAGCAATGTGATATGCTGAACCTTTTGGGAATGGTCCAAATTTATTACATACAGGTCTAGAGCTTGCAGTCTTTCTTCATATGAAAGCTCCCTTAGGGCTGGGACCAACTTGGTGGCCCTCCTTTGAACTTTTTCCAAGATATGGTTATATGATTGAACACAGTATTCAAGATGAAGTAGATTCTTTTTTTTCTTCTCTTTTCAATCAGCAATTTTTTTGGGTTCACAATTTGAACAGAAAACTGGCCCTAAAACTGAAACTGTATGTGTCTTCTTCAATTTGTCATCAAGTAAACAGCGCCCTCAGTTGTCCGGAAGGAAACAGGTCATCTCATACCTTGGGCAACTCGTACCTTCCATTCCACTCGACATCTTTATACCAACTCGTACCTTGGACAACTCGTACCTTCGCCAAGTCGTACCTCCAGTTGAGACGACTCGTACCGTCCGACACGCGTAAGTCAAGTCGTACCGTCGTCAGTCAGGCAGGCAGGACATTGACTCTGAGGCCGGGCTGGAATGGACCGGCCCGTAACTCATTGAAAGTGGATATACACACGAATCTGATTTTTGAATCCAGGGGCAGATCCAGGAATTTTCGCAGGGTGGGGTTTTTATCGGCAAAAAAATAAATCTGAAATGTAGACACGTTTTGTTTCTCCGGACACTTTGGCCTATGTAACATCAAAAAGCGGGGGGTGGGTACAAGCTGGCTCTGTGCGCAAGGCAGACATTATTACAAGCAAAAGAATTTGGGGTGTCGGAGCAGGGGGGGGGGCGGGGTTGAGGAATTTCTATGAAAAAGAAATTGACAGAGCTGAGGGCGGTTTTGACCCCCCCCCCCTCTGGATCCGCGCCTGGAATCGGCTCTCTATCACGAAAGGGGGGAAGGGTGGACACATTATACTGGGACGCTCTTTATACTCGCGCTAACATTTTTAAATGCTTTTGTACTTTGTTTCTCCACTTTCCAGTGCTATTATTATAAATGCATTTTAGTTGCTGAAACGTTCGGAAAATTCCTTTAAAAATCCTCATTTTTTTTTCTCATCACAAAAAAGCGGGGGATGATTCAATAGCCTATCCCTGCGGTCAAAAACCACTCCGGGAATTACGCCCCTGATGACGGCGCACGGAGTCAACGAGCCTGCCACTCGCATGGTCTTTTTTTTCGTGTCCGGGTTGCCATACGCCTTGATTGACTCAAGTCTACGGTCACAAGGCCTTTGAGAATGAAACAAAAATCCATGAAACTTTTGGCGACTGAACGATCAAAATTGGGTTCGTATTGTGTACTTAATAATTTTTACTAACATCTGCACATGTAATTCGCCAATCGGCGGCGGCGGAACGTTTTTACAACTGGTGGCATCACCAAAAAGAGGCATTTGCTCAGAAAAAAGGCACCTTCCGTCGGTGTGACAGAGGAGAAAATTGTGCAAGGAATAGTTACCCAAAACAAAATGTAATACCAACATTGATATACACCTTTTAAAATGTTTTCATTACATGAAAAGCGTAAGAAGCATTTATTATTTCTTGACAGGCTTGTTTTCCATTTTTGAGAGGGGCAATAGTTTTCCATCCCGAGAGAGGGTTTACAATATTGCTAATGCGCGAGGGGTATTGTGTTTTTGAGAGACACTTTTGCATTACAAGAGAGGAGATCATTTTTAAATGCAACCAATCATAACGCTTTCTTGTGCGTTTGAGGGCAGTCTTATTTTCATCTCGAGGGGGCACATTTTGTGGCAAAATGAGGAATGTCCCCCAAAAGGCATGTTATGAGTAATTACGTCTGGAGTTGGATACACTAGGAAAACCATGTAATAAGAACCGGAAAATGTCCCTGACTAAAAAGAAACACATAATAAAAATCTGTGGCTATAGATTATCCCATTGGGAGTGGGGGTTCAAGGACGGATCCAGAACACACTTTTGTTGGAGGGGTGGGGGCGTACAAATCAAGCTAGGCAAAAATGGTATAGGTCCTAAACAGCCTGTTGGCACCAATCTAGAGGGCGTCATTCGCTTCTCAAAGTGGAAGTGGTAGTTTTACATGTGTATCAATCAGTATACTAATTGTGGGAGTGCGAAGCCGAGGGCCCCTGAATTTTTTTTTAGATTCTATGGGCGCCCTGTGGTGCGATCTGAGGCAATTTCTGATGACTGCCAAAGTTTTGGCACAAGAACATCATTTAAACATCTTTTTCGAGTTTACCAATGCATAGGCCTACATGCTGTTCATTCTGAGAGAGACCCTTTCGTTGGCCCTTCCCCAAGTTTTCGTAGGCCCCCAAATTAAAAAAAAGACCCCCCCAATAAAAAAGGTACTTAAAAGAACAATAAATAAAATTCCCAAAATAACTTTTCTTAAAATGATCACTAAAACGTCTTGGCAGCAATAACAATAATGAGTGCCAATTCACAAGTCTTCGTCAGTAGGCCTAACTGCTCGCTCTGAAACTGAATCATCTTGCACTGTCGATTAAAATATATTTGACAAAATCAAACCGTTGGTGAATGTATACACATGGAATGGCAGTGCCGCGCGCGCCGGCCGTTTCACCGGCACCACACCGTGCACGACCAAGGTACGAGTTGACCAAGGTACGAGTTGACTCGAAAGCGACGGCTGTTACATGTGAATGTTTACATGAAAGGCTAGGCAAACACCTCTTAGGCCAAAAAAAAGTCTCCGGTTTCTGGTATGGAGCTTGCCCCAAAAGTGGTGCGACGACGCGGCTTTTTGTTTTTTTTACCTGTTTTTTTTTTTTTTTGGCTTCAAATGTCGGCTGATGACTGCAAATGGTGCCCTACTAAACTTAGTGCAAATATCATGATGGGAGTACAGAGAGGCCACATAAATCTTATTCTCGATCATAACCCCTTCTAAAAACACGTTAAAATTGTGCAGCAGCAGAACTCCAGTCAAACCAGTGAGTTTAGCGGTTTTGAAACATCATCTTGTACTGAATAAAATTTTTTTTTCATTTTGCCGACGCGCATGGCTACGGCAACGCGCGCATACCAGAAACCGGAGACTTTTTTTTTTTGGCCTTAAGTGGTTATCTCGCACAGGTCGGAGTGGTTGGCGCAGTGAACTAAATTTTAAAGTGGGCCTTATTAACTAAGCTGAGGAGATCTAGGTGCTCAATTCCCTCTTTGAAAGCTTTGACATTGGGAGCAGGGCGAATGTTGGATGGTAGCAGGTTCCATTTCCTTCAGTGTAGTTCTTGGGTAGAGTGAATATTGATAGCACAGTTTGTTGAAATTTGGCGGGACAATGATATGAGGACCGAAGTTCTGTCTTGTTGCATGATTTTTCTTAGTGACACCTTGTTTTTATTAATCTGTCTAGGCCTACTCCTCTTAAATCTATGAGAACTATTTGATATCCCTTTGAGTTCATTTTATTGGGAAGTGCACTTCATTTTAAACAGTAAAAACTGTCCATGCTTTTCCGGACGCTTGAGTTGACTCGTACCTTTCATGTGAACATTCACATGTAACAGCCGTTAGTAGTCCTTTTCATAATTCACCAAGAACACCATTGACGTCATCATCAAACAATATGGCGTCGTTAGAGTCGTAGTCGGTAGTCTCACTCGACTGTGAAACTGTGATGACTTTTTAGGAACGATAAGGATTGTTTTCCATTTGCAAACTATTTCCAAATCATTACAATTCTTGTTCCCAAGCCATCTAACATATATTGAGGTTACTATTAGATAAAGAACCACCAAAAGAAAGGAGAGACAGTTTTCGAAATGGTCGGCGCAAACTCAAGTGAGGACGCGACACAACAACGGCCGCAACAGGCGTCCAGGAAGATTTCCACGCGGTCCAAGGCGGCGGACTCCAAAGTGAATGCCGACAACGAGCGGGTGTCGAGATTGGTGCAAGCCATGACGGCACACCCAAGGAAGAGGAGGCAGGGTGCTTGGACTACACAAGCTGCTGACGAAGGATTTGATGGTTACAAAGTATGTTATTGCCTCTTAGTCTTACATTCAAAATGGCTGCCAAGTGCCATTGTTACGCCCCAACTATCGCATCGGTCCCAACTATAGTTGGGCCTGTCCCAACTGTAGTTCCACAGTTGGGCTGGCCCAACTATAGTTGGGCCTGTCCCAACTAGAGTTGGGACGGTCCCAACTGTAAGTTCCACCGTTTAACTCTCTATTATTATTTTCATTTACTGATTACTGTTGTAGTTCTCTATTGTATTTCAGCATAAAGACACAAAGAAACAAACACAGATGTAAAGAAAAGGACAAAGGGAAAGAAAGAATAAATCACGCTGAAACTTTATCGGCCAGAAGTAACAGTTAGTGGAATCAAGTTCACATTCATGAGATTAAAATCCACCCAGCTACCTCAATTCAGAACATAATTTGGTCCTTCGAGCCGGATCTCTTGATCGTGATTTCCATTGAAAATGCTCCATATGCATCATGGAAAACAATGTTGACACGCCCGTGTCTGTACCATCGGCAGTCCCCCCCCCCCCCCACACGTAATACGTGTGACGAACATGAAGGTCTGACTCGGGGGGGGGGTGTAAAACTAAATCTTTTCTTTTAATTTTTTTTTTTAATTTAGAAAAACAGACGATTTTCATGAAATTCGCCCCTTCGTGAAAACGGTGACGATATTCTCGATTGATCATGTTTCGATAATAGGCAGGGACATTATTTTGGCCCCCCCATTAAATTAACAGCAATATGATTTTGAGCCTCTTTTTCTTTCTTTTTCCCCTTTTCCCCCTCCTTTTTATTTTTGCTTTTGTTTGCTTTTCCAGGGGGAAAGGGGAGGGGCGGGCGCTTGCCCTCCCCTTGTCCCCCCTCGCGACGCCCATGGATATATAGTGACAGGTGTATGGAAGCCCCCTATTAGACCCCTCTCACACCAATACGTGAAGCCATTTCGTGGCCACTTCGAGGTGTCCGTGGGCGCAAAAGTTTAAAAATCGAAGTAACCACGAAATGGAATCGGATCTCACGGGTGGCCACGAACTAACCACGAATTAAAGACGTGTCGATTCCTTCTGTGGGCCGATTCTCACGGATGCTCCACGGATCGCCAAAAAAGTTTTTTGATATGTTGAAAAACTGAAACGTGTGCACTTCGGAAATTTATTGCCGAATTGAAAACGTGTTCAATACAGCTTATTCGAAGTACTCTCGTAGTGTTCTCGAGGTTGGGCTGAAGTTACATCGGATTTTTCGGGATGGCCCCGGATTGATTGTTGGACTGTTTTGCGGCCGTTTTCATTACGCGGTACTCGATGTTACTACGGGGTATCTCGTGGCAACTACGTCAACATGTCTTTTCCACTTCGGGAAAAAAGCTACCACGGACTTTCCAACTTCGACCTCAGTACGTCTATTAAGTTTTTATCTCGTGTCCCCTTCGGGACAACTACGATTTCATTGCGTACTCACCGTTTTTCGTCACGTGAGAAACGTTCTTACATCGACCTGTACGTTTTTTATTACGTTTTAATGTCGTGGTCATAACGTGGTCCCCCTCGTCGCCGTTTCCATTACGTGCTCTTCTCGTTGTTATCTCGTTTTTTGGGCCCTCGGGTCCATCCTTGGTGTCCGTTTTTGCTATAAAAAGCCCGACATCTCTCATTTTGCATCTTGCTGCTGAGGAGAGAACATATCTACGATCATCTTCACGAGTTGGCCACGAAGTGCTCACGGACTACACGTAGTACTCTCGAGCTGGCGCCGTAGTCACCACTGACACCACGTAGTAGTCTCGAGCTGGCGCCAAAGTCATCACGGGATGCAATCGGGATGGCCACGAGATGTCGCCGGCGTGCAGTCCGTGAATTCCAGGAATTCGGGTTGGTCCCGTGGTGTTTCCGAGGTGGCCACGGATTACTCACGAAGTAAAAACGGGTACCACGAAATAAAAACGTGCTGGCATAAAAAAAACTGACAAAAAAAAACCCAAAACGGAGACCATGGATTCTGTTGAAAAAAAAATGCATTTCCGAAGTGACCTCACACTGGTCATGGATTGGTGTGAGAGGGGCATAACTTCCTAAGTTCGTAGCTCACTACCACGTGACTGTAACATTACCACACATTATCTTGCTTCCATTAAAAAAAGCATAAACAATGTCACGAATTGTTGTTTTTTAACAAGTATTTAATGTATTTTGTTTGCTTTTTTTGGACAGTTACAATTTGGTACTTACAGTTTTGTGGGTGAGTTATAAGGGGTTCGTTTTGGGTCAATAGTTTAGGGGGACCGACCGACCGACCGACCGACACCCGAGTGACTCGTATAGAAGCGCTGTTGCCAGAGCTTAAAAAAACCCCACCATGATCCGTTATTGAGAATTCGGTTGGAAGATCCGGGTTCATACCAATACGATCCAGAAACTTTAATGCAATTGCCATATGATGCAGGGATCCAAAGTCACAGAAGTCAACCTTGTTTACAGCAAGTAGGATTCAGATTCAAACTCGTCCCCAGGGCCCACTTCAACTTCGGTTTCTTCAGTTTACAAACCTTAATAGGTGGGACCTAGTTCCTTTAGTTCTGATCACTTGACAAACATATTTCTATACTTGATTTACCCAGGCATTATAGTCACGGTGAGTCTGATGTTTTCATCCCTGTAAGAACCGACAATGAGATTCGACAAAAGGGGAAAGGGTGGGGGTGTCGTCAACCCGAAAGTCGAACTTTTCGGCTTTTGTAGGCCTACGGTGTTCGGCTTATGCATGTGAATTGCTTGCTTATATCTTCAGGCCAACAAAGGAGATTTGTGCACAAAGGGCGTATATTACTCAGTCAGAAGTCAGAAGAGTTATAATTAGGCATGTAGGACCTATATAGCGGCTCTAACAGTCGCTATCTACAAGATCAATCAAATCCAGTCTTGGGAACTTTGGCAGTGCTACCCAGGAAATTCCAAGCATACTGTTTTTCAAGCGAATGCATGTGCATGAGGTATGCTCAGAATTTCAGTAGCACTGCCAAAATACACAAGACTGGATTTGATTGATCTTGTTGGTAGCGATCCGCTACGGCCCAATTCAAAACATGATTCAGCAACTTTTGATTTGAAATCGAGATCCTAGAATGTTGTGTTTCTTGAAATACACAGCTGTAAAGCTGAGCTGAAACTTCATCAGGTTAGTTGTTCATCACCCTTCTTTAGATTTTGAGCAGTTTTGTTGCTTCAAACGAAAAAAATGCACAAATTACAAATGATGGACTATACCTTTAATTTTTTTGCAGCTTCGCTGAGAACCGCTGATGCAAACAACTTCAAACTTGACACTGCACATTCTTGGGTTCTAAGCAATACACGTGGTGATTGTCAACTTCGAAATACAGACAGACACACAGAGATTCCTGAAATTACAGTTAGATGAAATGCAGTTACTGGACCCGGGGAGAGGGATCGAAGTCGGCACAAACATCACCATCAGGGCCCAATTTCACGGCGCTGCTACACAGTTAGCAGAAAATATGTGTTTAGCATAGCAGAACATTTTGCTAACTTTAAACACTATTTCACGGCGTGTGTGTGCTAACGGCAGCGCGTGCATGGAGACTTCTATTGTTACGTCACTAAGTTAAGCAAATATATCCTTACGGTCTCCATGAAATAGACGGAGGCTCTGTTAGCAGAAAATCGTGTGCTTACCAGCGCCGTGAAATTGGGCCCAGGTGTACATCATGTCTTAGCTCGTTTTTGTCATCAGAGCAAAAGAACTTATTGTACCTATATGTGTACATACACTGTTTTTATACTGCTTTATCAGAAATTGACAACATTAATACCTACCAAGGTTCGGTCTGCTTTCTTCCCTGTGGTTGCGTATTGGGCGTCACGTACATGACCCCATGTATGAGAATACTGCTCGACACCCTGGGGACGCTCGAGGTTGCTTTAAAATACATTTCACAAACAGAACCCCCGAAAAGTGGTGATCCCCAGACAAATGAACTTTTAACCACCTTCTCTGATTGGCACTTCCATAATGTTAGCAAACATAATATTATGATGCGACTTATCGTGAGAATTAGATCCAAAAACTTTAATACGTTTACCATGCAGGGATCAAAAGTCACCGAAGTCAAACTTGTTTACAGCAAGTAGGATTCTGATTCAAACTCGTCCCCGGGGCCTACTTCAACTTCGGTTTCTTCAGTTTACAAACCTTGAGGTATATACATGTATAACCTAGTTCTTTTATTTCCGATTTGTTACCACAAGCAACAAGCAAATGTGTTTTACCGTATTCTTGGTGATAGGAGAGTTTTTAACTCTAGCCCTACTTTAACCGTCCTGAAAATGTGCACCCTAGCTATATGCATTGTTTTCACTTAATTTACCCTGAGGTTATAAGAAAAAGACACCATTTAGCCGAAAGTATTGACCAGGAAACTTGAACTTGAAGTAGGCTATATTATCACTCATGGTAAATGAAGTTACCACGTAGCTAAAGTGTTCAGTTGAAGTCGGATGATAGTTTTCAATAAACTCTCAATTATTCTGCCCAAATGAATGAATGAATATATAAAACTTGAAGGATATTTTGAATTGTATCTGTTTAGTACATTTTAGATCACACTTCACTCCTGTATTGATAGATATACCAAAAAAGGCTTTTCTATATGTTGCATGTCTTTCATATCAATTTATACGTGCTTAGTAACTTCTTTTTATTTCACATAAATGCATATTACCCATTTACGTAGCTCCATCATGTTATATGTTGCTCTTTAAAGGTTTAAGCGCAATATAGGGAATGCGTATTACTGTAAGTAAGTATTTAAACTAATTTGAAAACATTCCATTTATACTTTTAGCACCAAGCAGCATTTAATATTGAACACAGTCTATGTTTTGATCTGTTTCTATTTTCCACATAAATTTGTTTTGCAGGTAATAATAATTGTCAATGTAATACATAATGAGAAACACAATACAACCAAAACAATAAAGATGAAGTGCTATAATGAATATATTTTTAGTATACATGAAAAAGATTATAGCCAGATTTTTTGGGATTTTAAATTCACAATCCAATTCAGTGCTAAGGTGTCTTGGCAACAGGAACATTTAAATCAAATCGGTATCTAGATTCAATCAAAATGTATTCCTCATGAACCACAGTATGTCCCCAAAAAGTGTCCGTCTGGCTGTTTGTTTTTAAAATAACTACAAAACCACGAGGTCAAGTTTTGAAATTGTTGGTTGTGCAGATACTCCTACGCCTTGGCCTCAACCCCTATGAGTTCCATTTAATTTCATTATCGCATCACTGCACAATTGTCAATTGATCACAAAACATTTTTGGACATGCCTCATAATCAATTTCAATGCTGTTTTATGTAAGTTGTGTAAAATCCTTCATGTTGTGAAAAAAAGGCTGATGTGGTTTGGGATTGGAATCATTTGCCCTTGAGCATTACACTGAGGTCTTGTCATGATGACTGATAGTCAGGCAAAGGATTCCAATCCCAACTGCAGCCCTTTTTACAACATGAAGGATTTTACACAGCTTACTTAACACAGTACTGAAATGGAATAATCCAAGGACAGTGTCCAAACATGTTGTTGTGATCAATTGACAATTGAGTAGTGATGCGTGACTGAAATTAAATGAAACCCATAAGGGTTGAGGCCAAGGCTTAGGAGTATCTGCACAACCAAACAAATTTCAAAATTGACTTCATGGTTTGTAATTATTTCAAAAATAGTCAGACTGACACCTGTTTGGGACATACTGTATATTAGGTTGTTTTATATATTACAATATTAAACCCTTCAGAAATTGGTGATACTGTCAAGAATACTGATTGCAACGATTACAGTTCATGATATTATATGGGGAAAACACCTTTAGGGTGCAACATAGGTGGGTATCGTGCAAGGCATTCTTTGTGTACTTTTGATACAAGAAAAGCTGCTAGTTCATACGTTTTGGAAGGTGGAATAAAACAAGCAATATTAAAGTTTCTTACTCAGTTAAACTTTTTGTGTGTGAACTGTGAACACTTCAGTTAATCGTTACGGGGGGGGGGGGGGAAGGTGTCTCCCAAGCGACTTTGCCATTAGATCTATCATGTAGGACCAATATCAGATTTGTTGAAGATCAAAGACATGAAATATTTAATATCTTGTTTCTTTTTTAATGCAGGCTTCAAAAATAATTACCTACTGCTTGAAGCGTAATCCAAAAGCTATAAGTTCAGTATGCAGGGCTAGCTAGCTACATATACACGTGCTGTCTATAGATATTTGCTTTTCTTATCAAACCGTCTTAATGTCGAGCAAAGTCATACCAATGCAATTTTTAAAAGCCAATTCACATGAAAGCTATAAAATCAACTGGAAATTATTAAGAAATGAACTTGAAGTGTCACTGATCTGAGGCTGTCGAAAGTATTTAAGTCGTTTTGTCACTTGTATCAGATCCAAAGAGTCAGTGAGGTTAATAATATAGTAGAACAAAAATCCAGTGTGAACCGATGCGAGAATTAAAGTGTTTATGAAACATGATCATCAGGCACCGAATTGACTGAAATTACCTTCATTCAAAAATGCGGTGATTATGTAGTGAAATGGTTCGAAGGAATGCTTAGAAAGCGCTCATCATTGAGAGAACATCATGCAGTCATTCATCCAGTTTTCAGTGTGGGTGCGTCGGCTAAGGTTGATGTTTCGCAACGTTTGTAAACAAGACCAATTTCCGATTAAACCGAAATCGTCACCTAACTGTCGTTATGATATCATGTTTCCGCAGGGCACGCAAAGCCAGGCTACAAGACCCAGTGAATTGTTCATAAGACCCAGTGAATTGTTCGTAATTGTCTTTGCAAGTCAGTGATTCCGCCTGGTGACAGGATAACAGGTTAGTCACTGTTGTATCATCTGGGAATAGCGGTCGTTTACCCCTTTACTTCTCTCTGTTCTAATCTGAGGGCATCTTGCAAAGGTATGGGAGGGTCAAACTGCAACGGTCATCATTCCATCCAACCCGCTCGGCGTCTCTCCAGAAAGAGCCGCAGTCCTCGTCACCTCCAGAGTCGTCCGGTTGGCCAGTAAGCCATCCGGCGTCGTAGTCAAAGCTCGTCCCGTCACTCCAGGTGAAGCTTCCTTCGTTCGCCAGGTCGCTGTGCCCAATCCAGACGTGAGCTCCCACAAATTCCTCATTTGGTACCAGAGAGGTACTCCACATCTGGAGCATTAAGTAGTTCTCCCCGGAACTGTGGATGGACGCCAGGTGCCCCTGGCCGTTTTGGGTGAAGAACTCTTGGCAGTGCTCCTCTGCCGATTGCCAGGTCTTGGGAGGACCGAAGAAACGGTAGCAGTAGTTACCGTAGCCTGTCCAGAGCGGTGGACAGCAGGCATCCGCGGATACTAAACCGAGGACCACAAAGAACATCACGCACGAAATCTTACGGAAAACCATGATGACGATCTTCAAGTCAGGTTTGCTGTGTGTTCTTACCGAGGCTAGTTGCAGTCGATGAATGATCTGGAAACATGAAGTACTCCGCTATTCAACATCCCATATTAAGGTTTCCCGACTTGCTGCATGACATGAGTTTTAAGTAGGTTTCCACCCCATTGAACTTTGGATCACGTGACACTGTGTAGGGCCTATTCCACAGAACAACATGTACGTGGTTCTGTCGAAGTTTGGTAATGGATTTTGGACGATTCCCAAAAAGGTTCAACATTACGGCAAAGGGGACAACCCAAGCGACGTGAAACGTGACTCGAGCTCAGAGTCTGGGGCAAAAGATGTAAAACTAAATTCTGTCCAAACTTATGTATAATACATTGCCCAACATGTACTTCATGCTAAAGCTTAAGAAGTTGCACGGTACAGTCAATTATAAGTGAAGGGGGTTGGGGGGGGGGAGGGGGAGAAATATTGAGGGACTAACGAAATAGCCTTAATGTGCTCGTGACTTATGTCTTGTGCGCGTTTTAACATCAGTTGCATATTAAATTAGGGCCCGTCTGACGCTCTTCACACAACAACGCAAGTCAAAGTGCATGCAGACTGGCCAGTCTTTGATGTTTAATATGGTAACCCTCTCCCTTGGTGCACCGACTGCATGCTATTATATACATGTACATGTAGTCACCTAATTGCAGTATTCGCGGCATGGTTCACTCTGCTTTCTTCTCTGTGGTTGCTTATTGTGCGTCACATTGCCTAATATTTGTGACGAATTTTTTAAGAGTATAATAATATTTTTTTCTAAGCGATTTTATAGGAAGCATATCGTGTTCACAAGTCCTTTTAAATAAAGTTAAAAAGTCTTTAAACCAATGATGATCCCGGGACGAAAGTTTTTCTTTGACCCCCTCCTCTGATTCGCCTCACTTCACATCCGTATTGTTAGAGGAGGGGGGGGGGGGATATGATCCGTTCTTGAGAATTCGGTTGGAAGATCCGGGTTCATACAAATAAAATCCAGAAACTTTGATGCAATTGCCAAGTGATGCAGGGATCAAAATGTCACAGAAGTCAACCTTGTTTACAGCAAGTAGGATTCTGATTCAAACTCGTCCCCGGGGCCCGGGGCCTACTTCAACTTCGGTTTATTCAAGTTTACAAACCTTAGGTGGGACTTTTAGTTCCTTAAGTTCTGATCACTTGACAAATACATTTCTAGTTTTACTTGTTTTACCCAGGCATTATGATCAGGATGAGTTTGTTGTTTTCATCCCCGTAAGACCCGTTCCCTGACCAAAGTCGAACTTTTCGGCTTTTGTGAGCGGTGTTTGGCTTATGTGAATTGCTTGCTTATAATCTCTATAGGCCAACAAAGGAGATTTGATTGTGCACACTGAGCGCATTATAATTACTTTACAGTCAGAAGTCAGAAGAGCTATAAGACATTAAGGACCCGTACGGCTGTAGCGGTCGCATTCAACAAAAGATCAATCAAATCCTGTCTTGGGCCGGACTTTGGCAGTGCTACCTGGGAAATTACAAGCATACTGTTTTTCAAGCGAATGCAATCATGTGCATGAGGTATATGCTCAGAATTTTCCGGGTAGCACTGCCAAAATACTCAAGACTGGATTTTATTGATCTTGTTGGTAGTGAACGCTACAGCTGGTATAGGCCTACATGTCTTATAACTCCTTTGATTGTGAAGGGTGGTCGTCTTTAGTAGAAAAAAAATGAGGCTTTTGATCAGGAAACCTGATCGTTTGTGTGTTATGGCGACTGAAGTTACCACGCAGCTAAAGTGTTCAGTTGAAATCGGATAATGTTTCAATAAAGTCTCAATTATTCTGCCCAAGATGAGTGAATGAAAATACATGTATAAAAACTTGAAGGCTATTATGATTTGTATCTGTATTTTTTTTTAGATCAGACGTCACTCATCTACTTATAGATAATATACACAAATCCACTTTAGAAGTGTCACATGTGCCTTGTTTTTATATATTGTATGTCTGTCATATCAGAGTTATGCATTATTCGAGTGAAAACGTCTTTTTATTTCACATGAATGTATATTACCCATTTCTGTAACTCCATGATGTTATATACTTCGGTTAAAAAAAAGGTTTAAGCGAAAAAAGTGAATCCACAAAAAGCAATTATTTGAAAATGAAATATTCCTTTTCTATTGTTAATACAGATCAGCATTTTTAATTGTACTGAAATTTTGCTGGTTTGTTTTTCATTTGCATATTAAATTAGGTAATGATTGTAAAGTAACACAGAGATAAGGGCTATATGCAGTGATTTAATTTAATTAATACATTTTCAGTACAAGTCTTCACAGATTATATTAGATTATAAATCTCAGTCGAAATGAGTATAAAGTTTGTCTTGGCAGTAGGAACGTTTAAATTACATCTGTATCTAGATCAAATCGAAATGTATTCCTCATGCACTATTAGGTTGTTTTCTAGAAACTTTGAAGGCATGTTTTGCCTTGAATTTCCATTTCATTGACTTACATATTCACACCTTCAGAAACTGGTGATACTGCCAAGAATACTGATTACAATGATTCAAATTCCCATCAGGTTACAATGATTATAGTATAATATAAATTGTGCAAATCATTCTTTTTATGTCATTTTTGATACAACTGGTCTGCTGGTTCAGACGTTTTGGAAGTTGGAATAAAGCTCACGCAATATTAAAGTGTCTTACTCAGTTAAACTTTTCCTGTGTGACCTAGCGACTTTGCCATTACATCAACCGCATAAGATTTGTTGAAGATCGGAGACATTATATATTTAATAACTTGTTCCTTATTTTAATACAGAGTATTATTGTCACGATATCGTGCCATATTTATTATTACCTACTGCGGCAAGCATACTCCAAAACCTATAAGTTCCATATGCAGGGCCAGCTATATAGCCTACATGCGCTTTTGCTTTTCTTATCAAACCGTCTTTAAATCGAGCAAAGTCATACAATGCAGGTTTTTAAACGAGTCAATTTACACATGAAAGTTATAAAAGCCATTTGGAAATTATTACGAAATGAACTTGCAGTGTCTCTGGTCTGAGGCTCCCAAAGTATTTTAAGTCGTTTTTTGGTCACTGTTTCAGATCCGAAGAGTTAGGGAGGTTAATAATTAGTAGAACAAAAAAAACAGTGTCAACTGATGCGAGATCTTAAATGAAACATGATCGTCAGGCACCGAAATTACTGAAATTACTTATTTTCAAATGGCTTTTATAGCTTTCATGTGTGAATTGGCTCGTTTAAAATCTGCACTGGTATGACTTTGCTTCTGCCGTTCTATATACTGGACCGATTCTGGGCCAACACATTATACCGGACATAATCCAATACAATCCATTACTGGGCTACAACGACAAAAAAATACACTGCAAGCAAATCATCTCATATATGTATATACCCTAATGCGTGCGGTGGCTTGAGGTACGGGACTGAAACTGAATACCTACAAGAAAAACAAACTATAAATCAAAATCCGGTCGAAACTTCAGGACTTTCGTGCTGTCAATTTGAAGGGAGGCGTTTGGGAGGGAAATTATGAAGACAGAAAATGGTATGGACAGAACACGAAACAATCATGGTCCCCCTGTTTCGGCCGATGTCTTGTTAAGATTTTTACACCAAGTGTATGCTTATTGTGACCAACACACTGAAAACAACAAAATCGAAATACATACGTCTCAGCATGGGCGTCGCGGGGGGGGGGGGCACTTGCACCCTCCCTCTCTCTACTGGAAAAGCAAAGGGAAAAAAGACAAAAAAGAGGCGTAAAATTTAAATGGAGAATATGCTAGCGAAAGTACAAGGATTTTTTTGGGGGGGGGATGTGCTTTGCCCCCTCCCCCCAAAAAAATCCTAACGACGCCCATGCACCTCGGTATTTCTTGAGACGTGACTCGAGATCTCTTCACAGCAAACCCGACTTTAAAATCATCGTGGTTTTTGGTAGATTACCCAAGTGAACTTGAATTAAATTGTCTGCACTCAAAATAGGCCAACTTGTTTGTCTGAGGTGTTGTTTGAGGTCGTATATTTAGAGGGTAAACGGACTGCGCACTATAAATACTCGCGTCCAACCAACTTTCTTCTTCTATAAACTGGGATATTGGGACTTGTCATAAGTTGACTTCTTGTGAGATTTGGATTAAGCATAAGCAAGTAGTACAGTGGATTAATGGCCTTTGTTAGTTTGTATACTCCACGTTTTTCCGAAATGTTTAAAAGCTGGGGGAATGGAAAACATGTGTCTGAAATGCTAAAATGTGGGAGGCACGTGCCAGCCCGTGTCTGGTAGAGCCCTGTTCTTCCGGTACTGCCTTCATAGAAATGATGATTATCTTTAAAGGTACAAGTGGAACCTTTGGGAGATGTTGTGCCAGGCACAAACGTCGACTGTTTCACAAAACCACCTGCTGTTCTAGGAAAGCAATACGTAGCTCATACCGTAAATCTGGACATGAGCCAAATTTTAATAGCTGAGCTAAGTCTTATAAATAAAACTCAATTATAACCGAGAATAATATTGTCTGGTATCCGGGTTTAACCATAACTGTTACCCAGAAAGTATATTGAGATGCAAAATAGCGGCCAAGAATTTTGCAAATAAAAGAGGCACATCTCGTGTCTCCAGATCATTCATCCATTGCAATTTGGCCTGTGAACACAACAAAACTGACTTGATGATCGTCATCATGGCTTTCCGTAAGATTTCGTGCGTGATGTTCTTTCTGGTCCTCGGTTTAGTATCCGCGGATGACTGTCCACCGCTCTGGACAGGCTACGGTAACTACTGCTACCGTTTCTTCGGTCCTCCAAAGACCTGGCAATCGGCCGAGGAGCACTGCCAAAAGTTCTTCATCCGTAACGGTCAGGGGCACCTGGCGTCCATCCACAGCTCCGAGGAGAACGACTTCTTGATACAGATGTGGAGTAGCTCTCTGGTACCAAACGAGAACCGTGTGGGAAATAGCGTCTGGATTGGGCACAGCGACCAGGCGAACGAAGGAAGCTTCACCTGGAGTGACGGGACGGGCGTTGGTTACACCGGCGGGTGGCTTACTGGCCAACCAGACGACCACGGACAAGGCGAGGACTGCGGCTCGCTCTGGAGGACCAGCCAGCAGGTTGGATGGAATGATTGGCCATGCGGTTTGGCCCTCCCACACCTTTGCAAGATGCCCTCATATTAGAACAGAGAGCAGTAAAGGGGTAAACGACCGCTTTTCCCAGATGGTAAAACAATAACTAACCTGTTATCCTGTCACCAAGAGGATTCACTGACTTGCAAAGACAATAACCAACAATTCACTGGGTCATTTAGCCTGGCTTTGTGTGTCGTATGGAAACATGTGATCATAGCGACAGTTAGGTGACGATTTCGGTTTAATAAAATTGGTCTGGCTTACAAACTTGCGAAACATCAACTTAAACCGACACACCCACATTGAAAATTGGATGAAAGACTGCATGATGTTCTCCGAATGATGAACGCTTTCTAAGTATCCCTTTGAACCTGAGATAGATATTTTGAGTAAAGTAATTGCAGTAATTTCGGTGACTGATAATCATGTTTCATCAACAAGTTGGATCGCATTAAAGTTTACACTGTATTTTGTTTGTACTACATGTATATCATTAACCTCTCTAACTCAAACAGTGACAAAAACCGACTTAAAATACTTTCGAGAGCCTCAGATCAGTGACACTGCAAGTTCATTTCGTAATAATTTCCAATTGCTTTTAGAGCTTTAATTTGTGAATTGGCTTTTTAAAAACTGCATTGGTATGACTTTGCTCGATTTAAAGACGGTTTGATAAGAAAAGCAAATATCTTTGAACAGCGCATGTAGGCCTTTAGTTGGCCCTGCATATTGAACTGATAACTTTTGGAGTACGTTAGCCGCAGTAGGTAATGCTAAATATGGTGCCTGATATGACAGTAATACTGTGTATAAAAGCCTGCATTAAATATGTAATATCTTTGACCTTTAACCCATAACCAGTGTTCACAGTCCTCACAAGAGTAAGAAACTTTTAATATTACGTGAGTTTTATTCCAACTTTCAAAACGTCTAAACCAGCAGACGTGCTTGTATTAAAAGTACACAAAGGGATGTCTTGCACAATGAGTTGTAACTCGTGGCTGAAGTTACCACGCAGCTAAAGTTCCAAAGCCCCAGTTTCTTTCTCCTAAAGAACACCACCCTTTACAATCAAACAGTTATAATACATGTATGCCTATAACAGCTGTAACAGTCGCTGTCAATAGAACTTTGGCAGTGCTATATCCGGAAATTGCATGTGCATGACCAAACTCATACGCATGCATTAGCTTGAATACAGTATGCTTGGGATTTCCTGGGTAGCACTGCCAAAGTTCCCAAGACTGGATTTGATTGATCTCATTGATAGCGGTGCTGCTACAGCCACTATAACTCTTCTTTGCCCAACTTCACTGCGCTGCCTGAAAGTTAGCAGACAAGTTGTGCTTAGCATAGCAGAAATTATTACTAACCTTAAGCACTATTTCACGGCGTGGATGTGCTAACGGTCGCGCGTGCATGGAGTTTTCTAGTGTTACGTTAAGCAAATTTCTCCTCTGAAGTCAGCGCGCCTTCTACTGTGCTAGTATACTTACGGTCTCCATAAAAGAGACAGAGGCTCTTAGCAGAAAATCGTGTGCTCAGCAGCGCCATAAAATTGGGCCCTGATGTAAGTAATACGCCCTTTGTGCACAACAATCCTTCGTTGGCCTGTAAACAACCAATTCACTTGCATGTAAGCCAGGGGTGGCAGAACCGGGGGGGGGGGGGCTGGGGGGGCGTTCCCCCCCGATTTTCCCAAGTGCCCCTTTTGCGGCCATAAATGTGCCCCCTCGAGCATTAAAGTGTTCCCTCGAGATGAAATAAAAATGCCCTGAAAGTATCTTACTATGTTTGAGAAGAAATCATTTTCCAATAATGGTAATAGATATTTTTGATATAAACGAGGAATATATAAACCAAGTCCCAAAACCCATACAATACGCCCTGAAACTGGGCACATAATGCATATTTAGCATATAATTATTGGTTTTGAAGAGCGCTCCCTTTGTTGGAAGATGGAACCAGCCCCCCCCCCCCTCTTTCACATATTATGTGAAAGAGCGTGAGCCCGAATATTATGCAACTGATGATATTAAAACGCGCACACCACCTGCACACCACCTGCCACTAGCACAAGGGCTATTTCGTTAGTCTCTCCACGTTTTCTCCCTCCGGTCCCCCATCCCCCAACTCCCTTCACTGTACCGTGCAACTTCTTAAGCTTTAGCATGAATTTAGTTGATCAAAAGGATTTAGTTTTGCACAAGGTTTTTTTTCCTCCAGACTCTTAGCTTGAGTCACGTATTTCACGTCGCTGGGACTGTCCCCTTTCCCCTTTTATTTTATTTTGACAGCTATTCGTTCGCAACGGGATAGCAATGTGATATGCTGAACCTTTTGGGAATGGTCCAAATTTATTACATACAGGTCTAGAGCTTGCAGTCTTTCTTCATATGAAAGCTCCCTTAGGGCTGGGACCAACTTGGTGGCCCTCCTTTGAACTTTTTCCAAGATATGGTTATATGATTGAACACAGTATTCAAGATGAAGTAGATTCTTTTTTTTCTTCTCTTTTCAATCAGCAATTTTTTTGGGTTCACAATTTGAACAGAAAACTGGCCCTAAAACTGAAACTGTATGTGTCTTCTTCAATTTGTCATCAAGTAAACAGCGCCCTCAGTTGTCCGGAAGGAAACAGGTCATCTCATACCTTGGGCAACTCGTACCTTCCATTCCACTCGACATCTTTATACCAACTCGTACCTTGGACAACTCGTACCTTCGCCAAGTCGTACCTCCAGTTGAGACGACTCGTACCGTCCGACACGCGTAAGTCAAGTCGTACCGTCGTCAGTCAGGCAGGCAGGACATTGACTCTGAGGCCGGGCTGGAATGGACCGGCCCGTAACTCATTGAAAGTGGATATACACACGAATCTGATTTTTGAATCCAGGGGAAGATCCAGGAATTTTCGCAGGGTGGGGTTTTTATCGGCAAAAAATAAATCTGAAATGTAGACACGTTTTGTTTCTCCGGACACTTTGGCCTATGTAACATCAAAAAGCGGGGGGTGGGGGGGGGTACAAGCTGGCTCTGTGCGCAAGGCAGACATTATTACAAGCAAAAGAATTTGGGGTGTCGGAGCAGGGGGGGGGGCGGGGTTGAGGAATTTCTATGAAAAAGAAATTGACAGAGCTGAGGGCGGTTTTGACCCCCCCCCCCTCTGGATCCGCGCCTGGAATCGGCTCTCTATCACGAAAGGGGGGAAGGGTGGACACATTATACTGGGACGCTCTTTATACTCGCGCTAACATTTTTAAATGCTTTTGTACTTTGTTTCTCCACTTTCCAGTGCTATTAAATACATTTTAGTTGCTGAAACGTTCGGAAAATTCCTTAAAAATCCTCATTTTTTTCTCATCACAAAAAAGCGGGGGATGATTCAATAACCTATCCCCGCGGTCAAAAACCACTCCGGGAATTACGCCCCTGATGACGGTGCACGGAGTCAACGAGCCTGCCACTCGCATGGTCTTTTTTTTCGTGTCCGGGTTGCCATACGCCTTGATTGACTCAAGTCTACGGTCACAAGGCCTTTGAGAATGAAACAAAATCCATGAAACTTTTGGCGACTGAACGATCAAAATTGGGTTCGTATTGTGTACTTAATAATTTTTACTAACATCTGCACATGCAATTCGCCAATTGGCGGCGGCGGAAGGTTGTTACAGCTGGTGGCATCACCAAAAAGAGGCATTTGCTCAGAAAAAAGGCACCTTCCGTCGGTGTGACAGAGGAGAAAATTGTGCAAGGAATAGTTACCCAAAACAAAATGTAATACCAACATTGATATACACCTTTTAAAATGTTTTCATTACATGAAAAGCGTAAGAAGCATTTATTATTTCTTGACAGGCTTGTTTTCCATTTTGAGAGGGGCAATAGTTTTCCATCCCGAGAGAGGGTTTACAATATTGCTAATGCGCGAGGTATTGTGTTTTGAGAGACACTTTTGCATTACAAGAGAGGAGATCATTTTTAAATGCAACCAATCATAACGCTTTCTTGTGCGTTTGAGGGCAGTCTTATTTTCATCTCGAGGGGGCACATTTTGTGGCAAAATGAGGAATGTCCCCCAAAAGGCATGTTATGAGTAATTACGTCTGGAGTTGGATACACTAGGAAAACCATGTAATAAGAACCGGAAAATGTCCCTGACTAAAAAGAAACACATAATAAAAATCTGTGGCTATAGATTATCCCATTGGGAGTGGGGGTTCAAGGACGGATCCAGAACACACTTTTGTTGGAGGGGTGGGGGCGTACAAATCAAGCTAGGCAAAAATGGTATAGGTCCTAAACAGCCTGTTGGCACCAATCTAGAGGGCGTCATTCGCTTCTCAAAGTGGAAGTGGTAGTTTTACATGTGTATCAATCAGTATACTAATTGTGGGAGTGCGAAGCCGAGGGCCCCTGAATTTTTTTTTAGATTCTATGGGCGCCCTGTGGTGCGATCTGAGGCAATTTCTGATGACTGCCAAAGTTTTGGCACAAGAACATCATTTAAACATCTTTTTCGAGTTTACCAATGCATAGGCCTACATGCTGTTCATTCTGAGAGAGACCCTTTCGTTGGCCCTTCCCCAAGTTTTCGTAGGCCCCCAAATTAAAAAAAGACCCCCCCCAATAAAAAAGGTACTTAAAAGAACAATAAATAAAATTCCCAAAATAACTTTTCTTAAAATGATCACTAAAACGTCTTGGCAGCAATAACAATAATGAGTGCCAATTCACAAGTCTTCGTCAGTAGGCCTAACTGCTCGCTCTGAAACTGAATCATCTTGCACTGTCGATTAAAATATATTTGACAAAATCAAACCGTTGGTGAATGTATACACATGGAATGGCAGTGCCGCGCGCGCCGGCCGTTTCACCGGCACCACACCGTGCACGACCAAGGTACGAGTTGACCAAGGTACGAGTTGACTCGAAAGCGACGGCTGTTACATGTGAATGTTTACATGAAAGGCTAGGCAAACACCTCTTAGGCCAAAAAAAAGTCTCCGGTTTCTGGTATGGAGCTTGCCCCAAAAGTGGTGCGACGACGCGGCTTTTTGTTTTTTTTACCTGTTTTTTTTTTTTTTTGGCTTCAAATGTCGGCTGATGACTGCAAATGGTGCCCTACTAAACTTAGTGCAAATATCATGATGGGAGTACAGAGAGGCCACATAAATCTTATTCTCGATCATAACCCCTTCTAAAAACACGTTAAAATTGTGCAGCAGCAGAACTCCAGTCAAACCAGTGAGTTTAGCGGTTTTGAAACATCATCTTGTATTGAATAAAATTTTTTTTTCATTTTGCCGACGCGCATGGCTACGGCGACGCGCGCGCATACCAGAAACCGGAGACTTTTTTTTTTTGGCCTTAAGTGGTTATCTCGCACAGGTCGGAGTGGTTGGCGCAGTGAACTAAATTTTAAAGTGGGCCTTATTAACTAAGCTGAGGAGATCTAGGTGCTCAATTCCCTCTTTGAAAGCTTTGACATTGGGAGCAGGGCGAATGTTGGATGGTAGCAGGTTCCATTTCCTTCAGTGTAGTTCTTGGGTAGAGTGAATATTGATAGCACAGTTTGTTGAAATTTGGCGGGACAATGATATGAGGACCGAAGTTCTGTCTTGTTGCATGATTTTTCTTAGTGACACCTTGTTTTTATTAATCTGTCTAGGCCTACTCCTCTTAAATCTATGAGAACTATTTGATATCCCTTTGAGTTCATTTTATTGGGAAGTGCACTTCATTTTAAACAGTAAAAACTGTCCATGCTTTTCCGGACGCTTGAGTTGACTCGTACCTTTCATGTGAACATTCACATGTAACAGCCGTTAGTAGTCCTTTTCATAATTCACCAAGAACACCATTGACGTCATCATCAAACAATATGGCGTCGTTAGAGTCGTAGTCGGTAGTCTCACTCGACTGTGAAACTCGATGATTTTTAGGAACGATAAGGATTGTTTTCCATTTGCAAACTATTTCCAAATCATTACAGTTCTTGTTCCCAAGCCATCTAACATATATTGAGGTTACTATTAGATAAAGAACCACCAAAAGAAAGGAGAGACAGTTTTCGAAATGGGTGGCGCAAACTCAAGTGAGGACGCGACACAACAACGGCCGCAACAGGCGTCCAGGAAGATTTCCACGCGGTCCAAGGCGGCGGACTCCAAAGTGAATGCCGACAACGAGCGGGTGTCGAGATTGGTGCAAGCCATGACGGCACACCCAAGGAAGAGGAGGCAGGGTGCTTGGACTACACAAGCTGCTGACGAAGGATTTGATGGTTACAAAGTATGTTATTGCCTCTTAGTCTTACATTCAGAATGGCTGCCAAGTGCCATTGTTACGCCCCAACTATCGCATCGGTCCCAACTATAGTTGGGCCTGTCCCAACTGTAGTTCCACAGTTGGGCTGGCCCAACTATAGTTGGGCCTGTCCCAACTAGAGTTGGGACGGTCCCAACTGTAAGTTCCACCGTTTAACTCTCTATTATTATTTTCATTTACTGATTACTGTTGTAGTTCTCTATTGTATTTCAGCATAAAGACACAAAGAAACAAACACAGATGTAAAGAAAAGGACAAAGGGAAAGAAAGAATAAATCACGCTGAAACTTTATCGGCCAGAAGTAACAGTTAGTGGAATCAAGTTCACATTCATGAGATTAAAATCCACCCAGCTACCTCAGTTCAGAACATAATTTGGTCCTTCGAGCCGGATCTCTTGATCGTGATTTCCATTGAAAATGCTCCATATGCATCATGGAAAACAATGTTGACACGCCCGTGTCTGTACCATCGGCAGTCCCCCCCCCCCCCACGTAATACGTGTGACGAACATGAAGGTCTGACTCGGGGGGGGGGTGTAAAACTAAATCTTTTCTTTTAATTTTTTTTTTTAATTTAGAAAAACAGACGATTTTCATGAAATTCGCCCCTTCGTGAAAACGGTGACGATATTCTCGATTGATCATGTTTCGATAATAGGCAGGGACATTATTTTGGCCCCCCCCCCCCATTAAATTAACAGCAATATGATTTTGCGCCTCTTTTTCTTTCTTTTTCCCCCTTTCCCCCCTCCTTTTTATTTTTGCTTTTGTTTGCTTTTCCAGGGGGAAAGGGGAGGGGCGGGCGCTTGCCCTCCCCTTGTCCCCCCTCGCGACGCCCATGGATATATAGTGACAGGTGTATGGAAGCCCCCTATTAGACCCCTCTCACACCAATACGTGAAGCCATTTCGTGGCCACTTCGAGGTGTCCGTGGGCGCAAAAGTTTAAAAATCGAAGTAACCACGAAATGGAATCGGATCTCACGGGTGGCCACGAACTAACCACGAATTAAAGACGTGTCGATTCCTTCTGTGGGCCGATTCTCACGGATGCTCCACGGATCGCCAAAACAGTTTTTTGATATGTTGAAAAACTGAAACGTGTGCACTTCGGAAATTTATTGCCGAATTGAAAACGTGTTCAATACAGCTTATTCGAAGTACTCTCGTAGTGTTCTCGAGGTTGGGCTGAAGTTACATCGGATTTTTCGGGATGGCCCCGGATTGATTGTTGGACTGTTTTGCGGCCGTTTTCATTACGCGGTACTCGATGTTACTACGGGGTATCTCGTGGCAACTACGTCAACATGTCTTTTCCACTTCGGGAAAAAAAGCTACCACGGACTTTCCAACTTCGACCTCAGTACGTCTATTAAGTTTTTATCTCGTGTCCCCTTCGGGACAACTACGATTTCATTGCGTACTCACCGTTTTTCGTCACGTGAGAAACGTTCTTACATCGACCTGTACGTTTTTTATTACGTTTTAATGTCGTGGTCATAACGTGGTCCCCCTCGTCGCCGTTTCCATTACGTGCTCTTCTCGTTGTTATCTCGTTTTTTGGGCCCTCGGGTCCATCCTTGGTGTCCGTTTTTGCTATAAAAAGCCCGACATCTCTCATTTTGCATCTTGCTGTCGAGGAGAGAACATATCTACGATCATCTTCACGAGTTGGCCACGTAGTGCTCACGGACTACACGGAGTACTCTCGAGCTGGCGCCGTAGTCACCACTGACACCACGTAGTAGTCTCGAGCTGGCGCCAAATTCATCACGGGATGCAATCGGGATGGCCACGAGATGTCGCCGGCGTGCAGTCCGTGAATTCCAGGAATTCGGGTTGGTCCCGTGGTGTTTCCGAGGTGGCCACGGATTACTCACGAAGTAAAAACGGGTACCACGAAATAAAAACGTGCTGGCATAAAAAAAACTGACAAAAAAACTCCAAAAACGGAGACCACGGATACTGTTGAAAAAAAAAATGCATTTCCGAAGTGACCTCACACTGGTCTTGGATTGGTGTGAGAGGGGCATAACTTCCTAAGTTCGTAGCGCACTACCACGTGACTGTAACATTACCACACATTATCTTGCCTCCATTAAAAAAAGCATAAACAATGTCACGAATTGTTGTTTTTTAACAAGTATTTAATGTATTTTGTTTGCTTTTTTTGGACAGTTACAATTTGGTACTTACAGTTTTGTGGCTGAGTTATAATGGGTTCGTTTTGGGTCAATAGTTTAGGGGGGACCGACCGACCGACCGACCGACACCCGAGTGACTCGTATAGAAGCGCTGTTGCCAGAGCTTAAAAAAAACCCACCATGATCCGTTATTGAGAATTCGGTTGGAAGATCCGGGTTCATACCAATAAGATCCAGAAACTTTAATGCAATTGCCATATGATGCAGGGATCCAAAGTCACAGAAGTCAACCTTGTTTACAGCAAGTAGGATTCAGATTCAAACTCGTCCCCGGGGCCTACTTCAACTTCGGTTTCTTCAGTTTACAAACCTTAATAGGTGGGACCTAGTTCCTTTAGTTCTGATCACTTGACAAACATATTTCTATACTTGATTTACCCAGGCATTATAGTCAGGGTGAGTCTGATGTTTTCATCCCTGTAAGAACCGCAATGAAATCGTAGTTGTCCCGAAGGGGACACGAGATAAAAACGTAATAGACGTACTGAGGTCGAAGTTGGAAAGTCCGTGGTAGCTTTTTTCCCGAAGTGGAAACGACATGTTGACGTAGTTGCCACGAGATACCCCGTAGTAACATCGAGTACCGCGTAATGAAAACGGCCGCAAAACAGTCCAACAATCAATCCGGGGCCATCCCGAAAAATCCGATGTAACTTCAGCCCAACCTCGAGAACACTACGAGAGTACTTCGAATAAGCTGTATTGAACACGTTTTCAATTCGGCAATAAATTTCCGAAGTGCACACGTTTCAGTTTTTCAACATATCAAAAAACTGTTTTGGTGATCCGTGGAGCATCCGTGAGAATCGGCCCACAGAAGGAATCGACACGTCTTTAATTCGTGGTTAGTTCGTGGCCACCCGTGAGATCCGATTCCATTTCGTGGTTACTTCGATTTTTAAATGTTGCGCCCACGGACACCTCTCAGTGGCCACGAAACGGCTTCACGTATTGGTGTGAGAGGGGTCTAATAGGGGGCTTCCATACACCTGTCACTATATATATCCATGGGCGTCGCGAGGGGGGACAAGGGGAGGGCAAGCGCCCGCCCCTCCTCTTTCCCCCTGGAAAAGCAAACAAAAGCAAAAATTAAAAGGAGGGGGAAAAGGGGGAAAAAGAAAGAAAAAGAGGCGCAAAATCATATTGCTGTTAATTTAATGGGGGGGGGGGCAAAATAATGTCCCTGCCTATCATCGAAACATGATCAATCGAGAATATCGTCACCGTTTTCACGAAAGGGCGAATTTCATGAAAATCGTCTGTTTTTTTCTAAATTAAAAAAAAAAAATAAAAGAAAAGATTTAGTTTTACACCTCCTCCTCTCCCCCCCCCCCCGAGTCAGACCCTCATGTTCGTCACACGTATTACGTGGGGGGACTGCCGATGGTACAGACACGGGCGTGTCAACATTGTTTTCCATGATGCATATGGAGCCTTTTCAATGGAAATCACGATCAAGAGATCCGGCTCGAAGGACCAAATTATGTTCTGGGGTAGCTGGGTTGATTTTAATCTCATGAATGTGAACTCAAAGCCAGATTAAAAAAACATGACAGTAAATAAGGCTGCATTGTGCCTTCATAGATAGTCTGGCGCCATCCCATTCAACAGTTAACAATTAATGAAGTACATTCAGGGAACTCGACAAAAATGGCCGACTCATGAATAAAGCCCATACTATATCATTCCCTCTTTAGCTGACAAATTCAGCTATGCCACTACAGCAGTCAAAATCAATCATGTGACTGTTTTTTAATAGTTACGGATTACCTTGTTAATTTGATGTAGCCATGCTTTGACTGGAGGTGATTGATATGCCAGCTGCACCGCTTTTGTCTGTACCTCTTTTGTCTGATGATGGAATTTGACTAGTCACTGTGTTTACATGAATGTTATCTGACTGTTTTCACTAGTCTGTATAAAAATGCATGGCTGGGAAAGTGGAAAATAAATGGTTGACTGTCTGTGACTGATCAAACAATAGGCGGGTTGACTTGAAAAAAAACATTCAGTTTGGTTGTATCTTACTGACTTTTCGAATTTTCATTGATAGCTCATTTACACCCCTGCTTTCAAGGGCAACGAAGCACCACTGTGCAGTGAGATGAGCTGTCCAAAGTTCAAACAATACACAGTCGTTGTAAAGGGAAGCCAATATAATCTGCAGCTTTTGTGCACGTTATCTTTAAACCTTTTAGAATATGTTTTTAAAACTTGCTCTTCTGGCTGGCAAATTCAATGAAGCCAACCCAGCAGTCGAAATACACCAAGTGACTGTTTTTAACAGTTGAGTGCTCCTTACCCACAAAAAAACAAAACAAGATTAACTGGCTGTGAGTGTTATGAAACTTGATACAGTAATGTTTTGACTGTAGAAGATTGACAAGCCAGCTGTGTCTACCAGTTACTTGCTTTTGTCTGTTGATGGAATCTGACGTCACAGTGCCTACAAGAAATATAATCTGAATGTTGGTGACCAGGGGCCAATATCACGGCGCTGCTTAACAGTTAGCAGAAAAGGTGTGTTTAGCATAGCATGAAAATTGCTAACCCTTAGAACTATTTCACGGCGTGGACGTGCTAATGGTTGCGCGTGCATGGAGATTTCTATTGTTACGTCACTAAGTTAAGCAAATTTTTCCTCTGAGGTAAGCGTGCCTTTTGCTGTGCTTATGCCTACGGTCTCCATGAAATAGACAAAGGCTTTGTTAGCAGAAAATTGTGTGCTTAGCAGCACCGTGACATTGGGCCTAGCCAGTGTAAAATACTTCGCAAGGGAAGTGGATTCCTTTTTTGACTGTTCGTTACTGATTAAACAAAGGGAGGGTTTAATCAAAACGGTAAAGGTAACCAGTTTTATGGATCATATCTTATAACTGAATAACCATTGTGGGCCTAACAGATACTTACATGTTTTGGTTTTGACTTGCATCAGTATTTATCGGATCGTAGTCATCAGTGGTGATATTGTATCTGCAAAATACAAGATACACCAAAATATTACTGGCATTTTATTAAAAATATTCCATCAATTTTGCATTTTGCATTAGAGAATTCTAGCACTTTCCCTGACCTATTTAGTAAGACCATTTTGTAAAGATAAATATATAATCACACTTAAATTTAGGGTCCAAAGTGTGACATTATTTTTGTTTTTCCCCGTTATCTCTGCAGTTTGTAGTTTGCCATTACAGTGTCAATAAAACCAATTTCAAACTGGTTTTTATTTGTTGGGTAGGTCATTTTCCAGCACTCTTGGAGGACGACCGCAGAAGGCATCCGGAATCAAAAAAAAAATTACAGAATGGGTGTTATAAACTGCCGAGTCCCACACAAGACGACACAGGTTGGTGTGATGATTCCCCTGGGATCCTTTGCAAAATACATTCAACAGATACAGAAATGCAAACCCCTGACAAAGAAACATAATGCACATGGTATCCTTTCTCATCTCTATACATGCAGACGTACCGATTTCAGCCCTTCCCCCATCAAGGGCGTATCCAGAACACCATTTTTTGGGGGGCCAAACATTTTTTTGGTCCCCCCAAAAAGTGGGTAAAAAAAATTACGGCGTGGGGTTCGGGGCCCGCTTAAGGGCCCCGAAATTTTTTTGGATTCTAGATGCTCTGTGGTGCGATCTGAGGCAATTTCTGACCACTTTAACCAATGTTTTTTTTAAGGAAAAGATGGTGGTTAAGGGCCCCGAATAATTTTTGGATTCTAGATGTTCTGTGGTGCGATCCGAGGCAATTTCTGACCACTTTAACCAATGTTTTTTTGTTTGAGGAAAAGATGGTGGTGTACTCATTGCCTGCCGTTATTGCGATGTCACATAAAACAAAAAAAATGATTCCTTTTTGGGGGGGGGGGGCCATGGCCCCCTTTGCCCCCCCCCCCCTGGATCCGCCCTTGGCCCCCATATCTAACCCCACAATACTGTACCTGAGACTGCATCACGCAGTGTTGGGTGTTGTCCGATGGGAAGTATGGCATGGTCCACTCGTAGCGGCTGGCCTGCCCGCCTCTGGTGTTCCCCAGGTGGTTGACCCGTGTCCAGGGTGCTGGCTGGCAGTCTGGGGGATCCAGCGCCACCAGGCATTGTTCGGCTGTCTCACCCTCGGGCCGGCCCCACACGTACCGCATCCCGTTGGTGCCTGAATTCGCTTCACAGGCTGTCTGGGTGGTGAGCTCTGCATAAATGTATCCAACCAGCAAACAGTGGTTACGGATAACTAATTACATGTATCAGCCTCATACCAAGACCAGATTCGAATGTTGTATATTACATTTTCAACTTTTCCCTACCATGGATGGCTCAAGTCAACAAGACTCATCAACCCCATTGCTTACCATAGGTGGTATTATACATTCGTGTGAAATATAAAGACTTTATTACTAAAATCATGCATCACTCAAATATGAAAGACATATACAATATATCAAAACAAGGCACATTTGACACTTCTAAAGTGGATTTGTGTATATTATCTATAAGCAGAGTGACGTCTGATCTAAAATATACAGATAAAAATCATAATAACCTTCAAGTTTTTATACATGTATCTTCATTCACTCATCTTGGGCAGAATAATTGAGACTTTATTGAAACATTATCCGATTTCAACTGAACACTTTAGCTGCGTGGTAACTTCAGTCGCCATAACACACAAACGATCAGGTTTCCTGATCAAAAGCCTCGTATTTTTTTTCTCCTAAAGACGACCACCCTTCACAATCAAAGGAGTTATAAGACATGTAGGCCTATACCAGCTGTAGCGTTCGCTACCAACAAGATCAATAAAATCCAGTCTTGAGTATTGTGGCAATGCTACCCGGACAATTCTGATCATATACCTCATGCACATGATTGCATTCGCTTAAAAAAAACAGTATGCTTGTAATTTCCCAGGTAGCACTGCCAAAGTCCGGCCCATCTTTTGTTGAATGCAACTGCTACAGCCGTATATAGGTCCTAAATGCATCACTTCTCGTCCAAAATCCATTACCGAACTTCGACAGAACCACGTTAAGTTGTTCTGTGGAATAGGCCCTACACAGTGTAACGTGGTCCAAAGTTCAATGGGGGTGGAAACCTACTTAAAACTCATGCAGCAAATCGGGAAACCTTAATATGGGATGTTGAATAGCGGAGTACTTCATGTTTCCAGATCATTCATCGACTGCAACTAGCCTCGGTAAGAACACACAGCAAACCTGACTTGAAGATCATTATCATGGCTTTCCGTAAGATTTCGTGCGTGATGTTCTTTCTGGTCCTCGGTTTAGTATCCGCGGATGACTGTCCACCGTTCTGGACAGGCTACGGTAACTACTGCTACCGTTTCTTTGGCCCGCCCAAGACCTGGCAACCGGCCGAGGAGCACTGCCGAGAGTTCTTCACCCGTAACGGCCAGGGGCACCTTGCGTCCGTTCACAGCTCAGGGGAAAACAACTTCCTGCTCCAGATGTGGAGTACCTCTCTGCTACCAAAGGAGGGAATTGTGGCTGCTGCCATCTGGATTGGGCACAGCGACCTGGCTAATGAAGGACAATTCACCTGGAGTGACGGGACGAGCTTTGACTACAACGGCGGGTGGCGTACTGGCCAACCGGACGACGCTTTTGAAGGCGGCGAGGACTGCGGCACTATCTGGAGGACCACCGAGCAGGTTGGATGGAATGATGGACGATGCGGTTTGACCCACCCATACATTTGCAAGATGCCCTCATATTAGAACAGAGAGAAGTAAAGGGGTAAACAACCGCTATTCTCAAATGTTAAAACAATAACTATAGCCTGTTATAATAATCAGGCGGAATCACTGACTTGCAAAGACAATAACGAACAAATCACTGCGTCTTATGAACTATTCATTGGATCTTTTAGCCTGGCTTTGTGTGCACTACGAAAACATGACATTTAGGTGACGATTTCGTTTTAACCGGAAATTGGTCTGGGTTGCAAAACATCAACTTTAAGCCGACGCACCCACATCGAAAACTGGATGAATGACTGCATGATGTTCTCCGAATGATGAACCCTTTCAAAACATTCCTTCGAACCATGTCACAAAATAGTTGACTATGGTCACCGCATTTTTGAATGAAGGTAATTTCAGTAAATTCGGTGCCTGATGATCATGTTTCATAAACACTTTGGATCGCATCGTTGTACACTGAATTTAGTTTGTACTATAGCATTAACCTCCCTGACTCTTTGGATCTGATACAGTGGCAAAAAAGACTGAATATACAAGTTTCGAGAGCCTCAGATCAGTGACACTGCAAGTTCATTTCTTAATAATTTCCAATTGCTTTTATAGCTTTCATGTGCATTGGCTTTTACAAATTGCATTGGTATGACTTTGCTTGATTTAAAGACGATTTGATAAGAAAAGCAAATATCTTTACACAGCGCATGTAGGCATATAGCTGGCCCTGCATATTGAACTAGCTTTTGAAGTACGCTTGCCGCAGTAGGAAATGCAAGTATTGCACGATATAGTGACAGTAAAACTCTGTATACAAGCCTGCATTAAAATAAGGAACAAGTTATGAAATATGCAATGTCTTCAATTTGCAACAAATCTTATACATACATGTACATGTAGTTATTGGTTCTATTCGGTTGATGTACTGGCAAAGTCGCTTGGGAGAGCCCCTTGCAACGATTAACCCCAGTGTTCACAGTTCACACAAGAAAAGTTTAATTAAGTAAGACACTTTAATATTGCGTGAGTTTTATTTCAACTTCCAAAACGTCTGAACCAGCAGACTTGCTTGTATCACAAAATACACAAAAGAATGCCTTGCACAACTTATATTATACTATAATCATTGTAACCTGATGGGAATTTGAATCATTGTAATCAGTATTCTTGGCAGTATCACCAGTTTCTGAAGGTGTGAATATGTAAGTCATTGAAATGGAAATTCAAGGCAGAACATGCCTACAGAGTCTCTAGAAAACAGCCTAATAGTGCATGAGGAATACATTTCGATTTGATCTGGATACAAATGTGATTTAAACGTTCCTACTGCCAAGACAAACTTTATACTCATTTCGACTGAGATTTATAATCAAATATAATCTGTGAAGACTTGTATACTGAAAATGTATTAATTAAAGCAAATCACTTCATATAGCCCTTTATCTCTGTGTCACTTTACAATCATTACCTAATTTAATATGAAAATAAAAAAACAAACCAGCAAAATTTCAGTACAATTAAAAATGCTGATCGGTATTAAATATAGAAAAGGAATATTTCATTTTCATATAATACTTGTTTTTGTACATTCCCTTTTTTTTTCGCTTGAAGCTTTTTCAACCGAAGTATAACGTCATGGAGTTACAAAAATGGGTATTATACATTCGTGCGAAATATAAAGACACTATTACTAAAATAATGCACCACTCAAATATGAAATACATATACAATAAATAAAAACAAGGCACGTGTGACACTACTAAAAAGTGGATTGGTTTATATTGTCTAGAAGTAGATGAGTGACGTGTGATCTAAAATAATTATACAGATACAAATCATGATAACCTTCAGGTTTTATATCTTCATTCACTCATTTGGGCAGAATATCTGAGAGTTTATTGAAAACCATAATCCGATTTCAACTGATCCTCTTCAGCTGCGTGGTAACTTCAGTCACCATAACACACAAAGATCATGTTTCCTGGTCAAACGTTTCGGTCAAATGTTCGAAAACCTCTTTTTTTCGCCTAAAGACAACCACCCTTCACAGTCAAAGGAGTTATAAGACATGCATGTAGGCCTATATCAGCTGTAGCGTTCGCTACCAACAAGATCAATAAAATCCAGTCTTGAGTATTTTGGCAGTGCTACCCGGAAAATTCTGAGCAAACCTCATGTACAGTACATGCATTCGCTTGAAAAACAGTATGCTTGGAATTTCCTGGGTAGCACTGCCAAAGTTCCCAAGACTTTATTTGATTGATCTTGTAGATAGCAACTGCTACAGCCGCTATGTCCTACATGTCTTATAACTCTTCTGACTTCTGATTGTAAAGTAATTATAATGCGCTTAGTGTGCACAATCAAACCTTTGTTGGCCTAGAGATATAAAGCAAGCAATTCACATATAAAGCCCAACACCGTAGTCCTACAAAAGCCGAAAAGTTCGACTTTGGGGTTGACGACACCCCCTTCCCCTTATGTCAAATCTCACATGATTAGCTAGGGAAAGGGTCTTACAGGGATGAAAACAACAGACTCATCCTGACCATAATGCCTGGTTAAATCAAGTAAAACTAGAAATGTATTTGTAAAGTGATCGGAACTTAAGAAACTAAAGGTCCCACCTAAGGTTTGTAAACTGAAGATACCGAAGTTAAAGTAGGCCCCGGGCCCCGGGGACGAGTTTGAATCAGAATCCTACTTGCTGTAAACAAGGTTGACCTCTGTGATTTTGGATCCCTGCATCAAATGGTAATTGCATTAAAGTTTCTGGATCTTATTGGTATGAACCCGGATCTTCCAACCGAATTCTCAAGAACGGATCATATCCCCCCTCCTCTAACAATACGGATGTGAAGTGAGGCGAATCAGAGGAGGGGGTCAGAGAAACACATTTCGTCCCGGGATCACCATTGGATTTAAAGACTATTTTTTTAACTTTATTTAAAAGGACTTGTGAACAGGATATGCTTCCTATAAAATCGCTGAGAAAAATTATAGTGATACTCTTAAACAATTCATCACATATGAGGCAACAATACGCAACCACAGTGAAGAAAGCAGAGTGCACCATGCCGCGTATAATGTTGGCATTTTGGTGACTGCATGTATATAATAAGATGCAGTCGGTGCATCATGGGAGATCGGGAGTAAATCGGGAAACCTTAATATGGGATGTTCAATAGCGGAGTACTTCATGTTTCCAGATCACTTATCGACTGCAACTAGCCTCGGTAAGAACACACAGCAAACCTGACTTAAAGATCATCATCATGGCTTTCCGTAAGATTTCGTGCGTGATGTTCTTTCTGGTCCTCGGTTTAGTATCCGCGGATGACTGTCCACCGTTCTGGACAGGCTACGGTAACTACTGCTACCGTTTCTTCGGTCCTCCCAAGACCTGGCAATCGGCCGAGGAGCACTGCCGAGAGTTCTTTACCCGAAACGGCCAGGGGCACCTGGCGTCCATCCACAGCTCCGGGGAGAACGACTTAATGCTCCAGATGTGGAGTACCTCTCTGGTACCAAATGAGGAAACTGTGGGAGCTCACGTCCGGATTGGGCACAGCGACCTGGCGAATGAAGGAACATTCACCTGGAGTGACGGGACAAGCTTTGACTACGATGCCGGATGGCTTACTGGCCAACCGGACGACTCTGACGAAGCCGAGGACTGCGGCTCTTTCTGGAGGGACACCGAGCGGGTTGGATGGAATGATGACCGTTGCCATTGGGCTCTCCCATACCTTTGCAAGATGCCCTCAAATTAGAACAGAGAGAAGTAAAGGGGTACACCACCGCCATTCCCAGATGGTACAACAATGACTAACCTGTTATCCTGTCACCAGGCGGAATCACTGACCTGCAAAGACAATTACGAACAATTCACTGGGTCTTGGGAACAATTCACTGGGTCTTGTAGCCTGGCTTTGCGTGCCCAACGGAAACATGATATCCTAACGACAGTTAGGTGACGATTTCGGTTTAATCGAAAATTGGTCTTGTTTACAAATGTTGCGAAACATCAACTTTAGCCGACGCACCCACATTGAAAACTGGATGAGTGACTGCATGATGTTCTCTCAATGATGAGCGCTTTCTAAGCATTCCTTCGAACCATTTCACTACATAATCACCGCATTTTTGAATGAAGGAAATTTCAGTAAATTCGGTGCCTGATGATCATGTTTCATAAACATTCTCGCATCGGTTCACACTGGATTTTTGTTCTACTATATTATTAACCTCACTGACTCTTTGGATCTGATACAAGTGACAAAACAACTTAAATACTTTCGACAGCCTCAGATTAGTGACACTTCAAGTTCATTTCTTAATAATTTCCAGTTGATTTTATAGCTTTCATGTGAATTGGCTTTTAAAAATTGCATTGGTATTACTTTGCTCGACATTAAGACGGTTTGATAAGCAAAGCAAATATCTATAGACAGCACGTGTATATGTAGCTAGCTGGCCCTGCATACTGAACATATAGCTTTTGGATTACGCTTCAAGCAGTAGGTAATTATTTTTTAAGCCTGCATTAAAAAAGAAACAAGTTATTAAATATTTCATGTCTTTGATCTTCAACAAATCTGATATTGGTCCTACATGGTAGATCTAATGGCAAAGTCGCTTGGGAGACACCTCCCCCCCCCCCCGTAACGATTAACTGAAGTGTTCACAGTTCACACACAAAAAGTTAAACTGAGTAAGAAACTTTAATATTGCTTGTTTTATTCCAACTTCCAAAATGTATGAACCAGCAGACCTTCCAAGGGTGGATCCAGAACACAATTTTTTGGGGGCCCAAAAAAAATTTCGTCCCCCAAAAAAGTGGGTCAAAAAAATTACGGCGTGGGGTTCGGGACCCGCTTAAGGGCCCCGAAATTTTTTTGGATTCTAGATGCTCTGTGGTGCGATGTGAGGCAATTTCTGACCACTTTAACCAATGTTTTTTTTGGAGAAAAAAGATGGTGGTGTACTCATTGCCTGCCTTTATTGCGATGTCACTTAAAAAAAAAAAAAATTGTTTCGTTTTTTTTTGGGGGGGGGGCATGGCCCCCTTTGGCCCCCCCCCCTGGGTCCGCCCTTGAGACCTTCTTGTATCAAAAATTACATAAAAGAATGCCTTGCACAATATTCACCTATATTGTACCCTAAAGGTGTTTTTCCCCATATAATATCATGAACTTTAATCGTTGCAATCAGTATTCTTGACAGTATCACCAGTTTCTGAAGGGGTTAATATTGTAATAAAACAGCAGAAAACAACCTAATATTATACAGTATGTCCCAAACAAGTGTCAGTCCGACTGTTTTTGAAATAATTACAAAACCATCAAGTCAATTTTGAAATTTGTTTGGTTGTGCAGATACTCCTAAGCCTTGGCCTCAACCCTTATGGGTTTCATTTAATTTCAGTCACGCATCACTACTCAATTGTCAATTGATCACAACAACATTTTTGGACACTGTCCTTGCATTATTCCATTTCAGTACTGTGTTAAGTAAGCTGTGTAAAATCATTCATGTTGTGAAAAGGGCTGCAGTTGGGATTGGAATCCTTTGCCTGACTATCAGTCATCTTGGCAAGACCTCAGTTTAATGTTCAAGGGCAAATGATTCCAATCCCAAACCACATCGGCCTTTTTTTCCTAACATGCAGGATTTTACACAACTTACATAAAACAGCATTGAAATTGATTATGAGGCATGTCCAAAACTGTTTTGTGATCAATTGACAATTGTGCAGTGATGCGATAATGAAATTAAATGGAACTCATAAGGGTTGAGGCCAAGGCGTAGGAGTATCTGCACAACCAACAATTTCAAAACTTGACCTCGTGGTTTTGTAGTTATTTTAAAAACAAAGTCAGACGGACACTTTTTGGGGACATACTGTGGTTCATGAGGAATACATTTTGATTGAATCTAGATACCGATTTGATTTAAATGTTCCTGTTGCCAAGACACCTTAGCACTGAATTGGATTGTGAATTTAAAATCCCATAAAATCTGTGTATAATCTTTTTCATGTACTGAAAATATATTCATTATAGCACTTCATCTTTATTGTTTTGGTTGTATCGTGTTTCTCATTATGTATTACATTGACAGTTATTATTACCTGCAAAACAAATGTATGTGTAAAATAGAAACAGAGCATAAAACAGACCGTGTTCAATATTAAATGCTGCTCGGTACTAAAAGTATAAAAGGAATGTTTTCAAATTAGTTTAAGTACTTTTTTACGCGCATTCCCTATATTGAACTTAAACCTTTAAAGAGCAACATATAACATGATGGAGCTACGAAAATGGGTAATATGCATTCATGTGAAATAAAAAGAAGTTACTAAGCACGTATAAATTGATATGAAAGACATACAACATATAGAAAAGCCTTTTTTTGTATATCTATCAATACAGGAGTGAAGTGTGATCTAAAATGTACTAAACAGATACAATTCAAAATATCCTTCAAGTTTATATATTCATTCATTCATTTGGGCAGAATAATTGAGAGTTTATTGAAAACTATCATCCGACTTCAACTGAACACATTAGCTACGTGGTAACTTCATTTACCATGAGTGATAATATAGCCTACTTCAAGTTCAAGTTTCCTGGTCAATACTTTCGGCTAAATGGTGTATTTTTCTTATAACCTCAGGGTAAGTTAAGTGAAAACAATGCATATACCTAGGGTGCAGATTTTCAGGACGGTTAAAGTAGGGCTAGCGTTAAAAACTCTCCTATCACCAAGAATACGATAAAACACATTTTGCTTGTTGCTTGTGGTAACAAATCTATATATATAACAGAGAGTTTAACTCGGCCTCCGAGACGATGTTTGCTCATGAAAGGATCCGAGACCGCGGTCTCTCGCGGCGCCAAAATCGCTCCACGTCCGTGGAAAAATGCGGAGGGTGTCTTCCGCCGGGTCGGACATTTCGGGTCGTCCTGATTTTCCCGTACAGACCGGCGATCCGTTTCGTCGATTTTTCGTGACCGCGTTTTGCGCAGGAATTTGCCGTCGTGTGCGCTTTCACGTTGACTGCCTGGCCGCCCCCTGTGCTGGCCTTTCTGCGTGTCTAGACTGTTAGTCAGGTTGCATACGGTTGGAATCGTGACCGACTGGTCCAAAGCACCAAACTTGGCAGATAGATTCTTATAGCCCCAGAGAAGATATTTAGAAGGGGTGACACCTGAAATTCTTTTGAGAAGAGTGCCTAATTTGCATAAAGCGTTAATCCCTGTCATGTAATATATCTATTCCCATATTTGGGTAGATTTTTTTATTTTTGAAAAGTATGTTTTGGGAATTTACTTACATATCCTTACATAAATTACATTTTCTAAAGAATATGGGAGACTTGAAGATTATGAGGACATTATAAAGATCTATTTCCTTTTCCCTCAGATATTATCAAGTAGTTTGGCAAACCTCAGTATTGATGAACTTCAAATTTACAAAGTTACTTAATGACACAGTTATCCTAACAAAAATAAATGGGAAATCATGTGAAAAATTAATCATCTTGATATTTAGCCCACAAAAACAAAAAGGGGGGAAATGAGGTGTCCGTAAATTGGGCTAAAAATTACTTGAAGCCTGACGTGGAGGACTTGATCAAGATCCCCGTTTTTTTGTTCTGGGCTAAATATCATAATGTTGTTGTCCACATGATTTTCCATGAAGTCTTAATCGAGTAACTGTGCCAGTAAGCAACTGGTGAATTTGAAGCTCATCAATACTATTTGGCAAGACTACTTGATTATTATTATCTGGAGACAAGGTTAATGAGCGCAACTTTAGAGTATAATAGTAGCCATTTTGAATCGTTACTATGTCCTCATAATTATCCAGTTAGTCTTAAATGCTTTAGAACATGTTATTGAAGTAAGGATGTGTAATCCCCAAAATATACTTTTAAAAAAATAAATAAAAATGTACTCAAATGTAGGAATAAATGTATACACAATAGGGATTAATGATTTAAGCAAATTAGGCACTCTTCCCAAAAGAATATTCAGGGTCACCCCTTCAAAATACCTTCTCTAAGGCTATATAACAACATATTTGCCAAGTTTGGTGCTTTGGACCAGTTGGTCACGATCTTATCAAAAATTGGGTCTAAGCCACCTGACTATCATGAGGGGAAAAGAATAGGCAAGAAAGTCAAAAATACAGACACACACTTTGACACATGCCTAGCTTTGGAGAGTCCCAGACGGTGTATAATCTGTGCTCGCTCGGTCCAATATTTGAATATAATTTTGTAAGTTTAGAAGAGAAATCGGTCCTCGGATAGGGCAAACATCACCCGATGAATAGTACATGGAAGCGCACATTATTAGAAACTGTGCATACTTTGGTGACAGCATTTTCTTGGTTCTCCAAGAAGAAAGCGAGGTAAAAGACAATACATACATTCATAAATCGTAAAACATATTTGCGTTAAATTCTTTTTGTGTCATTACTGACCTCTTTGCGGCTGGTTTTGTATGAGAAAAGAAAAATGTAGAAAGGACCAAGTGTGGGTAAAATAAACGGAAAAAGGTTTTGATGTGTTTGATGTTTCCCCTTAAATTCTTTTTGTGTCATTACTGACCTCTTTGCGGCTGGTTTTGTATGAGAAAACAAAACTGTAGAAAGGGCCAAGTGCATGGGTAAAATAAACGGAAATAAGTTTTGATGCGTTTGATGTTTCCTCTTAAATTCCGTTTGGCATGTAACTCCCATCTTTGCTGTTTTTTTTTTTTTTTTTTTTTTTTAAGTATTATCGATACTTGTCACATGCCTCCACTCAACCTTGAAGTGGCATCATCATCATTGAATTATGTCAACACATACCAGGAAACCAAGTGAAAACAAAATATCTGTATGTGCCAACTTGCACAGATGAGGGTGGACCAACTTCATTATGTACAGTGGCGTAGCCGGGGGCGACAGCCCCCATGAAACCTTGTCGCCCCCAGTCGTCCCCCCCCCCCACTGAGATTTTGAGTTTCTAAAAAAAATATCATTGATCTACTTGTCGCCCCCAGCCCCCCAGCCCCCAGCCCCCCAGCCCCCCGCCCCCAGCCCCTCCCTCATGAAAAATTCCTGGCTACGCCACTGATTATGTATTACACATTAGGGATTAACGATTTATGCAAATTAGGCACCCTTCCCAAAATAATTTCAGGTGTCACCCCTTCAAAATATCTTTTCTAAGGTTATAACATATTTGCTAAGTTTGGTGCTTTGGACCAGTTGGTCACGATCTTGTCAAATATTGGGTCTAAGCCCCCTGACTATGTGCGAGGTCAGCGAGGTCAACGTAGGGGTTTCGTTTACGTGTTCTACTCGGCCGTACTGCAAAAGCGTTCACCAAACGGTAGTATGGGGTGACCTTGGCAAAATATTTTTTTCTCCATGGTGCGTAGCCACCAATTAGTGTCCCTATTCTTTCCTGTGCTTTGCTTACCGCCCCTGCGCCGAGTGCAACGAATACTCAGAAGGACTACACATTAGTATGCCTTGCGCGGTCTGACCAATCGAAAGTCTACACTGCGTGGTACTTCCCGGCTATTCGTAAAACCGTCGATGGCTACGCGTACTGCAGCCTGCTCCACACCCTGAAAACGAGGTTGAGTCTACGGTGCTCGCTATTTGAAGCACAAGCATGTGACGTCGCGTGATAGAGTGCTGTTGCTTCCATAATGTGTTTACAGCTCCATGCTCCCACCACCAAGGCTGAGCGTTGTGAGTTCGCTGCCCGCCACGTATAATTCAGTGTCGTGTTATAATTTCGGGGGCCTGTTTGGGATCAACGAAGGATCGATGCATTGCTTCAACTTATCGCGATCTTAAACGCAGTCACAAAAAAATCGACGAAAAAGACTTTAGTGTCCGACCCGGCGGAAGACACCCTCCACATTTTTCTATGGACGTGGAGCCATTTTGGCGTCGCGGGAGACCGCGGTCTCGGATCCTTTCAGAAGCAAACATTTCTCGGAGGCCGAGTAAAACTTGCTCTTATATAGATGGTTGAACCAATTTGAATAAAAGTTGAATCGACTTTTTCCTCGCCAGACGGTCTCGCAAATTGTAAGAAGTTCAAGTTAACGTTTGTTGAAAAGTCCAATACTGAAACTTAATTATGACCTTCCTCCATATTTTATGGTAACACTCAACATTTTCATTTCAAATGACACCTTTACGTTTTATTGCATTATGATTTATTGTCAAAACTGTACAATCAGCCTTCGCCTGTGTACTACGGTAACCTTTTCACTGCGTTTTCCAAATGCGACTGCCTCACAAAATGCCAATTTAACAGACATTTACAGACAGTTGCCATGGTACATAATTATCATGTGCGTAAATCAACGGTGGCAGGGGGAACCCCCCCCCCCCTCCCCCATTTTAAAGCAGGGGACATTGTTTGGTTCCCCCCCCCCCACTTTTTCTTCCCCGAATAAAAATTGTAGCCTACAACAACGATTCTACTTCTCAGAATACATTACATGTAGCTGAATCAATTACTCCAAACTCAAAACTTTAAAAGATGATCTTCCGCTGAAATTGATTTTATATAGTGGTCAGAAATTGCTTTTCTATAACTGCACGTCTCCTCAACTATATCCCCCATCTACGTTTTCCAAATGCGACTGCCTCACAAAAAGCCAATTTAACAGACCAACGGCAACATTTACAGACAGTTGCCAATGCCATGATGTGCGTAAATCGACGGGGACAGGGGGAAACCCCCCACACATTTTCAGGCGGGGGACATTGTTTGGTCCCCCCCCCCCCACTTTTTCTTCCCCAAATAAAAATATTCTAGCCCACAATAATGATTCTCATTACTCAGAATACATGTAGCTGATTCAATTACTCCAAACTCCAAACTTTAAAAAATGATCTTTTGCTCAAATTGGTTTTAGTGGTCAGAAAATGTCTCAGATCACACCACAGAAATTGCTTTTCTATAACTGCATGTCTCCCCAACTATATCCCCCATTTACATTTAACTCCCAACATTTTCATCCCCAACACTACGCCCTACCCGATCTATGATCGGGTAAATCAGCTTGTACTTTATAACAGAGTTATGAGTGATTTAAAAAGAGAGGTCAAATTGACCGTGGGTCCAAGTTTTGAACTTTAGAGACCCATCGTATATGGAGTTTCGTTTGCAATGAGTACGGTATGGGTCTTGAGTTTTGCTTACAAATTCTTTGCGATTTTATTTGGACTTTAGGATGGAGTATTGTTTTAGGTTGTGGTATTACAGAAAGTTGTGTTCAGGGCTTGGTTTCGTTTTAAGGTTCTGTTTGATATGGCTTATGTCCGTGTTTAGGGGTTAAGGACCAAATTACAATCCTCTCTGTATCTCACGGACTCACTGACTGACTGTCAGTTGTGAATTGGACTTGCTTAGCCTCACCTTGGCACTGAAATATTGATTCAGATGGCTACTTAGACCGCTTGGACCTTGTCTTTTAGTTTGTCTAGGCCTGTCTTGTTAGTTTGTGTTTGGCGATTTAATTGCGATTGAGATTGAGGTTAAGAATTGGCTTCTTAATTTGACATCTGTTTCAGGTTCTCGAACAGATGTATGGATTTTGCTGGGCTTGAGTTTGGGTTCCAGACCTTGGAGATTATGCTTGATCTTACATGAACTTTGAGTTTGGACTGAAGATTTATCTGGGTTTAGATTTAGATGTTGATTCGGGCGTCGGTCATGTCTGGAGATCAGCTCATCAAAGCTGGATACCTTTTAGATACAGCGGGTCATATGCGCTGTCCGTATTCAAGAACAGGTCAGGCTGTATGAAGGCATTTCCCTGGTGGACGTAGAGGTTCAGTGATCGCAGATTACCCAGCTCGACGTGGACGATGTCACTTCCGGTCTCTTGCATCACGACGGCGTTCAGGAAGCTAGCCACTGTAGAGACGCAAAATCTTGAACTGAGGTCAAAGGTCACTGATGATACTGGCCATAGTTTCATTTTTGTGAGGATTTGAACTATTTTGTATTCTACAGCCATCTGCATTTGTAGATTTTGTACATAGTGATTGTTACTGGATTGAAATGAGCTTAAAAATTGCTGCTAAAATCTAAAAACTATATCAAATTATAGGTTTTGCCCTTCACCGACGTTTAAACACTGTGTACTCAGTATGTTCCCTCCCGAGTGAAAGTTGGAAAAAATAATCTCGGGTGGGACTCGAATCCACGACCTCCTGCTTTTTAGTGCAAATGTCTTACCACTCGACCACCGAGCTTACGGTTCGAATCTGATGTAGGTTTGAAAGAATTGATGTAGGAATCTGATGTAGGTTTTGAAGGGCAAAACCTATAATTTGATTTATCACCCCGATGCAAAAATTCCATCTTGTCGGAAATAAAAGAACTAGATAATACATGTATATACCTCGAGGTTTGTAAACTGAAGAAACCGAAGTTGAAGTAGGCCCCGGGGACGAGTTTGAATCAGAATCCTACATGCTGTAAACAAGTTTGACTTCGGTGACTTTTGATCCCTGCATGGTAAACGTATTAAAGTTTCTGGATCTAATTCTCACGATAAGTCGCATCATATGTTTGCTAACATTATGGAAGTGTCAATCAGAGAAGGTGGTTAAAAGTTCATTCGTCTGGGGATCACCACTTTTGAGGGGGGTTCTAGTAAGACTGTTTGTGAAATGTATTTTAAAGCAACCTCGTCCCCAGGGTGTCGAGCAGTATTCTCATACATGGGGTCATGTACGTGACGCCTAATACGCAACCACAGTGAAGAAAGCAGACTGAACCTTGCCAGGCATTATGTTGTCAATTTCTGATAAAGCCGTGTAAAAAAAGTGTATGTACACATATAGGTACAATAAGTTCTTTTGCTCTGATGACAAAAACGAGCTAAGACATGATGTACACCTGCTGGGCCCAATTTCACGACGCTGCTAAGCACACGATTTTCTGCTAACAGAGCCTCCGTCTATTTCATGGGGACCGTAAGGATATATTTGCTTAACTTAGTGACGTAACAATAGAAATCTCCATGCACGCGCTACCGTTAGCACACACACGCCGTGAAATAGTGCTTAAAGGTATAGTCCATCATTTGTAATTTGTGCATTTTGTTCGTTTGAAGCAACAAACGTGCTCAAAATCTAAAGAAGGGTGCTGAACAACTAACCTGATGAAATTTCAGCTCAGCTTCATCTGTATATTCCGAGAAAAACAGCATTCTAGGATCTTGATTTCAAATCAAAAGTTGCTGAATCATGTTTTGAATTGGGCCTAAAATTCAGCGTCCGAGACACGTTCTCAATGAGCCGATTGCAGCTCATAGATATTGTGACAAAAATCGCTCTGCCTTTGTTGAATTTCTGGAACCCTATACCTTATTCAGTCAAGTTTACCATCAGAAACTATTCTCTCAAATAACTCATCTTTTCTAGCGTTTATTACACTTACCAACTACTCACACAGGAATATAGGCACGTCCTTGATGAATGTAGAATTATGGAAAGCATTTAATTATCGTACAATAGACTGCTAATTTCTCTATAGTTGTTATTTCTTACAGATCGTAGCGACAGCGGTTTTACATAACACAACTGGTTAATGGCAGAAGTATGTGTGTAAGGCAGGCATTGCATATCGTTTGTGTAGTAAGTAATAGGATTTGTACGTTAAACAAATACTGTGCATCTTTCAATGGCAATCGCTGATCAGTGCGAGTGACCCATTTGCACATACGCCGCGCGCGTTTAGCCAATTGTAGCGCGCGCGCAGTTCGTGGCCTAGTTTTTCACTGCCAGAACTCTATAAAAGGCGAGCGCCACCAGCATTCGGGTGGCTCGGTTCGTTCGAACGAGTCCTGCGCAGCAACAAGAGGCTAGCAAGTGCCGTGGGCAAGGCGCACAGCTGGTAAGTGCTGTGTATGTAAAGTCGGCAAAGAAGTGCCGTGAAGTTTACAAGTTAAATTCGGCAAAGAAGTGCCGTGAAGTTTACAAGTTAAAGTCGGCAAAGAAGTGCCGTGAAGTTTACATCGTTAGTCAGCGTACAAGAGCTGTGAAGAATTATTAGTCAGCGTACAAGAGCTGTGAAGAATTATTAGTCAGCGTACAAGAGCTGTGAAGAAATATTAGTCAGCGTACAAGTGCTGTGAAGAATATTAGTCAGCGTATACAAGTGCTATGAAGAGTATTAGTCAGCATACAAGAGCATCTAGTCAGCGCTCATAAACAAGCCCTTGCCCAAGCTTCAAATATTAGTCTAGCAAAGCACGCGTATTAATTAATTAATCCTGCAGAACCGCACGTGTATTTTAAATAGCTGCAGCGTCGTACCGTGCAGAATAGTCACTCATTCTGAACAGCGAATGACATACTTTTACTTGCAGTAAATATAAATTACATGTAAATAATTCTCCTGTTATAAATAGACTTGAATTGGCGCCCAAGTTAACACTGTAAATAAATTATATTGTTGCGAATTGAGTTCTTGAATTACAAAAGCTGTTTCCTCGAGTGAATTACTTAGTGTCTGTTAATTGCTAATGCGTGCGCTTGCGCATTAATAATATTAGACCTCTTCAAACATCCTCCTTTAATGACTGTGGAGTCTTCCTGATGAGCCTGGACTGCTTCGACCTCCCCACCCCTACCCTCTAGCCCTGCATAATTAGTCCAGTTGTTTAAAACCTCGAATCCCTCCCCCTTCCCCTCACCAATCCACGCCCACCCCCGAGGCTACTGGCTGTGACTGGATTGATGTTCTTTCCCCTTCGAGAAGTCCCTGCAGACAACCGCCAAGCAAGCCAGCCGTAAGTATACGGTGGGTATCAGGTCATCATCATTCTCTGAAGGGGCACTCCTCGCCCGTTACATTTTGGTGGCAGCGGTGGGATCTCGACTGAAGAAGTTTTTGAAGATTAGACTACGCTACCACAAGGAAGAAGAAGAATGGAGACTTCAGACCCCGCGATCCAATTCGGACCCATTCCGGAGGGAATTGAGAATGATGTAGATGGTACGGTTGCTGAAGATTTTTCTGCAGAGTCAGAAGTTATTGGGGGAGGTGATGCATCAACATCGGTACATCCCAGTTTACAGAAAGAGCGAGATGAACTCAAGAAAATAAGAGAAGAAAATGAAGAATTGAGAAAACAGGTTGAAGCACTCAAGATTCGTGAACTCAGTCTGACTCCGGTACAGAGTACACCCGTGATGAATAGACAACATGAGAGGGTTGGAAATTTCGGCAAAGCAAGTTTTGCTGAAAAGCCCAGGGTTCGTCCTGCCACATTTGACGGTTCAACTTCTTGGACAGATTATAGAGTACAGTTCGAGTTGTTAGCAGAACTCAACTGTTGGGATGATTCGGCAAAAGCGGTCTACTTAGCTGCAAGTCTTCGTGGATCAGCCCAATCAGTATTAGGAGATTTGGATGGCGTCAGACGACGAAGTTACACTGCACTTACAGCGGCATTGGGACAAAGATTTGGACCAGAAAACCAGACGGAATTATTCCGGGTTCAACTGAAAAATAGAATGAGGAAACGTGAAGAAACACTACCGGAACTTGCGCAGGCAATAAGAAGATTGACCAGACAAGCTTATCCATCCGCCGACTACCAATTACAGGAAACGCTCGCTAAGGAGAACTTCGTGGATTCACTGCAGGACTCCGACATTAGATGGAGAGTTTTTCAGTCCAGACCAGAAAGCCTCGAGGATGCAGTGAGAGTAGCTGTCGAATTAGAAGCATTTCAGGTTGCTGATAGACAACGGACGGGGCAAAGAAAGCCGACAGCCCGCATGGTTAGCGCGGACGATGGTCGACAAAAAGAAGTAACACTAGAAGGCCAGATGGCATCATTGAAGACGAATATTGAGAAGATTTTGGCAGATGGATTAAAGAATCTACAAGGACAGCTAAATCGTGAGAAACCCGCAAGCATTCCGACTCAGCAGAGACAGGATCGATGTCCACTTCGCAAAACAGTTCAGTGTTGGAGGTGTAATGACATTGGACACATAAGTCGGGAATGTCCACAGCAACACTGTTAAAAACATCTCTTTTCATTAACAGTTGATTCTATTGTCAATTGGCATTACAGGAGTTACTGTTTTTGAACAGTATATTCTACTGTTTCTTTTTTCTCTGTACATTAACAGCAGATTCTACTTTATTTGATATTGTTCAATTACAGGAGATTCTACTGTTTTGCAACAGATGATTAAGTGTTGTCGTTTTGTAACCTAACAGCATATTCGCTGTTTTTGTTTGTTCCTTAACATCTCTCTGTCACTGAACAAAAGGTTGTTTTTGTTTAAACGGTGATTATTAATGGGGGCCGATAAACGACAAAGTGTTCATGTTTGTATCGGGGATTGCGAATGACAGGTCCTGTGTGAGCTTCAGTCCACAGATATTACAGTATAATGAACGTACATCCCATGCAGATACTGGTAACACGTCATGTAATGGCGGTGCTATCGATAAAACTCATGAAGGTTCGAATGTAGATGCTTGCACGTTGGCTTACGGCGAGTCATGCTGCAATGACAACCAGGCAACTTTCAACTGATGTTGTCGTTGACAAAGTCAGGCTTACAAACTGAAACCGCTTCTATATAGCGCTTCTCCTTGAGAATGATATTCATTTACAATACAAATACAAACATGTAAGCAGAAACGGATGAGTAAATTTGCTCCAAGATGCTACAACATCACACTCACGGTACGCATACGCACGGACGCAACGGGAAGTTGTATGGTACTACGTATAGTCCGACTCCCGCGCGCGCCTTCCTTGACAACATACTGGTACCCTTCAGCGTTTATGCCACAGTAACGTTGCACTACTACCGCCTACCAGGGAAAAATCACGCGATACGGCCGAACCCTGTACAAAAAAGATGATTCTCTGTTGACCGACAGCGATGTGACTGTGTTCTAACAGAGTCGAAACGGGGGGCTTGTTCAAAACGTGATGTTCCTTGTGCGTGCACAGAATTTTAGTTTAACAGCGAATATTCCGTAACCAAACAGAGGAATGGAGAAAACTGTACGTAGGCAGGAACACATTTGTAGATTTACAGAAAAATCCGAAAATAGTAACATCTACTGTAAATTTACAGAAATTTCATCAGAAAAACAACTGTTAAATAACGCAATTTTTAACAGTGAATGGAAACGGTCGACAAACTTCAATCAAGCAGGACACCAGGGAAACGGGAGACAGTCGAGCAATTGGGTCGACTCTCGACTAAGCAACGCAAGGCCCAACCGGACAGCACAACAGTAACAGCACGGTCTTTGACATCGGGAGTAGATGGGTTATATGTACGAGGTCATGTAGAGAATATAGAAGTTACTTTCTTAGTTGATACAGGAGCCAACATCACGATCATAAAGCCAGATATTTACTTCAAGATTCCAGAACAAGACAGACCCCCACTAGAAAGCAAGACAATCAAGATGGTGACTGCTGACGGTGTCACATGAAAATCCGACTCCTATGAAAATCGGACCCCTTTTCCCTTTTATTGGTTAATCCCTCTCACGTGACCGGTCACTTTCCTAATTATTATACTTACGCATGCGCAGTATTACCAATGAGTCCGATTTTCATAGAAACGTAAATTCACGCTACACCGGCAAACCACTTTCATTCAAGGGCCAAGGATGGTTCAAAATCAACATTGATAACGACAAGGAAGCGGAAGTTCAACACAGGGTATGGGTAGCTGATATAGAGCTTGACGGTATTCTAGGATACGACTTCTTATGCAAGTATGATTGCCAACTTGAATGTGGAAAAAGATTGATGACATTCCAAGGAACATCGGTTTGCTCAGTTGAACCACAGATGAGTTGTCGAGTAGTTGCAGACACAACTGTGTGCATACCACCAGGAAGCGAAGTACTTATACCCGGCAGGATAGCTGAAGCAAAAGAAGTTGGAGTTGCTATCATCGAGCCCGCAGCCAAGTTTCTGAGAAATCACGATATGATCATTGCAAAAGTGTTGGTTGATACACGAGAAGTACGAATTCCAGTAAGGGTTCTAAATTTAAGGGATGAGTACGTAAAGATACACAAAGGGACCAACGTTGCTGTATGCGAGCCAGTAGATGAAATAATGGCGATTGAAGAAGAAGATAAAGCACGTACTGCAGTCTGTTACATGGCATATGAAGATGATGGGAAAGAAAGAAATACCCCAATTCCAAGCAACTTAACAGATTTATTTGACAGGTGCAGCTCGAGCCTTGATGAAGAAGAACGGAGCCAGCTCAAGAAACTTTTGCTTCGACACCAAGACGCATTCGCCAGTTCATCAGAAGACGTGGGGAGGACTTCGGTATATAAACATCGAATTGACACAAGCTCCGCGACACCAATACGACAGCAAGCCAGGCGACTGCCAATTTACCAAAGATCCGAGGCTGAAGCCGAAGTGGAGAAAATGCTGAAGAGGGGTGTAATTGAGCCATCTTCGAGTCCGTGGGCATCGCCGATAGTTCTTGTCAAGAAGAAAGACGGTACTATAAGGTTTTGTGTAGACTACCGAAAATTGAATGCTGTAACTGTCAAAGATTCGTACCCGCTACCAAGAATAGATGATTCGCTAGATGCACTATCCGGTTCTACCTGGTTCTCCACACTAGACCTTCAAAGTGGTTATTGGCAGGTGGAAATGTCCGAAGAAGACCGCGAGAAGACGGCATTTGTTGCAGGCACTGGGCTTGGTTTTTATCACTTCAAAGTCATGCCTTTTGGGCTGTGCAACGCGCCCGCTACGTTCGAAAGATTGATGGAGAGAGTACTGACAGGGCTTCAGTGGCAAACCTGTCTGCTGTATTTAGACGATATTATGATCTACGGCCGGAGTTTTCAGCAAGCCCTTGAGCGGCTTGAGGACATACTAGTGAGACTCAAAGCAGCAGGATTGAAGTTGAGCCCCAAGAAGTGCAACCTTTTTCAGCGAAGTGTTACTTTTTTGGGACATGAAGTTTCAGAGAGGGGTATTGCCACAGACAGTTCCAAGACAGAAGCAGTTCGACAATGGCCGACCCCAAGGAACGTCACTGATGTCAGAAGTTTTCTGGGTTTATGCTCATACTACAGGAGATTTGTGAGAGGGTTTGCCGAAGTTGCAAAACCGCTTCACCGACTGACGGAGAAGAACCGTAGTTTCCTATGGACGGAGGAATGTAACAGAGCCTTCAGACAGTTGAAATCAGCACTTACATCGGCGCCGATTTTAGCCTATCCAACAAATGAAAACACCTGCATTTTCATCTTGGATACAGATGCCAGTAATTTTGGAATTGGAGCAGTTCTATCACAGATGCAAGATGGAGCTGAGAAGGTCATCGGGTATTTCAGCCGGACGCTGACTAAAGCTGAGCGCAGATATTGCGTCACACGGAAAGAACTTCTTGCAGTAGTTGCAGCAACGAAGCACTTCCATCACTATCTGTATGGCAGAAAATTTCTAATTCGGAGTGACCACGGAGCACTGAGATGGATGATGAATTTCAAGAGCCCTGAGGGACAGACAGCCAGATGGCTAGAGGTCATGAGTTCATACACATTTGAAATACAGCATAGAGCAGGCATTAAGCACGGGAATGCAGACGGCTTATCTCGTCGGCCTTGCGATGACTGTGAGCAGTGTGACCGAGTCGAGCATAATTCCGAGCAACGACAAATCACACACAGTATGAGGATTCCTCGTAACCACGATGCAAGGGGCAGAAGCAAGAATTCACCTACTCGAAGAGAAATGGAGAATGAAACCCAGATGTCAACACGTGATACTGCAGATGATGGGGAAGAAGATAACAAAGAAGAAGATGATTCTCAAGACGGCATGGGCCCGGAAGAGGCCTTACATTGCGCTATCATAGACTTAAAAAGGGGACAGGAGAAGTACCGGCATGAGAAGTTCGGAGACGGCAGTTGGCCTGAGGTTGGCCATGAACACGAGGCCATGGATTCTTTGGGAAGAGATTTCCCTGGAGAGAAGTCCTGTAATGGTCATGGGCTGAGGGACAGCCGGGAGTGTGCAGCCGTGAACGTTTGCCGTAGTAAGGCGTGTCCTGAAGAGTCTGAAGATGATGTAGAGTGCACAGCCAGAGACTTAAGACAGTCGCAGCTAAAGGACAAGACGATCGGACTGATCATCCGATGGAAAGAATCCCGAGATGTGCGACCAAAATGGAGTGAAGTTTCCCCAAGTGATGCAGTGGTTAAACGATATTGGAGCCAGTGGGACCGCCTACAGATGCGGGAGGGCATTTTGTACAGAAAATGGGAATCTGAGAAAGGGGATAGGATAACATGGCAGCTAGTCCTTCCTGCCGAGCTTAGACGAAATATAATGCAGCGACTCCACAGTGACCCGACAGCCGGTCATCTCGGAAAAACTAAGACGCTAGACAGGATACAGAGACGCTATTACTGGTATGAATGGCGACAGGATGTCAATCGACTTTGTAAATCATGCGATGATTGTGCGAGACGGAAACCTCCACACAAGAGACGAAGAAGTCACATGAAGCAGTATAACGTGGGATTACCGATGGAGAGAATTGCTATAGATGTACTGGGGCCGTTACCGACAACAGACAATGGTAACAAGTATATACTAGTCGCAGGTGATTATTTCACTAAGTGGACTGAGGGGTATGCAATACCTGATCAAGAGGCGACTACAGTTGCCACAAAGTTGACAGAAGAATTCATCTGCAGATTTGGAGTACCCCTACAACTTCACTCGGACCAAGGCCGAAATTTCGAGTCACGTGTGTTCCAAGAGGTTTGCCGAATAATGGGAATCGAAAAGAGTAGAACTACCGCCCTCCACCCACAATCTGATGGCATGATTGAGCGATTCAATCGAACACTGGAGGCGATGTTATCGATGTATGTAGCCGATAACCAGCGAGACTGGGACCGTCATCTACCGTATGTCATGATGGCGTACCGAACATCAGTGCATGAAACTACAGGTTGTACACCAAGTGAAATGATGTTAGGCAGAGACATCCGACTACCTGCTGATTTATTAACAGAACGACCTGCTGAGGACGAAAGTTGTGAGCCAACACAAGATTATGCATATGAGTTAAAAGAACGTCTAGAACGAGTACATAGATTTGCCCGCATCCATCTCAAGGTAGCCAGCGACCGCCAGAAGAAGAACTATGATCAGAAAGCCGAACAAGGAGGATACAACCAAGAAGATGCAGTATGGCTGTACTGGCCAAAAAGGAAGAAAGGATTGAGTCCAAAGCTACAGCGACCATGGGAAGGCCCGTATCTCGTCACGAAACGGTTGAGTGATGTGACGTACCGGATACAGATGACCAGCAAATCGAAGCCGAAGATAGTTCACTACAATCGTTTGAAACCTTATTGTGGTGAAAATCCGCCAACATGGCTGACGTCTTCACCATCAACAAATCTACAAGATGGGAATGATGATTCTACCGAAGTTGTAACCGAAGAAAGGAGCAACATTGGGCTCAAGAAATCGTGGGAGACAGGCGAAAAAAGAGACGGGGAAGTCACAAGACCCAGGAGAAGTCAGCGCCACCGAAAAGTTCCAGTAAAGTTTGGAGCATACGAGTATTAATTATTAAGGAGCAGAAAATAATTAGTACTGATTAAGGATTATAAAGTAATTAGGAAATGGTAGGAGGAAGAACCAGTCATTCCAAACAACAGGTATCGTTTGCTTACGCAGAATTGAATAATCATGCCAGCGAGCCGTGATCATTCGATCGAGGCGATTTGCATAATGAAGGTAATTGGCTAATTTACGCGCGAACGCGCGTACGCGCAAGGTGGAGCTCTAGCTAGCTGCAGCTGGCCGGCCAGGTACGTCTGCAGGCCAGGGATGTAATAAATCACTTCAGTTTGGCCCATCACCCAAGCAAGATGAAGTTCAGTTGTGTGCACTGCCGGAGTATCTTTTCAAACTGGAGAGACTTAAGGCGCCACACGGAGGAGAGACACCGTGGCCGAGACAGAAGATGCGGATCATGCAACTACCAGACCCATATTGAGGATGACCTCCGACGGCACCGGAAGCGAATGCATGATCAGAGGCCAAGTGACAATCGCCGGGTACGGCCGTACACGGCAGGACGTGAAAACCCAAGATATGCCGCGAGTAGGCGGGAGCAGGAGGACAGGAGAGTAAGGGGAAGAGGAAGCGAGAAGACGCGTGATGAGGTGAGTCGCCCAGCTCCTGAGGTCAAGATTACCGCGACCCCTTCAATGACGGCCCCATCCACGCCCCCACAACAGATAGTGGATGAAATATTTCTGCGAATACATCCCTCCCCTTCTGCCATGTCGGTCGAGCTCAACAAATTTGAGCCGGGTCCAACCCTCACCACTGCCGAGCTAATGGATCTAATGGAAAGCTTACAAACGCCTAGTCCCCCGTCCAGAAGAAGCAGCCCAACAAGAGGAGTTCCCTCTCCCCTCCCCCCAGATCAGCCAATAGAAGTGCCAGCCACTCCGGCGTCACCCGTGAGCAAGTGGGTGGACGCCATTGAAGAGCGAATCTCCGAGCTTTTGTCGCCACCACCCTCAGCTGAGAAGAAACCAAGAGAAGATGGAGATGCAACCACTATCGCGGCCCCACTAGCCCCAGCAGCTGAACATGCTGAAGAAATCGTCCCAAGACTCCCGATCACCCCTGCAACGTCCTTGACCACCGAGGCGGCCGAGATCACCGCCAGACCCCCGACTGCGGCCCCTGAAGTCCCTCCTAGCCTGCCCCCCAATGACCCGCGGTTTGTACGAAGTCGTCGGCCGTCGTCCGCCCCTAAGACAACCGCGGGAGCTGAAGTGGAGTGGATGAGACTTCAAGCCCGCGCTGATCCAAACGCCGTAAGACGAAGGGAAGACACCCTTCATCCCATCGATTTCGGGTTGACAGTGCGCCTTGTGACGGAGACGGCTACCTTCCCAGACGGACGTGTATTTTCTACAAGCTTCACAGAATACACCCTGCCCTCCCAGCCGAAGACCCCAAGAGCCTGGACCCGGGATCACGAGTTGTAAATATAATCATAATAATATTTCTTGTGTGCAGTTGCATTTAATTGTTCTATCTTACACCCTTAAGTATTTTAGAATAAACAGGAGGCAAAGTAGCTTGAGAATTTTGTAAAATACTACTAAAGTTAGTCTGAGAAATTCTAATTAATAATTCCTTGCTTCTCTAAAAACTCAGGCTCCGTTTAATGTTAAATTCATTTCCTTAATCATCAGGAAAGTGCTCGAAAATACATGATGACAAAGTTAATTGTCCTAATTTATTTAGCAGCTAGAATTTTCCCACTGCACTATATAGATCGCTTTATGTATGCTAGAATTAATGCTGCATCCATGCATATTAATAATAGCCAGCCCAGAATTGCAGCTGTAATTAAAACTGCCCTGGGCGAGAAAAATCAATAACTTGTATAAACCTAGTGCACACGCACCTGTGAATTGACCAAAAATCTGGCTACTGGAATTTAGCGCCTTTTTCTATTTCCCATGATGCATTGGTAACTTGTGTTTATGTTAGAAACAAGACGGCGGACTAGTCGAGCGTAGGTTGTGTGGAAAGTTGATTCTTTTAGAATCTTTTTGACAGCACTGTACCTGTTTAAGAATATTTTTCTGAGCAGTTACTGATAGAACCTGGCACTTAGCAAGAAATAAGGTAAATTAGACAGATTGAGACTAGTGATTTGGTAGATTTATTTATCAATAACCAGACAAAAGTTGTAATGTTGAGCAGAGTCGAGTACATGGAGTATAACGTTAGGCCTGTTCGCCGGGTGTGTAAGATATGCGCGTATAGACGACACGTAGGCTACACACATCTTAATATTGACCAAGTTTGGAGATAGCCATACTGGATAAAGCCCTACTTGTATTTTGAATGTACAGTTGTAAAAAAAAATTAACATAGAGGAAACAATTGTTTTTTAGATGATTGCAAATATTTAAGTTAAGCTGAAGGCAGGTCCAACATTGAACATGTCCAATTTTTGCAATGTTTTAAAAAAAAAAAAAAAAAAAACTTGTTTGCGATATTGACAATGGGTATTTATTTGTTGAGAAATGTTTAGTGTTGCGGCCAAGAATACCCATGTTACTTTGTTATTTTGCAAAAGTGTTTAATAATTTTCGATTTTTGTCTTTTATTAACCTTCAACTCTTAAATGCGAGGACGCATTTGTATTTTAAGTAGGGGAGAGTGTGACAAAAATCGCTCTGCCTTTGTTGAATTTCTGGAACCCTATACCTTATTCAGTCAAGTTTACCATCAGAAACTATTCTCTCAAATAACTCATCTTTTCTAGCGTTTATTACACTTACCAACTACTCACACAGGAATATAGGCACGTCCTTGATGAATGTAGAATTATGGAAAGCATTTAATTATCGTACAATAGACTGCTAATTTCTCTATAGTTGTTATTTCTTACAGATCGTAGCGACAGCGGTTTTACATAACACAACTGGTTAATGGCAGAAGTATGTGTGTAAGGCAGGCATTGCATATCGTTTGTGTAGTAAGTAATAGGATTTGTACGTTAAACAAATACTGTGCATCTTTCAATGGCAATCGCTGATCAGTGCGAGTGACCCATTTGCACATACGCCGCGCGCGTTTAGCCAATTGTAGCGCGCGCGCAGTTCGTGGCCTAGTTTTTCACTGCCAGAACTCTATAAAAGGCGAGCGCCACCAGCATTCGGGTGGCTCGGTTCGTTCGAACGAGTCCTGCGCAGCAACAAGAGGCTAGCAAGTGCCGTGGGCAAGGCGCACAGCTGGTAAGTGCTGTGTATGTAAAGTCGGCAAAGAAGTGCCGTGAAGTTTACAAGTTAAAGTCGGCAAAGAAGTGCCGTGAAGTTTACAAGTTAAAGTCGGCAAAGAAGTGCCGTGAAGTTTACATCGTTAGTCAGCGTACAAGAGCTGTGAAGAATTATTAGTCAGCGTACAAGAGCTGTGAAGAATTATTAGTCAGCGTACAAGAGCTGTGAAGAAATATTAGTCAGCGTACAAGTGCTGTGAAGAATATTAGTCAGCGTATACAAGTGCTGTGAAGAGTATTAGTCAGCATACAAGAGCATCTAGTAAGCGCTCATAAACAAGCCCTTGCCCAAGCTTCAAATATTAGTCTAGCAAAGCACGCGTATTAATTAATTAATCCTGCAGAACCGCACGTGTATTTTAAATAGCTGCAGCGTCGTACCGTGCAGAATAGTCACTCATTCTGAACAGCGAATGACATACTTTTACTTGCAGTAAATATAAATTACATGTAAATAATTCTCCTGTTATCAATAGACTTGAATTGGCGCCCAAGTTAACACTGTAAATAAATTATATTGTTGCGAATTGAGTTCTTGAATTACAAAAGCTGTTTCCTCGAGCTAATTACTTAGTGTCTGTTAATTGCTAATGCGTGCGCTTGCGCATTAATAATATTAGTAGACTTCTTCAAACATCCTCCTTTAATGACTGTGGAGTCTTCCTGATGAGCCTGGACTGCTTCGACCTCCCCACCCCTACCCTCTAGCCCTGCATAATTAGTCCAGTTGTTTAAAACCTCGAATCCCTCCCCCTTCCCCTCACAAATCCACGCCCACCCCCGAGGCTACTGGCTGTGACTGGATTGATGTTCTTTCCCCTTCGAGAAGTCCCTGCAGACAACCGCCAAGCAAGCCAGCCGTAAGTATACGGTGGGTATCAGGTCATCATCATTCTCTGAAGGGGCACTCCTCGCCCGTTACATTTTAGAACTTAAAAAACTAGATCGGACGCGCGTATGATACGTGCGTTTTGACAGGACGCTGCCATTGGTCACGTGAATAGGGTCAAAAAATTTAAACGCGCATTTCTTCGGCATGACGATCACTTGTACCCCATCACTGCTTGAAAATGGTGGCAATCTATGCGGCAGCAAAGTTCAACTAAGACGGAGAAAGGGACCCGGAGGACAGTCTCTCAAGAAACATCATGTGTGAGTAACTTAATACACAGAATTTATCTCTTGAAAGTACATTTCGAACAAGACAGCTTTTATAAAAATTAACTCAATATAGGCTACGTTACGCAATGCCAAATGGGCATAAATCACAGGAATGGGTGTGGAGAAAAATCCCCCATGTGTGATCCAAAGGATCCTCCGAATTTTGTAATAACCGCGCAGGGCCTACTTAAAATATCGTCAGTGTATTGTTTTAAATGTTATGATGGTACTCCTGATCCTGAACATCGAATAACAATTATTTCTGGCCTAACATCACCCTCCCCTCTCCTGCTTTTCAATAATAGTCCGACTCCGCGGGGAACGAGGATTGGGAGTCACTTTTTGTTGTGGGATGTGGGTGATGAAAGAAAATGCACCATTCTCCTAGTTTGAACACATCAATGAGAAATATTCCAAATGGCAGCAAATGGAATCCAACAAAGCACGATCGTCTTTGCAGCGACCATTTCCATGCAGAGTGCTTCAAGGTGGAATGGGGGGAAAACACGTCTGCGTGTCGATGTCGTACCGTCAATCTTTGAAGACTACCCGACTCATTTGAAGCCTGTAAGTATTACAATGAGCCTTGGGGCCAGGATAGGCTAACGATAATTATTGTCATGTATTTAAAGGCCTATCATGTGCTTTATTTGTTTTATTTCGTAGAAAGACTACAGTCTCGTGTATGGACTTCAGCAAGAGAGAGAAAAGCTGCCAACGGCAAGGAAAGAACCGAGCCAAGCCCCCGTCGAAGATATTGCTTCAGTGCATGGCTGTACCGGCAAAAAAAAACATCAGCGATAGAGCATGCATACAGTCTACCACCAGAAATGAATCTACCCTGGGAAGTAGCAGAAAGGCTATATAGTCCAAGCTTGAACAGGAAAACAGACAACTCCGGCAGGAAAATCCACGATCATGTCGAAAAAGATCTAATCATCCGTCAGAGAGGTGGTAAAAGGCCTGTAAGAGGAGCAACTTGTTACTCCAGAGATGGCCGACCAGATGGAAACATATTTTCCTATTCTGCAATTGGAAGTCACTTTGCTGGAGCTGGGAAAACTGCGCCTTGCTCAACGAATCACAATCATAGTGAACAGAAGAAGAACTTTGCACTGCTCGACAAAAGCGTACGTCTTCGTCAGAAAGAAGATCGTACTGCCGACTGTGCGTACAGTGAGGAGATAGCTGGCCACGAATGCATAACTGGGCCTCGTGCGTGGACCATAGCTAAAATTTAACAAGTTTCGCTTAGTATTTCGTTATCGTCTTATTGTTGCCCCTCAGAAATTGAAAGATTGAATAGCCCTCTGTTTGCGTTCATGCATATTATGAGGAAGATATATTGGATTACTTATTCTCATATTCTGGTTCATAAATTTATGGGAAGCAATACTCACCTGCTGGTAGTTGCATAGGCTAGACCTTCACAAAAATATTCGGATGGTGACAATGATATACTTGACATCTTGATTAATGGATGATATGGATATGGAACTGCCATTTCATCAGATTATTTATTAGCTAACGAGTAAGTTTTCATTGTATAAATTGTTTATCTAAAAAGTTATTGAAGTATATTTGTTCAGTACTCACAGCAGATGGCCAGAGACTTGTTTTTGTAGTCATCCATTCATTTCAAATGTTATGTTCCTATTGAGGTTATAGCAGTATTAATTGATGGCCCATTGAAAATCATCTGTCAGGTGACATGGCTACCATCACAGTACTCACAACAGATGGCCAGAGACTTGTTTTTGTAGTCATCGATTCATTTCAAATGTAATGTTCCTATTGAGGTTAGCAGTATTAATTGATGGCCCATTGAAAATCATCTGTCAGGTGACATGGCTGCCATCTGTAAATTAAGCTATTATTATTATTAAAGCCACGCAATATTTCGAGTGCCCGTTTTTATCGTTGCTCATTTACAAAATGATTTTCTGTTTATTTTCATTTTGATGTTGGTAAAATTAAAAGTTTATGTTTTGTCTGATAGGCAAGTAACGGTTGATTTTTACTGCACATTTTAAAAAAGAGGGGAAAATCTCATGAAACAGGTTGACATTTAACTACGCTTTTGACATTTGCCTTTGTTAAAAATATAAGAACACAATGTGGCTACTTTTCGGTACAAATTAGTATTCTTGGCTGAAAATCAATTACCTTCAACACAGTCGCTAATTTGGCCCTAAATAAGACACAGAGGCAAACTCATGTGTAACTTTTCAAAGGAATATGAAATGTCACATTGTCAAAAATTGTAGTTAAAAATGTCAACCTGTTGTTAAGAACTTCAACGCATAGCTGAATTCGGCTGGGGTTGTTGGCGATATTTTTCCGTCCAGCATTCACCAGCTGCCCTTTGCGCGTGGCCCTATTCACGTGACTTTGCAGCGCGTCCATGAAGAACCCAGAAGTTTTGTGCACAGTGAATGGCGCGTTCGAACGCGCGTCCGATCTAGTTATTTTAAGTTCTATATCTATGTTGCAGCTACGCGATGTCGCTCACTTATCCGACGAATTATAGAAACCACGCACGCGTGTGCGTCGTGCCAATGCTTGCGCGCGCTTCGCCGAATAACAAAACGAACTACTAATCTAAATTTCCTACTTTTTAGATTAGCAGTTGCTATCTACAAGATCAATCAAATCCAGTCTTGGATACTTTGGCAGTGCTACCCAGGAAATTCCAAGCATACTGTTTTTCAAGCGAATGCATGTACTGTACATGAGGTATGCTCAGAATTTTCCGGGTAGCACTGCCAAAATACTCAAGACTGGATTTTATTGATCTTGTTGGTAGCGAACGCTACAGCTGGTGTAGGCCTACATGTCTTATAACTCCTTTGACTGTGAAGGGTGGTTGTCTTTAGGCGAAAAAAAGAGGTTTTCGAACATTTAACCGAAACGTTTGACCAGGAAACATGATCTTTGTGTGTTATGGTGACTGAAGTTACCACGCAGCTGAAGAGGATCAGTTGAAATCGGATTATGGTTTTCAATAAACTCTCAGATATTCTGCCCAAATGAGTGAATGAAGATATAAAACCTGAAGGTTATCATGATTTGTATCTGTATAATTATTTTAGATCACACGTCACTCATCTACTTCTAGACAATATAAACCAATCCACTTTTTAGTAGTGTCACACGTGCCTTGTTTTTATTTATTGTATATGTATTTCATATTTGAGTGGTGCATTATTTTAGTAATAAAGTCTTTATATTTCACACGAATGTATAATACCCATTTTTGTAACTCCATGACGTTATACTTCGGTTAAAAAAGCTTCAAGCGAAAAAAAGGGAATGTACAAAAACAAGTATTATATGAAAATGAAATATTCCTTTTCTATATTTAATACCGATCAGCATTTTTAATTGTACTGAAATTTTGCTGGTTTGTTTTTTATTTTCATATTAAATTAGGTAATGATTGTAAAGTGACACAGAGATAAAGGGCTATATGAAGTGATTTGCTTTAATTAATACATTTTCAGTATACAAGTCTTCACAGATTATATTAGATTATGAATCACAGTCGAAATGAGTATAAAGTTTGTCTTGGCAGTAGGAATGTTTAAATCACATTTGTATCCAGATCAAATCGAAATGTATTCCTCATGCACTATTAGGCTGTTTTCTAGAGACTCTGTAGGCATGTTCTGCCTTGAATTTCCATTTCAATGACTTACATATTCACACCTTCAGAAACTGGTGATACTGCCAAGAATACTGATTACAATGATTCAAATTCCCATCAGGTTACAATGATTATAGTATAATATAAGTTGTGCAAGGCATTCTTTTGTGTATTTTGTGATACAAGCAAGTCTGCTGGTTCAGACGTTTTGGAAGTTGAAATAAAGCTCACGCAATATTAAAGTGTCCTACTTAATTAAACTTTTCTTGTGTGAACTGTGAACACTGGGGTTAATCGTTGCAAGGGGCTCTCCCAAACGACTTTGCCAGTACATCAACCGAGTAGAACCAATAACTACATGTACATGTATGTATAAGATTTGTTGCAAATTGAAGACATTACATATTTCATAACTTGTTCCTTATTTTAATGCAGGCTTGTATAAAGAGTTTTACTGTCACTATATCGTGCAATACTTGCATTACCTACTGCGGCAAGCGTACTTCAAAAGCTAGTTCAATATGCAGGGCCAGCTATATGCCTACATGCGCTGTGTAAAGATATTTGCTTTTCTTATCAAATCGTCTTTAAATCAAGCAAAGTCATATACCAATGCAATTTGTAAAAGCCAATTCACATGAAAGCTATAAAAGCAATTGGAAATTATTATGAAATGAACTTGCAGTGTCATTGATCTGAGGCTCTCGAAACTTGTATCTTCAGTCTGTTTTGCCACTGTATCAGATCCAAAGAGTCAGGGAGGTTAATGATATAGTACAACCAAAATTCAGTGTACAACGATGCGATCCAAAGTGTTTATGAAACATGATCATCAGGCACCTAATTTACTGAAATCACCTTCATTCAAAAATGCGATGACGATAGTCGACTATTTTGTGACATGGTTCGAAGGAATGTTTTGAAAGGGTTCATCATTCGGAGAACATCATGCAGTCATTCATCCAGTTTTCGATGTGGGTGCGTCGGCTTAAAGTTGATGTTTCGCAACCCAGACCAATTTCCGGTTAAAACGAAATCGTCACCTAAATGTCATGTTTTCGTAGTGCACACAAAGCCAGGCTAAAAGATCCCATGAATAGTTCATAAGACCCAGTGATTTGTTCGTTATTGTCTTTGCAAGTCAGTGATTCCGCCTGATTATTATAACAGGCTATAGTTATTGTTTTAACATTTGAGAATAGCGGTTGTTTACCCCTTTACTGCTCTCTGTTCTAATATGAGGGCATCTTGCAAATGTATGGGTGGGTCAAACCGCATCGTCCATCATTCCATCCAACCTGCTCGGTGGTCCTCCAGATAGAGCCGCAGTCCTCGCCTTCCCAAGCGTCGTCCGGTTGGCCAGTACGCCACCCGCCGTTGTAGTCAAAGCTCGTCCCGTCACTCCAGGTGAATTGTCCTTCATTAGCCAGGTCGCTGTGCCCAATCCAGATGGCAGCAGCCATAATTTCCTCGTTTGGTACCAGAGAGGTACTCCACATCTGGAGCAGGAAGTTGTTTTCCCCTGAGCTGTGAACGGACGCAAGGTGCCCCTGGCCGTTACGGGTGAAGAACTCTCGGCAGTGCTCCTCGGCCGATTGCCAGGTCTTGGGAGGGCCAAAGAAACGGTAGCAGAAGTTACCGTAGCCTGTCCAGAACGGTGGACAGTCATCCGCGGATACTAAACCGAGGACCAGAAAGAACATCACGCACGAAATCTTACGGAAAGCCATGATGACGATCTTCAAGTCAGGTTTGCTGTGTGTTCTTACCGAGGCGAGTTGCAGTCGATGAATGATCTGGAAACATGATGTACTCCGCTATTCAACATCCCATATTAAGGTTTCCCAATTTGCTGCATGAGTTTTAAGTAGGTTTCCACCCCCATTGAACTTTGGACCACGTTACACTGTGTAGGGCCTATTCCACAGAACAACATGTATGTGGTTCCTGCAAACTACATTTTTCATGTTAATCATACAATGCCATTATCTGTTCATGCACATCAGAAAGATTTTTTAAGCCTGCTTCTGCTAAGATTACAGACCTTTGTGTATAATTTATGAATTTATGTTGATTATTCACAATTATGCAAACTGTCCTTTCCATCGCACAGGTGCATGAAAGCCGCCACGTGTCAGGGCGAGTCGGTCCAAAACAAGGGCAAGATGAACAACCTGTTGAACAACGCCCCGGCGTCCTATGGGGGCGCCCTGATCGAGTTTGCGCAGGGCGAGTACTTCTACATGGGCAGCCGCAACAACAACTTCAGCAACCGAAGCCAAAAGGGAAGGCTCATGATCAAGTAGGCGCTCCGAGGACATTGATGACAGCAACGTCTGATTTCAAAGAACACTTTCTTGAAGCTGGGGTTGTGTCTAAATTATAGACCATTGTCATGTTGCGGCCAGCTTGATTTGTCCCATTAAAATCAACGTAACCAAAGCGAGGTTGGTAGGAAAATTAGTCTGGTTCCTTTTTACAGGCAGCCGCAACAACAACTTCAGCAACCGAAGCCAAAAGGGAAGGCTCATGATCAAGTAGGCGCTCCGAGGACATTGATGACAGCAACGTCTGATTTCAAAGAACACTTTCTTGAAGCTGGGGTTGTGTCTAAATTATAGACCATTGTCATGTTGCGGCCAGCTTGATTTGTCCCATTAAAATCAACGTAACCAAAGCGAGGTTGGTAGGAAAATTAGTCTGGTTCCTTTTTACAAGCAAAAGTTATCATTCAGTACTGTTGTCGGATACAGGGCACATGATCGAAATGGTGACAGCATGACAAGGGTCTATTGAGGTACCTCCAGCAGTAACACACTAGCCGAAAGTTTTGACCAGGGAACATGAACTTTGTATGTTATCATTACCCATGGTGACTGGATTTACCACGTAGCTAAATTGTTCAGTTGAATTCCGATAGTGGTTTTCAATAAACTCTCAATTATTCTGCCCAAATGTATCAATGAAGATATCAAAATTATTATGATTTGTATTTGTATATTTTAGATCACACGTCACTCATCTACATGTACTTATAGATAATATAAACTAATCCACTTTTTAGTACTGTCACATGTGCCTTGTTTTTATATATTGTATGTCTTTCATATCAGAGTTATGCATTATTCTAGTAATAACGTCTTTATATTTCACATGAATGTATATACCATGTCATATACATGTACTTCGGTTAAAAACAAAGTTTAAGCGAAAAAAAAAGGAATCCACAAAAACAAGTAATTGTAATAAAATGAAACATTCCTTGTCTACTGTTAATACCGATCAGCATTTTATAATTGTACTGATACTTAATTTTGCTAGTATATTTTTTATTTTCCTATTTTAAATTAGGTAATGATTGTAAAGTAACACAGAGAAAAAGGGCTACATGCATTGCTTTGCTTTAATGAATATATTTTCAGTACAAGTCTTCACAGATTATATTAGATTATAAATCTCAGTCGAAATGAGTATAAAATTTGTCCTGGCAGTAGAAACGTTTAAATCACATTTGTCTCTAGATCAAATCGAAATGTATTCCTCATGCACTATTAGGTTGTTTTCTAGAAACTTTGAAGGCATGTTCTGCCTTGAATTTTCATTTCATTGACTTACATATTCACACCTTCAGAAACTGGTGATACTGCCAAGAATACTGATTACAATGATTAAAATTCCCATTAGGTTACAATGATTATAGTAAAATATAAGTTGTGCAAGGCATTCTTTTGTGTACTTTTCGATACAAGCAAGTCTGCTGGTTCAGACGTTTTGGAAGTTGGAATAAAACTCACGCAATATTAAAGTGTCTTACTTAATTAAACTTTTCTTGTGTGAACTGTGAACACTGGGGTTAATCGTTGCAAGGGGCTCTCCCAAGCGACTTTGCCAGTACATCAACCGAGTAGAACCAATAACTACATGTATGTATAAGATTTGTTGAAGATTGAAGACATTACATATTTCATAACTTGTTCCTAATTTTAAAGCAGGCTTGTATACAGAGTTTTACTGTCACTATATCGTGCAATACTTGCATTACCTACTGCGGCAAGCGTACTTCTAAAGCTAGTTCAATATGCAGGGCCAGCTATATGCCTACATGCGCTGTTTAAAGATATTTGCTTTTCTTATCAAATCGTCTTTAAATCGAGCAAAGTCATACCAATGCAATTTTTAAAAGCCGATTCACATGAAAGCTATAAAAGCAATTGGAAATTATTAAGAAATGAACTTGCAGTGTCACTGATCTGAGGCTCTCGAAACTTGAATCTTCAGTCTTTTTTGCCACTGTATCAGATCCAAAGAGTCAGGGAGGTTAATGCTAAAGTACAAACAAAATTCAGTGTACAACGATGCAATCCAAAGTGTTTATGAAACATGATCATCAGGCACCGAATTTACTGAAATTACCTTCATTCAAAAATGCGGTGACGATAGTCAACTATTTTGTGACATGGTTCGAAGGAATGTTTTAAAAGGGTTCATCATTCGGAGAACGTCATGCAGTCATTCATCCAGTTTTCGATGTGGGTGCGTCGGCTTAAAGTTGATGTTTCGCAACCCAGACCAATTTCCGATTAAAACGAAATCGTCACCTAAATGTCATGTTTTCGTAGTGCACACAAAGCCAGGCTAAAATATCCAATGAATAGTTCATAAGACCCAGTGATTTGTTCGTAATTGTCTTTGCAAGCCAGGTGCCCCTGGCCGTTTCGGGTGAAGAACTCTCGGCAGTGCTCCTCTGCCGATTGCCAGGTCTTGGGAGGGCCGAAGAAACGGTAGCAGTAGTTACCGTAGCGTGTCCAGAACGGTGGACAGTCATCCGCGGATACTAAACCGAGGACCAGAAAGAACATCACGCACGAAATCTTACTGAAAGCCATGTTGACGATCTTCAAGTCAGTTTTGTTGTGTTCACAGGCCAAGTTGCGATGGATGAATGATCTGGAGACACGTGATGTACCTCTTTTTATTTGCAAAATTCTTGGCCGCTATTTTGCATCTCAATATACTTTCTGGGTAACAGTTATGATTAAACCCGGATACCAGACAATAAAATTTTGATTGCATTTTTTTTGCTTAAATCAATAAAGGATGATGTTCTTAACAATATTTTGTGTATGGCGGTGTTTATTTTCTGTGATAAATGGGGGAAAATAATTTGTGAACATGTTTGGTCAAACTACTCCGCCCCACAAAGGGAAGCTTCATTAACATAAAACTTCGCGAGGGGTATGACGCAAATCAAGGGAGAGATTTGCCGCGCTGCGGGGGGCACCGGCATTGCGGCGTGCATCATAATACATGTACATATACATTTCGGCACTGAAAGTTTTTCTGGTGTTTCGTTCGGAATCGAGAAGAAATAACACCCAATTTTTGGCCATGCCGACAAGGTGTGTGGCTGCTGGGTGTAGCAAAACTACCAAGGATGGAGTAAGCCTTCATTTGTTTCCAGTAAATCCGAAATATCGGAGCATTTGAAGAGCCAAAGTGAAGGTAAATACCAGAGCAAAGTGGTCCGGTGTCACGGTCTCGCTTCTCCGGCGTGCTAGCTTCTCCAAAAGGGAAACTTCGCTTCAACACGCATGCACAAAATTGCGCAGTAGTGTACATTTTCGTCACTGTATTAGTGTGCCGAGTTCCTCGGGGTTGTACTTGTGCACGTAAGATCTTATTTGTATGAATGGTAACAGGGTACCAGTCCAATCCAGAATGTTCGTGGCGCGCACTATTAACTCCCAATAACAAAAAAGACTTGAAATGCACATTTATTTTAAGCCATGGTTGCAATAATAAAGACAAAATGGACCACGAACGAGCAAGGAACACGGACCAAGGATTTCGTTCTTAATTATTCCTCCATGAACACACACACATGCATGACGCTGGGAACACAAATCAGAATGCTTGCAAGACCATGGAATGACTTGACCCACAGGAAGTGTTACATAACACACTCTTGGGTGTCCCTCACTGGGCTTGGTAGACTTCAACAGCCCTAGGAAAAGTAAGCACAGTGGACACATGAGCATGAATCGTGCTCATGTAACGTGCACTGTAACGTGCTCAATTATCCGCCGAATCCACCCGGAGAAGCTAGCACGCCGGAGAAGTGAGACCGTGACACCGGGCCCAGTGAGTTCGCTGCCCTCTGCGCTGCACTTTGAGCCGTCGTGCTTTGATGCTGGTCTGTACAGCAATTTGGGCATTCCCCCAAATATAACACCGAGTCAGTGTCTGAATCATGAAAACTTTGATTCGAATCGGACAAATCTGTACCATTTTCATCGGATTTGCTAAGGAAAGAAGAGGAAGAGTCTTCGGAACTTTCACGGTCATGACGGTCGTCGTTGTTTTCATTCGACAACGGTGGCACCGTGGCACGTCTACGTGTGCATATGTACATGTACATGTACATGTACATGTAGACACATTCGTACGTGTGCATATAATGCCACGTACGGGTACGCGGCGGCTGCACATACACACAGCACAGTAGCTTCGCTAATCCGCCTCGTACCCAGACGTCATTTACGGGCCCTGGATTTCTCTGCCTTTGTTTACGTCATGAACAGCGCCCTCATTTGGAGTTGCCGCGAAAATCAAATAGGGGGGGGGGGGGTCAATTTTGGACGGCACATTACAACACTAAACGTACACCAGAACCAGTTCTGCTTTTGATTCACAATAAATACACATACATGAATGTATATATAAAATAAAATACGTTATGACAATTTTGGACTGCATGTTTCCTTTAACATTTGTTTTTGTGTTTCAATGTAGAGGAAGCTGATTTCCTGTGAACCAGACTTTAAACATTTGGTTTGCTGGGATATGCAAGACTGAACCAGTTTATTGTTACTGAATTTAAATAACAAAAGATGCCCTCTTTATGGCCGCATGCATAAGGTCTATATCAGCAAAATGATCTGATCTTGACAATTTTATTCGTGATCAGTTGGAAGATCCAGGTTTAGGTTCTGATCCAAAAACTTTACAGTCCATAGAAAGGAGAGGGAGGGGGGATGAAAAGGGATGGGGGGAAGGGGGGGGGTACCCAACATATCCTTTTTGCTTTTGGCTAATATCAATACCAATTGTGGGTACGTGTGGTCTAGCGGTGGAGCACAGGATTCATGATCGTGAGGTTGTGGGTTCGAGCCCCGCCGTGGCCATGCGTGTTGGGTCCTTGAGTAAAGCGCTTTACCTCAATTACTCCTCTCAACCCAGGTGTTAATGGGTACCGGCATTATTCAATGCTGGGAAGGTAACAAACTCGCTGTGGAGGAGGTGTGGCGATCCCCCCACAGCAGCATATGAGTCTGGCCCAATCGCTAACGAAAGAGAGATGGGCACTTCCTGTTATTAACGCAGGTTCGTCCACTTTACTTTTTGTTAACACCAATTTCATGAATTTTGGACCCACCTTTTTAAAAAAAAAAACACCAATAAATGTCAATTAAACATATATACTTGAAATCTAGTCGCTCTTGACAACAACCGCTGATATAGTTTTAGAATTTGAGTAGATTGCCAAAGGGATCTAGAATCTGCAATAAAAATGATAGAATCCCCCACAGTACGGAATTCCAGACTGTAATCCGCCCCACCTGGAGATATGTGTCGAGTTTATAAACTTGCAATTTTTCAAATTTGGACGGAGGGTGACGTAAACTAGTGTCATTCGTTAATGGTCATTCGCGGACCCCAGCGTGAAAACATTGGTATTATGGGCAACTACGGATTAGCATGTGAACTTAATAATTTGGCATTGCCCTCCACTGACGTAATCTCATAGACTCTATATACTTAGTTTGTCCGATGACTTGCTAGAATAAATGACACAAGCTTACTCGGGTAGGACTCGAACCCGCCGGCTCCAACTCACTAGTGCAGAAGTCTTACCACTCGACAACCGAGATTGGTTAGCTGGTTCGAGTCTGATATAACGGTGGGGTAGCGCGACCAATCTGTTAATGGAATTGTTTTATGTTTACGAATGCTGAGAATAATATTAACGTTTATACGTCGATGAAGTGCAATTCCAAAATATTGAATTTACATCTCTCCTCCGCACAAATTCTCTCCCAAAATCCCTCAAAACATAACAATTGGTTACGATATCCGCTGTTATTGTAGGTTTTCCCGGCCAATTTTTAAAAATGTTCATTCACTTCTAAAAATCGGTCATTTCGTCTGAATTTGAGAATCGCTCTGAACACGCGTTTCATTGTTGCTACCAGAGCATTCCATTCCAGTTCAATCAATTAAGTGATTGAGCAGCACCTTTCGTTTATGTCCAATCAGATTCGTTTACAAGACTTCTTTTATCGCTTTTAGAGGGCGAATTCAAACATTCAACCCTTCTATTTCACTTTTAGTTTAATGCCATCGGCACCAGATGCAATGAGGGGTTTCTTTTTCATTAATCGTCAATCAAATTAGCTGTACCTGAAATCAATTTAGAAAATGTATGCTTGCGTATTTGAATGCACAGGTAACGTGATTGGCCGTCTGTTCCTCAAAACCGAATGCACGGACAATGAAACGATTGAACTTCCGTTGAATTGAAATGGGACTTAAGACGTGCATTCAAATTCAGGCGAAAATGAGTGACCAATTTTCAGAAGTGAATGAACATTTCAGGAAATTGGCCGGGAAAACCTATATTACGAAACGAGCAGCCGACCTCGGTGATCAAAGGGTAAGAAGTCTGCCTAGTAAACAGGAGGTCGTGGGTTAGAGTCCAACCGAGTAAGCTTGTGCATTTTGTTTATCGCAAGCACTCAGACAACACATATTCTTTGAAATATTACGTCTGTGAATGGCAAAATATCACCAAAAACTCTGAACATCATGGGTTGATACCAAAAACACACTGTAAATCAAATTGGCTCACATCCATACATAGGCCTACGTCAACAAAACAAGATCCGGGAACACTGATCCAGAAACTTCAAGGTGATTGTCCGGGATTCAGTTATTCACAGGGGTCGAAGCTTGTTATACAAGGAGCATTATACAAGCAAATATGTTTTACCTTATACTTGGTGATTTGAGTTGGTGGATAAATATTGTGCGTCACTTGGCCCATGTATTCTCCTGATCCCCAAACTTATTCCAATTGCCCCAGAACGCTTTGGCTAATTGTCATGAAATGTGTCTATTATCAGGGGTCAATATTGGTACTAAAAACAATTCGTTATGGATCATTATGGTTGCCGTGGCAACTGTAATAATCATACAGTTAGGAAGTGTACATTTTTCTTAATAAAAAAAAGTTACTATGTAAATGAAAATAAAGTCGAATGGTAAAACGTTCGAGGTGTGCTTTCCGTAGAGATCTCGAGTCATGTTTCAAAAAAATACCGAGGTGTATGTATTTCGATTATGTTGTTACGGGTCACATTAGCTATTATACATTTGGTGTCAAATCTTACCATGTACCAAGACATCAGCTGAAAACAAGGGGACCATAATTTGTTTGTTTTCTGCGGATAGCAGCTCTACAAGTACAAAACAAACTGAAAATCCTGTAGAAACATCAGTACTTTATAGTGCTGTAAATTTGACTGGGAGACGTTTGGGAGGGAAATTAGGAAGAGGGAAGGGGATGGTACGACAGAAAATAGCCTTGGTCAAGGCGTTCGTCATTATTCTTTCGTACGCGGTAAACGATCGGCAGAATATCCTCGCTAAGCAGTGCATTAAAAATAAAGCGCGAACAGAGTAACAATAAAAACAGGATGATGGTGATAAACTGATAGTGTTCACACAACTGCATGTTCACAGATCAAGTCTCTTTGGTTGTCTGACTTGTCGACCCGATCGCGTGATAGTGGGAGTGTTTGGAATGCTTCTGTTACGAGACGGTGTGCGCCATCTTCAATATGACGCTTTTTTCGGCAGGTTCAATGTCAAGAAGATCACGGCGATTGCGTCTATAAGTTCGCGACCATTAGGCGTCACTATATGACATACACACGTGGTTCTTCACAACGCTGTTTTATCGTAGCTGGTGTCCACAACCCAGTTCGTGGATCCTGGAAACGAACTGGTTGACCTGGTTGAAATGGCTTGAGGTCATGTGCTGCTCTGTCATGGTAGGCCTCCTGTTGTGCTTGTCTGTCCTGTAGACGTTGGTATGTCTGGTGACTCTGGTCCTTGTGTTCTGATGTATTCTTAAACGGGAAGGTTGCTCCGGACCTTTCTACCGCATAGCAGTTCTGCAAGGATTGGAAGTTTGCTGTCCACTGGGGTTGTCCGAAGGCATAAGAAGAGTCATGCTGATGTTTTGTCCACTGGCCCTTGCTTTGGTCATTGTACGCTTGACGGTTTGTATCATTCTTTCTCGACAAACCCATTTGACTGTGGGAAATGAGGCAATGGCGTCACATTTGTAACTCCCCATTCCTCATCAAATGCTTTGTATGCGGCAGAGGCAAAATGCGGACCATTGTCACTTTTTGCTGAGAAGCATCAATCACTACACTATACTTGTGCAATTTGCAGGCATTCTGCGAACCAGAGGAAACTTAGAGTAATAGTAAGCTCTCATGACGTACTTATTTCCCTCAAAGTGGAACAGGTCAGTTCCAAGTATCTGCCATGGTCGCGTCGGCAGCTCGTGTGGAAGTAGTGTCTCCTTGGTTTGCGATCGTTGATGTTAAATTTTATCACTTAAATGATCAAATTGTTTGTAAGCAGGAATTTCGATTCAACTGGGTCTGTTTTAGATGTCTGATAGTCGAGCAGTCCCTCTGCATAACAATATTGAGCCCATACACACGGCTGGGATACACGAAACCTAACGGCTAGAATAAACCAATTGAGCACGGGATTTCTAGCCAATTGGCAAGCAAGAAAAGTTTGCAGCATTCCATTCAGGATGAGGTGATTTTCAGCCAATGAGAAACGGGCGGCAAGGCACATTTGGCGGCAAACCAAGCCGTGTTGCGCAATTTTGGCGGCAAACCGAGCATGCAGTCACTTTTGTCTCAGCCTCCAACGGACAAACACTGGAATAATTGAATGCGTCTCCAAAATTTTGTTCCCACCGCCACCCCCAGCTACCTCCTTTTCGAATTCGATGAGCATTGTGCTCATGGGCGTTTTTTTGCTCGTGAAATAAAACAGCCCACGATTTTCCCCATTTTGGGTTATTATAGTGGCTTATTATCTACATTAATTAAAGGAAGTATAACCACAATGTATATGTTATTGTTTATTGCATTAAGGTTATTAATTATAATCGTATAGTTGTAACAGGTAGCAGCTTCTCCCTTGACTCAGTCAGTTCAACAGGGGAGGAGCACCGTTCTTCCTTCTGTGAGTACAAACCAAGGAATCGAACGGTGCCTGGGAATTTATAGTTTATTGTTTATGACATTTGGAGTGTGTATTGTTAAGTGTTATTCATCATTACATGCCATGACCTAGGTTGATCTGGTCTCCCGACCGGGTGTCCACTCGGCCTTATGTGGCACTCGTTAATAGCCACACTAAATGCACTTACGTTGATTGATGGTTCTGGGCTTCTGGTGCCCAGGGGCTTCTGGTGCCCAGGGGCTTCTGGTGCCCATTGGCTGAAATGATAAATGGTTCTGGGCTTGTGGTGCTCAGGGGCTTCTGGTGCCCAACTCTGATATTGATATGGATATTGACAAATTATTTGGTGCTACACAATTGAAATAATACCCGGTGGCCCAATTGAAAAACGGTAGCCGGAGTAACAGTTTGAAGAAATGTTTTGAATAAACCGTTTGGCTGAGGCGTGTAGTCACACACAAATTTGGACTGCGTGTTTCTTTCATTTATCTGCTTATAATCCTGACATGTATAGGGCATTGACTCACACCATGATCTATGTCCTGATTCATAGTGAGCCAATAGACAGTGTCTTTCGCTCTGAGCTTTGTCTTGGTTGCACCTTGATGACCCTTATGCAGCTTGTTCAGCGTGAATGCATGGCTGTAGGAATGACAACACGACATCCTTTCATAAGCATGCCATCAGCAGGGTTTTTTTTGCGAGCTCATATCGTGAAATGACCAATATGGTCGAAGGGGAACTGGGGGATCCTTCATCCGATATGACCAACTGGATATGATGATCTGTTTGAGTTCCTGGAATATCGGATCTCGTTCAGTCTCGCGTTTGACATCTCAAGGCGATCGGCAGTGAATTGCACAAGGTTTATCTGAATGTCCAACGGACTAATGTGTACCGTCAGTCGTTGGAGAGCGTGACAAGCTGTCAGCAACTGGAGCCTCTTTGCCGGGCCGATATTGCAGAGTGAATTAGTTGTATGACGTCTGCATCACCTCGACTCCAGCGTATGCTCATGTGTCTTCAGCTGAAGACACATGAGCATACTCTGGAGACGAGGTGGTGCAGACGTGAGAGGTTTCTGATGAATCATCTGAAGCGGTTTGTGGTCAGACTCGATCGAGAAATGTTTACCATATGGTAGCACTCACAACCGAAAACAACCGCCAACATTGTCAATGTTCGCGTATCTTGTCTCAGCCTACTGAGTGCCTTTAATATGTAATTGGTTCGTCTTCTTGCATCAAGGTTGCATCCAAATCACCTGTCGATGCATCCACCTGATTTGTCGTGGGTTTGTTGGGGTCGAAATATCGTAGAGTAGCAGAGTCGCAGATCAGACTTTCTCGAAGCACCGTTGGTGGCTTGGAATCCACACATACTCACAGTCATTACGGAGTAGCTCGCGCAAATCTGCAGTATGGCTTGACAAGTGCTGGATGAATGGACTTAAATACGTCACCATTCCATTTCCAGAGAACTCACGGAGCTGGGTCTTGTCGGGAGGGGTGGCATGTATTAATTGCATGCACTTAATTAGCTGGGTCAGGGTGAACACCCTGCGCATCGGCCATTCCGAAGAATGTGATTTGCTTATCCTTTATCGCGCACTTGCCACTGTTAAACTTCAGACTGTTTGCAGCAGCAACAGTCATGAGCTTACGAAGGTTCTTGTCATGAGACTGTCGTCTGCGATTCCGATCACGCCATCAAATTTGATCAATCCGATCAAAAATATCCTGACTTGCCTAACTGCAGGCCAAATTCAAACGGCATGCGCTTGTAGCAATAGCAACCGTAGGCTATTGAATGTGGTCAAACGTGAACTGTCCTCGTCGAGGTGGATAGACCAGTATCCGTGCTTCGCGTCCATTTTGCTGAACATTTTTGCACCGGCAAGTTTGTGCATGATCTCTTCTATAGTTGGTGTTATATGATGCCATCGTATGAGTGCCTTGTTAATAAGCTTTGCGCGAAATCGGGATGCTACTAACCCAATCGATGGGCTCAGTCACACGTCGGATCACACCCTGTGCTTCCATCTTGTCAAACTCGGACTTTAGTTCATCGCGGGATGAATGGAGCACTTTACGTTGTGCATGTACGACAGGTTGTGCACCTTCGCGAAGCACGATGTGATATATCCGGAAAATCTCCAAGTGCATAAAACTGTTCTTGGGACGTGGAGATTAGTTCCTCAACTGAACGAACTGCATTAGTGCTGTGGCTTGATGTTTCCGTCGAACTGAGCATGCGATTCAACCGTACAGTACTGTTCAGAGCGACAATGTTCAACTGAAGAGCTGTGCAAAGACGAATGATAGCCGGACCATCAGTCTCGAAGACATGAAACACGGTATTGTGCCATTCTGATGGAGGGGGGGGGGGTGTTTGCATGGGAGAGTCAGTGTGCCGTACTGCTTAATTTTGTGCCGTTGTATGCCTTGAGAAAAGCACCAGAATTAGCAAGATGTCCTTTGCGTGGAAATCCATGACTTGGGCACATGCATTCGACGATAAATGCGAACGCGAATGGTGTTTGTCTATAGGCTCCTCCTTCGCGTGTAGATTGATGATACGGCATTCTTTACTAGTTGCAGTTGGACATTATAGTGTAGGCTTCGTCGCGATTACGTGTGTTTGGAGGAATGAAAGATAAGACAATATCAAGCGTCAGTTGTTCGAATGGAACATCAACGGCTCCTCTTGGTGAGGCACATGTCTGCAAGCATATGTGCATGACGCGTTGAGAACGGCGTTGTCGTCACTTGCATTTGGACCGTGACTGCGATTTTGAGCGACGAGGAGTATCCCGTGGAGTACGCTGGTTTTGCCGGCCACGCATTGAATCATCAGATTGCCGGTGTCGGGCTTTGCATATTTCTCCAGTGATTACGTTTTCCACTGTTATCAAAGGCTGTGTTGTAGGCGGGGCATAATTCGTGTTGTCTACCACATTTTCTGCAAGTGCGTCGGCGTTGTAGTGCATCAACGGAGGAAAGTCCATGATGAACACTATTAATCCATTATCCAAAACTCAACTCCATTTTTTTTCTGTCGTTGACTGTTTATTAAGGATATAGTATCCATCATGGTTCGCGTTGATATGCCTATCTATGGGGTTTGTGTAGCAATCCCCATAGTTCTAGAGGTAGCACACAGTCTATGCATACACATGCAGTAATTACTCAGCCATTTACGTACAAATGAAGGCACGTTTTTGCGTCAAGATCTGACCTTTTAATGACATGAATCAGTAGCGTCAATGGCGAGGTAAGAAAATTAACCAAAAACCGCGCTGCCACCACATAATAGGTGGTGGATTCAAGTAGAGTCGGGATGACCTCCAACTTCGGCTACTCTTTTATTGCCTAACAAAGTAACAACATGAACTCGAGAACTATCTGGAAGCATGACTAGCGCCCTCAGATCTATGGTCTGAAATATTACAGTATTCTACCAGGTTCAAACATACCCGAGAGAGTAATGATAGATGCCAATAGCGGCCAAGAACATTGGGTAGCAAACGAATATAAAGAGGAACGCTTCGTGTTTCCCGATCATTCATCCACCGCAACTTGACCTGAGAACACAACAAAACTGACTTAAAGATCACCATCATGGCTTGTAAGATTTTGTGCGTGATGTTCTTTCTGGTCCTTGGATTAGTATCCGCGGATGACTGTCCACCGTTCTGGACACGCTACGGTAACTACTGCTACCGTTTCTTCGGTCCTCCCAAGACCTGGCAATCGGCCGAGGAGCACTGCCGAGAGTTCTTCACCCGTAACGGCCAGGGGCACCTGGCGTCCATCCACAGCTCCGGGGAGAACGACTTCTTGATACAGCTTTGGAGAACATCTTTGGTGCCCAACGAAGATCAAACGTTTGCAAACCATGCCTGGATCGGCCTCAGCGACCTGGCGAACGAAGGAAGCTTCATCTGGAGTGACGGGTCCGGCTTTTACTACAACGCCTGGAAATCTCCACAACCGGACGACTACGAATCCGGTGAGGACTGCGGAGATTTTATGAATCTCCCCGATCTGGATCAGGTTGTATGGAATGATTACACCTGTCCCACAACCTTACCATACATTTGCAAGATGCCTGCTAATTAGAACGAGAAAGGGGCGACAACTTTGAAGGGACCACTTCTAACTCTTCTGACAGTCACATATTGTTCCTTTTAAATATTCCTTAGAACTGATGTTGGAACCCAACTTCATAATCTTTTAAAAGGCCTATGAGCTTACAGGCTAGGGGTGAATGAAGAAGTGACCGCTGCTTAATGAAATTATATTGTCATAAAGCTGCTGTTTGTAGTATAGAAAAGCCTCTTGGATAGTTAGCGTAATTAATTTTAATGACTTGCGAATAGTTTCTTATGTAGTGAAAACTAATAACTTCAAGTTATATACCAAATAGCTAGCTGCTTATTAAAGTGTGTATTTCCCAAAATCTCGGAAAACATCGGCCTACGATAAAGATACTCTAATCAAGAATGCCTACTGAATTATTGATCAACGTACATTGTGAATATAGTGGAACTAGTAACAAACGTTCTGCGTTTGGCAATTGTACTTTAAGAAATTAAAATCGAAATTGTTGAGACAATCATGACAGGTGGTAGGTAGCAGGCAAACGGTATAAATTGGGAAACGAGGCAGTGCTGGGAAGATACAAGATATGTATTTGCTTTGGAGACAGTCGTGGTGAAAAGATTGTGATTTTGGTGGTGTTTATCTGGAATTGGTGTTTGCAATGGTGGGCCTGTATACACAATCATCTCTTCAACAAAATTAACGCTAGCCATTAGATGGTCATCATTCAATGGTGAATATAGTGACAAACACGAGTGGTATAGGCATTATTCAAAAAGAAATGATTGACTATTTAAATGTTATAATGTTCAGATTTTGCACTACCCAAACTGTGTGTATCTTGTTCTTTTTTCTTTAATAGCCCTGTGCATAACATGCACATTGGTTTGAAAGTTTGTTTGTACCTAAGCCAGGATGTGTTATAGATGAACATTGAAGTAACGTCACGATAAGGACATCATAAGATATGTGACGTCACATTAAAGGTGCAGTTTTCTAAGGCCTATATCTACAGAACTATATTGGTCTTGATCACTCTACTGCACATGTTTGTCCTATCAGTCTATAACATGACATAAAGAGAAGAAACCTGCAGAGGAGACAGTGAGAATAAATTACAGTTGTAGAGATGGGAGGAAAAACATCAAATATTCTAGTGAAATCCCAGGCGCGGATCGGGGGGGGGGGGGTTTATACAAAAAAAACCAGCTCTGTAAAAAAAATTGTGTTTTTTGCCCATATCAATTCATTAAAAAAATGTTGCCCCCCCTCCCTTGCTGTGTTGTGAAACCCAAAAACAATTATACTGGTATTAATATACGCCTGTGCACAAAAAATACGGACAGAACGTGCTTGGTTACGATAGTATTTTTGACACTATCCTGTTATATAGTGTTAATAATCGTCGAATTTGAACAGCGCCCACATAACGGTATGGTACGACCCCCCCCCTCCCCACACCCTCCCCTCCCCTCCCCGCACCCACTCCCCCTCCCCACACCCCTCCCCCTCGCCCTACCTATTGATTTTACGGAGCCAAGTGTCCGGACAAAAAAAAACCTGTCCACATTTCAGCATTGATTTGCTGATGAACCCCTCCCTCTCCCCCGCCTGCAAAAAAATCCTGAAGCCGCCCCTGAATCCCATGGAATCAGGTAGGGACTGAAAACCCAATCGGATCGGGCATGTGGACCAGGGCTGGAAAAACTCGCACATGAAAGATGAAGCGAAGGCAAGGAACGAACTGCTGCGCTAACCTGAGTGACTCCCATTAAATTTCTCATGAAACTCTAGCTAGAAACAATTAAGACTGCACGTCAGTGAATAGATCAGGATTACATACACTTGCTGTCAAAACGTTAACAAAACAGCCCAAAACAAGGGTACTATACGATTGGTTCGTTTTCTTTCTTACCCTCCCCTTCCCTCTTCCTACCCTCAACACCCCCCCCCCCCAAGGCTCCCTTCAGGTCGGGGGAGTCATGAGGTTGGTGCACACATAGAGTAGTTTCATCGCCTTCCACCGCTATGGCCTGGGCTCGATTCCTTGTTTTCAGTCTCTGCTTGATTCCGTCGGTTCCCCAGAATATTTTGTTGGGGGTTTTCCTCCCACTTCTAAGACTGTAATATCTTCTTATCGTCTTCTCTTTGTAGGTTTCTAGAATTCAGGCTTTCGAGCTACAGTGCTTATAGGGCACTTTGGAGGAATCCTTGGTTTCGCTACAGTACCTACCAAAACGAAAATAATTAAAAAGTACATATAATCTGACAGTATTTCAAGTCCTGACGTTTCGACAGAATTTTGCATGAATTGTTTTTTCTTGTAGGTATAATATTGTGTTTGATCCACATACTTCAAGCCGCTCGTATCGTTAAGGGTATGTAAAGATCATTTGCTTTGGGGGCATTTTTTCTTTCGTCTGGAGTAAGAAAATTGCTCAAAATCTTCAGAAGGGCGCATAATATAACCACCTTGTTAAAGGTTCAACTCAGTGGATAGGCACCAATTTTTGGAAAAGAGGAAACGTATGCATATTTTTTGAAGTTTTCCAACTGAATTTACTAATGCATGTAAAACAATTTGCCCTCGAGGTTACTTTCTCACAGAGTATTTTTTCCCCAACGATTCAATTTCAAGCGGAATAATTTCACAGGCCGCCAGTCCTATTTATTCGTTTTCTCGTGAAATCGGTAGTACGTTTCCGGGTCGTACGTGCAGACCAACGCAGCAATTGGCAGCTGATACTTGGGACTGAGTTTAGTGCCAAGCACTAACGGACACCGTTTCACAGAACCGCTTACTGTTTTGTGAAAGTCAGCAATGTCATGTAAACAAGACCATCAATCAGGATCAAACTTTTCTGACTTCAGCTGCTTGCGAGACGGTCGACGTTTGTGCCTGGCACTACTCCCGAAAGGTTCAACTTTAACCTCAGTTTCAAGATTGTTATCACCGGGCTCGGAAAAACAAGCTCGTTATATCACTATAAAGTGTGTGGTTATTTTACAAAACCCACCGTTATACATCTTGACATTATTTTGATGTAAAATGCACATTAATTATCCATGGTGTGTCAGATAAAATAATCAAGGCAATGGCAGCTTTTTTTCGGAGCCGCGTCTCCCGTACGCGTATATAAAATTATTAGACCCCCCCAAAACAATTATTAGACCCCCCCCCACCTTCAATTATGTCCGAGAAACAGTGGCGACATTTCCCCCAACTATCCCGCGTAACATGTATCATTGCCAAATTTCTCCATGTTAAGCTCATAATCTATTAGGTATTTTTTTATTACTTTCATATACCTGTGGAAAATACATTTCAGCGTCATGGAATTTAGTCTGAAAGTAAAAAAAAAAAGAGTTGTGTCGGGAAATGGAACATACTCAAAATCGGGCCGATGGTTTCCAGTCGTGGCGCAAATGAACAACTTCCAGATATTCCCAAGTGAACATGCAGTAATTTCTTTACAACAAATTAACGATTGTTGTCTCTACTCAAACGACCTATGTTTGAAGCTGTATTTTCTTGTTTTGGGCGTATAATTAGAGGTAGTTGACCGCGGACGTCAAAATAAACTCACATTGAACCACAGCGTTCCTCTCGTAACTGGGATATTTAGAATTTGCCAAAAGCTAACTTCCTGTAAAATTTGGGTTGAAACTGTTGCACATTATTTTGCCCCTTCCACTCCTTAACTTAATTATGTTGCACAACTAAGATGCTAATGTCAATTCTTAGACTGCAGCAACATTTTTTTTGCCAGGCACAAACGTCGACTGTTTCACACAACCACCTGCTGTTCTGCGAAAGTAAATTATATGTCATTCACACCATCATGATCCAACAACGTGCCCGGTACCGTTTTGTCGGTGCGAACAGAACTGGCCCAATTTGCTGTCTGCCAGGTATTCATTAGCGTGACTCGGCGTGACTTCGCGTAGGTCTCGGTATCGACCAATTGAAGCCGGCAAAAAGAGTGATATTTATTAATTAATAGTTCGGGAAGGAGGCGAAACTGCAAATGTTTACTGCATATCCTAATGGATATTAAAAAGATTGCCAGATATTGCAAACACCTGTGCTACAACTTTTAAAAATGCACGTAACCAGGTATATTTTTTCCAATTTCAACGAAAAGTACTGACATATCAAAACGATTTTTTAGCACATATAGTTGGATCATTATAAGGGAAACAAACCCTGAAAGCTGCATGAAGATACGGTCTTCCAAATGGGAGAAATTGAATTTCAAAGATTTCGCCTGCGAACATCCACATGTCTGTGTGTATGTTGTTTCATTCAAAATAAAGTATAACGTAACCTCTAGAAATCGGCCTCCGCGACCACACGGCTGATAGGACCATGGCAGATGTGTCCTTGTATAGAATAACAAGCAATTAATTTTTAAAATTTCAAAATGGCTGCCTTTGCTTTTTTACCTGTTTTTTTTTCAAAGGACAAATCTGCGATGACCCCCTATCCCAATATCTTTCTCATGACATATTCTGACTGTGTGCCAAATGTCATGCTTGTATCATCAACAGAACAGTCCCATCACTTACCGGTATCTGCCGTTCTATATACTGGACCGATTCTGGGCTAAAACATTATACCGGACATAATCCAATACAATCCATTACTGGGCCACAACGACAAAAAAAATACACTGCAAGCAAATCATCTCATATATGTATACGTTCAATGCGTGCGGTGGCTTGAAAATACGAGACTGAAACTGGATACCTACAAGAAAAACAAACTATAAATCAAAATCCGGTCGAAGCTTCAGGACGTGCGTGCTGTCAATTTGAAGGGAGGCGTTTGGGAGGGAAATTATGAAGACAGACAATGGTATGGACAGAAAACGAAATAATCATGGTCCCCTGTTTCGGCCGATGTCTTGTTAAGATTTTGACACCAAGTGTATGCTTATTGTGGCCAACACACTGAAAACAACAAAATCGAAATACATACGTCTCAGCATGGGCGTCGCGGGGGGGGGGGGGCACTTGCACCCTCCCTCTCTCTACTGGAAAAGCAAAGGGAAAAAAGACAAAAAAGAGGCGTAAAATTTAAATGGAGAATATACTAGCGAAAGTACAAGGATTTTTTTTGGGGGGGGGATGTGCTTTGCCCCCTCCCCCCCCCAAAAAAAATCCTAACGACGCCCATGCACCTCGGTATTTCTTGAGACGTGACTCGAGATCTCTTCACAGCAAACCCGACTTTAAAATCATCGTGGTTTATGGTAGATTACCCAAGTGAACTTGAATTAAATTGTCTGCACTCAAAATAGGCCAACTTGTTTGTCTGAGGTGTTGTTTGAGGTCGTATATTTAGATGGTAAACGGACTGCGCACTATAAATACTCGCGTCCAACCAACTTTCTTCTTCTATAAACTGGGATATTGGGACTTGTCATAAGTTGACTTCTTGTGAGATTTGGATTAAGCATAAGCAAATAGTAAGGTGGATTAATGGCCTTTGTTAGTTTGTATACTCCACGTTTTTCCGAAATGTTTAAAAGCTGGGGGAATGGAAAACATGTGTCTGAAATGCTAAAATGTGGGAGGCACGTGCCAGCCCGTGTCTGGTAGAGCCCTGTTCTTCCGGTTCTGGCTTCATAGAAATGATGATTATCTTTAAAGGTACAAGTGGAACCTTTGGGAAATGTTGTGCCAGGCACAAACGTTGACTGTTTCTCAAAACTACCTGTTGTTCTAGGAAAGCAATACGTAGATCATACCGTCAATCTGGACATGACCCAAAATTTAATGGCTGAGCTACATGTCCGGTCTTAGAAATAAAACTCAATTATAACCGAGAATAATATTGTCTGGTATCCGGGTTTAATCATAACTGTTACCCAGAAAGTATAGTGAGATGCAAAATAGCGGCCAAGAAATTTGCAAATAAAAAGAGGTACATCTCGTGTCTCCAGATCATTCATCCATCGCAACTTGGCCTGTGAACACAACAAAACTGACTTGAAGATCGTCATCATGGCTTTCAGTAAGATTTCGTGCGTGATGTTCTTTCTGGTCCTCGGTTTAGTATCCGCAGATGACTGTCCACCGTTCTGGACGCGCTACGGTAACTACTGCTACCGTTTCTTCGGTCCTCCCAAGACTTGGCAATCGGCAGAGGAGCACTGCCAAGAGTTCTTCACCCGTAACGGCCAGGGGCACCTGGCGTCTATCCACAGCGCCGGGGAGAACGACTTCTTGATACAGATGTGGAGTAGCTCTCTGGTACCAAATGAGAACCGTGTGGGAGATAGCGTCTGGATTGGGCACAGCGACCAGGGGAACGAAGGAAGCTTCACCTGGAGTGACGGGACGAGCGTTGGTTACACCGGCTGGCGTACTAATCAACCAGACGACGCTGGACAAAGCGAGGACTGCGGCTCGCTCTGGAGGACCAGCCAGCAGGTTGGATGGAATGATGACCGTTGCCATATGGCCCTCCCATACCTTTGCAAGATGCCCTCATATTAGAACAGAGAGCAGTAAAGGGGTAAACGACCGCTTTTCCCAGATGGTAAAACAATAACTAACCTGTTATCCTGTCACCAAGAGGATTCACTGACTTGCAAAGACAACAACCAACAATTCACTGGGTCTAAGTTTTAGCCTGGCTTTGTGTGTCCTATGGAAACATGTGATCATAGCGACAGTTAGGTGACGATTTCGGTTTAATAAAATTGGTCTGGCTTACAAACTTGCAAAACATCAACTTAAACCGGCGCACCCACATCGAAAACTGGATGAAAGACTGCATGATGTTCTCCGAATGATGAACGCTTTCTAAGTATCCCTTTGAACCTGAAAATAATAGTCACCGTATTTTGAATAAAGGTAATTGCAGTAATTTTGGTGACTGATAATCATGTTTCATCAACAAGTTGGATCGCATAAGTTTACACTGTATTTTGTTTGTACTACATGTATATGATTAACCTCCCTGACTGAAACAGTGACAAAAACCGACTTAAAATACTTTCGAGAGCCTCAGATCAGTGACACTGCAAGTTCATTTCGTAATAATTTTCATTTGCTTTTATAGCTTTCATTTGTGAATTGGCTTTTTTTAAAACTGCATTGGTATGACTTTGCTCGATTTAAAGACGGTTTGATAAGAAAAGCAAATATCTTTGAACAGCGCATGTAGGCGCTAAAGGCGCTTTGAACAGCGCCTTTAGCTGGCCCTGCATATTGAACTGATAACTTTTGGAGTACGTTAGCCGCAGTAGGTAATGATAAATATGGTGCCTAATATGACAGTAATACTGTGTATAAAAGCCTGCATTAAAAAGAAACAAGTCATTAAATATGTAATATCTTTGACCTTTAACACATAACCAGTGTTCACAGTCCTCACAAGAGTAAGAAACTTTTAATATTACGTGAGTTTTATTCCAACTTTCAAAACGTCTAAACCAGCAGACGTGCTTGTATTAAAAAGTACACAAATTGATGTCTCGCACAATATAATATTATATATACTATACTTATTGTAACCAGAATATAACATCATAAACTTTAATAATTGTAATCAAATTCTTGGCAGTATCACCAGTTTCTAAAGAGGTGATTATTGTAATTAAAACACCAAGGCGGCAAACGCCTTCAAAAATGCAATCCTCAAAGCAGAAAGAAATGTAATAGTGCATGAGGAATACATTTTGATTTGATCTAGATACAGATTTGATTGAAATGTTCCTGTTGCCAATTAAGACAACTTAGCACTCAATTTAATTGTGAATTTAAAATCTCATAAAATCTGTGAAAGTCTTTTCATGTATACTGAAAATATATTGATTATATAGCACTTCATCTTTTTTGTTTTGGTGGTATATCTCATATAGATTACATAGACAATTATTACCTACAGAACAATGTTGTGAAACTAAAAACAGAGCAAAGTACAGAAGGTGTTCAATAAATGCTGAGCAGTGCTAACAGTATAAATGGAATGTTTTCCCAGTTAGTTTGATTACTTTTTTTACGGGCATGCCCTATTTTTTCGCTTAACCTTTAAAGAGCAACATATAACTTGATGGAGCTACGAAAATGGCTAACATACAGTAATGTGAAATATACAGAAGTAACTGAAACATGTATAAATTGATACGAAATACATACAATAATTATATAGAAAAGAAACACAATATGAAAAGGGCACAGCACTACTGAAGTGTATTTTTTTTTTTAACATGCATCTATAGATGAGTGAAGTGTGATCTCTGATGTAGGCCTACATATACAAATCATAACCTTCAAGTTTTACATCTTCATTCATTCATTCATTGAAAACCATCCTCCGATTTCAACTCAGTGAACACTTTGCGCGGTGACTTCAGTCGCATGAGTTGTAACTCGTGGCTGAAGTTACCACGCAGCTGAAGTTCCAAAGCCTCAGTTTTTTCTCTCTCCTCAAGACAACCACCCTTTACAATCAAACAGTTATAATACATGTATGCCTATAACAGCTGTAACAGTCGCTGTCAATGGAACTTTGGCAGTGCTATATCCGGGAAATTGCATGTGCATGACCAAACTCATACGCATGCATTAGCTTGAATACAGTATGCTTGGGATTTCCTGGGTAGCACTGCCAAAGTTCCCAAGACTGGATTTGATTGATCTCATTGATAGCGGTGCTGCTACAGCCACTATAACTCTTCTTTGCCCGACTTCACTGCGCTGCCTGAAAGTTAGCAGACAAGTTGTGCTTAGCATAGCAGAAATTATTACTAACCTTAAGCACTATTTCACGGCGTGGATGTGCTAACGGTCGCGCGTGCATGGAGTTTTCTAGTGTTACGTTAAGCAATTTTTTCCTCTGAAGTCAGCGGGCCTTCTACTGTGCTAGTATACTTACGGTCTCCATAAAATAGACAGAGGCTCTTAGCAGAAAATCGTGTGCTCAGCAGCGCCATAAAATTGGGCCTTGATGTAAGTAATACGCCCTTTGTGCACAACAATCCTTCGTTGGCCTGTAAGCAACCAATTCACTTGCATGTAAGCCAGGGGTGGCAGAACCGGGGGTGGGCTGGGGGGCGTTCCCCCGATTTTCCTAAGTGCCCCTTTGCGGCCATAAATGTGCCCCTCGAGCATTAAAGTGTTCCTCGAGATGAAATAAAAATGCCCTTAAAGTATATTACTATGTTTTAGAAGAAACCATTTTCCAATAAATGGTAATAGATATTTTTGATATAAACGAGGAATATAAAAACCAAGTCCCAAAACCCATACAATACGCCCTGAAACTGGGCACATAATGCATATTTAGCATATAATTATTGGTTTTGAAGAGCGCTCCCTTTGTTGGAAGATGGAACCAGCCCCCCCCCCCAAGTCAAGTGATCGGAACTAAGTTGAAGTGTAGTCAAGTTTCTTGATCTTATTTCTATGAACCCGGATCTTCCTACCGAATATTCCAGAAACGGATCATGTTTTGCTAATAATACGAATGTGATGAGTGAGGCGAATCACAGAAGGAGGTCAAAGGTGCACATTCGTCCCGGATTGTCTTTTTTTTTTAAGACTGTTTATTAACTTTATTTCAAAGGACATGTGAACAGGATGTTGGGTCGTTTGCTTCCCAAAATGTATCCTCTAAAGAAATCATCATATTATATGGGGCCATGTGACGCACAATACGCAACCAGAGCGGTGAAAAAAAGCAGATTGAAGCTTGCCGCGTATTTTGCATGTACATAAGGCCTGCATGTATATCATGCAGTCACAGTCATGTACAGGACCCTGGGAGAGGGTCGACACAAACACATCAATAATGTCGGCAGATGACAACAGGTCGCCTCCGAAGACGTTTCTCTCTTGATCCAAAGACGAGATCAGAAATTTGATTTTTGAACAGGAAAACATCAGCACGAAGAAAAATAAGGAAAATTCTGTGCGAAAACTTCGCCAAAACTTTCTGTATCGCAACAGGAAGAGACCCACAGTTTCAGAAGTTAGTTATCTATACCGTGGTATAACAAAACAATTGTTGCCTGCTGTGACGGGGTCCATGGGTTTGTGCACCCTCCGGGGCAAATGGTACCCTCGGCTTCACCTCTGGTGCCATTTGCCCCCTCGTGTGTAGGACCCTGCCACAGCAGGCAACAATTGTGTATTGCGTTGTTGTGCATAATATTCGGGCTCACGCTCTTTCACATATTATGTGAAAGAGCGTGAGCCCGAATATTATGCAACTGATATTAAAACGCGCACACCACCTGCACACCACCTGCCACTAGCACAAGGGCTATTTCGTTAGTCTCTCCACGTTTTCTCCCTCCGGTCCCCCATCCCCCAACTCCCTTCACTGTACCGTGCAACTTCTTAAGCTTTAGCATGAATTTAGTTGATCAAAAGGATTTAGTTTTGCACAAGGTTTTTTTCCTCCAGACTCTTAGCTTGAGTCACGTATTTCACGTCGCTGGGACTGTCCCCTTTCCCCTTTTATTTTATTTTGACAGCTGTTCGTTCGCAACGGGATAGCAATGTGATATGCTGAACCTTTTGGGAATGGTCCAAATTTATTACATACAGGTCTGGAGCTTGCAGTCTTTCTTCATATGAAAGCTCCCTTAGGGCTGGGACCAACTTGATGGCCCTCCTTTGAACTTTTTCCAAGATATGTTTATCTTTTCCCACTCATGGGCACCATGATTGAACACAGTATTCAAGATGAAGTAGATTCTTTTTTTCTTCTCTTTTCAATCAGCAATTTTTTTGGGTTCACAATTTGAACAGAAAACTGGCCCTAAAACTGAAACTGTATGTGTCTTCTTCAATTTGTAATCACAGCAACAGCGCCCTCAGTTGTCCGGAAGGAAACAGGTCATCTCATACCTTGGGCAACTCCGTACCTTCCATTCCACTCGACATCTTTATACCAACTCGTACCTTGGACAACTCGTACCTTCGCCAAGTCGTACCTCTAGTTGAGACGACTCGTACCGTCCGACACGCGTAAGTCAAGTCGTACCGTCGTCAGTCAGGCAGGCAGGACATTGACTCTGAGGCCGGGCTGGAATGGACCGGCCCGTAACTCATTGAAAGTGGATATACACACGAATCTGATTTTTGAATCCAGGGGAAGATCCAGGAATTTTCGCAGGGTGGGGTTTTTATCGGCAAAAAATAAATCTGAAATGTAGACACGTTTTGTTTCTCCGGACACTTTGGCCTATGTAACATCAAAAAGCGGGGGGTGGGGGTACAAGCTGGCTGTGTGCGCAAGGCAGACATTATTACAAGCAAAAGAATTTGGGGTGTCGGAGCAGGGGGGGGGGCGGGGTTTAGGAATTTCTATGAAAAAGAAATTGACAGAGCTGAGGGGGGTTTTGACCCCCTCTGGATCTGCGCCTGGAATCGGCTCTCTAGCACGAAAGGGGGGAAGGGTGGACACATTATACTGGGACACTCTTTATACTCGCGCTAACATTTTTAAATGCTTTTGTACTTTGTTTCTCCACTTTCCAGTGCTATTATTATAAATGCATTTTAGTTGCTGAAACGTTCGAAAAATTCCTTTAAAAATCCTCATTTTTTTTCTCATCACAAAAAAGCGGGGGATGATTCAATAGCCTATCCCTGCGGTCAAAAACCACTCCGGGAATTACGCCCCTGATGACGGCGCACGGAGTCAACGAGCCTGCCACTCGCATGGTCTTTTTTTTCGTGTCCGGGTTGCCATACGCCTTGATTGACTCAAGTCTACGGTCACAAGGCCTTTGAGAATGAAACAAAAATCCATGAAACTTTTGGCGACTGAACGATCTAAATTGGGTTCGTATTGTGTACTTAATAATTTTTACTAACACTTGCACATGTAATTCGCCAATCGGCGGCGGCGGAACGTTTTTACAACTGGTGGCATCACCAAAAAGAGGCATTTGCTCAGAAAAAAGGCACCTTCCGTCGGTGTGACAGAGGAGAAAATTGTGCAAGGAATAGTTACCCAAAACAAAATGTAATACCAACATTGATATACACCTTTTAAAATGTTTTCATTACATGAAAAGCGTAAGAAGCATTTATTATTTCTTGACAGGCTTGTTTTCCATTTTTGAGAGGGGCAATAGTTTTCCATCTCGAGAGAGGGTTTACAATATTGCTAATGCGCGAGGGGTATTGTGTTTTTGAGAGACACTTTTGCATTACAAGAGAGGAGATCATTTTTAAATGCAACCAATCATAACGCTTTCTTGTGCGTTTGAGGGCAGTCTTATTTTCATCTCGAGGGGGCACATTTTGTGGCAAAATGAGGAATGTCCCCCAAAAGGCATGTTATGAGTAATTACGTCTGGAGTTGGATACACTAGGAAAACCATGTAATAAGAACCGGAAAATGTCCCTGACTAAAAAGAAACACATAATAAAAATCTGTGGCTATAGATTATCCCATTGGGAGTGGGGGTTCAAGGACGGATCCAGAACACACTTTTGTTGGAGGGGTGGGGCGTACAAATCAAGCTAGGCAAAAATGGTATAGGTCCTAAACAGCCTGTTGGCACCAATCTAGAGGGCGTCATTCGCTTCTCAAAGTGGAAGTGGTAGTTTTACATGTGTATCAATCAGTATACTAATTGTGGGAGTGCGAAGCCGAGGGCCCCTGAATTTTTTTTTAGATTCTATGGGCGCCCTGTGGTGCGATCTGAGGCAATTTCTGATGACTGCCAAAGTTTTGGCACAAGAACATCATTTAAACATCTTTTTCGAGTTTACCAATGCATAGGCCTACATGCTGTTCATTCTGAGAGAGACCCTTTCGTTGGCCCTTCCCCAAGTTTTCGTAGGCCCCCAAATTAAAAAAAAGACCCCCCCAATAAAAAAGGTACTTAAAAGAACAATAAATAAAATTCCCAAAATAACTTTTCTTAAAATGATCACTAAAACGTCTTGGCAGCAATAACAATAATGAGTGCCAATTCACAAGTCTTCGTCAGTAGGCCTAACTGCTCGCTCTGAAACTGAATCATCTTGCACTGTCGATTAAAATATATTTGACAAAATCAAACCGTTGGTGAATGTATACACAAGGAATGGCAGTGCCGCGCGCGCCGGCCGTTTCACCGGCACCACACCGTGCACGACCAAGGTACGAGTTGACCAAGGTACGAGTTGAGTCGAAAGCGACGGCTGTTACATGTGAATGTTTACATGAAAGGCTAGGCAAACACCTCTTAGGCCAAAAAAAAGTCTCCGGTTTCTGGTATGGAGCTTGCCCCAAAAGTGGTGCGGCGACGCGGCTTTTTTGTTTTTTTTTCCCTTTTTTTTTTTTTTTTTTGGCTTCAAATGTCGGCTGATGACTGCAAATGGTGCCCTACTAAACTTAGTGCAAATATCATGATGGGAGTACAGAGAGGCCACATGAATCTTATTCTCGATCATAACCCCTTCTAAAAACACGTTAAAATTGTGCAGCAGCAGAACTCCAGTCAAACCAGTGAGTTTAGCGGTTTTGAAACATCATCTTGTATTGAATAAATTTTTTTTTTCATTTTGCCGACGCGCATGGCTACGGCGACGCGCGCGCATACCAGAAACCGGAGACTTTTTTTTTGGCCTTAAGTGGTTATCTCGCACAGGTCGGAGTGGTTGGCGCAGGGAACTAAATTTTAAAGTGGGCCTTATTAACTAAGCTGAGGAGATCTAGGTGCTCAATTCCCTCTTTGAAAGCTTTGACATTGGGAGCAGAGCGAATGTTGGATGGTAGCAGGTTCCATTTCCTTCAGTGTAGTTCTTGGGTAGAGTGAATATTGATAGCACAGTTTGTTGAAATTTGGCGGGACAATGATATGAGGACCGAAGTTCTGTCTTGTTGCATGATTTTTCTTAGTGACACCTTGTTTTTATTAATCTGTCTAGGCCTACTCCTCTTAAATCTATGAGAACTATTTGATATCCCTTTGAGTTCATTTTATTGGGAAGTGCACTTCATTTTAAACAGTAAAAACTGTCCATGCTTTTCCGGACGCTTGAGTTGACTCGTACCTTTCATGTGAACATTCACATGTAACAGCCGTTAGTAGTCCTTTTCATAATTCACCAAGAACACCATTGACGTCATCATCAAACAATATGGCGTCGTTAGAGTCGTAGTCGGTAGTCTCACTCGACTGTGAAACTGTGATGACTTTTTAGGAACGATAAGGATTGTTTTCCATTTGCAAACTATTTCCAAATCATTACAATTCTTGTTCCCAAGCCATCTAACATATATTGAGGTTACTATTAGATAAAGAACCACCAAAAGAAAGGAGAGACAGTTTTCGAAATGGTCGGCGCAAACTCAAGTGAGGACGCGACACAACAACGGCCGCAACAGGCGTCCAGGAAGATTTCCACGCGGTCCAAGGCGGCGGACTCCAAAGTGAATGCCGACAACGAGCGGGTGTCGAGATTGGTGCAAGCCATGACGGCACACCCAAGGAAGAGGAGGCAGGGTGCTTGGACTACACAAGCTGCTGACGAAGGATTTGATGGTTACAAAGTATGTTATTGCCTCTTAGTCCTACATTCAAAATGGCTGCCAAGTGCCATTGTTACGCCCCAACTATCGCATCGGTCCCAACTATAGTTGGGCCTGTCCCAACTGTAGTTCCACAGTTGGGCTGGCCCAACTATAGTTGGGCCTGTCCCAACTAGAGTTGGGACGGTCCCAACTGTAAGTTCCACCGTTTAACTCTCTATTATTATTTTCATTTACTGATTACTGTTGTAGTTCTCTATTGTATTTCAGCATAAAGACACAAAGAAACAAACACAGATGTAAAGAAAAGGACAAAGGGAAAGAAAGAATAAATCACGCTGAAACTTTATCGGCCAGAAGTAACAGTTAGTGGAATCAAGTTCACATTCATGAGATTAAAATCCACCCAGCTACCTCAATTCAGAACATAATTTGGTCCTTCGAGCCGGATCTCTTGATCGTGATTTCCATTGAAAATGCTCCATATGCATCATGGAAAACAATGTTGACACGCCCGTGTCTGTACCATCGGCAGTCCCCCCCCCCCCCACGTAATACGTGTGACGAACATGAAGGTCTGACTCGGGGGGGGGGTGTAAAACTAAATCTTTTCTTTTAATTTTTTTTTTTAATTTAGAAAAACAGACGATTTTCATGAAATTCGCCCCTTCGTGAAAACGGTGACGATATTCTCGATTGATCATGTTTCGATAATAGGCAGGGACATTATTTTGGCCCCCCCATTAAATTAACAGCAATATGATTTTGCGCCTCTTTTTCTTTCTTTTTCCCCTTTTCCCCCTCCTTTTTATTTTTGCTTTTGTTTGCTTTTCCAGGGGGAAAGGGGAGGGGCGGGCGCTTGCCCTCCCCTTGTCCCCCCTCGCGACGCCCATGGATATATAGTGACAGGTGTATGGAAGCCCCCTATTAGACCCCTCTCACACCAATACGTGAAGCCATTTCGTGGCCACTTCGAGGTGTCCGTGGGCGCAAAAGTTTAAAAATCGAAGTAACCACGAAATGGAATCGGATCTCACGGGTGGCCACGAACTAACCACGAATTAAAGACGTGTCGATTCCTTCTGTGGGCCGATTCTCACGGATGCTCCACGGATCACCAAAAAAGTTTTTTGATATGTTGAAAAACTGAAACGTGTGCACTTCGGAAATTTATTGCCGAATTGAAAACGTGTTCAATACAGCTTATTCGAAGTACTCTCGTAGTGTTCTCGAGGTTGGGCTGAAGTTACATCGGATTTTTCGGGATGGCCCCGGATTGATTGTTGGACTGTTTTGCGGCCGTTTTCATTACGCGGTACTCGATGTTACTACGGGGTATCTCGTAGCAACTACGTCAACATGTCTTTTCCACTTCGGGAAAAAAGCTACCACGGACTTTCCAACTTCGACCTCAGTACGTCTATTAAGTTTTTATCTCGTGTCCCCTTCGGGACAACTACGATTTCATTGCGTACTCACCGTTTTTCGTCACGTGAGAAACGTTCTTACATCGACCTGTACGTTTTTTATTACGTTTTAATGTCGTGGTCATAACGTGGTCCCCCTCGTCGCCGTTTCCATTACGTGCTCTTCTCGTTGTTATCTCGTTTTTTGGGCCCTCGGGTCCATCCTTGGTGTCCGTTTTTGCTATAAAAAGCCCGACATCTCTCATTTTGCATCTTGCTGCTGAGGAGAGAACATATCTACGATCATCTTCACGAGTTGGCCACGAAGTGCTCACGGACTACACGTAGTACTCTCGAGTTGGCGCCGTAGTCACCACTGACACCACGTAGTAGTCTCGAGCTGGCGCCAAAGTCATCACGGGATGCAATCGGGATGGCCACGAGATGTCGCCGGCGTGCAGTCCGTGAATTCCAGGAATTCGGGTTGGTCCCGTGGTGTTTCCGAGGTGGCCACGGATTACTCACGAAGTAAAAACGGGTACCACGAAATAAAAACGTACTGGCATAAAAAAAACTGACAAAAAAACCCCAAAACGGAGACCATGGATTCTGTTGAAAAAAAATGCATTTCCGAAGTGACCTCACACTGGTCATGGATTGGTGTGAGAGGGGCATAACTTCCTAAGTTCGTAGCTCACTACCACGTGACTGTAACATTACCACACATTATCTTGCTTCCATTAAAAAAAGCATAAACAATGTCACGAATTGTTGTTTTTTAACAAGTATTTAAGTGTGCGTTTATGAGAAGACCATGCAAAATCCTGAAAAATCGACAAGGTGGGGGGTCAGCGAATTAAGTTCAAATCTTGGCCATTTGATCCCCACCTGAGACGATACCACTCGGTGGAGTAGCTCGATAAATAATCACACGGTGGCCGAGTACGGGGCACCGACAATTTTGAGCAAAAAGGGTGACTTCCGGGGAGTAAATTTGTGTTGTTTCTGGTGTAAAGTTATAGCCTCGTTTATACCCTTAAACTAAATCGTTTACTGTCGACCTACATATCAAAAGAAAGGGTTTAATCTCCTCTAAACGATAAAATATAAATCTTTGATATGCAAGCATTCACTGCAGAGATATAGGTGTAAGAAAAACACGTATCAGCTCTATTACGAAATGAAGTCCTTTACGCGGTAAACCATAACTTAATTAATGCAGGGCTGAGAGTCAACAAACTTGGAGGAAATATAGTTCAGATATCCGACTACAATAATAAAAAATAAAAAAACTGTCAGCTCTTCTCGTTTTTGTTTGCTCACGGTCAACAAAGTCGAATAATTCCTAATTTTCAAGACCAAACCTACATAGCCCCCTAGACAGTTTCGAGTGCAATTGGTTGCCCTTAATTGACATTTTGCAGAAATTGTTGTAAGAGCGTAACAAAATCTACATTTTGCAGACTTCACCTTTTGGGTGGGTGGGTGAGTGGGCTACCTTTGGTGGTGCGCACTGATCCGGTAGGAGGGGAACGTCCTGTTGCCGCCCACCCAGTATAACTGGCCAGTTAGCGCGCGGTATCGAAAGAGGGCGCCCTCGCATTACATTACCGTCAAAATGGCATCCATGGACATGCCGTCTGTGCGGCTGCAATGTGATTTAAGTAATCTTGAGTGTAGCAAAGCCATCGAATGTGGTGTAAATCCCTCTTATCTGCGCGAACTAAATACAGTGCAACTTAATCGATGCACAAAAGACATACGGAGCCGTTTGCAGAAGTGGAAAGTCGCTGCATATGATGTGAATGTCGGGTGGAAACTGATCCTGCGATGTGGTTTGTTCGACGTCGATGCATACACTGATAAGACAATACGTCCAGCGCATATAGACACATGATAGATACAAGTTAGGGTTGAGTTGGACGTCATCAAGGAAATGTTGTCATCCACTCCATAAAGGGAAAGGCAAACCATTCCGTGGTGTGAATAAAGCAACTAGCCGTGAGATCATAGATGTTTGATCGATGGGGTACCCTGATCACTGTTGGAACAGGTAAGAAGACAGAAATCAAACAAAAATACATTTCTGAAATGAATTAATCATGGTCATGGTCCATTTCTGATCAACTGACTTTGTTCCTGGGTGTGTTCTTAATCCTCCATGGTTATATCAATTAAATCCCTTATCATGCAGTTGACCTGGGACCAGTGAAATTTATTATTGTGTGAAAAATTAATACTGGTTGTCACAGCTCTGGACCACACACATGGTTTTCGGCAGTGGACACACATGGTGGATATTTAGCCGGAGCTGGATTTTGAATTTTTTTTTATATAAAGAAAGTTGGAACTGCACTGAACATGCGCAGTTTGGGGAATAAAACAAATATTTTTTTTGCACTTACATTGTTTTTTTTTACTTTTATTCACGAGATGTGACTCATCAGACCATTTACATCTTAAAGAACAATTTCAGATTTTTTCCCCTTTTATACAAATCCTCCAGCCACATCAGAAAAAGAAAAAGTAATAAGTGCAATTAAATACAGGCAACATAAAATAATAAAAGAAGATTTCTTATTTTTTATTTATTTTTTTTTTTTTGGGGGGGGGAATTTATGACATGGGTTTTTTTCAAGGCATCTATTGCTCAATATTGTTGGCTACATACGCCCCGCTTTATATCTTTAACTTAAAAAAAAAATATTAAGCCTGCTGCGGCCTTAACACTTTGTTAATTCTCACTGTTCGTATGACTTTCAGGTATCTGTAGAGGTTGTCTATCTTAGCACAAACAAGCAGTTACGCACCAGACAGCGGAACAATTACCACCTAGCGATGTGCTCTCTAAGGAACAAGAAGAGCAGCAGTGTACAATCAGTGATTTCACATCACCGGCTGGTGTACCATCTCTCCAACCCACCGACACAGAGTGCACTTCAGTTCATGAGGTAATGAGAGTGAACTAAGAATGGAACTTGACATATTGCATCTCATTTATCACAGATGAATCGTAAGCACTCTTCTTTGAGTACATAAATTTGTATTTCAACCCTGGTATATGTAGCACGCATCTCACTGTTTTTATTTTCTCATGATTGTTTCTAGCATACATCTGAGTCCTCATCAACTGATGGAGATATTACACAGGATGTAGGTGCACTTGACTCTTCTTGGGCTCCAACCCCCTGACCAAAGAATGTGGCCGCTGCAATCCCTGAACACTTTTCTTACTCAGGGTGGAATGTCTGTTGTTGATGGGCAGCTTCGTCTGTCATTCGAAAAAGCATCTGATAGCACCATCCGTTATTATAGACGGAAGGCAAAGGAAGCCTTTGGTTTAGTTCTTCATTGTTTAGCACCAGGTCAAGAAGATGGGCTCATGAAGATTACCATCGGTGAAACAACTGCTGAATCATCACAAAGTGGTCAAAATTTTGATAGTAGTACCTGTTTTCATTTTTTTTTTTATTGCATCCTTTTTTACCAACATTTTTGCATTAGTGGTTCCATGTTCTCTTCCTTTACGTATTTTGTGTTTAAACAAAGGGTTATCATGGTTTGTTATTGGAAGACAGTGACTGTTCTTGTTTTTTAATGTTAATTTAAGAAGGAAAACAATTTCTTGATTTATATTTAATTGTTTTTTCGAGTTTGATCGTTAGGTTGTTCCATGTGTCATTCTATTTTGATACTGTGTTGGTTCAGTTTTCTTCTTTCAACTTCCATTTAAGTTTAAAGTTCAATTTAGTTTTGTACATTTGACTCTTGTTATAGCAAGGTCGGTGAGACCGCCCAAACTACCTCTTTAAACAGAAATGTTGCTTTAAAAGGACAGCGAAACAAAGAGACACAAAGAGAACTAGAGATTCGAGACCTCAGAATTTGCTCTTTATAAGTAGGACATCTTTATAAAAGTGCTCTTTATAACAAAAGTCGACTGTAGTACTACCATTTTACTTATTTGGTGGGGTGGATAACAGGTTTAAGGTTTGGGAAAAAGTTAATTTGGATCCTTTTTGATTATTGTTTTTTTTGAATGGTTTTCTTCAAATTTTGGTTGGTAAAATAAATCACTTTTTTTGTCTTTCTAAAAATTTGTTTGACATTTTTTCTATTTATTCAAATTCCTCTCTACTTGTTCCTACCCCATCTAGGTCTATCTCATTTTTGACAGCGAGTACCCCAACATTGAGCGTTTTTCTCATTCAATTTATTATTTTCCAAGTTTATTAATTTTCCGGGTTACATTAACAAGCCACAAAATAACAGAATTGTCATCCAAGCCTCATCATTCTCACATTTGGTGCACGATATGTGCAGGGTGTACCCCCCCCCCCACCCCACCCCCATTTTGTCTTCATTGTGTTCTGGTAATCTCAGGATTTCTTTAGATGATTATTGGGGACTTCTAACAAAAAGACAAGTGTGTGTTGAGTATAGGAACATTTGTGGGGACTCCCTCTGCCACAAATCGGGCAGGGTATACATTCCATCCTGGACTCTGAAAGGTGGCGGCCATATTGATTTAAGATGAACCCAACCCCCCCCCCCTAAAAATGGGATTAATTAAGGGATTATAGCACCCCTAATGGCGTCTCCAGTATTAAAATAGGTTTTAATTTTATTGATCATGAAAAAATATACACGTTTGCCAATTTTCATAACATTCAAGCAAAAAAGTCAAAAATTATGTGAAAAATTCATATTTTTGACCAAAAAGGTGCCCAAAAAAACGCCCTCTATGAAAGATTTTTAAAAACATTTTGACGTCATTACTTACAAATTGGAAAAATTAAATTTGGTGGCAAATTTCATGAAAATTGGTTGTTGACTTTAGAAAATACAGGAAAGGGGGGGGGGGCACTGTATGCCCCTCCCCCGTCCCTTTACTACCGAAATATAGGGGTAAAACAGGCTCCTGCCATTTCATACTAAAAACTGCTGACAATTTTTTTATTCTTGATACTTAAAGACCATGATAAGAACTCTCTTTCACCCGAGTGTCATTGTTCAAAGACCTGCACTAATGACGCTACGGCGACTTAAAGATCGCTATTTCTATGACTCAACTTTGGGGGTACTCTTAGTGCCGTTCCCTCTTAAGAGCATTTTTTTTTCTAAATTTTGAGTTCCTGGTTTAGGTCAAGATACAACCTCAAGACCATGCAAATTTCATTTCTCTGCTTCTTTCCCCTGTTGAGCAGCAAGCGTTTAAACTTTTGTACCCCAAAATCATAAAAATCACCATTTTTCACTAATAAAAACACATTTTTGGCTCTTTTTTCTGCTACGGAGGTCAGATTGGCCAAATATTTTGTACAACCTCAAGGCTACCTATGACCCACCTACCCCCCAAATTTTAACCAAATCCGCCGACCCCCACCTTGTCACGGTCTGCATGGTCCTCTCGTGGACATACTCTTAATGTATTTTGTTTGCTTTTTTTGGACAGTTACAATTTGGTACTTACAGTTTTGTGGGTGAGTTATAAGGGGTTCGTTTTGGGTCAATAGTTTAGGGGGACCGACCGACCGACCGACCGACACCCGAGTGACTCGTATAGAAGCGCTGTTGCCAGAGCTTTAAAAAACCCCACCATGATCCGTTATTGAGAATTCGGTTGGAAGATCCGGGTTCATACCAATAAGATCCAGAAACTTTAATGCAATTGCCATATGATGCAGGGATCCAAAGTCGCAGAAGTCAACCTTGTTTACAGCAAGTAGGATTCAGATTCAAACTCGTCCCCAGGGCCCACTTCAACTTCGGTTTCTTCAGTTTACAAACCTTAATAGGTGGGACCTAGTTCCTTTAGTTCTGATCACTTGACAAACATATTTCTATACTTGATTTACCTAGGCATTATAGTCACGGTGAGTCTGATGTTTTCATCCCTGTAAGAACCGTTCTCTAATCATGAGATTCGACAAAAGGGGAAGGGGTGGGGGTGTCGTCAACCCGAAAGTCGAACTTTTCGGCTTTTGTAGGCCTACGGTGTTCGGCTTATGCATGTGAATTGCTTGCTTATATCTTCAGGCCAACAAAGGAGATTTGTGCACAAAGGGCGTATATTACTCAGTCAGAAGTCAGAAGAGTTATAATTAGGCATGTAGGACCTATATAGCGGCTCTAACAGTCGCTATCTACAAGATCAATCAAATCCAGTCTTGGGAACTTTGGCAGTGCTACCCAGGAAATTCCAAGCATACTGTTTTTCAAGCGAATGCATGTGCATGAGGTATGCTCAGAATTTCAGTAGCACTGCCAAAATACCCAAGACTGGATTTGATTGATCTTGTTGGTAGCAATCCGCTACGGCCCAATTCAAAACATGATTCAGCAACTTTTGATTTGAAATCGAGATCCTAGAATGTTGTTTTTCTTGAAATACACAGCTGTAAAGCTGAGCTGAAACTTCATCAGGTTAGTTGTTCATCACCCTTCTTTAGATTTTGAGCAGTTTTGTTGCTTCAAACGAAAAAAAATGCACAAATTACAAATGATGGACTATACCTTTAATTTTTTTGCAGCTTCGCTGAGAACCGCTGATGCAAACAACTTCAAACTTGACACTGCACATTCTTGGGTTCTGAGCAATACACGTGGTGATTGTCAACTTCGAAATACAGACAGACACACAGAGATTCCTGAAATTACAGTTAGATGAAATGCAGTTACTGGACCCGGGGAGAGGGATCGAAGTCGGCACAAACATCACCATCAGGGCCCAATTTCACGGCGCTGCTACACAGTTAGCAGAAAAGATGTGTTTAGCATAGCAGAACATTTTGCTAACTTTAAACACTATTTCACGGTGTGTGTGTGCTAACGGCAGCGCGTGCATGGAGATTTCTATTGTTACGTCACTAAGTTAAGCAAATATATCCTTACGGTCTCCATGAAATAGACGGAGGCTCTGTTAGCAGAAAATCGTGTGCTTACCAGCGCCGTGAAATTGGGCCCAGGTGTACATCATGTCTTAGCTCGTTCTTGTCATCAGAGCAAAAGAACTTATTGTACCTATATGTGTACATACACTTTTTTTATACTGCTTTATCAGAAATTGACAACATTAATACCTACCAAGGTTCGGTCTGCTTTCTTCACTGTGGTTGCGTATTGGGCGTCACGTACATGACCCCATGTATGAGAATACTGCTCGACACCCTGGGGACGCTCGAGGTTGCTTTAAAATACATTTCACAAACAGAACCCCCGAAAAGTGGTGATCCCCAGACAAATGAACTTTTAACCACCTTCTCTGATTGGCACTTCCATAATGTTAGCAAACATAATATTATGATGTGACTTATCGTGAGAATTAGATCCAAAAACTTTAATACGTTTACCATGCAGGGATCAAAAGTCACCGAAGTCAAACTTGTTTACAGCAAGTAGGATTCTGATTCAAACTCAAACAACTTCGGTTTCTTCAGTTTACAAACCTTGAGGTATATACATGTATAACCTAGTTCTTTTATTTCCGATTTGTTACCACAAGCAACAAGCAAATGTGTTTTACCGTATTCTTGGTGATAGGAGAGTTTTTAACTCTAGCCCTACTTTAACCGTCCTGAAAATGTGCACCCTAGCTATATGCATTGTTTTCACTTAATTTACCCTGAGGTTATAAGAAAAAGACACCATTTAGCCGAAAGTATTGACCAGGAAACTTGAACTTGAAGTAGGCTATATTATCACTCATGGTAAATGAAGTTACCACGTAGCTAAAGTGTTCAGTTGAAGTCGGATGATAGTTTTCAATAAACTCTCAATTATTCTGCCCAAATGAATGAATGAATATATAAAACTTGAAGGATATTTTGAATTGTATCTGTTTAGTACATTTTAGATCACACTTCACTCCTGTATTGATAGATATACCAAAAAAGGCTTTTCTATATGTTGCATGTCTTTCATATCAATTTATACGTGCTTAGTAACTTCTTTTTATTTCACATGAATGCATATTACCCATTTACGTAGCTCCATCATGTTATATGTTGCTCTTTAAAGGTTTAAGCGCAATATAGGGAATGCGTATTACTGTAAGTAAGTATTTAAACTAATTTGAAAACATTCCATTTATACTTTTAGCACCAAGCAGCTTTTAATATTGAACACAGTCTATGTTTTGATCTGTTTCTATTTTCCACATAAATTTGTTTTGCAGGTAATAATAATTGTCAATGTAATACATAATGAGAAACACAATACAACCAAAACAATAAAGATGAAGTGCTATAATGAATATATTTTCAGTATACATGAAAAAGATTATAGCCAGATTTTATGGGATTTTAAATTCACAATCCAATTCAGTGCTAAGGTGTCTTGGCAACAGGAACATTTAAATCAAATCGGTATCTAGATTCAATCAAAATGTATTCCTCATGAACCACAGTATGTCCCCAAAAAGTGTCCGTCTGACTTTGTTTTTAAAATAACTACAAAACCACGAGGTCAAGTTTTAAAATTGTTGGTTGTGCAGATACTCCTACGCCTTGGCCTCAACCCCTATGAGTTCCATTTAATTTCATTATCGCATCACTGCACAATTGTCAATTGATCACAAAACAGTTTTGGACATGCCTCATAATCAATTTCAAAGCTGTTTTATGTAAGTTGTGTAAAATCCTGCATGTTTGGAAAAAAGGCTGATGTGGTTTGGGATTGGAATCATTTGCCCTTGAGCATTAAACTGAGGTCTTGTCATGATGACTGATAGTCAGGCAAAGGATTCCAATCCCAACTGCAGCCCTTTTTACAACATGAAGGATTTTACACAGCTTACTTAACACAGTACTGAAATGGAATAATGCAAGGACAGTGTCCAAAAAATGTTGTTGTGATCAATTGACAAATGAGTAGTGATGCATTACTGAAATTAAATGAAACCCATAAGGGTTGAGGCCAAGGCTTAGGAGTATCTGCACAACCAAACAAATTTCAAAATTGACTTCATGGTTTGTAATTATTTCAAAAATAGTCAGACTGACACTTGTTTGGGACATACTGTATATTAGGTTGTTTACTTACAATATTAAACCCTTCAGAAATTGGTGATACTGTCAAGAATACTGATTGCAACGATTACAGTTCATGATATTATATGGGGAAAACACCTTTAGGGTACAATTCTTTTGTGTACTTTTTGATACAAGAAAGTCTGCTAGTTCATACGTTTTGGAAGTTAGAATAAAACAAGCAATTAAAGTTTCTTACTCAGTTAAACTTTTTGTGTGTGAGCTGTGAACACTTCAGTTAATCGTGACGGGGGAGGTGTCTCCCAAGCGACTTTGCCATTAGATCTATCATGTAGGACCAATATCAGATTTGTTGAAGATCAAAGACATGAAATATTTAATAACTTGTTTCTTTTTTAATGCAGGCTTAAAAAAATAATTACCTACTGCTTGAAGCGTAATCCAAAAGCTATAAGTTCAGTATGCAGGGCCAGCTAGCTACATATACACGTGCTGTCTATAGATATTTGCTTTTCTTATCAAACCGTCTTAATGTCGAGCAAAGTCATACCAATGCAATTTTTAAAAGCCAATTCACATGAAAGCTATAAAATCAACTGGAAATTATTAAGAAATGAACTTGAAGTGTCACTGATCTGAGGCTGTCGAAAGTATTTAAGTCGTTTTGTCACTTGTATCAGATCCAAAGAGTCAGTGAGGTTAATAATATAGTAGAACAAAAATCCAGTGTGAACCGATGTGAGAATTAAAGTGTTTATGAAACATGATCATCAGGCACCGAATTTACTGAAATTACCTTCATTCAAAAATGCGGTGATTATGTAGTGACATGGTTCGAAGGAATGCTTAGAAAGCGCTCATCATTGAGAGAACATCATGCAGTTCATCCAGTTTTCAATGTGGGTGCGTCGGCTAAAGTTGATGTTTCGCAACGTTTGTAAATAAGACCAATTTCCGATTAAACCGAAATCGTCACCTAACTGTTGTTAGGACATCATGTTTCCGTAGGGCACGCAAAGCCAGGCTACAAGACCCAGTGAATTGTTCACAAGACCAAGTGAATTGTTCGTAATTGTCTTTGCAAGTCAGTGATTCCGCCTGGTGACAGGATAACAGGTTAGTCATTGTTGTACCATCTGGGAATGGCGGTGGTTTACCCCTTTACTTCTCTCTGTTCTAATTTGAGGACATCTTGCAAAGGTATGGGAGAGCCCAATGGCAACGGTCATCATTCCATCCAACCCGCTCGGTGTCTCTCCAGAAAGAGCCGCAGTCCTCGGCTTCGTCAGAGTCGTCCGGTTGGCCAGTAAGCCATCCGGCATCGTAGTCAAAGCTCGTCCCGTCACTCCAGGTGAATATTCCTTCATTCGCCAGGTCGCTGTGCCCAATCCAGACGTGAGCTCCCACAAGGTTCTCGTTTGGTACCAGAGAGGTACTCCACATCTGGAGCATTAAGTCGTTCTCCCCGGAGCTGTGGATGGACGCCAGGTGCCCCTGGCCGTTTCGGGTGAAGAACTCTCGGCAGTGCTCCTCGGCCGATTGCCAGGTCTTGGGAGGACCGAAGAAACGGTAGCAGTATTTACCGTAGCCTGTCCAGAACGGTGGACAGTCATCCGCGGATACTAAACCGAGGACCAGAAAGAACATCACGCACGAAATCTTACGGAAAGCCATGATGACGATCTTCAAGTCAGGTTTGCTGTGTGTTCTTACCGAGGCTAGTTGCAGTTGATAAGTGATCTGGAAACATGAAGTACTCCGCTATTGAACATCCCATATTAAGGTTTCCCGATTTACTCCCGATCTCCCATGGTGCACCGACTGCATCTTATTAACCCATTTACTAACACGCTTACAGTAAGGGGTCCCTTCGGGGACCCAGATATTTAGCGCCTTGGTTTGAGGCTACACAACGCTGTATCTATATGTATACAATCTCGACATGTCTGTAGACTATAAATAAGGAGGTCATTGACAGGAAACAGATGTTGTATACATAGTCTGTGGTCAAGTCGTGCACTTGGCAACCCGCAAGTGACTGTGTTTTGTGCACGTGTATATGGGCAGCCCAGGTTGTCAGGCTCAGATATGCCTGACCCTGGGTCACACACTAAAGGTGACTGCATATATCCGTAGTGGGTGTCTCTGGCTAGGATTAGATGGAAGATCACCAGAATTGGTTGGAATTTTTTTTACGGAGGGTTATATACATGCAGTCACCAAAATGCCAACATTATACGCGGCATGGTGCACTCAGCTTTCTTCACTGTGGTTGCGTATTGTTGCATCATATGTGATGCATAATTTTTCTGAGCGATTTTATAGGAAGCATATCCTGTTCACAAGTCCTTTTAAATAAAGTAAAAAAAAAATTGTCTTTAAAACCAATGGTGATCCCGGGACGAAATGTGTTTCTCTGACCCCCTCCTCTGATTCGCCTCACTTCACATCCGTATTATTAGAGGGAAAATAACATGATCCGTTCTTGAGAATTCGGTTGGAAGATCCGGGTTCATACCAATAAGATCCAGAAACTTTAATGCAATTACCATATGATGCAGGGATCAAAATGTCACAGAGGTCAACCTTGTTTACAGCAAGTAGGATTCTGATTCAAACTCGTCCCCGGGGCCCGGGGCCTACTTCAACTTCGGTATCTTCAGTTTACAAACCTTAGGTGGGACCTTTAGTTCCTTAAGTTCTGATCACTTGACAAATACATTTCTAGTTTTACTTGTTTTACCCAGGCATTATGGTCAGGATGAGTTTGTTATTTTCATCCCCGTAAGACCCGTTCCCTAACCAAAGTCGAACTTTTCGGCTTTTGTGAGCGGTGTTGGGCTTATGTGAATTGCTTGCTTATAATCTCTATAGGCCAACGAAGGAGGTTTGATTGTGCACACTGAGCGCATTATAATTATTTTACAGTCAGAAGTCAAAAGAGCTATAAGGCATTTAGGACCTATACGGCTGTAGCAGTCGCATTCAACAAAAGATCAATCAAATCCTGTCTTGGGCTGGACTTTGGCAGTGCTATACCTGGGAAATTACAAGCATACTGTTTTTTAAGCGAATGCAATCATGTGCATGAGGTATATGCTCTTAATTTTCCGGGTAGCACTGCCAAAATACTCAAGACTGGATTTCATTGATCTTGTTGGTAGCGAACGCTACAGCTGGTATAGGCCTACATGTCTTATAACTCCTTTGATTGTGAAGGGTGGTCGTCTTTAGGAGAAAAAATACGAGGCTTTTGATCAGGAAACCTGATCGTTTGTGTGTTATATGGCGACTGAAGTTACCACGCAGCTAAAGTGTTCAGTTGAAATCGGATTATGGTTTTCAATAAAGTCTCAATTATTCTGCCCAAGATGAGTGAATGAAGATACATGTATAAAAACGTGAAGGTTATTATGATTTGTATCTGTATATTTTAGATCAGACGTCACTCATCTACTTATAGATAATATACACAAATCCACATCAGAAGTGTCACATGTGCCTTGTTTTTATATATTGTATGTCTTTCATATCAGAGTTATGCATTATTCTAGTGAAAATGTCTTTTTATTTCACATGAATGTATATTACCCATTTCTGTAACTCCATGAAGTATATACTTCGGTTAAAAAAAGGTTTAAGCGAAAAAAGTAAATCCACAAAAAGTGATTGTACTGAAATTTTGCTGGTTTGTTTTCATTTGCATATTAAATTAGGTAATGATTGTGAAGTAACACAGAGATAAAAGGGCTATATGAAGTGATTTGCTTTAATTAATACATTTTCAGCACAAGTCTTCACAGATTATATTAGATTATAAATCTCAGTCGAAATGAGTATAAAGTTTGTCTTGGCAGTAGGAACGTTTAAATTACATCTGTATCTAGATCAAATCGAAATGTATTCCTCATGCACTATTAGGTTGTTTTCTAGAAACTTTGAAGGCATGTTTTGCCTTGAATTTCCATTTCATTGACTTACATATTCACACCTTCAGAAACTGGTGATACTGCCAAGAATACTGATTACAATGATTAAAATTCCCATCAGGTTACAATGATTATAAGTATAATATAAATTGTGCAAATCATTCTTTTTATGTCATTTTTGATACAACTGGTCTGCTGGTTCAGACGTTTTGGAAGTTGGAATAAAGCTCACGCAATATTAAAGTGTCTTACTCAGTTAAACTTTTCCTGTGTGACCTAGCGACTTTGCCATTACATCAACCGTATAAGATTTGTTGAAGATCGGAGACATTATATATTTAATAACTTGTTCCTTATTTTAATACAGAGTATTACTGTCACGATATCGTGCAATATTTATTATTACCTACTGCGGCAAGCATACTCCAAAACCTATAAGTTCCATATGCAGGGCCAGCTATATAGCCTACATGCGCTTTTGCTTTTCTTATCAAACCGTCTTTAAATCGAGCAAAGTCATACAATGCAGGTTTTTAAACGAGTCAATTCACACATGAAAGTTATAAAAGCCATTTGGAAATTATTACGAAATGAACTTGCAGTGTCTCTGGTCTGAGGCTCCCAAAGTATTTTAAGTCGTTTTTTGGTCACTGTTTCAGATCCGAAGAGTTAGGGAGGTTAATAATTAGTAGAACAAAAAAACAGTGTCAACCGATGCGAGATTTTAAATGAAACATGATCGTCAGGCACCGAAATTACTGAAATTGCAAGTTCATTTCGTGATAATTTCCAAATGGCTTTTATAGCTTTCATATGTGAATTGGCTCGTTTAAAATCTGCACTGGTATGACTTTGCTTCTGCCGTTCTATATACTGGACCGATTCTGGGCTAAAACATTATACCGGACATAATCCAATACCAATCCATTACTGGGCCACAACGACAAAAAAATACACTGCAAGCAAATAATCTCATATATGTATACGTTTAATGCGTGCGGTGGTCTGAAAATACGAGACTGAAACTGGATACCTACAAGAAAAACAAACTATAAATCAAAATCCGGTCGAAGCTTCAGGACGTGCGTGCTGTCAATTTGAAGGGAGGCGTTTGGGAGGGAAATTATGAAGACAGACAATGGTATGGACAGAAAACGAAATAATCATGGTCCCCTGTTTCGGCCGATGTCTTGTTAAGATTTTGACACCAAGTGTATGCTTATTGTGGCCAACACACTGAAAACAACAAAATCGAAATACATACGTCTCAGCATGGGCGTCGCGGGGGGGGGGGGCACTTGCACCCTCCCCCCTCCCTACTGGAAAAGCAAAGGGGAAAAAGACAAAAAAGAGGTGTAAAATTTAAATGGAGAATATACTAGCGAAAGTACAAGGATTTTTTTTTTTGGGGGGGGGGGATGTGCTTTGCCCCCCCACAAAAAAATCCTAACGACGCCCATGCACCTAGGTATTTCTTGAGACGTGACTCGAGATCTCTTCACAGCAAACCCGACTTTAAAATCATCGTGGTTTATGGTAGATTACCCAAGTGAACTTGAATTAAATTGTCTGCACTCAAAATAGGCCAACTTGTCTGAGGTGCTGTTTGAGGGCGTATATTTAGAGGGTAAACGGACTGCGCACTATAAATACTCGCGTCCAACCAACTTTCTTCTTCTATAAACTGGGATATTGGGACTTGTCATAAGTTGACTTCTTGTGAGATTTGGATTAAGCATAATTAGCAAATAGTAAGGTGGATTAATGGCCGTTGTTAGTCTGCATACTCTACATTTTTCCGAAATGTTTAAAAGCTGGGTCTGAAATGCTAAAATGTGGGAGGCACGTGCCAGCCCGTGTCTGGTAGAGCCCTGTTCTTCCGGTACTGCCTTCATAGAAATGATGATTATCTATAAACGTATACAAGTTGAACCTTTGGGAAATGTTGTGCCACGCACAAACGTCGACTGTTTCTCAAAACTACCTGTTGTTCTAGGAAAGCAATACGTAGATAATACCGTCAATCTGGACATGACCCAAATTTTAATGGCTGAGCTACATGTCCGGTCTTAGAAATAAAACTCAATTATAACCGAGAATAATATTGTCTGGTATCCGGGTTTAATCATAACTGTTACCCAGAAAGTATATTGAGATGCAAAATAGCGGCCAAGAATTTTGCAAATAAAAAGAGGTACATCACGTGTCTCCAGATCATTCATCCATTGCAACTTGGCCTGTGAACACATCAAAACTGACTTGAAGATCATCATCATGGCTTTCAGTAAGATTTCGTGCGTAATGTTCTTTCTGGTCCTCGGTTTAGTATCCGCGGATGACTGTCCACCGTTCTGGACGCGCTACGGTAACTACTGCTACCGTTTCTTCGGTCCTCCCAAGACTTGGCAATCGGCAGAGGAGCACTGCCAAGAGTTCTTCACCCGTAACGGCCAGGGGCACCTGGCGTCTATCCACAGCTCCGGGGAGAACGACTTCTTGATACAGCTGTGGAGAACATCTTTGGTGCCTAACGACGAATATACGTTAGCAAACCATGCCTGGATCGGCCACAACGACCTGGTGAGGGAAGGGAGATTCACCTGGAGTGACGGGACCGGATTTGACTACAGCGGCTGGAGTCCTGCAAAACCGGCTGACAACGCCGGATCCGGTGAGGACTGCGGAGACTTTTTGAATCGACCCCTTCTGGATCAGGTTGTATGGAATGATTACACCTGTAACAGCGCCGAACCATACATCTGCAAGATGACCGCTAATTAAAAATGAAAGGGGAAGATAACTTTGAAGTGACAACTTCCAACTCTTCTGACAGTCCCATTAATTGTCCCCTTTCAATATTCCTCAAACATAAGGCACCAAAACTTCAAGCTCAACGTTGTTAAACTGGCGCACCTACCATTTCGGATGCGCTGCGGCAGAACACTTGATGGGGATTTTCGAATTTCTTCAGTGTGATGTGATGCATGCCGTAAACCTGGAACGCAAGTAGAATATACTTACTGCTACAGTTGAGGCTGGTTGCGTGAGAAACCCTGGCATATACGTTGTGTTATACAATAAAGCAGTAATGAGACTTCAGATTAAACGCTTCACGGTTAAACGAATGACTTTTTAGAGGGCGGAAGCAATTTCGATGCCCACCTATGATAAACATTAATTTTCGTTGACACAAGAGATGAATTCGGAACTATCACACGAATTTTTAGCTTGCTTAATCTTCTTGTCCTGATGGACTTCTTTTGATCTTGACACTTTGGACAAAAGATGAAATACAACTTTACTCTGTGCGACTTTAGAACTGACGTTGGAAAGCCACTTTATCATATTTTTAAATGCTTTTGTAGTATAGAAAAGCCGCTTGGATAGTTACAGTAATTAATTTTAATGAATAACATGCGAAGTGTATCTTATGTAGTGAAAAGTAAATACTACAAGTTATATACCAAATTGCCAGCTGCTAATTAAGTGTGGATTTCGCAAAATCTCGGAAAACATCGGCATACGTTAAAGATACTTAAATCAAGAATGCCTACCGAATTGTTGATCAAGGTATATGACGTATATGAAGATTGTGAATATAATGTAACTAGTACCAAACGATCTGTGTTTGGCATTTGTACTACAAGAATTTCAAGTCGAAATTGTTGAGACAGTCATGACAGGTGGTAGGTAGCGGGCAAACGGGATAAATTGGGAAACGAGGCAGTGCTGGGAAGATACAAGACATGTATTTGCTTTGGAGACAGTCGTGGTGAAAAAGTTGTGATTTTTTTGTGGTGTTTATCAGGAATTGGTGATGGGAAAGGTGGTCCTATTAGTATACACAATTATCTCTTTAACAAAAAAAAATAACGCTTGCCATTAGATTGCCATCAATCAATGGTAAATATAATATGACAAAGTATTCGGCATTGTTCATAAAGAATTGAGTGACTAATTAAATCTCATATGTTATGATTTTGCACGACCCAAACTTTGTGTGTCTGGCTGTTGTTTTAAAAGCCCTGTGCATTAGATGCAATACTTGAATCTTTGATGTTATTGTCCTTAAAGGGGTTAGTCAGTTTATTTGACCTGTCTTTTAGGCAAAAAAAAAAATTGTTGGTCTCTAGTCAGACCGAAGTTCTGGAATTGATGCGGCGACGCGTTTTTTTTTTTTTTTGGGGTGGCTTTTTTTTCAAGCTTGAATTGTACAGACAAGAAGGGTACTATTTTGCTTTTTTGTGTCCTCATTATACATTGGTGTCCTTCATAATTTGCCTTGGTGCCCTTTATCATTTGCCCTTGGTGCAATTTCTCCATTCCTTGGTGCTCCCTGGTACAAACATTTTAGGAGGTGCGGCAATATAGGGCGCTGTTGTAGCTTCCGTGTTAATTTGAAGGGGGAAAAAAAGGTTGACGCGCATGATTAAAAGCGACGCGCGCTGACCAGAGACCGAGTATTTTTTTTGGGGGGGGCCTCACCATATCTTTAATCCTTTAGGTTGATTTTAGATTCTACATTAATGGGCACAGAATTTGTATGGCCCCAAATTCCAAACCCTCATGTGTTACAGTTGTTTTCAGGCCCCTTTGCCCCCACCTCTCTGATTTTGCTTAATACCCCAAGCAGCCTCCCGTCTGCGGTGGTCCATACAAGTCCATGGAGACATAGCGGGGCCAATAACCTCACCTTTGTAACAATCATGTTCCGGTCATTAATGAATGAATTTGAGTGCCCACAGGATTTCCATTTTAAGTTTGTTTTTCTCGTAGTTATTGAGATATTTTGAGTCACGTACTTCAAGCCGCTGCACGTTGTTAAAGGTAGATAACATCATTTGCATTAAAATTTGTGTAAATTTTATAGTCGTTTGAAGCAATGAACATTCTCAAAATCTTCGGAAGGGTGCATATTTTGTTGGCGTATCAGCTCACTGAACACTTTAAATTTTTAGAAGACAGAAAAGTGTGTGCAAAATATAAGTTTCGTAACTTTATTGGTAATGCACGTAAAAAACAATTGCTTGCAAGCACGTGCATGATTACCATTTAAGGCGGAATATTCTGACGGTTGAAAAAAAGTTGATGTTTGTCATACGTATTGACTGGGAATCCATGTTTGGTTCTTGGTTCTTGGTTGGTTCTTCTCCTAAATACTCCACGTGGGAGTTTATACAGGAGGCCAGAAACACCGGGGCAAACCCCTTCTCTTAGCGATAAGTGTTTACTGGGTTCTTTTACGTGCTTTTATACAACACGCGGGACCTACGGCTTAACGTCCCATCCGAAGGACGAAGCAATAATGGTTAAGTGCCTTGCTTAAGAGCACAAGTGTCCGCCGGCGGGCTCGAACCCACGTTACTTTTGCCTCTGAAACACCAGAACGTGAGTCCGGTGTTCTTAACCGCTAGGCTCCACTGTTTGATTAAGCAAAAGTTTAGAAAAGTTTTATGTACTGTCTAACATGGAACCAATACTTAATTCTACTGTCTTAAGGCCAGTTTGTACTCAGGGGGAAAGCGAACATGGAAGTAATTGTTTTGGCCATCAGGGATAGTCTATCAGCGCTGGGAATTCGCAAACTAAAACACATAAATCCAGCCAATTTCGCAATGAATGTTTCATGACGTCAAATTGGCTTCACATTTGCATTCACGTGAGGTATAATGCTATAGGCCTACGTGCAAAGTTGCACATAATCATTACCGTTGGATTGAATTTGATTGAGTGCTATATAAGGTACTTTCATGACGCTTTGCAAACTAACAATTTTGACAACCTTGATTCTTTGTAAATTAAAATTTGCAGATGGTTCACTAGAATACATTTTCAGAAATCTTAGCAGAAGCCAATTTTAATTCTTATCAGAATTAAAATCGGCTTCTGCTCAGACTTCTGAAAATGTGTAAACAGATTTTGTTTTTGTTTCCATAATTCATTTGTAACTAGTAACTATAGGCACTTAGAGAGCGCAAATTTTACCACCGCAAAGGCTAAGCAATTCATCGCCACACTGTCAGCTCACCCAAAAGAAATAGTCGCATAAGTGGTGGAGAATCCTTTAAAAAAATTCCTTGATTCAGACACAGATCCGGATCACTTCCCGAAAATCTAATCGATTTGTACTTCTACCAAGGACCAACCCTAAAAATAATTTCACGGAAATCCGTCCTAACTTTTTGAGTTATCTTGTTAACAGACAAACCAACCAACCAACCAACAAACACACAAGCTAAATCCGATGAAAACATAACATCCTTGGCGGAGGTATTAAATGACACATCAATTAATAGTGTAACATAACACTAGTCGTGGAACTCAAGGTTGAAATTTTCGAACCAAGCATTGGTCTCGATGGAAAATGAAGCAGAGTGTATACTGAGAATAGTCGCCAGTGGCTTGCCTTCACAAACTGTAACTAGAAAAACCCCTCATATGATCCATTCAATTAGCTCCTCACGAATAGTCTGAGCATGTAACATTTCAACTGATTTTGCTAATTTACAAGGCATGCCACTTCGTACTTAATAGTAGGGTTGCAGGTTTTCAACAGTTTTTACCGCTCGACTAGTAACGGTTTAAATAAATTACAATGTCTGTGCCAAACTTCCCAATTTTGATTTGGTTCATCTTGTTGCTAGCGCTCTCTACCTCCACGACGGGATGAACAGTTGGGTGCAAGGGATTTACCATTGTAGTGTCAGGTAACTCGTTCTCTTTCACAGCGATGCGTTTGCTCATATTATGGGTGCAGACCTGTAAGTACGCCCGAAAGTGCCTGCGCAGGGCAAATCACGATTTGCATGCCCTCAAATTCTCTGGTATTTAAAGCAATTTGATGGCTGTGAACTTGAGGATTTATTTAAAAAAAGAAAGAAAGGGTGGAGGCCGTGCAGAGGACTGCGAGCTCCCATTTCTGTGAAGTTTGGATGAAATTAGGCCCTAAAAATGGCTCTATTTGGCAATGGAGCGTAGGCGTCCATTTTCAACATGGCAATGGGCTTCAGGACTGTTTTAAGGGGGGGGGGGTTGATCATCTTTTGATGGAATTTTCTCCCAAAAGTCATTAGTTAATACCCAAGAATTGAACGGAAAATGGAAGATGATGAAATAAGCTTAAATTTGAGGTGTGTCTCAAAACCTTTAAGAATTGTGAGTATTTGAAATAATTTTGAGGTCTATAACACTGAGGTCTATGACAGTGTATTTTACTGGTATGAAACCATTTTGTCTTTTAAGAATGTGTGTGTCACTCTTTTGAGAGGGCAAATTCATTTTTGTCACGGGGGTGTTTCTGTTTCAGTGTGATTAACTCGCGGCCGCGACATAATTACTCGGAGCGGTGGAGCTGGGGGGGGGGGGGGCGTAAGGTCAATGACATTTACTCACTTCAGCTTGCAGCCTGCATGCTTTCATAGAAATTCCAAAGAAATAATGCGGAACCCCCACACCTCCTGCTCTGACACCCCCCCCCCCCCAATATACTGGTGTAATGTCCACTCGTTCAAAATACGGACAGAGGCAGCTTAGATAGGGGCTATTTGTATACCATTCTGTAATCTGGTGTTAATAATTGTTCAATTTGAACAGCACCCCCTATTAAAATATGGGTCCTATTGAAATATGGTACCCCCCCCCCCAGCTTTTGATTTTACGGAAGCCAAGTGTCCGGAGAAAAAAAACCTGTCTACGTGTCATTTTTTTTCGCTGATGAACCCCCCCCCCTGCAAAAATTCCAGGATCCGCCCATGATTACATATAAATTTTAAAAAAGAGAGCGGGACATACACAGTTGGGACAGTGCAAAATCATAACTTTATGACATATTAATCAGTCATTTCTTTTATTAAATGCCTTCCACTTGTGTTTTTCAAAGTATAGTATTGAATGACCATTTAATAGAGGAAAGTGTCGAATGTGTTATAAAGAAACGAAATTGGAGGATGATTAATTGTGTTTCATTGATCATCCAATTACCGATTCCAGAAAAAACATATCTGAAAAAAATTTCCCTGATCGCTTGGTATCATTTCCATATCAGATTCTGTGTACTTTCTTCACATTTTGTGGTAAAAAAATTGGTTGACAGTTTAGTGACCTTCAAAAAGCCGATGCTTTCCAACACAGTGGGATTCCCGGAATACTGTAAATGCAGCTGGCTATTTTAACTTGTGGTAAATTAGGCTAAACGCGTGTAATAAGATAACTTCCCATGTTATTCATTGAAACAAATTACGCAAACTATAGTATCTAAACAGCTTTCTATCCTACAAACAACAGCTTTATGTCAATATAATTTTATTAAGCAAGGCTCCTACATGCACACTTGTAAGCTTAAAAAACTTTTAAAAGCATATGAAGTGATTTCCAACATCATGTATATATATTTTATATACCATACTTATCCTCCAAATCCATTTATTTCTGAAAAATTGCAGCAGAAGCAAATGTTGTACATTCCCTACAACATTTGCAAACATCAAAAAACGAAATGATCAAATTATCACGAAATACCTTAATTGTTAGGGACTGACAGTCTAAAGCATCCTTTAAAATCGTGGCTCCTGGTCTGCTGACATTTAAAAAAAACTTTTAAGACTGTTCTTAATTTTTCATATTTAGTTATTCTGACCTTTCTTTGTAATTGATCACACACCTGTGAAGGGGTACAAGCCTGCTAGACTGACTCTCTGACCTTACAATTCCCCAAAGTGTATTTATTGCTTCGTTTCATCTTAAGTGGGGTCTGGGAACCAGACTACAAGAACATGATAGGTTTTCTTGGTTTTTCCAGCATCTACAAGCCCAAAACATGAAACAAGTCAGTTTAACAATATTTTATATACCATACTAATCCTCCAAATCCATTTATTTCTGAAAATTGCAGCAAAAGCAAATGTTGTACATTCCCTTTAACTTGTGGTAAATTAGGCTAAACGCGTGTAATAAGATAACTTCCCATGTTATACATTGAAACAAATTACGCAAACTATCTAAACAGCTTTCTATCCTACAAACAACGCTTTATGTCAATATAATTTTATTAAGCAAGGCTCCTACATGCACACTTGTAAGCTTAAAAGACTTTTAAAAGCATATGAAGTGATTTCCAACATCATGTCCGACAGTAAAGTTGCATTTCATGTTTTGTCTACAGTGTCAAATTAAAGTAAGCCCAGGGTAGGCCTAATCGTTCCAATTCATCTCTGGGATAAGGGGCATCAAACTTGCATTTACTGTTTGAAACCTTGTATTCAAGTACGGCATGCATCACAGGATGTTAAGAAAAACATCCGAAAGGTTCTCTCCGCAGTGCATCGTTAAAGATGTAACGACACACGAGGAAATGGTTGCGCAAGTTTAACAACGTGGAACTTGAGTTGTTCACTAGGATTTTTTCTTCAATGTCAAGTCTTGAGAATGACGTCTGTTCTATAGTCTTGACACGACTCATTTCGATGCCTGTTCATTTGGGAATTATTTTAAAGGAACAATCAGTCAGTTGGAAGACGTCACTTCAGAGGATAGCTCCCCTTCACTCCCATCTATTCAGTGGGCATCTTGCAAATATACGGCAGGGCAGATCCACAGCCTAAATCGTTCCATCCGATCGGATTACTGGCGGTAGCTCTTGACTGGGAAAACGATCCGCAATCCTCGCCACGCGAGTTGTCCGGCTGTCCTCGGCGCCACTCCGAGTAATCGTATGCGGTCCCGTCACTCCAGGAGAAGTAACCCTCCGACTCCGAATCGCTGTGCCCGAGCCAAACGCTGATTCCTGAACTGCCCGAGTTGGGAACCAGAGAAGTTGTCCACAGCTGTATCAAGAAGTCGTTCTCCCTGGAGTTGTGGATGGACGCCAGGTGCCCTTGGTCGTAATTTCGGGTGAAGAACTCTCCGCAGTGCTCCTCTGCCGATTGCCAGGTCTTGGGAGGGCCGAAGAAACGGTAGCAGTAGTTACCGTAGCGTGTCCAGAACGGTGGACAGTAATCCGCAGATACTAAACCGAGGACCAGCAAGAACAACACGCACGAAATCTTACGGAAAGCCATGATGATGATATTGAACTCAGTTTTGGTATATTCTGAGGCCCATCAGATGCAGTGGATAAATGATCTGGAAACCGAAGTGTTCCTCCTTATATTCGCTTACAACTCAACATTCTTGGCCACTATTTGGCATCTCATTATTTTATGCGTAACAGCTACGTTTGAACCCGGATACCCAGCAAGCATTTAGGAACGGTGCCATTAATGGCCCGGTACGGTACACACAGAACTGGCCGAATGCTGGCTGCCAGTCTTGCACATTGGCGCGGTGCCAAGCCATAACTGAACCGGAAGAAACCAGTTCTAGTGGGGCGGATATGGGAAATATTTGGGGAAATTGTGCCTTTGATGATACAAGCATGGTTTTGGCACACAATCAGAGTATGTCTTGAGAAAGATATTTTGCTATAGGGCCATCGCAGATGTGTCCTTGTATGGAATCACCAATCACATTGATGTTTCTGGATCAGTATTCCCGGATCTAGTTTTGTTGACGTAGGCCCTATGGATGAGAGCCAATTTTATTCACGGTGTTTTTTTTTGTTTTTGTGTCAACCCATATTCAGAGTTTTTGATGTACTGTGTCGTATTGCCATTTACAGACGTAACATTTCATAAACTGTATATTTAAGGTTATCGGAGTGCTTGCGATAAAAATCCCCACAAGCTTACTCGGTTGGACTCTAACCCACGACCTCCTGCTTATACCGCCGGGGTCGGCTGGTCGGTTCGTATTGAATAATAACAGGGGACACGGCAACTAATCATTTGGTGGGGCGGAATACACTCCAGATTTCCGTATGTGGGCCCATTCTTTAATTATTTTGTATTGCAGATTCTAGATTCCTTTGGCAATTTACTCAATATTAGCGTTTGTTGTCAAGAGCGACTAGACTTCAAGTATGTTTAATTGACTTTAATGTTTTCTAAAGAGGGTTGGTCCGCAATTAAAGAAAAAGTATCGATATTAGCCCAAAACACAAAGGAAGATTCCCTTCCCTCCCTACCCTTTTATTGACTGTATACAAATCCAAGTTCTAGCATGAAACTGAAAAGTATAATAGCAAATGGACATTATACAGACGTTTGCAATCCTTGAAATGTTTACCCTTCAGCGGCGTAGCTAGCTGGGGGGGGGGGGGGGGCCCATGTGGGGCCATAAAAAGTCCCCCCCCCCCTGAAAATTTGGCGTCCGGAGAAAAGCACAGCCATATGAGTTACCATGATTAGTCTTCCGCGATTTTGTGCGTATTTTTCATCAAAATGTTTTTCCCGCGAGAGGCGGTTTATTGAAACGTCCCTTGACGCGAATGACGTGACGCGAATAGCAGTAGTTATTGTGTAATGTAGCCACGATATATACGTTTTGAACAGTGCCCCCATTGGAAGATGGTGTCCAGCCTCCCCCCTCCCCCCATTTGATTTTACGGAGGGCGGGTGTCCGGTGAAAAAGCCCTGTCTACCTTTCAGCACGGATGGAATTTTTGGCGCCCCTCCACGTAACCTCAGCCCCCCCCCCCCACACACACACACACGCTGTTACCATTGTGTCCCGTTTAACTCGGTTGTTTTCGGTCTCAATATTGCCATTTGCAGTGGTTGTTAATATATTTTGGAGTATTAAAGCCAGAGTCCATCATTTATTGCAGCTATCCAAAAACTAACTGACGTAAATTGCAAGTGTTGCATCTGCCAGAGTATTGAGTTTTTTGTGGTGATTCATGCTGTTTCAGTACACGACACTAAGACAATGAGAAAACTGTTGGCCTAATGTTTTATGTAGCGCACTATACGAAAAGGTACTTGTCGTACAGTTAACATATACGCTTCAGAACAAATGGAACAGTGGACTGAAGAAACCGAAGTTGAAGTAGGCCCCCGGGGACGAGGTTGAATCAGAATCCTACTTTCTGTAAACAAGTTTGACTTCTGTGACTTTTGATCAAGGACGACAATCACTTCTCAAAAGTGTGTGTGTGGGGCCATACCTTGATCAGAAGTAATGCGAGTCGAATCATGTTTTGCTAAGGCCAAAAAAAAGTCTCCGGTTTCTGGTATGCGCGCGCGTCGCCGTAGCCATGCGCGTAGGCAAAATGAAAACGTTTTTCTTTCAATGAAAGATGATGTCTCAAAACCGCCAAACTCACTGGTTTGACTGGAATCCTGCTGCTACACAATTTTAGCGTGTTTTGAGATTGGGTTATGGTCGAGAATAAGCTTTATGTGGCCTCTCTGGACTCCCATATGTGCACTAAGTTTAGTCGGGCACCATTTGCAGTCATCAGCCGACATTTGAAGCAAAAAATCAGGTAAAAAACAAAAAACGCGTCGCCGCACCACTTTTTGGGCAAGCTCCATACCAGAAACCGTAGACTTTTTTGGGGGGCCTAACATATGGATGTGCCGATCAGAGAATGTGGGTTAAAGGTGCACATTCGGTCGGGGAACGCCAATTTATGGGGGTTCTATTTAGACTGTTTATGATTATTTTAGGCGATGTATTTCCTAAGATTGCTTGGAAAAAATAATCCTCTAAGCTCTTCTCATACATGCGGCCATGTGATACGCAGCCACAGTGATGAAAGCAGACTGAACCTTGCCGCGTATAAGTTTGTCCGTTTCTGATGTATCAGAAACGGACAAACTTGGTTTGTCTTACCTCGTTTTGTAGTAACCAATCAGAGCAAAAAACTTGTACCCGTCTGAAGGTTCATACACTGAACAGCTACATGGATGGGGGATATATCATATTTCCCCCACTGGCTTCTAGACAATTAAGTTTCGACTTCTGTGAACTATATCGACATTATGGCAATCACATTAAATGTTTTGAATCAGAATCTGAACCCGGATCTACCCACTGATCACGAATTGTCAAGACATATTTTGCTGATATAGACCTTATGCGCAGAGACCATCTTAGAGGGCATCTGTTGTTATTTTGATTCAGTAACATGAACGCACAAAAGATTCAGTCCTGCATATCCCAGCAAAACAAACGCATTCATATTGCCAGATGAATCGACAGTAATTAGGGTCCTAAAGCTGAATTAAGCACTTTTCTGAACATTTTAAGTTGGTATCGATTTGTAAACGTGTTTAAATGCTAAACATTGATTGACAGTGCTTTATTTATTGGACTGACGTTTAGGAATTGGACACATAATGATTACATTCTGAACATGTTTACAAAGTGATAGCAGGATTATGTTTAATTGCTTAACACAATCAGAGTGAACACAACAGTTACAACAGCTAAAATATCAAAAAATATTGGTATAATGAACCGTCTAAAATACTTTTTAGCTAGTAGCATATTGCTAACCTTGTACAACTCATTTGTTTTACCGTATTTAAACTACTCGATTCTGACTTGGGGTAGTCCAACTCCTAAATGCAACAAACTGCTTACTCTCCAGAAACGAGCAGTTCGAGTAATTTTTAAAACTGGCTATTGTGAACACTCTGGGCCTTTATTTGCAAATTTTAAAATTGTTAAAATTCACTGACCTGTATCATCTTAACTTAGGAAAATGTATGTATAAATATATGAATCGTGCATTACCTGCTTGTTTTAATCCCTGTTTTACACTTATTTCAAACGTTCATTCATATAATACCCGCGGTGCCACTAGGCAAAATCTGTATGTTAATTATAGTAGAACTTCATTGTCCAAAAATAGTGTTGTCCAACCTGGCACTCTATTTTGGAATAATCTTGATGACTCTTTTAAATCATCACCCACTCTCTCTATTTTTGCTATAGAAAACTAAAAACTCATTGTTAATTGCAATCCAAAAAATTGTAATAGGGATAATAACGGCCTTGATTACTGTCTTATACACCTGTGTCTGTGCTCTGTCTTTCCATGTATGTCTGTCACTTGTCTGTCTGTCCATAGGCTGGGGAACAAAAGCTGATGCTTCACCCTGGACCTAGATGTTGCCTTTTAGTTAATGTTCACTATTGTAAATATATCTAGTATGTATTGTCAATTTGAATATATAACATTATGTATTATGTATTATCCTTATGCAGCATCGAAATAAATGTATCGAATTGTAACCCGACTTTAATTCACCATCATAGTTTTATGGTAGATTACACAAGTGAACTTGAAATGATTATTGTCTGCACTTAAAATAGGCCTACTTGTTTGACAAAAGTGTTTTCTTGTTTGTGTGCGTATATTTAGAGGGTAATCGACTGAAACCAACTTTCTTCTCCTAACTGGGATTTTTGACTTGTCATAAGTTCACTTCTTGTGAAATTTGGATTAATTCAACTTTAGCATATAGGTGGATTAATGGCCGTTGTTAGATTGTATACACAACATTTTTGCGACATGTTTAAAAGCCGGGGAATGGTAAACATGTGGGTGGAACTGTGGAAGGCTAAAATGTGGGAGGCACTTTGTGCCAGCCCGTGTCTGGTAGGCCCATGTTCTTCTGGTACTGCCTTCATAGAAATGATGATTATCTATAAACGTACAAGTTGAACCTTTGGGAAATGTTGTGCCAGGCACAAACATCGACTGTTTCACAAAACCACCTGCTGTTCTAGGAAAACGATACGTAGTTCATACCATCAATCTGGACATGAGCCAAATTTTAATGGTTGAGCCTGTCCGGTCTTAGGAATCAAACTCAATTATAACCGAGAATAATATTGTCTGGTATCCGGGGTTTATTATTAATTCATGTCTTTTATTCATTAATCATAAATCAACAACAACCAAAAGACATGGAGGAAACCTAGAACATCATGAACATGAAAGACGAATCAAAAGAAACAGTCTAAATGTCAATGAAGCAAGGAACTAGAAATTAATGTAGAAGTAAGAGACAAATTGACAAATTAAATGATTAACAATTAGCATAACAAGAAAAGCATAACAAGAAAATCATAAACCAGGAATAACGATTGCTTGGCTAGGTCAAGGGAATATTGATGAGTGGGATGGGCGATGTGAAAGAATACCTTAATCTTGAGAATCAATCCAAACGGGGCTGTATTTTGAGTAGAAGATAACGAAGGATGATGTTTCACAAAACCACCTGCTGTTCTAGGAAAACGATACGTAGTTCATACCATCAATCTGGACATGAGCCAAATTTTAATGGTTGAGCCTGTCCGGTCTTAGGAATCAAACTCAATTATAACCGAGAATAATATTGTCTGGTATCCGGGGTTTATTATTAATTCATGTCTTTTATTCATTAATCATAAATCAACAACAACCAAAAGACATGGAGGAAACCTAGAACATGAAAGAAGAATCAAAAGAAACAGTCTAAATGTCAATGAAGCAAGGAACTAGAAATTAATGTAGAAGTAAGAGACAAATTGACAAATTAAATAATTAACAATTTAGAATAACAAGAAAAGCATAACAGGAAAAGCATAAACCAGGGAATAACGATTGCTTGGCTAGGTCAAGGGAATATTGATGAGTGGGATGGGCGATGTGAAAGAATACCTTAATCTTGAGAACCAATCCAAACGGGGCTGTATTTTGAGTAGAAGATAACGAAGGATGAGACCAGTGCTGTTTTTGACAGGTGAGTGGTGAGTTGCCGTATAACTGTTACCCAGAATGTAATGAGGTGCAAAAAAAGCGGCCAAGAATTTTGCGAATAAAAAGAGGTACATCTCGTGTCTCCAGATCATTCATTCATTGCAACTTGGCCTGTGAACACAACAAAACTGACTTGAAGATCATCATCATGGCTTTCAGTAAGATTTCGTGCGTGATGTTCTTTCTGGTCCTCGGTTTAGTGTCCGCAGATGACTGTCCACCGCTCTGGACACGCTACGGTAGCTACTGCTACCGTTTCTTCGGTCCTCCCAAGACCTGGCAATCGGCCGAGGAGCACTGCCAAAAGTTCTTCATCCGTAACGGTCAGGGGCACCTGGCGTCCATCCACAGCTCCGAGGAGAACGACTTCTTGATACAGATGTGGAGTAGCTCTCTGGTACCAAACGAGAACCGTGTCGGAGATAGCGTCTGGATTGGGTACAACGACCAGGCGAACGAAGGAAGCTTCACCTGGAGTGACGGGACGGGCGTTGGTTACACCGGGTGGCGTACTAACGAACCAAACAACGTTGGTGGACGCGTACGAGGCGAGGACTGCGGCTCTTTCTATAGAAAGACCGATTATGTTGGATGGAATGATTACCATTGCGAAGTGGCCTTACCATACCTTTGCAAGATGCCCTCATATTACATCAGAGAGAAGTAAAGGGGAAAACGACCGCTATTCCCCGATGGTAAAACAATACCTAACCCGTTATCCTGTCACCAAGAGGATTAATTCACTAACTTGCAAGGACAATAAGCAACTATTTCGGTTTAATAAAATTGGTCTGGCTTACAAACTTGCAAAACATCAACTTAAACCGACACACCCACATCGAAAATTGGATGAAAGACTGCATGATGTTCTCCGAATGATAAACGCTTTCTAAGTATCCCTTTGAACCTGAGATAGTCACCGTATTTTGAATAAAGGTAATTGCAGTAATTTCGGTGACTGATAATCATGTTTCATCAACAAGTTGGATCGCATAAGTTTACACTGTATTTTGTTTGTACTACATGTATATCATTAACCTCCCTGACTAAAACAGTGACAAAAACCGACTTAAAATACTTTCGAGAGCCTCAGATCAGTGACACTGCAAGTTCATTTCGTAATAATTTTCATTTGCTTTTATAGCTTTCATTTGTGAATTGGCTTTTTTTTAAAACTGCATTGGTATGACTTTGCTCGATTTAAAGACGGTTTGATAAGAAAAGCAAATATCTTTGAACAGCGCATGTAGGCGCTAAAGGCGCTAAAGCTTGAACAGCGCCTTTAGCTGGCCCTGCAAATTGAACTGATAACTTTTGGAGTACGTTAGCCGCAGTAGGTAATATGGTGCCTGATATGACAGTAATACTGTGTATAAAAGCCTGCATTAAAAAGAAACAAGTTATTAAATATGTAATATCTTTGACCTTTAACCCATAACCAGTGTTCACAGTCCTCACAAGAGTAAGAAACTTTTAATATTACGTGAGTTTTATTCCAACTTTCAAAACGTCTAAACCAGCAGACGTGCTTGTATTAAAAGTACACAAAGGGATGTCTTGCACAATATATATATATATATATATATATATATATATATATATATATATATATATATATATATATATATATATATATATATTTATATTTATATATATATATACTATACTTATTGTAACCAGAATATAACATCATAAACTTTAATCATTGTAATCAAAATTCTTGGCAGTATCACCAGTTTCTCAAGAGGTGATTATTGTAATTAAAACACCAGGGCGGCAAACGCCTTCAGAAATGCAATCCTCAAAGCAGAAAACAACCTTATAGTGCACGAGGCATACATTTTGATTTGATCTAGATACAGATTTGATTGAAATGTTCCTGTTGCCAATTAAGACAACTTAGCACTCAATTTGATTGTGAATTTAAAAAAAAAACTCATAAATTCTGTGTTAGTCTTGTTAATGTATACTGAAAATATATTGATTATATAGCACTTCATCTTTTTTGTTTTGGTGGTATACTCTCATATATATTACATAGACAATTATTACCTACAAAACAATGTTTTGAAACTAAAAACAGAGCAAAGTACAGAGGGTGTTCAATAAATGCTGAGCAGTGCTAACAGTATAAATGGAATGTTTTTATTAGTTTAATTACTTTTTTACGCGCATGCCCTATTTTTTCGCTTAACCTTTAAAGAGCAACATATAACTTGATGGAGCTACGAAAAGGCTAACATACAGTAATGTGAAATATACAGAAGTAACTGAAACATGTATAAATTGATACGAAATACATACAATAATTATATAGAAAAGAAACACAATAGGGCACAGCACTACTGAAGTGTATTTATTTTTTTTTTACATGCATCTATAGATGAGTGAAGTGTGATCTCTGATATAGGCCTACATATACAAATCATAACCTTCAAGTTTTACATCTTCATTCATTCATTCATTGAAAACCATCCTCCGATTTCAACTCAGTGAACACTTTGCGCGGTAACTTCAGTCGCATGAGTTGTAACTCGTGGCTGAAGTTACCACGCAGCTGAAGTTCCAATTAAAGCCTCAGTTTTTTCTCTCTCCTAAAGACAACCACCATTTACAATCAGTTATAGTTATACATGTATGCCTATGACAGCTATAACAGTCGCTATCAATAGAACTTTGGCAGCGCTATATCCGGGAAATTGCATGTGCATGATCAAACTCATACGCATGCATTAGCTTGAATACAGTATGATTGGGATTTCCTGGGTAGCACTGCCAAAGTTCCCAAGACTGGATTTGATTGATCTCATTGATAGCGGTGCTGCTACAGCCACTATAACTCTTCTTTGCCCAATTTCACTGCGCTGCCTGAAAGTTAGCAGACAAAGTTGTGCTTAGCATAGCAGACATAACCTTAAGCACTATTTCACGGCGTGGATGTGCTAACGGTCGCGCGTGCATGGAGTTTTCTAGTGTTACGTTAAGCAAATTTTTCCTCTGAAGTAAGCGGGCCTTCTGCTGTGCTAGTATACTTACGGTCTCCATAAAATAGACAGAGGCTCTTAGCAGAAAATCGTGTGCTCAGCAGCGCCATGAAATTGGGCCCTGATGTAAGTAATACGCCCTTTGTGCACAACAATCCTTCGTTGGCCTGTAAGCAACCAATTCACATGCATGAAAGACAAACACCTTAGGCCTACTTTAGCCGAGAAGTTTGACTTTGGGGTTGACATCCCCCCCCCCCCGCCAAAAAAACCCCATAAACATGTGTTTGTCAAGTGATCGGAACTAAGTTGAAGTGTAGTCAAGTTTCTGGATCTTATTTTTATGAACCCGGATCTTCCTACCGAATATTCCAGAAACGGATCATGTTTTGCTAATCTTTACTATAATTCCAGGAATCTCTGTCTGTCTGTCTGTCTGTCCGTTGATTATCTCCAGAATGTGCAGTGCAAAGTTTGAAGTTGTTTGGACCAGCGGTTCTCGAAAAAGCTGCAAAAAGCAGTATTTTCTGAGGCAAACGTGGCAGTATATAGCTTAGAACATAACACCCGCACGCACTGTCGTTCTTTTCAATTGTTTACGTCATGTTTAAGCTAAAGCGCGCGTGCTCAATATGACGCAAACAATGCAAAAAGGACGGGCACGCGCACGTGCATTGCAGGGCGATACGTGTACAATGTCCAGTATGGGTGAATACTACATGTAATGGATCAATGGGTACGGGTGAATAGCACTGCATACCATGTTTTCGTATGTACACGGGCACATTATTTTTGCAGTCGACTGAGCGACTATTGTAGGTGGTCGAACTTCAAACTTGGCAAAAATGTTGACATAAGTGTGCATTCAACCTGTGAAAACAACACCATTGAATCTCGTGCGTTGTTTGCACGAGCAGTTCTCCAAAACTCTGCAAGTATGCAACCTATACCAGCGGCAAAGCAATTTGCGTTTCCCGAACATGCACATTTTAGACGGGCACTGCACTAGTAATACGAATGTGATGAGTGAGGCGAATCACAGAAGGAGGTCAAAGGTGCACATTCGTCCCGGATTGTCATTTTTTTTAAAGACTGTTTATTAACTTTATTTCAAAGGACTTGTGAACAGGATGTTGGGTCGTTTGCTTCCCAAAATGTATCCTCTAAAGAAATCATCATATTATATGGGGCCATGTGACGCACAATACGCAACCAGAGCGATGAAAAAAAAGCAGATCGAAGCTTGCCGCGTATTTTGCATGTACATAAGGCCTACATGTATATCATGCAGTCACAGTCATGTACAGGACCCTGGGAGAGGGTCGACACAAACACATCAATAATGTCGGCAGATGACAACAAGTCGTACCTCCAGTTGAGACGACTCGTACCGTCCGACACGCGTAAGTCAAGTCGTACCGTCGTCAGTCAGGCAGGCAGGACATTGACTCTGAGGCCGGGCTGGAATGGACCGGTCCGTAACTCATTGAAAGTGAATATACACACGAATCTGATTTTTGAATCCAGGGGCGGATCCAGGAATTTTCGCAGGGTGGGGTTTTTATCGGCAAAAAAAAAAAAATCTGAAATGTAGACACGTTTTGTTTCTCCGGACACTTGGCCTATGTAACATCAAAAAGCGGGGGTGTTTCAAATCTGACGATTATTAACACTATAATAATGTACATATATACCCCCTAACAAACTGGCTCTGTGCGCAAGGCAGACATTATTACAAGCAAAAGAATTTGGGGTGTCGGAGCAGGGGGGCGGGGTTGAGGAATTTCTATGAAAAAGAAATTGACAGAGCTGAGGGGGTTTTGCCCCCCCCCCTCTGGATCCGCGCCTGGAATCGGCTCTCTATCACGAAAAAAAACCCCCGTAATTGACGCATTCACTTTTTTGCGCCAAAGAAAGATGCTGCACGAAAGATGCATCAGCATCGCACTATACACATGAATGATGTTGCCCGGCCGTGGACATTCGAAAAGGGGGGGGGGGGGGCTGGACACATTATACTGGGACGCTCTTTATGATACTCGCGCTAACATTTTTAAATGCTTTTGTACTTTGTTTCTCCACTTTCCAGTGCTATTATTATAAATACATTTTAGTTGCTGAAACGTTCGGAAAATTCCTTTAAAAATCCTCATTTTTTTTCTCATCACAAAAAAGCGGGGGGTGATTCAATAGCCTATCCCTGCGGTCAAAAACCACTCCGGGAATTACGCCCCTGATGACGGCGCACGGAGTCAACGAGCCTGCCACTCGCACGGTCTTTTTTTCGTGTCCGGGTTGCCATACGCCTTGACTCAAGTCTACGGTCACAAGGCCTTTGAGAATGAAACAAAAATCCATGAAACTTTTGGCGACTGAACGATCTAAATTGGGTTCGTATTGTGTACTTAACAAGCGAGTATAATTTTTACTAACACTTGCACATGTAATTCGCCAATCGGCAGCGGCGGAACGTTTTTACAACTGGTGACATCACCAAAAAGAGGCATTTGCTCAGACAAAAAAGGCATTTTAAGAAGGCGTCTTAAGACGCACCGTAGGAAAATTTAAATTTAGTAGTTCGTGTTGTTATTCGGCGAAGCGCGCGCAAGCATTGGCACTACGCAAGGGCGCCCTCGGTTGCTATAATTCGTCGGATCAGTGCGCGACATCGCGTATAGCTGCAATCATAGATATAGAACTTAAAATAACTAGATCGGACGCGCGTTCGAACGCGCCATTCACTGTGCACAAAACTTCTGGGTTCTTCATGGACGCGCTGAAAAGTCACGTGAATAGGGCCACGCGCAAAGGGCAGCTGGTGAATGGACCGATCCATTAAGCCCCGCCCACCATAGCAACTGCCTAGCAACGACCCAGACTCCGACAAACTTGACACGTGCCGGGCACGTGTGTACGTGTGTTCGTGTTTTGTGCATGCAAAAACTTATACAAAATAAATAAACATGGCGCACGGTGTCGGTGCTACATGTAGCTTTTCAGGGCCAAGTTCAAGTCTTCGCTGTTTAAAAGGTGTAGTTAGCCTTGATTTATATCGGGACATTGCCTTAACAAAGAGAGCCAAGGAGAGAGGCTATTTATTTTTCGTTCAAGGTTATGTCCACGAAATTAAGTTTCATTTTAAAACTAATTTCGAGGTCGTCATGGTCGTTGAGGTATCCGCCAAGTGTTTCCGATCGATGCAAAAGTCACTGCCAGCCCACTCAATAAACTTGATAGTTTATTTTGAAGATGCCAGTAGTGGGAAACTGAGCCGGATTACAGAAAGTATCTGCAGCTGTGTAGCAGGGTAGGTTTAATTCCAATATATTTCTCATTTCAACTGGACATTATAAAGTGTAAAACGATCGAGTTTACAACCATCGCGGCAAGGCTTAGGACTAGTAACAAGTTACGCTTTAATTGTTTCTGTGAACCATGTGAACTGATCCTGATCTGTCAATCGATAAATCGAATTAGGTTTCTCCAGCATCTGTATTAAAATAAATAGGACATGATACCGGCCCAAAATCCTGACCCCGGCTAGCATCCAAACATTGGAAGACTAGCATCCCTTGATCAAATCCACACTTTAATCAACGATTGACATGATTGAAACTGGTCTATAAAGTCAAACCTACTGACCTAGGAGTAAGAGTAGGAGGTAACCAACGCCTCCGACTATCACTCCCCCCCCCACACTGTTTGCACGTATAAGTCCCCCCTCCCCTCCCACTGAAGAATAACCGTTGCTTTAGACACTTACAATAATTTAAGCATGCATTTTAAATTTAATTCACCTCGTTAGGCTATAAACTGACCATTATTTTGTTTTCTTTATCATAGATTATCTGGAACATGTTGCCACGTAATTGAGTGATTAACACAATTGCACACTATCAACAGCTGGGGTTGAAGGAAGTGCCAGCATTTTCCTCTGTGACAAGTCTACCACAGCAGTGGCATAAGCCCAGAGGGGTCAAGATTAGCCCCAAACCTGTGACCTCCATGGTCTTTGCCAAGGCAAAGAAAGATCACCCCAGGAAAAGGCGGCCAAACCTCCCCAAGAAACCAGAGCGGTACAATTTTTGTTTCAAATATTGAAATTCAGCTTAAATTTCGCTAGCTTCTTCTCTAGGACAGTGGTATCATTTTGCAAATTGTGAAGCAAACAGACTGAAACGAACATCAAATGACAGAGGTTACAGTTTGTTATTCTAATGCACAAATGAGACTTTTATTTATTTATTTATTTTTTTACAGTCTTTTCCTCCTTGTATTTTACAAATAAATTAGATCAATAATTTAAAGAACATTTCTGACAATTGCATACATGGATGTGTAACCACTTGTTCCTGAAAACAATTCTGATGGTTACAATATGAGGTTGATAATGATTATTTTAATAAACGAGACCTTGGATAAGTTTTTGTCTACAGTTTTGGGAAATGACTATTTCAGATTGAACTCATTACTTTCTGAACACAGGTGTGAACCACCAGGAGAAGAGGCCATCAGCAGGCTCAAGTCCTTCACCTGCACCCCCCTGGGATACCTTCTTGATGAACAAAGGCCCACTATGTCAACATCAATTGGTCACATACAAATTGGCTCTGCTGTCCCATTTCATGTAAGATCCAGTTGAAGAAAACATTGAAAACAAATATTTTATAAGCAACTGTATGAACATAAATAATTATAAAACTACCCGCCACTTATTTCAATTACAAAAATTATACACAAAATCATTTCACAATAGTTTGTAATATATTAGTCATTTGGGATATATTTTGGAATTTATAAGAGTTGCATGACTCATGACTACTACTGTGACTCAACATACATAACTTGGGACTTGGTCTAAATCTTGGACAATGGAAACCCAGACTAGGACTTAACCAGGGTATCTTGAAAGTTAGTCAGCATGCCACATACATACCATATCTCATTTATCTGATGGAGAAGGCTTACTGGAATTTTTCTTCCAACAATTTGAAATCGCTTGATTTGATTAATTGCCCTTTCCACATGGATCCTGTGTGAAGCTATTTGTCTTGTTGTAGCTACATCCCCAGGCCTCATTTGTGAGGTTGATGAAGCATTGGGAGGAACATTAAATTTCAGTCCCAACTTGTGCAAAGGTTCTTCAATTTGGAACCCCTTATCAGCCATGATTGCATCCTCTATAATTAGACCCTTATTCTTATAACCACTTAACAAGTCATAAAATCCACAATCCTCACAAATCCGATTATCTGATATCGACCCAGAGAATAACTCAGAAAGAAACATAACAGATCCTCTAGAGTCCACTACAACCAGTGCTTTTAATGTGTTGGTTGATTTGTAGTCAGAGTAGCACTGACTCTGGGATTTCAATGATGATGGTCTTTCTATCCGAAGCTCAGTTCCATCTATGATGGCCAAGGAGTTTGAAAACTGTTTCCTGTATTTTGATGTCATTTGACTTATAAGAACATCCCTATGAGGCCAAAAAGACAAATATCCTAATTTTGCATACATGTATTTTACCCAACTACTGAATATTGTACCAATGGTCTGTTGACTGACAGATGTTCTAAATGCAATATCTTTCAAGTGAAACCCATTTCTAAGCCTACAAAGTACCAAAAACAACTGATGCTTTAGGAAAATTTATCGATATCATGCCGCTTTTCAGAATATTGTACTGGATTATTAATGGGATCTGGCACAAGGAACTCAAACAATGCCATGAACATTATGTACGTTAGTCCGGTGTAGTAGACAAACAAATTCTTAATGTCACATGACTCCACCCTCTCTGGATCCAAAGACTGGCTAGGAAGAGTTGCAGTGAGCAACTTTTGTTCACAACTTTCAAGTTGTTTTTTCAGTTGCAAGTTTTCTTCCTTGTAGCCTTTAAGTTGCTCGGTGAGTTTTTCTTTGTCATCTTCCAGCTCCTTGAGTTTTGCTTCAGCGGCAAGCATGTCCAGAGATGAGTACACTGTAAATAAGAAAAAAATGACACGGTTTAAATGTTTGAAATTTGTCTTCTTTTTCTTTCACTGGTCATGCAGTTGAAGAGCTACAAGGACATCCCCAAGCCCAGCAAAACTACACCATGCACAGACACATCTTTCCCAAAGACATCCCCAGTACACCTTGGACAAGAACATGCAGTCTGTAACACAGCGTACCCAGTCACCAAAGAAGATGCAGTAATGTTGGAGCAGAACACTAAACGGCAAAGCAAATGTAAATTGTGGAATGATGAGCGCAAAAATCGTATCACATCCTCAAATTTTGGCAAAGTGTGTAAGCGTAAGAAAGACATTAATGATAAATTCTTAGATCGCTTATTTCAGCCTAAACCTTTCTCAACTGAAGCTACTTCATATGGCAAGGCCCACGAAAGTGAGGGAAAGGTGGCATACTGCAGCCAAAAACCTAATGTACATATACACGACTGTGGTTTGGTTGTAAACCCTGCATTTTCTTTTTTGGGTGCAAGTCCTGATGGAAAGGTTTGTGATGGGCAAGCCTGTGGAATACTTGAAGTTAAATGCCCATTTTCAGCCAGAAATATGACTGTGAGAGAGGCAGTTGTCAAAGTCAAAAATTTCTGCCTCATACAAGAAGAGGAACTAATTTTAAATCCAACACATGAATATTACTACCAGGTCCAGGGGCAGCTTATGGCCACAGGTGCACCATTTTGTGATTTTATAGTTTACACAAAGAAAGATGTTGTCATTGTTAGAGTTCTGCCAGAGGTATCATTTATGCAGAGCATGCTTTTTCGTTTGGCTGGCTTTTATCACACTTATGCAATTCCATATTTAAGTGCACAGTAATGTTTTTGCAGAGGGAGCCGGCTTGACAGATGTTAATTTTGTCTAATGGGGTGGGGGGGGGGGTCTTCTAAGCAGGATTAGAGACAAAGAGATCCGGATCTGCATGTGTGAAACAAACTGGCTCTTAGTCACCAGTTTCAGCTTGACAAGTTTATAACAAATAACAAATACAGGATAATAAAAAAAAAATCAAATTTCCCCCAAGTTCTACAAGTGTCATATATAAAGCGAATATGGATATAAGCCTTCTTTTCGTAGAATTTACATCCTAAAATTAATTGTAAATTTGTTGAAACCTTTGAAATATTCTTTTACTTGAGTGTATTTGTGTTTTTTTTTTTTATTCACCCTGTATCAGAGTAGCTTGTGGTTTTAATCGACCAAACACCGCCCTTGTTGTATTGACCAATCACAGACACGTGCCACATGTCCGTCACATCTGTTGGACTTTTGTCAGATCATACTCGTGGCTGTGATTGGTCAATATGTCAGGGGATGTGGTTTAATGAATCAGTCTGTTAATGCTTCTCTAAACTTACTTATTTCTTCAGTTTGTGTTGAAGTACATGAGGGGAGGTTGGAATTCTTGCAACCAGGATGCGTTGCTCCACACACAACTTTGGCAGTACTTGCCGAGTGGCTACATTAAAGAAGGATAAAAGTATCGAAAATTAATGTGCCAACAGGATGTGTACCTGTAAAAAGGTTGCAGTCGCCATAGAAACAATGTGAACACAACTGATACTTTGATAAGTGGTGGTTTCCTGATTAATATATACTGCAACATATCATAAATGTTTGGATTCAGCTTTCAATAAATGAAATTTTCTTTGCCTGTGGAAAGCTTTCCTTGCAAATGTTGCTGTGAATGTGCTTTCAATTTCAACTTTCCAGGTTTCTGTACTTGTTGCTTATAGTGGCCTTGAAAACATAAGTATGCACATGTTTGCAGGGGCAGATCATTTTTTTGCAGGGGGTTTCATCTACAAATCAGTTCCGAAATGTAGCAAGATTTTTTCTCCAAACACTAGGCCTCCATAAAATCAATAGGGAGGGGGAAGGTGGGGGGGGGGGGGCTCATTCCAAACTTAATGCTCACTATAACACATACTAGTGCACAAAAACCCCTTACCCAGTGCGAGTTTGTAGGAAAGGATTTTCATTGGAAAAAAGTGGGATCCGCGCCTGGTTATATTTCATGTTTAAAAGCAAACCTGTGTCCACGTTCACCCCTTGGTTTCCTTGGCTTTCTGGCCTTGAAAACTGCACTGCCATCAGCTGGAATTGGGTCAGGATATTGCAGTGTGGGTCCACTTCCATCTTTGAAATGCTGAATGAAACAGAAAGATTTAAATAATTATAAACATTTATCCATGACTTGAATTATTTCAGTAGGCCTAATGTGATGTAATGTAGTCTAGTGATAATCAAAAGGGGGCTGTGGTGGGGTCTATCAAATATGTCACTCTAACTATAAGCAGGCCCGTGCGCAGGATTTTCCGTGTGGGTCGTTACAAAAATCAAAAAATTCCAGACCATATAAAAAAAAAGTACCTACACCTTTTGCCTTTTTTTTGGTTGGGGGTGGGGGGTGGGGGCAGGGGGCTAGGGGCCACTTTTGCAATGGCAGTGCTACTTCCAAACAGAATGCATATCAATGCCTAAGAGGTGGGGTTGATGGCGACAATGGGTATTCAATTCCTTAGGCCTAGACTAACCTAGTATAAGTATGTTTATGTTGCAACTGGCCATATTCTGGCATGGGCGGGTAATTTTCGATGTCGTATCTAATCATATTATACTGGCTGTGTAGCGATGACCGATATTTATGATTTTTTTTTTTTACATTTGGATTCTTTCTGGTGTAAGGCGAAGTAAAAAACAAACGTGTTTCTTGTCCCCGCCCACTTCCTTTTAAGAGGCCACCTGGATTTTTTTATAATTTTTTATTTTTGAAAAATGCAGTAAAAAAACACAAAAGTCCACAAATTCGGTGGTTAAACCAAATGCATCTAAAACCTGAAAACTATTCATTGTAGACCAATACAACTCTAAATGACCCTGTAAATATGTTCAGTTCTCTTGTCCAACTTGTCTTTCATTTTAAAAGTGTCTTTGAACAGTGACAGTCGAAACATCAATGGTTGCAGGAAGTTTTAAAATGGCGGCCATATTGAAAAAAATAAAAATTAAAAAAAAAATCTCCTCTTCCTCTTTTTCTTCAAAACCCGAACGAGAAACATGTTTTTTTTTTATTCGGCCTAATTAAACCAAAATTTCCTCAAAAGTGGTTTAGCTTTAGACCCACTAACCTTGCTAACTGGGGTGCTAGAACTCCTTTTTTGACATTTGGGATGACAGACCACATCCCAACTGTCAAAAAAGTAGTTCTAGCACCAGTTAGTGGATCTAACAGCTTTAGTTTCAGCTTGTCATGCTTGTTCAGTGTTGTTCCAACTAGCCATTTTCTGTCCTGGACAAGCCATTTTTTTAGATGACATTGACATATCAAATTATTAATTAACTTCACATACACATACAGTATGATTTGCTCTAGCTGTCGCAATGATCGATGTTATGTCAGAGTTAAAAACTCGGTATTTGTGTCCCAGTTTACATTCAGGCAACAAAAGACATGACAGACTAATCAGCATCTTAATTGTTATAAGTGTGTTAGCCTAAATGAAATAGCTGACTTAACCCCACGAGAGCACGAGCATATGCGAGTGGCAAGGCAAACACATCCCCCATGATCAAACACAATGTAAACAAAAGATCTAGCACTTAACCGTGCAGTCCAGTACAATAGTAAGCCTAGTACTTTTTGTAGTAGGCCTGGCCTACTCACCTTGGAACATACAAACGAGTGCCTCGTTATGCTGTTTATGTCCACACGACCGTGCGGTCCCCGTCGACCGCCACAGGCTCTGGCCCACCGTCGACATTTTTCCAAATTTGTCTTCGGCTTTGGAAACGGCCAAAATCTTAAATGTTCTTGCTTCTCAGCATAACGAGAATCTGATTTACAGTGGACATAAGAACAACGCTTAACCATGACTGCAACAAAACCGGTTGAATTTATATAATCTGCACGGGCTGACGAGAAAAGCAAAAAAAAACAACGGAACTGTGCGTTAAACAATAGGACACGATGATAATTATGTCGGACAAAATGGCGGACGTCCGGGTCAATCTCTCGGAGCATAAATCAAGACATGTGATTGGTCAATTTGTCAAGTGGGCGGAGCTTAATGGATCGGTCCATTGCTGGACGAAAAAATATCGCCAACACCCCCACCTGAATTCAGCTATGCGTTGAAGTTCTTAACAACAGGTTGACATTTTTAACTCCGATTTTTGACAATGTGACATTTCATATTCCTTTGAAAAGTTACACATGAGTTTGCCTCTGTGTCTTATTTGGGGCCAAATTGGCGACTGTGTTGAAGGTAATTGATTTTCAGCCAAGAATACTAATTTGTACCGAAAAGTAGCCACATTGTGTTCTTATATCTTTAACAAAGGCAAATGTCAAAAGCGTAGTTAAATGTCAACCTGTTTCATGAGATTTTCCCCTCTTTTTTAAAAAATGTGCAATAAAAATCAACCGTTACTTGCCTATCAGACAAAACATAAACTTTTAATTTTACCAACATCAAAATGAAATAACAGAAAATCATTTTGTAAATGAGCAACGATAAAAACGGGCACTCGAAATATTGCGTTGCTTTAATAATAATAATAGCTTTATTTACAGATGGTAGCCATGTCACCTGACAGACGATTTTCAATGGGCCATCAATTAATACTGCTAACCTCAATAGAAACATTACATTTGAAATGAATGGATGACTACAAAAACAAGTCTCTGGCCATCTGTTGTGAGTACTGAACAAACGAATACTTAAATAACTTTTAGGTAATAAACACTATGAAACCTTACTAATAAATAATAAAATTGCTAATAAATAATCTGATTAAATGGCAGTTCCATATCCATATCCATTAATCAAGATGTCAAGAATATCATTGCTCATGAAAAAAAATACATTTGGTTGTCACCATCCGAATATTTATGTGAAGGTCTAGCCTATGCAACTACCAGCACGTGAGTATTGCTTCCCATAAATTTATGAACCAGAATAAGTAATCCAATATATCTTCCTCATATGCATGAACGCAAACAGAGGGCTATTCAATCTTTCAATTTCTGAGGCGCAACAATAAGACGATAACGAAATACTAAGCGAAACTTGTTAAATTTCAGCTATGTTCCACGCGAGGCCCAGTTATGCATGCGTGACCAGCTATCTCCTCACTTACGCACAGTCGGCAGAGCAATCTTCTTTCTGACGAAGATGTACGCTTTTGTCGAGCAGTGCAAACTTCTTCATCTGTTCACTATGATTGTGATTCGTTGAGCAAGGCGTTTTCCCAGCTCCAGCAAAGTGACTTCCAATTGCAGAATAGGAAACTGTGTTTCCATCTGGTCGGCCATCTCTGGAGTAACAAGTTGCTCCTCTTACAGGCCTTTTACCACCTCTCTGACGGATGATAAGATCTTTTTCGACATGATCGTCGATTTTCCTGCCGGAGTTGTCTGTTTTCCTGTTCAAGCTTGGATTATATAGCCTTCCTGCTACTTCCGAGGGTAGATCCATTTCTGTTGGTAGACTGTATGCATGCTCTATCGCTGATGTTTGTTTTGCCGGTACAGCCATGCACTGAAGCAATATCTTCGACGGGGGCTTGGGTCGGTTCTTTCCTTGCCGTTGCAAATGGCAGCTTTTCTCTCTCGTGCTGAAGTCCATACACGAGACTGTAGTCTTTCTACGAAATAAAACAAATAAAGCTCATGCTAGGCCTTTAAATACATGACAGTACTTATCGATAGCCTATCCTGGCCCCAAGGCTCATTGTAATACTTACAGGCTTCAAATGAGTCGGGTAGTCTTCAAAGATTGACGGTACGGCATCGACACGCAGACGTGTTTTCCCCCCATTCCACCTTGAAGCACTCTGCAGGGAAATGGTCGCTGCAAAGACGATCGTGCTTTGTTGGATTCCATTTGCTGCCATTTGGAATATTTCTCATTGATGTGTTCAATTTAGGAGAATGGTGCATTTTCTTTAATCACCCACATCCCACAACAAAAAAGTGACTCCCAATCCTCGTTCCCCCCGCGGAGTCGGACTATTATTGAAAAGCAGGAGAGGGGAGGGTGATGTTAGGCCAGAAATAATTGTTGTTCGATGTTCAGGATCAGGAGTACCATCTTAACTTTTAAAACAATACCCTGAAAATATTTTAAGTAGGCCCTGCGCGGTTATTACAAAATTCGGAGGATCCTTTGGATCACACACAGGGGATTTTTCTCCACACCCATTCCTATGATTTATGCCCAATTGGCATTGCGTAACGTAGGCGTAGCCTATATTGAATTAATTTTTATAAAAGCTGTCTTGTTCGAAATGTACTCTCAAGAGATACATTTTCTGTATTAAGTTACTCACACATGATGTTAACTTCTTGAGAGACTGTCCTCCGGGTCCCTTTCTCCGTCTTAGTTGAACTTTGCTGCCGCATAGATTGCCACCCTTTTCAAGCAGTGATGGAGTACAAGTGATCGTCATGCATGTCGAAGAAATGCGCGTTTAAATTTTTGACCCTATTCACGTGACCAATGGCAGCGTCCTGTCAAAACGCGCGTATCATACGCGCGTCCGATCTAGTTTTTTAAGTTCTATATCTATGAGCTGCAATCGGCTCAGTGAGAACGCGTCTCGGACGCTGAATTCAAGCGATTCAAAACATGATTTCGCAACTTTTGATTTGAAATTGAGATCCTAGGATGCTGTTTTTCTCGGAATATACAGCTGAAGCTGAGCTGAAACTTCATCAGGTTAGTTGTTCAGTACCCTTCTTTAGATTTTGAACAGTTTTGTTGCTTCAAACAAACAAAATGCACAAATTACAAATGATGTAAAGTGTTTATGAAACATGATCATCAGGCACCGAATTTACTGAAATTACCTTCATTCAAAAATGCGGTGATTATGTAGTGACATGGTTCGAAGGAATGCTTAGAAAGCGCTCATTATTGAGAGAACATCATGCAGTCATTCATCCAGTTTTCAATGTGGGTGCGTCGGCTAAAGTTGATGTTTCGCAACGTTTGTAAACAAGACCAATTTCCGATTAAACCGAAATCGTCACCTAACTGTCGTTAGGACATCATGTTTCCGTAGGGCACGCAAAGCCAGGCTACAAGACCCAGTGAATTGTTCACAAGACCCAGTGAATTGTTCGTAATTGTCTCTGCAAGTTAGTGATTCTGCCTGGTGACAGGATAACAGGTTAGTCATTGTTGTACCATCTGGGAATGGCGGTGGTTTACCCCTTTACTTCTCTCTGTTCTTATTTGAGGGTATCTTGCAAAGGTATGGGAGGGCCAAACTGCAACGGTCATCATTCCATCCAACCCGCTCGGTGTCTCTCCAGAAAGAGCCGCAGTCCTCGGCTTCGTCAGAGTCGTCCGGTTGGCCAGTAAGCCATCCGGCATCGTAGTCAAAGCTTGTCCCGTCACTCCAGGTGAATATTCCTTCATTCGCCAGGTCGCTGTGCCCAATCCAGACGTGAGCTCCCACAATTTCCTCATTTGGTACCAGAGAGGTACTCCACATCTGGAGCATTAAGTCGTTCTCCCCGGAGCTGTGGATGGACGCCAGGTGCCCCTGGCCGTTCCCGCTGAAGAACTCTCGGCAGTGCTCCTCGGCCGATTGCCAGGTCTTGGGAGGACCGAAGAAACGGTAGCAGTATTTACCGTAGCCTGTCCAGAACGGTGGACAGTCATCCGCGGATACTAAACCGAGGACCAGAAAGAACATCACGCACGAAATCTTACGGAAAGCCATGATGACGATCTTCAAGTCAGGTTTGCTGTGTGTTCTTACCGAGGCTAGTTGCAGTCGATAAGTGAGCTGTTTCCACAACTTTGGTGATTATTTACCGACCGCCTGGGTCCACTGTGGCATTCAGTACCTTCCTTGATGAGTTTGCTTGCTTCATCGACAGTCACCTGTTCGACCAGTCGTCGCTTATTATAACAGGTGATTTTAACATTCACATGGACAACCCCTCAGCGGTGAAATCTGCGCAGTTTGCAGATCTGTTATCTGCACATGGACTGCAACAGCACATAAATATAGCAACCCATCAATGTGGCCACATTCTTGATTTACTCATAACACGCTGTGGTGATCATGACTATCTCTCAAACATCCGAGTCGTTGAAGGCATCTCTGATCACCTTGCACTCCTATTTGATGTTCCTTTTCACAAACCAGCTGTCCCTACCACAACTGTTGTTTCAAGGAACCTTCGCTCGATTGACATAAATGCCTTCTCCACTGACGTTACAGAATGTCGGTTTACCGAGGTTTGCTCCGAGACCGCTAAGGATCCTGCATCTGGAGTTGAAATGTACAACAAAACTTTGCTTGGCATCCTGAACAAGCATGCACCAGCCACAACACGTACCTTCAAAGTACGTCCAAACACGAACTGGTATAACAATGAGGTGTCTGAAGCTTTACGCAAGCGTAGACAGCTGGAGCGCAGATGGAGATCTTCACGCCTTGAGATTGACCGTCAACTGTATTGCAAGCAACGTCATCACACTATATCAGTCATTAGGAAAGCCAAGTGCCAGTATTACTCCAGTGTAATTGGCAACTGCTCTGGTGACCAGAAACAACTCTTCAAGGTTGTTAATCAACTGCTCCACAGGAAAACAACCTCCCCCTTGCCATCACATGACTGTAAAGAAACTCTTGCTGACACATTCAGCCAGTTTTTCATTTCCAAGGTGTCGACCATTCGTGCCAGCTTACCTCCATCTACTACAAGTATTGCTGATACATCACCATCACCATCACCATCACAAGGATCGCCGTATTTGTCTTCTTTCAGAACTGCCTCCCTCGAGGAAATTCGGAAGCTCATTTTGAAGACACCTCCTAAATCATGTGAGCTTGATCCAATCCCCACATCAATTCTGAAGCCTTGTGTGGATGCAATTGCTCCAGCTATCACCTGCATCATCAACCAGAGTCTGAAATCCGGGGTCGTGCCAGGTACCCTAAAATCAGCACTAGTGCGACCGTTGCTGAAAAAGCCAAATCTGGATCCTGATATCATGCATAACTACCGTCCTGTGTCGAACCTTTCGTATCTCTCCAAGCTACACGAGCGTGTGGTTTTTGCCAGACTGTCTTCGTTTTTACGGATGAATGGTCTCCTTGACAAATACCAGTCAGCCTATCGCTCAAACCACAGCGTTGAAACTCTTCTCGCCCACATGTCAGGTCATATTCTTCAACAAATGGACACAGGCAAAGTCACAGCTACCGTGTTGCTAGACCTGTCTTCTGCCTTTGATACAGTTGATCACACCATACTCATCAACCGTCTATCTTCACTTGGGATCAAGGGCACAGCTCTGCAATGGTTGTCGTCATATCTCACTGATCGCCATCAGTCAGTTTGCATCAAGAACATCAAGTCTGCATCTGTTCCTCTGTGCTGCGGTGTTCCACAGGGATCAGTTGGCGGACCTCTTCTTTTCTCTATATACACCAGTCCGCTTGGCAAAATAATCCAGAAATACGGCATTCAGTACCACTGCTACGCAGACGACATTCAACTGTTTACATCATTCAGCCCACTTCAATCAAGTGCTGTAGTTGCTATGACGAAACTCGAGGCCTGCATTGATCACATCAGAACATGGATGAGCTCCAACTGCCTCAAGCTGAATGATGCCAAATCATGCTTCATGATGTTTGGCACCAAGACTAACCTCGCTAAGTTGAATATCTCATCGATACGCATCGGTGCTTGCTGCATCAGTACATCTGCAACAGCTCGAAACCTGGGGGTCATCTTCGATAGTCACATGACCTTCAATGATCATATATCCAGCGTATCCAAGTCGGTCAGATTCCATCTACGAAATCTTGGATTCATTCGCAAATACTTGACTCGCACAGCAACGGAACAACTTGTGCATGCACTCATATCGTCTCGACTGGATTTCTGCAACTAGATCTTGTATAACTTGCCCCAGTATCAACTTGCTGACAGACTCCAACGACTTCAAAATTCCGCGGCTAGACTAGTAACTTTGACCAAACGTTCAGAGCACATCAGTCCAGTGTTGCAGTCTCTCCATTGGTTACCTGTCACGAACCGAATCATTTTCAAGATTCTCCTACTTGCGTTCCACATACTCGGTGGATCCGCACCAGCATATCTCACCGAAGCTCTACCAAGGTATAAACCAACCCGGAATCTTCGATCTTCCCAGACCATCTCTCTGGTTGTTCCCCGTGTTCATCACTCATGGGGACCCCGCGCCATTCAACATTCTGCAGCTTCACTTTGGAATCAATTACCGGCACACATCAGCACGGCCACATCTATTGACTCTTTCAAGAAACTTTTGAAGACTCACTTGTTTTCTCATGTAGCCCATTCATAGCCAGCATGTGTCTTAAGTGCGAGGTTTTTTTGGTAGCACCGAGAAAATGCTCTGGAGGGGTCGGGTGGTTCTGGGAGAGGCTGATTTTAGACTGTCAGTCCGTTCGTTTGTCTTGTCTGTCTGTTGTGTGTGTCTCTTAGTCTGTTGTTTACGTCTCTCTGTCGTGACCGTCGTGCTATTTACATTTTGTGCCGTGTGTGTTGTATGTTAGTTCATCTGCCTGTCCATCGTTTGTCTCAAGCTTAATCGTGTGTATGTGTTTTTGACAGTTTGTCTTTTATCAACCAGTGTGTGTGTGTGTCTTGTCTACTGTTAGTCCGTTCCTCTGTTCGTCTAGTGTATGTTTCCCACTCTGTTGTGTAGATGTAAGTCTTGTATGTCTGTCCATTTATTTATCTGTCTATTTTAGACAAAACTTGTTCACCGACTTGTATTTGCATATTTTAAATTATTTTTAAGACTTCAATTTAATTGTAACTGGTTATTTGTAGTTCTGTAATGAAGCGCCTTGAGCGTCACTTTTTTATTTGATATACGTTATGGCTGTTGTGCTGTTAATTCTCTCTGTCATGGTCATCTCTCTGTTTACTTGATTGATGTTCTGTGTCTGTCCGTTTTTATCTGCCTGTTTTAGACAATTTTAATTTGTACACCTCTTGTATTTTAAAATTTAACTGGTATATCCGTATTTATGTAAAGCGCCTTGTGCGTCAATTTTTAATTGCCCGTTTGTCTTATTCTTATTGCCTATCTTGACAGTTTGGCTGTCTTTTATCAACCATATTATTTTATAGTTATTTTAAAGGTTTTGTCTTGTATAAGTTTTAGTTTATTCTTAAATTTTAACCTGTTCATTTTTATTTCTGTGAAGCGCCTTGAGCGTCAATTTTGACGGATTTGGCGCTATACAAGAATTAGATATTATTATTATTATTATTATCTGGAAACTTGAAGTACTCCGCTATTGAACATCCGATATTAAGGTTTCCCGATTTACTCCCGATCTCCCATGGTGCACCGACTGCATCTTAATAACCCATTTACTAACACGCTTACAGTAAGGGGTCCCTCCGGGGACCCAGATATTTAGCGCCTTGGTTTGAGGCTACACAACACTGTATCTATATGTATACAATCTCGACATGTCTGTAGACTATAAATAAGGAGGTCATTGACAGGAAACAGATGTTGTATACATAGTCTGTGGTCAAGTCGTGCACTTGGCTACCCGCAAGTGACTTTGTTTTGTGCACGTGTATATGGGCAGCCCAGGTTGTCAGGCTCAGATATGCCTGACCCGGGGTCACACACTAAAGGTGACTGCATATATCCGTAGTGGGTGTCTCTGGCTAGGATTAGATGGAAGATCACCAGAATTGGTTGGAAATTTTTTTTATTAAGGTAATTAACCAAATTGGGTCGGCGATTTTATAGGAAGCATATCCTGTTCACAAGTCCTTTTAAATAAAGTTAAAAAAAATAGTCTTTAAAACCAATGGTGATCCCGGGACGAAATGTGTTTCTCTGACCCCCTCCTCTGATTCGCCTCACTTCACATCCGTATTATTAGAGGGAAAATAACATGATCCGTTCTTGAGAATTCGGTTGGAAGATCCGGGTTCATACCAATAAGATCCAGAAACTTTAATGCAATTACCATATGATGCAGGGATCAAAATGTCACAGAGGTCAACCTTGTTTACAGCAAGTAGGATTCTGATTCAAAGTCGTCCCCGGGGCCCGGGGCCTACTTCAACTTCGGTATCTTCAGTTTACAAACCTTTGGTGGGACCTTTAGTTCCTTAAGTTCCGATCACTTGACAAATACATTTCTAGTTTTACTTGTTTCACCCAGGCATTATGGTCAGGATGAGTTTGTTGTTTTCATCCCCGTAAGACCCGTTCCCTAACCAAAGTCGAACTTTTCGGCTTTTGTGAGCGGTGTTGGAATTATGTGAATTGCTTGCTTATAATCTCTATAGGCCAACAAAGGAGCTTTGAGTGTGCACACTGAGCGCACTATAATTACTTTACATTCAGAAGTCAGAAGAGCTATAAGACATTAAGGACCTATACGGCTGTAGCAGTCGCATTCAACAAAAGATCAATCAAATCCTGTCTTGGGCCGGACGTGTAATTTTTTTTCCTAGGAGGGTTAGGGGCAATGTCATGAAAATTCAGTTTTTCCTTTGAATTATTGCAAGACTTAGGTTCTCGTTCTATTTTCCCCTTAATTTAAAATTATCTCAGTGATAAATTTGGAGAAGAAAAATAGCTGATGAAAATGAGCAGCGACGACGTGGATTCGAACCAGGGATCTTTGTATCCATAGCTCATCTCGCTATCCACTAGGCTACTGTGTGGTAGCTCGACGACAACCGTTCTTTAAAATGCCTTATTGTAACTAGTTGAGTAACTAACAACAATGCTGTTGATGTCATTGTCCGTTCTCATGGATAAACATGAATTATTCATGGCATTGCCCCTAACCCTCCTAGGAATAACAATTACGCGGGCCGGACTTTGGCAGTGCTACCTGGGAAATTACAAGCATACTGTTTTTCAAGCGAATGCAGTCATGTGCATGAGGTATATGCTCAGAATTTTCCGGGTAGCACTGCCAAAATACTCAAGACTGGATTTTATTGATCTTGTTGGTAGCGAACGCATTAGCTGGTATAGGCCTACATGTCTAATAACTCCTTTGATTTTGAAGTGTGGTCGTCTTAAGGAGAAAAAAAATACGAGGTTTTGATCAGGAAACCTGATCGTTTGTGTGTTATATGGCGACTGAAGTTACCACGCAGCTAAAGTGTTCAGTTGAAATCGGATAATGGTTTTCAATAAAGTCTCAATTATTCTGCCCAAGATGAGTGAATGAAGATACATGTATAAAAACTTGAAGGTTATTATGATTAGTATCTGTATATTTTAGATCAGACGTCACTCTGCTTATAGATAATATACACAAATCCACTTTAGAAGTGTCAAATGTGCCTTGTTTTGATATACTGTATATGTCTTTCATATTTGAGTGATGCATTATTTTAGTAATAAAGTCTTTATATTTCACACGAATGTATAATACCTATTTCTGTAACTCCACGACGTTATACTTCGGTTAACAAAGGGAATGTACAAAAACAAGTATTATATGAAAATGAAATATTCCTTTTCAATATTTAATACCGATCAACATTTTTAATTGTACTGAAAGTGTGCTGGTTTGTTTTTATTTTCATATTAAATTAGGTAATGATTGTAAAGTGACACAGAGATAAAGGGCTATAATGAAGTGCTTTGCTTTAATTAATACATTTTCAGTACAAGTCTTCACAGATTATAGTAGATTATAAATCTCAGTCGAAATGAGTATAAAATTTGTCTTGGCAGTAGGAACGTTTAAATCACATTTGTCTCTAGATCAAATCGAAATGTATTCCTCATGCACTATTAGGTTGTTTTCTAGAAACTTTGAAGGCATGTTCTGCCTAAACTTGGGAGGACCGAAGAAACGGTAGCAGTAGTTACCGTAGCGTGTCCAGAGCGGTGGACAGTCATCCGCGGATACTAAACCGAGGACCAGAAAGAACATCACGCACGAAATCTTACTGAAAGCCATGATGACGATCTTCAAGTCAGATTTGTTGTGTTCACAGGCCAAATTGCAATGGATGAATGATCTGGAGACACGAGATGTACCTCTTTTTATTTGCAAAATTCTTGGCCGCTATTTTGCATCTCAATATACTTTCTGGGTAACAGTTATGATTAAACCCGGATACCAGACAATATTATTTTCGGTTATAATTGAGTTTGATTCTGAAGACCGGACACGTAGCTCAACCATTAACATTTGTATCATGTCCAGATTGATGGTATGATCTACGTATTGCTTTCCTAGAACAGCAGGTGGTTTTGAGAAACAGTCGGCGTTTGTGCCTGGCACAACATTTCCCAAAGGTTCCATTTGTACGTTTAAAGATGATCATCATTTCTATGAAGGCAGTACCGGAAGAACAGCGGCTTGCCAGACACGGGCTGGCACATAGTGCCTCCCACATTTTGGCCCCCCTCTTAAATGTTTACCATTTCTCCAGCTGTTTTTATTCCCAACATTCACAAAAAGTGAACTTTTGGCAAGTTTCAAATGTCCCAGTTTCGACAGGAAAGTTGGTTTGACGCGAGTACAGATTAAGATGCGCAGTCGATTACTCTCTAAATATACGCGCCTACAAACATGAAAACACTTCTGACAAACAAGTAGGTCGACCTATTTTGAGTGCAGACAATAATTACAATGTACTTCCAGTTCACTTTGGTAATCTGCCAGAAAACCATGATGGTGATGTTCAAGTCGGATTTGCCGTGTTCACTCTATAAAACTGTGATGAGCAATTAAACACAATCTTGCTATTACTTTGTAAACATGTTTACAAGCTAATCGTTACGCTTTTCCATACGAAGTGACAATGGTTAAAACGATGATTTGCAAAAGATGATCTGGGTAGGTAGAATATAAAAGCATCTATCTTGACATTTGTTTTTGTGTTTCAATGTAGAGGAAGCTGATTTCCTGTGAACCAGACTTTAAACATTTGGTTTGCTGGGATATGCAAGACTGAACCAGTTTATTGTTACTGAATTTAAATAACAAAAGATGCCCTCTTTATGGCCGCATGCATAAGGTCTATATCAGCAAAATGATCTGATCTTGACAATTTTATTTGTGATCAGTTGGAAGATCCGGGCTTAGGTTCTGATCCAAAAACTTTAATATGATTTATTGCCAGATATCGATGTTCACGGTGGTCGAAACCTGTTAGCAGCCAGTGACGGGTAGTCCGTTATAACTCGTCCCTAGTGCCTGTCCTTCGATCTGTTTGGTTGATAAAACTTCAGACGTGTACAATTTATTTTGCTCTGATTGGTTACAACAAAATGAGCTGAGACATGACGCACACCTGACGGTGACGTTTGTGGCAACCTCGACCCCCCCGGTCCCGTAATGCCTAACCTTTTTTACACGGCTTCATCAGAAACTGTACAAACTTGTTTACAACAAGTATGATTCTGATTTAACCTCGTCCGCGGGGCCTACTTCAACTTCTGTTTCTTCAATTCACTGTTCCATTGTGCTGAAGCGTCTGCACGGAAACTGCCAGACATCCCTTTTCGGTTGAATTTCTTAGTTGTGCGATAAAACTTAGAAAACAACATTTTCCTGACAAGTGTTTGCTCATTGTCTCAGTGCCATGTACTTAAACAAAATGAATCACAAAAAGACACCCAATATGGCAGCTGTTACACTAAAATGTCTGCCCTGATGAATGAAATCACCGTTTCGCTCATAAATATGGAAATTCGTATTCGCTTTAATACTCAAAAATGTATTAAAATTCATTAAAAACTGGCAATATTGAGATTGAAAATAAAGTTAAACGGGACGCAATGGTATACTTCAAGGATTGCAAACTTCAGTACATTGTCCATTAGCTATAATACTTTTAAGCTTCATGTCTAGAATTGGGATCTTGTATAAAGTCTATAGAAAGGAAAGGGAGGGGGATGAAAGGGGTTGGGGGAAGGGGGGGGGTACCCAACATATCCTTTGTGCTTTTGGCTAATATCAATACCAATTGTGGGAACGTGTGGTCTTTCAACTCAAAATTCTTGGCCGCTACTTTGCATCTCATTACTTTCTGGGTAGGCCCTAACTGTTATGTTTAATATTATTTTCGGTTATAATTGAGTTTGATTCTTAAGACGGGACACGTAGCTCAACCATTAACATTTGTATCATGTCCAGATTGATGGTATGATCTACGTATTGCTTTCCTAGAACAGCAGGTGGTTTTGAGAAACAGTCGACGTTTGTGCCTGGCACAACATTTCCCAAAGGTTCCACTTGTACGTTTATAGATAATCATCATTTCTATGAAGCCAGAACCGGAAGAACAGGGTTCTACCAGACACGGGCTGGCACATAGTGCCTCCCTCATTTTGGCCCCCCTCTTAAATGTGTGCCCTTTCTCCAGCTGTTTTTATTCCCAACATTCACAAAAAGTGAGCTTTTGGCAAGTTCCAAATGTCGACAGGAAAGTTGGTTTGACGCGAGTTCAGATTAAGATGCGCAGTCGATTACTCTCTAAATATACGCCTACAAACAAGAAAACACTTCTGACAAACAAGTAGGTCGACCTATTTTGAGTGCAGACAATAATTACAATGTACTTCTAGTTCACTTTGGTAATCTGCCAGAAAACCATGATGGTGATGTTCAAGTCGGATTTGCCGTTTTCACTCTATAAAACTGTGATGAGCAATTAAACACAATCTTGCTATTACTTTGTAAACATGTTCACAAGCTAATCGTTACGCTTTTCCATACGAAGTGACAATGGTTAAAACGATGATTTGCAAGAGATGATCTGGGTAGGTAGAATATAAAAGTGCGCGTGCGCATCTATCTTAACATTTGTTTTTGTGTTTCAATGTAGAGGAAGCTGATTTCCTGTGAAACAGACCTTAAACACTTGGTTTGCTGGGATATGCAAGACTGAACCAGATTATTGTTGCTGAATTTAAATAACAAAAGATGCCCTCTTTATGGCCGCATGCATAAGGTCTATATCAGCAAAATGATCTGATCTTGACAATTTTATCAGTTGGAAGATCCAGGTTTAGGTTCTGATCCAAAAACTTTACAGTCCATAGAAAGGAGAGGGAGCGGGATGAAAGGGGATGGGGGAAGGGGGGGTACCCAACATATCCTTTTTGCTTTTGGCTAATATCAATACCAATTGTGGGTACGTGTGGTCTAGCGGTGGAGCACAGGATTCATGATCGTGAGGTTGTGGGTTCGAGCCCCGCCGTGGCCATGCGTGTTGGGCCCTTGAGTAAAGCGCTTTACCTCAATTACTCCTCTCAACCCAGGTGTTAATGGGTACCGGCATTATTCAATGCTGGGAAGGTAACAAACTCGCTGTGGAGGAGGTGTGGCGATCCCCCCACAGCAGCATATGAGTCTGGCCCAATCGCTAACGAAAGAGAGATGGGCACTTCCTGTTATTAACGCAGGTTCGTCCACTTTACTTTTTGTTAACACCAATTTCATGAATTTTGGACCCACCTTTTTTAAAAAAAAAACACCAATAAATGTCAATTAAACATATATACTTGAAATCTAGTCGCTCTTGACAACAACCGCTGATATAGTTTTAGATTTTGAGTAGATTGCCAAAGGGATCTAGAATCTGCAATAAAAATGATAGAATCCCCCACAGTACGGAATTCCAGACTGTAATCCGCCCCACCTGGAGATATGTGTCGAGTTTATAAACTTGCAATTTTTCAAATTTGGACGGAGGGTGACGTAAACTAGTGTCATTCGTTAATGGTCATTCGCGGACCCCAGCGTGAAAACATTGGTATTATGGGCAACTACGGATTAGCATGTGAACTTAATAATTTGGCATTGCCCTCCACTGACGTAATCTCATAGACTCTATATACTTAGTTTGTCCGATGACTTGCTAGAATAAATGACACAAGCTTACTCGGGTAGGACTCGAACCCGCCGGCTCCAACTCACTAGTGCAGAAGTCTTACCACTCGACAACCGAGATTGGTTAGCTGGTTCGAGTCTGATATAACGGTGGGGTAGCGCGACCAATCTGTTAATGGAATTGTTTTATGTTTACGAATGCTGAGAATAATATTAACGTTTATACGTCGATGAGGTGCAATTCCAAAATATTGAATTTACATCTCTCCTCCGCACAAATTCTCTCCCAAAATCCCTCAAAACATAACAATTGGTTACGATATCCGCTGTTATTGTAGGTTTTCCCGGCCAATTTTTTAAAATGTTCATTCACTTCTAAAAATCGGTCATTTCGTCTGAATTTGAGAATCGCTCTGAACACGCGTTTCATTGTTGCTACCAGAGCATTCCATTCCAGTTCAATCAATTAAGTGATTGAGCAGCACCTTTCGTTTATGTCCAATCAGATTCGTTTACAAGACTTCTTTTATCGCTTTTAGAGGGCGAATTCAAACATTCAACCCTTCTATTTCACTTTTAGTTTAATGCCATCGGCACCAGATGCAATGAGGGGTTTCTTTTTCATTAACCGTCAATCAAATTAGCTGTACCTGAAATCAATTTAGAAAATGTATGCTTGCGTATTTGAATGCACAGGTAACGTGATTGGCCGTCTGTTCCTCAAAACCGAATGCACGGACAATGAAACGATTGAACTTCCGTTGAATTGAAATGGGACTTAAGACGTGCATTCAAATTCAGGCGAAAATGAGTGACCAATTTTCAGAAGTGAATGAACATTTCAGGAAATTGGCCGGGAAAACCTATATTACGAAACGAGCAGCCGACCTCGGTGATCAAAGGGTTAGAAGTCTGCCTAGTAATCAGGAGGTCGTGGGTTAGAGTCCAACCGAGTAAGCTTGTGCATTTTGTTTATCGCAAGCACTCAGACAACACATATTCTTTGAAATATTACGTCTGTGAATGGCAAAATATCACCAAAAACTCTGAACATCATGGGTTGATACCAAAAACACACTGTAAATCAAATTGGCTCACATCCATACATAGGCCTACGTCAACAAAACAAGATCCGGGAACACTGATCCAGAAACTTCAAGGTGATTGTCCGGGATTCAGTTATTCACAGGGGTCGAAGCTTGTTATACAAGGAGCATTATACAAGCAAATATGTTTTACCTTATACTTGGTGATTTGAGTTGGTGGATAAATATTGTGCGTCACTTGGCCCATGTATTCTCCTGATCCCCAAACTTATTCCAATTGCCCCAGAACGCTTTGGCTAATTGTCATGAAATGTGTCTATTATCAGGGGTCAATATTGGTACTAAAAACAATTCGTTATGGATCATTATGGTTGCCGTGGCAACTGTAATAATCATACAGTTAGGAAGTGTACATTTTTCTTAATAAAAAAAAGTTACTATGTAAATGAAAATAAAGTCGAATGGTAAAACGTTCGAGGTGTGCTTTCCGTAGAGATCTCGAGTCATGTTTCAAAAAAATACCGAGGTGTATGTATTTCGATTATGTTGTTACGGGTCACATTAGCTATTATACATTTGGTGTCAAAATCTTACCATGTACCAAGACATCAGCTGAAAACAAGGGGACCATAATTTGTTTGTTTTCTGCGGATAGCAGCTCTACAAGTACAAAACAAACTGAAAATCCTGTAGAAACATCAGTACTTTATAGTGCTGTAAATTTGACTGGGAGACGTTTGGGAGGGAAATTAGGAAGAGGGAAGGGGATGGTACGACAGAAAATAGCCTTGGTCAAGGCGTTCGTCATTATTCTTTCGTACGCGGTAAACGATCGGCAGAATATCCTCGCTATGCAGTGCATTAAAAATAAAGCGCGAACAGAGTAACAATAAAAACAGGATGATGGTGATAAACTGATAGTGTTCACACAACTGCATGTTCACAGATCAAGTCTCTTTGGTTGTCTGACTTGTCGACCCGATCGCGTGATAGTGGGAGTGTTTGGAATGCTTCTGTTACGAGACGGTGTGCGCCATCTTCAATATGACGCTTTTTTCGGCAGGTTCAATGTCACGAAGATCACGGCGATTGCGTCTATAAGTTCGCGACCATTAGGCGTCACTATATGACATACACACGTGGTTCTTCACAACGCTGTTTTATCGTAGCTGGTGTCCACAACCCAGTTCGTGGATCCTGGAAACGAACTGGTTGACCTGGTTGAAATGGCTTGAGGTCATGTGCTGCTCTGTCATGGTAGGCCTCCTGTTGTGCTTGTCTGTCCTGTAGACGTTGGTATGTCTGGTGACTCTGGTCCTTGTGTTCTGATGTATTCTTAAACGGGAAGGTTGCTCCGGACCTTTCTACCGCATAGCAGTTCTGCAAGGATTGGAAGTTTGCTGTCCACTGGGGTTGTCCGAAGGCATAAGAAGAGTCATGCTGATGTTTTGTCCACTGGCCCTTGCTTTGGTCATTGTACGCTTGACGGTTTGTATCATTCTTTCTCGACAAACCCATTTGACTGTGGGAAATGAGGCAATGGCGTCACATTTGTAACTCCCCATTCCTCATCAAATGCTTTGTATGCGGCAGAGGCAAAATGCGGACCATTGTCACTTTTTGCTGAGAAGCATCAATCACTACACTATACTTGTGCAATTTGCAGGCATTCTGCGAACCAGAGGAAACTTAGAGTAATAGTCAGCTCTCATGACGTACTTATTTCCCTCAAAGTGGAACAGGTCAGTTCCAAGTATCTGCCATGGTCGCGTCGGCAGCTCGTGTGGAAGTAGTGTCTCCTTGGTTTGCGATCGTTGATGTTAAATTTTATCACTTAAATGATCAAATTGTTTGTAAGCAGGAATTTCGATTCAACTGGGTCTGTTTTAGATGTCTGATAGTCGAGCAGTCCCTCTGCATAACAATATTGAGCCCATACACACGGCTGGGATACACGAAACCTAACGGCTAGAATAAACCAATTGAGCACGGGATTTCTAGCCAATTGGCAAGCAAGAAAAGTTTGCAGCATTCCATTCAGGATGAGGTGATTTTTAGCCAGTGAGAAATGGGCGGCAAGGCACATTTGGCGGCAAACCAAGCCGTGTTGCGCAATTTTGGCGGCAAACCGAGCATGCAGTCACTTTTGTCTCAGCCTCCAACGGACAAACACTGGAATAATTGAATGCGTCTCCAAAATTTTGTTCCCACCGCCACCCCCAGCTACCTCCTTTTCGAATTCGATGAGCATTGTGCTCATGGGCGTTTTTTTGCTCGTGAAATAAAACAGCCCACGATTTTCCCCATTTTGGGTTATTATAGTGGCTTATTATCTACATTAATTAAAGGAAGTATAACCACAATGTATATGTTATTGTTTATTGCATTAAGGTTATTAATTATAATCGTATAGTTGTAACAGGTAGCAGCTTCTCCCTTGACTCAGTCAGTTCAACAGGGGAGAAGCACCGTTCTTCCTTCTGTGAGTACGAACCAAGGAATCGAACGGTGCCTGGGAATTTATAGTTTATTGTTTATGACATTTGGAGTGTGTATTGTTAAGTGTTATTCATCATTACATGCCATGACCTAGGTTGATCTGGTCTCCCGACCGGGTGTCCACTCGGCCTTATGTGGCACTCGTTAATAGCCACACTGAATGCACTTACGTTGATTAATGGTTCTGGGCTTCTGGTGCCCAGGGGCTTCTGGTGCCCAGGGGCTTCTGGTGCCCATTGGCTGAAATGATAAATGGTTCTGGGCTTGTGGTGCTCAGGGGCTTCTGGTGCCCAACTCTGATATTGATATGGATATTGACAAATTATTTGGTGCTACACAATTGAAATAATACCCAGTGGCCCAATTGAAAAACGGTAGCCGGAGTAACAGTTTGAAGAAATGTTTTGAATAAACCGTTTGGCTGAGGCGTGTAGTCACACACAAATTTGGACTGCGTGTTTCTTTCATTTATCTGCTTATAATCCTGACATGTATAGGGCATTGACTCACACCATGATCTATGTCCTGATTCATAGTGAGCCAATAGACAGTGTCTTTCGCTCTGAGCTTTGTCTTGGTTGCACCTTGATGACCCTTATGCAGCTTGTTCAGCGTGAATGCATGGCTGTAGGAATGACAACACGACATCCTTTCATAAGCATGCCATCAGCAGGTTTTTTTTGCGAGCTCATATCGTGAAATGACCAATATGGTCGAAGGGGAACTGGGGGATCCTTCATCCGATATGACCAACTGGATATGATGATCTGTTTGAGTTCCTGGAATATCGGATCTCGTTCAGTCTCGCGTTTGACATCTCAAGGCGATCGGCAGTGAATTGCACAAGGTTTATCTGAATGTCCAACGGACTAATGTGTACCGTCAGTCGTTGGAGAGCGTGACAAGCTGTCAGCAACTGGAGCCTCTTTGCCGGGCCGATATTGCAGAGTGAATTAGTTGTATGACGTCTGCATCACCTCGACTCCAGCGTATGCTCATGTGTCTTCAGCTGAAGACACATGAGCATACTCTGGAGACGAGGTGGTGCAGACGTGAGAGGTTTCTGATGAATCATCTGAAGCGGTTTGTGGTCAGACTCGATCGTGAAATGTTTACCATATGGTAGCACTCACAACCGAAAACAACCGCCAACATTGTCAATGTTCGCGTATCTTGTCTCAGCCTACTGAGTGCCTTTAATATGTAATTGGTTCGTCTTCTTGCATCAAGGTTGCATCCAAATCACCTGTCGATGCATCCACCTGATTTGTCGTGGGTTTGTTGGGGTCGAAATATCGTAGAGTAGCAGAGTCGCAGATCAGACTTTCTCGAAGCACCGTTGGTGGCTTGGAATCCACACATACTCACAGTCATTACGGAGTAGCTCGCGCAAATCTGCAGTATGGCTTGACAAGTGCTGGATGAATGGACTTAAATACGTCACCATTCCAGAGAACTCACGGAGCTGGGTCTTGTCGGGAGGGGTGGCATGTATTAATTGCATGCACTTAATTAGCTGGGTCAGGGTGAACACCCTGCGCATCGGCCATTCCGAAGAATGTGATTTGCTTATCCTTTATCGCGCACTTGCCACTGTTAAACTTCAGACTGTTTGCAGCAGCAACAGTCATGAACTTACGAAGGTTCTTGTCATGAGACTGTCGTCTGCGATTCCGATCACGCCATCAAATTTGATCAATCCGATCAAAAATATCCTGACTTGCCTAACTGCAGGCCAAATTCAAACGGCATGCGCTTGTAGCAATAGCGACCGTAGGCTATTGAATGTGGTCAAACGTGAACTGTCCTCGTCGAGGTGGATGGACCAGTATCCGTGCTTCGCGTCCATTTTGCTGAACATTTTTGCACCGGCAAGTTTGTGCATGATCTCTTCTATAGTTGGTGTTATATGATGCCATCGTATGAGTGCCTTGTTAATAAGCTTTGCGCGAAATCGGGATGCTACTAACCCAATCGATGGGCTCAGTCACACGTCGGATCACACCCTGTGCTTCCATCTTGTCAAACTCGGACTTTAGTTCATCGCGGGATGAATGGAGCACTTTACGTTGTGCATGTACGACAGGTTGTGCACCTTCGCGAAGCACGATGTGATATATCCGGAAAATCTCCAAGTGCATAAAACTGTTCTTGGGACGTGGAGATTAGTTCCTCAACTGAACGAACTGCATTAGTGCTGTGGCTTGATGTTTCCGTCGAACTGAGCATGCGATTCAACCGTACAGTACTGTTCAGAGCGACAATGTTCAACTGAAGAGCTGTGCAAAGACGAATGATAGCCGGACCATCAGTCTCGAAGACATGAAACACGGTATTGTGCCATTCTGATGGGGGGGGGGGGTGTTTGCATGGGAGAGTCAGTGTGCCGTACTGCTTAATTTTGTGCCGTTGTATGCCTTGAGAAAAGCCCCAGAATTAGCAAGATGTCCTTTGCGTGGAATCCATGACTTGGGCACATGCATTCGACGATAAATGCGAACGAGAATGGTGTTTGTCTATAGGCTCCTCCTTCGCGTGTAGATTGATGATACGGCATTCTTTACTAGTTGCAGTTGGACATTATAGTGTAGGCTTCGTCGCGATTACGTGTGTTTGGAGGAATGAAAGATAAGACAATATCAAGCGTCAGTTGTTCGAATGGAACATCAACGGCTCCTCTTGGTGAGGCACATGTCTGCAATCATATGTGCATGACGCGTTGAGAACGGCGTTGTCGTCACTTGCATTTGGACCGTGACTGCGATTTTGAGCGACGAGGAGTATCCCGTGGAGTACGCTGGTTTTGCCGGCCACGCATTGAATCATCAGAGCGGGGCATAATTCGTGTTGTCTACCACATTTTCTGCAAGTGCGTCGGCGTTGTAGTGCATCAACGGAGGAAAGTCCATGATGAACACTATTAATCCATTATCCAAAACTCAACTCCATTTTTTTTCGGTCGTTGACTGTTTATTAAGGATATAGTATCCAACATGGTTCGCGTTGATATGCCTATCTATGGGGTTTGTGTAGCAAGCCCCATAGTTCTAGAGGTAGCACACAGTCTATGCATACACATGCAGTAATTACTCAGCCATTTACGTACAAATGAAGGCACGTTTTTGCGTCAAGATCTGACCTTTTTAATGACATGAATCAGTAGCGTCAATGGCGAGGTAAGAAAATTAACCAAAAACCGCGCTGCCACCACATAATAGGTGGTGGATTCAAGTAGAGTCGGGATGACCTCCAACTTCGGCTACTCTTTTATTGCCTAACAAAGTAACAACATGAACTCGAGAACTATCTGGAAGCATGACTAGCGCCCTCAGATCTATGGTCTGAAATATTACAGTATTCTACCAGGTTCAAACATACCCGAGAGAGTAATGATAGATGCCAATAGCGGCCAAGAACATTGGGTAGCAAACGAATATAAAGAGGAACGCTTCGTGTTTCCCGATCATTCATCCACCGCAACTTGACCTGAGAACACAACAAAACTGACTTAAAGATCACCATCATGGCTTGTAAGATTTTGTGCGTGATGTTCTTTCTGGTCCTTGGATTAGTATCCGCGGATGACTGTCCACCGTTCTGGACACGCTACGGTAACTACTGCTACCGTTTCTTCGGTCCTCCCAAGACCTGGCAATCGGCCGAGGAGCACTGCCGAGAGTTCTTCACCCGTAACGGCCAGGGGCACCTGGCGTCCATCCACAGCTCCGGGGAGAACGACTTCTTGATACAGCTTTGGAGAACATCTTTGGTGCCCAACGAAGATCAAACGTTTGCAAACCATGCCTGGATCGGCCTCAGCGACCTGGCGAACGAAGGAAGCTTCATCTGGAGTGACGGGTCCGGCTTTTACTACAACGCCTGGAAATCTCCACAACCGGACGACTACGAATCCGGTGAGGACTGCGGAGATTTTATGAATCTCCCCGATCTGGATCAGGTTGTATGGAATGATTACACCTGTCCCACAACCTTACCATACATTTGCAAGATGCCTGCTAATTAGAACGAGAAAGGGGCGACAACTTTGAAGGGACCACTTCTAACTCTTCTGACAGTCACATATTGTTCCTTTTAAATATTCCTCAAACACAAGGCACCAAAATGAGTCACGTGTCAAGATAGAACGCTACCTCACTATCAAGACTTGATAAGGAACACAAAATCTTGTGAACAACTTCAAGTTCCACGTTAGTAACTGGCGCACTTAATTTCGGATGCGCTGCAGCGAAAACACTTGATGGAGATTTCGAATTTCTTGTTAATAGCCTACGATACATGCCGTTAACCTGGAATGCAACTACGATATACATACTGCTTACAAATGAAGCTGGTTGTATGAACTAACATTGGCATATACATGTAGCCTACATTGTGTTCAGCAGTCACGAGACTTCAGATAAAACGCTTCATGGTTTAACGAATGACTTTTTGGAGGGCTGAAGCAGTTTCGACCACCTATGATAAACATTTCTTTGAATTGGAACTATATATAACTCAAATCTTTACCTTGCTAAATCTTGTTGTCCTGATGAGCTTCTTTTGATCTTGACAGTTTGGACAAAAGATGAAACACAACTTACTCTGTGCGAGTTTAGAACTGATGTTGGAACCCAACTTCATAATCTTTTAAAAGGCCTATGAGCTTACAGGCTAGGGGTGAATGAAGAAGTGACCGCTGCTTAATGAAATTATATTGTCATAAAGCTGCTGTTTGTAGTATAGAAAAGCCTCTTGGATAGTTAGCGTAATTAATTTTAATGACTTGCGAATAGTTTCTTATGTAGTGAAAACTAATAACTTCAAGTTATATACCAAATAGCTAGCTGCTTATTAAAGTGTGTATTTCCCAAAATCTCGGAAAACATCGGCCTACGATAAAGATACTCTAATCAAGAATGCCTACTGAATTATTGATCAACGTACATTGTGAATATAGTGGAACTAGTAACAAACGTTCTGCGTTTGGCAATTGTACTTTAAGAAATTAAAATCGAAATTGTTGAGACAATCATGACAGGTGGTAGGTAGCAGGCAAACGGTATAAATTGGGAAACGAGGCAGTGCTGGGAAGATACAAGATATGTATTTGCTTTGGAGACAGTCGTGGTGAAAAGATTGTGATTTTGGTGGTGTTTATCTGGAATTGGTGTTTGCAATGGTGCGCCTGTATACACAATCATCTCTTCAACAAAATTAACGCTAGCCATTAGATGGTCATCATTCAATGGTGAATATAGTGACAAACACGAGTGGTATAGGCATTATTCAAAAAGAAATGATTGACTATTTAAATGTTATAATGTTCAGATTTTGCACTACCCAAACTGTGTGTATCTTGTTCTTTTTTCTTTAATAGCCCTGTGCATAACATGCACATTGGTTTGAAAGTTTGTTTGTACCTAAGCCAGGATGTGTTATAGATGAACATTGAAGTAACGTCACGATAAGGACATCATAAGATATGTGACGTCACATTAAAGGTGCAGTTTTCTAAGGCCTATATCTACAGAACTATATTGGTCTTGATCACTCTACTGCACATGTTTGTCCTATCAGTCTATAACATGACATAAGAGAAGAAACCTGCAGAGGAGACAGTGAGAATAAATTACAGTTGTAGAGATGGGAGGAAAAACGTCAAATATTCTAGTGAAATCCCAGGCGCGGATCGGGGGGGGGGGTTTATACAAAAAAACCCAGCTCTGTAAAAAAAATTGTGTTTTTTGCCCATATCAATTCATTAAAAAAATGTTGCCCCCCCTCCCTTGCTGTGTTGTGAAACCCAAAAACAATTATACTGGTATTAATATACGCCTGTGCACAAAAAATACGGACAGAACGTGCTTGGTTACGATAGTATTTTTGACACTATCCTGTTATATAGTGTTAATAATCGTCGAATTTGAACAGCGCCCACATAACGGTATGGTACGACCCCCCCCCTCCCCCACACCCTCCCCTCCCCTCCCCCACACCCCTCCCCCTCCCCCTACCTATTGATTTTACGGAGCCAAGTGTCCGGACAAAAAAAACCTGTCCACATTTCAGCATTGATTTGCTGATGAACCCCTCCCTCCTCCCCCGCCTGCAAAAATTCCTGAAGCCGCCCCTGAATCCCATGGAATCAGGTAGGGACTGAAAACCCAATCGGATCGGGCATGTGGACCAGGGCTGGAAAAAACTCGCACATGAAAGATGAAGCGAAGGCAAGGAACGAACTGCTGCGCTAACCTGAGTGACTCCCATTAAATTTCTCATGAAACTCTAGCTAGAAACAATTAAGACTGCACGTCAGTGAATAGATCAGGATTACATACACTTGCTGTCAAAACGTTAACAAAACAGCCCAAAACAAGGGTACTATACGATTGGTTCGTTTTCTTTCTTACCCTCCCCTTCCCTCTTCCTACCCTCAACACCCCCCCCCCCCAAGGCTCCCTTCAGGTCGGGGGAGTCATGAGGTTGGTGCACACATAGAGTAGTTTCATCGCCTTCCACCGCTATGGCCTGGGCTCGATTCCTTGTTTTCAGTCTCTACTTGATTCCGTCGGTTCCCCAGAATATTTTGTTGGGGGTTTTCCTCCCACTTCTAAGACTGTAATATCTTCTTATCGTCTTCTCTTTGTAGGTTTCTAGAATTCAGGCTTTCGAGCTACAGTGCTTATAGGGCACTTTGGAGGAATCCTTGGTTTCGCTACAGTACCTACCAAAACGAAAATAATTAAAAAGTACATATAATCTGACAGTATTTCAAGTCCTGACGTTTCGACAGAATTTTGCATGAATTGTTTTTTCTTGTAGGTATAATATTGTGTTTGATCCACATACTTCAAGCCGCTCGTATCGTTAAGGGTATGTAAAGATCATTTGCTTTGGGGGCATTTTTTCTTTCGTCTGGAGTAAGAAAATTGCTCAAAATCTTCAGAAGGGCGCATAATATAACCACCTTGTTAAAGGTTCAACTCAGTGGATAGGCACCAATTTTTGGAAAACAGGAAACGTATGCATATTTTTTGAAGTTTTCCAACTGAATTTACTAATGCATGTAAAACAATTTGCCCTCGAGGTCACTTTCTGAAAGAGTATTTTTTACCCCAACGATACAATTTCAAGCGGAATAATTTCACAGGCCGCCAGTCCTATTTATACGTCTTCTCGTGAAATCGGTAGTACGTTTCCGGGTCGTACGTGCAGACCAACGCAGCAATTGGCAGCTGATACTTGGGACTGAGTTTAGTGCCAAGCACTATTAACGGACACCGTTTCACAGAACCGCTTACTGTTTTGTGAAAGTCAACAATGTCATGTAAACAAGACCATCAATCAGGATCAAACTTTTCTGACTACAGCTGCTTGCGAGACGGTCGACGTTTGTGCCTGGCACTACTCCCGAAAGGTTCAACTTTAACCTCAGTTTCAAGGTTGTTATCACCGGGGCTCAGAAAAACAAGCTCGTTATATCACTATAAAGTGTGTGGTTATTTTACAAAACCCACCGATATACATCTTGACATTATTTTGATGTAAAATGCACATTAATTATCCATGGTGTGTCAGATAAATAATCAAGGCAATGGTATTTAATTTAAAGAAAATAACAAGCAGCTTTTTTCGGAGCCGCGTCTCCCGTACGCGTATATAAAATTATTAGACCCCCCCCAAAAAAAAAAACAATTATTAGACCCCCCCCCTCCACTTCAGTTATGTCCGAAAAACAGTGGCGACATTTCCCCCAACTATCCCGCGTAACATGTATCATTGCCGAACTTCTCCGTGATAATTAAGCTCATAATCTATTAGGTATTTTTTTATTACTTTCATATACCTGTGGAAAATACATTCCAGCGTCATGGAATTTAGTCTGAAAGTAAAACAAAAAAGATTGGTGTCGGGAAATGGAACATACTCAAAATCGGGCCGATGGTTTCCAGTCGTGGCGCAAATGAACAACTTCCAGATATTCCCAAGTGAACATGCAGTAATTTCTTTACAACAAATTAACAATTGTTGTCTCTACCCCAACGACCTATGTTTGAAGCTGTATTTTCTTGTTTTGGGCGTATAATTAGAGGTAGTTGACCGCGGACGTCAAAATAAACTCACGTTGAACCACAGCGTTCCTCTCGTGACTGGGATATTTAGAATATGCCAAAAGCTAACTTCCTGTAAAATTTGGGTTGAAACTGTTGCACATTATTTTGCCCCTTCCACTCCTTAACTTAATTATGTTGCACAACTAAGATGCCAATGTCAATTCTTAGACTGCAGCAACATTTTTTTTGCCAGGCACAAACGTCAACTGTTTCACACAACCACCTGCTGTTCTGCGAAAGTAAATTATATGTCATTCACACCATCATGATCCAACAACGTGCCCGGTACCGTTTTGTCGGTGCGAACAGAACTGGCCCAATGCTGGCTGCCAGGTATTCATTAGCGTGACTCGGCGTGACTTCGCGTAGGTCTCGGTATCGACCAATTGAAGCCGGCAAAAAGAGTGATATTTATTAATTAATAGTTCGGGAAGGAGGCGAAACTGCAAATGTTTACTGCATATCCTAATGGATATTAAAAAGATTGCCAGATATTGCAAACACCTGTGCTACAACTTTTAAAAATGCACGTAACCAGGTATATTTTTTCCAATTTCAACGAAAAGTACTGACATATCAAAACGATTTTTTAGCACATATAGTTGGATAATTATAAGGGAAACAAACCCTGAAAGCTGCATGAAGATACGGTCTTCCAAATGGGAGAAATTGAATTTCAAAGATTTCGCCTGCGAACATCCACATGTCTGTGTGTATGTTGTTTCATTCAAAATAAAGTATAACGTAACCTCTAGAAATCGGCCTCCGCGACCACACGGCTGATTGGACCATGGCAGATGTGTCCTTGTATAGAATAACAAGCAATTAATTTTAAAAATTTCAAAATGGCTGCCATTGCTTTTATACCTATTTTTTTCAAAGGACAAATCTGCGATGACCCCCTAGCCCAATATCTTTCTCATGACATATTCTGACTGTGTGCCAAATGTCATGCTTGTATCATCAACAGAACAGTCCCATCACTTACCGGTATCTGCCGTTCTATATACTGGACCGATTCTGGGCTAAAACATTATACCGGACATAATCCAATACAATCCATTACTGGGCCACAACGACAAAAAAATACACTGCAAGCAAATCATCTCATATATGTATATACCCTAATGCGTGCGGTGGCTTGAGGTACGGGACTGAAACTGAATACAAGAAAAACAAACTATAAATCAAAATCCGGTCGAAACTTCAGGACTTTCGTGCTGTCAATTTGAAGGGAGGCGTCTGGAAGGGAAATTATGAAGACAGAAAATGGTATGGACAGAAAACGAAATAATCATGGGTCCCTTGTTTCGGCCGATGTCTTGTTAAGATTTTGACACCAAGTGTATGCTTATTGTGGCCAACACACTGAAAACAACAAAATCGAAATACATACGTCTCAGCATGGGCGTCGCGGGGGGGGGGGGCACTTGCACCCTCCCCCCTCCCTACTGGAAAAGCAAAGGGAAAAAAGACAAAAAAGAGGTGTAAAATTTAAATGGAGAATATACTAGCGAAAGTACAAGGATTTTTTTTTGGGGGGGGGGGGGATGTGCTTTGCCCCCCCACAAAAAAAATCCTAACGACGCCCATGCACCTAGGTATTTCTTGAGACGTGACTCGAGATCTCTTCACAGCAAACCCGACTTTAAAATCATCGTGGTTTATGGTAGATTACCCAAGTGAACTTGAATTAAATTGTCTGCACTCAAAATAGGCCAACTTGTCTGAGGTGCTGTTTGAGGGCGTATATTTAGAGGGTAAACGGACTGCGCACTATAAATACTCGCGTCCAACCAACTTTCTTCTTCTATAAACTGGGATATTGGGACTTGTCATAAGTTGACTTCTTGTGAGATTTGGATTAAGCATAATTAGCAAATAGTAAGGTGGATTAATGGCCGTTGTTAGTCTGCATACTCTACATTTTTCCGAAATGTTTAAAAGCTGGGTCTGAAATGCTAAAATGTGGGAGGCACGTGCCAGCCCGTGTCTGGTAGAGCCCTGTTCTTCCGGTACTGCCTTCATAGAAATGATGATTATCTATAAACGTATACAAGTTGAACCTTTGGGAAATGTTGTGCCACGCACAAACGTCGACTGTTTCTCAAAACTACCTGTTGTTCTAGGAAAGCAATACGTAGATAATACCGTCAATCTGGACATGACCCAAATTTTAATGGCTGAGCTACATGTCCGGTCTTAGAAATAAAACTCAATTATAACCGAGAATAATATTGTCTGGTATCCGGGTTTAATCATAACTGTTACCCAGAAAGTATATTGAGATGCAAAATAGCGGCCAAGAATTTTGCAAATAAAAAGAGGTACATCACGTGTCTCCAGATCATTCATCCATTGCAACTTGGCCTGTGAACACAACAAAACTGACTTGAAGATCATCATCATGGCTTTCAGTAAGATTTCGTGCGTAATGTTCTTTCTGGTCCTCGGTTTAGTATCCGCGGATGACTGTCCACCGTTCTGGACGCGCTACGGTAACTACTGCTACCGTTTCTTCGGTCCTCCCAAGACCTGGCAATCGGCAGAGGAGCACTGCCAAGAGTTCTTCACCCGTAACGGCCAGGGGCACCTGGCGTCTATCCACAGCGCAGGGAAGAACGACTTCTTGATACAGCTGTGGAGAACATCTTTGGTGCCTAACGACGAATATACGTTAGCAAACCATGCCTGGATCGGCCACAATGACCTGGTGAGGGAAGGGAGATTCACCTGGAGTGACGGGACCGGATTTGACTACAGCGGCTGGAGTTCTCCACAACCGGACGACAACGGATCCGGTGAGGACTGCGGAGACTTTCTGAATCGACCCCTTCTGGATCAGGTTGTATGGAATGATTACACCTGTAACAGCGCCGAACCATACATCTGCAAGATGACCGCTAATTAAAAATGAAAGGGGAAGATAACTTTGAAGTGACAACTTCCAACTCTTCTGACAGTCCCATTAATTGTCCCTTTTCAATATTCCTCAAACATAAGGCACCAAAACTTCAAGCTCAACGTTGTTAAACTGGCGCACCTACCATTTCGGATGCGCTGCGGCAGAACACTTGATGGGGATTTTCGAATTTCTTCAGTGTGATGTGATGCATGCCGTAAACCTGGAACGCAAGTAGAATATACTTACTGCTACAGTTGAGGCTGGTTGCGTGAGAAACCCTGGCATATACGTTGTGTTATACAATAAAGCAGTAATGAGACTTCAGATTAAACGCTTCACGGTTAAACGAATGACTTTTTAGAGGGCGGAAGCAATTTCGATGCCCACCTATGATAAACATTAATTTTCGTTGACACAAGAGATGAATTCGGAACTATCACACGAATTTTTAGCTTGCTTAATCTTCTTGTCCTGATGGACTTCTTTTGATCTTGACACTTTGGACAAAAGATGAAATACAACTTTACTCTGTGCGACTTTAGAACTGACGTTGGAAAGCCACTTTATAATATTTTTAAATGCTTTTGTAGTATAGAAAAGCCGCTTGGATAGTTAGAGTAATTAATTTTAATAAATAACATGCGAAGTGTATCTTATGTAGTGAAAAGTAATTACTACAAGTTATATACCAAATTGCCAGCTGCTAATTAAGTGTGGATTTCGCAAAATCTCAGACAACATCGGCATACGTTAAAGATACTTAAATCAAGAATGCCTACCGAATTGTTGATCAAGGTATATGACGTATATGAAGATTGTGAAAATAGTGTAACTAGTACCAAACGATCTGTGTTTGGCAATTGTACTACAAGAATTTCAAGTCGAAATTGTTGAGACAGTCATGACAGGTGGTATGTAGCGGGCAAACGGGATAAATTGGGAAACGAGGCAGTGCTGGGAAGATACAAGACATGTATTTGCTTTGGAGACAGTCGTGGTGAAAAAGTTGTGATTTTTTTGTGGTGTTTATCAGGAATTGGTGATGGGAAAGGTGGTCCTATTAGTATACACAATTATCTCTTTAACAAAAAAAAATAACGCTTGCCATTAGATTGCCATCAATCAATGGTAAATATAATATGACAAAGTATTCGGCATTGTTCATAAAGAATTGAGTGACTAATTAAATCTCATATGTTATGATTTTGCACGACCCAAACTTTGTGTGTCTGGCTGTTGTTTTAAAAGCCCTGTGCATTAGATGCAATACTTGAATCTTTGATGTTATTGTCCTTAAAGGGGTTAGTCAGTTTATTTGACCTGTCTTTTAGGCAAAAAAAAAAAATTGTTGGTCTCTAGTCAGACCGAAGTTCTGGAATTGATGCGGCGACGCGTTTTTTTTTTTTTTTGGGGTGGCTTTTTTTTCAAGCTTGAATTGTACAGACAAGAAGGGTACTATTTTGCTTTTTTGTGTCCTCATTATACATTGGTGTCCTTCATAATTTGCCTTGGTGCCCTTTATCATTTGCCCTTGGTGCAATTTCTCCATTCCTTGGTGCTCCCTGGTACAAACATTTTAGGAGGTGCGGCAATATAGGGCGCTGTTGTAGCTTCCGTGTTAATTTGAAGGGGGAAAAAAAGGTTGACGCGCATGATTAAAAGCGACGCGCGCGCTGACCAGAGACCGAGTATTTTTTTTGGGGGGGGCCTCACCATATCTTTAATCCTTTAGGTTGATTTTAGATTCTACATTAATGGGCACAGAATTTGTATGGCCCCAAATTCCAAACCCTCATGTGTTACAGTTGTTTTCAGGCCCCTTTGCCCCCACCTCTCTGATTTTGCTTAATACCCCAAGCAGCCTCCCGTCTGCGGTGGTCCATACAAGTCCATGGAGACATAGCGGGGCCAATAACCTCACCTTTGTAACAATCATGTTCCGGTCATTAATGAATGAATTTGAGTGCCCACAGGATTTCCATTTTAAGTTTGTTTTTCTCGTAGTTATTGAGATATTTTGAGTCACGTACTTCAAGCCGCTGCACGTTGTTAAAGGTAGATAACATCATTTGCATTAAAATTTGTGTAAATTTTATAGTCGTTTGAAGCAATGAACATTCTCAAAATCTTCGGAAGGGTGCATATTTTGTTGGCGTATCAGCTCACTGAACACTTTAAATTTTTAGAAGACAGAAAAGTGTGTGCAAAATATAAGTTTCGTAACTTTATTGGTAATGCACGTAAAAAACAATTGCTTGCAAGCACGTGCATGATTACCATTTAAGGCGGAATATTCTGACGGTTGAAAAAAAGTTGATGTTTGTCATACGTATTGACTGGGAATCCATGTTTGGTTCTTGGTTCTTGGTTGGTTCTTCTCCTAAATACTCCACGTGGGAGTTTATACAGGAGGCCAGAAACACCGGGGCAAACCCCTTCTCTTAGCGATAAGTGTTTACTGGGTTCTTTTACGTGCTTTATACAACACGCGGGCCCTACGGCTTAACGTCCCATCCGAAGGACGAAGCAATAATGGTTAAGTGCCTTGCTTAAGAGCACAAGTGTCCGCCGGCGGGCTCGAACCCACGTTACTTTTGCCTCTGAAACACCAGAACGTGAGTCCGGTGTTCTTAACCGCTAGGCTCCACTGTTTGATTAAGCAAAAGTTTAGAAAAGTTTTATGTACTGTCTAACATGGAACCAATACTTAATTCTACTGTCTTAAGGCCAGTTTGTACTCAGGGAAAGCGAACATGGAAGTAATTGTTTTGGCCATCAGGGATAGTCTATCAGCGCTGGGAATTCGCAAACTAAAACACATAAATCCAGCCAATTTCGCAATGAATGTTTCATGACGTCAAATTGGCTTCACATTTGCATTCACGTGAGGTATAATGCTATAGGCCTACGTGCAAAGTTGCACATAATCATTACCGTTGGATTAAATTTGATGGGGTGCTATATAAGGTACTTTCATGACGCTTTGCAAACGAAAAATGTTCACAACCTTGATTCTTTGTAAATTGCAATTTGCAGATGGTTCAGTAGAATACATTTTCAGAAATCTTAGCAGAAGCCAATTTTAATTCTTATGAGAATTAAAATCGGCTTCTGCTAAGACTTCTGAAAATGTGTAAACAGATTTGTTTTTGTTTCAATATTTCATTTGTAACTAGTAACTATAGGCACTCAGAGAGCGCAAATTTTACCACCGCAAAGGCTAAGCAATTCATCGCCACACTGTCAGCTCACCCAAAAGAAATAGTCGCATAAGTGGTGGAGAATCCTTTAAAAAAATTCCTTGATTCAGACACAGATCCGGATCACTTCCCGAAAATCTAATCGATTTGTACTTCTACCAAGGACCAACCCTAAAAATAATTTCACGGAAATCCGTCCATAACTTTTGAGTTATCTTGTTAGCAGACAAACCAACCAACCAACCAACCAACAAACACACTAGCCAAATCCGATGAAAACATAATTTTTTTTGGCGGAGGTATTAAATGCCACATCAATTAATAGTGTAACATAACACTAGTTGTGGAACTCAAGGTGGAAACTTTCGAACCAAGCATTGGTCTCGATGGAAAATGAAGCAGAGTGTATACTGAGAATAGTCGCCAGTGGCTTGCCTTCACAAACTATAACTAGAAAAGCCCCTCATTTATTCCATTCAATTAGCGCCTCACGAATAGTCTGAGAATGTAACATTTCAACTGATTTTGCTAATTTACAAGGCATGCCACTTCGTACTTAATAGTAGGGTTGCAGGTTTTCAACAGTTTTTACCGCTCGACTAGTAACGGTTTAAATAAATTACAATGTCTGTGCCAAACTTCCCAATTTTGATTTGGTTCATCTTGTTGCTAGCGCTCTCTACCTCCACGACGGGATGAACAGTTGGGTGCAAGGGATTTACCATTGTAGTGTCAGGTAACTCGTTCTCTTTCACAGCGATGCGTTTGCTCATATTATGGGTGCAGACCTGTAAGTACGCCCGAAAGTGCCTGTGCAGGGCAAATCACGATTTGCATGCCCTCAAATTCTCTGGTATTTAAAGAAATTTGATGGCTGTGAACTTGAGGATTTATTTAAAAAAAGAAAGAAAGGGTGGAGGCCGTGCAGAGGACTGCGAGCTCCCATTTCTGTGAAGTTTGGATGAAATTAGGCCCTAAAAATGGCTCTATTTGGCAATGGAGCGTAGGCGCCCATTTTCAACATGGCAATGGGCTTCAGGACTGTTTGAAGGGGGGGGGGGTTGATCATCTTTTGATGGAATTTTCTCCCAAAAGTCATTAGTTAATACCCAAGAATTGAACGGAAAATGGAAGATGATGAAATAAGCTTAAATTTGAGGTGTGTCTCAAAACCTTTAAGAATTGTGAGTATTTGAAATAATTTTGAGGTCTATAACACTGAGGTCTATGACAGTGTATTTTACTGGTATGAAACTGTAAGCCACATGGACCACATTGGGGTCAACACACCTTGGGTCAGACAAATGAACAAACCACTACTTAGTCTATAAATTATACTGAACTAGAAAACCTTTAATTTGAAAACTCGGACGGAACTCTAGATCAAAATCTATAACACCAGCGCTGATGATGATAATCAAGAAAAACTCTAAGTAGGCCTACATGTAAATGTTTAGGTCAACAATGACACTTTATGAATAAACAATCATTTATCTTTCTGACAAAAACAAAATACCGGTATACAGACAATATTAGGGCCCTAAATATATTAAAACAAGGATATTTGAGACTCTTGATGTCACTCTAACTTAGGCAATGAAGTCCCAAATCCAAAAATGTTGATCGACTAGTCAGTTCAGTTCAGTTCACTTCACTTCGTGGAGTTCCGGCGAAACCACAGAAGTTCACACGGTACACTACACGGTAAACAGTTCCTTCACAAGATCCCTCCTGCTTGGAGATAGACTGATGTGAGGGATGCTCCTGTTACGGTAGTTCACCTATTGCAGACAGCATACATGTAATTCCTGTCCTTGTGAAGAGGTAACATGTGTAAGCTCACATGTGGCCAGTCCAGTCACCAACGGCTTGATCCACTCAAGATGTGGAGCAGAGTTCCAGACTGTGACTGTCCAGGCAGCAAAAATACAGATCAAGTTAATCCCCAAAATATCAGGGTACACCTGAGAGTAAAAGGAAAGCAAAATATGTACCTTAACAAAAGGCTTGTGTCTCTACACAAAGCAATTTAGGAGGTCAAAGCAGACGGTAGATCAAATAATCCACCCAACTTCTAGCATCAATACACTTTAAACTTGTTCAATTTCTAACATAACTCAACATGTCACTTAATTTGAATCATCCCAGTATATGAGGTTTCATTACGGAAAGGTATATTGGTCACAAGATCAATTATTTCTTCTAGATGCATTAAAACTGGCTCCCGATTTATATAATTCACATTTGTTTCTGTAACGTTTATTTTAACATCAATTATCAACACAACTTATCATCAAAAATCACCCCAAATGTTATAATCATCCCATTATCCTTCACTTATTCTCACCTGAGAGCCACAAGCTGTAGGATTTCAATCAATGTCAAACTAACAGTTGACTTTTAGCAAGAATCTTGGCATTTCACTGCGGGAATTTCGCCAAAACATGTGCGAACATGGCGCCTGCCATGGTTACAGTACACGCGCGTCTCATAACCGCTTGAGGGCGCACTTCAGCGTACCGCACGGGCTACACATCCCCCCTCCTAAACGTGTTGCAGCGTCCCGATGCAACTCTTCCTTGCAGTGAGGAACGTAGGAATAATAAATTCTGGGATCCAGTGACTCCAAACACCTGCCTGCAACTGATGAGTCACTGGCTGGCCAAGCACTTCGTAAGTGAACCGCCTTGGGGGTCTCCGCTCTCTTGAGGGCCGGGGCCCATTCACCTCACTCTCACTGCCGGGTCCTGTAGTAGCAGTTTCCCTAGAGAGATCCCCAGCAGGGATATACATCCCTGGTACAGGAACCTCTGCTTCAGGCAAACTACTTGCATCTGGAGAGCCACAGGTGCCAACTTCAACTTCGGCACCGATGTCTACCTCGCTACCGAACTGGGGTGTCAGTTCGTCAACTTCGGGGAGACTATCGAGTATAGGGCTGGGACATTCACTCTGGGTCGCACTTTTGTCTGTCGATAGAGGCAAGTTGCTTTCTTCAGCCATCATACTGGGCTCTGCCTCCCAGTGGCAGTTATCTGGCTTACCACACTCATCTGGTAATTGGCTAGCCCCGGCTAGTGGTTTAGGTTGCAGCTTTGTCTCACTCAGGTCAACGGGAGGGAGCTCTGCACCACTTCCTCGTGACGATGTCACATCAGGTCCAAGATCAACGGACATGTCCTTTAAACCAGATGGACTGGGAACGAATGCCTCAGCATCAGGATCCAACTGGTTTAGACAAGGAGGTATGTCTCTCTGTCCTGTGTCATGTACGGTGAGAATCCCGCTGTCCTGCTCATCCGGATGTTCCTCTGTAGTTCTTTCCACCTCGTGATCACCCACAGGCAGTGGTGATACCGGAACGTCAACTTGGTCACGGGGCCAGATAGTAATGATATTGTGATCCTCATGGTCAGAGCCATAATCATCACTGTCGCTACCATCATCTGGGGACGACGGAAGGCATGAGGAAGATTTCTGCTTCGCTCGCTGTCTTGTCATTGGCTTCTCTGGGGGTTTCGTAACTGATGGAGAAGTGTCCTCTCCAGTTAGAGTTCCGATGGGTAGCAACATATTGCGATGCAGTGTTTTTACTGCACCATCCCCGGTCTCTGGCTTCACTCTGTAAACTGGTATACTGTCATTCGGGCGACCCACAACACAGTACACAGTGTCACTCCACCTATCAGCTAGCTTGTGAGGACCCTTGAAACCGACATTGCGAACAAGTACTCTGTCGCCAGGCTGTAACTCACTGCCCCTCACTTTTAGGTCATAGCGTTGTTTGTTCGCTGCTGCCACTTTGGCCGACTCTTTTGCCGCCAAGTTGTAGGCATCTTCCAAGCTGTGCCTGAGCTCAGATACATATTTGGTGTGGTCCTTGTTGTTGACACTGTCCAGCGTAGTCCCAAAACTAATATCAAGAGGCAGCCTTGCCTCTCGCCCGAACATGATATAATAAGGCGAGTATCCAGTACTGGAATTCCGTGTTGAGTTGTACGCATGCACCAAGGGAGTAACAAACTTACCCCAGGTTTCCTTCTTATTTTGGGGAAGGGTGCCAAGCATGCTTATCAAAGTACGGTTGAACCGTTCTGGCTGTGGATCCCCTTGTGGATGGTATGGGGAAGTTCGTGATTTCTTTATCCCCAAGAGACTTGTAAGCTCTTTGATGAGGTTATTGTCAAATTCTCGGCCTTGATCTGAGTGAATACGCCTTGGCAGACCATAGTGGAGGAAGTACCGCTCCCAAAGTATCTTAGCAACAGTGCGTGATGATTTGTCTTTCGTGGGAAAGGCTTGTGCATAACGGGAGAAATGGTCAGTAGCAACAAGAATGTACTGGTGGCCACTGCGGTCTGGTTCCAACTTCAAGAAGTCGATGCAGACTAATTCCAGGGGATATGTCGTCTTGATATTTACCAAGGGAGCAGCCACTTTTTGGTTTGTCTTGAAAGACACACATCGTGCACAGTTGGAAACCCACTTCTCAATGTGAGCCGCCATCTTCGGCCAATAGAACCGTTGACGTGCCAAGGCCACAACTCGTTCAGCACCCAAATGACCCAAGTCATTATGGAGTCCGATGATAGCCTTCTCTCTGAAATGGACAGGTAGCACCAACTGGAACAACTCTTTCCCCTTTACATCAAGAACTCGACGATACAATACTTGCTCTCGTAGGACAAGTCGAGAAAACTGGCCCAACATCAGCCGAACTTCCTCAGGCAAGGTTGAGATCTGCTTAGGCTTCTTGCCCGCCAGAACAAATTCTACAACCTGCTTGATGTGTTCATCCACAGTCTGCTCGTTTTTCCAATTTACAGCATCTCCTTCAACAGTCGTTGCTTTACCAAAACCTGCATATTCTGCAGGGATAGCCTCGGCACTCAAGGCCATCGAGTGGATAAGGGGGCCTGGTTCCACATCAGTAGTATCCGGAACATTTCGTCCCGAGGCATCCAAAAGATGCTGGGAGGAAATAGCATCAACCATCTCCTCACTGAGAGTTGGTGTAGGCTCCTCTACCTCACCCTGAAGTCGTGCCTCCAGGATATGCATCTTTTCCACCTGATCCCTCTCTGAAGACTGCAAGAATGCATCACTGTGTGGTCGTCGAGAAAGAGCGTCCGCATCTTTGTTACAACGACCGGGCTTGTAGTGGATTGTAAAGTCGTAGGTTGTTAGAGCTGCCAACCACCGATGCCCTGTGGCGTCCAACTTGGCAGACGAAAGGATATATGTTAGTGGGTTATTGTCAGTGAATACCCGGGTTCCTTTGGCTGCATACAAGTAATCCTTGAACTTGTCTACAATGGCCCACTTAAGAGCCAAAAACTCAAGTTTGTGTGCTGGGTAATTTTTCTCCGACGGATTCAGACCACGGCTGGCGTAAGCAACTGGTCTCAGCTTACCATCAGACTCCTGGCAAAGAATGGCACCAAGACCATCCCTACTTGCGTCCACATGCAGTACAAAGGGCCGACTCATATCCGCAAAGGCCAAAACTGGTGCTGAACATAGCTTGTCCTTTAACTCCTGAAATGCCTGCTGGCACTCAGGTGTCCATCTTTCTGCGAATACCACTTTCAAACCCCTGCTCGTATCCTTACTACAGGTCTGACGCTTGGGACAGCTCTTACTTTGCAGCGCGGCGGCCAACTCATGTAAGGGTTTGGCAATCTTGGCATATCCATCAATAAATCGGCGATAATATCCAGCCATTCCAAGAAAAGACCGCAATTGTCTTGCATCAGCCGGGGGTGGCCATGACTTGATCGCCTCCACCTTCTGTTGGTCTGTTCTTACACCTTCTTCTGAAACTACATGTCCAAGATATTTGACAGATGTACAACACAGCTGACACTTTTCAGGAGCAATCTTTAGCCCATATTTGGCCAACCGATCAAACACTCTGGCCAAACGCTTCTCCATCTCCTCTAAAGTGGGAGCAAAGATGATGATGTCATCCATGTACACAAGTACCTCCGCCAAGTTCAGGCCTGCCATACATCTTTCCATGAGTCTTTGGAAAGTGGCCGGCGCCCCCTTGACACCCTGAGGCATCCGCTCAAACTGGAAAAATCCGGCCGGGCAGATGAAAGCTGTCTTGTCCTTGTCGGTAGGTTTCATCGGTATTTGGTAGTACCCCGACTTGAGGTCGATCACAGAAAACCACCTGCACCCATGTAAACAGTCCAGAGCCTCCTGTACGATGGGAACCACGTACTGATCAGGTACAGTTCTGGAGTTCAGAGTACGATAGTCCACACACAGACGCATCTGTCCGCTCTTCTTTCGTACGATGACTATGGGTGAGGCGTATCGGCTTTTGGACTCTGTGATCACCCCAATGTCTAGTAGATGCTGAAGATGGTCTCGCAAGTCCCGCAAATCAGATGGAGCTACACGACGCGATCTTTCCCGGAAAGGAGACTCATCAGTGAGCCTGATGTCATGATGGATTTCGTTTGTCAATCCAACATCCCACTCATGGCTGGAGAAGATTTCTGCTCGACCATAGGCCAATTTGAGAATTCTGTCTCTCCATTGAGTGTCTATGGGACCCCAAACAAATGGTAGTTTCCTAAACTCCTTTTCTGTAATCTGAGAAAACTCTCGTCTCTGGGTTGGGTTCATGCCAGTGGTGGCACTAGTCGTCCTCATCTGGGCTGGTGCCGCTGCTGAGGAGATGGAACTTCCACACAAATCAGGCTGCACACTACTCACTGAAACTGGCAGGGATGCTTCCGCCAAAACACAGTTCCTTTGCAAATGCAGGTCCACATCAGTCTGATTCTGCACGCAGACCTTCACCTTTTGGAAACCATTCCCAATCTGTGCTAAAGAGCAAACAGTGTTGATACCGGTAGGCATTTTACGCAGGTGAGGAGCATCTAGCAACACAGTCACTGGCCTCCCCAATCCATTTCGAACAGTGCCCGAGATGTACTTCTGAGAGTTGGCAGGGACTGTCACCTGATTTCGAGTACGACATGTTACCAATCCAACCTTTCCTGCTGGTCCTGCCCTCCGTGAAACTTCAAAATCCTCATAGATTCGCCTACATGCCGCACTGATGACAGAGCCACCGCACTCTTTCCCTTTCTGGAGGTCAAAAAGATGTTGGTAGCAACCACGGAAAGCTCCAGAATTTGTACCCACAACTAGTTGGTACGGTGTTGCACCACGGCAGTCAGGGACAACTAAAGCCAGGGTGGAGGATGACCGACTTGTGCCACAGAATGCTGGATCAAAACCAATAGTCACCTTGGTCCAACCTAAGTACGGTATCTGTCCCCCTCCACCATGCCAAAGCACTAGATCTTCAATCGGAAACAAGGGCTTATTCAGGCGTCGAAAGAAACCCTCGTATATTAAGGTGACTTGCGACCCCGAATCCAACAAACACTTGGCCCAGTTCCCATCAATGCAGCAATCCTCTACCATGTCTCCTCCAACTAGTCCCTTAGGTATGTCAGTTCCAGTGTGGTAATTAACACCAGGCCTTAATTCACGGGCTTGGGCTTCTGGCTGGCCCCCTCCAGTCGCCCCTTGGCGTTTCCCTGCAGGAAAGCAATAAGTTGGCTATTTACCTTCTGCAAGTTCTCAGGTTTCTCGCATTTTGTCTTGTAGTGGCCCTCTTCACCACACCGGTAGCAGAATCTTGGGCGTGCTTCATTTTGCTTACGCTTGATTGGTCTCTCAGCAACTTGCGTCCGACTCTTGGCCTGTTTAGGGTCTGCCGGGAACACACCCACATCTCCTTCTCCTCTTCGGCTCATCTTAGCCTGTTGTTCTGCTTCCTCTCTCCTTACCATCTGCAGCAACGTCAGGTAAGAGGGAGGATTTTTCTTGAGATCCTTCAACCTCAAATTCACCAGAAGAATTTCGTCGAAGAGCACCCCCTTTGCAAACTGCTCAATGAGAAGTGAGCTTGACTTCTCCCTTTGGGCTGCACCTTTTCGCACCAATTTCCTCAGTATACCCTGTAGTCGTGTGAGAAATTCTGAAGGCGATTCACCACGACGTTGGTGTGTAGAGTGAAAGAGAACGCTCAGCTCCTCAGGTGACTCTGTACTTCCGAATGCTAGCTCCAAGGCAGCAAGGTATTCATCAGCTGTCGCCTGAGGGCACTCTCGACGGAGGTCGGTGATGATACTGGCAGCAGGGGGACGGAGAGCCTCCCTCAAGCGTCGCCTCTTCTCACAATCTTCGGGTTCCTCCTCAAGTTGCCCCTGAACAAGTTCAATCCATGTATCGAAACTGTCCTCGTCCTTGGCTGGAGTCTTAAGACCAGAGAAAGGACGCAGTTTCCGTCCGCCAACAGTGCACAAAGACATTGCATGGCTCAAGGAACTCTTGGATGTCTCTCTTGTCGGGGGTTCGGATGTACCCTGATTCTCCATAATGTCCTTAACCAAGACTCGACTCTTGAAGTTTGTAGTGGTGTTCAAACGGTATATTCGCAGAAACACTTCCCCACCATCAACAGAGACATTAAAAGTGCCTGAAAGAGGGAGGGTCACTTCACCAACCTCACATTCAAACTCACACAGAAGATTGGTCTTTCCTCGCCACTCCTGACGGGACACACCCACTAGGCGGTTAACCTTCTTAGCCAGGCCTTTGGTAATTGACTCCGTCGAAAAAGACAACGGTTTCTCACTGCAAAGAAGAAGAGCGCAAGCCGGTCGAACATCGTCTTTCTTGCACCAATCGCGCCCAAACTGCAAGATATCGCTACTGTCCGCCATGTTTCGCACACAATTTTAACGCACGTACAAAAAACCGTAAACAAAATGCACTCTGCTAAAACCTACCACAAGAAAAATACCAATTCTCAGCTTATGGCTCTCAAAATAATCCTTCTAAAACAACAGTCGGTGTTGGTGATCTATCCATTAATCTGACACCAGAATAAAATGTGTTTGCCCTGTTGCTTATTTCCAACAGAGAAACAGAGCAAGCCCCTTTAAATATTTATCTACGAGGTCCTGGCAAGATCGCCATGAAATGTAAGCCACATGGACCACATTGGGGTCAACACACCTTGGGTCAGACAAATGAACAAACCACTACTTAGTCTATAAATTATACTGAACTAGAAAACCTTTAATTTGAAAACTCGGACGGAACTCTAGATCAAAATCTATAACACCAGCGCTGATGATGATAATCAAGAAAAACTCTAAGTAGGCCTACATGTAAATGTTTAGGTCAACAATGACACTTTATGAATAAACAATCATTTATCTTTCTGACAAAAACAAAATACCGGTATACAGACAATATTAGGGCCCTAAATATATTAAAACAAGGATATTTGAGACTCTTGATGTCACTCTAAGGCAATCAAGTCCCAAATCCAAAAAAAGTTGATCGACTTGTCAGTTCAGTTCAGTTCACTTCACTTCGTGGAGTTCCGGCGAAACCACAGAAGTTCACACGGTGCACTACACGGTAAACAGTTCCTTCACAAGATCCCTCCTGCTTGGAGATAGACTGATGTGAGGGATGCTCCTGTTACGGTAGTTCACCTATTGCAGACAGCATACATGTAATTCCTGTCCTTGTGAAGAGGTAACATGTGTAAGCTCACATGTGGCCAGTCCAGTCACCAACGGCTTGATCCACTCAAGATGTGGAGCAGAGTTCCAGACTTTGACTGTCCAGGCAGCAAAAAATACAGATCAAGTTAATCCCCAAAAATATCAGGGTACACCTGAGAGTAAAAGGAAAGCAAAATATGAACCTTAACAAAAGGCTTGTGTCTCTACACAAAGCAATTTAGGAGGTCAAAGCAGACGGTAGATCAAATAATCCACCCAACTTCTAGCATCAATACACTTTAAACTTGTTCAATTTCTAACATAACTCAACATGTCACTTAATTTGAATCATCCCAGTATATGAGGTTTCATTTCGGAAAGGTATATTGGTCACAAGATCAATTATTTCTTCTAGATGCATTAAAACTGGCTCCCGATTTATAATTCACATTTGTTTCTGTAACGTTTATTTTAACATCAATTATCAACACAACTTATCATCAAAAATCACCCCAAATGTTATAATCATCCCATTATCCTTCACTTATTCTCACCTGAGAGCCACAAGCTGTAGGATTTCAATCAATGTCAAACTAACAGTTGACTTTTAGCAAGAATCTTGGCATTTCACTGCGGGAATTTCGCCAAAACATGTGCGAACATGGCGCCTGCCATGGTTACAGTACACGCGCGTCTCATAACCGCTTGAGGGCGCACTTCAGCGTACCGCACGGGCTACAAAACCATTTTGTCTTTTAAGAATGTGTGTGTCACTCTTTTGAGAGGGCAAATTCATTTTTGTCACGGGGGTGTTTCTGTTTCAGTGTGATTAACTCGCGGCCGCGACATAATTACTCGGAGCGGTGGAGCTGGGGGGGGGGGCGTAAGGTCAATGACATTTACTCACTTCAGCTTGCAGCCTTCATGCTTTCATAGAAATTCCAAAGAAATAATGCGGAACCCCCACACCTCCTGCTCTGAAAACCCCCCCCCCCCCCAATATACTGGTGTAATGTCCACTCGTTCAAAATACGGACAGAGGCAGCTTAGATAGGGGCTATTTGTACACCATTCTGTAATCTGGTGTTAATAATTGTTCAATTTGAACAGCACCCCCTATTAAAATATGGGTCCTATTGAAATATGGTACCCCCCCCCCCAGCTTTTGATTTTACGGAAGCCAAGTGTCCGGAGAAAAAAAACCTGTCTACGTGTCATTTTTTTTCGCTGATGAACCCCCCCCCGCAAAAATTCCAGGATCCGCCCATGATTACATATAAATTTTAAAAAAGAGAGCGGGACATACACAGTTGGGACAGTGCAAAATCATAACTTTATAACATATTAATCAGTCGTTTCTTTTATTAAATGCCTTCCACTTGTGTTTTTCAAAGTATAGTATTGAATGACCATTTAATAGAGGAAAGTGTCGAATGTGTTATAAAGAAACGAAATTGGAGGATGATTAATTGTGTCTCATTGATCATCCAATTACCGATTCCAGAAAAAAACATCTCTGAAAAAAATTTCCCTGATCGCTTGGTATCATTTCCATATCAGATTCTGTGTACTTTCTTCACATTTTGTGGTAAAAAAATTGGTTGACAGTTTAGTGACCTTCCAAAAAGCCGATGCTTTCCAACACAGTGGGATTCCCGGAATACTGTAAATGCAGCTGGCTATTTTAACTTGTGGTAAATTAGGCTAAACGCGTGTAATAAGATAACTTCCCATGTTATTCATTGAAACAAATTACGCAAACTATAGTATCTAAACAGCTTTCTATCCTACAAACAACAGCTTTATGTCAATATAATTTTATTAAGCAAGGCTCCTACATGCACACTTGTAAGCTTAAAAGACTTTTAAAAGCATATGAAGTGATTTCCAACATCATGTATATATATTTTATATACCATACTAATCCTCCAAATCCATTTATTTCTGAAAAATTGCAGCAAAAGCAAATGTTGTATATTCCCTACAACATTTGCAAACATCAAAAAAACGAAATGATCAAATTATCACGAAATACCTTAATTGTTAGGGACTGACAGTCTAAAGCATCCTTTAAAATCGTGGCTCCTGGTGGGCTGACATTAAAAAAAAACCTATATTTTTCCAACGCTGGTCGGCCGACCAGCGTTGGAGAAAACTGGCTTTTTTTCAAAAAACTGTTCTTAATTTTTCATATTTAGTTATTCTGACCTTTCTTTGTAATTGATCACACACCTGTGAAGGGGTACAAGCCTGCTAGACTGACTCTCTGACCTTACAATTCCCCAAAGTGTATTTATTGCTTCGTTTCATCTTAAGTGGGGTCAGGGAACCAGACTACAAGAACATGATAGGTTTTCTTGGTTTTTCCAGCATCTACAAGCCCAAAACATGAAACAAGTCAGTTTAACAATATTTTATATACCATACTAATCCTCCAAATCCATTTATTTCTGAAAATTGCAGCAAAAGCAAATGTTGTACATTCCCTTTAACTTGTGGTAAATTAGGCTAAACGCGTGTAATAAGATAACTTCCCATGTTATACATTGAAACAAATTACGCAAACTATCTAAACAGCTTTCTATCCTACAAACAACAGCTTTATGTCAATATAATTTTATTAAGCAAGGCTCCTACATGCACACTTGTAAGCTTAAAAGACTTTTAAAAGCATATGAAGTGATTTCCAACATCATGTCCGACAGTAAAGTTGCATTTCATGTTTTGTCTACAGTGTCAAATTAAAGTAAGCCCAGGGTAGGCCTAATCGTTCCAATTCATCTCTGGGATAAGGGGCATCAAACTTGCATTTACTGTTTGAAACCTTGCATTCAAGTTCAGCATGCATCACAGGATGTTAAGAAAAACATCCGAAAGGTTCTCTCCGCAGTGCATCGTTAAAGATGTAACGACACACGAGGAAATGGTTGCGCAATTTTAACAACGTGGAACTTGAGTTGTTCACTAGGATTTTTTCTTCAATGTCAAGTCTTGAGAATGACGTTTGTTCTATAGTCTTGACACGACTCATTTCGATGCCTGTTCATTTGGGAATTATTTTAAAGGAACAATCAGTCAGTTGGAAGAGGTCACTTCAGAGGATAGCTCCCCTTCACTCCCATCTATTCAGTGGGCATCTTGCAAATATACGGCAGGGCAGTTCCACAGCCTAAATCGTTCCATCCGATCGGATTACTGGCGGTAGCTCGTGACTGGGAAAACGATCCGCAATCCTCGCCATTCGAGTTGTCCGGCTGTCCTCGGCGCCACTCCGAGTAATCGTATGCGGTCCCGTCACTCCAGGAGAAGTAACCCTCCGACTCCGAATCGCTGTGCCCGAGCCAAACGCTGATTCCTGAACTGCCCGAGTTGGGAACCAGAGAAGTTGTCCACAGCTGTATCAAGAAGTCGTTCTCCCTGGAGTTGTGGATGGACGCCAGGTGCCCTTGGTCGTAATTTCGGGTGAAGAACTCTCCGCAGTGCTCCTCTGCCGATTGCCAGGTCTTGGGAGGGCCGAAGAAACGGTAGCAGTAGTTACCGTAGCGTGTCCAGAACGGTGGACAGTAATCCGCAGACACTAAACCGAGGACCAGCAAGAACAACACGCACGAAATCTTACGGAAAGCCATGATGATGATATTGAACTCAGTTTTGGTATATTCTCAGGCCCATCAGATGCAGTGGATAAATGATCTGGAAACCGAAGTGTTCCTCCTTATATTCGCTTTCAACTCAACATTCTTGGCCACTATTTGGAATCTCATTATTTTATGCGTAACAGCTACGTTTGAACCCGGATACCCAGCAAGCATTTAGGAACGGTGCCATTAATGGCCAGGTACGGTACACACAGAACTGGCCGAATGCTGGCTGCCAGAATTGGCCCGGTACAGTCTTGCACATTGGCGCGGTACCAAGCCATAACTGAACCGGAAGAAACCAGTTCTAGTGGGGCGGATATGGGAAATATTTGGGGAAATTGTGCCTTTGATGATACAAGCATGGTTTTGGCACACAATCAGAGTATGTCTTGAGAAAGATATTTTGCTATAGGGCCATCGCAGATGTGTCCTTGTATGGAATCACCAATCACATTGATGTTTCTGGATCAGTATTCCCGGATCTAGTTTTATTGACGTAGGCCCTATGGATGAGAGCCAATTTTATTCACGGTGTTTTTTTTTGTTTTTGTATCAACCCATATTCAGAGTTTTTGATGTACTGTGTCGTATTGCCATTTACAGACGTAACATTTCATAAACTGTATATTTAAGGTTATCGGAGTGCTTGCGATAAAAATCCCCACAAGCTTACTCGGTTGGACTCTAACCCACGACCTCCTGCTTATACCGCCGGGGTCGGCTGGTCGGTTCGTATTGAATAATAACAGGGGACACGGCAACTAATCATTTGGTGGGGCGGAATACACTCCAGAT